>CM042408.1:24584709-26079173 GCA_023634145.1 Thymallus thymallus | reverse complement strand
CCATAACCCGGTTTTTACCAGTCATTTAAGGGGTGCTTGGAAGGAGAGTAGGGAGGGGGCGTAAGGAGAGGAGAGAAGGGGGAGGTTGGAAAGTTCAGTGGCACTGGATAGTAAGGCAGGCAACTGGTCCTCCTGACAAGAGATCAATACTGTCCTTGGAGTGGCTGGAGTCAAGCTGCTGGGTCTGACAGGGGGCCGTGTGGCGTAATTGGATCAGGGGCGCGGCGAGTCGCCTGGCTTCCCCCTTCAGCACTGTCACAGCTGTCAGATGTCATCCCCCAGCACCGCTGTCGCTGCAGGAGGCTAGTGGCTCTTTTCGCCGCGCACCTCGCCCCATGCAAATGTCCACTTAGCAGATGAATGCCGCTGATATTAGCCACATTCTTCACGGTTTTATGCAAAAGAAAGATCTGTGTTATCTGAGAATTTCATGGAAATAAAGTGGCCATTTATTCAACGCTGGAAGAGTGAAACGGCCTGGAAAAAGTGAAAATGATTTGGTTCAGCTTATTAAAAATGGAAGAAAAATAAGACTTTGAAAAACAAACAATGAAGGAGTTGGGGATAAGAAGAAATCAAAAGAAAACAGCAAAGAATAAAACTTGATAGGAGATAAGTAATGAAAAATCGCCATTGTCTACAACCCCTCATATAATACACCTGTAACACCTAATCCAAGTTCATTGATTGACTGTGGTGTAACCTCGGAGGTTTCCGAGGTGAAACTATACATTGTGAGATGTAGATTGTTTTTCAAACACATATTGATCTTCCTCATCGTGCTGTAGCCGCTTAAAATAGGCTTCACACTGTTGGGTGTCAAGTAGGTTGGTCTGTAGGCAATATTCAAACCATCAAAGCACAGCTGGCTAAAACAGACGTCATGTCTAATGTATTAATTGATGATTTTTATCCTACTCCTAGTCCAAATGGGGGAATGATGGATTTCAGGATAGAACTTGTAATAATATGATGACAGTCTTAAATTATTCTAACCAGTGTGAGTCCATGCAGCCCAAAGCCCTAAAACACTCAAAGTGGAGTTTGCGGAAAAGGAGATGATATTTTGTCCACCGTGGCTAAAATACTTTCCAAATCGAACAGTTTGAACGCTGCAATAATTGCCACTATTTTATCAGAGCATTTGGAATGATCATGTATCTTGTGACAGACGCTGGAGTTTCAAACTGCACCAGACATTAGCCTGGCTGGATTAAAGGCTGGTTAGACATTAAACGGGAATCCGTATGTAAATGTACAGCTACAATTAATAGACAGTGTTTGTGATGTAATCCTTCCAAGAGATTCGGCGCCCTCTATTTTCACACTCTTAATCAAATTAAAGGCTCAGTAGAACAGCGTGATTATCAGGATTGTCGAAGATACACACGTTAAATTCCTTTTAGTTTGTTGGGCAAATAATAAGTGGTTTCACTACAATTTCTCTAGAGACTTTAGTCACTGTCTATCATCTTGATTGCCTATTGTTGCTCCTTTTGGGGAAAACATTTAATACAATATTTTTTTCAAAAGCGTCAGAACAAATTTATGATTATTTTGGAAATATCTATTCATTTTCCTCTTGATGAGCATAGATTATCAAAGACAGATTGCTGTACATAGCGTACAGTGGTAAATGTCGAGTCAATGTAAAATCCATCAGTCCCCTGTCTGGGCCTGGTGAAGGGAGAGATTGGTTGCTCAGAGTGGGAATGGCAGAGTTCAGATGGCAGCACTTTGATCATGAGGCCTCAAGGCTCCTAGATCCCAGGGCTGATCAGACAACCAGAGCACAGATATTCTCTCTCTCTCTCTCTCTCTCTCTCTCTCTCTCTCTCGCTCTCTCACTCTATATATATATATACAGCACTGTATATACAGTATCTCTCTCTCTCTCTCTCTCTCGCTCTCTCTCACTCTCTCACTCTCTCAATTCAATTCAAGGGGCTTTATTGGCATGGGAAACATAGTGTATGTTAACATTGCCAAAGCAAGTGAAGTAGATAATAAACAAAAGTGAAATAAACAATAAAAATGAACAGTAAACATTACACATACAGGAGTTCCAAAAGAATAAAGACATTTCAAATATCATATTATATATACAGTATATACAGTGTTGTAACGATGTACAAATGGTTAAAGTATAAACGGGAAAATGAATAAACATAAATATGGGTTGTATTTACAATGGTGTTTGTTCTTCACTGGTTGCCCTTTTCATGTGGCAACAGGTCACAAATCTTGCTGCTGTGATGGCACACTGTGGTATTTCACCCAGTAGATATAGGAGTTTATCAAAATTTGATTTGTTTAGAATTCTTTGTGGTTCTGTGTAATCTGAGAGAAATATGTGTCTCTAATATGGTCATACATTTATCAGGAGGTTAGGAAGTGCAGCTCATTTTCCACCTCATTTTGTGGGCAGTGTGCACATAGCCTGTCTTCTCTTGAGAGCCAGGTCTGCCTACGGCGGCCTTTCTCAATAGCAAGGCTATGCTCACTGAGTCTGTACATAGTCCTTAAGTTTGGGTCAGTCACAGTGGTCAGGTATTTTGCCACTGTGTACTCTCTGTTTAGGGCCAAACAGCATTCTAGTTTGCTCAGTTTTTCATGCAGAATCTCAATTTGGTGTTTGTCCCATTTTGTGAATTCTTGGTTGGTGAGCGGGCCCCAGACCTCACAAGCATAAAGGGCAATGGGTTCTATGACTGATTCAAGTATTTTTTGCCAGATCCTAATTGGTATGTCGAATTTGATGTTCCTTTTGATGGCATAGAAGGCCCTTCTTGCCTTGTCTCTCAGATCGTTCACAGCTTTGTGGAAGTTACCTGTCTCTCTCTCTCTATCTCTCTATCTGTCTCTCTTTCTCTCTCTCTCTCTCTGTCTGTCTCTCTCTCACACTAGTGAGGCTGAATCATTGTTTCATTGCTCTTTGGCGGCAGTCAAAGCTGGTCATTCAGGGACCGCATGTTCACGGTCTCAACGGTTCAGCGGGCCCAAGGATGTGGTTAACAAATGGGGAGAAAGCTCTGCAACTTCAAGGGGGTCACTTGTGCTAAGTGATCTGTATTCCCTGTGAATCTGCTGTTCCCTAACCCTGTGAAATTAACAGTACCTCCTGACACCCCGGCCCCTGACCTCTCACATACACTAATACCACATTCAAAAAGCACCATGCATGAGTGTCCCCATGTAATGTAAAAACCCCAAATTGACCATGGCAACAGCCACTCGCTTTTAAAAATCAACCCTACGTTGGGAATGTTTACTTTCTATATTCATACTTGTCCGAATATCGTTGAAGTTGAACATACCGTGACGCCATCTTGCGTCAAAAAGTTAGTGATTTCTTTTCTCGCCCTTTAAAACACTGTTCTCCATTGTGAGAATCCCAGCCGAATGGGTTTGGATATCTGGAGGCATTAAAGAGTGGAGAAAAGAAGTGTTTTGTAGACATCATTTCCCAGATACCACCTGGAGTATGACAGCGTACAAGATAAGGAACAAGGCTTCGGGGGTCTACTGCAAAGTAAAGATTGGCAGCTGGAAGTGAGGCTTACAGGCTGACCTACACACAAGACCTCTTCACCCATGACTCATAATCACCACTCAGGGAGAGCCACGTGGTTCAGTAAAAGGCAGACGCAGCCATTAGGGGGGTGCTTAAAACTCCACTTAAAGATCACCTTATAGCCTATTACTTAAACCATGGTTTGGTATTTACATGACACTTTCAGGGAGCTTTTTGGTTTGGTAATACAGTTGCTTGCAGGCAGAGCATTGGATGCAGTGCTCTTGTGACAAAGTGCTCAACACGAAGACAGACAGTAAGAGAGAATTACCACGCTAAGACAGACAAGGGGGATAAGTATTACCTACCCATACAGGCTCTCAAATCCATGATATAACAAAAAAAATGGATTTCGGTAAAGCTCATATCATAAGGGATTTAAGTCAATTAATATTGTTGTTTTGAATATAATAAACACAGTATTCTGTATTTGAGAGTTTGAATATCTTCAGAATTAATTTTCAATTCATTCACAAAAAAATGCATTAGATTGTATTTTGACTTGTCCATTTGTTTGGTGGCATGAAATGACTCTGGCTGTGGCTGTATTGTGCGTTGGTCCCCCAGCAGGATGAACTTGGATCAGTGGAGACAGCCCTACCCTGGGGTTAGCGGCGACCACGCCACTCCGATGTGATGTGGAGCAGGGGTGATGGTGTGTAAATAATGGCAGAGAATTGTGAATCTTGTCATGGCTGCACAGCGGAGCAGCTCAAGCATTTAAAGACGGTTGCCCGCAAACCTGCCTGGGAGGTGGTTTATGTGTGGCTGTGTGGTGGCTGTGGCTGGGGTTAAGACAGTGGTTCCCTCCACCACTGCTTCCCCTCTCACTCCTTCCTCCTGTTCTGGCCTGACATATCAGGACCAATTCACCCCATCGCTGACACATGACTTAATCAACCACATGTGCACTAATGAATAGCAAAACAATTATGGCTACCATACAATCCACAGTAGGTTCTTATTTATCGTATATTTACGCTATTTATTTGATTTTGGTTAGATTTAAGAGTGCATAATTGCATTTAAAGGTTTACTGAACCATGTCACCACCAGTCACAAACAACTCACTCTACTTTTAGTTGATTTGATGCATCATCTATGTTGTGTCATCAGAACACCATCTAAATATAACATTTTATCAGCTGTTCCTACCAAATACCCTATGGGTGGATTGGTATCTTTTTCATATTTCAGTGTCATATTCAGTCTAAATCTATGCATTGTGTAAATGTCTCCTAGACTAAGGATTACAATCAATTAAACGTTGATGAAAATGGCATCCATCTTGGTTAGACACTGTCTATTTCTCCTGACATTTTCCACCTGTTATATTTTCAGACATTTGACGCATTTCAGAGACATTCGTGGACATTTTATAATCACTGAAATGGTAAGTGCGAGACAAGGTGAGCCAGTGTATCTCGCCGCTCTGCATTTCAACCGAAATTCCAACTTCTGTTTCCGAACTGTGAAAGAAGGTTAAGGAGAAGCCAATCCACGTATTTGTCAGAGCTGTCACAGAGACTGTGAACCAGCCAATCAGCAGGCGACTTAATTAGGCTGTGACACATATTGCCTTTTTAAAATGTCTTCCGAGGGGAGAGGATTCCTAGTGATTTGACAAAAGGGCGAAGAGTATGTTTAGTGTACCTTTACCGTAATGCCATAATGAGTGGGGATATGGGGCTGTTAATTCATAATTCAGCTAATTATTTTAGAAGTAAAATTGTAGGAATGGAATTGACAGAAACGACAGGGCATGTTTTTCACCTTTCACAACCTGCAGTCAAGGAACATATTGTATTTTAATCTTTGGACTGCAACTCAATGAGTCTCAGCTCTGCAGTAGGAGAGGCTTTGCATTTATATAGGTGGGATGACAGCCACCTTTTAACAATGAATGGATTCATATCCTCTATTTATCATTCATATCTGTGTTTATGCATAATACCTTTTCACAATATATGATTCAATTTAATCAACAGGCTTTATGTGCAACAAACGTTTGTCTAATATGAGGCTGGCCAAGGGGAAAGCTTGTCAATGTTTGCCAGTGGGTTTGCTCAAGGATGAGAAAGTGATGAATATCCCACCTCAATATATTTGCAGGGGGACTTGACTTTAATTCACTGTAAAAACACAACTCAAACTCCTCTCATGGCTTTGAAATTCTTAAACATTTCTTGCAAAAAGGTGAGATTGATCAATCTCACTACTCACAAACCCTATTGTGCTCTTCTTACTTTATTAACCTCCGTTGTCATCTGGCAGAGCTTCAATCCTTTCTTTAAAAGAGAAAGCAAACACGAATCCAACATATTCATTCCGCATCTTCCCTCACCAATGCATTATTTCAAGAATAAACTCTAAAATCTTGTTTGCTTTTGTTTATGGACATTTTGCATGCTAAGAAAAGGTCTGTAATTCATGGTGGAATTGTGGGGGGGGGTTTGGGATAAACAGCATGGTTCATTCCACCGTAATTCTTTATTCAACCGGCATATCATGGAAATTTCAACAGTCATAGCAGATTAACCCCGTGTGTGCTTTCTGTGGCTTTCCCCTTTGATAGATTTACATGCATCAGGATCAAAACTCTGTTTGGAAAGAGACAGACGGTTTATTTCATTCCATCCATTTCGCACCCATCTGACCTTCCTCTTGTGAAATAATCACAACTGTTATGTTAGAATATTTAGGCATAAATAATGAATTGCTTGGTGGGTTAGAGCATTCTCCATTTGAAAATAAGCCTGTGTGGATACTGGCCTCCTCCCTTTTCATAGAGGAATACATCTGGCTCCAGAGAAGTATTGCTAGCAGCTCTACTGTTTAGGCTACTATGTTACAGTTTGCTTGTTTTGTGAACCACTACCAAAAAGAACTTCCCTCACAGGAAAAACAAAGTTATTCTATTATATTCTATTAATGTTGTGCTACATTTTAAAGTCACTAATTGTGATTGCATGGTACGGTTTTGAATGGTGAAATGCTAATAGAATTCATTTTTGCCTGTTCAATTGACATCTATGTAATTATTGTAATCAAATTCATAATAAAAGTAGAGGTGTACATTAGACATTCTGCTTCGTACTTGTTTATATATCCACGCAACGTTTTAGCACCTAGGACAAGTGTTGAACAGGTTGTCTGGACAACAAGAGCAAACGTTAAATGTTATTTACCTCTGAGAGGTACCTCTGTGCGTCATTCCTTTCTTTAAATAAAACGGTGCATATTAATCAATTCTCCAGCCTAAATGAACTGCTGGCCTCATTAGAATAGTCTGGAGGAAATGTCGTTTCTCATTATTAGACCTAGTACTTAGTCCTCTGGTCTATTTCTATGTAATGCAATTGCTCTGCTCCTCTGCTCAATGAGCGTGGAACACTTTGAGTGTAATACAGTCCTTAGCATTTTGTTCCAGGAGCTGTATTCTAGTAACATCATATTACAGCAATAATGTTAAATAAGCAGCATTGACAATTACAATACATCCCTCTGTGGGATGATTGTCCTCTAACCAAACTTGTTGACATTGGCAGTGCAGGGTTTGTAATTTGCCTCATACCGGACCACGTTCACACCACTTTTCCTAAATTAGTAACGGTGTCCTGGGACGGGCCAGACAATATACAGCTATGTGATTACTTTATCCATATGCAGTATGGGAACTGAGATATTCATAGTGGAAGATGGGAATCCTTCATACAAATATCCACACTGTCAACTACTTCCTATATAATCAGTCCTCTGTAGGGGAAGATATGGCTGCCGTTCTCCATTCTGCAGATGTGGTGCGTGCTGCATTAAGAATTCACCCTGAATGTACCGGGGAAGATAACTACACTTATTGGGCGTCTACTGGAGATTATTTACACAAAACAGGGAGCGGATAGTGTATTACTAATTGACTAGGGATAGTTTGTGGGGGTTTAGATGACGCTCTCGGAAGTAATCTGGAGTAAGGCAGACTACGTAGAGACCAGCGGAGAGCTCGCAGAGCTACAGATTGATGCTGACGTCTCTGCCACATAAATTACAGCCCGCTGCTTCATTGGGGAGGAATCCCCACCATTATCTCTTTTGGCGACCGAGCACAAACTCGGTGTGTCAGAGGTCATCCAGGGGAGGAAAGGCTCTGACTGGGCCATCCCAGTGGGGGCCGCTTCTGCAGACCTGGTGGTTAAGGCTCCCCTGTGGAGCGAAGTAGCACAGAGAGGTTCACAGCGCAGACCAGCCCTGTCACTCACTGGGCTCTCCAAGCCCTGCACAGTAGGAGGAAGGATCAGCCCAGAGACTATAGTTAGAACACTGGCATTTTCCCTCCTCATCCTCCACTGCTCAGCCCCATCTCAAAAATATATCTCCTCAACACTCCTTCGACACTTTTGTGTGCTACAGCTTTTAAAAGGAGAACACATCATTACTGCAAATGTCAGGTTGCAACAAAGAGCCTGCACAGTAGTGTATTTAGCCTTGTGCTACAGTAATGATCCTCTACAGAAGATGCTATTGATGCTCTGAGGACAATTGAAAGTATCATAACTTCCTTTTATCCCATACTGTTGTGTAGTGCCTTCGCACCAAATGCAAAGAATACAGCAGTACAAAAACATTGGAAGTGTATAAACTATTTCATGTGGCTAGAGAGCTCATACTTCCCCACTTCGGACAATGCAGTAGTTCCAAAACATTTCCAGTCCTCAACTAACATGTCCACACAGTCGTGGCGTGCAGTCTGAGCGCCGGAAGCCACGAGGCCGGAGCTGCAGGAAGCCATCACATTGAGTTATCAGCTACATCCCACGTCCAGCCAAGGACCAGTCGGAGCCCCTCAGAGCCCCCACCACAACACACACAGATCCCCGTCCCAAACGGTGGGGGGCCGACAGCAGTCATTAGAGAGCCAGGGCCTCTGATAGCACCAACAACCAACACCTCTACCCCACAGAGCAGAGCAGAGCTCCTCCACCATGCAGTCACCAGCCACACTTCTCAGACCACTGTCTGTGCCAGTACCTAGATATAATCACTAACAGACACATTCTTCCTTACATTCAGTTTACAGGGACTAGGATCAAATTGTTAAAAGGGAGGTTTTCCAGTATGTTGTCTGATATAGAATAATATAAAAAGCATGAGGGTGAAACTGTTTTGATCACTACATTTATAAATGCCCTGTGCACTGGCACAGTACTCAAAGGCTTGCTGGTTGTTCATCCTACCATGGCCTGGGTAAGAGACGAAGCACTGCTAGCCGTCTCTAAGACAAACAGTCTCCTAATGGCACAACTCAACGTAAAGCAATGCTGCACAGGTACAGTCGTATCATAAGCCCATTAACTTTAATGAGATAAAATGTGATGCTCACCTTTCTACTGCAACAATAAATGAATGACTACCCAAAGAGAATAAAAACAGAGCTAAGTGAAACAGATTCTCGCCCATATCTCGAGGCTTTTATAATGGCTCCTGAGCACACCTAAAAGCTCCTGGGAGTTTAGATCAAACCCCTCCTGTGCGGAGCGGAGGGAGACCAGCCATAAATTGCTAATAGACTAAATGAAACGAGGTAGGAGGCTTCTGGACTGAAGCAATTACCCCTCAGATGTGGCCATTCATATCCCTACATGTCTTGTTTCATTAAGAGATTGCCAGCACTTTGTCAGGCCTGAGCATCACAGCTCTGTGAGTTAGGCTGGCAGGGGAAAGCCCTAGATCTGGGGAAGCATTTGAAACAACAAAATGCCTTTTGACTGCCTGGCCAACAGTCCACAGGAGCACTGGTGTGCCTCCTCTTCCTGGCTTTGATGTGTTCCAAGGATTTATTTAATCAATTATTAATCAAAGTTGCATTTTGAAACTCAAAGACACATCTAGTACTCTTAAGTCTTCTTTTTAGAGGATACGTCGCCGCATATCATATGACTTCATTTGAGATGCTCTTATGTTGTTCTAATGGGGAACGTTCAGGTACATGAACTCATAGGGTATGCTTCTATTTGTTAATTTAATCCATACTTGACTAAGGACATTCATTATTACCATGGATTACTATTGTGTAAATTAGTCAATTTACAATCCTCTACATCCACAGTGAGCAAAGCAGGACTCCAGGGAAACACAACACATTGGGGAGTCTACTGCCTAGTAAGCTAAGCACTGGCCAGACACTTCTGCTCACCAACAAAATCATACTTGTTTATGCAACAGGAAACACGGATACGAATGTTACAGATAAATCTATCGAAAATATATCTAACATCATAAACTATGTACATAGGTATTCAATGTCATGAGTTTGATATTATGGAATACATATGAAAAAGCATAACATAGGCCCCCAAACAGTTGTAACTATTGGTATCAGCAGTTGTAATAGAAACCGCAGTCACTTGAACGCAAGATATTGTCATTTATCACCACAGGAACATATGAGGCAACCAAGGACCAGTCACTGTTCAACGGAATCACTCAATTCAATTTATAAATAAAAATAGTGGCATGCACTTGCAACTCAATTCATGCAATTCAATAAAAAAAAAATCATACATTCTTTTGGTGAAAATCCCACTACTCTGGCCCCCTTTATTGGTAGACAAATTGAAGTGTGCACTCGGTAGGGAGGCCAATGGTAAACAGAGAATCCATTTACCCGTTCCATGGTGCGGTTGAGAGGAGAAACCCAGTGCTCAAAGGCAGGTGCAACAATCTGAGTGACATCAGGTCATCCTGCCTCCTCACAGTCACCTGCCTGATAGAATTGTTCTCTGTCCAGATAGGAGCAACCGCTTTTTGTCATTGCCATGTCTTATGATTGATGGCTCCATGGCCACAGCGAATATGCCCTTTTTAAATAATTTATATTGCCATTGCTATGGACAACTAGCTTATAACCGGGTTGTTATTTTTCCATTGACTAGGGGGGGATCAATACTTTAAAGACTTGAGATACCCACTAATGAACTACTTAACTGGATCTCTGGGGTGCAAAACAATTGCACTATTTACTCAAAGCCAAGAAAAAGGTGGCAATATAAAGTACTTCTTTTAGGGATATTGGAAGAAGGTAAAGCCAGAGTGGGAAGCCAAGGGAGTTAAATCGTTAGGTGAATGTAGTCCTAAAACAGAAACATAAGTTAATAGTGTTAGTCACTGAACGGCAAGTGTAAAAAGTCTGATGTCTTTGCCAATGAGCCATGAGTTCGACTACTCATCTTTATCATTGCTTATACTGTACCTAATAAACTACAGAAGGTCTATAAAAAAAGCGTTGTAATTCTCTAAAGCGGTACAGAGTTGGGAGTTGCTCATCAAAAACCCCCTCTATTCATTCAACGCTCTAACAAAGTGACAAATTAGCCAAACAAAAGTGTTTGAATTTCTTATTCAAGTTGATTAATTCATATCATTAGTCAATCACACAACAGCTCATAAAATATACTACATTAATATAATTAGTGTGATTAATTTTGTGAAACACTTGAATTAACATCAATAAATCAATTTGTAAATCAATTATATTATAACGTTTCAATACAGAGTTAATAGTATACATTAACTAGTGGGCCTGAAGTGATCATCTATCACTTCACATTACAAGGAGGAAAGGCCCGAGAGCAAGCTGAAATGATCAATAATCAAAGGGATCTGACATAGCCCTTAATAGGTCCCAACACATTTGCATGACTTTGTTGCTGGAATGAGAGAATGTTTTCAACCACCTGAGTTAACTAGAAGTCATATTTCCTCTGATCCCAGAATAATGGGCCTGGTTATCAAGGAGATGCCCTAATCATACATGAACATAAGGGACTGTACATCCTAAACTGTGGCTGTCTTTTAAATCAGAGCTCAATAAAAACAGCTAATTAATTTGCTAGCAGTGTTCCTGTATTAGCCTAGTGCTAACTTCTATAGTAGGTGAAAAGACAATGGATAAAGAAACATAGGCCAAAAGTTTATCGGAAGGTACGTTCCTTCATCCTCCCTTCATATAACAGCAGCGAGGACGGTTCATCCAATGTTGTACTTGGAAATTGGCTTGTATAGATGACTGGCTCCTACTCCAGTATGAAATGTGTGTCAAGGCTTTCCTCCTGGTTGTTCTGAAGCATCAGTCCTTTGCAGTGCTGCTGCCGAGGGGAAGTGGGAAAGGTCCACTGAACCAGCTGTTGAGTAGGTAAGCCAGCACTGTTAACGTGACACAGTGTGTAGAGAATTACAAAAGCCAGTACAATGAGCTTTGAGCCTATGGTCTCATTAATAGTCTTACTCCTTGTAACAGCTGTCTGATCGGGAAGTACAGCGGCAATAACAGGGAAGGCAGGAGGAGGGAATGTCACCTGACAAGGAAAGAATGTACCTCCAACTTTGTTTAAGGTCCTGATAAGTCTGATTGAGCCTCATAGGTCTTGGTGTTTATTCCAATTCTCATTACACTGTATAGGTCTAGGGACTGACTGTTTACACTGTATAGGTCTAGGGACTGACTGTTTACACTGTATAGGTCTAAGGACTGACTGTTTACACTGTATAGGTCTAGGGACTGACTGTTTACACTGTATAGGTCTAAGGACTGACTGTTTACACTGTATAGGTCTAAGGACTGACTGTTTACACTGTAAATGTCTAGGGACTGACTGTTTACACTGTATAGGTATAGGGACTGACTGTTACCACTGTATAGGTCTAACGACTGACTGTTTACACTGTATAGGTCTGAGGACTGACTGTTAACCCTGTATAGGTCTAGGGACTGACTATTTGCCCTATATAGGTCTAGATACTGACTATTTGCACTGTATATGTCTAAGGACTGACTGGTTACCCTGTATAGGTCTGAGGACTGACTGTTTACACTGTATAGGTCTAGGGACTGACCGTTTACACTGGATAGGTCTAGGGACTGACTGTTTACACTGTATAGGTCTAGGGACTGACTGTTTACACTGTATAGGTCTAGGGACTTACTATTTACACTGTATAGGTCTAGGGACTGACTGTTTACTCTGTATAGGTCTGAGGACTAACTGTTTACACTGTATAGGTCTAGGTACTGACTGTTTACACTGTATAGGTATAAGGACTGACTGTTTACACTGTATAGGTCTAGGGACTGACTGTTTATACTGTATAGGTATAAGGACTGACTATTTACACTGTATAGGTTTGTTTCAGGATTTTACTAAATTGTGACATTAGTGTCTAAATTGCAGTGTGGTATATTTGTCGTTTTTTAACCAGGAAGTCCCATTAAGGTCCGAGACCTCTTTTACAAGGGAGAGCTGACAAAAAGTATTGTCCTCTTACAATACTACACAAGTAAAAATTTCAGTCTTCAGTTTAGGTGTCCCCTGACAACGGTCCTATTGTGTCGTGTTGCACCCTGCAAATTCAAATGCCACAACCACTTACCCATAGACCTCTGTTTAAACCAGTCTAGATGTAACAACAAACAGATGTTGAACACACATTACCCTCACGTTGGCCTTTTGTATCTCCTTCCACTGCACTTCCCCTTGACTACACTGATTTCCTTTATCACATTCTAAAGGACATACTTACAAATGCATTACAGGATCCAAACGCTTACCAACTTGAAACAATCCATTATTATGGAGGGATTAAATTATATCCTTTCACCAACAATCTCCTGACACTACAGAAGATAATTTGCCATGTAATTCTTTCCAGTCCCAGAGATGGCAGAACACAGTACTACACAGTAATTCAACCCTGATTTCAACCAGTCATTGATCAGGAGTAAATCAAATGTTTAGTTGAAAGGGGACATTCATTATTACGTTCATCTGGCTGTTGTATTTCTAAAATGGGAATAATGGAATGTGCTGTATTAAGAGATTTCTCTCGGGGAGCCTGTCCGTTTATGAATCGCTAGAGGTGCAGGTAAGCCTCCTTCCCCCTCGAGAGATAGAATTCATGCCGAACACCCCGCTGATTGTTGAGAAGGTAAAGAACCAATAGCAGCATGTTCAGAGGTTTAATTTAAAGTGTGTTTCTCACTAGGCTTAACACTTAATTAAACTCTGCTGTTTTGGCAATGACAAATGCTGTGGTGCAGGAGGAAGCTGGGCTGCTGTGACTGCGAGGCTTTTGTAATATCGTTCATGTGCAGCGGCGGCGAGATCCTGGTCAGAAAGTGGAGAATTAAAGAATTATACAAGATTTAGGCACAGGGAGGGTTTGGTTAGAGTCAATTCATTCACATGAATACTTTCCCTCCTTTTTTATTTGTATTCTCACTCATTTACAGAGTTGCTTGTCGTAGTTTTATGGGGGTTGATGGAATATCCCTGTTTCTCTGGTGTCTTTGTATCTTTGTCTTTCACACTTTTGTTTCCCATTAGAATGTTCGCAGAAAGAATGCGTCTGCTGCTTGCCATAGTGTGTAGGCCATAATGTTGAAACGCACACAATAAGACGGAGCGTCGATGAACGTGTCAATTATGATTCTTGATACGCCTATCCACATTTTCACAAATGTGCACATTGACTCTAAGGTACAAGTACAGTACTGAGGGAGTGAACTTCAGTAGCACAAATAAGAAATATCTCCACCTCTAAGCAATCAACAAACAAACAGAGTGTGACTAATGGCTTGCTCCAACTGGAAATCTATTTCATACGAAACAAAATCTTATTTTGTTTCAGTAGTAGTATGACTCTATTATTGTGCCTTTCATGAGATCCACTTTAAAAGGTGGAGTCAGCCTAGCACGGCACATACCCACTCAAACGCCCTGCCTGCTGCTACAGAGAAATTAAGTCACAGTGCTCCAGCAATACTGCTAGGAAAGGAACACAAAGATGCCTGGGAGCATTTCATTCAATACTTTTACGTAACAGGCCTTAATGTACTTTTTATTACTTGAGTGAATGATACCCGGTAAAGACATTATTCCTGTCTGACATGGTAATATTTCCACAGGAAACTCTATCAAAACAATATACAGTAGTGTTTTTACTTGATACTGTATGTCCTTAGGTTTGAAAATCTATGAATTCAACCCCAACACTCAACCAGCAAAAAACGTATCTGATATTTCACCATTTCTACTGGAGCAATTCCAAGATCTAAATGTAATCTAATCTAATCAAGGTAGCAATCATACCTCCCATGCTATGATAGCTCCCATTTTGAACATTTCCCGTTGGCACAGGGAAGAGATCACAAGTATAACACCATTATTAGTGGAATAACAAATCTAAAAGCACCTTCAGTCATATAGTTATGCTAATCAACATTTAATTAAGGCGCCACAGCCTGTGCACTGCACTAAAGCGAAATAGTGGGATCTGACCAATGCCATTGCATTAACAAACATGGAGAGACTGCTATATCTGTTTCATTGCCATGTGAAAAATGTCATATGTAAGTCAATTCATTTGGACATAACAGAAATGTCTCTAAATTAAAAGATCTGTTTCTGACAACATTAGTCAGTCGCAAAACGAGCAATCAAAAAATAAAGAGGGAAATAATAATACTTTGATTGATAAGACACAAATATATTATTTGTTGTGTTTTGATATAGAAGGGAAAAACAGCCCGCATGTATTTTGGTGTTCTGTAAATGCCAGTGAGATGCAGCAGCATCTGTCGGAGTTAACGGCGCAGCACTTTTGTGTTCACTAGCACAAATCATTAATCATGAGCCCGGCCATATTCTTGTAGTGCCCGTGCTTTCATTACTGGGCCTAATTAAACAGTTCTGTGAACTGGAATCTGAGATTCCTCTGTTACAGATTATCATTAATTATGGTGAAAGTGCTCAGAGATGTTGGACTCAATTATATTCTGCTCAACCCTGGCAGAGGGTGATTCATTGCGCCGAGCACTCCACAGACTTACTGTCTCTGCTTATCACGAACCTCCACTTTTGTAAATTGGGCTCTGCCAGCCAACAAACTAAGAATTATGTGCTGCTTTTTTTCATTACAAACATGTTGGAGGAGCACAGACCAATTAAGGCTTGGGGTATTTTGTGTGGAGTGATGATGCGCTTCCTGGTACAGTGGGGGAGGCCAGGGGAATGAGCTCACCATGCACACGTTGTGACTTTATTGCAATGTGTGGTGCAGGTAGCCTACAACCCTGGTGAGGCTGGGGATAGAAGTGACTGATTATGCACACCAAGGTTTTATTTTTATTTATTTTTTCAATATTATGGCCTACAATATTAGAGGATAGATTGTTATATGTGACATACATTTTTAGTAAATAATATGAGATTGTGTATAATACCAAGATTGTCAATGTATTGGAAAGGATTTAACTCCATATATGTATTATCTTGCGGCAGCTGTAAACGTGCATGGCTTAGAGGAAACCAGCAACTTTTCATCATATTTTTTGTATAACATGCAACTTTTGGTGCGGTTGAACAATGTCAATATCATTCCCCTGGTCTTATGCAAGATACCTGAGGGTCTTTGGTGGAATCAGTGTGTGAATAAGATTATTGGCCATCTTATTTGAGGGTCACAGAACCTAGAAGAGAATGGGACCCAAAGAGGAGCAGAAGTTCTAACTGTAAGCCCATGCCTTAGCAGTTTGCACAATTTCATATGCCGCAGTATGTGGTGATTTTAATATATATGAAAATCAGCCGTCCTGTGCATACTGTGTATACCTACGTGTCTCCCTGTGACAACACTGGGAGATATTCCACTCTAGCTCAGAAACAAAAACTTTTGTTTTTCCAAGCACAGTATTATATCAATCTTGATAAAATATTTGCTTGTGGGCTGTCTCGTCTCAAATTATTTAAAATTGGAAAAACCACCAGGTTAAGTCAAAAGTGATGATAAAATAACGAAAGAAATTAAGGCGATACACAATTCCTTTATATTATTAGATGTTTTGATGTGAACTAATGTGTGATTAATCACACAATGCCATTAGCTAAACAAAGAGGGCAAGGATAAGAAAAGCAGGAAGTGAGTGGGGATCTTGGCTACCAGTGGCAGAGAGGCAGCTCATTGAAAATGTAATACACTGCTGCCAAGTCACAGGTCAGCTGGCAATCTGAATTTTGAAGGGAATATGAATAATATTCTGTTTTATTTTCAAAATGAACTTTGTGCCCTCCATCATGAATCCAATATATGTCTTAATCTTCTGGGCTCTTGAAGCTGCCGGCTCCAGGAGAAGGCCATTGACTCCTGAACCTAATAAGGAAATCACTTGTTTTCTCATCCCTCTTCTCTTTTTTATAAGGGCTGACACAAAAAAAGTACTTATTTAGAAAATATTTGACAAAGCATAAAAATGTGTGTTATATCATTTTTGGTTTTCTAGCTATGTTAAGGTTTTTCCCCATGTTTCAAGTATGATTATGATATCGCATTGTGCTGTTAATGCAACATCAAAAAGGCAATCTGATTTGAGAGATTGTGATATTCAAAATATTCAATTAATTTTATCATGTTAATAAGAATGTTGGACTGATTAAAGCAATCCGTCAACTCCTCGTGGACATGTGAACTGAGGCCTGCTACTCTGGTCAATAGTGATATAACATCTAACACCCTTGGTTTTGAGCTTGTTGTGTAAGTGTATAAAATGTAAATGTTCAATTTCTTTGAAATGACAAAGAAACACACTGAAATCGTGCTCAAATGACTTCAGCATAATGATAACAAAAGACTACTGTAGGAATACCATAACACTGGTCTGTGACCACTACTGCAGAATAGTATGACACTATGGTATACATTATATAGTATAGCTGAATTGTTGAGCATCTATCGTCATTCAGTTGTGACACTGTAGCGTGCAACATGGCCTAGATAGTGGCGTCGTAGCTAAGCGTTAATTATATACTAACCTTTTCAAAATGGATATTTAGACATGTTGCTTCATAAGACTCTTAATGCTGAGGAAATGAACACATCCAACAGCTCACATTAGCATTCTAAAGTCCATTGGTGAAAACATGGCAATGGAATCCACTCCTATTTATCTTAAAACAGGCACTTAGCTTTGACTGACACTAATTTTTACTACATGAAACTGTAGAAACCCCTTCATTTCCCCCTTGTGTCTCTGTCAGAAAATTACACAAGACAAGAGTTTGTGATGTCCCCAGCACCAGATCCTTTATTCTGTCAGATTACAGCATTTGATATGACGTAGCTGTGCTGCCCTGGCCTCACATGCCAGCCAGAGGAAAGGGGGACCTGTCAGCGCCAGTGGAAAACACTGAGGATCATCACTTTGACTGATCCACAGGCCCCTAGACTGTCGTCTCCTCCAACTGTACAAGTCAACACAAATAAAAGTGAGGAGGCGAAAAGCCATAACGGCTGGGAGAGATCCAGGCTCATTGAGGCCATTACTTGTATTCAAACCTTACAGATGACATGATGTGAAAAATGAGCCTGTGTCTAGTCGGGTGCCCATTAGTGAGTGAGCACATTATCTCCCCTTTTTCACATTGAATCTCCTCCCTACACGCAGTGGCAGATGCTGCCGTGGAGTCACTCACTTTTATGGGCTTTTGACTGCCGTACTCTTTTAAATACAGGGGCCTGGACCATGCAGAAAAAAAATGACGTATGGTTGTCAGTGCTCTTTACCCCACAGACAGATGCTTTTAGTGGATTTCAGTGGAAAGCATCTGATTTTAAGAGGGACCGTTAACCCCTTCCCTCACAGACAAGACAGGCATGTAAAACTTGAATTAGAGGACATTCCAAAGATATTGTGTGAGGTATAGCCCTACTCTATCCAGACACTTTGCTGACATAACGAATGGTTTGTTTTGAGATGAGTTTTCTGTATGCATATCAAAACACGCAAAGAATAGCCTTTACACTGGAAAAAATATAAACACAATATGTAAAGTGTTTGTCCAATGATTCATGAGATGAAATAAAAGATCCATCCACCTGACAGGTGTGGCATATCAAGAAGCTGATTAAACAGCATCGTTATTATACAGGTGCACCTTGTGCTGGGGACAATAAAAGACCACTCTAAAATGTGCTGTTTTGTCACACAACTTGATGCCACAGATGTCTCAAGTTTTGAGGGAGCGTGCAATTGGCATGATGATTGCAGGAATGTCCACCAGAGCTGTTGCCAGAGAATTGTATGTTAATTTCTCAAACTATAAGCCGCCTCCAATATTGTTTTAGAGAATTTGGCAGTACGTCCCACTGGCCTCACAAGCGCAGACCATGTTTGCTGACCAACGTTATGAATCGAGTGCCCCATGGTGGTGGTGAGGTTATGGTATGGGCAGGCATTAACTATGTACAACGAACACAATTGCATTTTATTGATGGCAATTTGAATGCACAGAAATACCGTGATGATATCCTAAGGCCCATTGTGAGGCCCATTTATTTTAAGGCATCTGTGCCCAACAGGCATGTGCCCAAGTCATGTGAAATCCATAGATTAGGGCCTAATTAATTAAATTGACAGATTTCTTCATATGAACTGTAACTGAGTAAAATCGTTGAAATTGTTGCATGCTGCGGTTATATTTTTGTTCAGTATAGTTCAGCAACCAATTTCAATGTTGCATTTGTTCTCTTCTTCTATAGCTTTCTTCTCACACCCTTAGTGGTTGTTAAAGCACTCATTGCAACCGATGAAGGGATTTGTTTCTCAAATCCCCATGTTAGTGTCACATTGCTTTGGCTGGCATTGACACAATGAATGATAAGTGTTTCTTTTCAACGGTGCCTTCCTCTATACAGACTGAGAGAAGTTAGCGTCTTCAGATAAATGATCAACTGGAGAGAAAACACTTTTCACACTGTCTCACGTTCTCCAACACTTTCTCACATAAATGAGGGACGTCTAATTTACAACCCTGGTTTGCCAAACTGTCATCACCCTTTAATAATCACTGGTGAACTATACTGAGTATTTTCTTCTGGAACCAATGGCAGCTTCAACTGTAGCCAGTGTATTTCATCTGGAACCAATGTGTCAGGCTCTGGCCATAGAGAAGCCTATTGCTTCTCTATATAGCCATGGTCAGAGTCTGACAGATCTATAATTTATGTTTCTATGTGGGGGTTTTGTGTTGGATCCCCAATTAGAGGCAGCTGCAGTGCATTGTCTCTAATTAGGGATCCTACATATGTTTGTATGTCCCACACCTAGGTCATTAGCTCTGTTGAATGTCAGTGAAAGACGTAAGTGTGTTTTCGTTCATTGCATAGTTGCTTTTTTTGTGTGTATAGTTCTGAGTACGTATAGTTTATGTATTAAACTCATGTCGAACTATGATTGCGCTGCACCTTGGTCTCTGTATGCACCCTTTCGTGACACAATGGCAGCTTCAACTGTAGCCTGTGTATTTCATCTAGAACCAATGGCAGCTTCAACTGTAGCCTGTGTATTTTATCTGGAACCAATGGCAGCTTCAACTGTAGCTTGTGTATTTCATCTGGAGCCAATGGCAGCTTCAACTGAAACCTGTGTATTTCATCTGTAGCCAATGGCAGCTTCAACTGTAGCCTGTGTATTTCACATCAGCATATAATTGTTATTTTCATGAACAAATCAAAAGGGTTTTTCAAGGTCTTCACACATCTTAAAGGTGTGAGCTGCTTTTACATTGGCTCAAGTCAAATTAACAGTAATCTCCCTACCCTGTGTGCAGTAATTGTTTTTATTGCCTGCTGCCAGGGGAAGATAATCACAGATGCCCACTATGCAGAAATATGTGTAATTGGTGGACCAATTAACTGCAGCAGTGGAAACCCTGGTGGATGGTTGATGGTAAAACACAAAAAAAAAAGAGTAATATATTTTAGATGATTGTGAAGGCTAAACGTTTGTGCTCATTTAAATTAAGGACCTTTTAGGTTGATGTGTTTTTACAAAATAAAATATGGTAGTAGGTCATCATTTAGGTCATGGCCAGGCATGATAAATGTTGTGTGGAATCTACCAGTGCAAAGTAAAAGTAACTGGCTCAGAAGCTCTGGTCAATGACAGAGAGTACAGTACAAGTCTCTCCCATACAGGCAGCTTTGTATGAACCAGGAGCCCTCGGTTCAATCTAATCTCTGACATGAAACAACAAGCCTTTGGGACACAATCCCAGTCCACATTTCAGCACTATAAGCAGCACAATATAGGGGGGTTTGATCTTGCTGTCAGGGGAGAGGTATGTTTCCATTTTACAACTTCACTGGTGGACTAGCCCTTATGAATGCCCCCCCCTCCTTCTCTCTCCCTCTGTTCTCCTAGTTCCACTTGTGTCAGTTTTCCTTCAGTGCACACTCAGAGGTCCCCCATGGCCTCTGTCCCATTACCGTCCTATGACTTCACAGCAGGCCTACACCCCCACAATCCCCCACAACAAGCTCACCAGCGTGGGGGAAAAAGGGGCCTACAGGAAACAGGAGAACAGTCAGAACGGTTCCTATTCCCTACACCAGCCATACCTTCCACACTCACTGTCACTTCGGT
Organism: Thymallus thymallus; assembly: GCA_023634145.1. Classification (NCBI taxonomy): domain Eukaryota; kingdom Metazoa; phylum Chordata; class Actinopteri; order Salmoniformes; family Salmonidae; genus Thymallus; species Thymallus thymallus. The sequence continues at coordinate 26,058,129 of CM042408.1, read as the reverse complement.
GGGTGAACAGACCACCCAAAAATATGAGGGCTGTACATTGGATTTGTCACACTGTGACTAAAATCTCTGTGACTAAAATCTCTGAAGAATCTCCTAAATATACTGGTAATTATAAAGCTGCTGCTACACCTGATTTGATGTGAAACTGTAGTTCCTATTTATTCTTGAGCAAATGTAGTGACGGCTTGCAACATGTTTGTTTTATAGTGTCAAAAAATAATCAAAGGCATGTATCAACAAGGAATAAATGCTGCGGCAAGATGTCACCAGCTGTACATGGTATGACGAATTACAATAATATGTTAATCAGCGAGAGTTGTATTAATGGTTTATTTACAAGGGTTTCCAATAGAAGCCCTCATGGAGGGTTTTTCTCTCGGATTTCCGTTAGTTTTTTCCTTCTAGGAGTTTCAAGTTTTATTAGTTGTGTGTATGGGATAGGCATTGTCCAATTAAATGCTTACTTGCAGGTTCCTTCTCGACAACGCAACAACAATAACAAATTATAAAAGATAAGAATATGAATATAAAGTAAATGGCTCTGTAAAATAGAATAAACATTTTAGCATAAGTATAATACAGGAAGGCACAATTTATAGTCCAATATTTACACGTGTATAGGGGAAGGTGGGGATTGGGGCAGTGTGTAAACTGAGCAGTATAATAAGAGTCTGGTAGCAGTAGTTGTGATGCGTGTGTGCATGTGTGCGTGTGTGCGTGCGTGTGTGTGTGTGTGTGCATGAGTGAGAGTATGTGTGCTAAGGTGCAGAGAATCAGAGCGACAGGTCAGTCCAGTTCAGGTGTTCAGCAGTCTGATGGCTAACTTTTAACATGGGGCGGTGAATCCTAGAAAACCAAATTGATTGGTGTCTGTCTGTCTTTGTCTGTATGTCTACACAGAAACATTTAAAGATGCATTAATAAAAAAACGGACATGCCTGCACTGAAAGATTAATGGTGCTTGTCCAAGCGTTCTGAACTGCTTGGCTTTAATCATATTGCCTACGAATAGCTGCACATTTGCTGCATTGCTGCTACGACAGACATGAATTGAGCCAACGACTGCCCAAGGCATATCCAACGAACAACATGGGATCCAAATAATAACAATAGGACTTAACATCTGCTATACCAAGCCTACGCTATTTGTGCATCACTTAGATACATATCCCCCATAATGCTGTGTGTGCTTCCTGGGTGCAGAGGTCAATAAGAGCCAAAGTACCTTTTTATTTCCCTAGCCACCCACATGGTTAGATCCAGCTGTTTGTCCAGCAAACTTACTAATGACTTCAATAGCCCTTTTGATGCTTCACTGTTTTCCTTTTGGATGTGTGGGACTATGTTGAGGATGTGCCATGTGTTTAATTTAATGACGCTCGCTGATAGAAAAGACCACAGAGAACCTATTCAAAGGTCTTTAGTCAAATAGATTGTATAATGATTTTACGACCAAAGTGGTTCATTATCATAGCTAATAATGAGGATTGCTATCAAAATGTATATAATCAGTTTTGGTTTGGAGTGTACATATTTGCCAGCTAATAGACTTTGATTAACATGCCATATTTTGAATGGAAGGAACCATACAAGTCATTCTATAAACAGCAATAAAGGGCTATATTTACTACAGTATACATAGGAAGAAATCAATGTTGAGCTGCTCAAAGCTTATAAATACAAAATAGAGAGCATAGAAGGTATAGTATATCTAGTGTATAGTAATGCATTATATCCATGAAACCTCTATCTGAGAACCTACACTCCAGACAAGCTCAACCAGAGAACCACCATCTTCCAGTTACCAGATACCTGGATCAGCTCTGTAATCCCATACTGTACTTTCTCTCCCACCAGTGGACACAATGCAACCTAACCTAACCACACCATATATGCAGAACTGCCAAAGCCTGAAGTTGAGCATAAACCTGCCATTAAGGTCTACAAAAAACAAAACTCCTTGAGTAAACTTGCCTGACACCTTTAGCTCAGTGGGGTAATGTGGTCATGACTAGCATGGACGACCTAGCTAGGTTTGATACCTGGTCAGTAATTTCTATTTGGAAGAGTATTATTTCAAATATGCTATTACAGATTTATTCTGTGAAGGAGTGAGTTATTCTTTTTTCAAAAATCTAGAAATAGTACTGTACTGTGAGTGAATAAATTAAATGAAGGGTAAATAGAGATGTCACAAACTCATTCGCACTTATAAAGTATGTTACAATAAAATTATTTCCTACAAAGCTCAATATGCGATACGAAAGAAGCTTGGCAATATTCAACTGATATACAGTGGTGTTTAGTTTTAATAGGAGCCCTCAGCTCAAATACGAGCTGACAAACATGGCAAGACAAACACGGGTCTCTCTCCGGCAATGAAATATACACTCTCAAATAGACCTGTACGTCTTTCAATCCGCTGTGTGGGTGAAACCAAAGTACAGAACAAACAGCATTCTGATATGGCTTTGAACATGATAACAGCCTCTGACAGGGAGGAGAGGCTTTGGGCTCGCTGTGAAAACACTGGCTGTGATTGACACGGTTCCCTGGCCTTGGATTCCACCGACAGACTGGAGGGGATGGCTGTGGAGGTGTGTGTGTCTGAGGTGGCTGGGGTGGGGTCCACTTGTAGCAAATTTCAATCAAGGACTACAGCCATTCCCCACATATCCCCTTCTCTTGTGGGCCGAGCTGGATGGCTGTTTGAAGAAAATGAGTGGATTCAGGATCAAGAGCCTGGATTCAGCATCAAGTCTGTTTGAGGATTATGACTTCTTCATCCAGTACAAATTCTGCAGAGAAAGTGCTGTAATGCTAGCCCTTGGAGGCCGGGCTTAGCAATGCATTCCAGTTGGTGATATAGCACTGATCAAAACTCTGTCAACTAACTTCACTTTTGGAGACGCATCTTCAAAACATTAGTAAAGTTCAAAGAAGAGTTTGAACACTAAAATTCGAAGTCAGAAGTCGGAAAAAAAATGTCCCACGTGCAATCAACGTCACAACTTCACCTGCAGCAACTCTTTTCATTCCAACTAAAGGTGTCATAATTGAAACATATTTACACACAACCGTCCCCTTGTACTGTAAAATAAATTGAACACCCTCCCTCCTCAAAGAACTAACTCAAGATAATATTTACAACCAAAAATAAAAAATAACTGTTTCGGGCACTTCAATTTCATGTTTGCATTTTCAACACCACAATAAATAGACTGAAATCTCAACAAACAGAAAAAACATCCCTCCCCAGTATCGAAGGCTTGGCTTGACAATCTCTGAATGTCATTAAACTTTTTGGTGTTTTGTCTCTTTCCATTCATCAATTGGCCGCTGCACAGTTTGGATTGATTGATTTAATATTTTTGTCAGTTAACAAATAAATACACAAAGATTTTTTTTAAAATACCGGTATTGCAAAATAAAGATTTCCATTAGGGTCCCTATTTTTTACATAAATACATATACAATGACATAGATACAGACAGGGAAATGTTTTATTTACCGGACATTTGAGAAATGTTCCATATGTATTCAGATCCAACCTGGCCCAACCAGTGCCATCAACAAACAAGGGATGTTGGCCAATTTATTTATTTAGTTTTTGGCTTCTTTCCTAAAATAATAATTGTCCAACTCACGGTTCAGCTGGTGTCAGGTTTAGTGTTCAGAGAGGTCTCTGGACACTTCTATGTTAGTCAGGTTTGAGTTTTGTTGTCAAGCTGCGCTGCATTGTCTCTAATTGGGGATCCCATTTATGGGTGCTGCCTGCCCACGTGTGTGTGGGTCATTGTTTGTGTGCATGCGTATGCACCTACGTTACGGCTGTTCTTTGTTTATTGTGTTGTTGAGCTTCGCAAAATAAATTATGTAAAACTACCACTGCTCTGCGCCTTGGGTTCTGTCCTCCACTCGCCGTGACAGAATGACCCACCACCACGGGACGCAGCAGACCAAAGCCCTGGAGCTGGAGCGCCAAGGGGAGGACCCCGGAGATGGCCCCGAGAGACCCCCATACAACTTTTGGGGGGGGGGCTATGGGGTCTGGTGGAGGGGCGAGACGAACCCCTGCCGCGACACTCGTGGGGGTTCCATGCGGAGCCCCTACAGGCATGGAAGCAGGAGTCGGAGGACTACGACGAGGTACTCCTGGCTTCCATCTCGTGGGGGTTCGGGAGGGAGCCCCTACAGTCGTGGGAGCAGGAGTTTGCTCAGGTGTCGGACGACAACGACGAGGTGCTCCTGTTCCCCAACTTGTGGGGGCTCATGGATAAGCCCCTGCAGAGCCAGGATCGGCGGAGGAGGGAGGATGACTGGGGGAGTCTACGATCTTCCACAGCGGAGGACTGGAGGCCGCCGGAGGGTTTCTTTGACCGCCCCCTGGAGAACAGGGGAGGTGGTGGAGGGCTTGGCTGGAGATGAGACCTCCCAGCCCGGGAGCAGGAACCAGCCGGGAGGAGGACGAGGCCGACTTCGAGGGCCGCAAGAGGATGTGGTCGATGTGGTCCGAACGGCTAGCGCCCCTTCTCAGTCGGTGCATCCAGTGCCGGTCCCGGTGCAACCAGTCCCGGTCCCACGCACCAGGCTTCCCGTGCGACTCCCCAGCCCGGTACGGCCTGTGCCGGCTCCTAGCACCCGACCTCCAGTGTGTGTCACCAGCCCGGTGCAACCAGTGCCAGCTCCACGCACCAGGCCTCCCGTGCAGCCCTGCTGCAGGACCAGAGCCTCCAGCTCCAAAACATGATGCTCCCTCCACCATACTTTAAAGTTGGGATGAGGTTTTGATGTTGGTGTGCTGTGCCTTTTTTTCTCCACACATAGTGTTGTGTGTTCCTTCCAAACAACTCAACTTTAGTTTCATCTGTCCACAAAATATTTTGCCATTACCACTGTGGAACATTAATTGTGCTTTTTTGCGAACTTCAGATGTGCAGCAATGTTTTTTTTTGGACAGCAGTAGCTTCTTCCGTGTTATCCTCCCATGAACACCATTCTTGTTTAGTGTTTTACGTATCGTAGACTCATCAACAGAGATGTTAGCATGTTCCAGAGATTTCTGTAAGTCTTGAGCTGTCACTCTAGGATTCTTCTTAACGTCATTGAGCATTCTGCGCTATGCTCTTTCAGTCATCTTTACAGGACGGCGACACCTAGGAAGAGTAGCAACAGTGCTGAACTTTCTCCATTTATAGACAATTTGTCTTACCATGGACTGATGAACATCATGGCTTTTAGAGATACTTTTGTAACTATTTCCAGCTTTATGCAAGTCTACAATTCTTCATCTTAGGTCTTCTGAGATCTCTTTTGTTCGAGGCATGGTTCACATCAGGGAATGCTTTTTGTGAATAGCAAACTAAAATTTTGTGAGTGTTTTTTATAAGGCAGGGCAACTCTAACCAACATCTCCAATCTTGTCTCATTGATTGAATTCCAGGTTAGCTGACTCCTGATTCCAATTATCTTTTGGAGAAGTCATTAGCCTAGGGGTTCACGTACTTTTTCAAACGTAGACTGTGAATGTTAAAATTATGTATTCAATATACAATATACAAAAATACAATAATTTGTGTGTTATTAGTTTAAGCAGACTGTGTTTGTCTATTGTTGTGACTTAGATGAAGATCAGATCAAATTTTATGACCAATTTATACAGAAATCCAGGTAATTGCAAAGGGTTCACGTACTATTTCTTGCCACTGTATAGTATATACACTACCGGTCAAATGTTTTAGAACACCTACTCATTCAAGGGTTTTTCTTTATGTTTAATATTTTTACATTGTAGAATAGTGAAAACATCAAAACTATAAAATAACACATATGGAATCATGTAGTAATCAAAAAAGTGTATATTTTATATTTGAGATTCTTCAAATAGCCATCCTTTGCCTTGATGACAGCTTTGCACACTCTTAGCATTCTCTCAACCAGCTTCGTGAGGTAGTCACCTGGAATGCATTTAAATTAACAGGTGTGCCTTCTTAAAAGTTAATTTGTGGAATATATTTCCTTCTTAATGCGTTTGAGACAATAATTTGTGTTGTGACAAGGTAGGGAGGGTATACAGAAGATAGTCCATCATTACTTTAAGACATGAAGGTCAGTCAATCCGGAAGATTTCAAGATCTTTTAAAGTTTCCTCAACTGCTGTCGCAAAAACCATCAAGCGCTATGATAAAACTGCCTCTCATGAGGACCGCCACAGGAATGGAAGACCCAGAGTTACTTCTGCTGCAGAGGATAAGTTCATTAGAGTTACCAGCCTCAGAAATTGCAGCCCAAATAAATGTTTCACAGACTGTGTGAATCAGGCCTTCATGGTCGAATTGCTGCAAAGAAACCACTACTAAAGGACATCAATAAGAAGAAGAGACTTGCTTGGGCCAAGAAACACGAGCAATGGACATTAAACCGGTGGAAATTTGTCCTCTGATCTGGAGTCCAAATTGGAGACAGTGTGGGTGAACGGATGATCTCCGCGTGTGTATTTCCCGCCATAAAGCATGGAGGAGGAGGTGTGATGGTGTGGGGGTGCTTTGCTGGTGACACTGTCTATTCAAGGCACACTTAACCAGAATGGCTACCACAGCATTCTCCAGCGATACGCCATGTCATCTGGTTTGGGCTTAGTGGAACTATCATTTGTTTTTCAACAGGACAATGACCCAACATACCTCCAGGCTGTGTAAGGGCTTTTTTTTACCAAGAATGAGAGTGATGGAGTGCTGCATCAGATGACCTGGCCATCCCCGACCTAAACCAAATTGAGATAGTTAGGGAGGAGTAGGACCGCAGAGTGAAGGAAAATGCTCAGCATATGTGGGAACTCCTTCTGTTGGAAAAGCATTCCAGATGAAACTGGTTGAGACAATGTTAAGAGTGTGCAAAACTGTCATCAAGGCAAAGGGTGGCTATTTTAAGAATCTCAAATATAAAATATATTTTTTGGGTTACTACATGATTCCATATGTGTTATTTCATAGTTTAGATGTCTTCACTATTAATTTACCATGTAGAGAACCCTTGAATGAGTAGGTGTTCTAAAACCTTTGACCGTAGTGTATACAGTGCCTTCGTAAAGTATTCAGACCCCTTCACTTTTTCCACATTTTGTTATGTTAAAGCCTTATTCTAAAATGGATTAAAAAAAAATAAATACTCAAATCTACACACAATACCCCATAATGACAAAGCGAAAAAAGGTTTTAGAAATGTTTGCAAATACTTATTTACATAAGTATTCACCTTAGAGTCCACCTGTGGTAAATTTAATTGATTGTACATTATTTCGAGCGTCTGCGTTGCCAGGCGCTAAAATAGAAGTTGGTTCTATTTGTGATGCCGATCATGCTACAAGTCCCACGTGCCATCTCCTCATTGGTGTTTAGAAGCATATGCCGACGTGGGGGATTGTGGTAATGCACATTATTAAGGAAGTTAGTTGCCAATAGCCATACGAAGTCCCAAAGAATAAAAAGAAGCCTGAAGGAAGGAGGAGAAATTACTAGAAACTTTTCGGTTGACCGTTTTATCTGTGGAATAATTGTTGGAGTAGAGGACCTTGTGTGTTTCAGGTAAAATAACAACCCAATGTTTATATAACATTGGACAAATTAGCTAGCAACAGCAAGCTAGCTAGCTAAATTGCAATACATGTTTAATGCTTTTCGACCTGCCCCCAAATTAATATATTTGGTTCAGAGTTTGTTTTGATATTTCAACCTGAGTGTTGGTGATCGAGTTTGGTGTGGAGGGGGTAATATCAACTTGAGCGTGATGGCGCACGCATGCCCGGTTTGGGCATGGTAAGGTTCCATAGTTGACAGTGCATGTCAGATTAAAAATCAAGCCATGAGGTCGAAGGAATGTTTTGGTACCATTGAAGGTCCCCATGGACACAGTGGCCTCCATCATTCTTAAATGGAATTTTGGAACCACCAAGACTCTTCCTAGAGCTGGAGGCCCTGTCAAACTGAGCAATCGGGGAAGAAGGGCCTTGGTAAGGGAAGTGACCAAGAACCCGATGGTCACTCTGACAGAGCTCGAGAGTTCCTCTGTGGAGATGAGAGAACCTTCCAGAAGGACAACCATCTTTGCAGCACTCCACCAATCAGGCCTTTATGGTAGAGTGGTCAGACGGAAGGCACTCCTCAGTATAAGGCACGACAGCCCACTTGGAGTTTGCCAAAAGGCACCTAATGGTCTGGTCTGATGAAACCAAGATTGAACTCTTTGGCCTGGATGCCAAGCGTCAGGTCTGGAGGAAACCTGGCACCATCCCTACTGTGAAACACAGTGGTGGCAGCATCATGCTCTGGGGATGTTCTTCAGCGGCAGGGACTGGGATACTAGTCAGAATCGAGGGAAAGATTAACAGAGCAAAGTACAGAGAGGTCCTCGATGTAACCTGCTCCAGTGCGCTGAATACTTATGTAAATGTGATAACAGTTTTTTATTGAATAAATTTAGCTTTGTCACTATGGGGGTGTTGTGTGTAGCTTGATGAGGGGGGAAATGATTTAATCAATTTTAGATAAGGCTGTGGTCTGAATACTTTCCGAATGCACTGTATAAAAAAGTATGTGGACACCCCTTGCACCACTCCGCCCCCAAGTAAATTTATATCTGTCCCTAACTGCTATTTAAACTTCACCTACACTCCTCTCCTCCACTAGCAGTGTGTTGCCTGGCGTCCATTTCTGAGATGATACGTCCTACCACTTTCTCCAGGAAAAAGGTAGTATAATAATTTTCCAAAGCTTTCATTAGCTTCTGATGCAGCAGCTGTTTATAGAGTATTGGAAAAGTGTAGGGTTTGAAGCTTAAATCTAAACATATAGCTCCGTGGGGACACCAACTCAAATCTGTCATTATTTAACCTGTTTACAGCATAACTTGAAAACAAAACAAGGAATCAATACGGAACGGGGACAGATTACTGTATGTGCCAATATTTCAGACAGCTTTGATAAAGGGCTCTGGGCTTCTAATAGATGCTTAAGGGAATACACTCCATTTACCTTAAGCTTAAAGAGGGGGATGTTTGCCAGTTGCAAACAGGACCATTAATTAGCTGTTGATAAAAACAATTTAGTCTCATTAAAAATGCAACTTTTAAAGGTACATGGCTGTTGACCATGCAGCAGGTGATTGTATAAAATAACATTGTTCTCCCAAAGCTAATTTCTATGTTTATCCTATTTTATTGAAGGAAGGTCAAAATGCATCCAATGTCTACATTTGCTAAAGCCACTACGTAAACCCTGCAATCAATAATCTACATGGGTTTAGAACCACTTGTTGGAATGCAAAAGAGAATAAACCTGTCTTATCTGCAGCCTTCTACACAGCACACAATGGGCATCATCCATTCATTACCAAAGCCTTGCACTGTCTGATAATTTGTTCATGAAAAGAGCTTATAGCTGAATATTTGAGAATATTAAGAGTCTAACAGATGCAATGACTAACAAAACCATCAATCCAGCACAGACAATGGTGAAGAGAGGAAACTCTGGCCTTAGCAATAGACAGCCTCTAACAGTAAGACGTCTGTCTGTGACAGAGCCTTGACGAAGCTGAAGCATCTCTTTGACCCCAGAGCAGAGTGGTCAGTTAGCCACAGCTCTTTTCTACTTTTAAAGTGTTTATTTTGTCCCGTATCAAATACACCCTCACACAGAGAGGATGGTTAGACAAAACACACAGTGAGCCAAGTCTCTTGAGCAATGGGAGCCTTGATCGAGGAGGAGAAGGAAGTAGTGTAAGTCCTCCTACAGACAGCCGCAGCAGGGGAGGGACTAACTATAGCCACATCAATGACGAACACTCACAGCAAGGCCACCTCCCCTCACTTTGAAAATAAAATAAATTAAACAACAAAGGGACACTGACATTCACTGCTGCCTTTCAGTTTGTTGCTCCAACTAACAGCTAGTTGCATGACCATCACATGCACATGTCATCATTTTTGTCCAATATAGGCACTGCATTTCAAAGCTTTATACACACAAGTTATATTGTTGGTTTGAGACTATCTATCAAAACAACTATGATAGTTTAAAACATTGATGAATAGATGAAACAAGAGCAAAGTTACCTGATGCTCTGGCCTTGTATGGTCATCCAACGGGAGGAGAGAGACCCCATATCTCCATGCTTCTTCTTGCAATGCTTTACACACACAATCAATAATGGATAAATATACACTGCGAAAGGCCCCAGCCGCACTGCCGGCGAGAGGCATTGATAAATGATTTTGTGCCAGTTATGACAGCAAGGTGCACCCAGTGAAGAGAGCTGAAGGCATTTTTAATAGTGCAAGGAGAGAATTAAATCAAACCCAGGAGGGCCTCCGCTGGGAAGAGGGGATGCTGTATCTCTCAGCTCTAAATCACAACTCTACATTAGACCAATGCCTTCTTTTTTCCATTTTCCTACATTATCCGAGGATACCAGTCTTTTTCTTCCCTGGAAAAGTTTCCAGGTTATGATTTAGCAGAGAGAATAACCCTATATACGTCCCCAAAAAATAAACACAACGCTCCCTGACATTTATGTTTTAGGCCCAGACAGAAGTTGCCCACTGCTTTGTTGCTATGAAAAGTGTATATTGGGAGATCCAGTATTATTCTGATGTTATATTAATTAACAAAAGAAAATAAATGTTACATTTTCGACACCAACAAAGTCTGTGAAAAATCTATACTAGACATTTAGCTTGTGGCCTGTTACAATGGCCTGTTACAATGACCTGTTACAATGACCTGTTTCAATGGCCTGTTACAATGGCCTGTTACAATGGCCTGTTACAATGGCCTGTTACAATGGCCTGTTTCAATGGCCTGTTTCAATGGCCTGTTACAACGGCCTGTTACAATGACCTGTTACAATGGCCTGTTACAATGGCCTGTTACAATAGCCTGTTTCAATGGCCTGTTTCAATGGCCTGTTTCAATGACCTGTTTCAATGGCCTGTTACAATGGCCTGTTACAATGGCCTGTTACAATGGCCTGTTACAATGGCCTGTTACAATAGCCTGTTTCAATGGCCTGTTTCAATGGCCTGTTACAATGGCCTGTTACAATGACCTGTTACAATGGCCTATTACAATGGCCTGTTACAATGGCCTGTTACAATGGCCTGTTACAATGGCCTGTTACAATGGCCTGTTACAATAGCCTGTTTCAATGGCCTGTTTCAATGGCCTGTTACAATGGCCTGTTACAATGACCTGTTACAATGGCCTGTTACAATGGCCTGTTACAATGGCCTGTTACAATAGCCTGTTTCAATGGCCTGTTTCAATGGCCTGTTACAATGGCCTGTTACAATGACCTGTTACAATGGCCTGTTACAATGACCTGTACAAAATGGTCTGTGCATTCCATAAGTAAATGTAATATGTAAAATCCTGTAGTGGGCAATACAAAGCTAGCATGCCTTATTATATCCAGGTAGAAAGAAATTATGCTTAAGAGGAGTGAAAAGTTTCAAAAGGTCAAGAATGAATCAAACTCATTACCTGTGGAAGAGAGGGATTATTGCCGGGTTCCTACTAACTGCTTTTGCCCAGTTTTAACCTGTTTTCTTTTCAAAGTGCCACAGATTCCCATAGGGCCAGGTGTCCACAAAACCTCATTTAGAAAAGGATAAGTGGATTATAACGGTCCTTCTGGGCCTGTAGAAAACAAGCTGGTGAAATACAAACAGACATAATAATAATAATAATAATAATAATAATAATAATAATAATAATAATAATAAGGCAGTATGTAGCAGACATTTGGTCATGATACTGTAATAAATGTAACCAAACCAACAATGTTGCCTGTTTATTAATTGCATGATTGCTGTGTTCAGTAAAGCCTGACAACAATTCAATTCATAGTCAGTTCATGCACTAGAAACAGTCAAAGCCATGCTAGCTGGGGAGAGAAAATCCTGCTTACTGGCAATGGTGGCCAGTAGCTACCACTTGATCCAATAAATACTACAGAAGAAAGGGGGTGAGAGAGGGGGAGGGGTGTGGGAGTGATGGTTTATATGCCCATGAACCCAGTGTGATGGGCACTCTGGTCCACTTTCCTCTCTCAGCGCTCTAGATTCCAGAAGTTTCAGAGAGCTTCAAGTACTTATCACAGAGGGTTGAAATTCTACAGCAGGCAGCAAATAGACAGAGCAGAAGCAGACAGACAAGCCTAAATGGACGCAGACCTTTTACTTATTGGAAAGATATTAGCCAATCGTTACTGCAAATGTCTTTAGAAATAATTTAGCTGTCAATGCAAAACAACAGGCGGATAGTTAAATGTTTCTGAACGGAGATGGATGTCGTCAAATAATAGCAAAGCCAATGTATATTAATGCTACATCCACATCCTCTCTGAGGAGTACACAAACTGTATGATGATTTAGAGATTAAATACGTGGGACTTACTGACATACACCTACTAGTATAGCACATGCAATGAACTAGTTGAAATCACAATTCTTACATAAAACCTATTTGCAACGCTAATTTTGTTCATATAAAATATAAAACATGTACTTGATATGTGTATTTAGTTATTGTAAATAAATATTTGAATGTTTGCAATTTTGATAGCACATTGCCTACAATGTACAAGTCTATCCTTAAAGAATTTGTTGTCTGAAAATTAGCCTGGAAAATAATGTTGCATAATGCCCTTAAATTCTGAACAGAATTTACATTTGTCACAGCTAAAAACAATAACTGCAGAAAGGCAAAGGGGATTGAGATATCAGTTGTTTTTTCCATGCACAACTAACTATGAGCCTAATTCAGGCTAATTGTGTTGTAGCCCTACATAAAGAAACAATACCCTGTGCTCTATTTTCAGCCGTAAGGTCGGTGCCAGGCTTTTAACACACTATTATGTTGCTGTGAAAACATACAGATTGGTAGGGCCTCCTCTTGGCAACACTGGGCATTGTTATTTCATACTCCAGACCTCAAACAGAATTAGTCTGATAAAACATATAAATATATATTTGCATATAATGCATGAAGAATTCCCAAATATACATTATCAATGAGTACAGTGATTATTATTATTGTCATTATATAATATGTAACATTTGACCACGTGAAGGTGATTTAATTGTTGAAAAGGTGTTGTTGAATGAAACCTGCACTTTTGTACCAAAAGCAGAACAAAATGTTGAATTCACCTTAAAATATAATTACAATTACTAATTCTGTGTTGTATATTCTCCTTATTTTGTCATTGTTTTATCCAATTTTATGGCTCTACATTTTTGGGGAGGAAGAAAGCTCACACACACATGGAATAAAACAAACAGTAAACCCTCTAAGGGAAGCCCGGCCTGCAAATGTGCACAATATTCCACATTATATACATGTCATTTCGGAGTGCGTTCAGAGTGACACAGTGTCAAATCTGTGTGACAGATTTAGGTGAATACTGGTGATGGGAGCCTGCATGGTGAGAGTGGCTTAGGGCTGACTCAGACACCCTATAGAAGAACTCCAGCCGGGAGAAAGGAGCTCTGCTCACTGCTGAGCTCAGCCTGGGCCACTACTGCCCACAGGCACCCACAACCCCCTGACAACATTGCCATCTCCTGACCAGGTCAAAACATTTCACACTGCTTTTTCTTAGCTTTTTGGGCCTCTCTTTAAGTTTCAAATAGTAGATGAATTAGGCATAACCTGAAAATGTTAAAACAAAGCATTGAGGGGCATGTGTGGGTGATACACATGCTCTTTATTTCAATATGAATGCACTAAACACAATAATATATTTGAAGTTAAATACTATATTGGATCGTTCTCAAATGTTCAAATGACTGTAATAGAACCATAGAGAGTTAGTGAAATATGGTAAGAACATAAAAGGCAGGTTCTCAGGAGAGTTTCTTCTTTAGGCTATATTCTTTATATAATGCCTCCCTCTTTTGTATATATTAAGGCATCTAATAGATACACATGTGTTTCCAAATAGTCATACACAAAAATCTATAATTTTATCCAACAAATGAAGAATATATTCGGTGTAAATCACGTGGAAGTGTAGGCTATACTGTGAAAAGTGTAAAGACATTTCTTTGAGAATTGGTATTTAAATTGTTGGCTGCACAGCATGGATTTTTAAATAGTGCTATCAATTACAAAACAGATACATTTTATTTTTCAGACGTTTTGATTTTGTAGTGATAATAATCTGCATGTCACATAACAATTATTTGGTTTTATTGGACAGGGTCGTTTAAAAAAAAAATCTCTTACAAACTAAACTGAGGACAGGCTGACATCTAGTGGACAAATCATACATTGATTCTAGAAAGCAAGAGGATGCCAATAGTTGCTTTTTGTTAAGCATATCGACTTGAGGTTGGTTAGACCAGGGTTTCACAAACTCGGTCCTGGGTACTTGTAGTAATCATGGTCAAACTACCGACCGGGGTCCCCATTGGTTTTGTTAGTCACTCACACTCTCACAAAAAGTCCCCCCCCTCCCCCCCAAAGGTGCAGCCTAAATTACCTTCTTTTCATGCCGCTATGCAAACAAAGCTGATTTCGGTGACAATTTCCCACAAAAGAATAATGCCGGGTCTTACTGCATGACGCGGATGCTACGCTACAGGACTGTTTTGCTAGCACAGACTGGAATATGTTCCGGGATTCATCCAATGGCATTGAGGAGTATACCACCTCAGTCACCGGCTTCATCAATAAGTGCATCAGTGACGTCGTCCCCACAATGACCGTACGTGTACATATCCCAACCATAAGCCATGGATTACAGGCAACATCCGCACCGAGCTAAAGGCTAGAGCTGCCACTTTCAAGGAGCGGGACACTATTCCAGATGCTTACAAGAAATCCTGCTATGCCCTCAGACGAACCATCAAAGAGGCAAAGTGTCAATACTGGACTAAGATTGAATCTTACTACACCGGCTCTGACGCTCGTCGGATGTGGTAGGGCTTGCAAACTATTACGGACTACAAAGGGAAACCCAGCCACGAGATGTCCAGTGACGCGAGCCTATCAGACGGGCTAAGTGCCTTTTATGCTCGCTGAGGCAAGCAACACTGAAGCATGCATGAGAGCACCAGGTGTTCCGGATGACTGTGTGATCACTCTCTCCGTAGCTGATGTTAGCTAGCCGATGTGAGCAAGACCTTTAAACAGGTCAAAATTCACAAGGCTGCGGGGCCTGTACTCAGAGCATGCGCGAACCAACTGGCAAGTGTCTTCACTGACATTTTCAACCTCTCACTGACCGAGTCTGTAATACCTACATGTTTCAAGCAGACCACCATAGTCCCTGTGCCCAAGAAAGCGAAGGTAACCTGCCTAAATGACTACCGCCCCGTAGCATGTGAGAATGCTGTTCATTGACTACAGCTCAGCGTTCAACACTATAGTGCCCTCAAAGCTAAGCTAAGGACCCTGGGACTAAACACCTCCCTCTGCAACTGGATCCTGGACTTGCTGACGTGGGCCCCTTAGGGGTGCATGCTTGGTTCCCTCCAGTACTCCCTGTTCACCCACGACTGCGTGGCCAAGCACGACTCCAACAACATCATTACGTTTTCTGACGACACAGCGTGGTAGGCTTTATCACCGACAATGATGAGACAGCCTATAGGGAGGAAATCAGAGAGTTTTAAGAGCCTTGGTGTCCACATCACCAGCAAACTATCATGGTTAAAGCACACCAAGAAAGTTGTGAAGAGGGCACGACAATGCCTATTCCCCCTCTGGAGACGGAAAAGATTTAGCATGGGTCCCCAGATCCTCAAAAAGGTCTACAGCTGCACCATCGAGAGCATCCTGACAAGTTACATCGCCACCTGGTATGGCAACTGCTCGGCATCCGACCGTAAAAGGCGCTACAGAGGGTAGTACGGCCCAGTACTTCCTGCCATCCAGGACCTATACAGCGGGTGAAATAAGTATTGAACACGTCACCATTTTTCTCAGTAAATATATTTCCAAAGGTGCTATAGACATGAAAGTTTCACCAGATGTTGGTAACAACCCAAGTAATCCATACATACAGTGGGGAGAACAAGTATTTGATACACTGCCGATTTTGCAGGTTTTCCCACTTACAAAGCATGTAGAAGTCTGTCATTTTTATCATAGGTACTCTTCAACTGTGAGTGACGGAATCTAAAACAAAAATCCAGAAAATCACATTGTATGATTTTTAAGTAATTAATTTGCATTTTATTGCATGACATAAGTATTTGATACATCAGAAAAGCAGAACTTAATATTTGGTTCAGAAACCTTTGTTTGCAATTACAGAGATCATACGTTTCCTGTAGTTCTTGACCAGGTTTGCACACACTGCAGCAGGGATTTTGGCCCACTCCTCCATACAGATCCTTCAGATTTCGGGCTGTCGCTGGGCAATATGGACTTTCAGCTCCCTCCAAAGATTTTCTATTGGGTTCAGGTCTGGAGACTGGCTAGGCCACTCGAGGACCTTGAGATGCTTCTTACGGAGCCACTCCTTAGTTGCCCTGGCTGTGTGTTACGGGTCGTTGTCATGCTGGAAGACCCAGCCACGACCCATCTTCAATTCTCTTACTGAGGGAAGGAGGTTGTTGGCCAAGATCTCGCGATACATGGCCCCATCCATCCTCCCCTCAATACGGTGCAGTCGTCCTGTCCCCTTTGCAGAAAAGCATCCCCAAAGAATGATGTTTCCACCTCCATGCTTCACGGTTGGGATGGTGTTCTTGGGGTTGTACTCATCCTTCTTCTTCCTCCAAACACGGCGAGTGGAGTTTAGACCAAAAAGCTCTATTTTTGTCTCATCAGACCACATGACCTTCTCCCATTCCTCCTCTGGATCATCCAGATGGTCATTGGCAAACTTCAGACGGGCCTGGACATGCGCTGGCTTGAGCAGGGGGACCTTGCGTGCGCTGCAGGATTTTAATCCATGACGGCGTAGTGTGTTACTAATGGTTTTCTTTGAGACTGTGGTCCCAGCTCTCTTCAGGTCATTGACCAGGTCCTGCCGTGTAGTTCTGGGCTGATCCTTCACCTTCCTCATGATCATTGATGCCCCACGAGGTGAGATCTTGCATGGTGCCCCAGACCGAGGGAGATTGACCGTCATCTTGAACTTCTTCCATTTTCTAATAATTGCGCCAACAGTTGTTGCCTTCTCACCAAGCTGCTTGCCTATTGTCCTGTAGCCCATCCCAGCCTTGTGCAGGTCTACAGTTTTATCCCTGATGTCCTTACACAGCTCTCTGGTCTTGGCCATTGTGGAGTGGTTGGAGTCTGTTTGATTGAGTGTGTGGACAGGTGTCTTTTATACAGTTAACGAGTTCAAACAGGTGCAGTTAATACAGGTAGTGAGTGGAGAACAGGAGGGCTCCTTAAAGAAAAACTAACAGGTCTGTGAGAGCCGGAATTCTTACTGATCAAATACTTATGTCATGCAATAAAATGCAAATGAATTATTTAAAAATCATACAATGTGACTTTCTGGATTTTTGTTTTAGATTCCGTCTCTCACAGTTGAAGTGTACCCATGATAAAAATTACAGACCTCTACATGCTTTGTAAGTAGGGAAACCTGCGAAATCGGCAGTGTATCAAATACTTGTTCTCCCCACTGTACAAAGAAACCAAAAAAAATAAGTTCAGAAATTAAGTTATGTGTAATAATGTGAAATGACACAGGGAAAAAGTATTGAACACATGAAGAAAGGGAGGTTCAAAAAGGCATGGAAAGCCAAGATAACAGCTGAAAACTATCAGTAATTAAAAAGCAATCCAGCCCCCTGTCAGTGCAAATTAATATCAGCTGGTTCAGTCCCAACTGATGGCCTACAAAAAGGTCTCATTGCCAAGGTGTCACACAAGACACATCTCATGATGGGTAAAAGCAAAGAGCTGTCTCAAGACATTCGCAACCTAATTGTTGCAAAACATAATGATGGCATTGGTTATAGGCGCATTTCTAAGCTTCTGAATGTTCCAGTGAGCACTGTTGGGGCCATAATACGGAAGTGGAAAGACAATCATTTCACCATAAAAAGGTGCTCCTCGCAAGATTTCTGACAGAGGAGTGAAAAGAATAATCAGAAGAGTTGTCCAAGAGCCAAGGACCACTTGTGGAGAGCTTCAAAATGACCTGCAATTAGCAGGTACTGTTGTCTCAAAGAAAACAGTAAGTAATGCACTCCACCGCCATGGCCTGTATGCACGCTCACCACGCAAGACTCCATTGCTGAAAAGAAAAGCATGTTGAAGCTCGTTTAAAGTTTGCTGCACAACATTTGGAAAAGCCAGTGAAATACTGGGAGAATATAGTGTGGTCAGATGAGAGCAAAATTGAACTGTTTGGATGTCATAATACACACCATGTTTGGAGGAGAAATGGCACTGCACATCACCCTAAAAACACCATACCAACAGTGAAGTTTGGAGGTGGGAACATCATGGTGTGGGGCTGCTTTCCAGCAAATGGTACTGGCAAACTTCACATAATTGAAGGAAGGATGAATGGGCAAATTTACGAGGAGCACCTGGTCGAGGCAAATTTATGGTGAAATTATTGTCTTTCCACTTCCGTATTATGGCCCCAACAGTGCTCACTGGAACATTCAGAAGCTTAGAAGTGCGCCTATAACCAATGCCATCATTATGTTTTGCAACAATTAGGTTGGAATGTTTCTTTGTATGTATGGATTACTTGGGTTGTTACCAACATCTGGTGAAACTTTCATGTCAATAGCACCTTTGGAAATATATTTACTGAGAAAAATGGTGACGTGTTCAATAGTTATTTCACCCGCTGTATACTACGCAGTGTCAGAGGAAGGCCCAAAAAAATTGTCAAGACTCCAGTCACCCAAGTCATAGACCGTTCTCTCTACTATAGCACGACAAGCGGTACCGGAGCGCCAAGTCTATGTCCAAAAGCCTCCTTAACAACTTCGACCCCCAAGCCAATTTTTCAAATGGCCATCTGGACTATTTTCATTGACACTTTGTTTTTACACTGCTGCTACTCACTGTTTATTATCTATGCATAGTCAGGTATGGAAGTTGCAACAAACTCGAGATCCGCCTACTACCGGATGAATTCATCTGAATTAATAAAAATAATTTGCAACTGTTTACCCAGTGACATCCTGGGTCTCGCACCGTGAGAGTGGCACCATCCTGCCAGTCTTCAACTCTCCATCCTTACACTGTGTTTCTCTCTACTCCTACAGTTGGAAAGTTAGACAACTACAGGTGGCCGCTATCTTTAGCCACCCTCTTGCCTGAACGGTTTTGAGGACTGAAACTCCAGAGACACCTTCTGTGTAGTCGGGCACAACCTACTCTTCCCAACACTGCCCAAACACAGTCTATACACAGTCATTAGAGCAACAAGGTGTCAAGACTTTAGCTCCAGAACTGATTATTCTATACAGCACAGACAATGATGATGATGATGATGATGATGATGATGATGATGATGATGATGATGATGATGATGATGATGATTAATACAATTATTACATGCATGGGTTGCGGAGGGAGAAGGGAAGGTAAGATTATAGCCCTGCTCTCTCCAGTACTTTATTTACATTAGGCACTAGTTTTCAGCTATTCCTTTATCATTCCTCCTCATGGAGGAACTCTGACACGGATGATATGACACACCTTAGGAGGACCCTTCACCCTCTGCCTGAAGTTACGCAGTACAGAATGAACCGACGTCTGCGCCTCGGCCCTTAGGTCAGAGACACAGAGGGGTTAGACCAGCACTTTCCTAAACTCAAGGGGTTGCACATTTAGTTTTTTGGCCAAGCACTACACAGACGATTCAAATAAACTGTGCAGTGCTAGGGCAAAAAGCAAAGCATCCACCCCTTGGGGTCCCGAGGACCAAGTTAGAGAAATTATGGGTTAAATTGAGGTTCTATTCTATTCTAACCTGGTTTGTACTATACTCTTGAGGTGATGGTGGGGGTGGTAAATTCTAACCTGGGTCATAATATCATCATGGAGGGGAGGTGTGGTGAATCCAAAACCAGCCCCTCACCCCTAACAGCTTGCTCGGAGAGCCCTCCGTCGCCACGTGTTTGTCACGTAACATGAAATTCAAATGAACAACTTCTTCTTATAGTTTTACAAGTTATGAACCTCAGTAACAGTTAAATTTCATCTGAGAGGTAAATAGTCCGGATAACCATTTGATTAGCTGTTCAGAGGTCTTATGGCTTGGGGATAGAAGCTGGTAAGGAGCCTTTTGGACCTAGACTTGGCATTCCAGTACCGCTTGCTGTATGGTAGCAGAGCGAACAGTCTATGAATAGGGTGGCTTCAGTCTTTGGCAATATTTAGTGCCTTCCTCTGACACCGCCTGGTGTAGAGGTCCTGGATGGCAAGAAGCTTGGCTCCAGTGACGCACTGGCAGGATGCTCTCGATGGTGCAGCTGTAGAACTTGTTGAGGGTCTGAGGACCCATGCCAAATCTTTTCAGTCTCCTGAGGGAGAACAGGCAATGTTGTGCCCTCTTCACAACTGTTTTGGTGTGTTTGGACCATGATAGTTTGCTGGTGATGTGGACACCAAGGAACTTGAAGCTCTCAACGTGCTCCACTACAGCCCCGTCAATGAGAATGGGGCCATGCTCGGCCCTCCTTCTCCTGTAGTCCACGATCATCTCCTTTGTCTTGATCACGTTGAGGGAGAGGTTGTTGTCCACACTGCCAGGATAAGGCCTACCACCGTTGTGTTGTCGGCAAACGTAATGATGTGTTGGAGTTGTGCTTGGCCATGCAGTCGTGGCTGACCAGGGAGTAAAGGAGGGGACTAAGCACGCACCCCTGAGGGGCCCCCGTGTTGAGGATCAGCGTTGCAGAGGTGTTGTTGTCTACCCTTACCACCTGGGGGCGGCCCGTCAGGAAGTAGAGGATCCAGTTGCAGAGGGAGGTGTTTAGTCCCAGGGTCCTTAGTTTATTGATGAGCTTTGAGGGCACTATTGTGTTGAAGGCTGAGCTGTAGTCAATGAACAGCATTCTCACTTAGGTGTTCCTTTTGTCCATGTGGAATAGGGCAGTGTGGAGTGCAATAGAAATCTGTGTATCTATTGGGGCGATATGTGAATTGGAGTGGATTTAGGGTTTCTGGGATGATGGTGTTGATATGAGCCATGACCAGCCTTTCAAAGCACTTCATGGCTACAGACGTGAGTGCTACGGGTCGGTAGTCATTTAGGAAGGTTACGTTGGTGTTCTTGGGCACAGGGGCTATGGTGGTCTGCATATTGGTATTACAGACTCGGTCAGGGACAAGTTGAAAATGTCAGTAAAGACACCTGCCAGTTGGTCAGAGCATGCTCTGAGTATACGTCCTGGTAGGCTCGTTTAGCTCGTCTGGTAGGCTCGTGTCACTTGGCAGCTCGTGGCTGGGCTACCCTTTGTAGTTTGTAATAGTTTGCAAGCACTGCAAAGTCTGACGAGTGTCAGAGCTGGTGTAGTAGGATTCAATCTGTATAGATGCTTTGCTTGTTTAATGATTCGTCGGAGGGCATAGCTGGATGTCTTATAAGCGTCCGGGTTAGAGTCACACTCCTTGAAAGCGGCAGCTCTACCCTGTAGCTCAGCGCGGATGTTGTCTGTAATCCATCTGATTGGGGTATGTACATACGGTCACTGTGGGGATGACGTCATCAATGCACTTATTAATAAAGCTGGTGAATGATGTGGTATACTCCTCTATGCCATCGGATAAATCCCAGAATATTTTCCAGTCTGTTCCAGTCTGTGTCATCTGACCATTTCCGTAGAGTGAGTCACTGGTACTTCCTGCTTTAGATTTTGCTTGTAAATCGGAATCAGGAGGATACAATTATGGTCAGATTTGCCAAATAGAGGGAGAGGGAGAGCTTTGTACACGTCTCTGTGTGTGGAGTAAAGGTAGTCTAGAGTTTTTTTCTCTCTGGTTGCACATGTGACATACTGGTAGAAATTAGGTAAAACAAATGTACGTTTTCCTGCATTAAAGTCACTAGGAGCGGCGTCTCTGGATGAGCATCTTCTTGTTTGCTTATGGCCCTATACAGCTCGTTGAGTGCGATCTTAGTGCCAGCTTTGGTTTGTGGGGGTAAATAAATAAAAACTCTCTTGGTAGATAGTGTGGTCTACAGCTTATCATGAGGTACTCTACCTCAGGCGAGCAATACCTTGAGACTACCATAATATTAGACTTCTCGCAGCTCAAACTCTCCCCATTGAGCAGTAGCATTGAGCAGTAGACTGTATCAAGGTGACATCCAGATGGTTACTAGAACTAGTACTGCTGCTCTTTAAGTTTTTGTTATTTTAATTTTTATCTTAACACTTATTTTTCTTAAAACTGCATTGTTGGTTAAGGGCTTGTAAGTAAGCATTTCACTGTAAGGTCTACACCGGTTGTATTCGGCGCATGTGACAAATATAATTTGATTTGATTTGAAACACTAATATTACATGTTATTTCTCGTGTAGGCTGTTGTCCTACTCGAAATAAAACCAATTGGGATGGATCAAATTGGCCAATTTAGCTTCCTCCAGTGACATGAGATACAGCTTCCCAGTGGAAAGCAACCGCTGCCCAGTGGGAAACAACTCACATAGGTAAAAAGTAGCATCTACACCCGACCATATTGTTTTACTCTGGGAGACCTGTCGCCCAGAGCAAAAAGGCTACCAAGCACCTCGATACAGCACCGTTGCACTGGTAATTCACAACGACTTATTATTATGTTACCTAATTGGCATGTCATGGTGACATCCGATGGTGACCAATACTACAGGTTATTTCTCCATCGCCCATCGACATTAAACTTGTAAAAGAAAGTGATATTTAACTAGCACCATGCTGCTGTTTTAGCCAGCTAGCCAGCATAAACTAGCTTGCTTGGAAGGGCTCATCAGGATGACTGACTGAACTGACTGAACTAAATCCATTTGTCTCCACTCGACTCTCAGCTGCACGCTATACGTCATCAATTTGGGCACCAGGTGTGTCCGTATAGCCTCTCCCGCCTGAGACGCATCTGATTTTAAGTGGCCAAGTCACATCATGTGATCTTCTAGTAGACAAACTGTGAATCAGACATGAGATCTGATTACATCAGTGAAAAGTGTACAGCTTCAGCTTTTACTTCACACAGTATGCATACAGTATCATTGAGAGAACACATTCTCATTTACAGCAACGACCTGGGGAATAGTTCCAGGGGAGAGGAGGGGGGCTGAATGAGCCAATTGGAAGGTAACAATGGTAATTGGTGATATTTTATTTCAAACCTAGACTTTTAAATCTCTTATTCCCCAGCATGGGGACAATTTGGGAACCAAATAATAATAAAAATATATATATTTGTAAATTTTTCCTTTGCCTGCTGTTGTTCTGACTCTGTAATAATCACATTGTTGCTGTACACCTGTATCAGAATCCCACGGTTCTTACCTTTCTAACAGTACTAAGCATGTGTCTGTAGGACTTACACTGGGGGACAAAAGTTTGGAATATTACTCATTCAAGGGTTTTTCATTATTTGCACTATTTTTTACATTTTTTTTAAACTATGTCAAAACACATATGGAATCATGTAGTAACCAAAAAAGTGTTAAACAAATCAAAATATATTTTATATTTGATATTCTTCAAATAGCCACCCTTTGCCTTGATGACAGCTTTACACACTCTTGGCATTCTCTCAACCAGCTTCACCTGGAATACTTTTTCATCAGTCTTGAAGGAGTTCCCACATATGCTGAGCACTTGTTGGCTGCTTTTCCTTCACTGCGGTCTGACTCAAACCATCTAAATTTGGTTGAGGTTGGAACCAAAAATCTCAAATTTGGACATTAGGTTTTAATTTGGACACATTTCCACCGGTCTAATGTCCATTGCTCATTTTTCTTGGCCCAAGCAAGTCTCTTCTTCTTATTGGTGTCCTTTAGTAGTGGTTTCTTTGCAGCAATTCGACCATGAAGGCCTGATTCACACAGTCTCCTCTGAACAGTTGATGTTGAGATGTGTCTGTTACTTGAACTCTGTGAAGTATTTATTTGGGCTGCAATCTGAGGCTGGTAACTCTAATGAACTTCTGTGTTTTCCATTCCTGTGGCGGTCCTCATGAAGCTGGTTGAGAGAATGCCATGAGTGTGCAAAGTTGTCATCAAGGCAAAGGGTGGCTACTTTGAAGAATCTCAAATATAAAATATATTTTGATTTGTTTAACACTTTTTTGGTTACTACATGATTCCGTATGTGTTTTGACATAGTTTTGATGTCTGCACTTTTATTCTACAATGTAAAAAATAGTGCAAATAAAGAAGACCCCTTGAATGAGTAATATTCCAAACATTTGGCCCCCAGTGTATAGTTTTGAAATCGAAATGTATCTAATAAAGGTGGTTACAATTTATGTGTCGCTTAGAAAATGCCACCAGAGGGCGTCAGATTTCAACAATGACAGTTTTGAATAGCTTCAATGAGGCTTACAGAAGTGCATGAATAGCTTCAATGAGGCTTACAGAAGTGTATGAGTTCCATATGAGACTATGGAATTCCAAATGTTGGGATAGATACCACTTTGTTACAATATATAGAATATAACATATGCAATAATATTCAAGGAAAACTGAAATATGCAGTGTACAAACTTAACACGATGAACAGGAATTACATTTACTGGGTGGCCAAAAACAATTATCTGAAAGCAATGCCCCTAATAATCCATGTCTCCTGAAAATAACATAAGGATTGCATTAAAAAGGTAACCCAGTTGCTGGTTAATCCCAACAATCCAACATGCAACCCAACTAAGGTTGTAATCACTGCCAAAGGTGCTTCAACAAAGTACTGAGTAAAGGGTCTGAATTTATGTATTATAATTTTTTTGCTAAAATGTATAAAAACCTGTTTTTGCTTTGTCATTATGTGGTATTTATTGATGAGGAAAAAATATATTAAATCCATTGTAGAATAAGGCTGTAACATAACAAAATGTTAAAAAGGGGAAGGGGTCGGAATACTTTCCAAATGCACTGTATATACAGTATATAACATTCTATTAATTGCAATAGTTTTGTATAATAGTTTAAATTGAAAAACTACGTTTTGAATCTGACATCATTTTGTTTATCAGTTCATAAACCATGTGCCATGGAATCGGTACATCGAAAATGTCTTCCCAACTTTTTTGGCAATCTGTATGGCACAGCTGTCAATTCTTTGGGTTCTTAAATGAAATACTTTTACTATTTCTTTATCGAATTCTGGTCTTTAATGCAGGGCCGACAGACAAGTTCCTTACTTTCTCATACTTCCACGTGCCTCTTCCATTTTTGCGATCCTGCTGCAATTAGTTGGTTATAATTTGGATAGAGCAGACATTTCAATATATTTTTGCTAGCTGCATGTGTGACATAACTCCATCAGTCCTATTTATGATATAATTTACAAAGATTATACCGTTTTTAAACATTATTTCTAAAAAGTATGTATTATTTTTTATATAAATGAGTATATTGGAGTTAAAACATTTTTCTTGTAATATTTGTTCTATCTTTTCTGATGGATTAAACTGAAGTTGCAATCAACTTTCTATGGCTTGTTTTAAAAATAGCAATATTTTGGAGATTATTTAATTTTCAAATATCAGAAGTGAGAGGTTGTAATCTGAATAAAGGTAATTCTTGAACACGGGGTGAGCCATTCTTACTAATCTGCTACAGAACCAGTTCGGATTTAAGTATAGCTTTTGTATGACTGAAGCCTTTAGTGAGAGATCTAATGCTTTAATATTTAATCATTTGTGCCCTCCGAATTCATAAATATTCTTATATAGGCCCATGAAATTTTGCCTGGTTTAACCATTCCAAATAACATTTAGTGTTTTCTGCTAATATAATTTAAAAAATCAAGTCGTTAGGCAATAACCATATAAGTAAACTGAGATATACAGTGGGGAGAACAAGTATTTGATACACTGCCGATTTTGCAGGTTTTCCCACTTACAAAGCATGTAGAGGTCTGTCATTTTTATCATAGGTACTCTTCAACTGTGAGTGACGGAATCTAAAACAAAAATCCAGAAAATCACATTGTATGATTTTTAAGTAATTCATTTGCATTTTATTGCATGACATAAGTATTTGATATATCAGAAAAGCAGAACTCAATATTTGGTACAGAAACCTTTGTTTGCAATTACAGAGATCATACGTTTCCTGTAGTTCTTGACCAGGTTTGCACACACTGCAGCAGGGATTTTGGCCCACTCCTCCATACAGACCTTCTCCAGATCCTTCAGGTTTCGGGGCTGTCACTGGTCAATACGGACTTTCAGCTCCCTCCAAAGATTTTCTATTGGGTTCAGGTCTGGAGACTGGCTAGGCCACTCCAGGACCTTGAGATGCTTCTTACGGAGCCACTCCTTAGTTACCCTGGCTGTGTGTTTCGGGTCATTGTCATGCTGGAAGACCCAGCCACGACCCATCTTCAATGCTCTTACTGAGGGAAGGAGGTTGTTGGCCAAGATCTCGCGATACATGGCCCCATCCATCCTCCCCTCAATACGGTGCAGTCGTCCTGTCCCCTTTGCAGAAAAGCATCCCCAAAGAATGATGTTTCCACCTCCATGCTTCACGGTTGGGATGGGGTTCTTGGGGTTGTACTCATCCTTCTTCTTCCTCCAAACACGGCGAGTGGAGTTTAGACCAAAAAGCTCTATTTTTGTCTCATCAGACCACATGACCTTCTCCCATTCCTCCTCTGGATCATCCAGATGGTCATTGGCAAACTTCAGATGGGCCTGGACATGCGCTGGCTTGAGCAGGGGGACCTTGCGTGCGCTGCAGGATTTTAATCCATGACGGCGTAGTGTGTTACTAATGGTTTTCTTTGAGACTGTGGTCCCAGCTCTCTTCAGGTCATTGACCAGGTCCTGCCGTGTAGTTCTGGGCTGATCCCTCACCTTCCTCATGATCATTGATGCCCCACGAGGTGAGCTCTTGCATGGTGCCCCAGACCGAGGGAGATTGACCGTCATCTTGAACTTCTTCCATTTTCTAATAATTGCGCCAACAGTTGTTGCCTTCTCACCAAGCTGCTTGCCTATTGTCCTGTAGCCCATCCCAGCCTTGTGCAGGTCTACAATTTTATCCTTGATGTCCTTACACAGCTCTCTGGTCTTGGCCATTGTGGAGAGGTTGGAGTCTGTTTGATTGAGTGTGTGGACAGGTGTCTTTTATACAGGTAACAAGTTCAAACAGGTGCAATTAATACAGGTAATGAGTGGAGAACAGGAGGGCTTCTTAAAGAAAAACTAACAGGTCTGTGAGAGCCGGAATTCTTACTGGTTGGTAGGTGATCAAATACTTATGTCATGCAATAAAATGCAAATTAATTAATTAAAAATCATACAATGTGATTTTCTGGATTTTTTTTTAGATTCTGTCTCTCACAGTTGAAGTGTACCTATGATAAAAATTACAGACCTCTACATGCTTTGTAAGTAGGAAAACCTGCAAAATCAGCAGTGTATCAAATACTTGTTCTCCCCACTGTATAATTAAAGAGTTAATCAGGGTGAATTTATTATGTTAGAGGTTTCATGATGCTTGTATCTAAACAAAAGTAGATCACTTTAAGATTTTCTGTTCAACCGTTGGTGTCTCTATAACTTCAATATGAGGTCCTAAACCTAGCATGAAAGCGCATTCTTGATTCCTTGTAGTTGTGTGGGCTTATATAGTCAAACTGTTTGCCTTGGGGTATGTTGAGCCAATGGTTGAGCCAATAGCAAGTAGAGAAAATTGAAGTGTTTTCTTCCCAGGCATAATGCAAGGTATTATCTCTTGGATATGAGGTAACAACAGGGCCTGGCCTATGTTAAAGTACAAAGCGTTTTTTAGGTGTTTAGCTTGTGTTAAAATATACTTAACATCATTAAAATAGAAAAAAGTGATTGTGATTGCGTTGAACTGTGTTTGGGAAATAAAGAGACATGGTTTTAAAAAGGTAGTGATAATACTTCACTCATTACAGAAATGTGTAGGCTGTAAGTTGAGCCAAGAAACTGTTTCAATTTTTTTTTACAGGAATTTTTACAGGAAATGATTATTTCTAGGGATACACAACATCCTCAAACTTTTGAACGGCAGTGTATATATATATATATATATGGCCAATGACATTTCTAAGTGACCCCAAACTTTTAAACGGTATATACTACCGTTCAAAAGTTTGGGGTCACTTAGAAATGTCCTTGGTTTTGAAAGAAAGAAAACCCATTTCCAGTTATGTTAGCACAGCTGAAAACTGTGCTGATTAAAGAAGCAGTAAAACTGGCTTTCTTAGACTAGTTGAGTATCTGGAGTTTTAGCATTTGAGGTTTCGATTACAGGCTTAAAATGGCCAGAAACAAAGAACCTTCTTCTGAAACTCGTCAGTCTATTCTTGTTCTGAGAAATGAAGGCTATTCCATGTGAGAAACTGCCAAGAAACTGAAGATCTTGTGCAACGCTGTGTACTACTCCCTTTACATAACAGCTGGCTCTAACCTGGCTCTAACCAGAATAGAAAGAGGAGTGGGAGGCCCTGGTGCACAACTGAGCAAGAGGACAAGTACATTAGAGTGTCTAGTTTGAGAAACAGACGCCTCACAAGTCCTTAACTGGCAGTTTCATTAAATATTACTTACTGGTGTTTTGCGGGTACTATTTAATGAAGCTGCCATTTGAGGACTTGTGAGGCTAGACACTCTAAAGTACTTGTACTCTTGCTCAGATGTGCACCGGGGCCTCCCACTCCTCTTTCTATTCTGGTTAGAGCCAATTTGAGTAGTACACAGCGTTGTACGAGATCTTCAGTTTTTGGCAATTTCTGCATTGAATTTCTCAGAACAAGAATAGACTGACGAGTTTCAGAAGAAATTTATTTGTTTCTGGCCATTTTGAGCCTGTAATCGAACCCACAAATGCTGATGCTCCAGATACTCAACTAGTCTAAAGAAGGCCGGCTATATTGCTTCTTTAATCAGCAGTTTTTAGCTGTGCTAACATAATTGGAAAATGTCTAATGATCAATTAGCCTTTTAAAATGATAAACTTGGATTAGCTAACACAACGTGCCATTGGGACACAGGAGTGATGGTTGCTGATAATTGGCCTCTCTGCACCTATGTAGATATTCCATAAAAAATCTGCCGTTTCAAGCTACAATAGTCATTTACAACATTAACAATGTTTACACTGTATTTTGGATCAATTTGATGTTATTTTAATGGACAAAAAAATTGCTTTTCTCTAACTTTTGAACGGTAGTATATATATATATATATATATATATATATATATATATATATATATAAATAAATGTATATAAATAAATATATCTTTGTTAGAAATAATGCTATATTTCCTTAGACTGAGTGATGCTGAATGTAAAAAATGGCTCAACCTACCCCACTCTCACCTATAGGTGGTAGCATCTTATTACAGTTTACTATGTCATCACAATTTGCTTCTGAGAGACACCTGAAACAGGACACTTAGTAGAATTTTTCTCAATTAAGACCCTTTCAGGCAGAAAATATATGCTAAACTGTCCTTCTCACAAGGAGAAGAGCTCCAAACAGACATACACAGTTCTAAATCCATGTAAGTCACTTTTTAGGCTTGCTGTTGGGAATCAGATTAAAGTTATATATGCTTTAAGCAGTGGGAACTAATGCAAATTGTTGCCAGGCACACATTGCATGTCAAGTCTTTTCATTGAAGAGCCTCTACATCTAAATGGCTCAATTTTGAAATAGACACAAATACTTTAAATTTTAAATAGACAAACTGTATCTTGGGCATTTCCTGCTTTGAGCAGCAGAGGGCAAGATAGGCCTTGTTAATGTAACTTAGTTGTAGCTCCAACTCAACTAGGATGTTCTCCAGATTTGAGGGAGGATGGATGACATCAACATTAACCCATGAATAAAATATGGTTCCATATGTGGAATTAGAGCAAGAGGGGTTTCCTCCCCATTTCCACCTAAAATGTCTCACAACATAGATGTGTATGTAGATACTGGTTTTATGAACGGTAGATGATTGACATGGATAAGTGATTGTCTGTGAATAAGGAAATCGGTCAGTCTACTTACAGTGGGATGTGTTGAAATACACAACATTAAGTTCACTTGACATTAACCATGAGATGTATTGGTAGTCTGTGATTTATTGATTATTAGAAAAATATAGAATGCTTCCTTCCCTGAAAGAGAGTGACTCTCCGTTTGGGCTGATCTGTGACCCACTAGCACCTCTCCCATTATGAGAGGAATAAGGTAACCTCAGAGTTACACACAATGAAACTTTATTGTCATACACATGTGCAACAGACAGGAAATAGATGAGGGGAGGGTGTGGTTCTGTAATACAGGAGATACACAGTAATGAATAGGCTGTACACAATTAGCATAGCATGAGCATGAATCCATTACAATAGCACAGCAAGAGCACTGGTAAGGACTGTATAAATATAAAGGACTGTTTAGATCAAGGCTATATAATCAAACATTTATCATTAACTACTACCAACAGTAAATAGTAAGCACACAAGCTGCAACAATAACAACAACTCTTTCCTGTAAGTCCACTCAGAGGAGTGAAGAGACACTGGCCTACATAGCCAGAAGAGCTGCCATGTGTCCTGCCTCCTAACAACAGTGCCCCTTAGCAACCAATCAGGTCTCAGGTCACACAGGTCAGAGAGTTTGAGAGGCTGTTTTATAAGGTACCACTATACTCTTAGGCTCTGGGTCGTGGGGTATGGGGAGTGGAGTGTGCCGCTTGAAAGGGTTGTGAGATACGGACAACACTCACTTGCAGGGATTCATAATGGACCCCATGGTCATTTGATGGGAGTGTCTTCTAGAAAGCCCTTTGATCTCTCTTGTTTTTGAAGCATCCTCCCTCCCAAAACAGGTGGCTTTGCATCAGTCACTTCCAGTTAATCCTCCAGCACGTAATGGCCCTGCATTTTCATCTGGGGAAAGACTGACGGTGTTAACAGGCTTACATCCTGCATGCACTTTATCATTGTTCACGATGTTCATGAGGAGGAACAATTATATTGCTTTTTACAGCTTACAGGCTCCACCAGCCTCTTATCAGCCTCCCCTGTGGCACGTAAAGTACACTGTAAAACAAATCCTGTTGTTTTAATGGTAACTTACTGGCAGCCATTTACCTGTAAGTTACTGTAAATAAAGGTACAGTATGTTACCGTAAATTCCAAAGATACTTTATTTTAACAATACATTTAACCAAAGTTTCTTTGGAATTTACGGTAACATACTGTACCTTTATTTACAGTAACTTACAGGTAAATGGCTGCAGTGTAACCAAACACTCAGGCTTCTCCTGGAAGTGTTTAGTTGGAGTGATATGAGCTCATGCTGACTGGAAAAGTAAATCCAGAAGAATAACGGAGCTTATTTGCCTGTTGTGTGTGTGTGTGTGTGTGTGTGTGTGTGTGTTAATTAATTAATTAATTAATTGCTCGATAGTGTAGGTAAATGAAAAGGTCAGACTCACCCAAGCCAGAGCCCCAAGGACTTTTGTACTAGGATGGAGAAGAAAGACACTTATACAGGAAGTCAAGTTGAAATAGCGAGCGATGGGAGGACAAATTGTCCCCACACCCCCCTTTTTTGGCAGCCATAGAAACCAAAGTAATTACTGTTTTTGGTGCAATTTTCACAAGTATGTGGTACATTTTCACAACTCTTAGTACAAAACTCAAAACAGATAATAAAAAACTCAGAAATACATGTTTTACATTGCAATACATGTTCGTACTGTATAAAGTAATCGCCGTTCACAATGCAATGCTCACATTACTTTTGTTGTGATTTTCTTATCTTTCGTTAAAATACATTTTACTATTAGTTCATCCGACTGCTCTTAATTGATGATCACTTAAACGCTTGGTAAACCTATATATTTTACATGTAAATTGGTTTGTCTACTACAAATCTGGAGAACTACAAAATGAAAATATGTCTCTAAAGTAGAAACATAAACAGTATGATATATACTTGAATGTACTACTATGATGATGACTATTATAATTTTACTTTAAGCTTCTCAAAAATCTGATACTGACCAGATCAGAGATGTACTTTATGTAACCAATCAAAAAAAGTGTATTTGTCACGTACAGAGATTAGCAGATGTTACAGCAGGTGCAGCAAAGTTTGTGTGTTTCTAGCTCCTACAGTGCACTAATACAATATCAATAAAATGCCAGTATGGAAATAATCCAGAAAGAAATGCATCTCCTATACAGTAAACATGTTGCATTGGCCAATACAGTACTGTAATACCTTAATATGTCACATTTACGTAGCAGACACTTTTATCCACACACTTTGTTATGTGTCCCCAGTGGGAATCGAACCCCCAACTTTGGTGTTACTAGTGACATGAACTGAGCCATGTACATGACTACTACAGTACAATATAATACTGTAAAATACAATATACGATTACATTAAAGGTGGAAGGTGTATGATTGCCATCCCTGTGAGAGTACCACCCTCCTTCAGGCCATGGTTGAGGCATGCAATGATTTCAATCCAGACCTATGTCAGGCTTGGTTTTGCCATGCCAAAAGGTTTTTCCCCAGGTGCATGAACAATTAAGGTATTAACTGCCATTTCGATGAGCACCTATGACCAAATGCTCAAGACAGGCTTGATGTAGACTAGTGCCTGTAAATATGATGTTTCTTCCATTTCTTTCATTTAATTACATTGGGAAAGATGATCACACTTTTGATCACACATGGAATAGAAATTATGGAAATGTTATGTTCAGTCAATTTTATTGGGTAATGCAAGTGTATTGCCTAATGTGAAAACAGTGTAATATACTGTAATTTACAGTACTGTAGCCTATTACATTCAAAGGGCAATTTTGAAACATTTATTTTACATGTTTTGCTTTTGAATTAACTAGTTGTTAAATAACTAAATGTACTCATATTTCACAGTAAACTAATATTGTGGATCAATGTTTGTGTGGTGAAACACACAAACACAATGCATGCACAATAAAATGCTTTGAATGTATGACTGGCTGCGTTGCAAGTCTTACCAGTTTGGAGTTTTGTACTAAGAGTTTCGAAAATTCACCATATACAGTGCATTCGGAAAGTATTCCTTTTTCCACATTTTGTTACCGCCGTAAATATCACATTTACATAAGTATTTAGACCCTCTGCTCAGTACTCTCAAGCTCTTTCAGGTTGGATGGGGAGCTTCGCTGCACAGCTATTTTCAGGTCTCTCCAGAGATGTTAGATCGGGTTAAAGCCTGGGCTCTGGCTGGGCCACTCAAGGACATTCAGAGACTTGTCCCGAAGCCACACCTGCGCTGTCTGGGAGTTGAACCTTCGCCCCCGTCTGATGTCCTGAGCGCTCTGGAGCAAGGATCTCTCCGTACTTTGCTCCGTTCATCTTTGCCTCGATCCTGACTAGTCAAATCAAATGAAATGTTATTGGTCACATACATACAGTATATTTAACAGATGTTATTGTGGGTGTAGCTCCAGTAGTGCAGTAGTATCTTTCCCCACTGTAGGGATGGTGCCAGGTTTCTTCCAGAAGTTTCTTCCAGAGATGGTTGTCCTTCTGGAAGCTTCTCCCATCTCCAAACTTCTTCCATTTAAGAACGATGGAGGCCACTGTGTTCTTAGGGACCTTCAAATCATGTCCAGTCAATTGAGTTTAGCACAGGTGGATTCCAATCAAGTTGTAGAAACATCTCAAGGATGATCAATGGAAACAGGATGCACCTGAGCTCAATTTCGATTCTCATAGCAAAGGGTCTGAATACTTATGTAAATAAGGTATTTCCGTTTTTATTTTTAATACCTGTGCAAACAATTTAAAAAAAAACTGTTTTTGCTTTGTCATTATCGGGTATTTTGTGTAGATTGATAAGGATATATATTTTTTTTAATCAATTTTATAATAAGGCTGTAACGGAACAAAATGTGGAAAAAGGGAAGGTGTCCAAATGCACTGTTATGTTACCAAAGCGATAAAACAAACTGTAATGTGCTCCGATGTGTCCCCCCTCAAGACATATTCAGAATTATATCAGTGCCTGTGCCTAACCC
Organism: Thymallus thymallus; assembly: GCA_023634145.1. NCBI lineage: Eukaryota > Metazoa > Chordata > Actinopteri > Salmoniformes > Salmonidae > Thymallus > Thymallus thymallus. The sequence continues at coordinate 26,023,922 of CM042408.1, read as the reverse complement.
ACACATCCAACTTCAATCCCACCAGCAGTGGACATCTCAAAATCTTCTAATACTGTATCACCTAGAAAGCCTTGAAGGTGCATGTGAGGTATTTACATATGTGGTAGCAGAGAGATAGTGATGTGTTTACAGTGGGAATGGATGAAGAATAATTAGTCATGCTACTTAGCGTATTTTCCTCTCCGACTCCATAGGTGTTCTGTTGGTAAGATTCCTAATGCCTGCTCTGTGTGAAGCCATTGATTATCAAAAGGACAACACATTTCCATAATGTTTATCCCATGTGTGATAAAGGTGTGATCATTGAGGTGTGATGTATTTCACAATCATTGATGCAAAAAAAGTATGTATTGTTTAGATATAAATACAACAGAGGTGTACTGTAATCAAATGAAACAAATGAAAGAAATAGCATGTTTAGCAGGCACTAGTTTGCATCAAGCCTGTCTTGAGCATTTGACCATAGGTTCTCATCGACATCGCAGTAAATCATTGTTCATGCACCTGGGGAAAAACCTTTTGGCATGGTGAATCCAAGCCTGACATAGGTCTGTATTGATGTCATTGCATGCCTCATCCATGGCCTGAAAGAGGGTGGTCTGCTCATAGGGATGGCGATCAGAAATCTTATACCTGTATTGTAATCCTGTATTGTATTTTACAGTATTCTATTGTACTTATGTATTGTAGTGGTCCTGTACATGGCTCAGTTTGTAAGAGCATGGCACTTTGATTCCTGCTAGTGTCACATACGAAACTCCCAAATTAAACTCAACTTTTTAATCATAACCTCATATCGTATCATCATTCCGAAGTGTCGGAACCTCCTTGCATCTGCAAAAACATGAGCCTTACTTATGATTCAGTACTACACAATTTGGTTTAATAATTTATTTACTAGCTAATTAAATGCTAACACAGGGTAAACATACACACTCTGCACCGGTTATTGACTGGAGAAAACAGGTCCCTAGGTGACTGACAACAACATGGCTGCTTATTAAAGAAGAGATGGAGAGCGAGAGGGACAGAGACACTTAACTTTGATACATTCAGAAACTACTCTCACTTACAGTAACCATAGACTTGGCAAACAAACCGCATCCCGCTTTGAGTAAGAAATCATGAATGTATTTATGTGAAATGCCTGGGTTCGCTGGGGATCTCTCGGTGAACAGGGCAGCCTTGGAAAGGGAGTTGGGGCTTTTCACGGCTCTGATTGTCAGAAATGGTTCCAACAGTCTTCTACTGTTGTCCTTCTTGGTAGTTGTCCGGTATCCGGTAACTTCCTTCCATTCACTCTTGAGGTAGAAAGGGGCCGTTCCGGCAGGCTGGCATACTTTGTGACCTCACTTTGGGGTGACGATTACTCACTGTGCAAAGGTATGTAAAAACAATTATCTCTTACAACTCCTCAAATCACATCCCCCTCTTTACAAAAATTATTTGATAATTGTTCACATTACTTGAAAAACACATTGTATGGAGATATACAGTACATTCTAATATACAGTATTTGACACAACGACAGATATGTGGGACCCAAAAGCGGACACGGAGGCAGAGAGATGATCAAATATTTAATAAAGGATCAGGGGCAATGCAGTCTCGTAGTGGTTGACAGGCAAGGTTCGTAACAGGGAATCAGAATAGCAGTAGTAATAGTTCAGGCAGGGTTCGGTACCGGGGATCAGCAGGATGGCAGTACAGAGGAGTAGACAGGCTCGTAATCCGTAACACAGGCAGAGTTCGTTTAGCAGGAGATCAGAAGGTCGAAGGCACAGGAGGGGGTAGACAGGCTCGTAATCCAAAAGAACAGGTATAGGTCCAAATACCGGGAAGAACTACTGGCAGAGTTAGGAACACAAAACAGAGAGCTGGAACGACTGAACTAGACAAGATCTGGCAAATGCCAACAGAACCCAAGGGACTAAACACCCAAAATGACTAATGATGATGACAGGGTGCACCTGGTGTGGGGAGGGGACAAACACAGACATGTGAAACATATCAGGACATGACAGTATTTCCTTTATAACATTTTTAATGACATCACAAAATAACAAACAATAATATACAGTGGGGAGAACAAGTATTTGATACATTGCCGATTTTGCAGGTTTTCCTACTTACAAAGCATGTAGAGCAAAAATATCATGCAAAAATCCAGAAAATCACATTGTATGATTTTTAAATAATTAATTAGCATTTTATTGCATGACATAAGTATTTGATCACCTACCAACCAGTAAGAATTCCGGCTCTCACAGACCTGTTAGTTTTTCTTTAAGAAGCCCTCCTGTTCTCCACTCATTACCAGTATTAACTGCACCTGTTTGAACTCGTTACCTGTATAAAAGACACCTGTCCACACACTCAATCAAACAGACTCCAACCTCTCCACAATGGCCAAGACCAGAGAGCTGTGTAAGGACATCAGGGATAAAATTGTAGACCTGCACAAAGCTGGGATGGGCTACAGGACAATAGGCAAGCAGCTTGGTGAGAAGGCAACAACTGTTGCCGCAATTATTAGAAACTGGAAGAAGTTCAAGATGACGGTCAATCTCCCTCGGTCTGGGGCACCATGCAAGATCTCACCTCGTGGGGCAACAATGATCATGAGGAAGGTGAGGGATCAGCCCAGAACTACACGGCAGGACCTGGTCAATGACCTGAAGAGAGCTGGGACCACAGTCTCAAAGAAAACCATTAGTAACATACTACGCCGTCATGGATTAAAATCCTGCAGCGCAAGCAAGGTCCCCCTGCTCAAGCCAGCGCATGTCCAGGCCCGTCTGAAGTTTGCCAATGACCATCTGGATGATCCAGAGGAGGAATGGAAGAAGGTCATGTGGTCTGATGAGACAAAAATAGAGCTTTTTGGTCTAAACTCCACTCGCCGTTTTTGCAGGAAGAAGAAGGATGAGTACAACCCCAAGAACACCATCCCAACCGTGAAGCATGGAGGTGGAAACATCATTCTTTGGGGATGCTTTTCTGCAAAGGGGACAGGACGACTGCACCGTATTGAGGGGAGGATGGATGGGGCCATGTATTGCGAGATCTTGGCCAACAACCTTCTTCCCTCAGTAAGAGCATTGAAGATGGGTCGTGGCTGTGTCTTCCAGCATGACAACGACCCGAAACACACAGCCAGGGCAACTAAGGAGTGGCTCCGTAAGAAGCATCTCAAGGTCCTGGAGTGGCCTAGCCAGTCTCCAGATCTGAACCCAATAGAAAATCTTTGGAGGGAGCTGAAAATCCGTATTGCCCAGCGACAGCCCCGAAACCTGAAGGATCTGGAGAAGGTCTGTATGGAGGAGTGGGCCAAAATCCCTGCTGCAGTGTGTGCAAACCTGGTCAAGAACTACAGGAAATGTATGATCTCTGTAATTGCAAACAAAGGTTTCTGTACCAAATATTAAGTTCTGATTTTCTGATGTATCAAATACTTATATCATGCAATAAAATGCAAATGAATTACTTAAAAATCATACAATGTGATTTTCTGGATTTTTGTTTTAGATTCCGTCACTCACAGTTGAAGAGTACCTATGATAAAAATTACATGCTTTGTAAGTGGGAAAACCTGCAAAATCGGCAGTGTATCAAATACTTGTTCTCCCCACTGTATTAGTGTTCTATACATCGCCTTTGACCATTCCCCACGTTCTACATTAGAACTATTGTTGCAGTATTAGCTTTTGAACATGTTAGAGTTTCAGTGGGGAAAAGTATGTTTAAACAAAGACCATTCCTTTGGTGAATCTTGAGAGGGAGAGCCTGTATTGTCTTCCTTGTATTAGAACAGGATGTGAGTTGTTAATCCCCACTAGTTCGTTCCTTCCCCCTCTATGGGTGAGAGGGGGTCTGATTTAAGTTATTCATTACAAACCTGATCTGACTTATTTGGATTCTTGACAATAGGTTTACCAAACGTTTAAGTGATCATCAATTAAGAGCAGTTTAATTAAGTAATAGTAAATATGTATTTTAACAAATGAGAAGATAAGTTAAAATGTAACGAAAGCATTGCATTGTGAAATGCAATTTCTTTATATGAACATGTATTGCAATGTGAAACATGTATTTTTTAGATGAAACACTAAGTTTGATGAAAAAGTGACTACGATTTTGTGTGTTGTACTTAATTAATTGAAAATGTGCTTAGAGTTTTGAAATAACTGCCTTTTTGATGATCTGTTTTGAGTTCTGTATTAAGAGTGGTGAAACTGTACCACATACTTGTGAAAACTGCACCAAAGCGATTTAATAAACTGTAATATGGATTCACAAAACTGTCTTAAATGTGAGCTGTCGTGATGATTCATGCAGTAACACAGAAACATGTGGAAGTTCAGATGTTCTGTGTCAAATCACTGAATGTGAGCATGGGGTGGAGGCCCTCTTGTGGTTGACAGGAAGGGGGAGTGGGAGGCTGGTGTCCACCTACAGAGATAGGTGGGACATCTAGGTGAAACCAGAGCCTTATACATAGAGATAATTAACGCTTTCGCGTTCTGCTGTTTATTTCTGATTGGTTTCAAAACCTATGAAGATATCCAGTGAAAGCAGATCTGCAATTTGTTGACACTACAACATAGTAAAGACGCACATTATCTCGAATGCTAATCGCTGCTCTGTTTTGCTTGTTTACAAGGGGTTATTTCATAGAAAATTGTCGGAGGCGCTCTCGTATTGTTACATCCTCACCAACAATTCAAGAATAAAGTTATACAGTGCCTTCGGAAAGTATTCAGACGTCTTTCCTTTTTCCACATTTTGTTACGTTACAGCCTTATTCTAAAATGGATTAAATGAAAAAGTATCCTCAGCAATCTATACACAATACCCCATATTGAAAAAGCAAAAACAGACATTTTTGCAATGTCCGTAGAGCTCAGAGACATGATTGTGTTGAGGCACAGATCTGGGGAAGGGTACCAAAAAATGTCTGCAGCATTGAAGGTCCCCAAGAACACAGTGGCCTCCATCAGAAGTTTGGAACCACAAAGATTCTTCCTAGAGCTGGCGGCCCGACCAAACTGAGCAATCGGGGGAGAAGGGCCTTGGTCAGGTAAGTGATCAAGAACCCGATGGTTACTCTGATAGAGCTCTAGAGTTTCTCTGTGGAGATGGGATAACCTTCCAGAAGGACAACCATCTGTGCAGCACTCCACCAATCAGGCCTTTATGGTAGAGTGGCCAGACAGAAGCCACTCCTCAGTAAAAGGCACATGACAGCCCGCTTGGAGATTGTCAAAAGGCACCTAAAGACTCTCAGACTATGAGAAACAAGATTCTCTGCTCTGATGAAACCAAGATTGAAGTCTTTGGCCTGAATGTCAAGCGTCACTTCTGGAATAAACCTGGCACCATCCCTTCGGTGAAGCATAGCGGTGGCAGGAGCATCATGCTGTGGGGATGTTTTTCAGCAGGGTGTCTGTGTGTGAGTGTGTGCATGTATTGTGAGTGCATGTATTGTGTACATATGATATGATACATCTTTCAATAACTGCATTAATACTGTTACTATTATGCATGTGATATGCATTTAACACATCAACAAATCCTGTGTGTGTATATGTGCATGTGTACATGTATGCGTGTCTCAAGTCTAGAAATAGCATATTTTTTAAGTGATTTTCCTTCTGAACAGAGTGCACATTTGTACAAACACCTAACTATCACAGATACAGTATATGGGGTAGAGGATAAAAGAAGCTGGGGAAAATCATGGCTATGATATGATATGATACATCTTTCAATAACTGCATTAATACTGTGACTATTATGCATGTGATATGCATTTAACACATGAACAAATCCTCTGCAAACCTAATATAAAACTACATCTGCAGCCGACAGCAGTTTCCTAGGTATATTACTTCCTCAGTTTGAGCCTGTGTAATTCTGGCATTCTGACCCATACCTCTCACATCTGTCATCTCTCTGATTAAAATAAAATGGGAGGTGTGTCTGTGAGCAAAACACAGTTTTTCCCTTGAGTGGCAGTGAGGATGATATGAATTCGCATAATTGCAATGGCCATGCGGACTGAGATTATGTAGCTGCTTGGCTGTCTGTTCCATTGTAGCCACTGTGAGCCAGTGGATTGCTCATTGACTCACCCAGCAGTTGCGTCTCCTAGCAACGCCTCTTGAATGTACTGTACTTCCACATCTCATGGGCGCCTTTAATAATCTGCACAGCTATTTACACGTAGGCTTTGTTAAAATATTTATGATGAATCTACAACTGCATTTCTGAAAGCTGTTCTTTCACTGTACCGTATATCACACAGATGCAGAGGGTGATGTTTGTACTCATACGAAGGGTATTCTCTTGCTCAGCAGAGAAACAAACCAAAATATGGTGTGAGAATTCAGGAAGTGCTGCTTCAGGGCTGCACTGTATGAATGCAAGACTAAGTCCCAACTATCAATTTTTCCTCTGAAAGTGTGTACTTGTTTACTTCACTGATTTGAGTGACTGGTATGTTGGAAACTAGCCCATGCCTCCACCAATCCAATGCTTTTAGATTTGTGTGAAGTAGTGAACAAGTGTACAAAAATTATATATTATTTGGACGCACGCCAAGGCTGGATGAGCATTAGGGAAAAATAACAACCTGCTCTCAGTTTCAGTTTGAATAGTGTGAAGACAATTGTCTGACCCTGTGTGATAATGTAAGGTTGATGAATGGCTTTAACCTTGGTGTTTCATTAGTGGTGCCATGCTCCAGGAGGACAGGTTTAATAAGTGGAGATAATTGCACTGATATCCTTCGGGAACATGGCTGTCACCGTGATTCTTTGATCCACAGCCTAAGGTGCCATGACATCACACATCCCAGGCCGGTAGCGTTGTCTTCGCCTCAACCGTGTACAGTCGTATGCAAAAGTTTGGGCATTCGGGCACCCCAAAAGAAAAATCACATCAATATTTAGTAGAGCCTCCTTTTGCTAAAATAACAGCCTCAAATGAGTGTCTGGATTCTGGATGAAGGTATTTTGGACCATTCCTCCTTACAAAACATCTCCAGTTCAGTTAGGTTTGATGGTTGCCGAGCATGGACAGCCCGCTTCAAATCATCCCACAGATTCTCAATGATATTCAGGTCTGGGGACTGGGATGGCCATTCCAGAACATTGTACTTGTTCCTCTGCATAAATGCCCGGGTAGATTTTGAGCAGTGTTTTGGGTCGTTGTCTTGTTGAAATATCCAGCCCCGGCGTAACTTCAACTTTGTGACTGATTCTTCAACATTATTCCCAAGAATCTGCTGATATTGAGTGGAATCCATGCGACCCTCAACTTTAACAAGATTCCCAGTACCGGCACTGGCCACACAGCCCCACAGCATGATGGAACCCCCACCAAATTTTACTGTGGGTAGCAAGTGTTTTTCTTGGAACGCTGTGTTCTTTTTCCGCCATGCATAATTCCCCTTGTTATGACCAAATAACTCAATCTTTGTTTCATCAGTCCACAGCACCTTATTCCAAAATGAAGCTGGCTTGTCCAAATGTGCGTTTGTGGCGGGAGGCTTCTTCCGCATCACTCTCCCGTACAGCTTCTCCTTGTGCAAAGTGCGCTGAATTGTTGAACGATGCAGCAAGATGATGTTGTAGGTCTTTGGAGGTGGTCTGTTTTTGACCGTTCTCACCATCCTTCGCCTTTGCCTCTCCGATATTTCACTTGGCCTCCCACTTCTGGCCTTAACAAGAACTGTGCCTGTGGTCTTCCATTTCCTCACTATGTTCCTCACAGTGGACACTGACAGCTTACATCTCTGCGATAGCTTTTTGTAGCCTTCCCCTAAACCATAATGTTGAACAATCTTTGTTTTCAGGTCATTTGAGAGTTGGTTTGAGGCCCCCATGTTGCCACTCTTCAGAGAATGACAAGGGTGCCCAAATTTTTGCATAGCCTATTTTTCACATCTGATTTAATTTCATACAACTTAATATTGCTACACTAAAAATCTTTGTCTGGACAATACCCCAGTACTCAGCTTTTATTAGAAAATGAATGGCATGCCACTGTGATCATTTTCTGTGACGACAGAGTACATTATTATGCAGCCTCAGAGGGGTGCCCAAACTTTTGCATACGACTGTAAGTGTTACTGATAGAAAAAAATAAACATTTCAAATGATTATTGAAACAACCACAAATTATAGTTTGGCTTTCTCTAGTTATTCTTCTTAGGCTGCATTTAGTTTGCATTGGAGTCCATACTCAACAGCGGTGGGTTGGTAGCGATAAGAATTGAGAAAGGATATCTGTGTGTAGGTGATGAATCCTTTTGGTGTGACATGTATTGTTGTTGCCAGGGTCAAGGTGGGACATTTATGGCGGATATAAAGCCACCTCATCATGTGCTTGACAGACAATATATATTCTCCCTGACAGGGCCTCATGACTCCTGCTGTCCTGGTACATTGCCTCTGAGATTTGAATCGTCAGCCGCTGCCGACTATTGTTTTTTATGTGGGTTTGTATACATTCTTCATGGTGTATGAGGGGGTTTCATTGACTTGTCCAGAGGAGTAAAATATGTCTGTTTACTGATTATATTTAATTCCCCTCCCTGTATAAGACATTTGAAATTCCAGTGTTAATCAAAATTGTCAGCCTATCCAGGCCTGCACTGAAGTGTTTCCCTAGGCATCAAAATCCCATACAGTATCTGACTCAAACAAATACAAACATTGAGATGAGCTGCTTCCAAACTCACAGCACGTAGGCTGCTTGGGATACCAAACCTATTTTCCAACAACATCCTGCTCTTAGCTCTTAGACTCAACCACCTTTTTGTCGCATATTGTTTTATTCATGCCTCATATCGAACTTCCTCTCTTTTCCGCACCTATTTCAGGAGCTCGCAGATGATAGCTGCTTGAGTGCAGCATCAAACTCCTAAATGTTTAGCCCAGTGTATGCGTTTACAATTCTGCCTCTTTTCGCTCCTGCCCTGTTCTTTTCCCTCGAGGTGAGAGAGATGTTGTTTCCCATCTGGCTGACTCCACTGCAGACATTCTTTTTGCAACTCTCCTGTGACCTGCTGCTCTGTATAACCTTCTCTGCTGTTCATCCAACTACCAGAAGCTCGCTCTAAATTAATTTATGACCATTTTACAGGAATTGATGGTGCTTACTTAAATCCAACAGCTGCAATTGTTTCCCTCATTGTATGAATTCATGTACAACAGTAAACTACTCTGGATTTGTTATAATATGTTAAATCTAGGATATTACTGTAATGATCACCAATGACTGTTAAGCATTCAACATAAAATTCACAATCTATGTTACAGAAAGCACATCAACGAAGGTCGTTATCTGTTTTGTTTTTGCCTCTGGGGTAGTACAAGGACAGGATTGACTATGCAGTATGGAAATTATTCAGGTTTGCAGTTTTGGAGAGAGCCATCCCAAATGCATAATCACTCCTTAACGTCAAACTGCCGCAGGGGGAAATCTGACACTGAAACCACCCCACTGAGATAAGATTCTCTTAAGATCTGGGAACTATATTTAAATCTGTTGACCTTCTTCTTCCACAGCACAGGCCATCTTCCCAGTTTCATGAAGCCTACAAAATCTATGGCTGTGTCCCAAATTTCACCCCATTTCCTACATACAACACATAACTCCTTGTCAGAGGACACATACTTGATCCTTGATCCGGGAAGCAAGTACAGGGAGTGAGTATTTAATAAATAAACAGAACATAAAACGAGAAACATGAGCAACGCACTGACATGGAATAGAGTCAATAACACCTGAGGAAAGAACCATGGGGAGTGACAGATATAGGGAAGGTAATCAAGGAGGTGGTGGAGTCCAGGTGAGTGTCATGAGGCGCTGGTGTGTGTAACGATGGTGACAGGTGTGTGTAATAATCAGCAGCCTGGCAACCTAGAGGCCGGAGAGGGAGTATACATGACAATCCTTATCTTTCCTGAATGCATGTTTTACTATTCCATAATACATTTCCTGATTTTGTTTCCGTTTAGAATAATACATTTTGGAATATTTAATTGTATCCTAATTAATATCTAACTTAAACCAGCAGAGTTGTTCTTGAAAACGTGCATATAAGGTAGTATATTTAGCGAGCCATGATCTGGTCTGATGTGGTTATTAGGCCTTTTTCCAGGACAGAGCAGACGGTTCTATTTCTGGTAGCATGGTAGTTGGAAATCACAGGCAGGTGATTAAAGGTAGCCGTGAAATTAAGAAGATGTCACTCAAAACCTGTTTTTGATCTGGTCTCCTGGCTCATCTACCACCAAGTCAACTTCCCTTTTAAAGCCACACTGTAAAAAAAAGCCAACTTAACCAAAAGAATTTGAGCTAATATTTTAATGTGTTTACTCATCAAACTCTTCTCGAACTGAGCTGAATTTGAAAAAGCTTATTGAGTAAAATTACTAATTTATGTTTGCGAAAAACAACTCGAAACAATGCCCATCATTATCATATTTCCCAGCATCTTGTGCTACATGAACATAAACAACACATTTTTCTCAACTAATCCAATCCAAACCGTCTAAGTAATTCTGATTGCAGATTGCTGTCACGTTCGGGTGTGTAGAGAGACCAAGGCGCAGCGTAGCGATAGTTCGACATCGTTTATTATATAAATAAACTATACTGGACATCAAACTATACAAAATAACAAATACAATATAATGATGAAACACACGTAGCACGAACACGGGACGTACATATAACAATGAACCACGCCAAGGGAGTGGAACACAGACATATAAGTAGGATCCCTAATTAGAGGTAATGCATAGCAGCTGCCTCTAATTAGGGATCCCACACACAACACCACACAGATGTAGAAATAATAGATCTGCCAGACTCTGACCATAGAAATATAGAGAAGCAAAGCTTCTCTATGGCCAGAGCCTGACAGTACCCCCCCTCAAAGGCGCGGACCCCCGGCCGCAAGAAAACAAACACAAAAACATGAGGGAAGGGTCAGGGAGGAAAAAACATCACACAACCATCGCAGGTGGCGGTTCCGGCCCCGGCGAAGTGGATATCTTCCTCCTCATTTCTACTGGGCCCGGACTGGGCCCCGGTGTGGCAGGCGACTCAGGCCATTTATAGGGATAACCCACCGGTCCTGGAAATGACCATGGTGGGGCAAAAGGCTCAGGCCATGGAGCGGGGCAAATAACCGGGCCAGGACTGGGCACCAGTGTGGCAGGCGACTCCGGCCATGTAAAGGGGCAACCCACCGGTCCTGGAAATAACAATGGTGGGGCAAAAGGCTCAGGCCATGGAGCGGGGCAAATAACTGGGCCAGGACTGAGCACCGGTGTGGCAGGCGACTCCGGCCTTTCAAAGAGGTAAACAACCGGTCCTAAAAATGGCACCGGTGGGGAAAAAGACTCAGGCCATGGAGTGGGGCAAATAACCGGGCCAGAACTGGGCACCGGTGTGGCAGGCGACTCCGGCCTGTGGACCACCACGGGAGTCTCCGGGCTGTCGACCATCACGGGAGTCTCCGGGCTGTCGATCATCACGGGAGGCTCCGGGCTGTCGACCATCACGGGAAGCTCCGGGCTGTCGACCATCACGGAAGGCTCCGGGCTGTCGACCAACACGGGAGGCTCCGGGCTTTCGACCATCACGAGAGGCTCCGGGCTTTCGACCATCACGGGAGACTCCGGGCTGTCGACCATCACGAGAGGCTCCGGGCTGTCGACCATCACGGGAGGCTCCGGGCTGTCGGCCATCACGGGAGGCTCCGGGCTGTCGACCATCACGGGAGTCTCCGGGCTGTCGACCATCACGGGAGGCTCCGGGCTGTCGACCATCAAAGGAGGATCCGGGCTGGGAAGGCGCATCGGCGGTCTGGTGCGTGGAGCCGGCACTGGAGGTACCTGGCTGGGCGCACGCACTGGAGGTCGGGTGCGGGGAGCCGGCACGGGACGTACCGGACTGGAGAGGTGCACTGGAGGCCTGGTGCGTGGAGCCGGCACTGGAGGAACCTGGCTGGGCACACGCACTGGAGGTCGGGTGCGGGGAGTCGGCACGGGACGTACCGGACTGGAGACGCGCACTTGAAGCCTGGTGCGTGGAGTCGGCACTGGTGGCACCGGACTAATAACACGCACCTCAGGGCGAGTGCGGGGAGCAGGCACAGGACGTACCTGACTGGAGACACGCACTGGAAGCCTGGTGCGTGGAGTCGGCACTGGTGGCACCGAACTAATAACACGCACCTCAGGGCTAGTGCGGGGAGCAGGCACAGGACGTACCAGACTGGAGACGCGCACTGGAAGCCTAGTGCGTGGAGTCGGCACTGGTGGCACCGGACTAATAACACGCACTTTAGGGCGAGTGCGGGGAGCAGGCACAGGACGTACCGGACTGGAGAGGCGCACTGGAAGCCTGGTGCGTGAAACCGGCACAGATGGCACCGGACTAGTGACACGCACTACAGGGCGAGTGCGGGGAGCAGGCACAGAACGTACCGGACTGGAGAGGCGCACTGGAAGCCTTGTGCGTGGAGTCGGCACTAATGGCACCGGACTGATGACACGAACCTCAGGGCGAGTGCGGGGAGCAGGCACAGGACGTACCGGACTGGAGAGGCGCACTGGAGTGTAGCAGACGGCCGAACCCAGACTGGGCACCGGTGGAGCGGACTGCTCTGGCACTGGAGTGTAGCAGACGGCCGGACCCAGACTGGGCACCGGTGGAGCGGACTGCTCTGGCACTGGAGTAGAGCAGACGGCCGGACCCCGACTGGGCACCAGTAAAGCGGACTGCTCTTTCACGGGAGTGGAGTAGGCGACTGGACACGGACTGTTCCATTCCGACATTTCCTCTTCAACCTCCTCCATCTCCCACATTTCCTCCAGAACTTCTCCAAAATATTTCTCCAAATATTCCTCCTTTTGCCTCATCTCCTCTAATATGCCTCCATAATATGCCTCTAAATCTTTCTCTTCCATCTTGCTTTGCGCCCCCCATTTATATTTCGGGCACAGTGTATCCCACATGGAGAGTGGTACTGGCGCGTCCTCTTCATTGCCAGACCACCCCCATAGCCCCCCCCCCCCCCTAAATTTTCTTGGGGTTGACTACGGGCTCCGTTACCTCCTTTTCCTCGATTACGGCGCTGTCTTCCTTTTCTCTCCTTAGCTCCCTCATTACGCTGCTTGGTCGGGTGGTGGTTCATTCTGTCACGTTCGGGTGTGTAGAGAGACCAAGGCGCAGCGTAGCGATAGTTCGACATCGTTTATTAATTGAATAAACTATACTGGATGCGAACCATAAAAAATAATAAATGCAATAGATAATGAAAGTAACACACTTAGCACGAACACGGGACAACATACAACAATAACCACGCCAAGGTAGTGGAACACAGACATATAAGTAGGATCCCTAATTAGAGGTATTGCATAGCAGCTGCCTCTAATTAGGGATCCCACACACAACACCACACAGATGTAGAAATAATAGATCTGCCAGACTCTGACCATAGAAATATAGAGAAGCAAAGCTTCTCTATGGCCAGAGCCTGACAATTGCAAGTGATTAAAACTTATAATATTTGGATATCCTCTCTCTGGCTGGATTTCAATGGGAATTACACATCACTTTGCAAGCCAGCATAATGTGACTTGCAAGTTTGATGTGGCCTATAAACCAGGAGTTTCGCAAGTGTATTAAGGCATTAATGACCTCCTCCCCAGGATGATATTGCTGGGGCATACTCTAGAGCCTGTTGGGAGAGGGAGCAAGCCTGCTACAACTGTATTATGCTAAACAAAAATATTAATGCAACATGAAACTATTTAAAAGAAAATACTTTAGGCCCTAATCTATGGACTGGGAATACACATATGCATCTGTTGGTCACAGATACCTTAAAAAAAAGGCAGGTGTGTGGATCAGAAAACCAGTCAGTATCTTGTGTGACCACCATTTGCCTCATGCAGCGTGTACCGGTTTTAAGGTCTCTGCACTGGCTGCCTGAGAGTTTTAGATTATTCTATTGATTTTTAAATCAATCCACGATGTCAGACATGCTTTTAAGTTATTTACCCATTAGGTCCCACAGGTCCTCTGGAACTGGCCTTTTAACTATCCCAAAGCCTAGGACCAAGAGGCATGGAGAGGCAGCCTTTAGTTATTATGACCCCAGCCTCTGGAATAGCCTGCCAGAGAACCTGAGGGAGGCTGAAACTGTGGACATACTTACAACATATCTTAAAACACACCTTTTTAGCTTTGCTTTTCCTTAGGATGCTTTTTAGTCATTCAGTTTTAATTGTTGTTCTTTAGTTTTTTATCCACTGCAATAGCCACAAGTCTGTTGACAACCAAAGCAGCCATGGGGTGCTCAGGGGGAAGCTAGTTCCACCATTGGGGTGCCAGGACAGAGAAGAGCTTTGACTGGGGTGAGAGGTCCAAGAGACCAGAAGTGGCAGAACGGAGTACTCGTGTTGGGGTGTAGGGTATGAGCATAGCTTGAAGGTAGGGAGGTGCAGTTCCTCTTGCTGCTTCATAGGCAAGTACCGTACGCAAGTACCATGGTCTGCTGCTGGTTTTCTTACTGTTGTAGAGTTATATAACTTACAGTTGTCCCGTGAATCAATGTCAGTGCTATTTTGTTGAGCAAACTCACAATCCTATTGCAGCTGGTTGCCTTACAATTTTAAGTTGAATCAAAATCTTTTTAGATTTATTTTTTTACAGTGCATCAGACCCGAGTGAAGTATATATTCAAATATGTTCTGAAGAGAGTAGCAATCAGACGATAAATTTAAAAGATTGTTTTGGCTCAGTTTGCTGGATGTGTTTAAAAATCAACATGCAGAGGGGGACCACTGAAATTAAGTGTGTGCAATTATAGACAGGCTATGACTGTATCCCAAATGGCACCCTATTCCTAGCCCATAGGACTGATCAAAAGTAGTGCACTCAGAAAATATTTTCCACATTTTGTTGTGTTACAAAGTGGGATTAAAATGGATTTAATTGTCCTTTAATTTTTTTTTTTTTTTTTTACATAAAACACAATATATCTCGATTAGATAAGTATTCAACCCCCTGAGTCAATGCATGTTAGAATCACCATTGGCAGTGATTACAGCTATGAGTCCTTTTTGGTAAGTCTCCAAGGCTGCGTGAAAATATCTGATCTACATACCTAGAAAAAAATTGGGGGGATCACCACTTTATTTTAAGAATGTGAAATGTCAGAATAATAGTACAGAGAATGATTTATTTCAGCTTTTATTTCTTTCATCACATTCCCAGTGGGTCAGAAGTGTACATACACCAAATTAGTATTTGGTAGCATTGACTTTAAATTTTTTAACTTGTGTCAAACATTTTGGGTAGCCTTCCACAAGCTTCCCACAATAAGTTGGGTGAATTTTGGCCCATTCCTCCTGACAAAACTGAGTCAGGTTTGTAGGCCTCCTTGATCACACATGCTTTTTCAGCTCTGCTCACAAATTTTCTATAGGATTGAGGTCAGGGCTTTGATGGCCACTCCAATACCTTGACTTTGTTGTCCTTAAGCCATTTTGCCACAACTTTGGAAGTATGCTTGGGGTCATTGTCTATTTGGAAGACCCATTTGCGACCAAGCTTTAACTTCCTGACTGATGTCTTGAGATGTTGCTTTAATATATCCACATAATTTTCCTTCGTCATGATGCCATCTATATTGTGAAGTGCACCAGTCCCTCCTATAGCAAAGCACCCCCACAACATGATTCTGCCAGCCCCTGTGCTTCACGGTTGGGATGGTGTTCTTCGGCTTGCAAGCCTCACCCTTTTTCCTCCAAACATAATGATGGTCATTATGGCCAAACAGTTCTATTTTTGTTTCATCAGACCAGAGGACATTTCTTTAAAAAGTACGATCTTTGTCCCCATGTGCAGTTGCAAATCGTAGTCTGTCTTTTTTATGGCGGATTTGGAGCAGTGGCTTCTTCCTTGCTGAGCAGCCTTTCAGGTTATGTCGATATAGGACTCGTTTTACTGTGGATATAGATATAGATTTTGTACCTGTTTCCTCCAGAATCTTCACATGGTTCTTTGCTGTTGTCCTGGGATTGATTTGCACTTTTTGCACCAAAGTACATTAATCTCTAGGAGACAGAACACGTCTCCATCCTGAGTGGTATGACGGCTGCGTGGTCCCATGGTGTTTATACTTGCGTACTATTATTTGTACAGATGAACGTGGTACCTTCAAGCGTTTTTAAATTGCTCCCAAAGGATGAACCAGACTTGTGGAGGTCTACAATTTTTTTTCTGAGGTCTTGGCTGATTTCTTTGGATTTTCCCATGATGTCGAGCAAAGAGGCAACAAGTTTGAAGGTAGGCCTTGAAATACATCCACAGGTACACTTCCAATTGACTCAAATTATGTCAATTAGCCTATCAGAAGCTTCTAAAGCCATGACATCATTTTCTGGAATTTCCCAAGCTGTTAAAAGGCACAGTCAACTTAGTGTATGTAAACCTCTGAACCACTGGAATTGTGATATGGTGAATTATAAGTGAAATAATCTGCCTGTTGTGAGGGCTTGGTTGTGGTAAGGCCTCTTACTCCCACCTAGGGGAGGAGAGAGGCACACAATCAAGTCCTCACACCCTAACTAGGGAGATTATGATCCCCAATCAGAGACAGCTGTCTAGCGTTGTCTCTTATTGGGGATAGTATTTAGGCTCCACACAATTCCACCTGTGTGTGGATCATTGTTTGTTTTGTTTGACTGCACTGCCAGCATTCAAAGTAAGTCACTGTGTTTATTGTTATACTCTCCTTTTATTTTATGCCTCGTGAGAACAACTCATTAAATAAAAAGGATGACACTTCACCAGCGCTCTGTTTACCGTCCCATCAATCCAAACTGTGACAGAATGATCCACCACCCTGGGACGCAACGGGGGATTACTTTGGGAGATATCCTCCTCTGTATGGGGAAAATTACCGAGGAGGAACACTCCCATTATCGTGCGGTGGAGGAGGGCTGGTGTCCGGAGCAGAGGCGCCGAAGACGGGGGAAACGTCACCGGGCTAAAGCTGAGGACCAGCCTGGAGCCCAGAAAAACCCCCAAACTGATTTTGGGGGGGGGCTATGGGGGTGGTCGGGGATCGAGGGAGAAGAGCCCCGACCACTGCACTCGTGGGGGTTCCAGGAGGAGCCCCTACAGCCGTGGGAGCAGGAGTACAGAGAGGAGTCGGATGAAGACGACGACGATGTGCTTCTGTTCCCTCCCGGAGGAACCCTCACAGGATGGGGATTGGCGGTGGAGTAGGCACGACAGGTACAGTCGTGCTCCAGCGCCAGTTCCCAGTCCGGTGCCTCCAGCGCCGGTCCAGAGTCGGAGACGGAGGAGACCGACTCAGGGCACCAAACCATCGGTGCGCAACAATAGCCCGGTACAGCCCGCGCCTGCTCCGCGCACCAGCTCTATGGTGCGTGTCTCCAGCCCGGTGCGACCCGTGCCAGCTCAACGCACCAACCCAACGGTGCGTTTCCCCAGCCCGGTACGGCCCGCACCTGCTCCGCGCACCAGCTCTATGGTGCGTGTCTCCAGCCCGGTGCGACCCGTACCAGCTCAACGCACCAACCCAACGGTGCGTTTCCCCAGCCCGGTGCGACCCGTGCCAGCTCAACGCTCCAACTCAATGGTGCGTTCCACCAGCCCAGTACGGCCCGTGCCTGCGCCTCGCATCAGACCAGTGGTGAGTTCCCCCAGTCCAGTACGCCCCGTGCCTACTCCTCGCACGGAGCCTACAGCGACGGTCGCCAGCACAGCTCTGTGGTTGGAGACCATCTCTGCGTCGGTGCCCAGGGTGGGCACGACGTTCAGTCCCGCTGTGGAGCAGGAGCTCCATAGCGTGTCGGTGCCCAGTCTGGGGCCGACAGCCAGCCCAACCACAGGGCTGGAAACCATCTCTGCGTCGGTGCCCAGGGTGGGCACGACGTTCAGTCCCGCTGTGGAGCAGGAGCTCCATAGCGTGTCGGTGCCCAGTCTGGGGCCGACAGCCAGCCCAACCACAGGGCTGGAAGCCACCTCTGCGTCGGTGCCCAGGCAGGGCACGACGTTCAGCCCCGCTATGGAGCAGGAGCTCTGTAGCGTGTCGGTGCTCAAGCTGGGGCAGACAGACAGGCCAACTACAGGGCTGGAGACCACCTCTACGTCGGTGCCCAGGGTGGGCACGGCGTCCAACCTGAGACCTCCGGTTAAGGTCAGCAGCCCGAGACCTCCGGTGAAGGTCAGCAGCCCGAGGCCTCCGGTGAAGGTCAGCAGCCCGAAGCCTTCGGGGAAGGTCAGCAGCCCGAGACCTCCAGTGAAGGTCAGCAGCCCGAAGCCTCCGGTGAAGGTCAGCAGCCCGAAGCCTCCGGTGAAGATCAGCAGCCCGAAGCCTCCGGTGAAGGTCAGCAGCCCGAAGCCTCCGGAGAAGGTCAGCAGCCCGAGACCTCCGGAGAAGGTCAGCAGCCCGAGGCCTCCGGTGAAGGTCAGCAGCCCGAAGCCTTCGGTGAAGGTCAACAGCCCGAGACCTCCGGTGAAGGTCAGAAGCCCGAGACCTCCGGTGAAGGTCAGCAGCCCGAGACCTCCGGTGAAGGTCAGCAGCCCGAGACCTCCGGTAAAGGTCAGCAGCCCGAAGCCTCCGGTGAGGGTCAGCAGCCCGGGACCTCAGGTGAAGGTGAGCAGCCCTGAACCTCCACCGGAGCCCAATCCGGGTCCAGCAGTCTGCTCCGCTACAGCGCCAGAGCGGTCCGCTCCACCAGTGTCCAGTCCGGGGCCGGTCTTCTGCTTCGCTCCAGTGCCGGAGCAGTCTGCTCCACCGGTGCTCAGTCCGGGGCCGGTCGTCTGCTTCGCTCCAGTGCCGGAGCAGTCCGCTCCACCGGTGCCCAGTCTGGGGCCGGTCGTATGCGTCGCTCCAGTGCCGGAGCAGTCCGCTCCACCGGTGCCCAGTCCGGGGCCGGTCGTCTGCTTCGCTCCAGTGCCGGAGCAGTCCGCTCCACCGGTGCCCAGTCCGGGGCCGGTCGTCTGCGTCGCTCCAGTGCCGGA
This sequence comes from Thymallus thymallus, assembly GCA_023634145.1. Classification (NCBI taxonomy): domain Eukaryota; kingdom Metazoa; phylum Chordata; class Actinopteri; order Salmoniformes; family Salmonidae; genus Thymallus; species Thymallus thymallus. The sequence goes on along the minus strand of CM042408.1, from coordinate 26,004,830 downwards.
GCAGTCCGATCCACCGGTGCCCAGTCCGGGGCCGGTCGTCTGCTTCGCTCCAGTGCCGGAGCAGTCCGCTCCACCGGTGCCCAGTCCGGGGCCGGTCGTCTGCGTCGCTCCAGTGCCAGAGCAGTCCGCTCCACCGGTGCCCAGTCCGGGGCCGGTAGCCTGCTCCAATCCAGCGCCGGAGCAGTCCGCTCCACAGGTGCCCAGTCTGGGTCCGATCGCCTACTCCGCCCCCATGCCGGAGCAGTCCGCTCCACCGGGGTCCGGTCCGGGACCTGAGGTCAGCCCCTCTCCAGGGTCGAGGGCTCCCACACCAGGGTCCAAAAGGGATTTGGTGCAACGCGGGAGTACTGAGGGGGGAATCATCTCGCTGGGGTCCGGACTGGACCGGGCGTGCAACGGAGAGGTAGGAGGGAAGCTACTCTCACAGCCTGCGCCACGCCCGGAGCCGGAACCGGAGCCCCCACCAGCAACCACCTCAGTACCCCGCCATGTCCCCCCTAGTTTTTTGTGCATTTTTCTTTCAGGAGAGGGGGGGATCTTGTGCGATCGGGAGTCCGCACCTTAGGGAGGGGGGGGTACTGTGAGGGCTTGGTTGTGGTAAGGCCTCTTACTCCCACCTAGGGGAGGAGAGAGGCACACAATCAAGTCCTCACACCCTAACTAGGGAGATTATGATCCCCAATCAGAGACAGCTGTCTAGCGTTGTCTCTGATTGGGGATAGTATTTAGGCTCCACACAATTCCACCTGTGTGTGGATCATTGTTTGTTTTGTTTGACTGCACTGCCAGCATTCAAAGTAAGTCAAAACTATAGTTTGTTAACATGAAATCTATGGAGTGGTTGAAAAATTTACCTAAGTGTATGTAAACTTCCGACTTCAACTGTAATTGGTCAAAAGATCAATTAGTGGAAAAAGATCAGAATTGGGCTGCCTGTGTAAACGCATCCTAAGAGATTTTCATACATGGATTGTAAAATACTGTATTTGCCCATTTCTTTTCTTAAAAATCTTCAAGCTCTGTCAAGTTGGTTGTTGATCATTTCTAGACAGCCATTTTGAAGTCTTGCCATCGATTTTCAAGTCAAAAATGTAACATTTAATGTAATCTTGGTAAGCAACTCCAGTGTATATTTGGCCTAGTGTTTTAGGTTATTGTCCTGCTGAAAGTTGAATTTGTCTTCCAGCATCTGGTGGAAAGCAGGTTCCAGGTATTTCCTCTAGAATTTTGGCTGTGCTTTTACCTTAGTCTGATGACAAGAATACCCATAACATGATGCAGCCACAACCATGCTTGAAACTATGATGAGTGTTACTCTGTGATGTGTCGTGTTGTATTTGCCCCAATCATAACGCATTGTATTCAGGACAAACAGCCATTAAACTCTGTAACTGTTTTATCATGATCATCTACAGTAGGTGACAGAAATCAGGCCATCGTGATTGATTTGGTTAAGTCCGAATATAAATGCTATTGGTCAATCAGTTATAAGTTGCACATTTCATCTATTTGCAGATTATACTATTATTTACACAATTGCCCCGACTGCTGACCTGGCTGTGACAAGGCTACAATTTTTCAGCTGTGCAGGAAGCCCTTACTGATTTAAAATGTGTGCTTAATATGGGTAAAACTAAATACATGTTGTTTTCAAGTTCTCATAAGATTCTCTCTGATTTATTACATCTTCAATCATCGGATGGTTCTTTAACTGAACGAGTCTCTGCATACAAATAACTTGGTATTTGGATTGACAAGGATTTATCATTTAAATAAACAAAAGAATAAGCTTGTTAAGAAACTGAGACTTAAATGCTTTTTTTTGTCTCTCTCTAGTCAGCAGGATGCAGATTGTCTAGACAAACATTCCACCTGTTCTTGATTATGGTGATACTATTTATCAAAGTGCAGCTGCCTCTACTCTTAACTCTTAAACCCCTGGATGATGTTTTTCATAGCGCCCTTCGTTTTATTAGCTCCCTGTGGATGAAAGGTTAGGTAGGTTTATGCTCCAGCAGTTAACCAAAGTGGACGCTAACCAAAGTGAATGTTAACCAAAGTGGACGCTAACCAAAGTGAATGTTAACCAAAGTGAATGCTGCTTCCTCTTTCTCTTTTAATAGCGTTAAAAAATACATGTAGGTGAGGTGCATTATGGTTTCTACACAGAGTGCTAGGTCTGTCTTATAAGTGCTTGAAGTGGCCCTGAAGCTATCCCATCTTCCATCCCAGTATAGAACTGGACTCAAACTAAACCGTCATTCATCTACTGTACTGCAGTATTTATGAGGTACTTTTTTTAGAGAGACAGAGGGCCTCAGGAGTCTGACTAGTCATGTCAAGTTTAACTTTATGTTACAACAATGCATGGACTGTCTGTAACCGACCGGTTTGAACCAAGGTCTTCTCCTGGGCGACAAGACTGTGTTAGCCCGCTGAGCTAAAGGGGTCGTTCCACTAATTAGGTGCCTTTTGAGTAGTATAACATTTTACTTCACCTAAGTAAAAAAAAGCACATGTTAAACTTAATAAAAATATAAATAATCCCATAAAGTATCAAGGGTTGACCATGCGAGGATTGACGACATCTTAAAGCAGCCATACATTCCCTTGTGACAGGGGGAATGGAAGGACAATTGAATGCAAAACATTTCCAGTCTATCTACGGGTAACAGGGTTGACGTGTTATGCTCGACCTGGTCAGTTTTCCACCACAAATATACCAGAAAATGGCCAAAAAGATTAGAACCAGTTCACTTATTTTACACTGTGATTTGACTATTAGATGATCAATGTATTTTTTTTCTTTTTTTTTTTATATTAAAGGAATAGTTTCAACACATTTAAACGACAATTCAGTTCGCGTAACAGGGTTGGCCTTAAATGAAGACAACATTTTTTTTTAACTTAATGTATTTTTTGGAGAGAGAGAGAGAGTTTATAAGTGTATAAGTGAAGTCAAGTGCCGAGGGAAAATGTACTAAGCTTCAATATTGACCGTCAGAGATCAAGAGCTTAATCATGGTAAAGGTAAACACATAGGTAAACATAATCATTTCATGACAAATTCAATGTTTTCTCATATGAAATGATTCACCATGTATGCAAAGACTGGGGATATTTCATTGCAGTGGTACTTGAATGAAGTGAATCGCTGAAGCAAGGACAAATTTCAAGCGGCTAGAAATGGAATGATTCTAAATTAATATTTCTGTCTATAAAACTTTTTCTGTAATAGTTGAATTCCAATTGAGGCCTATAATTCAGTCCTTGCATTTCTTTGAGAACACAATTTAATTTGGAGGCTGTTTGCAGTTGCTAGGAAACAAGTATATGGGAAAAACCCTGATCATGAAGCATTTAGATCGCATCATTAATTACTAATTCTCACACATTGAGCATTCCTCGTCAATATTGTATTCTAGAAGAGGCTAACTTGCTTGTCTTAATTTCATCACACACTTGTTTCCATGTGTCATGAAAAATATGATTGTTCTTGTTACTGTAAAGTAAACATAACAGTATGTGATTCTTCATTGGATTTATTTATTTGTATGCACTGTATGTGTGAATGACTGTATGCATGTTTTTTTTTTTAACTTAAAGTATTTTTTGGAGAGAGAGAGAGAGAGAGAGAGAGAGTTTATAAGTGTATAAGTGAAGTCAAGTGCCGAGGGAAAATGTACTAAGCTTCAATATTGACCGTCAGAGATCAAGAGCTTAATCATGGTAAAGGTAAACACATAGGTAAACATAATCATGTATGTGATTCTTCATTGGATTTATTTATTTGTATGCACTGTATGTGTGAATGACTGTATGCATGTACATGGAGCTTTAAAGAATGTTACACATGCAACTAGGGACTGGCTTATGAAACCATGGTGATTCCATAGCAGCAGAGCAGCAGAAGATGCAGTGGAGTCCCACCCCCATATGAAAAGGCTTATTTATAGCAAGCATGGATTATCTGAGAGCACTTGTTTTATTTCAGTCATAGTGGCTCTGTTTAAAGCACCACAATCATCAGGATACTTACATTATGCACAAGCAGGGGCTGATTGGCCCTCTGGCAACTCTGGAAAATGCCATATGGGCTGGACAATTTTTTGGTCAAAATTGAGACACACAAAATATTGTAGCGATCTGGCCGGCATACACTAGCCACTAAAGGTCGCAAGGGGATTGTGGGTAGTTCTTGTTCTGTGATTAAAATGGTTGTGTTATGTCTTTACGTTTTAGTAGTTAAGCTAATGTTATGTGTTTATGTTTCCTTAAGTGTCTTAGTTCAGGTTATGGGGGTAATGGAGAATGTTAGAATGCCTACCGAGCCTTGCATGGCCGGAGGTTGTATTCATTGTTAATAATTGAAGGAGGGTGAATAAAATGTGATGTTCCTGGAGTCGTGCGGTGTATGGGGCACAGGAACTCTGTAAAATCAATCTCTGTCTCATGCCATCTTCTTCTCGCCGAGCTCGCCACAATATATATATATTGTATAAAAATATAGCAATGAAAAAGGTGACCCATTTTTTGGGCAGCTAAAACCATGATTTGGTCAAACAAGGAAGTGCATTATCCTTATGATTCCTGTATCAATCACTCAATCAAATGTATTTATAAAGCTCTTATTACATCAGAAACCCAGCCTAAAACCCCAAACAGCAAGCAATGCAGATGTAGAAGCACAGTGGCTAGGAAAAACTCCCTAGAAAGGCAGGAACCAAGGAAGAAACCTAGAGAGGAACCAGGATCCGAGGTGTGGCCAGTCCACTTCTGGATGTGACGGGTAGAGATTATAAGAGAACTTGGCCAAGATGTTCAAACGTTCATAGATAATAATAATCAGTGATTGTAGAGGGTGCAACAGGTCAGTACCTCAGGAGTAAATGTCAGTTGGCTTTTTCAACAGACAGCAGGTGCGGTAGAGAGAGAGAGAGAGAAACAGCAGGTCTGGCACAAGGTAGCACGTCCGGTGAACAGGTCAGGGTTCCATAGCCGCAGGCAGAACAGCAGAAACTGGATCAGCAGCACGACCAAGTGGACTGGGGACATCCAGGGGTCATCAGGCCAGGTAGTCCTGAGGCATGATCCTAGGGCTCAGGTCCTCCGGAAGGGGAGGGAGAGAGAGAGAATTAGAGGGAGAATACTTTAATTCACACATGACACCAAATAAGACAGGGGAATTACACCAGGTATAACAGACTGACCTTAGCCCCCAGGCACATAGATTATTGCAGTATAGATACTGGAGACTGAAACAGGTGGGTCGGGGGACACTGTGGCCCCGTCCAACGATACCCCTGAAAAGGGGAAATGTAATGAAAGTCTGCCCTGCTCCTATGCCTATGCCCTAAAAAAAACACGGTTTTGGAAGCTTCGTCCCGTGTCGAAGAGAGGCGGGTCTCAGCTTTTTTCTCAACTCTCAATGTTTTGCTCAACAGCAACTATTGTAAAACCAAGATATTTGATATGGCTTTGACATATAGAGGGGCACTCGCGTGGAATGCGCTATGGTCACTGCGAGGGCATAAGACTATAGGTCTCATAGTGGCCTACAACTACAACGATTTTTTAGGAAATAAAATTTACTGTTGGATGAATACAACGCTACTAGCAGTGGGTATTATATTTTGAGTTAGCAATCTAGTTGATGTGTTTTGACATTGACCAGCAACACCACAACTCATGTCAAGAGAGACACAACAGCGCCTCTACTTCCTGAGGCCTGCCACCCCAGGTCCTCTCCTAATACTACCGTTGCACCATCGAGAGCATCTTGACCGGTTGCATCAAGGCCTGGAACGGGAATTGCTCCTGTCCACGACCGAAAGGCCCAGTACATCATAGGGGCCGGGTTCCCAACCACCCACGACATCAACTTGAAACGGTGCACGAGGAAGTCCCGCAGCAACATCAAAGACCCCACACACCCCAGCCACTGTCTTACAGTAGGACAGATGGTATCGGAGCATAAGGTCTGAGAGCAACAGGCTCAGAGACAGTTTCTATCTACAAGCCATCAGACTGCTGAACAACTGAACTGGACTGATCACATGCACTGACTCTCTGTACCTTAGCACACATGCACTAACTCACGCACCCACCCACACAGACACACACCCACGCACATATACATTCCTGCTACACATACATCACAACTGATGATACCAGACTCTTATTAACTATCGCTAATACTGCAATCCTCCGTTCCCTGATACATGTGTAAATATTGTTCTATAAATTGTGCCTCCCTGTATTATACTTATGTTAAACATCTTATTCTATTCTTCTGAGCCATTTACTTTATGTTTGCATTCTTATACTTTATAATTTATTATTGTTGTAGCATTATCGAGAAGGGACCTGCAAGTAAGCATTTTGTTAGACAGTGTATACCATCTGTATTCTGTACCTACGACTAATAAAACTTCCTCTTCATCAAAAATGATTAGCCTATGATGTTAGTTAGTGCACGTAAAGATACATGTAATTCATCTCTATTGAAAAAAATATATATGACATTCTGGAGTCCTATTTTGACAGTAAAATAGTAACTATAGTATAATTGTCAACCCAAAACTCATTACAATCACTGGATTAGGTTGACCATCAAAATATCTTGAATGAATTTATTTAGATGAAACAACAATTTCTTAAATAGTTCAAGTAGTCTATTTATCATGCTTCTTAATGAAGCACTATTAATGACTTTAAGATGATTACTCACTGTCTAAATCAAGGGCCGGTGCCACCAATTGTAAAAGTTAGTGGCACCAGTGTCACCAGGGGGAAATGTCTGGAGCCCTGTAATATTAATGAATACATAGGGTAGGTGTTGATTCAGGGGAAGACATATGACAGACACTGATTTGCAATATAGCCTAAATCGTTAGCTTGGCTTTTATAACATATAAGGCTTAACACAGACAGACTGAGTGTGTGGGTTGGCCAGTTGGCAGCGTGCGCAGTGATGTGGACTGGTGTGGATAAAATGCCACGGCCGAATTCTTGTCCCAGTCCACCCCTCTGCACATGTCCATTTCCCTCCATTCAGTATCTATCCAACAGATGGGTCAACAACACTGATTTATTGGTGCTCAAGCAGCCTGCAGAAAAAGATACCTCATGACAATGTATTTGATAAGCATGTCCTGGTTTTGCTTATTCTGACAAATCACATCAGTGGCATCCGTAATGGAAGGTAATATGAGATTCCTGGAAATGCATTCTACCATCCTTAGAATTGTTATATTTAATTCAATTTCATTCAATTCATTTTAATCTACTTGTCCTTGTATGCTACTTTGTGCCGGTATGAAAGTGCAGGAGTATGAAGTAATAGTGTATAATCCCAAAACAACAGCAAAACAATCAATTGTTTGTACATGGCTGCAGCACATACTTTATTGGTAAAGTATGATATCATTTAATTCCATTATTTTCCATCAGCAGTCGTCATCATCAGGTCTGCAGTGTGGAAAAATGCCTGGATAGAACAATGATGATAAACAACTGTTTACATCATCATCATCATCTCCCCTTTTTTGTTCATGTTCTCTATCGTGATGTGTTACTCTCCAGAACTCTCTCATCCATTTATATGCAGATGATACAGTCTTATAATCAGCTGGCCCCTCCCCTCATTTTGTGCTAAATGCTCTACAACAAAGCTTTCTTAGTGTCCAACAAGCTTTCTCTGCCCTTAACCTTGTTCTGAACACCTCCAAAACAAAGGTCATGTGGTTTGGTAAGAAGAATGCCCCTCTCCCCACAGGTGTGATTACTACCTCTGAGGGTTTAGAGCTTGAGGTAGTCACCTCATACAATTACATGGGAGTATGGCTAGACGGTACGCTGTCCTTCTCTCAGCACATATCAAAGCTGCAGGCTAAAGTTAAATCTAGCCTTGGTTTCCTATATCGTAATCGCTCCTCTTTCACCCCAGCTGCCAAACTAACCCTAATTCAGATGACCATCCTACCCATGCTAGATTATGGAGACATAATTTATAGCTCGGCAGGTAAGGGTTTTCTCGAGCGGCTAGATGTTCTTTACCTTTCGGCCATCAGATTTGCCACCAATGCTCCTTATAGGACACATCATTGCACTCCTCATATACTCCTCTGTAAACTGGTCATCTCTGTATACCCGTCGCAAGACCCATTGGTTGATGCTTATTTATAAAACCCTCTTCATTGTAAATAATAATTTGTTCTTAACTGACTTGCCTAGTTAAAAAAAGGTTAAATAAAAATAAAAAAATAAAAAAATAAATGTTGTATGATTTACTATCTTAGCCATATTGTTTACTCAATACATAAATGCAAATGTAAGGAGTATGTCCAATAAGGGTGTTGGATATTATATTGCCTATTTTTGTTGAGCCTGTAGTCAAACACATATTATAAATTAAAGGTCTCTCACAAAACAGTACTGTAATATAAAGTAAACAAAACAAACAATTCCCCTCCCCCTGGTGCTGTTCTTGAACACGCCCAGCACAAACCCCACCTGGAATGGAGCTACGCTCCCAGCGTCGCTGTTCCTAAATTACATTTCTGACATGAAGGCAAACGTAAACCTGGAGCTCGAGCCCAGTAAATTATTGAGGTGTCATGGTGCCATCTTGGTTTTCCGAGGAGGCCATGGTCAGAGGTTCTTTCTCCGTTGTTTCTTGTTCTGTTTCGGTGCTTCCTTTGCATTGTTTTGTTTTTGTCTCGTAGGCACATCACCACTCTTGGCTACAGTGTAGCAATAAGTATGGGTGAAGTTATCAAGTTTTAGGATAAGTTTGTTAATGATTGATCTTTGCTGCATCATGTGACCCCCCCATTCATAGGACATTTGAACAGCATTTGTCTTTATTTCATCCAGATTTATACAGTAAATCCAGTCAGAAATGTAGAATTTAGACTGTAAAAATGTACTGTTTCACTTTTTTTTTAACTCACCCGATAAAATTCCTACTTTGAGATGCTTAATAAGGTCCCCCTGTCTTATTTATCATGATCTGAAAAACAAAATTGATCCTAGATCAGCACTCATAGTCTTGGCTACCTTGTAAATATGGGCCCAGAGGTATGCAGCATACAATATGGATGATTGAAGTGATGGTGGATAACCCAGGTAGCAGTATTTCCCTGGATTAGTTATGTTTAAGAAGGCTCAAAAGGAAGCATGGAATTGCTGATTGACCGTACTGCCATGGCTATATACTGAAAAAATAAGATGTAAGAGATCTTCCCTGGTGGTGCAGAGGATACAGAAGACCTGTCTTGGGAAACAAACATTGCAGGTTTGTCAACATATGAAGTGTCAAAAAATATGGTTATGTTTGTATGATTAAATGCTGTTCAATGTCCTAGGAAATTAAAATGCCATGTGTCTCTATGCTACCTTCAAATGTGAATTGACATTAACTCTGGAGAGAAACATAATGGGGATGTATTCCATTATGCTTTATTATGCTTTAAGAAGCTACACATTTGCATGCTGAGAATGTTGTGGTAATATTAGGTCAAACTTAAATATAACATTTTCTAAATGCTCTTGAAATGTTCTGACAACCTCTAAGACAAGGTAAAATGTATATTGCGTGAACATCATTGGAACATTATGTTAAAACTAAAACGAATATTCTATGAATGTCATAAAAAGTAACTTATTTGTGAGAATGTTCTGTGCAACTTATGTGAATATCACATAATAATATTCTTTCAACATCCCAGAAAACTCCCATAACTTAATAAAATGTTCTGGGAATCTGTAAATAATGTAGACCAGCTGTTCTGTCAACATTCTTACAACATTATAGGAATGTCCTGTGCAACCTAACTTAAACATTGTATGAATGTCATATTTTGTGTTTTGGGAACATATCTCTTGTCATATTCCCACAATGATTCCACAACCTAAAGAAACATTCTGGGACCCTTTAACGAACAAACCAAATGTATTCAGGGAACATTCTTGTAACATCAGGTCAAGGTTTTTTGCACCCTAATAGAAACATTGTAGAATCATCCGCACAACTGGAGAGTTTTTGTGCTTTGGGAACATATCTTTTGTGATGTCCCAACAATGTTCACACCAGACTGTTCCCACAACGTAATTAAACATTCTGGCAACCTTTAAAGAACAGACAACATGAGTTCTGGGAATGTTCTTGCAACATCAGGTGAATGTTTTATAAAAACATCATCTAATCATCAGCACGACTGGACAACGACTAGCGAATGTTCAGGGAACTTTCACAGAACCAACTTTGGTTTTCTGGGTGTGCTCATACTGTCAACAAAATCATATTGGCAGAGAAGGAGGGCAACAGTTGTATGGGGATCTTAGAGCAAACATGAGATGGGGTAGAGTAAATAAAGAGAGCATCAACAGAGCAGTCAGACACAGGCTGTGTCTGAAATGGCACTCTATTCCATGTAGTGCACTATTTTTATCAGAGCCATACTTGCCCTGGTCAAGAGGAGTGTGCCATTAAGGACACAGACACATTATTCCAGATAGAGTGGGCTTGGTGTGATTCCTCCTCAGCTCTTTTTCTGTGTGTTCGCTGCTGGCAACTTGAGCCGAGACGGATTCTGACTCAGGTGCAGAGCTGTTTTGCAGACGCCTACACCAGAGTTCTCTTACAAATACAATACACCAGAGACAAGGCATCTGTTAGGCTGCATGTGTGTGTGTGTGTGTGTGTGTGTGTCTGCATGCTTGTGTATGTGTGGAGGGAGTTGAGGGCACATGTTTGAGAGGGAGCGAAAAAATAAAAAGATAAAAAAATAGAGAAAGAATAAAAGTGTGTGTGTGTGGGGGGGGGGGCTTCTCTCTCCATTGATCTTGTGAACGGTGCGTCTAATTGTCTGAGTCTTTCACGTTAGTTCATGAGATTTCGCTTACAATTTAGCATACTCCCCTAACTGGTAGAATGGTGAAGATTTGGATATGGACTATTTTGACTTGATTAGATCTTTTTTTTTACAGACTGACACCGCACCAAATGTATTGTAGTTCTTAAGGTTTTTTCTTCTATAAACTAAAAATAGCAATTCAGCCTTGATGGCTTTGTTTGTGTTATAGGAATTCGGAGAAGTGTGAATCTGTTAAACAAGCCTTGACAGAATCAGACAAGAATACAGGAAAGTATATCTCTCTCTCTATCTGTCTCTCCATGTCCCTCTCTCTCTCTTCTCACATCTTAATCTTTCCCTCAACGTAATATCCTGCCTCGCTGACTCAACTTTGATCACTGAAATTCTGCAAATTTACTGGATTGTAGGGATTGTGACAAAAACATTATTCATCCTACACAACCTGTTTATGCCCCCTCAGCTTCAGTTGGCAATGCACTTCTCTCCTGTCAGTCTTGGCCTTTGTTGAATGAAGTCATTATCGCACATGTAACATATGGATTTGAAAGGGTAAATCTGAGTTACAGCGTCAGAGTCATCGTCAACAAAACATTGGATGAATCCCAAGGGTCCAAGGCAATATTTGTTTCAATGACGTAACACTTGATTGTCATGACTGTCATGTTCCAGCAGTGGGAGAAATGTGATGACATTTGCATAACAATATTTTCCTCCCATCACATACTAACAATGAGCTCAACATTTGTTTATGTCTGGATGTAAAATAGCAATAGCTACAGTATAAAAGAACCAAGAAAGGCAACTCCTCCTGCTTTTGTCAATGTGTTAGCATACCACGTATGCCTTTCAAGGATGCCTTGAGCATCACCAAACACCCAAATGCTAGCTTTGTTGACCCAACTAGCACCTTTGTGCTCACATTCAGATTGGATGAGTCATGAGTCTAAATGCAGAGGTACCGTATAAACGTCTAAATAGATGGAAAATCACCTTACAGTTCTGTAAACTCATCCTCAAGGCAAATGGCTTTTCAGAATCCCCTTAAATTCATTTTACCAGTACAGTATGTCACAAATGATGATAATGGAATCACTTTCCTGTAATTTAATCTAAGATGTGTCAGACATAAACCAACTACTCCATAAAGGCATAACATAACTCTGGTGCAGATGATTTAAATTTAGAATTCCTAAAGTGTCTCCTCAGCTGTCACTCACGGAGAGAGAGTGAGAGAGTCAGAGAGAGTGAGTGAGAGAGAGAGAGCGAGAGAGTCAGAGAGAGAGAGAGAAAGGCGCAAACAGTCAGTGTCATAAGTCAACAGGCTATATTTAGCATTTAATATTTAACTCAGTGCCACTGTTGTCGTGATATGTAAACAAAGTAGCATTATAATTGCAAATTGCTGAATGGAAGAACATTTCTGTTATTTTGAAAACAAATAGATGGAGAGAGGGTCTTTATTTTAGTGCCGTTTGGATTCTATTGAACCGTTGATGGACGCAAACAGAGAATTTGTCATTTCAAGTGCATTACTAGCTAGCTCTAAATATAATTTATTTGCCTAATCATCTGCCAATTACTGCAGTTCCCTTACAATAGGCAGCCTCACTTTCCTGGATATTAGTATGAAAAAGCATGAACCTTTTCATAACGCCTTCACGTGTTTACCTCTTCAGATATCAACATGCATTTTGCCTTTTATTGTAGTGAAGTTCCCTTACACTTTATAAAACCCTCGACAGCCAATGAAACAAAGAGAGCCACATGAGCAGAGCCCTGTAATTCTATTCAATTAAATTTCTCTGCTAATTCTAATTCAACTAACACGCCTGAGCAGCATCAAAATTCAGAGTTTCTCCTATTCCCTGCCTTGTTCCATAAATTATGAGAGATATAGAACATATGACAGATTTGACGTCTTCAAAGTTCACATAAGTCAATGAATGCAGTACGGGTGCAGTTTTTCCGTGGGGGTGCGGTTATGAAACCTGTAATGGATAAAGATCTCAGCGACACCGGCATTCTCAGGGCAGATGATAAAGGCAAATGGTACCGGCTGCAAAGATCTCCTTGGTGATAAAGTGAAATTATCTCAGCAGCGGTAAGTGCTGATTTAAGGTGCATTATGAGGATTTAGACTATACTCCAGAACCACTGAGTATAATTGCACCAGGAGCTCTCATATTTGTATCCATCTCATATATTATAAATAGCTTATTAAGATTCGGAACAAAGGCTTATCTCTGGATAGAGGAGAATAGACTTAACTAATGGCAAGCTTGCTATGATACTGCATTGACTCTATAAACTCTATACAGCCCAATCATACTTATTCATACAGTACATTCAATACATATTGTAACATATTATTATGTAATATCCATAACAACTGACAACGTTTTTGACACATTTTTGTCTTCTACGTAAGCCTTTTTATTTCTTTGATAGTGTCGGCAAAAAGCAAGCTATCCGTGTCCCATTAAATCAACGTGTCAAGAATTTCTCTTAGATCTTTATTCATGTAGAGTTTGAGTATCATACAATGTCATTGATGCTTTTAGTAAACTATGTTCCATGGCATTGATTCAGTAAATCTACTGGTAATGGGGCTGCTGCAGACCCTGTGGGTATATAAAGATTATGGTCATTATAATAACATTATTGCTTTAGTTAGAGAGGGAGCATACAGACTTTTAAGACAAAGGTGGTTACATTTTCCTAAATATAGGTCCACCTCTAAATCTATATCTATGCAGTAACAGTTAAGTTGACATTTTGGTGCACATGTTTACAATTAAATGTAGAATAAATAATCGTTTGATATTCAAAACGACTGTTTGAGAAGGCATACATGACCATGTGTTCAGTTGTTTTACTTCCATGTAAAAGAGGCATTGCACAGTACTGCTCAGGACATTTGATCAAAAATGCCATAAATGCTTACTGCCATGAATAGTGCCATAAATAGTCTACTGTGTGTTGTGTAATGGTTATGTTGTGCTTATAAGGCCGTAGTATTGGCCCTTTCAACATAAGTGTTAACTTGAAAAGTAAGTTCACGTTGCTTAATAAGACTGTGCCCAGTTCCAATCCTGCATATGATGTGGACCATGCATTTGCAAATATAGATTGCATCGCTTGCTGAACTAAGAAATTCGTAAAATCTCACATGGTAAAATATCATCCTATACATGAAATACCAAAAATACAACCGTGAACAAACGTGGAAATGGAAACAAGGTAATATAGTAAAGGCTAAACATCTGTGTCTATTACCTTTGTCTAGCTAAGACAATAAGAGTAGCATGCATTTAACAGAACGTTGCCACACAATTTTACATTAAAACAACAAAAGCAGCCAACTCAAACCGAATGTATGTGGCCTTCCCCACCGCAAATTAGACCCATGTAATGGAGGTTTTCCATTTTGTAAACCATATGGCTTTGTGCAAATGTTCGGATCCATTGTAAGTAATGTCACTGTTCAAATCATCTCTGTCAAATAATACAGCAATAAATGTCATGCCAGAAATTAGAGCAAATCTGTTTTGCATGCGCTTAGTGTATTGTACATGCCAGATTGTGCTAATCATACATTGTCCTGACAAAATCAGAGGTCTTTCATCATAGCATCCTGGAATAAATGTTCTGTATTCCATCACCCCACTTTATATAAGGTATATCTGTACGTATTTATACACTACATTTTCTTGAGTATAAGAATCATGTCCTTTAATACATTTGAAATAATACAAGGGTTGGAATAAGGGTTGGGGTGTAATACGTTAAAAAGGGTCGCCCATTCTACGTGAAGCGGTCGGAATTCATCTTTCTGAGTTTCGGCGGCAGGTGTCCGTCCATTCGGCCCCCTACTCCCCCTCCCCCCTGCATCCTTAGCAGCTTGGGGGGCAAGTCTGCCACTGATTGGCTGATGGGATCAGAGCTGATCTTGGAGGCCATCTTGTTCACCTGTTTCTCATCACAGACGCCGGGGACGGAGCTGATGCGCTGCAGCTTCATGGGCAGGTCCCCCATGCTCCCGGGGTAGATCATCTCCGAAGTGGTTGAGCTCATCCTCAGCAGCTTCCTAGGCATGGGCAGCCCGTCCCGTCCGCAGCCGCCCCCTTGCATCTTCTGCAGCTTGGATGGTAGCTTGGTGGTGGTGCTCTCCTTGTCCTCCAGGTTCTCCAGGCAGTCCATGGAGCTGTTCTTCCCCCCCTCACCGCTGTTGCACAGAGACGGGGCCATGAGAGGAGAGGACATGAGCAGGTTTTCCTCCTGCTCCTTCACGCTGTACGGGGGAGTGTTGACCTCAAACGTGGCGTGGAATTGGGAGTAGTCCACCTTGAAGAACCCCTCCTCCAGGGAGATGACTGGGAAGAAACGGTGTCCCCATAGAACCTCGTCCTCAGTGTAAGAAGTCCTCGCTTGGCAAGTCATCCCTGTTGAACACAGACAAAACAGAGAAACAAAAAGATCATGGATGATTGGATTGATTGTCATTATTTCAGTAAATTAACTTGATGACTTCGACTCTATGCAGAGAACTGTCTGTGCACACAAGGCTAATACTGTGAAGATTAAATATTTGACTAGAATAGCATTAAACAAACAACTAAGAATCAAAGAAAAACCCTTATTCAATTCCATGCCTGGCACAGTGCCTCAGCTCAGTCACAACAATTAAGTGTTCCTAAAAGATTGTTTTCATTCAACAAACAATATCACTCACAAAACTGACGTGATTAATTAGTACATATAACAGAGGAATTTGCCTACAAAGAACACTTATTTGATGTTCAGATTCCAGGCAACACTAATTCCTCAGTAATTTGAGAAAGAAGCATAAAATAGTTGAGTCAATATAGGCCTAGAGGCCATACAGTAATGACTTATTAGATGAAAAGCACTACGATATAAACAATGTTTGCTTTCAGAGATTTTCTCCTGTCTGACAAGAAAATAACTCAACCATTTTTTCTCCCCAATAACTCTAACGTAATTAAAAAGCACACAACCAATTTCATAAATTACCATCATTTGTTATTGGTCATTCACTATTAGTGCTAAGATGATGCACTACTAAAGGTGCCGCTTTTATGCACATTTGTATCTTCTTGTTGTCATTAATGTATGAGCAACAATACTGGGAGCCTGAAAATAAGCAACTTCATCTAATACATAATGCATACAGTACAGTGCACCCGAGCGGGATTCATTGTCTTTGGCGGAGTACAACAGTCAAATGACTCTACATCTTTATTCATAAAATACTGTTTTCATTTTGCCTTCCATTGATAGGGAAACAATTGCTATTTCAGAGGCAGTGAATCGTGTTGACACTTTAAAAACAATTTTCCAAAAATAAGTAGATGTCTTCTATCTAAGCCACCCTGGAGTCTTTTACTACTCATCCATTCAGTCCACATAGTGACCTTGGTTAGGAACTACAAAAAAGCAGATTAAGATAATCAAATTACTTAAGTTATGGACCACAGGAGGCTTAGCAAAGACAAGGGTGCAATGGGTCCAATGGACTTTCCTGACAAATCATATCTCTTTGGGAAGTAAAAAGATTGATTACCATTCATGGGACTTCAAATTCAAAACTCAACTATGTGGACACCACTTCAAATTAGTGGATTTCTGCCCTGCTAGAGCTGCTCCGGTCAACTGTAAGTGGTGTTATTGTGAAGTGGAAATATCTAGGCGCAACAACGGCTCAGAGGCAAAGTGGTAGGCTACACAAGCTCACAGAATGGGACCGCTGAGTGCTGAAGCACGTAGCACGTAAAAAACGTCTGTCCTCGGTTGCAACACTCACTACAGAATTCCAAACTGCCTCTGGAAGCAACGTCAGCAAAATAACTGTTAGTTTCCATAGCTGAGCAGCCGCACAGAGCCGCAATGCCAAGCGTTGGCTGGAGTGGTGTAAAACTCATCGCCATTGGACTCCGGAACAAAGGTGTGATGAATCACCTGGCTGGAATAATGGTTTGGGGCTGTTTTTCATGGTTCGGGCTAGGCCACTTAGTTCCAGTGAAGGGAAATCTTAATGCTACAGCATACAATTACATTCTAGACGATACCCATCAAGGCTCAGTGAAGGAAAGTTCAAAGTTCACAAGGTTCAGTTCCATAGATTTAACAAGATACACTCAATCATGAGCACTAGGCACCAATGTTCAGTTACTGGAGACGTTGAAATAAATGAATACTTAATAAACACTCCACTCATATCCCCGTAAACAATTAATATAATTAGTCAAATGCTGAGGATTGAATTAATGAGCAGCAACATTAATTTGTTTTACATAAAGCTACGGGTTCATCTCCAGGATAACCCTCTCGTCCCTGTTATTCGGCAGATGCTATCGTAATTACTATTGCATGATCTGATTACTTGCATTGTATCAATTCACCCTGAGCAGAGCTCCATGCAACAACCTTTTGTACTTTTGAATGTCTAGGAAAACATGGCTACGGAAGGCAGTATTTTGCACAGCCGCTCCATAATTAATTTCATGAATTCATAAAGAAACAAAAACGAATTCGATCAGAGATGAGATGCACATCTTAACATTTGTTTTTGGAGCCTTGTTCAAGTCCACTAGAAGCTGAGTGGTTGCCCTGATATAAATATAACATACCGTATACTCACTACTAGCCTACTAGCTTAATAATATTAATGCAGCAATAAATAAATCCTAACTCTTAACGCATTAACAAACGTACAAAGAAACTAAAGATCATGTTACAGGAGGTATTGTGTATCTTAAATTGAAGCTATGATCATCTGTGTTTCTGCCACTGTTTCCACGGTCCATGCAGTTATCTGCTGATAACAGCTATTAACAGTCACAGTCAAGGTCACAGATGTGCCAGAGTACGGTCAGGGTATTCTGAGTATTATTTCTGCCCTATCGCTCTGCAATTCTGAGTGCTTTCGTGTCGAGTGCTCTATTGTCCATCTAACCACTCTGACATCAATGCAAATGGGATCAAAAATCTAATCAAACACTTAACATCAGAACAGTATGTTCCTTTTAAATCTCACCTGACTGTGATTGATCAATTTGAAGAAAGAAGTTCAACAACAGGTTGAAACTGAATGGAAACTTAACACAACTACAACAGCGCTTTCTAAGGTGATGATTAATTCAAAACACCCATATGGATATTATATATTATGTATATGCATAGACCTATATATGAGCACAAGTGAAACAAAAAGTGAATTAAACTGTCTTTGATACTACATAATTGGTCTAGCCTATACTCCAATATTAAACAAATTCTAGTAACGGCCTTTTGAGAGTGGACTGTATTTTTATGCATACTGGATGGACTGGTTACCTTATGCTATGCTCTAAACTTTCTATCCATGAGTCTGGGAGAGAACTTATAGGCTTAGGCCATGCTGTTGGTTCATTGATTGTGCAAAGCGGCTTACAGAGTTTAGCCTACAATTATAGTGAATTTGTATTTGATTTTGAATAGCCTAGTAGTAGGGCATTTTTTATATTTCTATAATTAATAGGCTGACACATTACCTATAGCTACAGAATATCTCACCACCATGCGTGTCCATCTCCTCCTCTCTCTCCTTCATTCCTTTCTCGAGCGCACAGATAGGGGCTGTAAACAGTTTAATAAAATGTGTTTTGTTAAGAAAACATGTTACAATAGATATACCCGAATAGATTTCACTTGGTTTCCTAAATTAAGCACTGGGTAACAGGTTGGAGAGCCCATTGTGTACAGAGTTTGGGAGGAATATCACCTTCCACACAGGGAGAGGCTGCATTCTCCTCAAACAGTGGTTGATGCATGGAGTGAAATAACCGGAGTAGCCTACTGGCAGGAAAGCTGCCTCCATTCGTTATTCGAGTTATACAGTATATATACAGCGGGTGAAATAAGTATTGAACACGTCACCATTGTTCTCAGTAAATATATTTCCAAAGGTGCTATTGACAAGAAACCAAAACAAATAAGTTCAGAAATTAAGTTATGTGTAATAATGTGAAATGACACAGGGAAAAAGTATTGAACACATGAAGAAAGGGAGGTTCAAAAAGGCATGGAAAGCCAAGACAACAGCTGAAAACTATCAGTAATTAAAAAGCAATCCAGCCCCCTGTCAATGCAAATTAATATCAGCTGGTTCAGTCCCAACTGATGGCCTACAAAAAGGTCTCATTGCCAAGGTGTCACACAAGACACATCTCATGATGGGTAAAAGCAAAGAGCTGTCTCAAGACATTCGCAACCTAATTGTTGCAAAACATAATGATGGCATTGGTTATAGGTGCATTTCTAAGCTTCTGAATGTTCCAGTGAGCACTGTTGAGGCCATAATACGGAAGTGGAAAGACAATCATTTCACCGTAAATTTGCCTCCACCAGGTGCTCCTCGCAAGATTTCTGACAAAGGAGTGAAAAGAATAATCAGAAGAGTTGTCCAAGAGCCAAGGACCACTTGTGGAGAGCTTAAAAAAGACCTGCAATTAGCAGGTACTGTTGTCTCAAAGAAAACATTAAGTAATGCACTCCACCGCCATGACCTGTATGCACGCTCACCACGCAAGACTCCATTGCTGAAAAAAAAGCATGTTGAAGCTCGTTTAAAGTTTGCTGCACAACATTTGGAAAAGCCAGTGAAATACTGGGAGAATATAGTGTGGTCAGATGAGAGCAAAATTGAACTGTTTGGATGTCATAATACACACCATGTTTGGAGGAGAAATGGCACTGCACATCACCCTAAAAACACCATACCAACAGTGAGGTTTGGAGGTGGGAACATCATGGTGTGGGGCTGCTTTTCAGCAAATGGTACAGGCAAACTTCACATAATTGAAGGAAGGATGAATGGGCAAATTTACGAAGAGAACCTGGTGGATGCAAATTTATGGTGAAATGATTGTCTTTCCACTTCCGTATTATGGCCTCAACAGTGCTCACTGGAACATTCAGAAGCTTAGAAATGCACCTATAACCAATGCCATCACTATGTTTTGCAACAATTAGGTTGCGAATGTCTTGAGACAGCTCTTTGCTTTTACCCATCATGAGATGTGTCTTGTGTGACACCTTGGCAATGAGACCTTTTTGTAGGCCATCAGTTGGGACTGAACCAGCTGATATTAATTTGCACTGACAGGGGGCTGGATTGCTTTTTAATTACTGATAGTTTTCAGCTGTTGTCTTGGCTTTCCATGCCTTTTTGAACCTCCCTTTCTTCATGTGTTCAATACTTTTTCCCTGTGTCATTTCACATTATTACACATAACTTAATTTCTGAACGTATTTGTTTTGGTTTCTTTTGTATGTATGGATTACTTGGGTTGTTACCAACATCTGGTGAAACTTTCATGTCAATAGCACCTTTGGAAATATATTTACTGAGAAAAATGGTGACGTGTTCAATACTTATTTCACCCGCTGTATATATATACACATACACACTGTATATACTGTGTTATGTATATTGTTATATCATGTCTTTTTCCTCTGCCCCATTCCTGCCAATTCTAAATCTAAACACATTTTTGAGAATAGTCTGATGGGTGAAAATATGATCAGACCAGTGTGTGCAGCCTGAGGCAAGGAACAGAGCGCAAGCTTTTTTTGGAGACTTTCTCAAATCATCAATAGCCTATAGTTGCATCATGCAGCCCATATACTGTATGTTTTGATGTGTAAGACATTCTAAGGTTTGTATCATTAACTTAAGTTGCCAAATCTAGCATATAGGATCTGTTTCAAATGATCACTTTTTTTTTCAGATCAACATAGTCACTTCATATGTGCACTTGCTCCGGAATGGAGAAAATATGCTTTCTATTTTATTCAGCTAAATTCAATTATATTAATCTACCTATCAAAATAATATAATATAAAATGATGGCCCAGGACTTATAAACATATCTTGTCAGATTGAACAAGACTACAGCCTATGTGTCAGGCTCAGGCCATAGAGAAGCCTATTTGCTTCTCTATGTAGCTATGGTCAGAGTCTGACAGTGTCTTTCTTTTCTGTTTCTGCGTGGGTTTTGGGTTGGATCCCTAATTAGAGGCAGCTGCACCGCATTGTCTCTAATTAGGGATCCTATATATGTTAGTCTGTCATTCACTCTGGTGTGGGTCGTTATCGTTATATGTCGCAGTCACGGTGAATGTAAGTGTGCCTTTGTTACGTCCGTTCATTTTGTGTTTGTTTTGTGAACGTGACGTTTTGTACATTCGTGTGTTTGTTTGTTGTTAGTTCGTTCATTTTTTGTAAACTTATATTACAAATAAAGTAAGGAAATGTTGAACTACTATCCCTGCGCTGCGCCTTGGTCATTCCCACACCCACATCGTGACAGAACGACCCACCACAACCAGACCAAGCAGCATAACTGGGGAGAGAGGGAGAGAGAGGAGGTGCCGCCGCGTTATGCGCGACGCGCGAGACGGGGAAACGCCCGCCAACAACCCCAAGGTAATTTTTTGGGGGGGCTATGGGGGTGGTCTGGCTATAGGCAGGAGGAGCCAATACCACCCCCCATGTGGAGCATGGAGAGGCCGAGGTACCAATGGGGGGCTCAGAGCAAGGAGCAGGAGGATTATTTAGAGGAGTATTATGGAGGAATTCTGGAGGAATCGTCTACTCCACTCCCGTGCCGGAGCAGTCCGCTCCACCGGTGCCCAGTCCGGGTCCGGTCGTCTACTCCACCCCCATGCCAGAGCAGTCCGCTCCACCGGTGCCAAGTCTGGGTCCGGACCTCTACTCTACTCCCCGCACCCGACCTCCGGTGCGTGGGCCCAGCCAGGTGCTTCCAGTGCCGGGTCCACGCATCCGAACTCCGACGCGCCTCCCCAGTCCGGTACGACCCGTGCCGGCTCCCTGCACCCGACCTCCAGTGCGTGCGCCTAGCCAGGTGCTTCCAGTGCCAGCTCCACGCATCCGACCTCCGGTGCGCCTCCCCAGTCCGGTACGACCCGTGCCGGCTCCCCGCAGCCCGCAACCTCCAGCGAAGGTCCGCAGCCCGGAACCTCCAGCGAAGGTCCGCGGCCCGGAACCTCCAGCGAAGGTCCGCAGCCCGCAACCTCCAGCGAAGGTCCGCAGCCCGCAACCTCCAGCGAAGGTCCGCAGCCCGGAACCTCCAGCGATGGTCCGCAGCCCGAAACCTCCAGCGAAGGTCCGCAGCCCGGAACCTCCAGCGAAGGTCCGCAGCCCGGAACCTCCAGCGAAGGCCCGCAACCTCCAGCGAAGGTCCGCAGCCCGCAACCTCCAGCGAAGGTCCACAGCCCGCAACCTCCAGTGAAGGTCCGCAGCCCGCAACCTCCAGCGAAGGTCCGCAGCCCGCAACATTCAGCCGTCTGCTCCGCTCCAGTGCCAGAGCAGTCCGCTCCACCGGTACTTATTCCGGGTCCAGCCGTCTGCTCCGCACCAGTGCCAGAGCAGTCCGCTCCACCGGTGCCCAATCCGGGTCCAGCGTCCGCTCCGCTCCAGAGCCTGAGCAGTCCGCTCCACCGGTACCCATTCCGGGTCCAGCCTTCTGCTCCGCCCCAGTGCCAGAGCAGTCCGCTCCCCCGGTGCCCAATCCGGGTTCAGCTGTCTGCTCCGCTCCAGTGCCAGAGCAGTCCACTCCACCGATACCCAATCCGGGTCCAGCCGTCTGCTCCGCTCCAGTGCCAGAGCAGTCCGCTCCACCGGTACTTATTCCGGGTCCAGCCGTCTGCTCTGCACCAGTGCCAGAGCAGTCCGCTCCACCGGTGCCCAATCCGGGTCCAGCCGTCTGCTCCGCTCCAGAGCCTGAGCAGTCCGCTCCACCGGTACCCATTCCGGGTCCAGCCGTCTGCTCCGCCCCAGTGCCAGTGCAGTCCGCTCCCCCGGTGCCCAATACGGGTTCAGCCGTCTGCTCCGCTCCAGTGCCAGAGCAGTCCGCTCCACCGGTACCCATTCCGGGTCCAGCCGTCTGCTCCGCCCCAGTGCCAGAGCAGTTCGCTCCACCGTTACCCATTCCGGGTTCAGCCGTCTGCTCCGCTCCAGAGTCAGAGCAGTCCGCTCCACTGGTACCCATTCCGGGTTCAGCCGTCGGCTCCGCTCCTGTGCCAGAGCAGTCCGCCCTACCGGTGCCCAATCCGGGTCCAGCCGTCTGCTCCGCTCCAGAGTCTGAGCATTCCGCCCCACCGGTGCCCAGTCCAGGCCCGGTTGTTTTCCCCGCTCCATGGCCGGAGCCATTTGCACCACCGGTGCCCAGTCCTGGCCCGGTTGTCTTCCCCGCTCCACCGGTGCCCAGTCTGGGTCCGGACCTCTACTCTACTCCCCGCATCCGACCTCCGGTGCGTGTGCCCAGCCAGGTGCTTCCAGTGACGGCTCCACACATCCGACCTCCGGCGCGCCTCCCCAGTCCGGTACGACCCGTGCCAGCTCCCCGCACCCGACCTCAAGTGCGTGCGCCTAGCCAGGTGCTTCCAGTGCCAGCTCCACGCATCCGACCTCTGGTGCGCCTCCCCAGTCCGGTACGACCCGTGCCGGCTCCCCGCAGCCCGCAACCTCCAGCGAAGGGCCGCAGCCCGCAACCTCCAGCGAAGGTTCGCAGCCCGGAACGCTCAGCCGTCTGCTCCGCTCCAGTGCCAGAGCAGTCCGCTCCACCGGTACTCATTCCGGGTCCAGCCGTCTGCTCCGCCCCAGTGCCAGAGCAGTTCGCTCCCCCGGTGCCCAATCCGGGTTCAGCCATTGAAGGTCGCTGGAGGTTCCCCGCTCCATGGCCGGAGCCGTTTGCCCCACCGGTACCCAGCCCGGGCCCGGTTATAAAGAAGGAGCATGGGAGAAAACTGTCCACTTCGCCAGAGCCAGAGCCGCACCCGATGGACTAGTCTTCCCTCCCTATTAACCCCCCCTTGTATTTGTGTTTTTTTTTTTGGGCGTCCGGGAGTCTGCGCCTTGGGGGGGGGGGGGGGGGTACTGTCAGGCTCTGGCCATAGAGAAGCCTATTTGCTTCTCTATGTAGCTATGGTCAGAGTCTGACAGTGTCTTTCTTTTCTGTTTCTGCGTGGGTTTTGGGTTGGATCCCTAATTAGAGGCAGCTGCACCGCATTGTCTCTAATTAGGGATCCTATATATGTTAGTCTGTCATTCACTCTGGTGTGGGTCGTTATCGTTATATGTCGCAGTCACGGTGAATGTAAGTGTGCCTTTGTTACGTCCGTTCATTTCGTGTTTGTTTTGTGAACGTGACGTTTTGTACATTCGTGTGTTTGTTTGTTGTTAGTTCGTTCATTTTTGTAAACTTATATTACATAGTAAAATAAAGTAAGAAAATGTCGAACTACTATCCCTGCGCTGCGCCTTGGTCATTCCCACACCCACATCGTGACACTATGGCATGGCGCATAGCCAGATAACATACTAGAAATATATTTTCTTCATACCATAACCTTCCTAAAATAATTTATTGTGATGGTGTATATTTAGATCTTTTTAAATGCAGATGTTCCAAAGGTGCGTATGTGGCTTGTATGTTGTTCTGGAGATGCTAAATGTGTTTATGTTCATTAACGGTCAATTACTGACTGCCCCGCCCCTAGTCATACCACATGTTAACCAACAGGCATATAAACTCAAACCTAAACTCAAAGCATTTGTGTATACATGCCAAAGCACACTTCTTCTATGCTAGTATTTTGATTGAACCCTCAGTTATTCCTGTATAATTTTACCACCAATAACAGCTTGCCTATATTATCCAGATATTACACTTTTCTCCTAATATAATATTATATGCCATTTAGCAGACATTTGTAGCCGAAGCGACTTACATCACTGAGTGCTTACATTTACGTATGGGTGGTCCCAGTGGGAATTGAACCCACGACCCTAGCGTAGGAAGTGCCACGCTCTACCAACTAACACTCTCTGCTATGTTAGTCAACAACACTAAAAGCTAAAAGTCACATCCCAAAGACTTCCAGAGACACAGAACATATTAAAAGTCAATATAACACTATAATGGAACGCAATCAGTAGAGGATATTAAAATATTGTGATAAAGTTCAACGGAACTAGCCCGGAGAGTGTGACAGGAGTTATTGAATCCACAGATAAATAATTATGTTGCCTCCAGTAATTTCGTAACATAATAATATTCGGTAATCTATAGTGATTGGCACATAATAAGGATAATCACACTGCCCATCAGAGATTGGATAATCATGTGATGATTCACTGTTGGGTAACTCTCCGTTTTCTGACCTGCAGCCTATTGAGCGGCTTCACATCGGAGGAGAGCCCAGCTATTTTGTAAGAGCACCATCAACAGTATTACAAGGTAAATTGGTGTTGTGTAAGTACGTACCTTCCTGCATCCATAATATACTAAAAGCTATCAACAATCTCAGTGAAGAGGCTGCTCTGTTGTTTCCCTTCCATTGGGAAACAGAAACAATTACAGACAAATTGCTATCATAACCATTTGGAAACATGGAGGTGATATGAGTACAATTAAGCACAGTAAAACAGCTTTATCGTGAGCTTTAGACGAGTAGAGAAAGCAATTTTAACAATGACAAGAAATATATCTGAAAGTGTGCTACAGCAGTATAGAAAAACGAGTGTGGTTGTTTTTGTTTGAATAAAACCTTACGTAATAGTCGTACCTGCCTGGAACTGTGTGTTTCTATGGAAACCAAATCTACCAACGATACTTGAGCATTAAAACAACATATAAAGGCTATTTAGATCATCACCTTTGAGTGCAACTCGAGGCAAAATGTGGCGTACATACAATATCCAACACAAAAGTATATTTATTGTCTTTGACCCTCCCATACGAAACAACCATCCTTAAAACCACTGGTTATATCACTCAGTACTGGATGATGCATCATGTCCCTAGTTCTTGACCACAGTGAACTGGTTTGATTGCCTGTATGCCCCTGATCTGTTCCAGCACATCACTTCTACTCAAAGTGTGTTTGCGTTGGTCGAATCTTATATTGTATTGACTTCATCAGTGATGTGAGCTCATATTACAAATGGCATCTTTAATAAGCACATTGAAAGGTTCCTTTATTCTCACACATCTCTATTTCCATCGGTCTTGCTCTTTCATCCTCACCTCTCTTTGATTTTCCAATTTATACCCTGTAATGTGCACTGCTGGATAGACACAGTCTGTCCCAGGTTCAAACATGTCTTCAAAGTCCCAAAGAAAGATACCATTGATAGGGTCAGCTTGTTTTAGAGCCATCTCAGAATATTGGGTAATATCCTTTTACACCTACCTAGCCAAGTTTTTTTCTCAACTCCACAATATATATCACATCAATGGAGTTGAGAGGAGACGACTTTGGGCGGACTGAACCTCCTACTACATCGAGTCACTGTCAGTCGATACTGGTACAAATGTATATTCTTAAACCCGTGACGTGTACCTATGTTTGTCATCCGTAGCTGAGTGCCTTTTTTTCTTTGTTTGCTGAAATCCATACTTTTTAATAGAACTTTTGTGAAATACAACTACCAACTGTTTCCTCTATTGGACTGGCAGCGACTCGATTTCGTCTGAGGTACACTTCGCCACCAGTTGTCTCAACCCAACTCCACAGAGACATACATATCGTGGAGTTAAGAAACCCAGCTACACCTACCCAGTCATGCCTTCTCTGTATAAATTGGATGTGGCGCCATCAATGTTACTGCAAGATTATTCATTAGTGTAAAGAACATTGACCTTTAATTAAATGGTGAAATTTGAGGGTGATAATTACAGGGACTGTTTTATTCCTAGACAGGATTTTAAACGTGAAAAACCCAGCAAAACCCAATACCGTTTTCATATCTAAGATTATTAGGCAAGAAAACAGAGCTGCGAAAAAAGAAAACACTCAAACTCCCTTCTTTTTCCAATTATTAAATCTACAAAAAAGCCAGAGGAATGTGGCTCTTCAAATTGAATATACAGTATATTTCTGATGCAATAATGTGTTGCCATTGAGAGAGTATTAAGGACAGAGGACATTGAGCTCCCTGAGGTTGTGTGTTTAGGAGTCTATCAAAGTGTCAGAGTTAATAGATGCAGTCCTGCTGGATAACACTGAGCTAGTTTTTGTCAAATAACAAAGTTGAACAGCAGCCAAGTCACTAAAATGACAAAGAGATAAAATGGATTCATGGGTGCTGAGAATGGAAAGTGAACTAGGAGATAGCTTGCCAGTAGTTTCTGCTTGATGGGGGCACACTAAGCTTACTGGCATTCATGGAGCAGAGAGTTTCTAACATAAGCTTATCCAGAATATAGAAGCCACAGGAGCTGAGGATCATATCTGTTTGCTGCATTGCTCAGTCATATGCTGGAGGTCTGGGGTGCACAACTCCATTGTCCCCAAACCTCGAGGACTACAGTCCTGCATCCTGGCTGTAGATAGATACCCGTTTCATTCTATCCAGTTCTTACATATCAAAAAATCCATACACATAATTTGACTTCAGAAAAGAAAGTGCTTTTCTCAATTTGTTTTACAAAACAGCCACAACAACCTGCATTTTTTTTGGAAAACGGTGCAATGCAAATGGAGCTAAGAATTGACATATTTATTCAAATAAAGGATTGTTTGTTATTCAGATTAGCATTTTTCTGCACTTCGACTCCCACAGCCCAAGCCACTGAGAGAAAGGTGGGCGTAAGGAGTCCTTCCCAACCTCTAAATTCTCACAGACAAAGATCTGCAGATGTAAGAGATCCTCTCACAAACACACACACATGCATGCAAGAACACAGCCGCACACACACACACAACACACACTCATCCACCAACACTCACTGACCAGTATATGGCTGTCAGCACAGTCCCCTGACATAGTATCAGGGCTTTAGAGGCTACTGAAGTGTTATGTATGAGAAAAACGCTAGAAGAAGCAAGAATGGGAATCTGGACCGTGAATACAGAGAATCAAGACTCAACCCTCTCAATCACATTAACATATGAATGCTTTAATAATTTACAAAATGTTGAGCTACAACAATTAAATACCAATTCATCACGTTGAAGGTTGTTGCTGAAAAGCAGAAGAATACATCCCTGCTTTACTACTTTTTTTATTAAAGAGATACAGTAAGCTAGAGCAGCATGGAGAGGAAAACTGACAGAGAGGGAATAAGTGCAGCACCTATTTCTCAACGACAGAAACACATATAATAGTAACTTAGATCACCCCAAGATAACATTCCCAAACTCTTAAATCAATTGTTATAATACTGCAATGTTCTTCTTAAATTTGGGTTTGAGGTTCTCCAAATCAGCTCTTAACTTCCGAAACAATCCCACAACACGCTGCGGTCTGTGTCACACACTGGGGAAATAAAAATCCATGCTCACCCTGAAATGGTGGTGATATGTGAATGCTTCCATAGAGCTGTTACACAGAAGGTAGTTTAAAGCATACCACAGAGAATTTTCTACCAAGCTTTACTTGGCGAAACTTCCTCAATTCCCTCTTGGAAAACAACACGGCTTCTAAACTTCCATGTTTAGTTGCAGGCGGTTCGTTTGAATTTAGAAATTGTCTTCCAAGTCAGGAATTGAGGAAGTATCGGTTTCCAATGGTTTATGAATACTATAATTTGTTTACAAGCATGATAGCTGTACTTTTGGTTTACGCAACTTGTTAGCCATTAGCCAATCAGCGTTTCTCAACTAGTTCAAAGCACGTGAATGCATCCAACTGGTATTTACGACATCACTAGTAAATTCCCACCTCCTACTTGGTTTTGAATGGATAATTAGTTAGAAAACGTGTGGGTTTCTCCGTAAGCGTAAAGACAGTAACAGTATCAAGCTAGCTATTGCATTTTTATTCATCATATTTTTTATAACAGTTTTAGTGTTAAGTGAAGTTTATACTTTAGTGACGTTTTTGGACGAAAGAATGCAAACATGTCTGCCAGCTGTTGGTAGCTAACTGCTGGTGCTGGTCATACTATAGTTATATGGCCACAATGTAGGTCATATAGCCTCTGTTGATAGTAATATACAAGCCTATGAGTACCGTCCTACCTAGCCCAATAATGGACTAAAGGTGCCTAACGTTACTCCTTATAGTCCAAGGACCTTACATGTTCTGTTAAGAGGAAAATTGGCTTTAGCAGCCAGAACAGCCAAATATTCCATCTAAATGTGAATCCATTCTCCATTGCGGTACGGTTCTAGAAAGAAAAAGCCCTCTTAACCGGTTTTAACACAGTTGCAGCCGACAATATATTTTAGTGATAACACGTTCGTGGCATCCATCGTCCATTTAAACACAGGTGTTCGGAGGCGCAGATAGCTAATTAGCACAGCTACGCCTCTATCTTCCATTAGTTTTCTCCGTAAACAAGCGCTGTAACATGTAAATATGGCTTTGTGGGAACCCTTATCCTATAAAGGTGTGTAGTAATTGTACCTTCTTTTTTTTTCGCTGATATGATACGCGCCTTATGTTTCCAAAACGGTACCACCAGCAAAGCGTTTTAATGTTCATGTTTATACCCCCCCCCCCTTCATTTCAGCTCATGACACATGGGACCAACACTTTACATGATGCAATTATGTTTTTGTTCAGTGTACTTTAGCTATAAGTGTCTGTTTCTATTTTGTTTGCCAGCAATCAAATAATTAGAACCCATGTATTTTAAATAATATACAGCACCAACTACATACATATCTGATAGGGTCCATGATCTGCTACCTGGCTTTTAATGGAGAAGTAACAGTTGAATTCACAGGACATACAGTAATAATACTGTGCTGAGTACAGTACTTTGGGTTCCTAACAACTGAATGGTTACCTTTTTCAACAAAATGCCTGAAAGGACACGACACATTGTGACTATTAGAGGATGAAAAAATAAATCTGATTTTGAAACAGATACATCTATTATGGGCACAATTCCTATCTCAAAGACACATCTGTTTCTATGGTGACCACCATCTAAAGATACTGTATTCTTTGTAGATTAATCTAAATCGCTCAGCTGTAATACTTATTTTTTTAGTATTTAATCAAATCGATTTGTATTTCTTACACACGCCGAATACGGCAGGTGTAGACCTTACAGTGAAATGCTTACCTACAATCAATTTGTTAAGGTTGCATCTCAAGCTTTCAGCTCTGATGTTAATTCCACATATACCATACAACATGCAGTAGGCAAAATGTGTGCAAGAAAAACACAGAGAAGGAAATTCACTGTCTGAGAATAAAATGGTGTTGAAATGTACCGCTATGGGGGATGGGTGTTGAGGGAGCCAAAATGCTAAGGCAATAACATCAGTGTGGAGGTAGACAGAGGAGAGCAGAGAGGGGCAGAGCAGAGCAGGGGGCTGTGTGTGAGAGAGAGCGGAGATTGCCTGCCAAGCCTCTACACAGGGTGAGGTGACAGACCGGGCGCAGGAACATAACCACTAACAAGCAGGGGGGGAAAACGGACATGATCAAGGATATAGGGTGTTGGTGGTGATGGTGGGTGAGGAGGAGGAGAGGAGGAGGAGGGGCAAAAAGCTGCTATAAAGAGAAGCAGGATAAAAAAAATGGACAAGGGAGTGGGTTTGGGCGGGAAATCTCGGTAACCCAGTTCAACCCTAGCGGAGAGCAATTCAAAAAGGGATATTGCATATTCAGATATGCTTGGGTTTTCTTTCTATGGGTTGAGTGAGGTCCAATACCCCTCAGCATGTCAATAAGACAGAAATAGAAAGCAGACATCCCCCAAAGATTTTCTCGCTAGAAACGCCTCCAAACGAACAAATGTAAACGTGTCTGTGTGTGTTTAGACCTAGATCGATTAACGTGGACTTCAGGGACACTCAGACGCTATCAATCAATACTGCACAGTGACCAAAAAACTAAAAGCAAGAGCACAACCTTTATCACTTGACGATAACAGACAGTTATGGAGGAGCCACCATCTTTAGTCTGTTTTGACCAAGCTCGAGGCTACCCTTAGTGATTATTTAATATAACCAAGATACTGGTTCCTTTTAGTTCTGGATGGTGAAAGTGGCAACATGATACCACGATCAACAATCTAAGTGACCCTTTATATAGGCACTACAGTCGTGGCCAAAAGTTTTGAGAATGACACAAGTATTGGTCTCCACAAAGTTTGCTGCCTCAGAGTTGATGATGGCAATTGGCATATACTCCAGAATGTCATGAAGAGTGATGAGATTAATTGCAATTAATTGCAAAGTCTCTCTTTGCCATGAAAATGAACTTATTTCCACTGCATTTCAGCCCTGCCACAAAAGGACCAGCTGCCATCATGTCAGTGATTGTCTCGTTAACACAGGTGAGAGTGTTGACGAGGACATGGCTGGAGATCACTCTGTCATGCTGATTGAGTCAGAATAATAGACTGGAAGCTTTAAAAGGAGGGTGGTGCTTGAAATCATTGTTCTTCCTCTGTCAACCATGGTTACCTGCAAGGAAACACGTGCCGTCATCATTGCTTTGCACAAAAAGGGCTTCACAGGCAAGGATATTGCTGCTGGTAAGATTGCACCTAAATCAACCATTTATCAGATCATCAAGAACTTCAAGGAGAGAGGTTCAATTGTTGTGAAGAAGGCGTCAGGGTGCCCAAGAAAGTCCAGCAAGCGCCGTCTCCTTATACTTCAGTGTACCATAGTAACTACTGACATAAAGATCTAAGAACACTGAAGCAGCAAACTTTGTGGAGACCAATACTTGTGTCATTCTTAAAACTTTTGGCCACGACTGTATATACAGTATGATTTGCAATACACAATACTATGGGCTCCCGAGTACTCTAAGTAGCGTAACGACAACTCTGTTCTCCACATCATGGCCTGACCGTTACCTTGGATGTAGTGACGTCACCAAATGAGTTCAGCCCAGGTCTGCCACCGTCACACCCCTTCCTCCCTCCCATGATTTATTACAGTCCAACTGAGACCTGACAAATCCCCAAAGACAATTACCTTGTTTCCAGTTGGGAAGCAAACACAGTTCATCTGAAGGGGATAATGAATACTCCATGTCATAGCTTGTTCAACAAAATGTCCATTACGTGGAGCTCATCCCTGGTGAAATGTGTTGTCTGAATGAACCCTTTCTCTCACTGTGGGACTTTAGACAAAGCAAGCTGTCACTGAGTGGGCGTCTCTTAATGCAAACTGCTCATGTGCATGAGAAATTCAACACAATCTAGATTTAGTCTTTCACAGTATCTGAACTGAGCTGAACTCTTAGCATAAAAAATCCAACATGAGACATGTGCACTACAGAGTGCAAGAGCTATACTACACACTGACAAATAAGGGTTCCTCAAAGGTTCGTTGCAGTTCCAAAAAGTGTTCTTTGCTCTTTTAGTGATAATTACAATCTAGGGGTGGTGGCTCATATAATATAATATTTTGGGGCCTGGTTTGCTCAAAGCTCTTTTGTGCAACCCCGAGTGTCATTCCAGTTTATGTAATATTTTGTGTTATGCTATTACATTGTATATGTAATAGCACATGTCTTAGACCCAAATGGGGCAGTGGTCTAAGACACTACATCTCAGTGCTAGAGGTGTCACTACAGGCAACCTGGTTCAAATCCAGACTGTATCACAACCAGCCGTGATTGGGAGTCCCAAAAGGTGGCGCACAATTGGCCCAGCGTCGAATTTGTACTTAACTGACTTGCCTAGTTAAATATAGGTTGAATTAAAAAAAATACAAATAAATATGACTATGGCCATTGACAGTGTTTTGTGAAAGACTCCCACAAGGACTTGTGTCAATTGAGAACGGTTGACTAATTCAGTAGTTCTCAATTCTCTCCTCAGGGACCCTCAGCTGTTCCAGAGCTAGCACACCTGATTCAACTTGTTAATAATTAATAAACAAAATAATAAAACCTATGTAATTTTAACAATATTATGACTATTAAAACATAATTTAAAAAAAAACATTTATGCTTATACAACAAACCTTTAAGATTGACAAAGGTTCTTTATAGAACCATTCAACATAAAGGTTTTATAAAGAACCCTAAAAAAGGGTTCTATATAGCCCCCAAAAGGGTTGTAACCAGAGCGGAACATTTCTTTGGTGCTATAGACCCAGTCGGTATTAGATAGAACATTGCGGCCCCGCCCGCCTGTGGGGAAAACAACCTGTGGTTACCTAGGTTACCTCACTGGCTCACAGCTAAAACTTGACCTTTTTAAAACACAATTTACTTGTAGTCTGTTCATTACAAGCCAAAGAAACCCTTATTTGGCACTATACCATTTGTTTGTGGTGTGCATAAACTTAGAAAAAAATGTGTCACTGAATCACAATGAACATGTAATTAAAAACACAAAGCTGCAACGCGGCTGCTAAATGCAATGAAATGCATGAGACGTGTAGTGAAAAAGCCACCGTTAATGAAGTTAAATGAAACAAATGAAGGAAAAACACTGTAATTCACTGGAGAACAGGAAGCTATTAAATATGTGTCTTATCAGAGCGGCCTGGCGACACAGGTTCCTCTCCGTGTGGAGGGTCGTGGCTCTTCCGTGCTCTGATCCTGGGCACATTAGATTTAATTGGAGACTCCTGCTCTCACTTGCTCAGAAGGCTGACTTCCTCAGCTGAACCCACATTAACCCTATGAAACTTCAGAGTACTGTAGTGCGGGCTGAAGGGAGAGCGGGGAGCGGCAGGGGACACGCTCTGAGTGTAATTATTCAGAATTAATTATGGTCACTTTCTCCAGGGGTCTGTCTATCCTTTCACAGCTATGCCTTATTCGGAGCTCCATTCTGCCACTATTTACCTATGCTATGCCACCCCTGACACCCCACACAAGCTGTAGTCCCTAGGCTGGAGTGAATAATTGATCTTATGCTGGTATACCTGTTTAAGCAGAGAGCTATGCATTTCCTTTTCTATTTCTGCAGTGAATGACAAAACGCATGGCTCCGTCTGCTCGGCTAATCTGCTACATGATATACAGTATATATCAATTTCTCTGAATTTATTATGCCGCTACTACCTCTTTGCTTATTTTAGTTTCAATATTAAAATGGACACTAGTATTCATAATACAGTATGTGAAAGTTGCGTATAATATTTATAACTAATTACAACAATTAAAAAAGAATTGAAAAGAGACACACTAATGCCAAAAACCCATTTTTCTCTTTTCTCCTCGTTAATAAAATGTTAATTAATCTCCTCCAAAGCTCATCTGTAAGCTGCGGCACCTACCTCAAATCCCTACCTCAAATCCCAAATCTCAAATGAGAAAGCTATATTTATACACGCTCGGTCTTAGCTACGCATTGCAAGTTGTTTTTCATACTTCTTGTCCAATACGCAGCATTATTGTTCAATATTCAACACGGAGCTAAAGACGGGAGAATCCATTGAAAGTACAGCAATAGAATTCAAGAAGTTCATAAATAACGATTAACATTGAAACATGGTAAAAACCCAGTTCCTAAGGTTTCCATATTAAATGCATTATAATATATAAGAGGAGTGAATCAATGAGAAAAATATTTGGGATAGGATAAGCCAAACTGTGAGACTATGTGTAACTCTAAAACACTATCTTTATCCAATGCTAGAATGTCCACAAGGCAGACATGCTGTATTTATATAGCCACAGATACATATGAATAAACATCATGCGCACTTTAAATCAATTCACAACAGTCTCATGCCACCCACACGTCTTAGCATGAACAAATAGCAGAAACACAATAACAAGGAAGATAAAATTTGTTCTCCAATACCATTGAATCGTGGAAAATGCTTGGGGCTGCCATGGAGGGGTCAGAGAGGATGCCAAGACAACAAGCCACCTCAATGCGCAGCTAACTAGTTATGGCTTGTGTCCCAAATGGCACCCTATTCCCTATGTAGTTCACTACTTTTGACTAGAACCATATGGGCCCTACATAGAGAATAGGGTGCCATTTGGGAGGCATTAATGAAAGACCAGAGGACTTCCTCCAGCTCTCCTCCACAGGCACTACTGCAGTACAACTCAAGAGCTTCACTTGCCACAGCAAAGCTTTCTCTTTTTCAGTGATTTTCCATCATTGTGGAGCACCCTACAATCTGCTGTACCAGAAATGACTATTTTTATAACAAAATCAAGAGTGATGGTTTTTGTTGGTAAATGCTGGACAGGCCAAGTCATCACAAAATGTTATATAAAATATTCAAAATCAGAATAATATTTTCCAAAGAGGCCTAGATAGTGATAGTGCAAAGCCAGCTTGCCATGCAAGTACCCGAGGAATTGCTCTTTTAAATGTTCCACTGCAACTTTCGGCTGGAGTTGTTTAGAAGATATTTGAAAATGCCACAGCACGTTCCCAATAGCCCATCAATCATTAGCATTTACATGATAGTCACATTGCAGTCCTCTCACAAAGCTTATTTTCTGCTGATGTGCCAATGCTTTTCTAAACATAATTAATGAGTGAACACACAACTCAAAGTGTCGTGTTAATCAAGTGCCATACAACTTCTCAGGGAGAAACTCTGTTGCTGACAGAATTCTTCCTCTAGTCTATCACACATTCAAAGTCAGCTTGCCATGAAATTAAAATCACAAAATGTTTATAATTTATCTGAGCTGATCAAAGAAGTATGGCATTGTTTCTGATCTTAAATGAAGACAGAGAATTGGCATAAAGTAGAAAATTGCATGTTAGATTTACAGTGTATAATTAATGTACCATTCGAACAGAAGAGTGGTAAAGTAATTGCAGTCTGAGCAATTTCACTTCTGCGTATACAAAGTGAATTTGATTGATGATGATGACTCTCAATAGCTGTGTATAGACTAGGGTTGCAAAATTCTGGTAACTTTCCTAAAATTCCCTGATACTACATGTAGGAGCCATTTATGACAAGCACCTCAGTTATTGTTTCCAGAATGAAAATAATTGTGTTATTGTTATTGTTTATGCTAATGCTTAGGCTTATGTGAATAATATTTATATATTGGTCACTTACCTGAAATGCCATTGACGCCCGTGTGAACGTGACGCAGGGATTTGTACAGATAAAGGACGGGACTACGTGGGCGGGGATGGAACCAGGGAAGTGACACAGTTTTCCACTGTAATTGGCAAGTCGTATATTGTAATTAGTGATTGGCATTGAACTTATTTGATGTTTAATGTATCGGAAAATAAACGTAAAGAACCCAGAGTCATTCGTTGTGAAGGTTGGTTAATTGGAATATACTTGAATACGCGTGGTGAGCCATGTCCCTGGTCAGAAGCGGCTAAAACTAAACGAAGTCCAAAGAAGTCACTATACTACATAAATCCAGGAATTATGATGGAATAAGCAGGAAATCTTGGAATCCTCCAAACAGAAATTCTCGAAAACCCGGGAATTTGGGGAAAGTAAAAGGAATTTTGCAACCCTAGTACTGTCAGGCTCTGGCCATAGAGAAGCCTATTGCTTCTCTATGTAGCCATGGTCAGACAGGTCTATGTGTTTCATTTCTATGTGGGGTTTTGGTGTTGTATCCCTAATTAGAGGCAGCTGCATTGCATTGTCTCTAATTAGGGATCCTACATATGTTTGTATGTTCCACACCCTAGGTGTGGTTCATTATCTCCAAGTCCAAGTTTTGTGGTATCGTGTTTCATTTGTATAGTTCGTCAATTTTGAGTTATCTCCTTTATTAAAAGTATATCGAACTATTACTGCGCTGCGCCTTGGTCCGTTTATACACCCTGTTTCTCAATCCTTTCAATTCTACTTTTATCGAACAAACAGTTAACTAAATCATTTGGAGTCAACAATTATATGTTATATTAATTTCTAAAATTATATTACACAAAGATTGTATCATTCTTGGACCATTGTACTCATTGTCACGAAGGATATGCCGAAATGCCATGATAAAGGTATTTTAATTCAATGAAAAGTGCCTTGCTCGTCGTTGTTGTTGTTGTTATAAAACTGTCATACAGTACATTTGGAAAGTATTCAGATCCCTTCACTTTTTCTACATTTTGTTAAGTTACAGAGTAATTCTAAAATGGTAAATTCAATTGCTTGCACATTATTTGGAAAGCCACACACCTGTCTATATACGGTCCCTCATTTGACAGCGCATGTCAGAGCAAAAACCAAGCCATGAGGTCGAAGGAATTGTCCGTAGAGCTCAGAGACAGAATAGTGACGAGGCACAGATCTGGGGAAGGGTACCAAAAAATATCTGCAGCATTGAATGTACCCAAGAACACAGTGGTTTCATCATTCTTAAATGGAAGAAGTTTGGAACCACCAAGACCTTTCCTAGAGCTGGCTGCCCGGCCAAACTGAGCAATCGGGGGAGAAGGGCCTTCATCAGGGAGGTAACCAAGAACCCGATGGTCACTCTGACAGAACTAAAGAGTTTCTCTGTGGAGATGGGAGAACCTTCCAGAAGGACAACCATCTCTGCAGCACTCCACCAATCAGGCCTTTATGGTAGTGGCCAGACGGAAGCCACTCCTCAGTAAAAGGTACATGACAGCCCGCTTGGAGTTGCTAAAAGGCACCTAAAGGACTCTCAGACCATGAGAAACAAGAATGTTTGGTCTGATGAAACCAAGATTGAACTCTTTGGCCTGAATGCCAAGCGTCACATCTGGAGGAAACCAGGCACCGCTCATCACCTGGCCAATACCAAATAAAATAAAAACAAATGAATACCATCCCTATGGTGAAGCATGGTGGTGGCAGCATCATGTTGTGGGGTTGTTTTTCAGCGACCGGGACAGGGAGACTAGTCAGGATCGAGAGAAAGATGAACGTAGTAAAGTACAGAGAGATCCTTGAAGTAAACCTGTTCCAGAATGCTCAGGACCTCAGACTGGGGCAAAGGTTCACCTTCCAACAGGAGAATGACCTTAACCACACATGAAAGACAACGCAGGAGTGGCTTCATGACTAGTCTCTGAATGTCTTTGAGTGGCCCTGCCAAAGCCCGGACTTGAACATCTCTTGAGATACCTGAAAATAGCTGTGCTGAGACACTCCCCATACAACCTGAAAGAGCTTGAGAGGATCTGCAGAGAAGAATGGGAGAAACTCTCCAAATACAGGTGTAATCGCTGCCAAAAGTGCTTCAACAAAGTACTGAGTAAAGGGTCTGAATAATTATGTAAATGTCATATTTCTGTTTTTTATTGGTAATAAATTTGCAAAAAAATCGAAAAACCCATAAAAACTTACTTTGTCATTATGATGTACTGTGTGTAGATAGAAGAGGGGAAAATGATAATACATTTTAGAATAAGGCTGTAACGTAGGGGTCTGAATACTTTCTGAATGCTCTGTATAAAAGTCTCATGCACGCAGTGATTATGTTCAAAACTCTGATAATCTAACAGATGGGAAGTCATGTGAGGCTGACTGAGTTGTGATATCATGAGCGGGTGGGATGACGATTTGATTAGCTCATTATGTGAATATGAGCTTAACAATTAAGAAATAAGAGTGAGATTGCTGATTTGTCAAAGGAACATTTCCCCCATACCATAGGCATAAGAATAAAATCTAAGTTTAGGTGCAGTGCTGCAATCCGGAATGCTTAAGGAGAGGTTGCCATGGAAACAGAGTTACATTGGACTGAAAGGAAAGTGTCTGAGGATTAGACTTTCACTGTACATACATTTTTAACCACATATTGTTTTCACATCGTCATCTCTTTCTTGTGCTTTAACCTTATACCACACATACAGTACGTTCGCACTGACCCGGTCAAGATTACACTGCTATCTAGATTTAACATTGACATTGAGAAAATATAACAAATATGTTGAAATCCAATTATAGTAACACATACTGTCGAATTTTGCTGTTGTGCCCAGCACATATGTGAACCTTTACCTCCAAAGTGCAAGTTTTAATCCAAACTTTTTTTTTTACATTCCTATGTAAGCCCTCATAAATAAAATAGTTAAATGAAATGTTAATATACTTTATGAGTTCTGTGTCAGTTGCTACAGATTTTTCATCAACACTTAAACTCTATCTTGAAAACAGCTGGGATTCTGAATCAAATCTGAGGCTTGAAAATATTTCAGATTTGATACAATTTGACTTTTTTTGTGGATATCTAATGGCATTACTTGTAAAGTATGCTTCTGCCACAAACGTACAGTACAGGACCAACTTTTCATGATCAAAATAAATCTGCAGTGGTCTGCGTCAGTCAGGATTGCTACAATGTCACTCCAAAATCTTAAAGGCCCTCCTTGAAGCCCTTTTATTAATTGTCTCAAATGGAACAGTTTGAAAATGCCTGCACACAATTCTCAAAACAACTCAACCTTCCCCATCATTATCATATTTCCCAGCATGTTCTCTTGCAGGTAGATTTTCCGAATTGTTTGTGTCAATACCTGTGTTTGTGCATGTACTTTGATTGGTTGATTCAAATTATGCTACTCAAACATAGATAGCATACATTTTTCTAAACTAATCCAATCTATTAGTTGGATTTATTGCACCTGTTACTGAGATGGCTGTTCCAGTTTATATGATTTAGGTAGTCTTAATAATCAATCATCAGTCATTCTGAATGCAGGTTATTAAAATATCCAGTTGTTGGATATCCTCACTCTGGCTGGATTCCAATAGGAATTACACAACACTTTGCAAGCCAGCATAATCTGATTTGCAGACTTGCTGTGGCCTGTAAACCAGGAGTTTCAGACAATTGTGTTAGGGTGTAAATATGCCCTCAAAAAAGGCTTTATGATATATGTAATGTTATCATAAAGAGATTAATATTAAAGATAACATATTCACTTAGACACTCACTTGGTGAAGGCTACAGTACTGAAAACTATTGAATACAACAACCATGTTTCTGTCGCTAACAAATACAGTCATGGGTGGTAACTACCATTCACTCGAAAGGCAAGGCAGTCTGGGAGATAAGCAAACAAGGTCGAATAAATTCTCAAATTGAATCGTATGTTAACTCAACCTAAAATTCACAGTTGAGTGAACATATAATTCAATTTGAGAATGTATGTTGGTTCAGCTATATGCCCAAATGTTGAGCAAACTCACAATAGTATTGCATCTGGTTGCCTTACAATTGTAATCACCATATTTTTTCTTTACAGTGTACTCCCAGAAGAGTGTGAGGTTTGTATTGTAAAACAGCAATACTGTTCCCTAGACAACAACTCTTTGGAATATGTTTTAGGAGATCTCATTGAAAATTCAATTTAACAGCATTCTTGTTTCGTTGTATTGCTTACCAAGGACCACTTTCAATATTGACTTACTGTACTAAACACAGGTTACCCTGACAGTTGTGGCTGCTTTGCGTGATGTATTGTCATCTCTACCTTCTTGCCCTTTGTGCTGTTGTCTGTACCCAATAATGTTTGTACCCTGTTTTGTGCTGCTAACATGTGTTGCTGCCATGTTGTGTTGCTACCATGTTGTTGTCATGTTGTGTTGCTACCATGCTGTTGTCATGTGTTGCTGCCATGCTGTGTTGTTGTCTTAGGTCTCTCTTTATGTAGTGTTGTCTCTCTTGTCGTGATATGTGTTTTGTCCAATATTTTTATTTAATTTATTTATATTTTTAATCCCAGCCCCCATCCCTGCAGGAGGCCTTTTGCCTTTTAGTAGGCCATCATTGTAAATAAGAATTTGTTCTTAACTGACTTGCCTAGTTAAATAAAGGTTGAATAAAAAACAAATACAATTCAAGAGATTGAACACATGACATTGCAATAAGTTTTTGCCATTTCCACTGCATGCGAAAAATCTAATCAGAACATATGATATATAAACCTATCCAGTTATGCAACATCAAATCAATAACATGCAATCAATGACATCCACTAACATCCAGGGGTCACTTAGAGTTAAAAACCTGCAGCTTCACATTATATGGATTCACTTTATACTCATCCTCATATTATTACACTCATACTAACACACATGTATTTTTGCTATCATATACTCCAGCCTGAGCCAAACATAGCCCACTACTTTATCTCAGCGCATAGACCTGCAATAGGCCTATGTTCTTTACTAATACTGCATGAAAGAAAAATATGGTATTTGTGATAACTTACCAGTGGTTTCCACTATTCCTTCCAATATCACCACAATTTCAAACTGCTCTGTTTGCATGGATCTCTGGGAGAGTTCGTAGAATGGGCTTTTGGTGTCAATCACATGGCAGATCGTGAGTGGTGAGACGAGGAAGAGCTGGTCCGCCCCGGTACTGAAGCCCACATCCAATTCCAACTGATCCAGCGGAAGAAACTCTCCTTCGGGCGTCTGACGAGACTATGGAAGCGTATATAGATGGATTGGAAAGAGACAGAGAGAGAAAGAGAGACAGTTTAACTACTGCAACTCAGTGAGCCATACTGACAGCTATCCACATTTTGTGAGCAATCAAAGCGATCAATCATCAGTAAATAGACAGAGTTAGTAAATCAATGAGGAGGGCTATAGCTAGTCTGGCACATCAAGCCACATCAAAGGCACGTCTTAAGATGTTGATAACCCAGTGACCATAGCTCTCTTCAACTTCAAGGGGACCTTTGGGTTTATTAATCAAATTGTTTAGATTCATAAAAATTGAAACATTATTATAGCTTTGCCACTAAACTTACCTGTAATTAATAGATGTATGTTTTTAATTCACATTGCTAAGAAAGCTTTTTTTTTTTTTAAAGAACTGTTGTTCATAAATGTATCTTATATGCTCTAGTTAATCCATTATTCTATTTTTAATTACAAATGGCTCTAAAAACATAAAAGAGCAAACGCCTACTGGTATTTTTATATCAGCAGGGAATAATAAACGTTATAATAATGCCCTAATTCTAACAACAATGTATTTAATTATATTTTCCAATCGTGTTTAATATTTAATTGTGCATAATTAAACAATAAGAAAACGAATAACTTACACTGTCTGGAAAAGGTAAACAGTAACGTTTTAATACACACATATTGTTGAGCTATATGGAGGCATAGAAGTGCCACTTACTTTCAGCAATTTGCAGCGGATCTGAGCCGAGACCATATGGCTATTGCGCAGGTTGCCAACTCTGAACATGAGAGTTAGTTTTCCATCTCGCATCGAAATAGCTGCATGTTCACTGAACATCAAAGTCTCTGCCCTTTTTTTGGGCTGGGACATCTTAATGAACATGCAGCCAATCAAAAAAGCATCAACGATTGATCCCAGGATTGACTGGAAAAGAAAGAGAATGATCCCTTCAGGACATTTGTCCGTGATATACCTATAGCCATATCCTATTGTGGCTTCCGTTTCTATGAAGAATAAAAACGCTGAGGGAAAGTTGTAGACATTGGCAACGCATGGCGTATACTTGTCATCGTGGGCTCGATGGAGGTCTCCTCTTATGTAGGCTATGATCCACCACATGAAGGCCATGAAGAGCCATGCCACCGTGTATGTTAGGATGAAGATGAATAAATTCCAGCGCCATTTCAAATCGACCAGTGTGGTGAATAAATCGGAAAGGTATCTACTTGTTTCACCACCCAGGTTTCCATGCTGGACGTTACATCGCCCGTTCTTGTCCACAAAGCGTTGCCTCTTCTTCTTTTTCTCTGGTGCCGGCTGGTTGAACCCAGACCCGCTGGATGAGGTGGTCACTACCTGATAATCGTCCCCAAATTTCTTTCGAAGTGCAGACATACTACGATGACAGCAGCGAGAGAAATAATCTGAAGCGTTCAATGTAAAGTCTATTTCTGTACAGGACTTATTTGTGGTTGCAGCAATTGTCCTTATGTTGTGTCCAATATCTTGAAATTTGAAATAAGGCGAGGAAAGTGCGTTCTGTAACGAACTAATCATGCACTGTCCTCTCGCTCCACATACTGTTCCTAATACTGCAATCCAAAGCCATGAAAATAGAAAGGAATAGGTGTCACTTCAATCACTACAAACAGCTCTTCATCCGAAAAGTAGTCCGCTAAAAAACAATTACGCACAGGATCATCTGCTATCCAAACGCGTCCGTTGCAGTTCAGGTTTTGAACAGATTATTCGTTGGTGCGTCGCTGTCGATTACTTATCGCCCTGCCAGGTTAGACCAACACAAGTCCACACCTTGGGTTAAAAGTTCA
Organism: Thymallus thymallus; assembly: GCA_023634145.1. Lineage (NCBI taxonomy): Eukaryota > Metazoa > Chordata > Actinopteri > Salmoniformes > Salmonidae > Thymallus > Thymallus thymallus. The sequence continues at coordinate 25,961,808 of CM042408.1, read as the reverse complement.
AATTGTTTCCACGCCCCATCAAACAATCAGGATTCTGTAGGATAGTAATTAATCGTTGGTAACTGTGATTATAAACCGTGATCAATATGAAACGGCTCAATACCTACTGTACATCCGATTTCAGCGTTGGTGTTGGACACAATTTGGTTCCCAAACCTCCGCTTTGTGCTACTGCGGGCGCACATAGGATCTGCATTCAGTTCTATGACAGTGGAATATGATGGAAAATTATGGATTCGGGGAACAATTTACTGCCCCGTCATACTTATGTGCTTCCCCTCACCGATTATTCATGTAAGCTGTATTTCCTGCGTCCCCTTTTCCTCTTCTGGTGGAATTTTTCTTGTGATGTTCTTATGGATACAGGTATTAAGAATTCGACAGCAGCTGTTTCGTTCTTTCTCTCGATTTTCCCCTTCACCGCTCCTGCGCACTACGCGTTCCTTACACAACGATGCACTCACTATTTCCCATTGGTACTACAAACAGGGGCGGACTTAGTGATTTGGAGGCCCCAGGCAGAGGCCTCAGGCAATTGAAAAGTACCAACTATAATATATAATATATATAATAAAATAATCCAAAATGTGACCAGATGACAATATTCAGAAAGTATTTCCACACAAAGATTCTTACTTATGTAACAATGTAAAAAATCAACTATTCAGAGACTTTGAAAATGTACATAACCTCAATAAGACCTGGCCTCAAACAAAATGTAGATATAATAGCCTACTTTGACAACAATTCAGTGATTGCAACAAGTATTATATAGACAGATACAGGGAGAAGATACAAAACACAACTACTATTCAGAGACAATTTCCATATAAGATTTGTAGGACAAATTAATGTCACACTGTCACTTGAGTGTTTGCATTTAGCCTACAACATGCCATGAAACTTCTTGAAGCAAGGCCCCATCCTACAAAGTGGCACAAAATGTAAGAATAGTACTTTGACAACAATTCAGTAAATGCAATTAGATAGAGAACGATTTAGAGAATAAATCTAAATGCACCCACACAAAGTAACCTATTGGATTGACAAAGATTCTTACTTCTGTAACAATGTAAAAATGCTAACAACTATTCAGAGACTATTTAAAAATTTAAATAACCTCTGTCAATAAGATTTAGGCCTGACACAAAATATAGAAATAGTAGCCTACTTTTAATTCAGTGAATGCAGATAGACACAGAGAGAAGATACAAAACAACATTTTTAAAATTATGAGTAACAACTCTTGGTGCCACACCCTTGACTTCCTGCTTTTGTCCACTGTAGCCATCTCAAAGTGAATGCACAAGCTGCATTTTGAATGTCTTCAGGGACCAGCACCTGCGGTTTCTGGGAAGAGGCCTTTGCAGGGTTCCACACTGGTCTGATGTCGCCGCCTTCAGGATACCACACATGGGAAGCAATATGCCACACAACCGCTTTGAGTAGCTATGTAGGTACATGCACTTTTCGGATACAAATCAACAAATGAGACAAACAAAGTTCACAAAGTAAGCTGTGTGGTACAAGGGTGAATGGTGTCATGATGCTAGCCCTCTAGCAGAGATGTGATACCCCACTCTCCTGTTTAATAACAACATCATCAATTCCTGGCAGAGGCTCTCTTCTCCCTTGCAACATGCAGTATGGGGAGAGAAAGTGTCACAGTAGACAATGGAACTCTTCCGCCCAATTACTCCTACCTCCCAGAAATTGAGAATTCAACAATATTTCTAATTTAGAGAATGTGTAATCGGTCGGTGAAGAAGCCAGCTACGATCCTGTCCACTCTGTGTCTTCTGGTGAAGAAGCCAGCTACGATCCTGTCCACTCTGTGTCATCTTGTGACACCATGAAAAGACAATACAGCTACTTTACACTAAGTCTGTTTATACCCTAACTCTGTTTATACCAGTCCCTCAGTTATGAGGCTTTACCCTAACTCTGTTTATAGCGGTCCCTCAATTATGAGGCTTTACCCTAACTCTGTTTATACCGGTCCCTCAGTTATAAGGCTATACCCTAACTCTGTTGATACCGGTCCCTCAATTATGAGGCTTTCATCTGAATGTTGTGTAAAATGTTTAACGAAGCATAAGAATACTTTGAACATATTACAATGTGATTTAAGTCTTCTAAAATGAAAATTGTTTGTTTCATAAGTAAATGTGTTCCCAGTCAGTGGCCATGCCCAAGTGAACAGACATTAGTTGGACATGATGAACCAACCCCTTTTCTACTCCACACTAAAAGCCCCCATAACGATCGTTACATTCAGTTCCAAATAACGGGAAGACTGTTGTCCCCACGTTTGAAAAGGGCTAATTTCAACTCTACAGGCCAGAAAACGAGGGAGCTTGCTCTCCATGTGAGATGGTAAGAACTCTGAACTATTTCACTAAAGCTGAAGTGAATCCTAGATTATAGCCTAACAGACTGCAGACTGGAAAAGTGGGTAAATCTAGTAAGAACACTGACCGACGCAGAAGCATCTACACATGAGACCACATCTCCTACCACCGACCCGGAAGACCTACATAGGACAATGGCGACATCGACTGGGCAAACCAGAGCCTCACATCACCAGTTCAACTATCGAAGCCAGCTTCACGTAAATACGAACTACATTATTTTATCTAAACAGGCGATTGTTAGTGGCATAAGTATTTATTTGAGAAGAGCTTCCCATGTCCGATAGAGACCATTCCTTGGTATTCCTCCCAAAACCACCCCTTTCCTCTCTGAATCTATCATGTTATAACCAAACTGTTTGTTTAATCCACTAGGGACGGTATTTCCTGTAAAATGTTAGTATGTATTGTATATTCTGTAATTGTTTAATTAGATAGTAAATAAATAATTGAGCCAATTTGTGTATTGATGATTCATCAGAAAGACTGGGTTCGTGCAGACTAGAATTTTATGATTTTCAGGATGAGACTGATACGAGGTAAAATGTATTATTAAACGACTGTTATCAAAAGAGAGAAAATATCCAAAGAGTTATTTTTGGAAATTAATAACTCTGTAAACGACACATTCCCGTGGTGCCCTGACTTCATAGTTAATTAACGTTATATGATTGGTTTAATCGCATAATATTTAAGCCTAGAGAATCGATTTGATAATATAACAGTCTTCACTTTGAATGATAAGTCAGAGACACGACAATGGTGAAACCTAGGGTAGACGCACTCCATGGAAATGTAGGCTCCCCTCTCTTGTGTGTTCTCCCTCTTCCTCTCCCTCCCCTCCTCCCTCCTCTTCTTCCTCACTCCACATCTCTATCCCTCCAATCATCTCTAACTCCTCTTCTTCCCTGCCTTCTGCTGAGCCCTGACTCTCCACATCACTTCCCTCGCTTTCACTGAGCTAGAGGAACAGAGTAACAGAGAGAGAGAGAGAGCAACAGAGGAACGAATAGGATACAATTGTGGTCAGGATCATAATCTCTCGCTCTCTCTCTTTCAGACACATACACACACTATCTCTCTCCCTTCCTCTCTTTTCCTCAGCCATACACATCCTCTCTAATAATCCCCTCTTAGGGGTTTCTATAATAAATTGTGTACTACAGTTACAACACACCTCCCATTACACACACACACATTATGTTATTCTATCCACGTGGGGACCTCAAATGTATTTCCATTCAAAATCGTATTTTCCCTATCCACTAGCACTAATCCTAATCCTAACCCTCACCATAACCTTAACCCTAACTTTAACATTAACCGTAACCTAAACCCTAAACCAACTCCTAACCCTAACCCCTTAACCTTACCCTAACCATAATTCTAACCCTAATTGTAACCTTAACCCTAAACCTAACCCGTAATCTTAAAATAGCTGTGAGGGCTTGGTTGTGGTAAGGCCTCTTACTCCCACCTAGGGGAGGAGAGAGGCACACAACCAAGTCCTCACACTCCTATTAGGGAGATTATGATCCCCAATCAGAGACAGCTGTCTAGCGTTGTCTCTGATTGGGGATAGTATTTAAGAACAACCCAAATCCACCTGTGTGGATCATTGTTCCTGCTTGTCTGCTTCGTGTTACAGAGAGCAAAGTAAGTCACTGTGTTCTGTTTGTTACTGTTTGTCTGCATGTGCAGAACTCAGTTAGTCACCATGTTTTGTTTGTTTCATAGTCGTGTTTTTTTCACTCTCCTTTTTATTTGGTAAATGCTTCGTGAGGACATCTCATTTCCAATAAAAAGGATGACACTTCACCAGCGCTCTGTCTACCGTCCCTTATATAATGCGCACCGTGACAGAATGATCCACCACCCTGGGACGCAACGGGGGATTACTCTAGGAGATATCCTCCTCGCTATGGGAAAAATTACCGAGGAGAAACACTCTTACTATCGCTCGGTGGAGGAAGGCTGGGGTCCGGAGCAGCAGAGGCGCCGTAGACGGGGTAAACGTCACCGGGCTAAAGTTGAGGACCAGCCTGGAGCCCAGAAAAACCCCCAAACTGATTTTGGGGGGGGGCTATGGGGGTGGTCGGGGATCGAAGGAGAAGAGCCCCGACCACTGCACTCGTGGGGGTTCCAGGAGGAGCCCCTACAGCCGTGGGAACAGGAGTACAGAGAGGAGTCGGAGGAAGACGACGACGATGTGCTTCTGTTCCCTCACTCGTGGGGGTTCCCGGAGGAACCCTCACAGGATGGGGATTGGCGGTGGATTAGAGACGACAGGGACAGTCGTGCTCCAGCGCCAGTTCCCAGTCCGGTGCCTCCAGCGCCGGTCCAGAGTCGGAGGAATAGGAGACCGACTCAGCGCACCAAACCATCGGTGCGCAACATTAGCCCGGTGCGACCCGTACCAGCTAAACGCACCAATCCAACGGTGCGTTTCCCCAGCCCGGTCCGGCCCGTGCCTGCGCCTCGCATCAGACCAGTGGTGCGTTCCCCCAGTCCAGTACGCCCCGTGCCTACTCCTCGCACGGAGGCTACAGCGACGGTCGTCAGCGCAGCTCTGTGGTTGGAGACCATCTCTGCGTCGGTGCCCAGGGTGGGCACGACATTCAGCCCCGCTGTGGAGCAGGAGCTCCATAGCGTGTCGGTGCCCAGTCTGGGGCCGACAGCCAGCCCAACCACCGGGCTGGAAACCCTCTCTGCGTCGGTGCCCAGGGTGGGCACGACGTTCAGCTCCGCTGTGGAGCAGGAGCTCCATAGCGCGTCGGTGCCCAGTCTGGGGCCGACAGCCAGCCCAACCACAGGGCTGGAAACCATCTCCGCGTCGGTGCCCAGGGTGGGCATGACGTTCAGTCCCGCTGTGGAGCAGGAGCTCCATAGCGTGTCGGTGCCCAGTCTGGGACAGGCAGCCCGAGACCTCCGGTGAGGGTTAGCTGTCGGAGGTCTCCTGTGAAGGTCAGCAGCCCGAGGCCTCCGGTGAAGGTCAGCAGCCCGAGACCTCCGGAGAAGGTCAGCAGCCCGAGACCTCCGGAGAAGGTCAGCAGCCTGAGACCTCCGGAGAAGGTCAGCGGCCCGAGGCCTCCTGTGAAGGTCAGCAGCCCGAGGCCTCCTGTGAAGGTCAGCAGCCCGAGGCCTCCTGTGAAGGTCAGCAGCCCGAGACCTCCGGAGAAGGTCAGCAGCCCGAGACCTCCGGAGAAGGTCAGCAGCCCGAGACCTCCGGAGAAGGTCAGCAGCCCGAGACCTCCGGAGAAGGTCAGCAGCCCGAGACCTCCGGAGAAGGTCAGCAGCCCGAGACCTCCGGAGAAGGTCAGCAGCCCGAAACCCCCGGCGAAGGTCAGCAGCCCGAGACCCCCGGCGAAGGTCAGCAGCCCGAGACCCCCGGCGAAGGTCAGCAGCCCGAGACCTCCGGCGAAGGTCAGCAGCCCGAGACCTCCGGGGAAGGTCAGCAGCCCGAGACCTCCGGGGAAGGTCAGCAGCCCGAGACCTCCGGGGAAGGTCAGCAGCCCGAGACCTCCGGGGAAGGTCAGCAGCCCGAGACCTCCGGGGAAGGTCAGCAGCCCGAGACCTCCGGGGAGGGTCAGCAGCCCGAGACCTCCGGGGAAGGTCAGCATCCCGGGACCTCAGGTGAAGGTAAGCAGCCCTGAACCTCCACCAGAGCCACATCCGGGTCCAGCAGTCTGCTCTGCTACAGCGCCAGAGCGGTCCGCTCCACCGGTGCCCAGTCCGGGGCCGGTCATCTGCGTCGCTCCAGTGCCGGAGCAGTCCGCTCCACCGGTGCCCAGTCCGGGGCCGGTCGTCGCCGTCGCTCCAGTGACGGAGCAGTCCGCTCCACCGGTGCCCAGTCCGGGGCCGGTCGTCGACGTCGCTCCAGTGAAGGAGCAGTCCGCTCCACCGGTGCCCAGTCCGGGGCCGGTCGTCTGCGTCGCTCCAGTGCCGGAGCAGTCCACTCCACCGGTGCCCAGTCCGGGGCCGGTCGTCTGCGTCGCTCCAGTGCCGGAGCAGTCCACTCCACCGGTGCCCAGTCCGGGGCCGGTCGTCTACGTCGCTCCAGTGACGGAGCAGTCCGCTCCACCGGTGCCCAGTCCGGGGCCGGTCGTCGGCGTCGCTCCAGTGCCGGAGCAGTCCGCTCCACCGGTGCCCAGTCCGGGGCCGGTCGTCTACGTCGCTCCAGGGACGGAGCAGTCCGCTCCACCGGTGCCCAGTCCGGGGCCGGTTGTCAGCCCCTCTCCAGGGTCGAGGGCTCCCACACCAGGGTCCAGACAGGACTTGGTGGAAGGCGGGAGTACTGAGGGGGGAACCATCGCGCCGGGGTCCGGACCGGACCGGAACCGGAGCCCCCACCAGCAACCACCTCAGTACCCCGCCATGTCCCCCCTAGAGTTTTGGACATTTTTTCTTTCAGGAGAGGGGGGATTTTTGTGTGTGCGATCGGGAGTCCGCACCTTGGGGGGGGGGTACTGTGAGGGCTTGGTTGTGGTAAGGCCTCTTACTCCCACCTAGGGGAGGAGAGAGGCACACAACCAAGTCCTTACACTCCTATTAGGGAGATTATGATCCCCAATCAGAGACAGCTGTCTAGCGTTGTCTCTGATTGGGGATAGTATTTAAGAACAACCCAAATCCACATGTGTGTGGATCATTGTTCCTGCTTGTCTGCTTCGTGTTACAGAGAGCAAAGTAAGTCACTGTGTTCTGTTTGTTACTGTTTGTCTGCATGTGCAGAACTCAGTTAGTCACCATGTTTTGTTTGTTTCATAGTCGTGTTTTTTTCACTCTCCTTTTTATTTGGTAAATGCTTCGTGAGGACATCTCATTTCCAATAAAAAGGATGACACTTCACCAGCGCTCTGTCTACCGTCCCTTATATAATGCGCACCGTGACAATAGCCTTTGTCCTCATGGGGACGTGGGACATTTTGAGGATTTTAGGTCCCCAGAAGCATAGAAGATTACCCATCAGTTTTGTCAGACTGATGGGTAATCAGACAGGATAGAGCACACAATACGTTTATAAATATGTTCATAGATGACCAGCAGGGTTCGATTATAACCATAAAGGCACTGTATGGTACACTCACTTCAAGACCCATGGTCAGATTACTTAGTTAGCTGGTTGTCTTTGTAGATGGGGAGTGAGACGATCAGAGGAGTGACAGTGTCGCGAGCAAAGCACAATGTTGCTGCCACCACTCTACTCTAATTTTCTTGCCTGACAGACAACTACAGAGTTAGCTAATGTTATCTTATTAGTTACCAAGCTGGGACAGTTTCCAAATGAATAGCACCGGTAGAAGCAAGCAACTTGTTAGCTGGCTATATAAACAAATATCACTTCAACTAGAAAACTTGACAAACAATAACCTGAGACCAACAAATAAACACAAGTTACTCTAATCTCTATTTTGTGCCTAGTTAGCTGGTTTTCTGTATGGCTAATGATAGGTATTGAAAGTGACAGCTTGGGTCGTTTTCATATGAATTACTTCAGTAGAAACAAGACAAAATAACAAACTAGTTAGCTGACTATACAGGGCGTACAGCATTTATAGTGCATTCGGAAAGTATTCCGACTTTTTCCACATTTTATTAGGTTACAGCCGTATTCTAAAATAGATTTAAAAAAAAACATTTTCCCCTCATCAATCTACACACAAGACCCCATAATGACAAAGCAAAAACACATTTCAAATAGAAAAACACACTTACATAAGTATTCAGACCTTTACTCAGTATTTTGTTGAAGCACGTTTGGCAGCGATTACTGCCTCAAGTCTTCTTGGGTATGACGCTACAAGCTTGGTCACCTGTATTTGGGGAGTTTCTCTCAATCTTCTCTGCAGATCCTCTCAAGCTCTGTCAGGTTGGATGGGGAGTGTGCTGCACATGTATTTTCAGGTCTCTCCAGAGGTGTTCGATCAGGTTCAAGTCCGGGCTCTGGCTGAGCCAAGCAAGGGCATTCGGAGACTTGTCCCGAAGCCACTCCTGCGTTGTCTTGGCTATTTGCTTAGGGTCGTTATCCTGTTGGAAGGTGAACCTTCATCCTGAGCGCTCTGGAGCAGGTTTTCATCAAGGTTCTCTCTGTACTTTGCTCCGTTCATCTTTCCCTCGATCCTGACTAGTCTCCCAGGCCCTGCCGCTGAAAAACATCACCACAGCATGATGCTGCCTCCACCATGCTTCACCGTAAGGCTGGTGCCAGGCTTCCTCCAGACGTGACGCTTGTCATTCAAGCCAAAGAGTTCAATCTTGGTTTCATCAGACCAGAAAATCTTACTTCTCATGGTCTGAGAGTCCTTTAGGTGCCTTTTGGTAAACTCCTAGCGGGCTGTCATGTTCCTTTTACTGAGGAGTGGTTGCCGTTTGGCCACTCTACCATAAAGGCCTGTTTGGTGGAGTGCTGCAGAGATGGTTATCCTTCTGGTTCTCCTATCTCCACAGAGGAATTCTGGAACTCTGTTAGAGTGACCATCGGGTTCTTGGTCACCTCTCTGACCAGGGCCATTCTCCCCTGATTGCTCAGTTTGGCTGGGCGGCTCTAGTAAAAGTCTTGGTGGTTCCAAACTTCTTCCATTTAAGAATGATGGAAGCCACTGTGTTGTTGGGGACCTTCAATGCTGCAGACATTTATTGGTACCCTTCCCCAGATCTGTGCCTCGACACAATCCTGTCTCGGAGCTCTATAGACAATTCCTTCGACCTCATGGCTTGGTTTTTGCTCTGACATGCACTGTCAACTGTGGGACCATATATAGACAGGTGTGTGGCTTTCAAAATCATGTCCAATCAATTGAATTTACCACAGGTGGACTCCAATCAAGTTGAAGAAACATCTCAAGGATAAATGGAAAAAGGATGCACCTGAGCTCAATTTCGATTCTCATAGCAAAGAGTCTAAATACTTATGTAAATAAGGTATTTCTGTTTTTTATTTTGAATACATTTGCAAACAATTCGAAAAACCTGTTTTCACTTTGTCATGATGGGGTATTGTGGTTAGATTGATGAGGATTATTTTTTTTATATATCCATTTTAGAATAAGGCTGTAACGTAACAACATTTGGAATCCGTATCACTAACCAACATAGATACAGCCTTCTTCACAGTGAAAAGTCACTTCAGTGCCGTCATTTTGTTTTATTATCTTACTGTCATACTGTGTTCAACTGTGTTTGATCTTGCCTAGCCATCTTTTTTTCAAGAGGACCACAATGGAAATTTATTTATTTTATGTATTTAACCTTTATTTAACTAGGCAAGTCAAAATAAGTCCCAGACTTTATTGTGTTATCCTCAATGATTTTACTCATGTGGATGGCTTTTTCAAGTTTTATGTGTGATTGTTTTAAAAAAAAAAAACGTAAAGAGTAATATGAAAGCAAACCCTGTTTCCGGTTTCTGGTTGATGACAACAGCCATGCGAATAAGACAACAGGTTGTTAGCACAGAAGTTTGCAATATTTACAAATATTTTATTGTTAGAAAAACAAGGCCGTTCGCGGCTGCTATTGTAATTTAAAGAACGGACGTTGACGGCTGCTATGGGTTCTAAAAGGTTAAATCATTATGCCCAGCTCACAAGGTTCCTTAATGATGGATGTGAGACCTGAGGTAATTAATAGTTATTTTATACAGTGCCTTGAAAAAGTATTCATCCCCCTTGGTGTTTTTCCTATTTTGTTGCATTACAACCTGTAATTTAAATGGATTTTTATTTGGATTTCCTGTAATGGACATACACAAAATAGTCCAAATTGAAATGAAAAAAATAACTTGTTTCAAAAAATTCTAAAAAATGAAAAACGGAAAAGTGGTGCGTGCATATGTATTCACCCCTTTTGCTATGAAGCCCCTAAATAAGATCTGGTGCAACCAATTAGCAAGGGGCAGCACCAAGCAAGGGGAACCATGAAGACCAAGGAGCTCTCCAAACAGGTCAGAGACAACGTTGTGGAGAAGTACAGATCGGGGTTGGGTTTTTTTAAAAAATCAGAAACTTTGAATATCCCACGGAGCACCATTAAATCCATCATAACATTTTTTAAAGAATATGGCACCACAACAAACCTGCCAAGAGAGGGCCGCCCACCAAAACTCATGGACCAGGCAACGAAGGCATTAATCAGAGAGGCAACAAAGAGACCAAAGATAACCCTGAAGGAGCTGCAAAGCTCCACAGCGGAGATTGGAGTACCTGTCCATAGGACCACTTTAAGCCGTACACTCCACAGAGCTGGGCCTTACGGAAGAGTGGCCAGAAAAAAGCCAATGCTTAAAGAAAAAAAGAAGCTAACAAAAGGCATGTGGGAGACTCCCCAAACATATGGAAGAAGGTACTCTGGTCAGATGAGACTAAAATTGAGCTTTTTGTCCATCAAGGAAAACGCTATGTCTGGTGCAAACCACACATCTCATCACTCCGAGAACATCATCCCCACAGTGAAGCATGGTGGAGACAGCCTCATCCTGTGCGGATGTTTTTCATCAGCAGGGACTGGGAAACTGGTCAGCATTGAAAGAATGAGGGATGGCGCTAAATACAGGGAAAATCTTGAGGGAAACCTGTTCCAGTCTTCCAGAGATTTGAGACTGGGACTGGTTCACCCAGCAGGACAATGACCATAAGCATACTGCTAAAGCAACACTCGAATGGTTTAAGGGGAAACATTTAAATGTCTTGGAATGGCATAGTCAAATCCCAGACTTCAATCAAATTGAGAATCTGTGGTATGACTTAAAGATTGCTGTACACCAGTGGAACCCATCCAACTTGAAGGAGCTGGAGCAGTTTTGCCTTGGAAGAATGGGCAAAAATCCCAGTGGCTAGATGTGCCAAGCTCATAGAGACATACCCCAAGAGACTTGCAGCTGTAATTGCTGCAAAAGGTGGCATACTGATTCTTACATATAAAACCATTCTGGTACAACGCTAGTTATGCACGCTTTTTTCTGTCTTATTCCTTGTTTGTTTCACCCAAAAATATTTTGCATCTTCAAAGTGGTAGGCATGTTGTGTAAATCAAATGATACAAACCTACAATCTATTTTAATTCCAGGTTGTAAGGCAACAAAATAGGAAAAATGCCAAGGGCGGTGAATACTTTCGCAAGCCACTGTACCTGCAGAATTAACAGGTTTACTGCAGCTGTTTGGGTAAAATGTGGGTAATATTTGGGAATTTATCAATAGGCCATTAATAAACGATCATTTGGACCGCAATAGGCCCAACGAGGGCAGGCCAAATAACATAAGGACTACTTGTGGGCTAGTACTGGGCCGCCCACACTTACCTCGGCCTGAATAAGGGCTGTCAGCACAGGGCCAGCAATTAGGGGCCAACTATTTGCCCAAGAGCAAAAACCCACAGGCCCAGTGCATGTAGCCCAAGGCGAGCCTTTATTACAGCCCAAAGTGGACCCCTACGTTGCCAACCTGGATGTGTTTGCTGGGTTGCCTCTTCTGCCTAATGGTAACGCCGCCACTGACTACAGAGAAGGGCGAATGAAGGGATATGGTTTAGTAGGGCAGAACACTATTTGAGGGAAATACATTGAAAATGGTCAAAAGGTTACAAATTATTTTCTATTGAATAGGCGAGGGGTTGGGTTAAATGCGGAAGTCACATTTCAGTTGAATGCATTCAGTTGTACAACTGACTAGTATTCCCTTTTCCCTTTCCCTTTTTATATCATGCACTTAATTTAATGATCATATAAATAATATCAAATTACTCGTGATACATAGGATTTAGAGCAGGCTACTGTGCCATTGATTCTTTAATCAGTTGTGAATTTTCTGAGGGTGGGACAAAATAGTTTTTAATCTGCTAGACTTCTTGTGATGATCACTTACATGCTATACCTTCACCATCAGTCTCATCCAATCCTCAATTGCGTTACATAATACTTACGGTATAACGAATGTATTGAAATGTAAAATTCAAGCAACACTCATTGCAAACTGTAGTTCCCCAGAGACATAAAGGGCACACAACCCATTATGCAAAACAATGATGCATTGCTTGTATGTCCAGGAATACAAGCACTTATACCTTAGTTACCCCCAGCCACACACACGCACGCAGGCATGCAGGTACACAGTATTAAATAGAGCCATGACTACATGGAACTCTCTGCCACCCCAGGTAACTCAAGCTAGCAATAAAAACAGAGTTTTTAAAAACTGACAAAAGAACGGGACTGTGAAGAGACACATACATTTTGATGTATTTAGTATTGTATTATGTATTGTATTATGTAGTGTTATGTATATTATGCATTTTTTATTGTTGTGTTGTTTCCTGTTTGGACCCCATGAAGAGTAGCCGCTGCCTTGGCAGTGGTGTAATGGAGGGTATAAGTAAGGGATAATCAGCATAACAACAAAAACAAATGTATAAGGGATAATCAACGAGGGGCTATGTGATTTCTATGAACGACGTGGAAGGTGTGTTCCAGGACGTGCTAGCGGAGTAGAACTGCCCTTATTTTCCAGAGAACGCATAGAGCCCCGAGTTGATTAGTCCTTTTATACCATGGCTATAATTTAACACATTTGCCGCTAGAAGATTGCTCACTTGCAGGTAGAAATGTGTTCAACATCCACTGAAGTAGCTGGCAAGTTAAAGCTACAGTAGTTGCCATGGTAAACAAACAAATATACTTGCTAGTTTAGCTAACCAAACCATCAGTCCTAGTTTTCAAGCATGAAAATTGAATTCAACAATGCCAATAATGTTTCAATTTTACTTTTGCTTTCAAAAGCATCTCAAACATAGAACATATAAGAATGAACTATGGCCATTGAATTCTACCTTGCAAATATACTGTACGTTATAGGGAAAAAATGCACACTCTAGAATGCCCTTCAAGCCAAACAGAAACAATTATTCAAAAATGCCATGGTATAAGTACATATACCACTTATTTGTTAGTGAGCATTGCGTATACTCACTTCTTAAATCCCCACGATGTGTATCAAAGTAGTGGAGTGGAGGTATACGCCATATCAATTAATATGGCTGACGGAACAGATCAGAATGTTTACCTTAAAATGTTGTTAAACTATTATTTCTTCACATTTTAGGCACACAGCGGTAGATCTATGTGTGAATGTTCCTAAATGCAATTTGCAGAAAATATCTAATAGAAATTTAGACAGAGGGGAGATCTAAAGATGAAACAATTGTCATGGGTTGCTAATATAACTAGGATAATGCCTTTGGCTGCTAGAAATTGAAAGAAAGAAAACAAATAGAACAGGAGAAAGCATATGAGGAAGTCTATATAAAATAATTGCCACCATGTTTCTTTGGTGGGATTTTGGATATAGGCTACTTTGAAGCAAGGTAAGACATGCCTCATAATATGAAGTAAAACGTCCAGGTTTCAAACAATTAAGGAACAGGAGAAATATAGCGATGCTAATGATAGGCCTAACCGTACTCTGGTAGATGTAAAGGCTTTCCCATAACCTTTTTTTTTAGCTATCTACAAAGTAGCCTATGCCTACCTGGCAGAATGATATCATGCTTATTTGCATCAATCCAGTGGCCATTTATTTTGCAAACTCAATCTCATGTGTTACAGAAACACCATTAACTAAACAACAGTGCTAGGTGCCTGTGCACTTGAACTAAAGTGCACAGGCACCTAGCATTGGGGGAAAAAAAAGATTTTTTCCCAGACCTCAAACGTGGTCTTGTGATGTAGTGTAAGCATTGTTATGGACTTACAATAATTTTAATTTAAAAAATGGGGGAAATCAGAAACCTGTGAATTTCTGACTCAGTTGACCGACTCATTTATCTGTACTTGCACAGTACAGCTTGGGTTGGCCTTACTGTGAAAGACCAATGTGGGATTAATAATGTTAGGTCATTCAGAGTGTCAGAAGCCTTTGGCTCCTCTATTTAGCCATGGTCAGAGCCTGACAGATCTAGTATATATAGTTCTGTGGTGTTTTGTGTTAGGTCCCCAATTAGAGGCAGCTGCTTGGGGATCCTACTTAAGTTGTCATGCCCCACCCCTTGTTGTGGTTCATTGTCTTTATGTCAGTCAATGTAGTTGGAGTGTAAGTGTCTGTACTTGTACTTATTCTTGTTTTGGTTAGTTCTTCATTTTGTATATTTAATAAATACGATGTCGAACTACTACTGCGCTGCGCCTTGGTCTACTTACAAACCCCGCCGTGACACAGAGTTTATGTCACTGCTTCTCATAGTAGTTTTCACACCGGGTGCCTTTCCTTCTCTGGGCAGGCCGTTTGGGAAATTTTGGGCAAAATTATAGTATATCCAATTCTCCAGGCACCACTACACACAGAGAGACAAAATGCCAAAATTGTGTGCAGCTCCCAGACCGCAGGTATAGACTAACAGTGAAATAATTACTTACAACCCTACCCAACAATGCAGAAAGAAAAATGATAAACAATAGAAAAATAATAACAGAGTAATGAGAAACGATAACTTGGCTATATACAGTGCATTCGGAAAGTATTCAGACCCCTTGACCTTCTCCACATTTTGTTACGTTACAGCCTTATTCTAAAGTGTATTAAATAGTTTTTTGTCCTTATCAATTTAGACAATACCACATAATGACAAAGTGAAAACAGGTCTTAAGTAATTTTTGCAAAAGTATAAAAAAGCAAAAACAGAAATACCTTATTTACATAAGTATTCAGACCCTTTGCTTTGAGACTCGAAATTGAACTCAGGTGCATCCTGTTTCCATTGTTCATCCTTGAGATATTTCTACAACTTCATTGGAGTCCACCTGTGGTATATTCAATTGATTGGACATGATTTAGAAAGGCACACACCTGTCTATATAAGTTCCCACAGTTGCATGTCAGAGCAAAAAACAAGCCTTGAGGTCGAAAGAATTGTCTGTAGAGCTCTGAGACAGGATTGTGTCGAGGAACAGATCTGGGAAAGTTTCTGCAGCATTTAAGGTCCCCAAGAACCCACTTGGCCTCCATCAATCTTAAATGGAAGAAGTTTGGAACCACAAAGACTCTTCCTAGAGCCGGCCGAGCAATCGGGGGAGAAGGGCCTCGGTCAGGGAGGTGACCAAGAACCCGATGGTCACTCTGACAGAGCTCCAGAGTTCCTCTGTGAAGATGGGAGAACCTTCCAGAAGGACAAAATCTCTGCAGCACTCCACCAATCAGGCCTTTATGGTAGAATGGCCAGACGGAAGCCACTCGTCAGTAAAAGGCACATGACAGCACGCTTGGAGATTGTCAAAGACTCTCAGACCATGAGAAACAAGATTATCTGGTTTGTTGAAACCAAGATTGAACTCTTTGGCCTGAATGCCAAGCGTCACGTCCGGAGGAAACCTAGAACCATCCATACGGTGATGCAGCAGAATCATGCTGTGGGGACGTTTTTCAGCGGCAGGGACTGGGAGCCAAAGTACAGAGAGATCCTTGATGAAAACCTGCTCCAGAGCGCTCAGGACGACAGACTGGGACGAAGGTTCACCTTCCAACAGGACAACGGCCCTAAGCACACAGCCAAGACAATGCAGGAGTGGTTTCGAGACAAGTCTCTGAATGTCCTTGAGTAGCCCAGCCAGAGCCCGGACTTGAACCCGATCTAACCCGATCTCTGGAGAGACCTAAAAATAGCTGTGCAGCGACACTCCCCATCCAACCTGACAGAGCTTGACAGGATCTGCAGAGAAGAATGGGTAGCAGAGAGAACAGTCTATGACTTGGGGTGGCTGGAGTCTTTGACCATTTTTAGGGCCTTCCTCTGTCACCGCCTGGTATAGAGGTCCTGGATGGCAGGGAGCTCGGCCCCAGTGATGTATTGGGCCGTATGCACTACTGTCTGTAGCGCCTTGTGGTATGAATTCGAGCAGTTGCAATACCAGGTGTTGATGCAGCCAGTCAAGATGCTCTCAATGGTGCAGCTGTGGAACGTTTTATGATCTGAGGGCCCATGCCATATCTTTTCAGCCTCCTGAGGGGGATGAGGCGTTGTCATGCCCTCTTCACGACTGTGTTGGTGTGTGGACCCTAATAATTCCTTAGTGATGTGGACACAGAGGAACTTTCTCCGCTACAGCCACGTCGATGTGGATGGGGGTGTGCTTGACCTCTGTTTACTGTAGTCCACAATCAGCTCCTTTGTCTTGCTGATGTTGAGGAAGAGGTTGTATTCAGATAAAGACACCATGTTAAAGTGTGTTATACAATATCATATACACTCTGGATATAACGTGAAGTCAAGCATTCCCTAATATCATCAAGTCAGTGATACTGTTGTAAGCTTCATATACAGTACCAGTCAAAAGTTTGGACACTCATTTAAGGGTTTTCCTTTATTTATACTATTTTATACATTGTAGAATAATAGTGAAGACATCAAAACTATGAAATGGCACATATAACACATATGGAATTATGTAGTAACCAAAAAAGTGTTAAACAAAGGGTCTTCAAAGTAGCCACCCTTTGCCTTGATGACAGCTTTGCACACTCTTGGCATTCTCTCAACCAGCTTCATGAGTTAGTCACCTGGAATGCATTTCAATTAACAGGTGTGCCTTGTTAAAAGTTCATTTGTGGAAATTATTTCCTTCTTAATGCGTTTGAGCCAACCAATTTTGTTGTGACAAGGTAGGGGTGGTATACAGAAGATTTTTGGTAAAAGACCAAGTCCATATTATGGCAAGAACAGCACAAATAAGCAAAGAAACCATCAAGCTCTATGATGAAACTGGCTCTCATGAGGACCGCCACAGGAAAGGAAGACCCAGAGTTACCTCTGCTGCAGAGGATACGTTCATTAGAGTTAACTGCACCTTAGATTGCAGCCCAAATAAATGCTTCACAGAGTTCAAGTAACAGACACATCTTAACATCAACTGTTCAGAGGAGCGTGAATCAGGTCTTGAATGTAAAATTTCTGCAAAGAAACCACTACTAAATACACCAAGAAGAGACTTGCTTGGGCCAAGAAACATGAGGAAATTTACATTATCGGTGGAAATCTGTCCTTTTGTCTGATGAGTCCAAATTTGAGATTTTTGGTTCCAACCGCTGTGTCTTTGTGAGACGCAGAGTAGGTGAATGGATGATCTTTGCATGTGTGGTTCCCACCGTGAAGCATGAAGGATGTGATGGTGTGGGGGTGCTTTTCTGGTGACACTGTCAGTGATTTATTTACAATTCAAGGCACACTTAACCAGCATTCTGCAGCGATACGCCATCCCATCTGGTTTGCGCTTAGCGGGACAATCATTTGTTTTTCAACAGGACAATGACCCAAAACACAACTCCTGGCTGTGTAAGGGCTATTTGACCAAGGAGAGTGTGGAGTGCTGCATCAGTTGACCTGGCCTCCACAATAACCCGACCTCAACCCAATTGAGATGGTTTGTGATGAGTTGGACTGCAGAGTGAAGGAAAAGCAGCCAACAAGTGCTCAGCATATGTGGGAACTCCTTCAAGACTGATGGAAAAGCATTCCTCATGAAGCTGGTTGAGAGAATGCCAAGTGTGCAAAGCTGTCATCAAGACAAAGGGTGGCTACTTTTAAGAATCTAAAATATAAAATATATTTTTGGTTACTACATGATTCCAAATGTGTTATTTCATAGTTTTGATGTCTTCACTATTATTCTACAATGTAGAAAATAGTGAAAATAAAGGAAAACACCTTGAATGAGTAGGTGTGTCCAAACTTTTGACTGGTACTGTATATATTCATAGATACATAGATATTCAAAGACGCAGCACTTTTCTCACTTTCTTCAACTATAGTGAACAACTTCAAACACTCATTCAATAAGTTTCCAACCAAATTGACATGGGTTGGTTCTTCAAGATCAATATGAGTGTTGAGGCTGTTTGTTTGCAGCCAGAACATGTCTCATTAATGCACGTCTTCATCCATTTGCTGATATCTCACCTCAAGTCTGTACACGTCTGTACAGTACAAATGATCACATTCTAAAAACAGCACAGAGTCTGTGGCTGGCTAACACCAACATAACACGTTCCAAATGAAGGATTGTGTAACAGCTAACACTTTTAATGTGCCTCCAATAGCAGCGTGTGTCTGAAGAAATAATTCAAGCCTCTCGAGGGAAAGAGGGAAGGGACGGATTTTACCAGGCAGCTGTCACCAATGCCTTCGTTATACCAGGAAGAAGAACACAAGCACACTGCAGCATTCAGTCATTTTTTAATGAGTATGGGGTGACACAGGTCACCTTGTATGTGTTCTTCCCTCATTAAGAGGAAGAGGCTACTCAGCTTTGGCTGGACAAAGTCTGCTCTGTGCTGTGAGCTAGATATTTTTAATTGCTATATTTCCAGACACACACAGCTAAACTTATGCCAAACATCCATACCCTGTCACAACACAAGACAATGTGTATGTCTGCACTTTTAGTAGATATGCTACATAGGCCTAACTGGAGTGTCCATGTGTATTGGGTCACTTTGTTACCCTGTTGTGTTCTTATTACTGTTCAATTATTCTTAGTACAGTGTAACAAGCAATGACATTTACATGTTACAAGGATAGTTCAACAGTAAGATGTTCATTGCAGCCATTAGAAGACAGTAAAATGTTACACTTCTCTGTTATTTTGTTTCTGTCCAATTCAGACTATTCTGCTATTTTGAAAATCATTAGCATTAAAACAGCTACTTTTTTCCATGTGGATTCACTCTAATCGCACAGACATCCGAATCAAAGCAAGTAAATTACACAGCTAGCATTGACATATGGTGCAAGGGAGTCTGCAATTGCGTGGCTATTTATGGCTGCTCCCGGCTAGATCAGTCAGTCACAAGGGACCCTTTGAAAATGCAGTCTGAACAATCCCTTTAATTGTGACCAATGCCTTTAACCCACACACTCACGCAATTAGTTTTACATTTTAAGTTGCATATTGCATGTGTCACTCAAAAGTACATAGAGGATGTGGGTTAGAGGTTGACCTGACTCTCTTCACAGTTCGCACACTGAAAGGCTGTTGAGCTGTGCAACACTTGTCTCAAGATTATCCTAGAAGTGGTTCGGGGTTCAGAGGACAGAGAAAAACACTTGCTAGTTGTGATCGCGCATATAAAAGGATGATATCAGCTTTTCTATTCCATTTCAACTGAATGGCATTTCAGATTTCCATCATTGACAAAACTTGTGTAAGGGCATGTTATAGGCCTACTCTGTTAATCAAGATACGTTTTAGCCAATATACTGTCTCCCATCAGAGCTTGATGGAAGAAAGATGGATATTCTTGTGTAACCCATTTCATAAATATAGCCTGGGTAAGACCTGAAAGGAGGGTTGGGATTGATTTATTAATCTAATCAGAGAAACGTAGGGGACATGCATTTATCGTGCAATTTGTATTAGCAGAGATGGCACTTGAGGTCATTTGCTGGGAAGAACAGCCAATCACTTCACAAGATCTTCTCTCATTTCCCATCTCACTCCATAATGTTTCCAATCAGGGATACTGCATGGGCCATGCCGCTGGTTTAATATTAGGTTGATGGATTTGGCACCCTATTTCTCATCAATGCTGTTTTCCTCTATTTTTAATACTATACAACCCTTGTTTTGTGACAGTATTGATTTCCAAACACAGGTTTATCAACAATCCTCTGTCCATGTAATAAATTATAGTGTTTTAACTTGATCTGGAACATGGTCTCCATTCCAAATGGCATCCTATTCCTTATATAGTGCACTACTTTTGACCAGAGCTCTGCCATTTGCAATGCACACTTGGCCACTCCGTACTGAAACAATAATAGGCCATCATACATTATTCTGTCATGTAACATGAGGGCATGTTGTGATTATCTAAAATTCCTGAGTGATTCCATCACAACTAGGTCAAATGGATAGAGCCACTGAGGCAAACAAGAAACTGTCAACATCTTGTGGTAATCAAACAACATTATATCTGTCCAAGAGCTGAGTTGATTGTCTTATATAGATCACGTTTTCTTTAATCATATACAGTTGAAGTCGGAAGTATACACACACCTTATCCAAATACATTTAAACTCAGTTTTTCACAATTCTTGACATTTAATGCTAGTAAAAATTTCCTGTCTTAGGTCAGTTAGGATCACCACTTTATGTCAGAATAATAGTGATGATTTATTTCAGCTTTTATTTCTTTCATCACATTCCCAGTGGGTCAGAAGTTTACATACACTCAATTAGTATTTGGTAGCATTGCCTTTAAATTGTTTAACTTGGGTCAAACATTTTGGGTAGTCTTCCACAAGCTTCCCACAATAAGTTGGGTGAATTTTGGCCCATTCCTCCTGACAGAACTGGTGTAACTGAGTCAAGTTTGTAGGCCTCCTTGTTAGCACACTTTTTCAGTTCTGCCCACAAACTTTCTATAGGATTGAGGTCAGGGCTTTGTGATGGCCACTCCAATACCTTGACTTTGTTGTCTTTAAGCCATTTTGCCACAACTTTGGAAGTATTCTTGGGGTCACTGTCCATTTGAAAGACCCATTTGCGACCAAGCTTTAACTTCCTGACTGATGTCTTGAGATGTTGCTTCAACATGATGCCATCTATTTTGTGAAGTGCACCAGTCCTTCCTGCAGCAAAGCACCCCCACAACATGATGCTGCCACCCCCATGCTTCATGGTTGGGATGATGTTCTTCGGCTTGCAAGCTTCCCCTTTTCTCCTCCAAAAATAACGATGGTAATTATGGCCAAACAGTTCTATTTTTGTTTCATCAGACCAGAGGACATTTCATTAAAAAGTACGATCTTTGTCTCCATGTGCAGTTGCAAACCGTAGTCTGGCTTTTTTATGCCGGTTTTGGAGCAGTGGCTTCTTCCTTGCTGATCGGCCTTTCAGGTTATGCCGATATAGGACTTGTTTTACTGTGAATATAGATACTTTTGTACCTGTTTCCTCCAGCATCTTCACAAGGTCATTTGCTGATGTTCTGGGATTGATTTGCACTTTTCGCACCAAAGTATGCTCATCTCTAGGAGACAGAACGCGTCTCCTTCCTGAGCGGTATGATGGCTGCGTGGTCCCATGGTGTTTATACTTGCGTACTATTGTTTGTACAGATGAACGTGGTACCTTCAGGCGTTCGGAAATTGCTCCCAAGGATGAACCAGACTTGTGGAGGTCTACCATTTATTTTCTGAGGTCTTGGCTGATTTCTTTTGATTTTCCCATGATGTCGTGCAAAGAGGCACTGAGTTTGAAGGTAGTCCTTGAAATACATCCACAGGTACATCTCCAATTGACTCAAATTATGTAAATTAGCCTATCAGAAGCTTCCATAGCCATGACATAATTTTCTGGAATTTTCCAAGCTATTTAAAGGCACAGTCAACTTTGTGATATAGTGAATTATAAGTGAAATAATCTGTCTTTAAACAATTGTTGGAAGAATTACTTGTGTCATGCACAAAGTAGATGTCCTAACCAACTTGCCAAAACTATAGTTTGTTAACATGAAATCTGTGGAGTGGTTGAAAAATGAGTTTTAATGACTTCTACTTAAGTGTATGTAAACTTCCGATTTCAACTGTATATAATGTATAATTATTATAAAGGGTTGTTAGTCAGAGTTAATAAATACTGGCAAACCGTTTCACTAATATAATATACTGTATTGGAAGGCATAAACACCCCTGAATGAGTAACTTCACAAAGGAATTCATACTTTATTATACAGTACTTTTGCAAGGATCCTTCACATAAACACAGGAAACAGCTAGTCCTATATGGATGTTGTCATTGTCTAGAATAGCAGCACAACAGGGATTGTGGCTAATGCACCAGCTCCTGGTGATGACTGTTTACCACACAATTACTGTGGTTAGCAGGTTTCCTCTTTCTAATCACTGCCTTACTGTCTAGATGGCTATTATCACATAGAAGTTGTTTTTTACGATCAATTCTCTTAAACATCAATATCCAGATTGCACCAGGGATTGCACAACCACCGTCCGCATCAGTGGCTTCTGCAGCAGTCACTACAGATTGCCTAGGGGTTGCGTCCCAAATGGCAACTTATTCCCTATATAGTGCACTACTGTTGACCAGAGAGTTCACCAAAAACAGTGCACTATCTAGGGAATAGGATGCCATTTGGATCGCTGTCAGGTTCTATACATTTGAGGAGATGTACTACTACAGACAAGTCACCTCTCCTGTGGCAATGGCTCAGTCTCCCCAGTCCCCTACAGAGTCTTGCCTCAAACAGTCTCTAATTAAAGCGATTTTTCATTCAGTGGAAGCGCAGGTCCCCACAACAATTAAGGGCAGGCTTACTCCTCTGGACCTCTGATCCTGTGTGAGAAGAAAGGGGCCATCCAGGGTGCTGATTGTCCCTCCTCTCTCCCCATTATTAGATTCACTTCTCTGACTGAATAGAATCCTATATATATCGAACGCACTAACAGGGGGAGAGAGAGAGGCTGGCAGACACACACGATCATGTACATATCACACACAAGGAGAAAGAGAGGACAAACTCAGTACAGGACCGTGGCCTTCCTCCCATGCATTCAATCGTGAGGGTGTTAATGTTGGGTAGAAAATTTAATTAATGGTGTGAATAGCGGAACATATGAAGGGGATGGGGAATGTAGTAGCCATGTGCTGTAGTAGCTAATGCACTGCCGTTTCTTCCGGATACTGGATGTGAAACGCCTCTATAACCACGACCATGCTGGTGTATAATGGGCCATAAATCGTGTGAGTATTGGGGCTTTTCAAACCAGGCGTGTCAGAATTGCAATCCCTTTTTGTGTTACAGTAAGAACCCTGCTGCTACAGGAGGCGAACACAGACGTGAAAGAGTTAAATCCCTGGCTGTCTCCATGGTGAGGGGCACTAATCATGCAGTACCTCTTAGAGCCACAGCGAGCCCAGTCAGATAAGGTTTCCATTATGCTCTTATTTTAAACCATCTCACCCTGTAATAGACTGGCAGCCCTGTGAGGCTATCTTATTTATCCCCATGTGGCCTGATTTGTCTGTCCAGGCCCTGTAGCTGCCCGCAGGTGTGAGCCTGGCTGATTGATGCTGGCTTAGGGTGCCTGCCTTCCTGCCTGCCTCGGAGTGCATTGCTGCCTGCTGCTGTGCAGAGGTGCTGAAGTGTTGTGCAGCCAAACTCAGATTAGGCCCCATGAGGAGTCATTAATTACACTGGAGTGGTTGCCTTGGAGAGGTTTACAAATATTTATTTAAAAAACCCTTCACTTCTCTGATGTGGGAGAGGAAAAAGGAAATACACAATAAAGCAATTAAGTTATGCCATTACATTTAATATTATGCAAATAAGCTTTGAGACAGTTATCCAGCAATGTAAGGCCTCTTAACCAAATTTGTGTGAAATCGTTTTTTCGTCAAGACCTCAACCTTAGACTGAGTCTTATTGGAAGCCATTTTCAACTCAGATTCAATCTGATCATGCTTTGTCGACAACGCGCCATTTAAAAAGGTTGTTTCCGATTGAGCCAACATATTTACATTGACATTTTAGTCATTTATCAGACACTCTTATCCATATCGACTTACAGTTAGTGCATTCATCTTAAGATAGCTGCGTGAGGCAACCACATATCACAGTCATAGCAAGTACATTTTCCCTCAATAAAGTAGCTATTATCAAAGTCAGTGATAGAAGAAAGTACATATATTTTTATATGCAGTGTTAACCGTGAATGCAATCTCCGCGAGTCGCGGGAACATTGCCTTTAAAAGACGCATTGTCGACAAAGGGCAATCAGATTGAATCCCAGCCCCAGTTTATGGACCTTCTCCATAGCCTAACCCTAGACCGGACATAGCACCTACTGTATAATGAGCCTATTATTGAGCCATGGTTAAAGTGCTGCCAGCCTCCTAGTAGATATTAGGGCTGAGTCCCAAATGGCACCCTATTCCCTGTATTGTGCACTAATTTGACCACGGCCCTAGAGCCGTATGGGTCCTGGTCAAAAGTAGTGCAGTACATAGAAAATAGGGTGCCATTTGGGACGCATCCGTACAGCTAAGGAGGAGACGGGAGACACAGGGGCCCTAAAAGCTTCCACAGAAACATTTAATCAACAACAGATTTATTAGATTTGTCGTTCACAGTTTCATTTGTTTGTATCAACCCCAGTAAACAAACGTGTGGCAGATTCCATCAAGATACTTTTTTTGTTTAAAACATTTTTTACAAACAGGTAACATACTGTACATCAGTTTAGACCAATACATGTACAGAGTAACAGTTCAAATTCAAACACAATCTATAGTACATTCCTATTGTAGTACCATGCATGTAAAAATAAGCTCCGGGGTGAAGTTTCACCTAGGTACAGATCTAGGATCAGCTTCCTCTCCCCCAATCCTAACCTTAACCATTAGTGGGGGATATGAGTCTAGGGGCAACTTCACCCTACACCTAAAGATAATCTAGGTGAAACTAAACAATAAATATATATGAACGTAAACAGAGTTAATTTAATTTGAGTCTGAATGCCAAACAAACAGTATACATAGATATGACAGTGTTCAAGCATTGAGATAGTTTTAGTACAGTAATGTCCATTAGGTAGTTTGTGGGGTTTTGCTGATTAACCTCTAAACACATTGCACATTTCATAAACCCCTAAAAAGCATGAACAGTTTCATTGATATTTCTCAACAGCGCACAACAATGCATTAAATTACATAACCATGCCACGTTCTACATTTCAACAGGGCTTTCAAGTTTTACAGCATCTTAGAAAAATAATTGATTATGTCTGTACAGTTACTATGATGATGAAAACATTTTGATGGCGTTATTTATTTGCACTACCGTATGTCAGCTGGTCCGGTTTGACAATCCATTGAAAAACATAGTTGATCCGTTTTCTAAAATGTTGACCATATCAAGGCATTTTGTATGCAACCCAAATGGCACCCTATTACCTACAGCTCTGGAACAAATTAAGAAACCACTGCAAATTTTTCTTAAATCAGTATCTCTACATGTATGGCAGCCATTCCATTCCAGTGTCTGTTGAATTCCAACACAGGCACACCTCATTCTACTGAATGAGGTACTGATTAGGTGATCACCTGAACCAAATCTTATTTAACGAGGAAAAGTATAAAAAACACTGCTGTGGTCGTCACTATCCTCTTGCAATATCTGGATGACAAAAACAGTGCTAGCAGTACCTCAAAAGTAATTGCAATCAAAAAATAACTATTGACCATGCCAAAAGGAAAGTTTTGAGTGAGGAAAAGAAGGCTTAAATTCTGGCTTTACTGGCAGAGGGATACAGTGAGCGTCAGGTTGCTTCCATCCTTAAAATTTCAAAGACGTTGGTTCATAAGAACAAGGTCAAGCAGCAGACATTGGGGACAACAAAGCTACAGACTGGCAGAGGGTGAAAACGACTCTCCACTGACCGGGATGACCGCCAACTCAATCGAATGTCACTCAACAACCATAGGATGACATCAAGTGACCTACAAAAAGAATGGCAAACGGCAGCTGGGGTGAAGTGCACGTAGAGGACGAAACGGGCTCCTAGAGGCAGGGAGGATGTCGTGCAAAGCTAGAAAAAATCAATCATCAATGAGAAGCAAAGAAGAGCCAGGCGGAGGTTTGCAAAAGACCATAAGGATTGGACCGTAGAGGACTGGAGTAAGGTCATCTTCTCTGATGAGTCCAATTTTCAGCTTTGCCCAACACCTGGTCGTCTAATGGTTAGACGGATACCTTCTGTGTAGACCTGGGGGCCTACAAGCCACAGTGTCTCGCACCCACTGTGGAATTTGGTGGAGGATCGGTGATGATCTGGGGGTGCATCAGCAAGGCTGGATGGAATCGGGCAGATTTGTCTTTGTGAAGGACGCATGAATCATTCCACGTACAAGGTTGTCCTGGAAGAAAATTTGCTTCCTTCTGCTCTGACAATGTTCCCCAACTCTGAGGATTGTTTTTTTCAGCAGGACGATGCTCCATGCCACACAGCCAGGTCAATCAAGGTGTGGAGGGAGGACCAGCAGATCAAGACCCTGTCATGGCCAGCCCAATCTCCAGACCTGAACCCCATTGAAAACCTCTGGGATGTGATCAAGAGGTAGACGGATGGTCACAAGCCATCAAACAAAGCCGAGCTGCTTGAATTTTTGCGCCAGGAGTTTGCATAAAGTCACCCAATATCAAAGGGAAAGACTGGTGGGGAACATGCCAAGACGCATGAAAGATGTGATGGAAAATCAGGGTTATTCCACCAAATATTGATTTCTGAACTCTTCCTAAGTTAAAACATTAGTATTGTGTTGTTTAAAAATGAATATGAACATATTTTCTTTGCATTATTCAAGGTCTGACAGCACTGTATCTTTTTTGTTATTTTGACCAGTCTAAATGACAATATTTTGGGGGGGAATTTGGGAGAAATGTTGTCAGTAGTTTATAGAATAAAACAAAAATGTTAATTTTACCCAAACACATACCTATAAATTGTAAAACCAGAGAAACTGATAATTTTGCAGTGGTCTCTTAATTTCTTCAAGAGCTGTATATAGAGCACTACTTTTGACCAGAGCCCTATAAGATCTGCTCAAAAATAGTGCAATAGGGTACAATTTGGGACGCATGTTTGACTGATGATCAAAATGGTACAGTAAAGTGGTAAAATAATGTTGAGTTTTGTTTAGTCTCATTATACTGTTGACATTGTTCATATTGATTTATTCACTATTGCTAAGATGTTTCGGAGCTCTTTAGATTTCACAATAGCTTAATTCAATCAACAAGAAACTTGATATTCAAATCAACATTCTAAAGGCACTCACAACCTTTTCATGTCTACAGATAATTTTTGCTTTACGTGTAGATCCGGCTAATGATACGTTATAAAGAACGGTGCAAATGATGAGTGAACTATTATAATAAAAGTGATGGAAATAATGTGTAAATTGAATAAGGAAACCTAAAAATAGACAAATGTATCCAAAATAAATACATTCATAATCCAACGTTTGGGGAGCGGACTGTGCTACAGTGCAGTAGAAACATTTTTGGAAAACAATTTTCACAAATAACTGCATTCTGTGATAACTAGTCCACTTGACTTTGAGGCAAAGCTCAAGATTTTCCCTTTCTCTCAATTCCTTGACCGATTCAATAATTGACTACTCTCTTAAGGCATACTGTATCAATCAAAGTAACTTTGGCCTCAGATATACAATTATGTTTTGAAACAGTAACAGTGTTATGACATGACGTATCTATTTCCTGTAATGCAAAGGGACAGTACAAACCTTTATGCCATGTGCATGGAAGTAAAAAGCTGCCGAAATTACATTTGCAATGCAAATTGGATCATGATAAATTCGATTTGACAGCAATATGCCTCCATGCATGAGTTCTGTATCAACTGTACTGACTTTTTTCAGTCTCTTGATATGTACCCATCAACAACACTAACCCTTACTCTTCACCCTCAGATGTACATCTGGCTCCAACATAGCAATGAATTGAGGGTGTACAATGTCAGAACAGACTCATCTCTTTTCAGGGTTGCACTTTAAACACACACTTACGTACAGAGCCAGAGTACATAGCCTGTGAGAGCCCACAGACGCACAATAGTCTGTCTAGGAAATGGTGTCCCGCTATTGGTGCTGCTGATGTACAAAAGTCGGAACTCTAAACTCACACATGGAACAGTCCTGAGAGCCATCGGACATATACAGTATTGTTAGTGCGATAGTCACTCTGATTCCAGCGTCGTCCATATGTAAAAGTGTGAGTCACCGTCGCTGAGTGCGCGTCAGCCTCTAGGCCGCCACTGGGTCTAATATTGACTGAATGAGAGGAGCAGCATCGCAGATAAAGCCCTTGCCGAGCCTCCGGAGCCCCATGATAAAAAAAAAATGACAGGCTGCTACCTGCTTGCTTTTCCCCCACCTGCGAGCCCTGAAGGTGGCAGGAGCGTATGCATGATAAAAGATACCTGGTGGGGGCGAAACGGGCCAGGGTGGTGGTGAGTGAAGGTGGAAGTCCTGCTCCTGGTCAGATCAGAGCGTCAGTGTCATGTTGCGGAGGAACCACTGCTGGGAGCGGCTGCCTGTGCAGTCTCTCAGGGTGGGCACCATCTTGTCCTCCTCAGTAGGCATGTCCAGGCACTGGTTACTGTTGACGTGCAGCATGGTCAGCCGCTGGGGAGAGAGGCGCAGAAACAGGCAGAAACAGACACACACAGGCAGAAACAGACACACACACACACACACACAGGTGAATGAGCATTATGCACTGAACACATAGGCTGGGTTCTTGGCCTCTGCTCCACCTGCAGCCAGAAAGATTGTTACTGGGGAGATTAGAGATTTTTTTTAATTGATGTCTTCCACCCGCTAATACAGACTTTGCTGTATTTTTTCCAGCAGGTTGTAGGTGGATTACATTTCATTTAGAGGAACATCATCATTGGGTATTGAAATTATGCTGATTTATGTTGCACTAAATAAGTGTCAAGTTGTTATACATTGATTTTGTGATAAAAATCAAGGGTCTTGAATGAATCTCTTGACTTTCTTACATCGAGGATTAGTTTTGTAGAAATCAATCTTTTGAGTGTTGATAATCTTTTGAGTGTTTCCTCGTGTCAATACTCAAGCCCCAAGACAAATGTCAAGGAGAGGAGACATATAAGGTCTTAATTAACTTGTTATGGCCACTCGCTCTCTCTCCCACTGGTGCTGTATGACATACATATGGTAAAATTACATTCATCAAAAAATAATCTAGCTTTGTGGGGGTAGCAGCCAAACCGATAGCGTAAACTGTATTGTGTCAGAACAGGTTTCCATGCAATGAATCTCCAGCTCAATCCACTTGGGGTTTGAGTCCTGGTCAAAAGTAGTACACTATACATGGACAAGGCTGCCATTTGGGACACATCCCGGGTCTGTAAGAGGTCATGTGATACAGCTGTGTGTGTGTTGGGACACCAATCATCACCCAGAGCCATTGTAGAAGTACAGTACATCATGGTGACAAGAGACAATGCTCAACCAGCAATATGTCCCACCTGACTTACTGTACAGTAGAAGAGAAATCAGATGAGCTTGAAACTTGAAAGTAATAGAGTATGTGAGGTTAAGAGTAAAACTGTTTATATAGTCAGGTCCATAATTATTGGCACCCTTGATAAAGATGAAAAAAGACTGTATAAAATCAATAATACAAGTACTGAGCTATATTGTATGCTCCCAAAAAATATATACAAAAAAAATATATTTTATTTTATACTAATACAATTTCTGATCAAAAAATATATTTTAACAAGTAATAATAATAATAGAAAATCTCTAAAAGATAGGGATCCAAATGATTGGCACCCCTGTTTTCAATACTCTAGCACTGAGCCTTTTTCTAAAATGTTTAATGAGATTGGAGAACACGTTGGGAGGGATCTTAGACCATTCCTCCATACAGAATCTTTCCAGATCCTCGATATCCTTGTGGATTTTGATTAGTGCTTGAGGTTGTTGTCTAGCTGGAATACTCACTTGCGGCCAAGTGTCAACCTCTTGGCAGAGGCAACAAGGTATTTGGTTGAAATGTCCTGGTACTTGGTAAAGTTCATGATGCCGTTGACCTTAACAAGTGCCCCAGGACCAGTGGAATCTAAATAACCCCATAACATCAAAAATCCACCACTATATTTTATAGTAGGTATTAGGTATCTTTCTGCATATGCTTCTGTTTTCCAACGCCAAACCCATCACTGGTGTGCGTGGCCAAAGAGCTCAA
Source organism: Thymallus thymallus (assembly GCA_023634145.1). Lineage (NCBI taxonomy): Eukaryota > Metazoa > Chordata > Actinopteri > Salmoniformes > Salmonidae > Thymallus > Thymallus thymallus. The sequence goes on along the minus strand of CM042408.1, from coordinate 25,931,598 downwards.
ATTTCCATATTGTTTTATATAAAAGAAAATCTCACACTTCAACTTCTTCATCAATTCATTCTGATATTCATGAACTGTATTTGGATGAACTAGCATCAGTCTTACAGCTAAAACAAATGATGCAGGGAGTTGATTTATCATTTAAAATAGCATTGATTTTGCAACATAGTTTGACAGAATGCTAGAATCCATATTCTCCAGTACTATTGCTTATGGGTTGGATGAAATGCAATGAATTTCCTTCTAGAGAGTTTTTCCTGTCCACTGTGCTCTCACCTATGCTTTGCTTGCTCTTTGGGGGTCTAGGCCAGGTAACTGTAAAGCACTGTGTGACAACTTCTGATGTAATTAGGGCTTTATAAAATCTTTGATTGATTGGTTGATTTTCCTGTAGCGTAACTGAGAGGCATATGCATTGTTACCCTCAGGTTAAATGGAAAATCATTAGTAGCCTAATTGGGGCCAATTTCAACCAACATTGGCCACTTGATTATCGCCAGCTGATCTCACATTAAACCATCAATACGCGCTAAAATCACCCACACAGCTGATCTTAATTGCAACCATCTGACACCGATTTACTGCTCCATAATGTGAACGTCGGGGTATATCTTTAAGTCCTGATTGCAACCAGAGAGGAATAGGCAAAGCAACTTACTCCGCCCAAAATCTGTCCACGAAAACAAGACCACAAAAACAAGACCACAAAAGGTACACATGCATACGCACACATTGTGATATTGTTGTATGGTGGTATTAAACATTTTGTATTGTGGATATGTAGTGGTGTAATAATGTACTGTTTTATCTCTGACTGCAGTGCAATACATAATATAGTGTGCCAAATGACATGTATTTCAATATAAGTCTCGTAATGGTTAGTTAGGTAGTTACGAATGCACAGAGAAGTGCACACGTGCCATTTCGGCAACTTTTAAAAAAACAACTTTATATTGGAGTTCTACCAGTTGTTCACACGCGCATCTGCCCTCTCATTGGCTAGTATAGTCCCACCGGATCTCACCTGCCTTCCATCTTTGAGGACATCAATTTCCATTGTTAGAGAGGTCACTCAACTATCTTGTCAATATAAGTCTTTGTTGCAACCAACATTGTCTATTTCACTCTCTGGTGGGTATTATCGTCAGAACAATTTGATCTTGCCATTTTAACTAACTACGGGCTCTATTCAATCGGTATCGCTGAAGCATTACAGATTGTGCATAGAAATTGAAAGATAATTTTGATAGAACCGACATATGCAGCATTTACCTCTGAATGCAGTCTCCGCTAACACGGAATGTTTGCTTTTAAATTTAAATCACGCTGAGACGCTAAACTTCAGTGATATGGATTGAATAGAGCCCTAAGGGCGATTTATCTATTTAATAATCATTCTGTAAAACTGAAAAAGTATTTTATTTCCTTGTTTACCACGGCAAATCTTCTATGGCAATGTGGCCTACCCTAGAAAAGATACAAATATGCATATGCAACTTGTACAGGACAGAATAACGTATCAAAGAAACAATTTTTTTACGCAACTCTGGTATGCTCCCATGGTGATTTAATCAGATGCACAAAAAAGACAAGGTTTCAATCCGAGTTGGATCTTCATCAGGTCATGTGTAGCCTACCTATACATTTTATGAATGGAAAAATCATGGTGTAGGATCATTTGTTCCTTTTCAATTTATGTAATCCAATAATGATTTTACTTGTCTGAATTTAATTATGACCATTTCTTTTCAAGAGTGGAAAAGGAAACATCCCTGAACAACGTGTTAACAGTCGATAGTGAAACTTTGTAATTTCGTACTGGGCTACAGTGGCATATTGTACTTTATTTTAAATTTTTTAGGGAATAGATCTGCTGTGAAATTAACAGATAGAATTGAAGTCAAATAATGTTACTATATATATATATATATATATATACTTACTTTTTCACATGACATATATATAAGTAAGTACACCCCCTGGAAAGTTCTCTTTTATTTTACATATTCGGACATATGGATATGTAATCTTCACTTCAACACTATTGACAGATAAAGGTTACCCAATTTAACAAATCACACACAAAAAAAAAACCTTTACCATCACATAAAATGGCTAAAATTTGGTGTACAAAAAAACTTAGCAGTCCAGCCTTCCATAAAGATAAGAAAATTATTGGTCTGGTTTGGTCTTAACCATATGGGTGTGTGGTAACACACCATTCAAAGATCAAAAGACCTACCCGAGGCCCTCAGAAGAAAGATTATTGACGCCCAATTGTCTGGGAGGGGTTACAAATCCATTTCCAAGCAATTCAAATTACATCATTCCACTATCCGACGAAAATTCCAGACCACTGGCAAACTACCTAGGACAGGTCGTCCCACCAAAGTCAGCCCAAGAGCTGACCGAAAGATGCTCATAGAAGTCTCTAAGAACCCCAGGGTAACATCAAGGGATCTACAGGCCTCTCTTGCCACAATCAATGTCGAATTGCATGGGTACACTGTCAGAAAGAGACTGCACAAACTTGGCCTACATGGGAGGTCAGGAAGGAAGCCTATGCTCTCAAAAAAGAATATCAAGAGACAACTGACTTTACCCAGGTGTTGTCTGGCAAAAGTCAGTCTTGATATTCTTTTTTGAAACAAAAAATGAAAGGTATTGATTGGAGTGGCCATCATAAAGCCCTGACCTCAAACCTATAGAAACCTTGTGGGCAAAACTGAAAAAGCGTGTGCGAGCAAGGAGGCCTACAAACCTGACTCAGTTACACCAGTTCTGTCAAGAGGAATGGGCCAAAATTCACCCAACTTATTGTGGGAAGCTTGTGGAAGGCTACCTGAAAAAATGTTTGACCCAAGTTAAACAATTTAAAGGTAATACTACCAAATACTAATTGAGTGTATGTAAACTTCTAACCCACTGGGAATGTGATGAAAGAAATAAAAGCTGAAATAAATCATTCTCTCTACTATTATCTGACATTTCACATTCTTAAAATAAAGTGGTGATCCTAACTGACCTAAGACAGGGAATTTTTACTAGGATTAAATGTCAGGAATTGTGAAAAACTGAGTTTAAATGTATTATGTATGTAAACTTCCGACTTATATCATTTGTTTATACCCCTACCCCCATCTCCCCTGGTTGGACTTGGTGGAAAACATAAACATGCACATACATACATACATACATACATACATACATTACATACATACATTACATACATACATACATACATACATACATTACATACATACATACATACATACATACATACATACATACATACATACATACATACATTACATACATACATTACATACATACATACATACATACATACATACATACATACATACATACATACATACATACATACATACATACATACATACATACATACATACATACATACGTACATACGTACGTACATACAGTGGGGAGAACAAGTATTTGATACACTGCCGATTTTGCAGGTTTTCCTACTTACAAAGCATGTAGAGGTCTGTAATTTTTATCATAGGTACACTTCAACTGTGAGAGACGGAATCTAAAACAAAAATCCAGAAAATCACATTGTATGATTTTTAAATAATTTATTTGCATTTTATTGCATGACATAAGTATTTGATCACCTACCAACCAGTAAGAATTCCGGCTCTCACAGACCTGTTAGTTTTTCTTTAAGAAGCCCTCCTGTTCTCCACTCATTACCTGTATTAACTGCACCTGTTTTAACTTGTTACCTGTATAAAAGACACCTGTCCACACACTCAATCAAACAGACTCCAACCTCTCCACAATGGCCAAGACCAGAGAGCTGTGTAAGGACATCAGGGATAAAATTGTAGACCTGCACAAGGCTGGGATGGGCTACAGGACAATAGGCAAGCAGCTTGGTGAGAAAGCAACAACTGTTGGGGCAATTATTAGAAAATGGAAGAAGTTCAAGATGACGGTCAATCTCCCTCGGTCTGGGGCACCATGCAAGATCTCACCTCGTGGGGCATCAATGATCATGAGGAAGGTGAGGGATCAGCCCAGAACTACACGGCAGGACCTGGTCAATGACCTGAAGAGAGCTGGGACCACAATCTCAAAGAAAACCATTAGTAACACACTACGCCGTCATGGATTAAAATCCTACAGCGCACGCAAGGTCCCCCTGCTCAAGCCAGCGCATGTCCAGGCCCGTCTGAAGTTTGCCAATGACCATCTGGATGATCCAGAGGAGGAATGGGAGAAGGTCATGTGGTCTGATGAGACAAAAATAGAGCTTTTTGGTCTAAACTCCACTCGCCGTGTTTGGAGGAAGAAGAAGGATGAGTACAACCCCAAGAACACCATCCCAACCGTGAAGCATGGAGGTGGAAACATCATTCTTTGGGGATGCTTTTCTGCAAAGGGGACAGGACGACTGCACCGTATTGAGGGGAGGATGGATGGGGCCATGTATCGCGAGATCTTGGCCAACAACCTCCTTCCCTCAGTAAGAGCATTGAAGATGGGTTGTGGCTGGGTCTTCCAGCATGACAACGACCCGAAACACACAGCCAGGGCAACTAAGGAGTGGCTCCGTAAGAAGCATCTCAAGGTCCTGGAGTGGCCTAGCCAGTCTCCAGACCTGAACCCAATAGAAAATCTTTGGAGGGAGCTGAAAGTCCGTATTTCCCAGCGACAGCCCCGAAACCTGAAGGATCTGTATGGAGGAGTGGGCCAAAATCCCTGCTGCAGCGTGTGCAAACCTGGTCAAGAACTAGAGGAAATGTATGATCTCTGTAATTGCAAACAAAGGTTTCTGTACCAAATATTAAGTTCTGCGTTTCTGATGTATCAAATACTTATGTCATGCAATAAAATGCAAATTAATTACTTAAAAAACATACAATGTGATTTTCTGGATTTTTGTTTTAGATTCCGTCACTCACAGTTGAAGAGTACCTATGATAACAATTACAGACTTCTACATGCTTTGTAAGTGGGAAAACCTGCAAAATCGGCAGTGTATCAAATACTTGTTCTCCCCACTGTACGTACGTACATACGTACATACGTTCGTACATACGTTTATTTCCTAATTACACTGGACTCCAAGTGTATCGGCAAATCAATCACTCCAATCTTAATTCCAACGCTCAGATGTCCACAGACTAACCCATCTTTCCCAGTACACTACCATTTCACTTTCTATTTTGTCTTACAATGGTCTTGAACCTCTATTTGTACCATTTCTACTGAGATTGCCCTAAAAATAAATACTTTACCTAAGAGTATAATCATATTTCCCATTGATTGATCGTGGTCTTTCAGATCTTCTAACAGTACTGTTTGTAGTTCCATCTGAAAACAGACATTATGACATAACAACTACTCCTGGACCTGACTCCAAATGCGAGCCACCGAAGGACAGTACCAAGAGATGATCTATTGATTCTGTTTCCTCGTGGCAGAGTCTGCACAGGGCTGCCTGTTCAATATATTGAGCATTCTTTTTGTGGCGAGAATTTTATATAATAGTTTAAATTGAAAAGAACGTATTAATGCGTCAATTGTTATTTTGTATATTAGATCATATACTCGATGGCATGTTATAGGCCATGGTACATTATTGAAGAAATAATGCCTGAATTGACAATAAATGTGTTTGGTAGAGTAACTTCTTATTATTTAGAAGTCGTTCTCCAAAGAAACAGATGCAAAGAGCTTCATTTTAAAATGATATTTCAATTGTCTATCACACGTTTCTGCAAGCCATATCACTTTAAAGTTGGTCTTCAATTACATTATTTCCGCAATTTATCATCAGTCGAATCATTGTAATATGTCACATTCTTCCATTTATCTTTGTCATATTTCGATTTTGTTGTTCCTGATAGGATGTTTCTTCATTGGGGCAGGAGTAGTGAAGCCAGACAATGACCATTTCCCATGCCATTTCCGCTGTCCAGTATCAAGCCGTCTTGACACCGTCACAATGTCTAATCAGCTGGTTTACTAGTTTTATTCCGCTGCTTTTTCATTGCAACCAGGTTTTTTTTTTTTTTTGCTCGGAGCACCATGTAAGCTCCCTTTAGTAGCGTGTTAAGAAATCCAGCGGTAACCTGCAGGTAACCCGCAGGTGCCGAGTCTTTGTTGCAATCAGGCCATTATGTTTAAGTCATGACTAAGAACCCACTGAATCAAATATGTCAAATGGTCCACATACTGTAGCTGAATATATTGACTTTGCAGAAATTATTGTCTTTGACTTTCAGGAAATGATTACCCTGAAGTTATAGAGGACGTTTTCAGTTCTGTATTCAGCCTTTATGTTTTGAATGGGTAGGACAAGCCAAGATTTTTTGAATGTATCTTGTTTTTGGGTAGTGAGGTAAACTTTAATAAACTCTACCTGCATACAGAGCACCATACACACACACAGACTGTTATACAAACACTCTCCACTATCCTTCTCTCTGTTCTCTGTGTGTGTTTTGTACTATTACTTCATTGGATTACAGTAAAACCACTAAGGCAGGTTTGGTGCATTTAACAGTCAAAGGTTTCAAAAACATTATAATAATACAATGTTCTGCTTTTTAAATGAATAAAACATATTGATGTCCTCAAAACCCTACCTGTCCAAATATTATTACATTATCAAGCCAGAATTGTAATATCTGCCATTATAGTACTGTACCTGATGGTAAGGTCAAGTATGAACCTCCACTAAGCTAAAGCTTATTTATTAATCTTAAGAACATGGCTAGGGAAATGATGAAGATGCTATTTTGGCCTTCACTGAAAGATCCCACCATTCTACAGTGCAGAAAATAGAACAGAGGAAAAACCAATCCATATTTGATGAAAATATTAGAAATGTGGGGGACGCGTCCTCTGCTCATAATTATTTAATTGTTCCTCAGTGGCAGTAAACTTCCATTACAGCTGAGGCAGTCCCAGAGAGTAGCTCATGAGCTCTGTGCTGTGTGTGTGCACAGCTGAGACCTGCTAATTAAATGAAGATGGTTTCTAGGAGGGTGAAGAACATTTATCTGCTTTGTCATTCACAAAGAAGAGTCGACGACCGGACTCGCTGACAGGTGCAGGATCTCTTATAAAAAGGGTTTTTGTGCTGACACAAACAGAGGCTGGCATGTAACAAAAAATCAACACTGTACCAACAGATTTAATGGAAATCTGTTTCTTGGCATTTTGCCATTTGCGGGAGCTGGCGACGGTCAGATGGGAAACAGTGGATGGCATCTTATTCCTTTTATAGTGCTCTACTTTTGACCAGGGCCTGATAGAGCTTTGGACAAAAGTAGTGCACTATGAAGGGAATAGTGTGGCATTTGAGACACACACGCTGTCTAATTGTGTTCCCAATATTGTTTGTTCAGAGAGTGTCTTGCAGTGTTACTCTCAAGGACAGTGAACACGGTAGGAACAGAACACGGAATAAGGCCATCTGACAGCAGGCTGCTCTAGCACAGTCACTTTTACAAAGAGCAATAACCCTGAACGCAACTCACCCAATTTAACCAACAGGCAGACACAGACTGTTTAACATACAAATAAACTCCTATGAATTACAGAGGTACTGTAAAGAGGTAACTGGCTAAAGTTAAAGGCCTGACAAATAGAAATACAGTACCTATATTAAATAGAAGACTCGTTACTTGCAGTGAGCATCCAGACTAGATTTAGTATATGGATAGGTCAAATGGAAATGAGGAGTGGTGATTGAAATTCAGTCCTCAGACAATGAGAATATGCTGCAAGCTGAACACAGCTGTTATGGAGTGTTTTCAAAATGCAGCCCTCACTTTCCCGAGGCCATCGCCATGAAAGAGGAATCACTTCAAAAGAGCTTGTAAACAAAGGCGAGCCGATTTCAATCTGCCCATCAAATAGCTAGATAATCAGCTAAAAATAAAAACGACCTTGTCTCCACAGCTCTCATTTAATGAGGACCGCCGCATGATGGACCACAGCCAGTGATATTTTTTGTATCAAAATAAAATATTAATGTAGGAAAATGAGATCTCATTTGGTGCGGAAGAAGGCTGGATAAAGGTCTTGTATACAGCACCATCTAGAGACGTCGAGGGACATCTATTATTGCCTTATGTGTCTCTGTGTTCCTGTCATTATGCATTCATGTCAAAAGGTCAGTGCTAATCGCTACTAAATTCCATTGAAACTGCTTTGATGACGGAAAAGTCCAGAATCCCAACAAACTCAAGCTCCAAGAAGAACATTGTCAACGCTGAGGCAAAAGAAATGGAAACAAACATTCTGTGAGGTAACAAGCTGCTCACTAAAGCAACGTGACAGCCTATTCCTCAACATAGTCGCACAACTCCAGCTCTACAGACAAGACACTACACACTAGACTAGACGATTACACACAAGCCAACTACACCAGCAGTGGCTGGTGAGCAGAGATATAGCAGGACTTCTATTGGCACACTAGACCACTACGCACTAGACTACGACACACTAGGACCTCCACTAGGTCTGGTAGTACAGTACTGACCTGCGGTGGCCCATGCAGGAAGACAGCCCCTACAGAAAGTAATCAGTGGGGCTGTAGTACAGCTTCCTAAACACCTCCAGCCGGGTGAAGTTCCTCAGGACCCAGGCTTGCAACGGGCTACTATTACAGTACTCCACCGTGGGGCCCCAAGTACCGTCCTCCAGCCTGCTGATGGTCAGACACGACTGGGTGATGATGTGGAGGAACGTGTGCTTCTGCGGATGGCCATCCGGATGGAGGACGGACATGTCATGGATGGACAAGAGGAGATGGGAGTGAGTAAGAATCGCTAGGACAAAGCCAGGACTCAGGCCAGGCAGGACCAACAAGATCATCAATAGTACTGTATACTTTCATTCCCAAAAAACACAATGCTACATAATCCATCTAATGGAGGACAAAGGTTACAGTGTAACATTGTTGGAGTGTTGCTCAGAATGGAACCCACTTTGCCTACAATCGGAAAATCTTCTACCAGATTTCCTAGGTGGTGTGGTGGGACTGATATTCTACAGTCCTAAACGATGAGCAGGGAGGGATTGAGAATAGAGGTGAGTAGAGAGATGGCTCTGACCAGTGCTTGAATGGGTCCGGTACACACTGTTACTGAGTACAGGCACGTCAAATGTTCTAATGTGAGTACAGCGTTTCTGCACCTTAATAGAAACGAGTACCCAAAGTGAGTACGGACACCTATTTCAGTCCACAAGCACAGCCTCTGACCACCTGGAATATGGAGAATATGTCAAAGTCAGGTATTTCTCTCTGCTGAAAATTATGACCATTTGAAATGTTAATGGTACGGCTGGGATCAGCAGTATCACCCATCACACTGTTGCTAAAAATAATCAGGCCATTGACAGTGGCATTGAAACCCCACTGCTGTATACGTCAGGGACATATCTTAACGCATGAATTATTCACGTTTCATATTACATATATAATTAAAGTAAAAAGCGTAATAGCTGGATCTCTCCCAGGGGTTGTACAGGAATAGATGGGGGCTTTTCAAAGTTGACAGTGAGATCTTAATCACTGACAGGTGACACCATACTCAAGCAGGTAGAACAGTGGAAGACATATATTGGTATTAATTGTTAATATTAAGGTTACTTTGAGAATACACAATTGTTGTGGCCTACAGATTCCCTATAGGAATTCAAATGCCTTATTGTTGGTGCAGTGATAGTATCCTGTGCCTGTTTCAAAGTCTGATGCACATCAAAATGGCACTTGTATTAGCATAGATAATTTTCATGATATATTATGGAGATATCTAGGAGTGTACTATTCAGTCCTGGATCATTGAAATAAACACTAACCTGTTTGAATATCATGGGCCATTCAGTAGTTTCTAACATTACTGTCATATGGTTGCAAAAAAATTCCAGTAACTTTCCCAAAATTCCCAAGAATTCCAGGAATCTTCCACCCAGGATTTCTGAAAAGCCAGGGACTTTTGGGAAAGTGAGTGGAATTTTGATCAGTCCCCTGGTCTGGCTAGCAGGTCACATTCCCCAGAGCATTAATACGAACACTCCTGTTGACTACTAACACGAACACTCCTGTTGACTACTAACACAACGTCACACAGGGCTTCACAGACTAATGAGAGATAAACACTGACCTTACAACCACAAGGTACAAGGTACTACTACTATCTACCAAACACAGGACTTATTATATACACTGTCTACATCAACTAAATGACAACATTCACGAGAACCAGGTCAGCAAGCTTACCTCAAAATCATATTCCCACTTGCCAACATACTACATGAGATGAGAACATTTTTTATAAAATGGGGAATTTTATGGGCTGCAATGTGCACAGAGCAACAGAATGATGACTATTGTTCAGGACTTGAACAGAAGACCAACTCCTGACATGTACCACCATCTGGTGGCTCAAAACAATCATAACATTTTGGACAAAACAATGTTTTGATGTATTAGTACAGGTATCATTATACATATGAAATCTCTTCCTATGTAATTGTGAATAAATTACTCTGGACAATCAGTGTGTGTCAAAGGCATCATAATCACAGTTAGAACACTCCTGTCATTACTCACACAGTATTATACAGGAGGAGTCTTGATCACAGTTACAACACTCCTGTTATGACTCACACAGTATTATACAGGAGGAGTCTTGATCACAGTTACAACACTCCTGTCATGACTCACACAGTATTATACAGGAGGAGTCTTGATCACAGTTACAACACTCCTGTCATGACTCACACAGTATTATACAGGAGGAGCCTTGATCACAGTTACAACACTCCTGTCATGACTCACACAGTATTACACAGGAGGCGTCTTGATCACAGTTACAACACTCCTGTCATGACTCACACAGTATTATACAGGAGGAGCCTTGATCACAGTTACAACACTCCTGTCATGACTCACACTTATTATACAGGAGGAGTCTTGATCACAGTTACAACACTCCTGTCATGACTCACACAGTATTATACAGGAGGAGTCTTGATCACAGTTACAACACTCCTGTCATGACTCACACAGTATTATAAAGGAGGCGTCTTGATCACAGTTACAACACTCCTGTCATGACTCACACAGTATTATACAGGAGGCGTCTTGATCACAGTTACAACACTCCTGTCATGACTCACACAATATTATACAGGAGGAGTCTTGATCTTACCTCTGCGTCATACTCAAACATCTGATTCCCCTTCATTTGATGACACTTCAGCATGACCACAGGGCCATGGGGACGAGACACGTCCAGACACAGGTCATCTGTTCGGATCTCCTTATCAGCCGTGTACGAGAACACCTGGCAGATAAAACGAGAAGGTCATATACCTAGTAGTCTCTCTCCTAAGCATTAATATAGAATGCTGGTTATGTCATTATTACCTCAGCGTCAATTTCCAGTGGACGATTCGGGTTTAACCAAACTGACCGTTTTCTTTATTTTTGTTTCTCATTCAAAATTGACCGTTATGACAGAAGCCTGGAAGCTCTTCTAGGCGTGAATATATTTCAAATATCTAGGGATAGCCTAATATTGGCCTAATGGCCTTCAGTTTGGAGAAAGTCTAAATAATAACACATATCAGTAAGAAACATGAACTGTAACCTATGCAGACATTTAATTACCTGACGTATTTCATTGGCACAATATTGTCCACTTCATCTTTTAAAAGAGAAGTATGGCACTAGGAAAGTTGAGATGTGAGAAAACAGATAATTTGTCTGTAGGCTACGTGCATAGTACTTTGTTTAAAGCATCAATTTGTTCCCATGTTCTTACCCAAACTGCTGCACCTGTTGTCAACTCTGTAATATCCCTCAAAACACAGGGATGACAATTTTCACAGTATAAGTATTATCTGCCGTAAAACACTAGTTTTTAGGCCTTGGATAATAACCTTCCTGCCAAGTAAAAATTGCTGACATGGCAGATTGGGACGGGACTAATTCTGGTAACTTTCCACAATTCTGAGGTTTTCTATAAATCCTTGCTTGAGGATTGTGGATTTCCTGCTAATTCCCTCCTGATTCAGTGAATCTTCCAATTGGGATTTCTGGAAAACGTCCTTTTGCAATACTAAGTCCATAGCTCTCTCCTCTTTCTGCAGTCTCCTTACCTGATTCCCACCCATGCCATGGCAGTTGAAGAAGCCAACTTTCTCATTCTCCTTTCTGCCCATGTTGTCCACACACTGGTTTGTTTCAACATTTCTGATCTAGGGGTAGAAAGGAGTAAAAAAATGTTTATATATATATATATTTTTTTTTTCCTTTACAAAAAAATAGAGATTCAACATTGTATTCATAATTACCATCCTTATATCCACCCTAGCATATATACAGCTAACCCTGGCATATTTACAGCTAACCGCGGCATATTTACAGCTAACAAAAGCCACTGCTTACAGAGGAAGAAGATATGGCGTCCCTCTCATCAAACACTGGCACTTAATTTCCAGGTGACAAAATTAAAAGCACCTGCTTCTTGTCTCTGTGGCCCAGATGTCAAATCTAATTAAATATTTACTGTTCAATAAAACAAGCAATCTAAACTCATTACCTATATTTCACCAGTGATGGAAGTCATAATTAGGGACCTTGCTGAGCAACGCAAATGGCTACATAAATCAGATCTGTGGTGATCTAAGTATTCCCGCAAGTTCCCACGCCAAATTATTATTTAATGAGACATCTAATATACTCCTAGAGGCTGGGCATGCTCTATATGCTGGGTGGTGTATAACCTGCTTACTATGCAGGAATGGTATTGTTCCTAATTACATGATATAAAAGCTAATGACTGGGGCTGTGTGCTATGGGAGGGAGCCAATCACGGAGCAGACAGCGGGAGGGCAGGAGAGGGGAAAGGAAGACTGAGGACGCTGCTGCAGTTCCTTGCCATAGACAGCTTTTACTGCAGTACATTGGATGCAGGCTGTAAAATCCTGAAGCCTCAGCAGAATTAAACTTGGGGATTACAACCTCATCCCTCGAAACTCCCAACCAGTCACATTATTTGACATGCTCTCTATCAATCATGGCTTCCCTTCTTTATTGGTATACTGTACATTATCAAGACCACTACCCTCTTTGCCTGGTGCTAACCTGTTATCTAGAATGTTGTTGGCCAACTCTATCCTGTGCTAAAAGCAGTAGGTTATTTTTCCGGGGTCATGAGAGGTGCATTGGGCTGCAGTATCTGAAAGACTTCATACTTCACCAAGTGAGTAGTATCTCCTGGGGATCTGAGAGTCGGGGTAGATGTTCTCCAGGTACCAGGAAAAGGGTTTACACTGCAGAGCTTCACGTAGGGTCTTACGAGAGGACACATCTCCGTAGTCCACCCGGGCCACACCTGCAACACAAACCAAGACCAGGGGCCATATGTATCGAGCATGTCAGACTGGTGGTGCTGATTTAGGATCAGTTTTACTTTTAGATAATAATGAATGGACAGAGGGAACCTGATCTTAGATCAGCACTTCTACTTTGAGATGCTTGATACGTACAGCACCTGTTTAGAGTACAGAGACACATGCATTGAAATATCAGCAAAAGACAACAAGAACCCTTACTGCTTACAAGTAACACCCTTTTGGTTGGTGGATGTGGCAGCTGTGGCTCCAACACCAATGACTTTAGTGCTCTGGTATCTATTATCTGACTGCACCGCCAAAGCTGTAGACTAGAGAGATTCTCTCCATCATTACATGTTCAGCGGCCGCCTCTAGTCTAGATAATCAAAAGCCCTGCACTTCAATTATCAAGGTTATGTTTGCTGTTATAGCACAAAGTACCATGCATAGAGGAATGTGAATTCTTGGAGAATGACTCATAATTTTATCATAAAAGTCAAATAATCAGTATCAGATTATTGTATCACACTCAATTTAAGACTTCCAAAAAACATCCTGCTTGACTCTTTATTAGCCCACTGCAGCAAAGGGTTAAAGAGACCATGCTAACATCGGTTTTGTTTTCAGCATAACCATCATTATGCCCGCAAGCCCATTTAATCCGACCGGCGGAAGGTTTTAGTAAACAAAAAAGGCAAAACCTCATTTTGGGTTAAAAAAAAAACACTCCAGGCCACACTTGAAGAAAAATACACTGAACAAAAATATAAACGCAACATGTAAAGTGTAAAGTCTCATGTTTCATGAGCTGAAATAAAAGATCCCATAAATGTTCCATATGCACAAAAAGCTTATTTCTCTCAAATGTTGTGAACAAATTTGTTTACATCCCTGTTAGTGAGCATTTCTCCTTTGCCAAAATAATCCATCCACTTGACAGGTGTGGCATATCAAGTTGATTAAACAGCATGCGACCCTGCCCAGTCATGTGAAATCCATAGATTAGGGCCTAATGGATTTATTTAAATTTACTGATTTCCTTATATGAACTGTAAATCGCTGACATTTTTGCATTTTGTTCAGAATAGATAGAAATTATGTAGAAATGATAATGGACCTATATATTTTCAAATAACTGCCCTTTTTCTGTCCCACAAGGAAAAACTGTTTGCCCACTGATAAAGGGAATAGGGTGCCATTTGGGATGCACTCTAACAGTGGAGCTGCCCTGACCTGATCATCCCCCGTAATATCCTGGAGGAGCAGACACTCAATGCCGACCGGGCTAAACCAGACAGGGAGGCTCATCTATCACAGCCCCAGCACTGTCTCTCTCTCTCTGCCTGCAGCCTTCAGAGGATACTGCGAGTATGCTTTTTCAGGAATCACTTAGGGTACTGGGCCCCCCTCCTCTATTCATCAGAAGATAAAGTTTTCCTGGGAGGTTTTATTAACATTATAAGATGGGAAATTAAAGGTTATTTGAAGGTAATTAAACAACGTTCTGAGAACATGTTTCAATAAGACTTTTAATAACACTGCTAGCTTAGGTTAACTGTGAACTCCAAGCACAGATAGGACTCATGGAAATTCATTTGCTTAGGCATTAATCATCCAAACACATGCATTTTTTATTGTGCCATGGTGTCATAACCATAGGACAACCACGCTCTCGCCAAGCTCTAAGAAACATATGGTTCTCAGAACGTTATGTGCTAGCTGGGAGTTTACATGTCAACAATCTTAGCCAACCCAGTCTGTTTTGCCCCATAGTTATTCACACGTCGGTTTTGTTGCTAAACAACCAACCAGTATATACCCAACATGATATCCAGAGGCTGATTTCACACTTAAAGTACTTGCGCAGAGCTCAGCGATTTACACTGAGACCATATGCATTGCCACTCCATCAGACCTGGGTTTAACTACTATTTGAAATATTTTACATCGCTTTACAGTTTGCTTTAGTCTGCCTGGAGTGCCAGGTGGGCGGGGTTTGATGTTTTCCGATCATTCTATTGGTTCCATTGCGCCAGGAAACTCCCCACTGGGCACACACTTGTTGAATCAACGTTGTTACCACGTCATTTCAATGAAATGACGTTGAACCAACACGGAATAGAAGTTGAATTGACGTCTGTGCCCAGTGGGTCCATCAATCCCAGCTCAAGTATTTGAAATGATTTCAAATAGTATTTGAACCCAGCTTTGCATTCCCACTCCATTTGCATTCCCACCCACTGAGAGACAACAGGTTAAAACAGAAGCGTGGTAGCGCACCTGGTGATATGATGTAGAAGAAGTCTTTGAAGCCGTCCATCCACACCTCGGCCAATCGTCTGTTGTTCTTGTTGATGACTTGGCCCGTGCCCCCAGGGAAGCTGTATGGGGTGGCCTTCCGGAACACATGACCCACGTGGGAACATGTTATAATCTCCAGCGAGCCACCACACTGCCATATCTGCATACACAAGTGGTCACACACAAACAAGTGGTCACACAGACACAAACACGCATGCATGCAAGTACACACACGCACACACACACATACACACAAGTACACACACGCACACACACACATACACACAATCATTGCCATAATAACCCAGCAGAGCCTTCTATTCTTAATTACTTACCCTGAAAGACATCTCCAAGTTCTCTCCACCCCAAATGTCCATCCCTGGATCATATGTTCCTATTTCTTCAAAATATGTCCGGTCAATAGAGAATAAACCTCCAGCCATTGTAGGGGTTCTGCAAGAGAAAAACAATGAGAGTGGATAAAGCAACACATTTTACAAGAGACACCTATCTTACAAAATGTGAAAAGGATCAGCTTACAAATAATCAATATCATACAGTAATATTGCTTTTATTTGCTTCGGAAATAAGACAGCAAGACGTGACTAATCACCTAGCTCTTCATCAAACAAACGGGCACTTTGGACACTAATATTTCACACACAAAAATACAGTGCAAAATGACTATGTCATTATTTGATCCACTCTATGCCGTTTTCATTCTGCTAAAGAGAAGCAAACAGACACAGCTAGGTCTTTTAAGACAATGAAAATCAGATTTATGAAGCAGTGAGTGACACCATCATAATACCATGTTGTTGCTCTGTCCAATAAAACATAATTTATGGAGAACTTCTTTAATCTTTTTTTGTATTCCAAAATGAAACTAGCTACACCATGAAACTACAACTACTGTATCAAATAACAAAAAAAAAACTGCCTTGCAGCTAAGTCAGTATACTACAGAAATGCAATCTATTTCTATCTCCAAATGAAGCAGCGTTGACATCTATCAGAGAACAGGGCTTCTAAGGAAATCCACACCAATGATGCCAGCTCTGCAACTTCCCAGCACTACAAACAACCTATTCTCAGCTGAAATTAGAACGCTAGAGATAACATTTGTTGTCTTAAGAGTCTTTTCAGTTCTTTAATGTTGCTATCCTCCCCTTGCTGCCTCTGACTCACCAGCCCCTGGCTTGACAGCACTGCACAGTGAAAACAAAGGATGCGTCCCAAATGGTACCCTATTCCCTTTATAGTCCTCAAACTCAACTCTGGACCTTGAAGCCAGTTCCACTGCATTTTTTTCATTGTTCCCCTCTAATCAGGGACACCAGGTGTGTGCAATTCATTATAAGGTAGGCCAGCAGGCTCCCGGAACCCTGCTTTATAGTGCTCTACTTTTACAAAACTAGGGCACTATAAAGTGAATAGGGTGCCAAATAAACTCACTTCAACTCGGGCACAGATGAAGGCATATACAGTATGTGTATTGTGTGTACCTGAGAGGGAGTGTCCTGTCCCCTTTACGCCTGTCCATCTCTCTCTGAGGCACGGGGTACCAACGGAAATTCAGCTTCCAGTTGAATCCTCCGTAGGTCATGTCTGAGCCTGCCATGTATTCAAACGTCTCGTCGCTGATCACATCGATTATAGGACACACCACAGATCTCCTAAACAACCATGGAGAGAAATATAAGGCATTTATTTGGCAAGAAATACAGTGAGATTCGTTTTACAGGAAATAGTGAAAGAAAGCCCAAGATAAATGACATGTGGGATCAACTTCAGATTTTTTATTTTTAATACAATTAATTCACTATCCTCCCTTGAACCCCAAAACGTTGTGTTATTTCCATTAATAATATTCCACATCTGGTTATATTAAACTGCTTGGCTGGCAGAGCCAACAGCATTAATTCATCCACAAAATAAATAATCAATCATGTACAAAGCTAATGGTGCCATAACTGTTCATTCGTCAGGTGAACGCAGAGAGATATGAAAATAGCTAACTGCTGACCATGCATTTCTACAGCGGTGGCATTATCCCGAGCTTCATTATGACATTATTTCAATATTAGTAAATGATTGGCTGGTCCATACTCATTCTAAACATATCCATTAGGATAACAACACTGACCGGAGGTAACATATTGCTTCAGTGAGAAGCTACAGTCAAAGGAAATTGAAAGTATTCATGTAGATTATGTTGACAAGGACAATACAGTATATGAATATATGGGCTCAGACTGTTTTCTTCAGTAGGAGTTTTACAGTAAAGCTGAAAGTAACCCTAAGGCTGTGTCTCAAATGGCACCCTATTCCCTAGTGCATTACTTTTGACCAGGGGCCATAGGGCTCTGGCCAAAGGTAGTGCACAAAGTAAAGAAATGCCTTGGTCAAAACGAGTGTACTACGTAGGAAATAGGGTGTCATTTGGGAATCAGGCTCTATGTGCTGCAGGGAATTCATTGAACGCATCCCCTTCACAAAGCATCCACTTCACTTCCTGGTCTAAATCGAATCAGTCTCCGTGCACTTTTATGCTCCTGCACATACTTTTACACATCAATAAACGTGCAGGGTCATAAAAGTGTAATGGCTCTATAATATAATCTCCTCGGTAATACAAAACTAATTTCTGCCTGGCACCTGAGGCAAAATGGGTGAATGTCTGACACCAGATAAGACGGATAAAGGGGGAGGGGAAAATTCATTTTCACTCCATCTACAATTTCTCCCTTTTATGTAAAAGGAACCCTTCACCCACCGAACAAGCAAGTGCAATACTGAAACAGGATCAGAATTACCAACACCATTACTTCATTAAAATAACCACAGACTCCAAATAACAGGTTTTAAACCCTGCTGTCACTTAAAATAGCCATCATCAACTGATTCAGTGCAATTACAACCTACTGCATCTACTAAGGTATAAAGAAGTGACAGACAGCATTGTAACAAAACAAGCTGCCACTCAGCTATGGCTGTCTTTGAAAAGGGGCACACAGCTGTCACGGGCATTGGTGTCGTTGTCTGCTATAAAGTCGAGCTAGCGTCTACCATGAACATCAGATCGGTTTTCAGATGACACAGAAGACAAGCGGAATGCTAATGAGTTAGCATCTCACTGAGGCAGCAGGAAGCGGAGATGATTTGCTACGAGCGTCAGCACCCCCCATGTCTATCCAGTGTCGTGTGTTCCATTTACATTGGGGTAGGGGGTTGGTGAAGCTCCTTACCGGTCCTCTTTGATCCTGGCTAGCAGAGGCTCCAGCCAGCCCACGGTGCATTCACAGTGGGCGTCCAGGAAGGTGATGACCTGTCCCCGTGTGGCAGCTGCCCCCCTCAGCCTGGCCCGGATCAGCCCCGTTCGCTGCTCCATCCGCAGGACCCGCACGGGAACCTCCAGGGTCCGAGCATAGTTCTCTAGCTTCTTTCCCAAGAAGTCTGACAGAAGAAGACACATCAGAGAGGACATGTTTTATAACGCCAAAATAACTTTTTTGTGTTTTTTTCCGCGTTCATTCACAGTTATCAAGACATGGGCCGATTTGCTTTCAAATGTGGTATTTATTATCCTTCAATACTAAGAATTGCATGGTTAAACAGACATGTTTCAAACTCCCATTGAACTTCATTGGGCAGTGTTGTTTTTCCCATTCATTCACAGTTATCAAGGGCCTATTGTCTTTCAAACTTTGTATCGAACACATTTATTGTGGTAGATATTATCACCCAATACTAAGAACTGCATGTATTAATCCCAGAGTGCCCCGTTAAACCCAGTGAAGCTAGTTAGTTGATGGTTTAGGTTTAGGCTGGACCCAGATACAGTACCTCTCTCACTGGCGTCGTCCACCAGCAGGATCTCCTGTAGCAGGTGGCGTGGCGAGCGGTTGATGACACTGTGGACAGTGCGGAGCAGGGTGCTCCACGCCTCGTTGTGGAACACGATCACTATACTGGTGTTGGGGAGATCGTCCGTGAACACCTTCGCCTTGCAACTGATGGACAGACAACAAGAGCTCTGGTTGAGAGATCAAATGTGCTGCTACTCTTGATGCTTGTCTAGAGTAGAGTTGTATCAACAGTGAACATAGTTGTGTGACATGCCTGTGGATGTACAATATGTGGCTGAAATTTACATTACTTGTAACAAAATTAACTGCTTTCAAACAAAGCCAAAGTTGACAAGACTGAGTATACGTTGTGCCAGTTTTTCCCCAAGGATGTTTTTCATCAGTGGTGGCAAGGGTAGAGAGGGGTGCATTGCTACTTGATTGCTACTTGAACACAAACACACAATAATGGCACCTTATTCCTTATATAAAGCACTACTTTTGACCAGGGCCCATATACTGTACCTTCAGAAAGTATTCACAACACTTCACTTTTTCCACATTTTGTTGTGTTACGACTGAATTTAAAACTGATTACATTGCGATTTTTTTGTCACTGACATACACATAATACCCCATAATGTCAAAGTGGAATTAAGTAAATATTTTTTTACAAATGAATTAAAAATGAAAACTGAAATATCTTGAGTCAATAAGTATTCAACCCCTTTGTTACGGCAAGCCTAAAAATGTTTAGGAGTAAATGTTTGCTTGTGTGTGTTTGCCTGGTTCTCCAACTACTTCTCAGACATAGTTCAGTGTGTCAAATCGGAGGGCCTATTGTCCGGTCCTCTGGCAGTCTCTATGGGGGTGCCACAGGGTTCAATTCTTGGGCCAAACCTTTTTGCTATATACATCAACGATGTCGCTCTCGCTGCTGGTGACTCTCTGATCCATCTCTACGCAGAAGACACCATTCTGTATACATCTGGCCCCTCTTTGGACACTGTGTTGACTAACCTTCAAACAAGCTTCAATGCCATACAACACTCCTTCCGTGGCCTCCAACTGCTCTTAAATGCTAGTAAAACTAAATGCATGCTTTTCAATCGAACGCTGCCTGCACCCGCCCACCGGACTATCATCACTACTCTCGACGGGTCTGACTTAGAATATGTGGACACCTACAAATACCTAGGCGTCTGGTTAGACTGTAAACTCAACTTCCAGACTCACATAAACCATCTCCAATCCAAAATTAAATCTAGAATAGGCTTCCTATTTCGCAACAAAGCCTCCTTCATTCATGCTGCCAAACATGCCCTTGTAAAACTGACTATCCTACCGATCCTTGACTTCGGCGATGTCATTTACAAAATAGCCTCCAACAATCTACTCAGTAAATTGGATGTAATCTATCACAGTGCCATCCGTTTTGTTACCAAAGCCCCATATACTACCCACCACTGCGACCTGTACGCTCTCGTTGGCTGGCCCTCACTACATATTCGTCGCCAAACCCACTGGCTCCAGGTCATCTATAAGTCTTTACTAGGTAAATCCCTGCCTTATCTCAACTCGCTGGTCACCATAGCAACACCCACCCGTAGCATGTGCTCCAGCAGGTATATTTCACTGGTCACCCCCAAAGCCAACACCTCCTTTGGCCGCCATTCCTTACAGTTCTCTGCTGCCAATGACTGGAACGAATTGCAAAAATCCTTCAAGCTAGACGTTCCTATCTCCCTCACTAACTTTAAGCATCAGCTGTCAGAGCTGCTTATCGATCACTGCACCTGTATATAGCCCTTCTGTAAATAGCCCACCCTACTACCTCATCCCCATATTTATTGTTTTCGATCATTTTGCACTCCAGTATCTCTATTTGCACATCATCATTTGCACATCTATCACTCCAGTGTTAATTCTAATTTGTAACTTATTTCACCACTATGGCCTTTTTATTGTCCTACCTTCCTAACCTTACTGCATTTTGCACTACATTTGCACACTCTGTATATAGATTCTCTATTGTGTTATTGACTGTACGTTTGTTTACTTCCCATGTGTAACTCTGTGTTGTTTTTTGTGGCACTGCTTTGCTTTGTCTTGGCCAGGTCGCAGTTGTAAATGAGAACTTGTTCTCAACTGACCTACCTGGTTAAATAAAGGTGAAATAAAATAAAATAAAAATACAAGTCACATAATAAATTGCATGGACTCACTCTGTGTGCAATAATAGAGTTTAACATTATTTTTGAATGACTACCTCATCTCTGTACCCCACACATACAAGGTCCCTCAGTCGAGCAGTTAATTTCAAACACAGATTCAACCACAAAGACCAGGGAGGTTTTCCAATGCCTCACAAACTGAGGATGGATCAACAACATTGCTACTCCACAATACTAGCAGAAGGAAAAGAAGGAAGCCTATACAGAATAAAAATATTCCAAAACATGCATCCTGTTTGCAACAAGGCACTAAAGTAACACTGCAAAACATGTAGCAAAGCAATTAACTTTTTGTCCTGAATACAACAGGTTATGTTTGGGGGCAAATCCAATACAACACATTACTGAGTACCACTCAGTAATGCATAGTGGTGGCTGTATCATCGTTATGGACTGGGGAGTATTTTAGGATAAAAAAAGAAACTGAATGGAGCTAAGCACAGGCAAAATCCTACATGAAAACCTGGTTCAGTCTGCTTTCCACCAGACACTGGGAGATTTACCTTTCAGCAGGACAATAACCTAAAACACAAGGCCAAATCTACACTGGAGATGCTTACCAAGAAGACAGTGAATGTTCCTGAGTGGCCGAGTTACAGCTTTGACTTAAATCTGCTTGAAAATCTATGGCAAGACCTGAAAATGGTTGTCTAGCAAAGATCAACAACCAATTTGACAGAGCTTGAAGAATAATGGGCAAATGTTGTACAATCCAGGTGTCAAAAGCTCTTACAGACTTACCAAGAAAGCTGTAATCACTGCCAAAGGTGCTTATACAAAGTATTCACTAATTAAGATATTTCTGTATTTAATTTTCAGTAAAATCAAATAACGTTTGCACTTTGTCATTACGGGGTATTGTTTCTATATAGGTGAGAAAAAATGTTCAGGTTGTAACACAACAAAATGTGGAATAAGTCAAGGGGTATGAATACTTTCTGAAGGCACTGTAGAGAATAGGGTGCCATTTGGGACGCAGGCACATACTCCCAGAGATACAGACCCAAGGAAACCTGTCATGTAGTGTAGACTGTAATGTTAAATAAAGTATGAGGAGGGTGCATTAGAGACAGAGAGGAGGAAGTGGGAGGTGACTAGAGGCGACAGGCGGGTAGAGCGGACAGTAGGGTTGTCCTATTCACCCCACTACGGATGACAGGACAGACTGACAGAATGGGGGCGCCAGGGTAGCTAGCTACTAGCCAATGAGCGATCATCTTATTTCTTTCAACCACTGGCTACTACACCACACAACAATATCTCTCTCTCTCACGGTTTTGCAAAGCCAAGCTTATTTCTTTAATAACGTTCCAAGGTGTACAGGAGAGTTTGAGGAAAATGTAAAGATGCAATTAGCACGATTCTGCAGCTTTGCACTCTCTCACAATTTAGATCTATTGTTTGTCCACTCTCCATATACTATATGACTAGTTCATTAAAGTGGAGTTCATAATTAGCTAAATCGACAAGCATTAAACTTAGCACAATCCTGGTTCATGCGTAAAATGGATTACATGCAGAGTCACATATATCGAAAATGTAAACCCCATGGGAGACAGTCATACAATTGAGTTTCAAGGCGGTAGGTACCAATGTACATTCAATATATAAACAATATAGACATGTTTACGGCATTAGAATATGCTTATATTCTCTGCATTGTTTTTTAAATCATTGTATTGAAAATGTTCCTATTTTCCTCCAACAGGAGTGACCTTGGACTTCAGTGCAGAGCACTTTCTAAAGAACAGTTGACAAGTAATGTTCTGTAGGTATACATAAACATGAATTCACTGGGCTGTCTCCAGGAGAGAAGACTGCCTCTAGATCAGTTGCTCAAGATAAATGTGGATCATATCTCACACAAATTGCTCTTGGGGTTTTCGCTATCCAGCTCTAGTAGGTCTTGAGCGACAGTAAACAAAGCCCGTCTCCCATTCAGACTGTCACGGCTGATGTAAACACCCAAAGACTGTGATGGATCCAACACGGGCAAATAATCTCTTTAAGTCTAATGTTCTTCAGTTAGAACAGTGGTGTCTGGTGGCACTTTAAAATCGGATGACGGCCTCATTGTAATCGCTGGAACGGAATGAATGGAACGGTATGAAACACATCAAACGCCTTGTTTCCATGAGTTACATGCCACTCCATTAATTCCATTCCAGTCATTACTATGAGCGCTCGTCCCCTCACCAGACACCACTGAATTAGAGTGTGTTACATCATGGAATGAATCCTGAGGAGTCTGAGGACTTAAAAGGGGTGAGGCGCAGTGTGAAGCCTTTAAGATCTCCTTTCATTCTGTCCTAATGGGTGTTTTAATCTAAGTTAACAAAATGGTTTTATTCCGGACTGCATCAAAATGTTCTGTCGGACCTTAGTTATTTGGTAGATAGTCTCTTTTGCTTCTCATTGCTGTTAATAATCCGCCTGCGGCTGCTCCTAAAATTAAACCTCATGCTGTAAATCTCAACATTGTGCTGTTAGCGTTGTACGGTTTCCAGTGAATTCAGCTGAAGTTTCTAGACTAAAACAACAACTTGTGCAAAAGGCAGAAAGTAGATCCAAAATGTCAACCCTTTTGAGAAGGAGCATGTTGCCAAGTGAAGTGGCAATATTAGGGCTTCTGAGGAACAGCGGTAGAAGGTTACAGGGTTGTTAAAGTGGGTGGTGTGTGCCGTACCGAGTAAAGAGGTCAGTAGTGTAATTCACAGTGTGTGTCTGGGAAAAGGCCAAGCTCACTCACCCGTCCAGTCTCACGTCCGGGAGACTCCTGTTGAGAGCAATCATGTCGCTGGCCATCAGATTGAACTGGTTAATCTTAAAGAGCTCCTTCATTTTCTCCTGTTCGTCCTTTGCGATAACAACCGCCTTCCCCATCTCCCCTGGGCCCTCGTGGGCTCGCGACATGACCGCTGAAAAACAATGGGGAGACATGTTGCATATTTTATACTTCTGTGTTATATTTTATTTCAATGGAAGCGGGAGGTCAGACGTACAACTTCAGCTACTGAAATCCGCAAAACGTAGCTAGAACTATTATTGTGTATCTATTATTAAAAGGTACAATCCTGTGGAAAGCAAATTAACTTAAAATGAACCGTGAGCAAATTAACCATGGTATAGACTAGAGCCCTCAAACTAAACTCTGGACCTTGAAGCCAGTTCCACTAAATTTTTTCATTGTTCCCCTCTAGTCAAGGACTGATTTTAGACCTGGGACACCAGGTGTGTGCAATTAATTATTAGGTAGGACAGAAAACCATCAGGCTCCGGACCTCCAGAGTTGAACAACCCTGGAGTAGAGTGTGTCTAACAAATATTGGCCTCAGATCAGTGTGCGATGGAATATGCTCACATCATTAGGCTTTGTCTAACAGTGAAAGAGTGGTCTCAGATCAGTGTGCGAAGGAATATGCTCACATCATTAGGCTTTGTCTAACAGTGAAAGACTGGTCTCAGATCAGTGTGCAATGGAATAAGGCACATCATCAGGCTTTGAACGCTGAGGTCATTAAAATGTCTCTACCAGCCAATGAAATGCTGATCAGTCTGACACTGACGCAGCTTCACCAAGCATTCTGGATCCATTAACTACTATTCTTATCATCTGCCATACAGTCATGTCCTCCTACTCAAGCATCCTCTGGGCCTGTTGGAAAATCCTGGATTTGTCGAGAGATTTAGGGTGAGCCCTCCTCTCTCTCATTGATGAATGAGGAAGGAGTGAGCATTACAACAGCAGCCCTCTGTGCTGTTTAAAAATATCAGATTACATACTGTATATGATCAATCAGCATTACTGAGGATCCATTAAAGCCTTGAGAACAAGCTGCCTCTGCTGCACACCGCTCCACAATTATCCAAAGGTAAATAATCTCCAGTGGATTTATGCTCCGCTCTCCAGTAATCTCTTAAACCAGCGGCAGTGATTTCCAAGGGGGACAATTCACATTTGCTCCAGGCCCCAGGTTAAGAGGATTCCAAATGGCACCCTATTCCCTTTATCGTGTGCTACTTTTGACCATCCACAGTCAACCCTCCTGGAGACTCTGATCTGATAGAGGTTCTTTTCGGCACTGACACCCTCCATTAGGACATTGGCTTAAACCTGATGGGTTTTACGGGGAGAGTTGAGCTGGATTATTCAATGTACTGTCTGTCTAATACATGCTCACCACAGCCACTCAGATCATCCATCAATCTATTTGCACGGATACTACATTAGATATATGTTGCACAAAGAACTGAAGACCAGCTATACCGTCTAAAACATACTATATGTGCAACCTCTCTGACAGAGAATGGGTCTAAATGTATAATGAGGTGAGAAACATTTCAGCTTCAACTGAGAGACTTATGAGACATTGTTCCTATAATGTCTCTCTCCTCTCTCTTTCTCATGAGACAGTGCATCAAATCAAATCAGTCAAATGTTATTTTTCACATGCTTCGTGGACAACAGGTGTAGAATAACAGCGAAATGCTTACTTACGGGTCCTTTTCCAACAAGATAAAACATTTAATAAAACATTTCAAAAGTGACAAGGAATAAATACACAGTGATTAACGAATACGGATAATGAGTAAAAATAACATGTCTATATACAGTGGGGAGAACAAGTATTTGATACACTGCCAATTTTGCAGGTTTTCCTACTTACAAAGTATGTAGAGGTCTGTAATTTTTATCATAGGTACACTTCAACTGTGAGAGACGGAATCTAAAAAAAAAATCCAGAAAATCACATTGTATGATTTTAAAATAATTAATTTGCATTTTATTGCATGACATAAGTATTTGATCACCTACCAACCAGTAAGAATTCCGGCTCTCACAGACCTGTTAGTTTTTCTTTAAGAAGCCCTCCTGTTCTCCACTCGTTACCTGTATAAAAGACACCTGTCCACACACTCAATCAAACAGACTCCAACCTCTCCACAATGGCCAAGACCAGAGAGCTGTGTAAGGACATCAGGGATAAAATTGTAGACCTGCACAAGGCTGGGATGGGCTACAGGACAATAGGCAAGCAGCTTGGTGAGAATGCAACGACTGTTGGTGCAATTATTAGAAAATGGAAGAAGTTCAAGATGACGGTCAATCTCCCTCGGTCTGGGGCACCATGCAAGATCTCACCTCGTGGGGCATCAATGATCATGAGGAAGGTGAGGGATCAGCCCAGAACTACACGGCAGGACCTGGTCAATGACCTGAAGAGAGCTGGGACCACAGTCTCAAAGAAAACCATTAGTAACACACTACGCCGTCATGGATTAAAATCCTGCAGCGCAGGCAAGGTCCCCCTGCTCAAGCCAGCGCATGTCCAGGCCCGTCTGAAGTTTGCCAATGACCATCTGGATGATCCAGAGGAGGAATGGGAGAAGGTCATGTGGTCTCATGAGACAAAAATAGAGCTTTTTGGTCTAAACTCCACTCGCCGTGTTTGGAGGAAGAAGGATGAGTACAACCCCAAGAACACCATCCCAACCGTGAAGCATGGAGGTGGAAACATCATTCTTCGGGGATGCTTTTCTGCAAAGGGGACAGGACGACTGCACCGTATTGAGGGGAGGATGGATGGGGCCATGTATCACGAGATCTTGGCCAACAACCTCCTTCCCTTAGTAAGAGCATTGAAGATGGGTCGTGGCTGGGTCTTCCAGCATGACAACGACCCGAAACACACAGCCAGGGCAACTAAGGAGTGGCTCCGTAAGAAGCATCTCAAGGTCCTGGAGTGGCCTAGCCAGTCTCCAGACCTGAACCCAATAGAAAATCTTTGGAGGGAGTTGAAAGTCTGTATTGCCCAGCGACAGCCCCGAAACCTGAAGGATCTGGAGAAGGTCTGTATGGAGGAGTGGGCCAAAATCCCTGCTGCAGTGTGTGCAAACCTGGTCAAGAACTACAGGAAACGTATGATCTCTGTAACTGCAAACAAAGGTTTCTGTACCAAATATTAAGTTCTGCTTTTCTGATGTATCAAATACTTATGTCATGCAATAAAATGCAAATTAATTA
Organism: Thymallus thymallus; assembly: GCA_023634145.1. Classification (NCBI taxonomy): domain Eukaryota; kingdom Metazoa; phylum Chordata; class Actinopteri; order Salmoniformes; family Salmonidae; genus Thymallus; species Thymallus thymallus. The sequence goes on along the minus strand of CM042408.1, from coordinate 25,903,795 downwards.
CTTAAAAATCATACAATGTGATTTTATGGATTTTTGTTTTAGATTCCGTCACTCACAGTTGAAGAGTACCTATGATAAAAATTACAGACTTCTACATGCTTTGTAAGTGGGAAAACCTGCAAAATCTGCAGTGTATCAAATACTTGTTCTCCCCACTGTACAGGAAGTAGAAAATAACATGGTTATACAGTTGAAGTCGTAAGTTTGAAGTAATTAAAACTCATTTTTCAACCACTCCACAGATTTCATGTTAACAAACTATAGTTTTGGCAAGTCGGTTAGGACATCTACTTTGTGCATGACACAAGTAATTCTTCCAACAATTGTTTACAGACAGATCATTTCTCTTATAATTCACTATATCACAATTCCAGTGGGTCAGAAGTTTACATACACTAAGTTGACTTTGCCTTTAAACAGCTTGGAAAATTCCAGAAAATGATGTTATGGCTTTAGAAGCTTCTGATAGGCTTATTGACAACATTTTAGTCAATTAGAGGTGTACCTGTGGATGTATTTCAAGGCCTACTTTCAAACTCAGTGCCTCTTTGGTAAACATCATGGGAAAATCAAAAGAAATCAGCCAAGACCTCAGAAAAACAATTGTAGACCTCCACAAGTCTGGTTCATCCTTGGGGGGAATTTCCAAACGCTTGAAGGTACCACGTTCATCTGTACAAACAATTGTACGCAAGTATAAACACCATGGGACCACGCAGCCGTCATACCCCTCAGAAAGGAGACACGTTCTGTCTCCTAGAGATTAATGTACTTTGGAGCGAAAAGCCAGTTCCACTAAGTCAATCCCACAAGGACCTTGTGAAGATGCTGGATGAAACAGGTACAAAAGTATCTATATCCACAGTAAAACGAGTCCTATATCGACATAAGCTGAAAGGGCACTTAGCAAGGAAGAAGCCACTGCTCCAAAACCGCAATAAAAAAGCCAGACTACAGTTTGCAACTGCACATGGGGACAAAGATCGTACTTTTTGGAGAAATGTCCTCTGGTCTGATGAAACAAAAATAGAACTGTTTGGCCATAATGACCATCGTTATGTTTGGAAGAAAAACGGGGAAGCTTGCAAGCCGAAGAACACCATCCCAACCGTGAAGCACGGGGGTGGCAGCATCATGTTGTGGGGGTGCTTTGTTGCAGGAGGGACTGGTGCACTTCACAAAATAGATGGCATCATGAGGAAGGAAAATGATGTGGATATATTGAAGCAACATCTCAAGACATCAGTCAGGAAGTTAAAGCTTGGTCGCAAATGGGTCTTCCAAATGGACAATGACCCCAAGCATCCTTCCAAAGTTGTGGCAAAATGGCTTAAGGACAACAAAGTCAAGGTATGGGAGTGGCCATCACAAAGCCCTGACCTCAATCCAATAGAACATTTGTGGGCAGAAAAAGCATGTGCGAGCAAGGAGGCCTACAAACCTAACTCAGTTACACCAGTTCTGTCAGGAGGAATGGCCCAAATTCACCCAACGTATTGTGGGAAGCTTGTGGAAGGCTACCCGAAACGTTTGATCAAAGTTAAACAAATTAAAGGCATTCCCACTGGGAATGTGATGAAAGAAATAAAAGCTGAAATAAATCATTCTCTCTACTATTATGCTGACATTTCACATTCTTTAAATAAAGTGGTGATCCTAACTGACCTAAGACAGGGAATTTTTACTAGGATTAAATGTCAGGAATTGTGAAAAACTGAGTTTAAATGTATTTGGCTAAGGTGTATGTAAACTTCCGACATCAACTGTATACAGGGAGTAGAAAATAACATGATTATATACAGGGAGTAGAAAATAACATGATTATATACAGGGAGTAGAAAATAACATGGTTATATACAGGGAGTAGAAAATAACATGGTTATATACAGGGAGTAGAAAATAACATGGTTATATACAGGGAGTAGAAAATAACATGGTTATATACAGGGAGTAGAAAATAACATGATTATATACAGGGAGTAGAAAATAACATGGTTATATACAGGGAGTAGAAAATAACATGATTATATACAGGGAGTAGAAAATAACATGATTATATACAGGGAGTACCAGTACCGAGTTGATGTGCAGGGGTACGAGGTAATTGTACTGTACATATACTGTAGATAGGGGTAAAGTGACTAAGCAACAGGATAGATAATAGACAGTAGCAGCAGCATGTGTGGTGAGTGTGAAAGCTTTGTGTGCTTGTGTGTGTGTGTGTGTGTGTGTGTGTGTGTGTGTGTGTGTGTGTGTGTGTGTGTGTGTGTGTGTGTGTGTGTGTGTGTGTGTGTGTGTGTGTGTGTGTGTTGGGGTGTCAGTGTAAGTATGTGTGAGACTGTGGGTAAAGTCTAGTGTGTGTACATAGAGTCAGTTGCAGGTAGTCCGGGTAGCCATTTAATTAGTGAGTATTTCTTAAATTAAATACATAAGAATTATGTATTTCTGTTTTTGAAGCTGTCTCAACTAGATGATCTTTTTTATAGGAGGGGCTACTAGTTCTACTGTTCTACTGTAATACCCACAGAATGTTCTGGGAACAAACAATGTTGATATGCTGACTACATATACAGTGGGGAGAACAAGTATTTGATACACTGCCGATTTAGCAGGTTTTCCCACTTACAAAGCATGTAGAAGTCTGTAATTTGTATCATAGGTACTCTTCAACTGTGAGTGACGGAATCTAAAACAGAAATCCAGAAAATCACATTGTATGATTTTTAAGTAATTAATTTGCATTTTATTGCATGACATAAGTATTTGATACATCAGAAAAGCAGAACTTATATTTGGTACAGAAACCTTTGTATGCAATTACAGAGATCATACGTTTCCTGTAGTTCTTTTGGCCCACTCCTCCATCCAGATCCATCAGGTTTCGGGGCTGTCGCTGGGCAATACGGACTTTCAGCTCCCTCCAAAGATTTTCTATTGGGTTCAGGTCTGGAGACTGGCTAGGCCACTCCAGGACCTTGAGATGCTTCTTACGGAGCCACTCCTTAGTTGCCCTGGCTTTGTGTTTCGGGTCGTTGTCATGCTGGAAGACCCAGCCACGACTCATCTTCAATGCTCTTACTGAGGGAAGGAGGTTGTTGGCCAAGATCTCGCGATACATGGCCCCATCCATCCTTCCCTCAATACGGTGCAGTCGTCCTGTCTCCTTTGCAGAAAAGCATCCTCAAAGAATGATGTTTCCACCTCCATGCTTCACGGTTGGGATGGTGTTCTTGGGGTTGTACTCATCCTTCTTCTTCCTCCAAACACGGCGAGTGGAGTTTAGACCAAAAAGCTCTATTTTTGTCTCATCAGACCACATGACTTTCTCCCATTCCTCCTCTGCATCATCCAGATGGTCATTGGCAAACTTCAGATGGGCCTGGACATGCGCTGGCTTGAGCAGGGGGACCTTGCGTGCGCTGCAGGATTTTAATCCATGACGGCGTAGTGTGTTACTAATGGTTTTCTTTGAGACTGTGGTCCCAGCTCTCTTCAGGTCATTGACCAGGTCCTGCTGTGTAGTTCTGGGCTGATCCCTCCTCACCTTCCTCATGATCATTGATGCCCCACGAGGTGAGATCTTGCATGGTGCCCCAGACCGAGGGAGATTGACCGTCATCTTGAACTTCTTCCATTTACTAATAATTGCGGCAACAGTTGTTGCCTTCTCACCAAGCTGCTTGCCTATTGTCCTGTAGCCCATCCCAGCCTTGTGCAGGTCTACAATTTTATCCCTGATGTCCTTACACAGCTCTCTGGTCTTGGCCATTGTGGAGAGGTTGGAGTTTGTTTGATTGAGTGTGTGGACAGGTGTCTTTTATACAGGTAATGAGTGGAGAACAGGAGGGCTTCTTAAAGAAAAACTAACAGGTCTGTGAGAGCCGGAATTCTTACTGGTTGGTAGGTGATCAAATACTTATGTCATGCAATAAAATGCAAATTAATTATTTAAAAATCATACAATGTGATTTTCTGGATTTTTGTTTTAGATTCCGTCTCTCACAACTGAAGTGTACCTATGATAAAAATTACAGACATCTACATGCTTTGTAAGTAGGAAAACCTGCAAAATCGGCAGTGTATCAAATACTTGTTCTCCCCACTGTACATAATTGATTAATAACATCAACAAGCTATTTGTTTAGTAAGTAGGAGATTTCGGTAACTACTGTATACTTATGACGCCTGCAACAATGGCTTACCCATTACCTAATGCTTACCCTCTTGCACAGCTTTCATCGAAATCCCATTCGTAATGGAAACTTTTTGTTGGGTTTAACGTCAAATGGCATCCATTTATTTTATGTTAGTATATATTTATTATTTATTATTGTTGTTGCATTGTCGAGAAGGAAACTGCAAGTACACATTTCGTGTATACCATGTGTATGCTGTACATACAACACAACTAATAACCTGAAACATATGGTCTGTGTGTGTGTGTGTGTGTGTGTGTGTCTGTGTGTGTGTGTGTGTGTGTGTGTGTGTGTGTGTGTGTGTGTGTGTGTGTGTGTGTGTGTGTGTATTTGGGTGTCAGTGTAAGTAGAGTCAGTGTAAAATAATTGCAGGTAGCCATTTGATTAGCTATTTAGCAGTCTTGCTGGTACCACTTGCTGACCAGTCTGTGGCTTGGGTGGCTGGAGTCTTTGAGACTTTTTAGAGCCTTCCTCTGACACCGCCTGGTATACAGGTCCTGGATGGCAGGGATCTCAGCCCCAATGATGTACTGCGCAGTACGTACTACCCTCTGTAGCGCCTTGCGGTCGGATGCCAAGCAGTTGCCATACCAAGCGGTGATGCAGCCAGTCAAGATGCTCTCAATGTTGCAGCTTTAGAACTTTTTGAGGATCTGAGGGCCCATGCCAAATCTTTTTAGCCTCCAGAGGGGGAAGAGGCATTGTCGTGCCCTTTACACAACAGTGTTGTTCAGAGAGAGAGAGAGAGAGAGAGAGAGAGAATGCCTCCAACTGATCCAGGTGACCATACACCCACCAATGTCGTGATTTCAGTATCCTCACAACTGCTCAATAGTATAGATAAATAACGAGACTGTGGTATGTTCCCTTTCTCTGGCTCTTCAGCCCAACAAACCCATCACTGACCCCCTGACATGGACCACAACAACAGTAACTCCATCCTAAAGCCCATAGGTCTTCCGCCCCAGTCCTTGTCCAGTGACTGTCAGAAATTACTGCTATATGGTCTTCATACTCATATACAATGGGTCTAATTTTCAACCCTGTTCCTGTAAAACATATATCTTTACAGTTTTGGGGGGACATAAATAATGGAGATTCATGGATTAGCCCACCTAAACTTTTGTTGAATTATTAAATATGCATTTTAAAATTGAATACGTATGAATACAGTATTGCAATCCACAAGTGACAGTGCTAAGAGCTTATTGCAACAGTGGCTATGTAAGTACTTCATTCTACAGCTAGAGGTAGTATCTTTTTGCTAGCTAGGGCCATCTTCAAGTGCTGCCTGTCTTCCCAGTAGCCTACTTGGGGTGTGAAGTGCTGACTGCTCATAACCTGCAGATGATTGTTCACACATCAACCAGGCTTGAGGGGTGGGGCAAATTGTGACTTGTTTTGGTAATCAGTGGCTGTATTGGAGGGGGAGTGGTTTCTCCTCTCCAAGGCAATCAGCAATTAGTACAGGGAGGTGTGCTCTTCACCTCTGCTAGGCAATTAGCAATTAGTGTTAGTACTTCAGTCTCCCCTGGTTTCTAAGCTACGGACGTGTCCGCGGCGGTCTCGTCGCCGAAACAAAGACCGTTCTGGAAAGAGAGGAAGACTCAGGGCCAGAGCGTGCGTATAGGCAGACTAGTAGTCTGGGCTTATAAAACAAAATTATAATAATAATAATTTTAAATGGCGCTCATTTTACCAACCAGCGTGACAATAAGATGGAATCAGTTTTCCCTAATGCTTTCATAGCTTTACAGGTGCTTCTTACCCTCCCTGTTTCAGTTGCTTCAGGAGAACAGAGTTTCTCAAAGTTGAAAGTTGGTACTGGTTCAATATTATTACAGTCACTATTTAGATGAGTTGAAATTGACACTTTGTGCGTTGCACTTGTCTTTTTGCGTGATGTGTATATATTGGCGTTTGTGTTGCTGTTTTTTGCTTATGGCTTGTATTGGCTGCGTGTTGTTGGTGTATTGTACGTTGAAAATAGAGGGGCGGCACAATTGTGTTTCGCCTAGAGCGGCAGAAATGCACGCAACGGTACTGGGAAGACTCCACACCACTCTCTCACTTGAGTATCTTACCTAGTTATTTTTTGATCTCATTTAGCTTTTTTGTAGCTTTGTAACTACAGTGTGTGTTTTCTATACCTGTACACTCGTCTCCCTGTCGGCTTTACAGACGCTCCCCACCCCTTGGCTACAACCCTTCTAATTTAGCGTATCCTGCGCGCACAACCCCTGTGTAATTCCGGGTTCTCTGGCAGCATTTGGAACTGCCGATCTGCGGTCATGAACGCAGAGTTCATCTCAGCCTATGCTGCCATTCAGTCCCTTGATTTTTTGGGGGGGTCCTGACGGAGACATGGATAACCCCAGAGAACACTGCTACACCATCTGCTCTCCATCTGACTACGTTTTCTCTCAGAGTCCGAGAGCATAACTGGAGATTCTCTTCACTCCCTCTCACCTATCCATTTCCTCATTTTAATTCCATGCTGTCACTGTCACTTGTCCACTCAAGCTTAACATTTCTGTAATCTATTGCCAACCAGGTGCCCTGGGAGAGTTTCTCAATGAGCTTGAAACCTTGATAAGTTCTAGGCCCTCACTCAGCTACATCATATCCTCACATGGTCTCTCCTATCATTGCTATGTGGATGACACCTAACTACTTTTCTGGCCAACCACCTCAAGCTCAACCTCGACAAGACTGAGCTGCTCTTCATCCCGGGAAGGCCTGCCCACTCAAAGACCTCTCTATCACGATGACAACTCCATAATGTTGCCCTCCCAGAGTGCAAAGAACCTTGGCGTGACCCTGGACATCATTGGTCGTTCTCCGCAAACATCAAGGCAGTGGCTCGCTCCTGCAGGTTCATGCTCAACAACATCCGTAGAGTACGACCCTACCTCAAACAGGAAGCAGCGCAGGTCCTAATCCGGGCACTGGTCATCTCCCGTCTAGAGTACTACACCTCGCTTTTGGCTGGGCTCACCACTTGTGCCATCAAACCCCTGCAACTTATTCAGAACACTGCATCCCACCTGGTTTTCAACCTTCCCAAGTTCTCCCATGTCACCCCTCTCTTCCGCACACTCCACTGGCTTCCAGTCGAAGCTCGCATCCACTACAAGACGATGGGGCTTGCCTACAGTGCAGCAAGAGGAACTGCCCCTCCCTACCTTCAGGCTAGGATCATACCCTACACTCCAACCCAAGCACTCTGTTCTGCCACCTCTGGACTCTTGGCCTTCCCACCCCTACGGGAGGGCAACTCCCGCTCAGTCCAAGTTCTTCTCTTCTCTTCTCTGTCATGGCATGGCACCCCAATGGTGGAACCAGCTTCCCCCTGAAGTTAGGACAACAGAGTCCCCCCCCTTTCTAGCTCTGACTTTGCTGTTAGGTACTTTATTGAAGAAGTCCCACCTATCTTAAGATGAATGCACTAACTGTAAGTCACTCTGTAAAGGAGCATCTGCTAAATGACTAAAATGAAATGTAATTCATTTTAGATTTTGTTTTCCATTTCAAAAGACCTGTGCTCTTTTGGTTTCCATCAGCAGTTCCCAATGAGATTTTCAAACTCAAATTGGATTTATTGATTCTCTCCAGAAAGGCTGGGAAGCCTGCTTATCAAGACTGAGCAAAAGCTCAATCATGTGGAATATCACATTGATCTGCAGGTGGCTCTGATTATTTTATCTGATTATCTTAGCTTGGTTTCCAACATCCTCAAGCCATTTCTATGCTTATTTTATTTTGCAGAGGAGAGTGGAAGGGGACTTTGTGGCCTGTACAAGGTTGCTGAGATAAGAGACTGGATGCATCTCAAATGGCACCCTATTCCCTATTTAGTTCACTACTTTTGACCAAGGACCCTGTAGGGCTCTGGTCAAAAGTAGTGCACAATAAAGGGAATAGGCCATTCGGGACAAAGACTCTGTTTTTGGGGCAGCTCCCCTCCTCCTGTCCGTCCTCTCTCTCCCTTGCCTCCTGCTTCCCTGTTTGACCCAGCTGGCAGGACATCACAAGAGCCCAAGCCCAAATCGGCTGCATAATAGTAAAACAATGCAATGCTACTGTTTGTTTCAGGGCTAGCACTCGGTGAACTCACTCACAACTGTGCAAGGGTGTCAAAGTCAAACACACTGCTAGGAAAATTAGCTTTTTATTTTTTTTGTAAGTACAGTAGAAGTTACATACAACTTAGCCAAATGCATTTAAACTCAGTTTTTCTCAATTCCTGACATTTAATCGTAGTAAGAATTCCCTGTCTTAGGTCAGTTAGGATCACCACTTTATTTTAAGAATGTGAAATGTCAGAATAATAGTAGAGTGATTTATTTCAGCTTTTATTCCTGTCATCACATTCCCAGTGGGTCAGAAGTTTACATACACTCAATTAGTATTTGGTAGCATTGACTTTAAATTGTTTAACTTGTGTCAAACGTTTCGGGTAGCCTTCCACAAGCTTCCCACAATAAGTTGGGTGAATTTTGGCCATTCCTCCTGACAGAACTGGTGTAACTGAGTCAGGTTTGTAGGCCTCCTTACTCGCTTTTTCAGTTCTGGCCACACATTTTCTATAGGATTGAGGTCAGGGCTTTGTGATGGCCACTCCAATACCTTGACTTTGTTGTCCTTAAGCCAATTTGCCACTACTTTGCAAGTATGCTTGGGGTCATTGTCCATTTGGAAGACCCATTTACGACCAAGCTTTAATTTCCTGACTGATGTCTTGAGATGTTGCTTCAATATATCCACATAATTTTCCTTCCTCATGATGCCATCTATTTTGTGAAGTGCACCAGTCCCTCCTGCAGCAAAGCACCCCCACAACATGATGCTGCCACCCCCGTGCTTCACGGTTGGGATGGTGTTCTTCGGCTTGCAAGCCTCCCCCTTTCTCCTCCAAATATAACGAGGGTCATTATGGCCAAACAGTTCTATTTTGGTTTCATCAGACGAGGACATTTCCCCAAAAAGTACGATCTTTGTGCAGTTGCAAACCGTAGTCTGACCTTTTTATGGTGGTTTTGGAGCAGTGGCTTCTTCCTTGCTGAGCGGCCTTTCAGGTTATGTCGATATAGGACTCATTTTACTGTGGATATAGATACTTTTGTACCGGTTTCCTTCAGCATCTTCACAAGGTCCTGTCATGGCATGGCACCAGCTTCCCACTGAAGTTATCTTTTTTTCATTTTTTTTTCACCTAACACTCTGTAACAATGTATAGTGTACATATTCAGCCATCTACCCATACTATGCAATGTCTTTTTATAGCATCTTGCACTCCAAATTTCTTTGCTTGACAAAGAAATTTCCCCTCGGGGATCAATAATGTACCTATCTAATGCAGTACCCAATATAGACAGAGCCACCGGTGAGGTGTAACTGCCCTCATCTGGAATCAAACGCAAACATTCTTTAAAAGTCTATTATTGACTAGATGATGTACATGCTGGAATCAGCGTCCACTTGTCCAAATTAGATATAATGCAATTGAGTTTGATCCAATCCATATGGCTTACTGTATAACTTCATAGGTTGCAATTCCTTAGTCATAGCATGGTGCTTATATGGCTGGAATACCAGCCACATCACGGACACCGACGTCTTGCTCCCAGACAAGCTAAACACCTTCTTCGCCCATTTTGAGAATAACACAGTGCCACCGAAGCGGCCCGCTCCCAAGGACTGTGGGCTCTCGTTCTCCGTGGCCGACGTGAGTAAGATATTTAAGCGTGTTAACCCTACTTCAAGATGCCCACCATTGTTCCTGTACTCAAGAAAGCAAAGGTAACTGAACTAAATGACTTTGAAGCACTCACTTCTGCCATCATGAAGTGCTTTGAGAGGCTAGTTAAGGATCATATCACCTCCACCTTACATGACACCCTAGACCCACTTCAATTTGCTTACCGCCCCAATAGATCTACAGACGATGCAATCGCCATCGCACTGCACACTGCCCTATCCCATCTGGACAAGAGGAATACCTATGTAAGAATGTTGTTAATTGACTATAGCTCAGCCTTCAACACCATAGTACCCTCCAAGCTCATCATTCTGCTCGGGGCATTGGGTCTGAACCCTGCCCTGTTCAACTAGGTCCTGGACTTCCTGAGGGGCCTACCCCAGGTGGTGAAGGTAGGAAACAACACCTCCACTTTGCTGATCCTCAACACAGGGGCCCCACTAGGGTGCATGCTCAGCCCCCTCCTGTACTCCCTGTTCATCCATGACTGTGTGGCCATGCGTGCCTCCAACTCAATCATCAAGTTTTCAGACGACACAACAGTAGTAATCCTGATTACCAACAACGACGAGACAGCTTACAGGGAGGTGAGGGCTCTGGCGGAGTGGTGCCAGGAAAATAACCTCTCCCTCAACGTCAACAAAACGAAGGAGCTGATCGTGGATAGCAGAGGGAGCACGCCCCTATCCACATAGACGGGACCGCAGTAAAGAAGAGGGAAAGCTTCAAGTTCAAAGGGCGTACACATCACTGACAATCTGAAATGGTACACCCACACAGACATTGCAGTGAAGAAGGCGCAACAGCAACAGGAGGCTGAAGAAATGTGGCTTGGCACCTAAAACCCTGAGAAACTTTTACAGATGCCAGATGAGAGCATCCTGTCGGGCTGTATCACCGCCTGGTACGGAAACCGCACTGCCCTCAACCGCAGGGCTCTCCAGAGGGTGGTGCGGTCTGCCCAATGCATCACCAGGCACACTGCCTGCCCTCCAGGACACCTACAGCACTCGATGTCATGGGAAGGCCAAAAATATCATCAAGGACATCAACCACCCGAGCCACAGCCTGTTCACCCCGCTATCATCCAGAAGGTGAGGTCAGTACAGGTGCATCAAAGCTGGGACCGAGAGACTGAAAAACAGCTTCTATCTCAAGGCCATCAGACTGTTTAATAGCCATCACTCGCTGGCTACCCCACAGGGCGTCGCACAATTGGCCAAGCGTCGTCCAGGTTTGGCCGGGGTAGGCAGTCATTGTAAATAAGAATTTGTTCTTCACTGACTTGCCTAGTTAAATAAAGGTTAAGTAAAATAAAATAAATAAACAGACTGACCAGGTTAAAGCTGTGATCCCTTATTGATGTCACTTAAATCCACTTCAATCAGTGTAGATGAAAGGGAAGAAGACAGGTTAAAGAAGGATTTTTAAGCTTTGAGACATGGATTGTGTATGTGTGCCATTCAGAGGGTGAATGGGCAAGACAAAAAACATTTAAGTGTCTTTGAACGGGGTACGGTAGTAGGTGCCAGGCACACCAGTTTGTGTCAAAGAAGTGCAACACTCAACAGTTTCCCGTGTGTATCAAGAATGGTCTACCATCCAAAGGACATCCAGCCAACTTGACACAACTGTTGGAAGCATTGGAGTCAACATGGGCCAGCATCCCTGTGGAACGCTTTTGACACCTTGTAGAGTCCATGCCCCAACGAACTGAGGCTGTTCTGTGGGTTCCTAATGTTTGGTATGCTCAGTGTACGTGCACTTTATTAAAGGGATTCACCCAAATTACATAATTAAATATTGAACTATCCCTTTAAGAATGGCAAAAAAAGGCCTAAGCTAAATAATATTAACATGTGTAATACAAGGATCAAAGACCATTAGGCCAAATAAATTTGACGATGTTCATTGGAGCCTCTTAAAGCAACAGAGAGAATGGGTGACAGACTGCCAAAAGCCTAAGCCATTAATTCCCCCAAAAGCTTACACTGACATATTTAGTCTGAAAATAACCTCAATGCTGATTGCATGTGCCAAACCGGATAATACCATTTCAATTCAACTAACTCGTATGTAACTTCAGGCACTGTTGTGATGGAAATTAGTCTGGAATCGAGAAGGCCACATAGCTTTTTATCTTCTTTCTGGCTGAGGTTTCTCCACAATTCTAACCTTGAAAGCAGCTTAGCGGGCCACTTGTAAACCTGCTTACTGGAAAGGGCATGTAAGGAAATAATGGGCCAAATAAGGAAAGGACAGTCCTGTGGATAAGCTTGATTAACCAGGGATACGGATGGATAGCCAAAGGCTCTTTTACTGTTCAACAGCTAGCAGTCAGATCAAGGCATAGTGTATCCCAAATGGCACCCTATTCTTTATAAAGTGCACTACTTTCAGCCAGAGCTCTATGAACCCTGGTCAAAAGTAGTGTACTATATAGGGAATGGGGTGCCATTTGAGACTCAACCATTTTCTCATTCTCAAGGATCAAGTGTTTTTCTCTTAATTGTGCACTCAGTCTGACATTCAACAAGTTAATTAGTAACTCCATTGCTTTTCTTTTGAAGTTTGCTCTCCAAATATGTTCCCAAAAGTAATAGCATTAGAATAGTATAATTTGTATTGTACTACTGTGTAGAGTTGGCAAATCTGTCAACTAAAATGAGTCATGTTTACTGCTTTGCAGGGCCACCAACCCACCAAGCCATATCTACAGAGAAAACGCTATAATGTATGTTTGATTAGGTTTTAAGTCTATAGCATTATCCATTGGCTTCTGTGGAGTTGTGCTTGTTTCATCAACCATCAGTGCTTTGTCTATGCTTCTCTGAAGTATGCATTTGTTGTTGTTGTTTGTCTTGCTGGTGACAAACCTAATTTCCCCTCATGGGATTAATAAAGTTTATTCAATTCAGGGCTCACCTCTGAGAGCAGGCAGCAGTGAATGGTCCTTCCTGTCGTCACATTTGTTACATTCGCTGAAGTAGAGCAGCAGGAAGACATCCACCAGCACCCAGACAAGCGAGGTGGTCAGCACCACCTTACAGTAGACGAAACGCCGCATCGGCCCCCCGTGACGTGACGTGGTGTCGGAGAGGAATCAGCAGGCTGGCCCCTGACAGAAAGCAGGAACTCTGAAGACTAAACAAGGTAACGAAGGGGAGACACACCGGGGTGTCATCCCACTACATAGAGAGGAGAGCAAAACACAAAAAACTGTTTAGAAAGAGAACTTTAAGAAATTAAACGAAAACATGTACTTGATTAAATGTAAGCGTGAACATTGTGACAATGACACTGAGGAGAGCTAGATGTAGGAATTCATTGATTCCACCATACAGCTTCCACCAAACGGCTAACTCCTTTGAACATGTATTTTTTTTGTATGGAACACAGTTGTTGACAATGACTTGATATTTTTCCATTTGAGAGAAAAGCAGAAGGTTAATTCCTTCCTCAGAGAGTCTGCATATCATCTGTGGTTTTATTGGCGGATTCTCCTAGACCAGGCAGATAGATTTCAGTCAGATTTCAGTCCAGTGAGAATGTTTGTGGGGAACAGAAATCCTAATGGAATGAAATTAATACCTGGCTTACAGAGGCAACAAGCTGCATTCAATTCTCCCTGTGTGTGTGTGTGTGTGTGTGTGTGTGTGTGTGTGTGTGTAAAATCACAATGGAAGTGCCAGAGAAGACTGTTCTAAAAAGAAGCAGTCAGAAGAGACGTAAACAAAATGGACACTTCTCATAATATGAACCATATCTACCTGACAACAACTCTGGCACGATAGTGATTGATTAGATGTCAACTGAAATAGAGCAATGCTTAGTACGCTTTATATTTTCCTATTTTTTGTTTACCCACATCATCCTCCAACATACTCAAGGCCCTATGCCAATGGGGGGTTCTTATAACACCCCTCTAGACTTATCCCCAGAGGGAAATCTGACTATCCCATTTCATTATCATTCTCCTGCAGTGTAGTCCAGCCCTAGTGCGGTCTTTGCGCTCACAGCATCTCTCTCTGCTTCCTGTTTATGTCCATCACAGTAGATGACAAGCCTGCCCTGAGCTAACTGTTATCTCTTCCAAATACAAACCTGGTCTTCCAGTCATATTTAGTAGTAGCGTCACAGCCCTGTAAACAACAGTCACACTGGCAATAGTTCATCATTGACTGCTTTCTGTCATAAGTAGGCCTACAATGCTTAACCAGATTTTAAGGGCAGCTAAGGTGGGACATTAGCCCCAAATTGCCTTGAGAATGGCCTAATAAAATAAAGACTCTTTTGTGTGTAATGTTGTGTTCTGTTGTAATGGACTTACCTAAACTTTACAAATGTATAGATTCTGGTGCTAAGGTAATCAGATCTAAATTGAATCGTTTATTTCAAAAACTCCATGAATCAAAGAGACCCAACACTAGGCCCTGGAACCTTACTTACACTGCTTTAATCATATTGAATTCTATGCTAATTTCTGCAAAAAAATCTGAACATGTCTGCTGTGTTTTCCCGCGGCCATCTGCTTAGAACTGTCGAGTGCAATGTTTGGGTCTGGTGCCACCAACCAGGCTAGAGGCGACGCTCGCATTCCCCTCTGAAGCGGCTGGGTCATTAGTCCAACCATCTGCACGGATGAATATTTCCTGTCTGTTGAGCAGTGCACTACAACAAGGTCTCTCCCCTCATTACAGCATACATTTCAGCTGTAACAGTTGTCAAAACAACACAAACCTTATTGACCGTGCTGATGCTTTGACGCTTTACCCACGGGCCCGAAGTGTTACGTTGTTTGGCACCTCTGACACTGTGACAGTTACTGTTATTGTATCCAAACTTCTACTCATCAAACAAGGCTGCTCTAAAGTTCAAACAATGGCAATTCAGCTCTAATGTTCTCTATCATTTCTGACTGGTTTATTCTGAAATCCCAGACACAGAGTTATCTGAAGTACAGGAGTACTTCACTCAAGAAGCAGACTGAACTTCTCTCGTGTACAGGAAATGTAATAAAAGCTCACTTAGGTACACTTCAGGGCCACTGATGAAGGCATTATGACAGAGAGCACTTTGAGCACAATCTTTCACAATGTTCAGAAAAGGATAAATCAGCACAAATCGTCCGGCGTTGGGCTTTCAGGGTAGAGGAAATGATTATTCAGGATGGACTAGATGGCTGATCCTCTTAAGTCCGTCCATCGCTCCGATCCAATCGGGTGCTGTGACGACTTCAAAAACAAAATTAAACTACAAAAATATATGAGGGAATACTTTAGTGTCATATCTATTGGGCTCACTTCTTTAGTGTATGCAGGGCCGCCCAACCCTCATCCTGGAGATACCGTCTTGTAGGTTCCGTCCAACCCTAAGACAACATACCTGATTCAGCTATTTGGTGAGCAGATAATTAGTAGAATCAGGTGTACTTTGTTTAGCCTCATACTACCATCCTGATCTTGTGAACTTAGGGAGTGAACGCTATTCATAATAAGGGTTACATGGAGAAAGTCGGACCTCTCTGAAAGGAAAATGTAAGGCCCTCCCTTCAGCAAAATATATTTTACCTAAACCCCCTCTGAACGCTTGAAAAAACAACAAAAAACAAGTGACCTTCCCCTATATACAAAATAATAATTAAAACAAAGTGGATAGCAGAGAACCTGTCTACCATATACCCTCACTTCTTGGATAGACCAGAGCCTTAGATATGCAGTTTTAGAAACTGTTCTTCGTCCTGTAAGCATTAGGCTACATGGCAACACAGGAACTTTAATAGAGCACAGGACTGTGGGCCAGAAGGTTGTGGGTTCGCAGACCACCGTGGACAAGAGTAGAGGTGGAAAGATCTCCTTTCATAGTAAAAGTATTGCATGAATCTATCATCGTATTTGCAGGTCCGACAAAAAAATGCCTTTTATAAAAATGTCATGCAATTCTACGTCATTTGACATATTAGCAGAATCTTTTTTAATACCACACAAATTACCGAAATTACAGGCTAAGAATGGACAGAGAGGTAGGCCTATGTGTTCATCTGATCATATTTCTCCTATGCTAAATCAGTGTGTCTTGTCTGGAATGAAACTGTCATTGTTTGGCAAATAATTTAATCTGAGACTTCATTAGGAATCTAAGCATGGTACTTTCAAAAGTTAGCCTACCCAGACAGAGACAATTATAGTAGTAGCAAGCTATCAAAGTTGACCTCCAGTTCTCCCTCTCATCTTCACGCTGTCATTCTCAAACGGAACTGAACATAAGCTATAGGCTAGTACGCACGCAAGATTATTTGGACTAGGCCTAGTTATACATTTCCAAAGAAGCCTTTGACTCTCCTGCTGAATTGCCATCATAGGCCTACACAGCACAGCCATTGGTTAGGCAGCAGACAAAAAAAATCACCAGCAAGAGCAGGCCAGGGCTCAGGATTGTAATATCCATTGCAGTGTGTAATGCAGCCTAGTAGTATTTACACCATCCCAGCAGCTATCTTAGAAATATATGCTCTGTGCTTCTCCGAGCATGCACTTCGTAGCCTATGATATGCTATGGACCATTTGATTGAGACCCCACTAAATAGCCTATAGGCGCACTTGATATTGCACGCCCAGTGGAGAATCAGAGATGACAGGCGGCATCGGCCACACATCCGATATATATATAAACACTGATAAATATTGACATTTCCTCAATTACAAATGACCCTCCCCTGGACTAAATTGAAATTTTAAAAACGTCACCCTCACCCATTTTCCTCCAGGTAACCATTCCGTACATTTCAATCCATCCCAAGCTCTAAAATCAGGATTGTAGTACGACGCTATGCTGTATTACGGTTGGACTGAAAACCTACAGGACGGTATATCTCCAGGAAGAGGATGTAATGTAAGTATAGTACCACTCTATTCATTGAGACCATTATGAAGTGAGAGACAACCCACAGGGTGTGATATGGTGGAAAGCCAAGCACACACTCCCTTCACTCAGCAGCTGACAGATAAATAGAGGCTAAAGGGAACATATTGATTAATTTGTTGTTTTATACAGCTGAACTGATCTAAAGACACCTTGTTCATAACAAATAGGCTAAGTGAGACTTAACCTGTTGACCTTTTTGAGAACCCACTGGCTACTACTACTTCACTGTTACCAGGGTTGGGTTCAATTTGAATACAAGGCAGTCAATTCAGGAAGTAAACTGAAATTCCAATTCAATAATTGAAAAAGGCCATCTGTTTTCAGTGACTGTTCAATAAGCTAAAAAGAGAAGCGATGTGTCAAAGGTTTTCCCATTTTTGAATTTGAAATTCAAATCCCTTCCTGAATTGATTGATTGTACTTCCATTTGAAATGACCCCAACTCGGCAATATCTCTAAAGGTACATTTCTAGAACATTTGTATGACTAAATTTAATCCATGATATCTGACCTCTACAATAATCTAGTCATTATGATGGATGAGTAGGCTATTGACTTCAAACAGCTGCAGAAGGACAGGTGTATATCCAGGCTACAGCTCATTGATATCATTCCTACAGTCAATGCTAAGATTTTCTAATAGGAATGCTTAGCAACAATGTTACAACACAAATATTGCAAATATAGCCTATATCAGCAGTAGGCAAATATAAGACCTTAAATTCCTTCAATATCTAATTGACAGTCTAGACTCTAGTAATTAATAGACGAACACTGGAACATGCTATATTCCAAATGAAAATTTCTGCTGTAGCCATCTCTTATGACATTGTCTGAATGCTGAAAGATGAAAGCACGTTATTTATATGAAACGTAATTTTGTACAAACAAAAAATATATTATTCAATACTTACATAAAATATGTCTTCTTTTAATCAATTGATGGCACGATGACGTCTCGCTGTCCAGCAACGTGTTGCATAGGGTTAACAACACTAATGTAATTCACTAATAATTTTTGAATGGTTGAAATGGTAAATCAAACTATCAATCCAAATGTTCCACAGACGGGAAACCTGTATCCGAATGAAGAGCATAATTTTACGTCCCGATGATGTTGCTGGTTGGCAATCTTTATTGCTTGATACCTATACTCCTTGCTAGTCCCTCTTCAGAATGTACTGCAGTCGTCCAGACGCGACACGTAGACTACCTATATATTGTAGCCTAAACAAGTTCCCCTGTCATTTCTAACATTCTATGCAGCGCACAATTATTTGTATTTGTATCCACCTGTTCTCGGAAAGAATAATGTATAACGGGGTAACGGACAAGCGATACGTTCTGGTGCAATCTACCATGAAAACCGTACAGGCGAATGTCCTTTTTCTCCTCCCTAATTGGTTGCAAGTCACGTCGATCAGAAAGTCCTGCTGATCCTGAGCGTCAAGGGCGTCTGGTAAATGTATTTCTTTCAGTCTATATCACATGGGAAATCGCCTAAAGCATAATACTTGAATACATAGGTTACACATGGCATATTGAAGTATCCTACTATGCATAATATAACATATTCGTTGTATTAATTATTTGTAGGCTATATCTGAATATATAAGTAGCTTATACACAGTTCATTATTAGTTAATATGTAGGATCTATAAATAATTAGTAAAATGTTATAACGCCTTGGTTCAAATTGTGTGATTGTCGTTTGGTGTTTCTAAATAATGGGTTAATATATGAACAATTCTAAATCTGTTAAACCTAAATTAGGAGTAAAGTTTGCGCCTTACAAACAAATTTTACGAAGAAGAATTAATCTAATTATCATCACAGCAAAACTATACA
The DNA here is from genome assembly GCA_023634145.1 of Thymallus thymallus. NCBI lineage: Eukaryota > Metazoa > Chordata > Actinopteri > Salmoniformes > Salmonidae > Thymallus > Thymallus thymallus. The sequence continues at coordinate 25,885,066 of CM042408.1, read as the reverse complement.
GAAGATGTGTTGGGTGTGCCAGCTTTGTAACCTATACCAAGGCCTACTCTGTTAGCAGAGCTCTGTTCTCATACAACAACCTAGTCTCAGAGCATTTTGTATTATTCTGTATGTAAATCCGAGACTCTCTGTTTAGTACGATATGTTACGTTTCGTATGGTATGGATTTATTTTTGGATGTTCATATGATATGTTATGAATTACAAATTGTATTATATGTTACAAATTTGTAAATTATACAATATGTTATGAATAATTAAAACATACAATTGAACTGGAGGGGATGGCTTCCATTTTACGGGCTCCTAACCAACTGTGCTATTGTTTTTTTTTTCGCTGTTGTTTGTAACTTATTTTTTAACTTATTGTGTACATAATGTTGCTGCTACCATCTCTTATGACCTAAAATAACTTCTAGACATCAGAACAGCGTTTACTCATCTAGAACTGGACAATGTTTTTTTCTTTGACGAGTACGACGCAAAGGATATACTGCTTTATCTGGAACGGTCCCGAATCCCCATCATTTGCGTGAAGAAAAGACTGCGAAAAAGGGGGCGGAGGTCGGGCTGCCATCTGAGAATTCGTAGGCGAGTGAGTAAACCTCCACTACCATCCGTTCTATTGGCCAACGTGCAATCATTGGAAAACAAAATGGATGATCTACGATCAAGTATATCCTACCAAAGGGGAAATTAAAAACTGTAATATCTTATGTTTCACAGAGTCGTGGCTGAACGACGACACGGATAATATAGAGCTGGTGGGATTTCCCATGCATCGGCAGTACAGAGAAGCTACGCCTTGTAAGACGAGGGGTGGGGGTGTGTGCCTATTTGTCAATAACAGCTGTTGCGCAATGTGTATTATTAAAGAAATCTCGAGGTATTGCTCGCCTGAGGTAGAGTACCTTATGATAAGCTGTAGACCACACTATCTACCAAGAGAGTTCTCATCTGTATTATTTGTAGACGTCTATTTACCACCACAAACCAATGCTGGCACTAAGACCGCACTCAATGAGCTGTATAAGGCCATAAGCAAACAAGAAAATGCTCATCCAGAGGCGGCGCTCCTAGTGGCCCGGGGACTTTAATGCAGGCCAACTTAAATCTGCTTTACCTAATTTCTACCAGCATGTCACATGTGCAACCAGAGAAAAAAAAAACTCTTGACCACCTTTACTCCACACGCATACAAAGCTCTCCCTCACCCTCCATTTGGCAAATCTGACCATAATTCTATCCTCCTGATTCTTGCTTACAAGCAAAAACTAAAGTAGGAAGTAGCATTGACGTGCTCAATACGGAAGTGGTCATATAACGCGGATGCTACACTACAGGACTGTTTTGCTAGCGCAGAGTGGAATATGTTCCGGGATTCATCCAATGCCATTGAGGAGTATACCACCTCAGTCATCGGCTTCATCAATAAGTGCATCGACGACGTCGTCCCCACAGTGACCGTACATACAGATCCCAACCAGAAGCCATGGATTACAGGCAACATCCGCATCGAGCTAAAGAATAGAGCTACCGCTTTCAAGGAGCGGGACACTAATTGCTTATAAAAAAATCAGGCTACACCCTTAAACGAACCATCAAACAGGCAAAGCGTCAATACAGGATTAAGATTGAATCCTACTACACGGGATCTGATGCTTGTCGGATGTAGCAGGGCTTGAAAACTATTGCGGGCTACAAAGGGAAAGCCAGCCGTGAGCCGACTAGTGACGTGAGCCTACCAGATGAGCTAAATTCCTTTTAGGCTCTGGACGACTGTGTGATAACGCTCACGGTAGCCGATGTGAGCAAGACCTTTAAACAGGTCAACATTCACAAAGCCGTGAGGCCAGACGGATTACCAGGACGTGTACTCAAAGCATGTGCGGACCAACTGGCAAGTGTCTTCACTGACATTTTCAACCTCTCCCTAACCGAGTATGTAATACCTACATGTTTCAAGCAAACCACCATAGTCCCTGTGCCCAAGGAAGCGAAGGTAACCTGCCTAAATGATTACCGCCCCATAGCACTCACGTCGGTAGCCATGAAGTGCTTTGAAAGGCTGGCCATGGCTCACATCAACAACATCATCCCGAATACCCTAGACCCACTCCAATTCGCATACCGCCCCAACAGATCCACAGATGACGGAATCTCAATCGCACTCCACACTTCCTGTTCCCACCTGGACAACACCTACAGCGGGTGAAATAAGTATTGAACACGTCACCATTTTTCTCAGTAAATATATTTCCAAAGGTGCTATTGACATGAAATTTTCACCAGATGTGATAGTTTTCAGCTGTTGTCTTGGCTTTCCATGCCTTTTTGCACCTCCATTTCTTCATGTGTTCAATACTTTTTCCCTGTGTCATTTCACATTATTACACATAACGTAATTTCTGAACTTATTTGTTTTGGTTTCTTTGTATGTATGGATTACTTGGGTTGTTACCAACATCTGGTGAAAATGTCATGTCAATAGCACCTTTGGAAATATATTTACTGAGAAAAATGGTGACGTGTTCATTACTTATTTCACCCGCTGTATGTGAAAATGCTGTTCATTGACTACAGCTCAGCGCTCAACACTATAGTGCCCAAAAACTAAGCTAAGGACCCTGGGACTAAACACCTCCCTCTGCAACTGGATCCTGGAATTCCTGACGTGCCACCCCCAGGTGGTAAGGGTAGGCATCAACACGTTTGCCACGCTGATCCTCAATACTGGGGCCCCTCAGGGGTGTGTGCTTAGTCCTCTCCTGCACTCCCTGTTCACCCACGACTGCGTGGCGAAACACGACTCCAACACCGTCATTAAGTTTGCTGATGACACAAGTGGTAGGCCTAGTCACTGACAACGATGAGACAGCCTATAGGGAGGAGGTCAGAGACCTGGCAGTGTGGTGCCAGGATAACAAAGGACCTGATCGTAGACTACAGGAAAAGGCGGGCCGAACAGGCCCCCATTAACATCGACGGGGCTGTAGTGTAGCGGGTCGAGAGTTTCAAGTTCCTTGGTGTCCTCATCACCAACGAACTATCATGGTCCAAACACAACAAGACAGTTGTGAAGAGGGCACGACAACACCTTTCCCCCTCAGGAGATTGAAAAAAATTGGCATGGGTCCCCAGATCCTTAAAGTTCTACAGCTGCACCATCGAGAGCATCCTGACTGGTTGCATCCCCGCCTGGTATGGCATCTGACCGTAAGGCGCTACAGAGGTTAGTGTGTACGGCCCAGTACATCTCTGGGGCCAAGCTTCCTGCCATCCATGACCATATACTAGGCAGTGTCCAAGGAAAGCCCCAAAAATTGTCAAAGACTCAAGTCATCCAAGTCATAGACTGTTCTCTCTGCTACCGCACGGCAAGCGGTACCGGAGCGCCAAGTCTAGGACTTAAAGGCTCCTTACCAGCCCTAACCACGGCAGGCAGCCTAGTGGTTAGGGCGTTGGGCCAGAAACCGAAAGGTTGCTGGATTTAATCGCGAGCTGACAATGTAAAAATCTGTCGTTCTGCCCCTGAACAAGGCAGTTAACCCACTGTTCACCAGTAGGCCGTCAAGAAGAAGTGTAAGTAAGAATTTGTTCTTAACTGACTTGCCTAGTTAGATAAAGGTTAAATAAAAAATAAGACTGCTGAACAATTAATCAAATGGCCACCTGGACTATTTAAATCTTTTTTTTTTTTTTTTACTTTAGTTTATTTGGTAAGTATATTCTTAACTCTTTCTTGAACTGCATTGTTTGTTAAGGGCTTGTTAGTAAGCATGTCACAGTAAGGTCTACACCTGTTGTATTCAGCGCATGTGACAAATAAAGTTTGATTTGATTTAAATATGTTACCAATTTGCTAAACGTTAAGTTTAAGAGTTAGGTTACAGGGTAAAGGTTAGGGGAAGGGTTAGCTAAAAAGGTTAGGGTTGATTGAAGGTTTAGCTAACATGCTAAGTAGTTGCAAAGTAGCTAAAAATAGTAAGTAGTTGAAAAGTTGCTAATTAGCTAAAATGCTAAAGTTGTCAAGGATGAGATTTGAACTTGCAACCTTTGGGTTGGTAGACGTTCACTTTATATGCCCACCCATCCACTATCCTTTTATTTTTGCCTTAAGTAACCATCTGTCTAATTTAACCATACCAAACTTAATTTACTGCATTATACTAAATGGAGTGTCTCCGATTTACGTACAGAAAAATACAAAATGCTCTGAGACCAGGTTACATAGAATGGTGTCACTTTTCTACATCAAATACAATACTGCCATCTGCTGATGGTTTTGTTGGGAACCAGGGATGACCTACAGTAGGCACACTATTCACGTCTTTATTATCCTAATAATAGAACATTCATTCAGCTTCCAGCTTCAGCAACACATAACAGTAAAAAGTCAGGCATTAATACAGTAGGTCTAAGACTTTAGTACTGTCCAAATATTAGGCATAGTTCAGACCTTAATTGATTGCGTTTGGATACAATTTGTAAAACAACAATGTATTCATGTAATTTCTAAAGGAAATGAATACATGAATTACAATTAAATTAATGAATTCGTTTTAGATACACTATTTGACATCCACTAGATGTCAGTGAAAGTATTGATCATAATGTACACTTGATTTAGCTAGCCCGAAGTGCAGTTTAGGCTTGACGTCCATATGGACCAACGGAATGATTCCAAAATAAAAGCTCTGACCCTGACTACCCACACCGGCGTGCGAGCTAGATCAAGCACACTGCGCACCTATGAAAGAGTCAGCATGCTAATTCGACAGTGGTAGAGACTGTCATGTTAGGCTACAATAATAATATAAAATAAAAAATCTGAATCATTATAAAAAATGAAACCATTATTGGATATTGAATCCACAATTGCACTTTTTCAGGTATGTCTTATTGGACTGAATGTAACGGGCAGGTGCATGGTTTTCAGCCATGCAATTACGCATTGCATGGTTCATTGATCATGCTCATGGTGGCGCTATTGCTATACAGTTTTGGAAAACGGCACTCCTGTGCGTCCTGAAATGGTTTCACCCAACCAGGTAGGTTATAATAACCACGGGTTGCTGTAACATCATAAATGCACTGTGACTGGGAAGAGGACACTTGGAAACGTATATTAATGCGATGCCAAAGCAGTTTGACACACACCAGAAGACCTATACCAGATTGAAAGGTGGCATTTGAGTCTCCTGGTTCTCACTTCTGGGGAATTTCTCTGGAATTGTTATCGAGTGCGCTTTTGGCTCTTATTTGTGGTGCCAACTGAAAGTTGAAAAGTTAAGATGAATTATACCGCTTTCAATCCAACGGAGAGTCCAGGACTTTTCAATAAGACTGAAGATATTTTTTGCTGTAACTTTTCATCAGTGGTGACTGATAATGGCTTATTGGCGCCGACTCCAGATGAGAGAAGTCTGTTTCTCATGAGAGTTGTCCAGATTGCCGTTATGTGCGTGTTATCGCTCACGGTGGTTTTCGGTATATTCTTTTTGGGCTGCAACCTTCTCATCAAGTCAGAGGGAATTATCAACTTTTTGGTGACGGACAGAAGACCATCCAAAGAGGTAGAAGCAGTCATTGTTGGGACATATTAGTAGCCCATAGAGCGCTTTTGGAGACTTTGTCAAAATTATTTGTCCTACCACTGATGCCCCGATGATGAGTTCCAGTTTTTACCAACAGCAGAGACAGAGAGAAATTCATGCTCAACATCCACATAAGATCCAGTTTCCATTGTTCTGTTCTTGTCAGTTGACGAAAATGTATGATCCAGCAGGTGATCGAACAGTCAGAGGACCTTGGGTGCTCCTGCAACATATTGTGGCAAAAATATTAGGGATAGGACTAAACATTTTAAGGACACATCTCCAAGAAGTACATAGCCGAAATTATCTCTTATTTCTTGTTAAAGACAAACAAACAAGGTACATTTAATTGTACTGTAATTTGAATTGGACACACTCTAATTGTTATAGCCTATTTGTCAAAATGACAATCCTTTTTTACTTCAAACATTGTCTCATATTGCTAAATAAATGGGGATGAATGAATGTTTGAAAAATACATATTGTATGTGTTTTTGCATACAATATGCAAGTCAATATAATGATTTAGTCAATGTGTCTAATGGGTTTCCTATTGAACATTTGTAAATAGTGAGTGGTTAAATGCATGAACGGTGGATATATAATAAAACAGTAGTTTATTTTTGTTTATTGGAATAAATTCATCATGTAGTTGTGTTGAAGTTTTCCTTTTGATCTATTCAGAATTTCTATCAATCTGTTCATTTGAGACAATCATGGCTGCAGTAAGACTATTTCCATTGTATTGAGATCATTCTGATTACAAAGCCCTTCAAATTATAACATTTCTACTGTATCAATATATTAAACATGTATTGTTTATTATTTTATTATTACCACATTCATTTTTGCAGTATATTCTATTGAAAGTGTGCAAATGTCATAATTGCCAGGGCACATTGAGAGAAAATGTGTGACATTATCACCTTGTTGGAGATTGTGTCTTGTAACCTAATGGTGGACCACTGAAACCAATGTGATGAGCAGGGTTGGTTTTTCCAGGATTGATGCGTGAGGTCTGAGTCCATTGATCAGTCTGGGGTTTAATGGAAACCTGGAAGCCTGACAGTATTTGTACCATATCAGATGCTCAGAAAACATATACACTCTAAATACTGGGTTAAAAACAACCTAACTATTCTTAAAGTGTCGGATATGCAGTATGACCACATTCAGACGCCTATTTGTTTGGGGACCTTGAACATGATTAGCTCACAAACGTATGGTGTTATGACAATCCACTTTATAGGACTTATCTTGGTTTGATCAATTCATTCTCTCTAACGTGATAGGCTCATGTTTTCTATAACAGTCTTAGACATATGCACATTATTTAAAATCATTATCTAAACATATTTTCTTGTTTAGATAGTTTGAAATACATGTCATTTTACTTACTATATTATGTATTGCACTGCAGTCAGAGATTGTGACACTTTCTCCTTTTCTGTCTATATTATGAAGTTGTTCCTGTATAGACCATTGTGCGGCTTCTCTCCCCTCAGTGAAAGCATCTGTTGTTCTGCTCCTGGCTCATCTCACCTGGGCACCCTCCCTAACACCCCCCACCACCCATGCAGCTCCCCAGGGGGAATCAAACAGCACCTCCACTAAATGACTTGTCTTGTCAAGCCAAGCCAAGGAGGACGGCACTGCAAAAAATGCTGCATTCTTATAAGCCACCTGTGCCCCTGCTCCAATGGAACGGAATCAAAGCTGAAAAGCGTCTAAAGTCGTTTCACTTCCTCCAAAATCATGCTTCCTGCCTGCCTTGCCGTCGAGGACAAATCAATCTGGTGACCCAACGATCACAGTTTACTGAATCGCATTTGACAAGGCCCATTATGATGTGTTACGATTGATGGACGGCAGCATAGCCTACAGGGTGTGTCACCGGACAAAGTCTCAAACCACTCTCTATCTCACCTAATAATTACACTTGAATGCTAGTTATAACAAATAGAACATTTTGTTTGATAAATGTTCTAATACTATATCATTACGTTTTTTGTCGGCAGCCATTATAGATACATTCATGATATTGCCATTTGCCCTTGATAAAATCCTAAGCATAACAACTTTGATAATATCTCATGTGTAAGTGTCAATTTGGTTGAATGAGAGTATACATTGAACACCATACTGAACTCAATGGATGATTAAATTACCCTGAATAAATTAGTGGTAGCCTATGAGTTGTGGAAACTGACCCTACCTAAACTATAGAAATATAATCTAGATGATTGTATTTCTATAGTCTAAACTATGTTTAGTATCATCCAGGTATTAAACCAGTTAATTTAAGATTGTATATTTTTTGTTATGTTCATCCAAACATATTCTCTCTTCCTGTATTTAATTGTATTGTATAATAGTCATTGCAATATTAAACATTTATTTAATTTATTTGAAGGATTGCAATTTGTGGTAATTTCCTTTATAAATGGGGTGTATGTGTCTGTAACATGTAGTGCTGAGGTGAAGTAAGGTATTGGCTCAACAGAGTTGGTTAAAAACAAGGCAGCTGTATGCCACACCTATTTATAACTGCCTCTTAAAGTCTGTCTGTCTGTCTGTCTGTCTGTCTGTCTGTCTGTCTGTCTGTCTGTCTGTCTGTCTGTCTGTCTGTCTGTCTGTCTGTCTGTCTGTCTGTCTGTCGACTTCCACTCCTGCCTATTGAGAAGTCTTAGTGTGGCTATATTGTCCAATTCTTAAATGAACTGCATCATCTGAAACATAAACACACAAAAACATTTAAGAAGAACCTTATTCCTCAAAAAAACTCTTTGTTGAAATGTCTAATTTAGATCAGAACAGCAGGCTGTATAATTATAATTTTCTGGATAAGATTACTTCTCCTTCAGCGCAGAGTGATTGTTTCATTCATTAATTGCTTTGAATAGCTCGCAGGAGAATGTTTTTGAGCAGTTTAATATCCAACAAAACAATTTGTAGTCTGCTGTAGCCTAAGTTAGTACAGCATGGCACTTGCAATGCCAGGGTTGTGGCTTCGATTCCCGCGGGGCACCAGTGCCAATGAAAATGTATGAGCTTACTACTTTAAGTCGCTCTGGATAAGAGCGTCTGTTAAAATGTAAAATATTGACACTATAGGCTGCATTCTACTGTAGATTATGATATGATTTGAACAATTGAAATGTTACGCACCAATTCTCTGGAGCATGGCGTGATGTCTCATCCAGAATCTATGCCAGTTTTCTGTTTCAAGATACTGGTGTGTGGGGGACCCAATGGTATGGTGGTTTACACCCCACAAAATGTAGAATCTATACACTTGAGAGTGTACTGAATTAGGGATTCTCGTTTCATGGCCTGGCTATCTGTCAAAAACACATTTCAATGTGGAATTGCAGAAATATGAATCAATTACTGAAGCCTTTACACCCAGGAACAGTGAATCCCCAGTCTAGTTTCAGGGAGCTTTTTTTCACCCATGGTGTTGGGCAGAGCGGGAAATCACACCACCAGAGTGCACTTATATTTATAGTGCCTTCAGAAAGTATACCCCTTAACTTTTTCCACATTTGGTTGTGTTACACCATGAATTTAAATTTGATTAAATTGAGATTTGTGTCACTTCGCCTACACGCAATACTCCATTATGTCAATTTTTGCAAATGTATTAAAAATTAAAAGCTGAAATGTCTTGAGTCAATAATACCCGTTTGTTAAGCCAATTCTAAATAAGTTCAGGAGTACACACTTTCTTCACAAGTCACATAATACGTTGTATGGACTACAATAATAGTGTTTAACATGTATTGTTCAATGAATACCTCCTCTCTGTACCCCACACATACACTTTTCAGTAATGTCCCTCAGTTGATCAGTGAATTTCAAACACAGATTCAACCACAAAGACCAGAGAGGTTTTCCAATGCTTCGCAAATGAAAGGCACATATTACAGCGCCTTTGGAAAGTATTCAGACCCCTTGACGTTTTCCAAATTATGTTACGTTAAAGCCTTATTCTAAAATGTATTAAATAAATAAAACATCTCAGCAATCTACACACAATACCCCATAGTGACCTTTTTTGCAAATGTATAATAAACAAAACAAAAAAAAACGTATTTACATAAATTGAGCTCAGGTGCATCCTGTTATCCTTGAGATGTTTCCACAATTTAATTGGAGCACCTGTGGTAAATTCAATTGATTGGACATGATTTGGAAAGGCATACACCTGTCTATATAAGGTCCCACAGTTGCCAGTGCATGTCAAAGCAAAAACCAAGCCATGTCGTCGAAGGAATTGTCCGTAGAGCTCCGAGACAGGATTGTGTCGAGACACAGATGTCTGCAGCATCGAAGGTCCCCAAGAACACAGTGGCCTCCATCATTCTTAAATGGAACCATCAAGACTCTTCCTAGAGCTGGCCGCCCAGCCGAACTGAGCAATGGCATGAGAAGGGCCTTGGTCAGGGAGGTGACCAAGAACCCGATGGTAACTCTGACAGAGCTCTAGAACCTTCCAGAAGGACAACCATCTTTGCAGCACTTCACCAATCAGGCCTTTATGGTAGAGTGGCCAGACGGAAGCCACTCCTCAGTAAAAGGCACGACAGCCCGCTTGGAGTTTGCCAAAAGGCACCTAAAGACTCTCAGACCATGATAAACAAGATTTTCTGGTCTGATGAAATCAAGATTGAATTCTTTGGCCTGAATGCCAAGCGTCACGTCTGGAGGAAACCTGGCAGCATCCTTTCAGTGAAGCATGGTGGTGGCAGCATCCTGCTGTCGGGAAGTTTTTCAGCGGCAGGGACACTAGTCAGGATCGAGGCATAGATGAACGGAGTACAGAGAGATTCTTGATGAAAACCTGCTCCAGAGCTCTCAGGACCTCAGACAACAACCCTAAGAACACAGTCAAGACAACGCAGGAGTGGCTTTGGGACAAGTCTGAAAGTCCTTCAGTGGCCCAGCCAGAGCACGGACTTGAACCCGAACGAACATCTCTGGAGAGACCTGAAATTAGTTGTGTAGCAATGCTCCCCATTCAACCTGACAGAGCTTGAGAGGATTTGCAGTTTGTAGCGTCATACCCAAGAAGACTTGCTTCAACAAAGTACTGAGTCTGAATACTTGCGTGATATGATAGATAGATAGATAGATAGATAGATAGATAGATAGATAGATAGATAGATAGATAGATAGATAGATAGATAGATAGATAGATAGATAGATAGATAGATAGATAGATAGATAGATAGATAGATAGATAGATAGATAGATAGATAGATAGATAGAGTCACGGACGGGTGCATAGGGAGACCAAGACGCAGCACAGGGATAGTAGTTCGACATTTTATTTATACAATGTTAGATTGAGTTTTACTATGTATAATAAACACAAAAGACGAACTACCAAAACAAACAAACACACGATGTACAAACATCACGTTACAAAACAAACACGACATGAACGGACGTATCAAATGTGCACACTTACTGTCACCGTGACTTGCGAAATATACATATATCGATAACGACCCACAACCCAGTGTGAAACCTACCAACCTATGTAGGATCCCTAATTAGAGACGATGCGCTACAGCTGCCTCTAATTAGGGATCCCACACAAACCACCACCAGAAAACCGAAAGAATAGAACTGTCAGACACTGACCATGGCTACATAGAGAAGCAAATGGGCTTCTCTATGGCCAGAGCCTGACAGATAGATACTTTATTGATCCCCGAGGTGGAGATTTCTTCATAAAGCAGCTACGAAAAAACACAGGGCAGGTGCAAAATGACAGAACGAAAATACACAAAAGACAGACACTATACATTGTGACAGAGTGTTAGGAGAAAAAAAAAATTATACAAATATTGCAAGTTGATATAAGGAATATTTGCATGGTTAACTATACTATACAGGTTGATGGCAGATAAATACTTAAATAGCTAAATGTGCGTATTATATAAGTGAGGGTAATAATAGTTTACTTAATATACAGTCTGGTTAAATTAACAGGTAAGTGCATATTTTGCATGGTTAAATTAACTGTACAGGTAAATGTACAGTTAAATGTACAGGTAAGTGAATATTTGCGTGGTGTCACGAGAGGGTGCATACACAGACCAAGGCACAGCGCAGGGATAGTAGTTCGACATAATTTATTATACTATGTAATATATAACACCAATGACGAACTACTGCACAAAACAAAACACGATATACAAACGTCACGTTTACAAAACAAACACGAATGAATAGACGTAATACATGTGGCACACTTACTGTCACCGTGACTTGTGAAAATATACGATAACGACCCACATCTCCGGTGTGGAACATACAAACCTATGTAGGAACCCTAATTAGAGACGATGCACTACAGCTGCCTCTAATTAGGGATCCAACACAAACCACCACCAGAAACAGAAAGAAAATAACTATCAGACTCTGACCATGGCTACATAGAGAAGCAAATAGGTTTCTCTATGGCCAGAGCCTGACACATGGTTACATTAACTGTAAAGGTAAATGACAGGAAGAGATACTTAAATAGCTAAATGTGCGAATGATATAATTTAGGGTAATAATAATAATTTCCTAAAAATACAGTCCTTAGTGCAGAGTTTAATTACAGATAAATGCACATATTGCACATTTGATATACTAAAAGCAATGAAAACAATAAAAGAAATAGCAGTTTGGCCAGGATCCGTCTCTCCGCCACCTCCTCTAGAGTGTCAAAGCTAATCCCCAGAAGAGGGCTAGCCTTCCTGATCAGCTTATTTACCCGAGAAGCATCATCAGCCTTTATGTTGGCACCCCAGCACACCACTGCAAAAAAGATGGCACTGGCCACCACAGACTGGTAGAAAGTATGCAGTAGTTTACTCCACACGTTGAAGGACCTGAGCCTCCTCAGACAGTAGAGTCGGCTCTGGCCCTTTTTGTACAGGGCCCCGGTGTTACCAGCCCATTCCAGCCTGTTGTCCATTTGGACTCCCAGGAACTTGTATGACCCAACCATTTCCACATCCATCCCCTGTATAGGGACTGCAGTCAGTTATGCCTTGGGTCTCCTGAAGTCCACCACCATCTCCTTTGTTTTGCTGATGTTGAGCTGAAGGTGGTTCTGCTCGCACCACAACACAAAGTCACTGATTGTGCTCCTGTACTCCTCCTCCTGCCCACCCCTGATGCACCCTACAATAGCAGAGTCATCCGAGAACTTCTGTAGGTGGCATGTTTCAAAGTTATATCTGAAGTCTGAGGTGTAGAGGGTGAACAGGAAGGGGGACAGGACCGTTCCCTGGGGGGCCCCTGTGTTGCTAACTGCCCGTTCAGACACACAGCTCTGTAGTCGCTCAAATTGTGGCCTACCGGTCAGGTAGTCCGTGACCCAGGAGACTAAGGGTGCTTCCACTTTCATCCTCCTCATCTTCTCACCCAGTAGCAGGGGCTGAATGGTATTGAAGGAACTGGAGAAGTAAAAAAACATAACCCTCACAGTGCAACCTGCGTTGTCCAGGTGAGAGTAGGCCCTCTGCAGAAGGTAGATGATTGCATCATCCACCCCGATGTTGCGCTGGTATGCAAACTGCAGGGGGTCCATTGATGAACACACCAGGGGTCTGAGGTGAGCGAGGACTAACCTTTCCAGGGTCTTCATGATGTGGGATGTTAGCGCTACGGGTCTGAAGTCATTCAGGACAGTGGGGTGTGCCTTCTTGGGCAGGATGTTTTCCACAGCACAGGGACCCTTTCTAGGCTCAGGCTAAGGTTGAAAAAACGCTGGAGTATTCCACACAGTTGGTCAGCACAGACCCTAAGCACCCTTGGGCTGATGCCATCAGGGCCCGCCGCTTTCCCCTGATGTAGTCTCTCCAGCTCTCTCTTCACTTGATTGGTGGTGAAAGCCAGCCCAGGTGGGGAGGTGGGGGGAAGGGGGGTGTTGAGGATCAGTCCAGGGGGAGCAGGGGCGGAGGTGGGGTCACTGATTGTCTCAGCAGAGGTGTTGTGAGCAAAGTGGGGGTGGGACAACCGTGAGGGTGTGTGGTCTGTGGAGCTGGAGGGGAGGTGGACAGGGCCAGTATCAAACCTGTTAAAAAATTGGTTCAGCTCATTGGCTCTGTCCTGGGTCCCCTCCGTCTGCCCACTGTTTGACTTTTTGAAGCCAGTGATATTTCTCATACCCTTCCATACCTCTCTCACCTGGCTCTGCCTCAGCTTGTCCTCCATCTTCTCCTTATACACTCTCTTCCCCTCAGCAATCCGCAACTTCAGCTCCCTCTGGACGCATTTCAATTTGTCCTTGTCCTTGTCCCTCTCCTTGAAGGCCCTCTTCTTCTCATTCAGCAGGGCCTTCAGGCTGCTGGTGACCAAGGGTTTATTATTTGGAAAACAGCGTACCTTCCTGGTGGGTACAGTGTTGTCTATACAAAAATTGAAATAGTCCGTTATGCAGTCTGTAAGTCCATCAATGTCCTCCCCATGAGCCTCACAGAGCACATCCCAGTCTGTTGTTTCAAAGCATTCCTGTAGGGCCTCATTCGCCTCTGGGGACCATCTCCTAATGGTCCTAATGGTCGCTGGCTGCTGTTGGACCATGGGCCTGTAGAGTGGGGTGAGGTGGACAAGGTTGGGTATCCGATCTACCGAGGGGAGGGAGTGCAGTGGAGTTGTATGCATCCTTCACATTAGCATATAAGTCCAGTGGAGGCATATAGTACAGAGTTTTATTATTCCTGGTTGGGAACTTCACAAACTGTTTGAACGTGGGCAGCGTTGAAGAGAGATGCATGGTTCAAATATCACAAAATGTTAAAGAAGGCACTGGGATGCGCTGTCTGTAACCTCGCGATAACAGAGTGGATGACGTCACACGCTGTGTTTGCGTCAGCAGAGGGCGGGATGTAAACAATAACAGCAATGGTTGCTGTGAATTCCCTCTGCAAATAGTAGGGTCTCAGGCTAACGGCTAACAGCTCAATGTCCGGGCTACAAAACTGTTCCTTAACAGTAATATGGCTCAGATTACACCATCTGTCGTTAACTAATAAAGCCAGCGCCCCTCCCTTACCCTTACCGGAAGAAGAGCTATCCTTGTTCGCTCTGATGGTCTGGAAACCGCTGATAGTTATGTTCTCTATGGGGATGTTATCATTCAGCCATGTCTCTGTAAAGAACAATAGGCTAGCTTCCCGGTAGTCTCTTTGCCCATGGACCAGCCCCTCAAGCTCATCCACCTTGTTATGTAGCTATCTCACGTTGCCCATAATGATAGACGGTATAGCCGGCTTGTACTTACTCAGCTTTGCCTTATACTTCCGACCTGCCCTGAATCCACGCCGTCGCCTTTTCAACTCGTCCGGAATATCAAACTTTTCCCTGGGGTGCAATAGTGCTGAGTGTGCTAAATCCAGGAGCTGGGCTCGATTGTAAATAATTAAGGACTCGCGTGTACGTTCGGCGCAAAAAAAACAAAAAAAGTGCCTCAGTGATAGAAAAGGACCGCTAAAACCTTCGTTAAACAGTGCAAGGTTGTAGCGTCATACCAAAAAAGACTTGATGCTGTAATCACTGCCAAAGGTGCTTCAACACAGTACTGAATAGAGAGCCTGAATACTTATGTGATATAATTTTTTAAAATATAAATTAGCAAAAATGGTTTTGCTTTGTCATAATGGGGTATTGTCTGTAGATTGATGAGAGAAAAAAACAATTTAATACATTTTAGAATAAGGCTGTAACGTAACAAAATGTGGAAAAAGTAGTTGTCATAAGACCGAACAACACAAACAGGTGAGTAAACAAGGAAGTTTATTCCAAACACTCCGAAACAGATACGGCAGGTGATTAACAGATGGAAGACAGATATGAATGAATGAATGATGATGTTGGTATAGATAGAGTCTCTTATCTGGTGCTGGTTTGCGGAGATCGAGCTGGACCGAAGGCAGATGACAGATGCCGACCGAAGGGCCGGAGATGTAGATGGGCGATGCACGGATTAGGGAAGTCCTATGCCGGTAGAAGAGCTCCTAGCCGGAGAGTCAGGCTGTCGATCGTGTAGCGACGAGACCAGACAGTGAACCGAGGGAACTGTGGGAGTTTTAAAGGTGTAGAAGATGAGAGTGATGATTGCAGGCAGGTGATGATGACAGGTGAAGGTGATTAGAATTCCGGGGATGTGGAACGAGTGGGCGGAGTGTGGAGGTCTGGTGCTGGCGATGGTGTTTCCGTGACAGTAGTAGGCACTGTATATGAGGAAAACATATTCATTTTTATTTGGAATGGCAAGCCAGACAAAATTAAACGGGCCTTTTTGTATGATTAATATGAATTTGGAGGGCAGAAATGATTAAATATTAAAACATTAGACCATTCAATAAAGGCTTCAGTCATACAAAAACTATACTTTAATCCAAAATGGTTCTCTTGCAGATTAGTAAAACTGTCTCACTCCGTGTTCAAGAATGGCCTTTTTCCCTTTATTCATATTACAACCTCTCACTTTTGGTTATTTTTAAATAAAATAATGTTCAAAATATCGCTATTTTTAAAACAAGCCATAGAAAGTTGGTTACTATTTCAGTTTAATCAACCAGAAAAGACAAATATTTAAAGAAATATATTATGGTAAATATACTAATTGATAAAACAATATGTTATTTATTTATTTTTATGAAAAAAAATTATATCATAAATGGGACTGGTGGAGTTATGTCACACATGCAGCTAACAAAAATATATGGAAATGTCTGCTCTACTCAAAATGATAAGAAACTAATTGCAGCAAATGGAAGAGGCAAGTTGAAGGGGTAAGGAAGGAACTTGTCTGTTGGCCCTGCATTAAAGACCAGTAAGGAACGTGTCTGTTGGCCCTGCATTAAAGACCAGTAAGAAGATGCAGGGAGTCAGGAAGGAGGTGCAGTTACTGAGTTAAATAATGACAAACATGACTGATAACAAAAGAGTGCTATATAAAGGGTAAGTAATCAAGGGAGTAATGAAGTCCAAGTGTGACTGATGATGAGACACAGGTGTGCGTAATAATGCTTGCCAGTTGTGAGGAAAGATCGGTTGTCAGGATAGGTGGTTAGTAGACCGGTGACATCGAGCGCTGGAGCGGAAGAGAGGGAGTGGACCTGGCAGTCACTACACAGATACCGGAGTCCTTCCTAACTCAGTTGCCGGAGAGGAAAGAAACCGCTCAGGAGTTTCAACATGAGGCCAATGGGGACTTTAAACAGTTACAGAGTTTAATGGCTGTGATAAGAGAAAACTGAGGATGTATCAACAATGGAATAGGGCTAAGCACAGGCAAAATTCTAGAGAAACCTGGTTCAGTCTGATTATCAACAGACATTAGGAGACAAATTCTCCTTTCAGCAGGACAAAAACCTAAAACACAAGGCCAAATATACACTGGAATTGCTTACCAAGACGACATTATCACTTTCTCATTATGTGGTATTGTGTGTAGATGGGTGAGAAAAAGTATCAATTCAAAACATTTTGAAATCAGGCTGTAATACAACAAAATGTGGAATAAGTCAAGGGTTATGTATACTTTCAGAAGGCACTTCACTGAGGATTGGCTTCCGTCTGGCCAATCTACCATAAAGGCCTGATTGGTGAAGTGCTACAGAGATGGTTGTCCTTCTGGAAGTTTCTCCCATCTCCACAATGGAACTCTGGAGCTCTGTCAGAGTGACCATCAGGTTCTTGGTTATCTCCCTGACCAAGGCCCTTCTCAGTTGCTTAGTCTGCGGGGGGTGGTAGAAGAATTACTGTGATACTATTCCAGGTATTCCTTAAAGAAGTAGGGTTTCAAGTGCCTCTGGAAGGTGGTCAGTGACTCTGCTGTCCTGACGTCGTGCGGGAGCTTGTTCCACCATTGGGGTGCCAAAGCAGCGAAAAGCTTTGACTGGGATGATCCCGAACTGTGCTTCCGTAGAGGTAGGGGGGCTAGCAGGAGGTGGATGAACGTAGTGTCCTCGTTTGGGTGTAGGGTCTGATCAGAGCCTGGAGGTAAGGGGGTGCCATTCCCCTTACAGCTCTGCAGGCAAGCACCATGGTTTTGTAGTAGATGCAAGCTTCAACTGGAAGCCAGTGGAGTGTGCGGAAGAGCGGGGTGACATGAGAGAACTTGGGAAGTTTGAACACCAGACAGGCTGCAGCGTTCTGGATAAGTTGTAGGGGTTTAATGGCGCAGGCAGGGAGCCCAGCCAATTACAATTCCTTCGACCTCATGGCTTGGTTTTTGCTCTGATATGCACTGTCAACTGTGGGACCTTATATAGACAGGTGTGTGCCTTTCCAAATCATGTCCAATCAATTGTATTTACTACAGGTGGACTCTGTTGTGGAAACATCTCAAAGATGATCAATGGAAACAGGATGCACCTGAGCTCAATATCGAGTCAATATCGAGTCTCATAACAAAGGGTCTGAATACTATTTTTATTTTGTAATACATTTGCTAATATGTCAAACAACCTGTTTTCGCTTTGTCATTATGGGGCATTGTGTGTAGACTGATGAGAATAAGGCTGTAACGTAACAAAATGTGGAAAAAGAGAAGGGGTCTGAATACTTTCCGAATGCACTGTGTAGTGCCCTATTGGCCCTGGTGAAAAGTAGGGCACTAGGGTGCCATTTGGGATGCAGATACTCACTAGTTGTCTATGGACAAGGAATCTCCAAGGTGTTGATTATATATTTTTTTAAAGGGCCTCAGGTCTGAGCCATCAACAGCCCAGCTGATTGGTGAAGAGCTCTGCTGGTTGGGGGAGGTAGTCAATGATCTCAATCGCCACTGACAGCTCCAAATTGCGGCATGACAGACACAATCATCTCCCATATTCACTCCCTGCACCTCACTGGCACTGGGTCCCCTTCTCCCTCTTCTCCAAAAGGCCATAGATGGCTAGAAAAACACAGACACGCCTGTCACAGAGAGATAAGGTAGTGGGACTAAAATAAGCACTCGGTAATGTCTTCTTGCCTCCTAGCGTAATGATTCTCCGACAACATCAGTAATTGTGGGATTTAAGCGATGGTGACAAATCCCTTTGGACTGGTTTGTAGGATAATTCCATTACCAGTATATATCGTCTCAGCTGGGTGCCAGCCTTGGGATGAGTCAGAGCCCTCCTGTGTTGTTGATTGTTTCCCACCGAAATATCAAAGGGATTTATCATCTCAACAATACATCCCTGTACACTTGTTAACTTCACAGTCATCCTTGTGTGTGTGTGCTTTCATAACTTGTCCCTTGTTGGGGCTAGGATGCGATGGGAACACTTTTCTGTTCTCATAGGAAACAATAAACCTTTCCAAACACTACAGTGGCAATTGTTTTGGAAGTGAGGAAATCGAAAAGGACCGTACTTTGTGTACTCAATCACAAAATAGTTTGTGGATCATCTACTTTAGTTTTTTACTTACTTCTTGAACGTTATAAAAATAATGCATTTCACCCATGAAAACAATTATCATATTGCATTGCATATTTTTATTCTGCACTTTTGAAAAATACTGTAGCCTACTTTATAGATAAAACATGTTTTTGATGTAGATTCTCTATTGAGTTCTTTTTAGTCCAGGACTAGACTTAATCTGTGTACGGGAAACCGCCCCCAAATCTCTTTTGATTAAAAGTTTCCTCGGTTTCAACACTCCACACTGTTGTGGACAATGAGCACTATGCAATACAAATATTACCCATTCCTGACTACATCTCACAAAACAATTAGTGCATGTCAATTATATAGTAAGAGTGCTTGTGGTTGTATCAACCTCACGATGATCATCCAACTCTGTACTAATCGTTTGTACTTTTATCATAATCTCATCACAGAGTATGAACTATTACTATACTATACTATACTATACCATTACTATTACCATTACTATTACTATTACTATTACTATTACTATACTACTCTTGCGTTGAGATAGAAATGTAATTCCTTTTCCGGACATAACTTTGAGCACAGCTGGCTGTTTGAGAGGGCCTACAGCGCCTTTGCTTGTTGATCTTCAGATAAACATTCAAAAACCTGTTTACAAGTAGTCTACTTTCTACAGATGTTCCATTATGCTCATGATACCTCTATAAAATCCTCATTACCCAACAAACCCTCCAGTCTTCCCCATTTTAAAGAGTAACCGACACAAAACAGCCTCTCTCGTGATTCCAAGGACAGCAACTTGCATTCAAGTATACTGTGGTGGCCATATTTTTTATATTTGGGATAAGTCAAATAGCTTTTCAGATGTAGAGTTACACTCAAGAGGCAAATTATTCAACAGAGAAGCTTCAGTTTGCAATCTCTTTGGGGTTTTGCCATCAATAGTGATGGACATGAATAATAAATTGGTGCACCTGAGGGCATCCTCATCAAACAGCGAGGTGTTTCATAGAAATATGCAATATTTAGCCACAGCTTGTCTCAGTGCACATGCCCCTGTCTTGCTGCTGTTTCTACCGTCAATCATTTATATTTGATCCCTCGTGTTGTCCAGCACCTAAGAAGCGTAGCGGGGCTCATTCAAATAATAAGCCTGTTGTTGTGGTGGTAGTGGTATACTGCAGACCCAGTAGTAGGACTCCAGGCAATATATGCTCTCAAGAGAGAGGGATTCCATGAAAAGCAATACCTTCTCCGATCCCATCCTTTGCTAGCACGCACTCCAACACATTTCAGTGCATAACCTTTACAACCTGGGGTGTATTCATTCCACTGATTCTGTTGCAAAACAATTCTTAGACGGAAGCAAACGGAACATAACGGAGAGGGACTTACCTGAATTTGTCTACTAGAAACTCTCTTTTTAGTTGCAAAACTGAACATTTTGCAACTGTTTGGACTAATGGTTACTCCCCTGGAAGCTGATAAAATACATTTTGTTCCAGAATAGTACTTTTTTCAAACGATGGTCAGCCAGAGATGGCTGTACTTGGGCAGAGCCTGAAGTCCCTCTCTCTTTCTTGCTTTCCTTGCAGCCCTCTCTTCCCATCACTCTCTGTCTCCCCCCTCCCTCTCTCTGCTTCCCACTCGACTTCATAGCTGTCACCATGACTCAAGTGTGTTGTGTGTTGGAACATGTATTTTTTAGCAAACGGTTCAAAAGGTTATTTTGAGGTGGTATTGGTACTGCCTGGAGCTCTCTGTGCTGAGAGCAGTGGGCTCTGACTGCCACTCGCAGTCTGGGTAGCAGTGATGAAGCCCCCTTCTCTACAGGTACACCGTGGCATCAGAAATGCAGAACTCACTCTCACACCATAGAAGGAAGATGTTTTTCAAAAGATGCTCAGATCAGCTCAGTGTGAGGTGAAACATTATCACAGGTCCTATAATGCAGTAGTCATTTCACAGAAGCATCTCTCTTTCAGGTAAAATAAATGCTGTGCCTAGAAAATGTTTTCCTGTAAGGCATTGTTAGTCCATGCCGTGAATAACATTTTCAAAATGTTGTTTTGCTTTTTGCTTGTGAATATTTCATATTTGTAACCCAAGGCACAAAGGATATTGCTCTGATCCAGCTGTCATCTGATTAGTGCATAATATAACGCAGTGGTTCCCAAACTTTTTCGCTTACTGTACCACCAACTGAATTTTGCTTTGCCTGGAGTACCCTTGAAGTACCCCTTCATATGCATTTTACCAGTAGGTTTATGGTCTCATGAGTCTTCTCAAGTACCCCCAGGGGTCCTAGTACCTCAGGTTGGGAACTACTGATATAATGTATAGTTCATTACTGTATAAAACACTCAGCACTGTGTAACAGGTCATGGCATACAACATGTGCAGTATAAAGGCATTGTCTATGATGCATTCATACAAGTAGGTAGTAACTGAACACAGAACTCAGACAGGAGTCAAACCAGGACAAAACAAACAAGTCAAGTAATAGAAACAATGTTTAAAAAAACATTAGTAACAGCTTGATCCAAAAATACAATATGTCATACACTACCGTTCAAAAGTTTGGGGACATGGAATTTCTCACATGGAATAGACTGCCGAGTTTCAGAATACATTTATTTGTTTCTGGCCATTTTGAGCCTGTAATCAAACCCACAAATGCTGATGCTCCAGATACTCAACTAGCCTAAAGAAGGCAAGTTTTATTGCTTATCTAATCAGCACAACAGTTTTCAGCTGTGCTAACATAATTGCAAAATTGTCTTCTAATGATCAATTAGCCTTTTAAAATGATCAACTTTATTAGCTAACACAATGTTCCATTGGAACACAGGAGTGATAGTTGCTGATAATGGGCCTCTGTACGCCTATGTACTGTAGATATTCCATTAGAAATCAGCCATTTCCAGCTACAATAGTCATTTACAACATTAACAATGTCTACACTGTACTTTTGATCAATTTTATGTTCTTTTAATTGACAAAAAATTTGCTTTCAAAAACAACGAAATTGCGGGAATATTTATGATCCCCAATCAGAGACAGCTGTATAGAGTTGGTCTCTGATTGGGGATAGTATTTAGCCATCCTTCACATCCACCTGTGTGTGGATCATTGTTTGTGCATGTGCTTGTATTTATTTGTGTAAGTACTCACGCCACGGTGTTTTCATAGGTTTGTTGTTTTGTTTAGTTTAATTAACTAAACAAAACTGCGCCTCGTTCCCTCTACACTCACCGTGACAGAATGATCCACCACCGAGGGAGCCCGCAGCGAGAGGAGGAATATCGGGTAGGTGGTTTTCTGGGCTTCGGGGAGGAGCGTGGACAGCACCGACGTCATCAGAGTGGACGTCGGGAGGATAGGACTGTGGAGGTAACACAGCCACTGGTGGTGGGGAGCATTTGGGGCTCATCGACACCTGCAGGAGAAGATGGGCTCGTGACTGGACCAGCGTGGGGGCTTGGGACGGAGCCCTTACCAGCGGAGCATGAGGAGAGGAAGGACCGACAGTGGACAGCCCCGAAGGTCCCCCATATTAACGGTGGGGTTGTGGGGTCCTTGGGACGCGAGGGACAAGGAGGAGGAGAAGCGGCTGAGGAGGTATTTCGGGTGGGCCGAGGAGGACGACGAGATGATGCGTTCGGTCTCCGGTCCCAGTACCAGATCTTCAGCGCGCTCCCGGCCTGCCCTACCGAAAACAGGAAGACGCCGGAGGGTTTCTTCGATCAGTCGAAGGAGGAACAATTGAAGTGGTGGAGACTCTGGGTGGCCCTTCCTCCCGATACCAAGCCCAACCCTCACGTTCGGGAGATCGAGGAGGCGGATAGTTTTGAGGCTAGATTGGCGATCTGGAAGAAGCATCTGGCTCACCTCTTTCCCGAGGGAAGGAGGGAGGGAGGGTCGGAGCTCCTCGCCAGGCCGGTGCTCAGTTCAGGACAGGCAGATAGGTCGATTAAACACCCGAAGCTGTCATCTACACTGCTGCCTGGGCTGGGCACGGCAGCCGATCTAGCCTCTCAACTCGAGGGTCCAGCCCTACATCTCCCGTGCCTGCTCCTCACCCCAGACCACCGGTTCACCGCCACAGTCAGGTACAGCCTGTGCCTGCTCCTCACCCCAGACCACCGGTTCACCTCCCTAATCAAGTACAGCCAGTGCCTGCTCCTCGCACCAGCCCAGTGGTGCGTTCCCCAAGCCCGGCACGGCCCGTGCCTGCTCCTCGCATCAGCCCAATGGTGCGTTCCCACAGTCCAGAACGGCCCGTGCCTGCTCTACGCACTCGACCTCTAGTGAAGGGTCGAGGCCTGGAGGCTCCAGTAACGGTTCGAAGCCTGGAAGCTCCAGTGACGGCCCACAGCCCGGAGCCTCCAGTGACGGCCCACAGCCCAGAGCCTCCAGCGACGGCCCAATGCCCAGAGCCTCCAGCGACGGCCGACAACCCGGAGCCTCCAGCGACGGTCGACAGCCCAGAGCCTCCAGCAACGGTCGACAGCCCAGAGCCTCCAGCGACGGTCGACAGCCCAGAGCCTCCAGCGACGGTCGACAGCCTGGAGTCTTCAGAGGCCAGCACAGCTCTGTGGTTGGAGCCCTTCTCAGCATCGGTGTCCAGGACGGACAGGACGCTCAGCCACGCTATGGAGAGGGAGAGCTGTAGGGTGTCGGTGCCCAGTCTGGGGCCGACAGCCAGCCCAATCACAGGGCTGGAAACCATCTCTGCATCGGTGCCCAGGGTGGGCACGATGTTCAGCCCCGCTTTGGAGGAGGAGCTCCATAGCGTGTCGGTGCCCAGTCTGGGGCCGACAGCCAGCCCAACCACAGGGCTGGAAACCATCTCTGCATCGGTGCCCAGGGTGGGCACGGTGTCCAGTCCGGCTCTAGAGATGGGGATGGATGTGGGTCTGGAAGTCTGCTCCGCTCCAGTGCAGGAGCAGTCTGCTCCACCGATGCCCAGTCCAGCTCCGGTCATCTACTCCACTCCAGAGTCGAAGCAGTCCGCTCCACCGGGGCCTGGTCTGGCCATCTGCTCCATTCCAGTGCTGGAGCAGTCCGCTCCACCGATGCCTAGTCCGGGTCCGGACGTCAGCCCCTCTCCAGGGTCGAGGGCTCCCACACCAGGGTCCAGACAGGACTTGGTGCATCGCGGGAGTACTGAGGGGGGAATCATCGCGCCGGGGTCCGGACCGGACCGGGCGTGCAACGGGGAGGCAGGAAGAGAGCAGCTTTCACTGCCTGCGACGCGCCCGAAGCCGGAACCGGAGCCCCCACCATCAACCACCTCAGTACCCCGCCATTTCACCCCTGGTTTTGTATATTTTTTTGTGAGGGGGGATCATGTGCGGTCGGGAGCCCGCACCTTGGAGGGGGGGTACTGTAAGGGCTGAGTTGTGGTTAGGCCTCTGACTCCCACCAGGGGGAGTAAAAGAGAGCCACAATCCAGTCCTCACATCAGTGAGGGAATATTAATGATCCCCAATCAGAGACAGCTGTTTAGAGTTGGTCTCTTATTGGGGATAGTATTTAGCCATCCTTCACATCCACCTGTGTGTGGATCATTGTTTGTGCATGTGCTTATATTTATTTGTGTAAGTACTCACGCCACGGTGTTTTCATAGGTTTGTTGTTTTGTTTAGTTTTATTATTATTATTATAATAAAACATGTTCTCAACGTCCTCTCGTTCTGCGCCTCGTTCCCTCTACACTCACCGTGACAGTAGTGTATGTCCACATCGTTCCCACCAATGAACTCATGGATGAACAATGTTACAAATTAATTGTGTTCTGCTCTCCAGTGACAGATCAGACCTGGCTGACAACCAGTGGTGTCCTGGTTGGCTCTTCAGTGCACTCCAGTGCTATCCAGCTGTCAACTGCACTCAGCCACTGTACAAGTAATGAGCAACCTTTGGCAAAAACCTAACATCCTAAGAGGACAACAGTTGAATTCCGAACCACTAAAAAAATGTCAGACTGCTTTTGAGACTCTATATTTGGCGAAAAGCTTGGTGACTTTGGAGGATAATGACTGTATCTACATATACCAGTGGAGGCTGCTGAGAGCAGGACGGCTCATAATAATGTCTGGAACAGAGCGATGTGTTTGATGATACCATTCCACTCCAGCCATTACCAAAAGCCCGTCCTCCCCAATTAAGGTGTCACCAACCTCCTGTGCTGTACAGTCGTGGTCAAACGTTTTGAGAATTACACAAGTATTGGTCTCCACAAAGTTTGCTGCCTCAGTGTTGATGATGGCAATTTGCATATACTCCAGAATGTCATGAAGAGTGATGAGATGAATTGCAATTAATTGCAAAGTCCCTCTTTGCCATGAAAATGAACTTAATCCCCCAAAAACATTTCCACTGCATTTCAGCCTTGCCACAAAAGGACCAGCTGCCATCATGTCAGTGATTGACTCGTTAACACAGGTGAGAGTGTTGACGAGGACAAGGCTGGAGATCACTCTGTCATGCTGATTGAGTCAGAATAACAGACTGGAAGCTTTAAAAGGAGGGTGGTGCTTGAAATCATTGTTCTTCCTCTGTCAACCATGGTTACCTGCAAGGAAAATCGTGCCGTCATCATTGCTTTGCACAAAAAGGGCTTCACAGGCAAGGATATTGCTGCTGGTAAGATTGCATCTAAATCAACCATTTATCGGATCATCAAGAACTTCAAGGAGAGAGGTTCAATTGTTGTGAAGAAGGTGTCAGGGCGTCCCAAGAAAGTCCAGCAAGCGCCAGGACCGTCTCCTAAAGTTGATTCAGCTGCGGGATCGGGGCACCAGTAGTGCAGAGCTTGCTCAGGAATGGCAGCAGGCAGGTGTGAGTGCATCTGCACGCACAGTGAGGCGAAGGCTTTTGGAGGATGGCCTGGTGTCAAGAAGGGCAGCAAAGAAGCCACTTCTCTCCAGGAAAAACATCAGGGACAGACTGATATTCTGCAAAAGGTACAGGGATTGGACTGCTGAGGACTGGGGTAGAGTCATTTTCTCTGATGAATCCCCTTTCCGATTGTTTGGGCCATCTGTTAAACACCTTGTCCGGAAAAGACAAGGTGAGCGCTACCATCAGTCCTGTGTCATGCCAACAGTAAAGCATCCTCAGACCATTCATGTGTGGGGTTGCTTCTCAGCCAAGGGAGTGGGCTCACTCACAATTATGCCTAAGAACACAGCCATGAATAAAGAATGGTACCAACACATCCTCCGAGAGCAACTTCTCCCAACCATCCAAGAACAGTTGACCAATGCCTTTCCCAGCATGATGGAGCACCTTGCCATAAGGCAAAAGTGATAACTAAGTGGCTCGGGGAACAAAACATCGACATTTTGGGTCCATGGCCAGGAAACTCCCCAGACCTTAATCCCATTGAGAACTTGTGGTCGATCCTCAAGAGGCGGGTGGACAAACAAAAACCCACAACTTCTGACAAACTCCAAGCATTGATTATGCAAGAATGGCCTGCCATCAGTCAGGATGTGGCCCAGAAGTTAATTGACAGCATGCCAGGGCGGATTGCAGACATCTTGAAAAAGAAGGGTCAACACTGCAAATATTGACTCTTTGCCTAAACTGAATGTCAATGTCAATGAAAGCCTTTGACACTTATGGAATACTTGTAATTATACTTCAGTGTACCATAGTAACTAGTGACATAAAGATCTAAGAACACTGAAGCAGCAAACTTTGTGGAGACCAATACTTGTGTCATTCTCAAAACCTTTGGCCACGACTGTATACAGTTCACATTCAATCAAGAGATTTTAGGCTCAATTGCTATGGTTGGTGAGTAGCATGCTGTATGCAAGGGATACATATTACCATGTTAGTATAAGGGACACATTGATTGCAAAAGAAGATACAGTAACATTGTTGGTGTCGTAACACATTGTAAGTCTATTATAAGGCCTTATAAGGACGTTATGAAGCCTTATACATACTTAAAATAAAATAAGACATTGTCAATCTACACCATGCTAATTTACAAAGGCTATAGCATAGACACTCTAATCTGATTTGCCAGTTGAGCAAAGTGGCTTGTGTTTAAGAGCTCCAGGCTTGCAGTCCTACCTTGGGAATTCATGCTTAATGGGCCGCTGCCTAGTTCTGTCACACAGCAAATGAACGTTGGCCTGAGTGCTTCATGATAAAACATCTACAGGTCATGACTTATTGAGTTTCCTCAAATTGCTTCTCACTGTGCCGGAAGCAGTCCCTGTTGTGGGCCGGGCTGGGCTCCATTGTCGCCTTGATCTGGAGAAGTACCTCCATCACAACATCAATGTCTGCTTCCATTAAAGCAGCTGCTTACATCCAGAGAAGAAGTTGAGTCAGCGAGTGTGCTGGTCCATTATAAATCATCCTCATACTGTGAGACAAGCAGGTACATAATAGACACAAAGGGATTGCAACATTTTAATTCCCTTGGCCCTCATTTATCAATGTTGCGTAGAAAAGCTTCAAATTCACTCGTACAAAGAAAATTTTGAATGTACAAAAAAGTTGGTATTTATCAATTGCTGGTACACTTGATTTACACACACACACGTAAGTATTTTGCCTTGATAAATCCGACACGTTCTAAAACACTGTGCCCAGTGAACGTGAAGTCTCATTTACATTAAGAACCACTCTAAATTACCATTTATGGTCACAAAACTTCCCTTTAAAGCTGCAAGAAATGTCATTAATTTCTTTCAGCCAACATGGAGATATCGAACGTTTCGGACGCAGAAATAGAACTTTTGATCACCGAAGTGTAAGCAAAACAAGCCATACTTTTTGGAGCCCTCAGCAATGGCTTGACAAATAAGAGGAAAAAAATTGCTTGGGAGCAGGTTAGAACTGTGGTAAATTCTGCCTCTTCTGAGTGCAGAACAGTTAATGAAATCAAAAAGAAATGGTTTGATTTGAAAACATATGCAAAAAAATATATAATTATGATCCACAAAAGGGAAATAAGTGCAACAGGAGTTGGGCAGATTGACTCTTCACTGTCTGCTATGGACCAGCGCATTGGCAGCATTATTGGAGAGACCTCAGTGTCAGTCTCATTTGTGATGGTGATACTGAGGACCCTCTCCCAGACCCTGAAGGAATACCAGACACACCAACTGATGGTAAGTCAAGCTATATTTTCACAACCATATTCAGACATGGACCACATCTAAATATTTTTATTGAAAATAAATATAACAAATATATATAACAAAATAAATGTAACAAAATGAATATAACAAAAATAACAAAACGTGAAATCTTCACAGATGTGGGTGATTTGCCCGACCCCTCAGCCATCCCCAGGCCTACAAGAAGGGTGTCTTCTTTGGCGAGCACTTCAGCTGCGCCGCATGTTTTGACTGACGCAGTCCTGAAACAACAAGAAGAGATCAACACTTCAATTTTTGGACTCAAACAGCAGCTGGAGGATGTATTCAGCGGTCGGAGAGAGATAAATCAATCATTGAAAGAACTTGTTGATTGTGTCAAACATGTGAGACAAATTCTGGTGCAATGTAAATGTGCTTTCCTTGTCGATTTGATTAAAATATTTGGAAGAACAGATACCTAAAACCGTTGTATGATATTGACTCTTGTCCTCAGTGCCAGAGCTATAGGTGGTGGGAAACACTCCCTGTCAGGCATGGACTCATCGGGTCTGGATGGATCATTCAGTGGAATGCCATTTTTGATTGCAATGTTGTGGAGCACACTACAAGCCTTGACAATGTAGCAAACCTAAAAAGGAATTTGCACATTGTATTACATTCACATAATGGCATTTGAAGGAATGTATTTTCAGAGGCAAGCCTTGCTAGGCTGGTATTGCAGTGTGCCTCCTGTCCCAGACAAGCACAGCCAACGTCCTTTCAGCAGGCCTATGCTGCCTCACCAAGCACCATAGCATGGAGCTTTTAATTAGCTTGGTTTCACAGTAACCTTATGCAATTACTGCTAACATGACCCCCATTTTCTCCACAACACAATACAATAGAGGCAGGATACTTGTCCACATGATAAAGCATGTATTTAATGTAGCAAATATGACATTAACTCATGTTCGACCAAATGAGCAGTTACTGCCTTTTTGCTTGGTAGGGGAGTATGGTGTGCTCCACTGTTGTTCTTGTGCATGCGTGGGCTTGGTTGTACCTTGCCTCTTGTTGGTTTGAGGGGTTTGTGAGGGGAGTCATCAGCCATGTTTTTAATGGGTAGCCCCGGTCTCCTGCAGTTATGAACACAACATTCCGATATTGTTTCCCAGTAGAGGACTAACATGGCAAATAAAACCTTTCAAATAAAACATAAGTCACGTACCAATAAGCCATCCATCCTCAACAGCTCCTTCCTGGAGGTTAAGGCCGACTGAACTGTTCGGCACAATGAATGAATCATGTGTCCCACATGACCTGCACATTGACAGAATGGAAACCTTTTCTGTTGACGAAGTTGAATTCGTTCAATGATGGTGCTTTTATTTCGATGTGGGTGCAGTCAATTGCTCTAATGACATTGGGAAATCCAGCTATGGTATGGAAATCCCTTTTCACTCTGGCCTGTTACACAGCAGTGTACGGAAACTGTATGTATTGTGGGGTCAATTAAATAATGCCATAGAGGACTGCAGGCAATATTCGGCGCAACATTGATAAATGAGGCCCCAGGTTTTCCAGAAATCCTGGTCAGATGATGCCCGGAATCAGATTAGAATAAGCAGGAAATCCGGAACCCTTCAAACAGGATTTCTATCAACCCTAAAACAGACACAAAGATGCTGAGTGTGGTAACAGAACAGAGAGAGAATATATACTCAGCAAAAAAAGAAATGGCCCTTTTTCAGGACCCTGTCTTTCAAAGATAATTCGTAAAAATCCAAATAACTTCACAGATCTTCATTGTAAAGGGGTTAAACACTGTTTCCCATGCTTGTTTAATGAACCATAAACATTTAATGAACATGCACATCTGGAACGGTCATTAAGACACTAACAGCTTACAGACGGTAGGCAATTACTGTCACATTTATGAAAATTTAGGACACTAAAGAGGCCTTTCTACTGACTCTGAAAAACACCAAAATAAAGAGGACTGCAGATGTGGCCAGGGCAATAAATTGCAATGTCCATACTGTGAGACGCCTAAGACAGTGCTACAGGGAGACAGGACGGACAGCTGATCGTCCTCGCAGTGGCAGACCACGTGCAACAACACCTGCACAGGATCGGTACATCCGAACATCACATCTGCGGGACAGGTACAGGATGGCAACAACAACTGCCTGAGTTACACCAGGAACGTACAATCTCTACATCAGTGCTCACAGCAAGAACTGGCAAATCTGGTGCAGTCCATGAGGAGGAGATGCACTGCAGTAGTTAATGCAGCTGGTGGCCACACCAGATACTGACTGTTACTTTTGATTTTGACCCCCCCTTTGTTCAGGGACACA
Organism: Thymallus thymallus; assembly: GCA_023634145.1. Classification (NCBI taxonomy): domain Eukaryota; kingdom Metazoa; phylum Chordata; class Actinopteri; order Salmoniformes; family Salmonidae; genus Thymallus; species Thymallus thymallus. Next base: position 25,854,597 of record CM042408.1, on the reverse strand, counting down.
TTATTCAATTTCTGTTAGTCACATGTCTTTGGAACTTGTTCAGTTGTTGAATCTTGTTATGTTCATACAAATATTTACACATGTTAAGTTTGCTGAAAAATAAACGCAGTTGACAGTGAGAGGACGTTTCTTTTTTGCTCTAAAGGAAATCATGAGAAATAGATGCTCCTGTCCTTTGGAGAGAAATGATCAAGATTGGGATATGGAGACAATTCACCAAGGCGCAAAGTGTCCATTACAAGTCAATAGAAAGGGAAAGGGGGATAGTTATTCAACTGAATGCATTCAACTGAAATGTGTCTTCTGCATTTAACCCAACCTCTCTGAATCAGAGAGGCGGGTGGCTGCCTTAATCGACATCCACGTCATCGGCGCCCAGGGGGTTAACTGCCTTGCTCAGGGGCAGAACGACAGATTTTTACCTTTGTCAGCTTGGGGATTCGATTCAGCAACCTTTCGCTTACTGGCCCAATAGAATAGCATCACTCATTTATGAGAAGCATGATACAGACATGTTGGCCTGACATTTATTGATTGCACATTGTGTATCTTTAATATGATAGTGTGTGTCAACCATATTATGAAAGGTGTATATGACGACAAGCAAGAGATATTGTATCTTTACTGTACATGTTAAAAAATGTACCTTCTAAGAGACCACTGTGTCTGAGGAGGTGCCATCTTTGAAGCCTATCCCTAGGCCTGCTCTGTTAGCACAGATCTGTTCTCATACAACAACCTGGTCTCAGAGCATTTTGCTTCGCTGTCAACGGAGTTCGAGCGTTACTTCCCAACCGCCAAAGACCCACGAAGTGCGAAGGAATGGATCCACGACCTATTTGTGAATGTCCCAGGTGAATCGTCCATGTCCGTGCAGGAAGAAGATCAACTCCTTGAGGTTGCAAAGGACCCTGGCCTTATAAGTATGTTTGACATAATTTCATCTCTGCTGACCTTCTGGATTAAAATCAAGGCTGAATATCCTGAGATAGCCACAAAAGCACTGAAAATGTTGCTTCCATTTCCAAATTCCTATCTCTGTGAAGCGGGGTTTCACGCAATGACGGCAACTAAAGCGAAAAGACGGAGTAGACTGGACATAAGGAACATGTCACTGTCTCCCATCACCCCAAGCTCAGGGCTCCCACTGATTCAGCGACATGGTGAGCTGCAATGTTTTTATTATATGATCATTAGAGAAAAATATGCACTTTATGTTTTTATAATATCACACGTTAGACCTACTAAAACTAAAATGTTATGAAAAAGCGGCTATACTAAACTTATAGGCCTAATCGATATTCCGGTCGTGTCGTGACACCAACCCCCACCCCCGCCCTGACGGCCGGTCCGGGAAATATTGTCTATATGAGACCGGTCCTTGGTGCCAAAAAGGTTGGGGACCGCTGCCCTAGCCTAGCTAACGTTAGCGAGCTAGCTAACGTTAGCGAGCTAGCTAACGTTAGCGAGCTAGCTAACGTTAGCGAGCTAGCTAACGTTAGCGAGCTAGCTAACGTTAGCCGAGCTAGCTAACGTTAGCGAGCTAGCTAACGTTAGCGAGCTAGCTAACGTTAGCGAGCTAGCTAACGTTAGCGAGCTAGCTAACGTTAGCGAGCTAGCTAACGTTAGCGAGCTAGCTAACGTTAGCGAGCTAGCTAACGTTAGCGAGCTAGCTAACGTTAGCGACCTACCCACCCAGCTAGAATTTGTAACACATAATATGTTTAGCTAATTCTTAACATATTGTACTTTTTGAAAATGTGTAATATACAATACAAAATGTAATTCGTAACACATCATACGAAATGGGTGATGGACATCCACAAATGAATACATACCATACGAAACAAAACATATCATACTAAATGGAGCGTCCCCTTTCAGAGAGGAAGGAAAGAAGAGATGGATGGCTCTGCTGCCTTCAGCCTTTCCTAATGATGTCATCTGAGGAGAAGAAGAGAGGGTCAATCACTCACAGTCACAACGGGCCTCTTCACAAACTGCATGTGTGCTAGTTAACATGACAAACAGCATGCTTTGAAACCACTGGAAAAACAAGAAACTACTTGTAAGGGCTGATCTATGTTTTAGCTAATGAATATGTTAATCTACAACAAGAGTTATTAAGTGAATGTATTGTGTGATCATAGATCTTTAGAACTGCTGTAGGTTTGGGTAAGGGGGAGCTATGTGGAAGGAATGTGCTAGCTGGGGGTTTTATGATAGAACTGTGTCTTGTTGTAATATGGAGCTTGGACATCTACTGAGAAGACCACTACTTCCGTCAACTGGATTGCGTCACGAGGCTGGGACCAGCCTGCACGCCAACGATAGGCTGAGTAAGTTTAAACCACACTCAGCCTCTACTCCGACAGATCAGCAGGGAGCGGAAATTATCCTGTCGGGGTATTTAAGGAAGAACAAAGGATAGGGGCGCTCTTTTCCATGCCCTGACTTGCTGTTTGCCCTGCGTGGTGTCACAGTGAGCCTGTATATACGAACTTCATATTTACCATTGAACGGTTTGTTAGAATAAAATACATAGATGATTTAAACGGCGTAGTAATCTCTTTGTTCCAATACCAGATTTAAATTGACGCAACTCAACATACTGCTTGTTCAAATCTTTTGTATATTTAGATATATCACGTTTGGTGAACATTTTAATGTTTTTTTCCCCCTCATTACCATTTGTTTACGTTGAATAATTTCCCTCATGTGGCCATTATGCCAAAACCTGTCACATGTTACAGTTTGATTTGGTTCATTTTGTTGAGACAACTCTCCCCTGCTCTCATATACAGTCTAATGGCTTGTGTCACACCTTTAAAAACGTGCACCAGCTGTCACAAAAGATCAGTGTCCGCTGCACAGAGGGAGCCGCTCTCCAAAAGAGCACTAGTTGTTCTGTTGTCCTGTACGTTTACTGTTACAAATTAAAGGTCACTGAACAATAGACTGCTTATAGACTCTCCCTCTAGCTGACCGAGTTTAAAATAGCCTCTGCACAGGTATTGCTGAGGGGAAATGCACATTATTCACAGGTAATAAAGAAATATTAACGAAATGTTTAAAAACCTCTAACAATGTATTATCTGTTGTAAACAGAGCAGCCATCTAGGTGGGTATACAGATCAAAGCAGTAGTCTGGGGGAGTTGCACCTGGCTGAAGTTATAGAGGCTTTGATGTGTATTCCACTTGATCTTCCCTTTGTAACCATTATACTCCTCCCCTAGCGAAATGGCCAAATATTGAAATGATCAGTATTTACTCTGTGTTTAATACATTTCTGTGTGTGTATATTTCATGAAAATAACTCCAAATATATGCCTTATTATTTATTTCCCTGAGCCTCCTTTAGCCATTGAAATGCTCATTCTGATCGTGTGGGAGCGTTGATACAAATGTAAACGTTTTTACATACACAGCACTGATTGGCAGATAGGATCGTCTAGACTCTAGAGCTTTCCCTGCTTATCCCTTCAAAGTAGGAGGGTACACATGCAAATATAAGATGACTAGTTATTGGTCAGAATAATCAGATCATATTGTGATGTCATGATCTGGGCCAATAAGTTGCATGCACAGTTCTTACACTAAAAGAGCATTATTATATTTTTAACAATTTCAGAGTGTTATTTTGACCACATAGTGTGGAAATATCAACAACAAAATAGGAAAATCCAGTTTTTGACTGCACTGCCGCTTTAAAAGGGGGACAGGAGGGATGTCACAGCCAAGCAGTTGGGAGTCTGAATAGAGTTCTTCCAGTGTTGCTTGAGCACGAAGTGTTGAGGGGGGAAAGTGGTTGTGACAGCAGTTAGAGAGTGCTGACAGGTAAGCTGGAAGGACACTGCTGCTGTGGGAGAGGTGTAAGAGCACAGTGCCATTAATCTCAGCTCGCAGTCGGAGCCCCTCTCGTCTGCAGCTGGAGCCGCAGCTTGGGTCTGGGTAACGTGACCTCTTCTCTAACCTCCCTGCCCCTGCTCAGGGAGATGATCCTGACCTGTCTCATCGCTATAACCCCCCAGGGGAACACCTGACCAGACTACCTCTTACTGCAGCACACTCTCCTGTCAATGTTACCCTGGTCTTTTACATAATACCTGACCACTGGGGAAGGCCATTTGATATGTCAGAATACTGAGTCTGAAACAAGTTCTGCTTAGACTGAGGCTTTCCTAATATGGACACCGTACAGAATATCAAATCAGTTACGTGTACTTTTTGGATAGAGATGGATGAGAGATGCAGCAAAACATAACATTGTGCAAATGCAGCGCTAAATGCATGCCGGACACAGTGCTCTGGACACGTCATTAAAGCCATATTAAGATTATCTATTAGCCAATATCAGACCCACTCCTCAAATAAACTGGACCTCATACACAGAAGGTGTATCCCAGCCACTGCAGTGCCATCCCAGCCTTGGTTTGCCTGCTAAACAGCCAATTTCTTTTGACTTCAAATGCCCTAGAGAGTTGGAGTGTTATTTACATATTTATGGTGTTTGTAATAATTAGAGGTTCACAGCGAAGCTATTGTTAATTTCTGTATTTTTGTAAACGTTTTTTACATGGTCAAATAACTCAAGCAAAGATTTTTTAAATTTGACACACAGAAACTAGCGGCCATGAGTAACTTGGTCAAAGAGAATGGCACTGATTGGTCTATAAGTTGCGCTGTTATAAGCAGTCTCACTTAAAATTTGAACTTTGTATATAGGAGTCTTTACTCATAATTAACAAATTGGCTTCAAGAACCCATAAAGTCCACTAGGATAGATTTTCCTCCATCTTGTAAATTTTGACTTTGCAAAACTTCTTGTCTTGAAAAATACGTAAAAATAACACCAAATTCGGTATGTAGGCACATGGTACACCTCTTAATTTTGTTTGATTAAAAGATGGCTGAGTTATTGGTAAATCAGGAAATCAGATTATACATGTCCATTTAAATCCTTCGTAAATCTACTCCACAATGGCCTATCAACATGAAACATCTTAGGTTCATCAAAGACATTACCATGACGAACCATGTTAAATTTGGCATTGATATCTTAAAAAATAAGGAAACTATTTACAATTTGGTTTTTTTCACTATGTAACGTTAATGCTTGAAATAATCATTAAAAAAATCGACTTCTCATGGACTAAAAGTCAGATTCACCCCAAATAACGGTGATGCATTCAAAGATGGCCACACTATACAGAAATGTGAAAAAGTACGTACACTCACTGGAAAGTTCTCTTTTTTTTTTTTTTTTTTTTTTTTACATATTTGGACAGATAAAGGTTACCCAATTTAACAAATCACACACAAATTTTTTTTATTGAAAATGTTATGCAATTAAAATAAACAAAAATGCCTTTTCCTTATGGGGAAAAAGTTAGAACACAACTACCTTTACCATCACATAAAATGGATAAAATTAGAATTAGGTGTACCAAAACAAGTGCAAATGATTAGAAAACATTAAGAGAGAAACTTCGGAGGGTCCAGCCTTCCATAAAGATAAGAAAATTGGTCTGGTTTGGTCTTAACCATATGGGTGTGTGGTAACACATCATTAAAAGATCAAAAGACCTACCCGAGACCCTCAGAAGAAAGATTATTGATGCCCATGAGTCTGGCAGGGGTTACAAATCAATTTCCAAGCAATTCGAATTACATCATTCCATTTCCAAACAATTCGAAGTACATCATTCCACTGTCAATTGATTTTGCTGCGGTAATTCAGACATTTTAATTGCAATTGATTTTGTCCAATTTGTTGCGAAAATGCTCTAATGAGGGAAAATGTTTGTTGACATGTGGCTTGATTTAACTATATTATGTTGAAATAGTGCAGCGATTGGTCAAATGTGCAAACCCTTGCATAATATGAAGTGTTTTGTTGATTTTGCTAAAGAAATTGTAATCGCAGAATCATGGAATCCTGGAGGAATTGAAAAAACATTACTATCATAATTAGCCTGTTATGAGAGCATCTGCTCCAACCTGATGTCATAGACTAGACATAACATAGTAAATGTAAATACTGGGCACTCAAATCAGTATGATATGTTACATTTGGTATGGTTACATAAGACAGATGGTTACTTAAGGCAAAAACGAAAGTAGGGTGGTTGTTTGAGGTGGACCTTAACCCTTTAACCTTGCTCTTAAACTTAACCCTATCCCCTAGCCTAGCTAACGTAAGCCATTTAGCGACCTAGCTAGAATCCGTAACATATAATATTTTTTGCAAATTCCCTAAAAAATTTACGTTTTGCAAATTTGTAACATAAAATATGAATTTTATTATATGTAATGTAACATATCATACTTAATGTGTCTCAGATTTACATTTGGAATAATACGAAATTCTCTGAGACCAGATTGTCTGCTCAGACCCACCCATGATCAATGCATAGGGTCATTAGAGGTCAGTCTGATTGTCTTTTCTGCATAATGTAAAGAGATTCTACTGTACTTTTGTGTAAAATTTGTGTATGATCCCCAAAAATGATGTACTACATCACATATGTGCAGATATTGAGAGTATCTAATATTGGCAGGCAATGCCAAATGCCTGCCAATATTAGTCACCAGCATTCATCCCTGTGGCTTTCAATACAGAAATTAGGTGGAATCAAAATCAAGGCCTATGAATCTATGTCATTTTCCAATGCGGTGAACAGTCAACAGCCGCAACTAGTGTTAAGATCATCTGACATGCCTTCCAACAGAAGTCTCCCTCAATCAACTCTGCATCTCAGTGCAGAGCCGTCACTACAGACACCCGGGTTCGAATCCAGGCTGTATCACAACCGGTCGTGATTGGGTGTCCCAAAGGGCGGCGCACAATTGGCACAGCGGGTTTGGCCGGTGTAGGCCGTCATTGTAAATAAGAATTTGTTCTTAACTGTGACCATTGTGACTAGGAAAAACATCTCCCAGATAATAATTGTTGTAATGATAACGCTTTGCTGTACCGTTGTTTCTGGGTGCCCTAGAGAAACAAGCTACTGCAAATTCGTTAGCGTCATGGTTGCACCATTACTACAGCGAAACAGCTTGCTTCTAGCTCAACCAGGTCAAAAGATCTGACCCATATAGAGTACCACAGTATGAGTCAGAATACTCATAAAACCTACAGGTCAAACAGGGAAATTGTACTAATCATTTTTCCACCAAAAGTTTTTCCGATAGGGGATTTAGGAAACACCCTAAATAAGAGCTGTATTTTATGTAGTCATTCCCTGGCGTGACTTTTTGATAACCGTGTAAATCTTCCTAGGACAAGATTACTTTTTATCAATATATTTTCCTGTATTCTATTTTTAAAACAAGCCATAGAAAGTTGGTTGCAATTTCAGTTTAATCCACCAGAAAAGACAGAACAAATAATACAACAAATATTATGATTAAACTCTAATATACTGATTGATTAAAAGAATAATAAAACATTAAAAAAGTATAATCTTTGTAAATTATATCATAAATAGGACTGGTGGAGTTATGTCACACATGCAGCTAGCACAAATATATGGAAAGGTCTGCTCTACCCAAGAAAATTGTGGTTAAAGAAAATTGTGATAAATAAAAGTATACCGGTTTAATTTAAGGACCAAAAAATGGACAGCTGTGCCATATAGATTGCAAAATAGTTGGGAAGAGATTTCCATTGTACCAATTCCATGGTACATGGTTTATGAGCTGATACACAAAACAGGTCTCTTCTCACATGGCAGCCAGGGACATTGTTGTCTGGGTATTTGAAAGATTATCAGAGAACAAAATTGCTTTCCAAAGGTTTCCAAAAATAGCTCACTCAATAGCATTCTATCCATTTAGGCTGGGAGATTTAATTAGTTTGTTATGAAACAGAAAGGCAAACATAGCTGCGAGAAGCAATGAACGGGGTTCACAGGATGACAGAAATAACACGATCAGTTGGATGGCAAAGCAAGCACTCTATCATGTAGGAACTTTCTTCCTTTATGTGAAAGATTTACCATATTTATGGCCTTAATTATGTGTGTGGCTGGTGTTACGAGCCGATCCCGGTGACTGACCAGTAGTAACACAGCCGGCCCACACTAAGTATGTACACAATAATATGACTATTGTGAATAGTCAGATTAATATAATAGTTTGATTTAAATGCTGCAGTCGACGTAGCCTATGTAGTACATTTCCTGCAAGTCTATACATTTCAATCACAACATGTTGAACAGATGCCAAGCCAGGACACTTGACTTGTAACTAACCTCAACTAGAAACAATGTTTACTCTCTCTTACTGTCATGTAGGCTATTTTTGCTTTGATCACATCAGAAGCTCTATCTTCCCATGTGCCTGTTATTCATTCATCTGGCGGTCTGTAAATGTGAGTTGCGGTTGTTGTTTTTTTGTTGCTATTTGTTCAATATTAGGAGTACAACAATACTTCTGGCATTTTTGTATAGCTCAAATTCTCCCCCTTTCAATGAAACAACTGTTATTTACCCCCTCGACAGCTATGATGGGGAGAAAATCCCAGCTGGAAATTGTTTAACCTGTAGCCAAGGCTTTGACAGCCTATGTGGTTAGTTATGGCTGGCATTGGTTACAACCTACCACAATATCAATGTTGCCTACTAAGGTATACGAGGGGATAGTAAGCATAATGGGACAAGGCAATCTGAATGTGCACATGATGGAAGTGAGAGGTAGCCTAAATATTATTTAATAGAAACAAATTCACTATTATGTGACTAAAATGGATGTGACTGAAATTAGACAAAACATTTTCCACTGATAGTAACTAAAACTAACGAAATATGAAATGATTAAAATGTGACTAAGACAAAAATGTATTTGAAGACTAAAACTAAGACTAAAAGTGGGGCCCCAATCGGTCGCTTATGCCTGGAACTGGCACTATATGCAGTTTGCAAGGCCTTTAGAGTCAGTGTCACTTGTGACATTTATATACCAATTGTAGGGTAAATTTTACTAATGTTTTATGTTAAGATTAGTGAAATATTTTCAGTGTAAGTGTATTGGAATTGTAAGAGCCGTTTTGCATTGGAAATAAAATGTATAGAAATGCTTTTTATGTATAGAAATATTGGAAACTGTTTTCATACTTATTTTTATTATTATTCACTTTTATTGCTATTGTGACACCTAGTGGCCACCTTTTGGGTTTAACTGCAGGGTAGCATATAAGGGGGTTGTGGGTAAAGACGGCAGAAGACCAAAAGGGATTAATCTTTGGCAAAGGGAGTGGGATGCTTGTAGTAAGGGGAGACAATTTTATCACATGCACCGGTCAGTTAAGGAAGAAGTTGGGAGTATGGGATGTCAGAAAGGAAGCTGTGTGGAGTAGACTACGGTTTGGGCACACAGATTTGAATGCCACATTGTGGATGATAGGGAGACATGAAACAGGTCTGTGTGATGAGTGTTTAGTGGAGAATGTGTTGATATAGGGGGAGATATTGTGAAAGGGTTAGAGAGGATGCACAGGGTTGGGATTTGGGTGGTATAGTCGGGGGAGGAAAGTGGTGTCTAGGGCTCTATTTCACTTAGAGGAACAGGACTAATTAAAACAAGTCAATGTAGGTAGGCCGTGAATAGCCTCACACTCTAGTACTTTAGGTGGCGGTGTATGCACCTTAAAAGTTGGATGCGATCCGCCAACGCAATCTCGAAGAAGACTGGCAGAAGAACAAGTGTACAAGCCTATTCGGGAAGAGGTCGTTTTCAACTGTTTGAACCGTTTAATCCTTTTTTACCTTACTGGATTATTTACCTTTTTTTACTCACTATCACTTGGAATCTGTTTAGAACACCCAGAATATATTGCTTTGTTTTACCATCTACCAACTGGAATCTGTGTGACAAACCTGGACTTTTGTGAATAATAAATATAATTTAACTGCAACAATAACTCTTCTCATCTATGGGGAAAACACATTATAACCTACCTGTAAAGCATCTAAAGAAGTGGCTTTTGAACTGATAGAACCTAGCCACTACAGGTGTATTGCATTATTTTTTAATTCTGGGACTTTTTTTTGTCAATCTGTTTGTTTAAATTATTTAAATCTCAATTGGTACACTCTACATTAGCCAAATTTGTTTACTACCCTGTTAGTGAGCATTTCTCCTTTGCCAAGATAATCATCCACCTGACAGGTGTGGCAAGAAGCTGATTAAACAGCATGATCATTACACAGGTGCACCTTGTGATGGGGACAATAAAAGGCCACTCTAAATTGTGAATCTGACATATGGTTCATGAGGAGAAATTGATTGCAGGTGATTTTGAGCATTAAAGTTACTTATGGAAAGAATGTGTTGTAAATAGTTTACTTGTTTTTTGAGATATCAATGCCAAATTGAGTGTGGTTTATCTTAGGGACATCCATGACAGCAATGACAGGTTTCGAGTTTGTAGGCCACTGTGGAGTGGATTTAATGTGGTTTAATTGGACACGTAAAATCTGATTTTTGATTGTCCATAACTCGGCCAACTTTTGACTAATCCCTTAGCTTTTCTATTTGTATTCCAAATTTGGTGCCACTTGGTCCTATGGAGAAGAATTTGTTTTGACCAAATTACTCATGGTCCAATTTTGAAAAAAAGTACAAAATCTATGCTTGAGTTATTTGAACCCCTAATAAGATACATTACTTTAATTAAGCCTTTCTTATGTTAATATAAGCAACATTATCTGCCAATGACTTGAGATAACTTAGCTTGGTAAGACAAAACAAGGAAAAAAACTTAAAGGATTTGTCACTCAATATAAGATATTTAGGCTTGCTTAGGTTTAACTTTCTTGGTGGCATTATCAGTGAGCTTCCTGTGTACAGCAACATGTTTTCTGCTTTCTCTTCCTTTCAGACGAGGGAAAGACCTTTTCAAACCTCCCTGCCATGAGAAATCAGACTTGCGTTTCGACAATGAGTAAGGTATTTTCAGCACATTTCATTTTAAAATGTTCCCCTTCGAGCAATTTTCTAAATATAACCCGTAATTGTGTGCTCACTCTTGCTCCTAAAAGCCCAAGAAATGCTCTCTGACATCAGTCGGCACGTGCAATGGGCCAATCAGTGGCCAGCAGAAACCTGCCAGCAGACCTGTCTCATTTTGTGAGATATGCAGGGTCAGAAAGGCATTGTGCAACAACGACGGCTTCTCACAGTATGCTCAAAATCATCTGCAATCATCTTCTCCTCATGAACCATGCATCAAATTCACTCTAGATTTTTGTATTTAGACTCATTACATCAGTCTTGAATGGTAAGAGAAAAAAAAGAAACTATGGCCACACTGTACCTATAGACAGTGTTGTGCTCGAGACCACCTAAAGTGAGACCGATTCAAGCCCAAGGCCGGAGTAAATCGAGTCTGAATCAAGAACAAGTCCGGAGGAGGCAAAACCAAGACCGGAGGGCGGTGGCGAGACTGAGTCAAGACTAAGACCGGGAGGGGGGCAAGGCATCGGAGGCGAAGTCGAGACCGAGACCAGAAAAATGTGAGTCCAATTCAAGACAAAAGTTGGAATTGTGTCAAATTGCAAACGATCACTAACCCAAATAGGTCTGTAATAGATAGAAAGAAAATATGTTGCAACTTCCCCCCTGTCTCTTACTAAGACTTTCAAACAATGTCCCCCACTCTTCCCTACCAGCGTATCAAGGACATTTTGAGGATATTTTTCAATTAAAGTAAAGAACAGTAATGTTATGAGTAAAGTAGGAAGCCCAGGTTTCAATAGTCGATAAGATATTATTGTGTCATTAGTATGGATATTTGGCCTGGCGAAGTGGTTTTATGGGCTGACTGAATGGGAGCTGATAGAGTTTTTTCACTCCGCTGGTCTTGGTTGGTCTCTGCAAGACATTATGAGTCCACATTGTCCGAGACCGTGTCAAAACTGACACAGAGACAAGACCGAGACAGTCAATATGTGGTTTCGAGACCGGATTCGAGACCGAGACCAGTCTTGAGTACTACAAAACTCCATATAGCCCATATGCTAATGTTTTTCTAAACTTTTACAAATTAATTAAAAATTAGTCAATAACTATTCAACCCCTTTGTTCTGGCAAGACTAAATAAGTTAAAGAGTAAAAATGTGCTTAACAACTCACACAATAAGTTGCATGGACTGTGTGCAATAATAGAGTTCAACATGATTTTTTAATGACTGCTTCATCTCTGTACCCCACACATACATACAATTATATGTAAGGTCCCTCAGTCGAGCAATGAATTTAAAACATAGATTCAACAACAAAGACCAGAGAGGTTTCTCAATGCCTCGCAAAGAAGGGCACCTATTGGTTGATGGGGTAAAAATATAAAAAGCAGACATTGAATATCCCTAAGCATAGTGAAGTTATAAATTGACCTTTGGATGGTGTATCAGTGTATCAAAGGGCGGCAGGTAGCCTATTGGTTAGAAAGTTGGGCCAGTAACCGAAAGGTTGCTAATTCGAATACCTGAGCCGACAAGGTGAAAAAACAACCTGTCAATGTGTCCTTGAACAAGGCACTTAACCCTAATTTGCTCCAGGGGCTGACCCTGTAGATAGGCTGTCATTGTAAATAAAGGCAAGTCAGTTAAGAACAAATTCTTATTTGCAATGACGACCTACCAAAAGGCAAAAGACGGGGGCTGGGAATAAAAATACAAATAAATACAAATAAATAAAATAAAAATATAGGACCAAACACACATCACGACAAGAGGGACAAAACAACACTACCAAAAGAGATACCTAAGACAACAACATAGCAAGGCAGCAACACATGACAACACAGCATGGTAGCAACACAACATGGTAGCAGCACAAAACATGGTACAAACATTATTGGGTACAGAAAACAGCACAATGTCAAGAAGGTAGAGATGACAATACATCACGCAAAGCAGCCACAACTGTCGATAAGAGTGTCCATGATTGAGTCTTTGAATGAAGAGCTTGAGATAAAACTGTCTAGTTTGAGTGTTTGTTGCAGCTCGTTCCAGTCGCTAGCTGCAGCGAACTGAAAAGACGAGCGACCCAGGGATGTGTGTGCTTTGGGGACATTTAACAGAATGTGACTGGCAGAACGGTGTTGTATGTGGAGGATGAGGGCTGCAGTAGATACCTCAGATAGAGGGGAGTGAGGCCTAAGAGGGTTTTATAAATAAGCATCAACAAGTGGGTCTTGCAACGGGTATACAGAGATGACCAGTTTACAGAGGAGTATAGAGTGCAGTGTATATTGGTGGCAAATCTGATGGTCGAATGGTAAAGAACCTCTAGCCGCTAGGGAACACCCTTAACTGCCGATCTATAAATTAGCATGGGTAGGATGGTCATCTGAATCAGGGTTAGTTTGGCAGCTGGGGTGAAAGAGGAGCGATTACGATAGAGGAAACCAAGGCTAGATTTAACTTTAGCCTGCAGCTTTGATATGTGCTGAGAGAAGGACAATGTACCGTCTAGCCATACTCCCAAGTACTTGTATGAGGTGACTACCTCAAGCTCTAAACCCTCAGATGTAGTAATCACACCTGTGGGGAGAGGGGCATTCTTCTTACCAAACCACATGACCTTTGTTTTGGAGGTGTTCAGAACAAGGTTAAGAGCAGAGAAAGCTTGTTGGACACTAAGAAAGCTTTGTTGTAGAGCATTTACCACAAAATCCGGGGAGGGGCCAGCTGAGTATAAGACTGTATCATCTGCATATAAAAGGATGAGAGAGCTTCCTGCTGCCTGAGCTATGTTGTTGATGTAAATTGAGAAGAGTGTGGGGCCTTGGGGTACTCCCTTGGTGACAGGCAGTGGCTGAGACAGCAGATTTTCTGACTTTATACACTGCACTCTTTGAGAGAGGTAGTTAGACCAAAGACCCCTCAGAGACACCAATACTCCTTAGCCGGCCCACAAGAATTGAATGGTCTACCGTATCAAAAGCTAAAAACAGCAACAACATTGCTTAGAATCAAGGGCAGTGGAGACATCATTGAGGACCTTTAAGGTTGCAGTGGCACATCCATAACCTGAGAGGAAACCAGATTGCATACCAATACCATAGACATCAAGAAAGCCAGTCAGTTTTTCCAACACTTTTGATAAACAGGGCAAAATAGAAATAGGCCTATAACAGTTAGGATCAGCTTGATCTCACTCTTTAAATAAAAGACTAACCGGGTCAAATTTCAGGAGCTCCTTTAGAACCTCGGACTCAGTAACTGCCTTCAGGGAAAAACTTTGTAGCGGGGCAGGGGGGAAAGAGGGAGAATCATCAGGGCTAGTCGCATTAGAAGGGTTGGCAGATGAGGAAATGTTGGATGGGCAAGGAGGCATGGCTGAGTCAAATAGGAATCTTGACATAAGGAAGTGTTGATTAAGAGTTCAGCCATGTGCTTCTTGTCAGTAACAACCATATCATCAACTTTAAGGGACATGGGCAGCTGTGAGGAGGAGGGTTTATTCTCCAGGTCGTTAACCATTTTCCAGAATCTCTTGGGGTTAGACCCAGAGAGAGAGAACTTTTCCTTAAAGTAACTAACTTCGGCCTTCCGGATAGCCTGAGTGCACTTATTTCTAATTTGCCTGAACGAGAGCCAGTCAGCCTGAGTAAGCGTGTGCCGGTCCTTTCGCCAAATGCAATCGAACTAGGGTCGAACCAGGGGCTGAACCTCTTTTTAATTCTCATTTTCTTTATGGGGGCGTGTTTGTTAAGAATAACACTGGAAATATCAAAAAAGTAGGTCTTCGACAGAGGGGATCAAACTGATTCTATTCCATTGTTAAATAAAGGTTAAATAAATCAATACACCCAGTCACTATAAAGATTCAGGCATCCTTCATAACTCAGTTGAAGGAGAGGAAGGAAGGATTCACTAGAAGATCAATGGTGACTTTAAAACTGCTACATAGTTTAATCGCTGTGATAGGAGAAAACTGAGGATGGATCAACAACATTGTAGTTACACCACAATACTAATCTAATTGACAGAGTGAAAAGAAGGAATTGTGTACAGAATAAAGAATATTCCTAAACATGCATCCTGATTGCAACAAGGCACTAAAGTAATTCTGCAAAAAAATGTGGCAAAACAATTAACCTTTTGTCCTGAATACAAACTTATTTTTGGGGCAAATCCAATACAACACATTACTGAGTACCACTCTCCATATTTCCAAGCATAGTGGTGGCTGCATCATGCTATCTGTATGCTTGTAATCGTTATGGATTTGAGTTTTTCAGGATAAAAAATAAAACGGAATGGAGCTAAGTACAGGTAAAATCCTAGAGGAAACCTGGTTCAGTCTTTATTCCAACAGACACATGGAGACAAATTCACCTTTCAGCAGGACAATAACCTAAAACACATGGCCAAGTCTACACTGGAGTTGCTTACCAAGACGACATTGAATGTTCCTGAGTGGCAGAATTACAGTTTCGACTTCAATCTGCTTGTGAGTCTATGGCAAGACCTGAAAATTGTTGTCTAGCAATGATCAACAACCCATTTGACAGAGGAAGAATAATTTTGAAATGATTAATGGGCAAATGTTGCACACACACCTGGTGTAGAAAGCTTAGAGACTTACCCAGAAACAATCACAGCTCTAATCAATGCCAAAGGTGCTTCTACAAAGTATTGACTTCAGGGTGTGAATACTTATGTAAATAAGATATTTCTGTATTTCATTTTCAATACATTTGCACAAATGTTTAAAAACATGTTTTTACTTTGACATTATCGGGTATTGTGTGTAGATGCGCAAGAAAATATATATTTTGAATCCATTTTTAGGCTATAACACAACAAAATGTAGACTAAGTCGAGGGGTATGAATACTTTGAGGGTACTATAACTTAGCATGGTAAGAAAAAAGGTGAATTATCACTCAATATAAGATATTTAGTCTTGCTTAGATTTGTGTTTAACATGGTTGTGTTATGTTGAAGAGTTGCATTGTATTTCACAGGCAAGTTTGGCAAGGTTTATTAGGAATGCCTTGTACTTCTTCCTTTGTTTATAATTTACATATTGCTACTTGGATGGATGAATAGATGTATAGATGGATAGATGGATAGGTGAATGTTTGCATGGTTACAGTAAATGACCGGAAGAGATACTTAAATAGCTAAATGTGTGTATGATATAATTTGGGGTAATAATAGTAATTCCCTTAAAAAACAGTCCTTAGTGCGCAGGGTTTAATTACAGATAACTGCACGTATTGCACATACGATATACTAAAAGCAATTAAAAAAGATACAACTGACAGGATACTAAAATGCATTCCTGAGTGAATGACTACGTAAGTTAAGTCCAAGAATTACTTGCAATATCGAACCTGTTAAAAAAAAGTGGTTCAGTTCATTGGCTCTGTCCTGGGTCCTCTTCGTCTGCATCACTATAGTAACTGGCAGAGTCAGAGATCATATAATTCATTCATTATTTGTATTCCTTTTTTACGCTGACATTTGAGTAGTGTAGCAGACACTCTTATCCAGAGCGACTTACAGGAGCAATTAGGGTTAATCGCCTTGCTCAAGGGAACATCGACAGATCTTTCACCTAGTCGGCTCGGGGATTCAAACCAGCAACTTTTTGGTTACTGGCCCAACACTCTTAAACGTTAGGCTACCTGCCAACATCAGCATATGAACATCTATATGCCTATGTAATACAGCCTAAGTCGACAGAGGTGTTTTGGAGGGAATATGGATTCTATCAGGACGGTGACAGAATAAAGCAGCTGGGAAACCATAATATAAAATAAACACATGCCTTTATCTGATTCCATCTGAAGTTCAGCTCCCATGAAAAGCAGAATCACTCTCCTCTTTAATGTACCTCTGCTGGCCTTCAGCCTGCATTGGCAAGTCTGCTGTCACGGTGCATCAGCTGCTTTTAGACTACAGCAGGGTTCCTCTGCCCTCTTTGGGTCTTTAAATACACATTTCCCAGACCAGGGCCACAGTCATCAGCTACATAACAAATGGGACCCTAATCCCTATATAGTGCACTACATTTGACCATAGTGCACAAAATATGGAATAGGGTGCCATTTGGGAAGCAGACATCCTCACCCTATTACTAGACACCAGCAGCCAGATTCAGTTCCACTCACTGTTTTTACCAATGGCCTTATGACTCCATCCTGATAGGAACATAAATTGAACTCTAATAATACCCATAAATGTGATAATGTGTTTACCCAAGAATGATAGGACTGGAGACATTCTGTATCCTCAACACACTAAGACAGGGACTGGCCATTCACGTAGCAACGTACACAACAACAAGACTTGCTGGAGACAAGCAAAACTGAACAACAAAATGTGGTGTTTTTTTTCTGATAAGCATTCAAAAGCACATTTTCAAAAGTTATAATTTCTCTGGGTTATCAGCATCTCCATAGAAAGTAGAGAAACGCCATTTTATTAGCAAGTCTTAGAAGTGTGTCCCTGTTTAGTTGATTAGCATTAAAGCCAAACTCTTACACCCAGGGTGGAGTGAGACAAGTCAGTTCCACCACAGGGCTGTCACAGAGCTAGTAGCTTCACATTTCTCACAGGCGTCGTCTATGGTCCTCCCAGAAGACCATCCCAAAATGAGTCAATGGTGGGGCCTGAGGTGTTGAGATGGGTCTGGCTGGGATTTGCAGAGGCGCCCGTCCTAATATAGACACCATGTGCCTGAGAGAACCAGCTGAGGGACATGATGTGTCTGCAACGCCCACCTTCAAATATGTTAATGAGACCATCGGAGAGTTAAACCGTGAATAACGATTCACAACTTTATAAAAAGCATTGCGGGGTGACTGCAGGAAAAGGACATATATTAGCTTCCCACTCTTGGAGAGCAGCTGTGTTGTGGAAATTGAATGTGATTGAAACTAATGACTAAACCCACAGCAATAGGCGGTCCCCAGATTGTTTTATCATGGAGTTAGGCGTATATTAGATACAATCCACAAAGTATGCCGCATAGTCCTTTTTTTTTTTTTTACAGAATGCTGGAAATAGTTTTGACTAGAGCAGTATTTGGCAAGATGAATATGGACAGGACGAGCCACAGCATGGGTCAGACGACTGTCACATGACGTTAGCCTCCCATAGCTGCTTCGGATTACTGGCAGGTTGGGTAGATTTGACAGAAGGCGGCTGACACTTTAAGATCCCTTTTGGAGTAGGACACTGGAATGGAATCTGATGAAATATTAATTTGCCCTCAATCTCGTCTTGTTTGTAAGTGGTTTAACCACTGCATGCAGAGAGAACAGATGTCTTGTTCATCTATTGCATTATAAAGAAAATAAATCACCTTTGTTTTCAAACACAATTAACATTTTGCATATAAGATATGACATATGAAGCAGTATCAAATGTTAAACTAAGGTGTCTTGGCCATTGAGGCAGGTCTAGCTGTTGTTATCTGTTTAAATCTACACAAAAAATTGGCCAGTGTTACCTAGTGTTGATTTTTCAGTTTACCATTTCTAGTGTTAATTCAAGAGTTCAATTAACTCTGTAAAAGTCAAATTAATATTGAATAGTGTAAAATAACCCAGTGTTGGTGTTAATAACCAGAGTTGAGTGTGAGAGTGTTATTGTCTCAGTTTTACTCTGTGGAGAGTTAAACATTCTCATCATTATCATATTTCCCAACATTCTCTAATGCAGGTTGATTTTTTGGGGATTGTTTTTGATCAATGTACATTGATCAATTAATTATTATTATTTTACACAAAGATAAAAAAAATATAAATATATCAATATTGCACTCTGAAATGGTTCCAGTTTAAATGGTTTAGGAAGTCTCCTTTATCATTGTTTATAACCCTGATAGTCATTCTGAAAGCAGATTGCAGGTGAATAAAAATTCCAACTGTTTGATATCCTAATTCGGCTGTAATCCAATAGGAATTACACATCACTTTGCAAGGCATCATAATGTGACTTGCAAGCCTGATTTGCCTAGGAACTCAGTTGGTGAAGGCCACAGGACTGAAATTGAAGGAATTCAACAACAATGTCACTAGCTAGGATTCCATCCAATTGGCGACAGATTTTCATGTGAATATTAAATGCACATTTTCCCACCAGAGATGTTTCCATCAAATTCACTTGTTGCTGATAAATCTGTGCATGATGACATAATACACATTTAAATAACTTTTGCAGTGAAATTCCCATACAAGTTAAATGGTTAAATGGCTTTCCATTGTATTTTCCACTCTATTGATGGTTTTGTCACAAAAATTGTTGAGCTATATAGCGGATATGCCCCGTCTGATATTGGCATGTGCGCTTTAGCCAACAGCTCGCAGATATAGCCTACATGATGAGATTATTATGGACAAAATAGCAAGATTGTTACAACATTTTCAAATGGCAGCCAAGTATCGATCATCACGTCACCATAATAAGACCCTTGATACTTATTGGAAAGGAGCATCAAGCTCATCATCTTGCACTTTCACCACCCTGTGAAGTTCATCATCATTTATTTAGTCTGTAGCCTAATCAACAGCATGCTTTCCCGAGTTGTAGTGGAAGGACCACACAACATGTCATAGTGTCATTCCAAGTTTACTTCGATATTTACTTTTACATTTGTCATTTGATGGTTATATCAATATTTGGCAATTAAAAAATATTTCCTCCACCATTTCTAACATAACAAATGTTAGACACAAAACTTTTCTATATATTTACCCCAGAAATATATGGGGGAGAAATAAATGTTGGCCTTCCGCATCTGCAGTGGAAGGTGGCTGAGCTACAGCGGAATGTCTCAGACCATGAGACATCCGAAAAATTGGTCTTCTCACGAGAACATCTGTAGTGTCCAAACAAACCACTATGGAAAGATGAGACTATCACGAACACGATGGTGTTCTCCGTTTTGCTTTACAACCCCCACAAGACTCGTCTGAAGTCGGTACTGCTGATGTGCCAACATCTGTCTGTAGCTTCCGATCCATTTGGGTTACAAACTATTATGACCCCACTATGGGAAGTGGAGTTTCTCAAGAACACAATGGTGTTCTCCGTTTTGCCCTACAACCCCCACAAGTGTCATGAGACTCGTCGGAAGGTAAACGATACTAGTTCAAAACATTTAATGGAAGCATGGAGATAAATGTGTAAAAAAATATATATATTCAAATTTCCTTGGCTTTCTTATATCTCCTAGAACCTTAATTATTTTTTATTTTTTTTACTGTCTGTTTTGCCATTTATGAATGTTATATATTTATATTGGCTATAGTAGTAAAGCCCAAATTACTGTCCATGATATTGGCATGGGTATGGAATACACATATGGACCATTGGGGGGATGCAAAAGGCCCCCTCCAGATCGCAAGGCATTAAGGTGAAATATTGGAGTATGGGCATGTCATTTTGATTCCCAGTTACATTGTTTGAACATTTCGCAGTAATTACAAGACAAAACTGTACTTTACATTGTTTAAGGGATATATCAGTGAAGACCACCTCTTTCGGGGCAATAGGAGACACAATATTTCTCTCTATACTCAGCCAGGCGGAGAAATGTCTTAACTAATTTAGGATGGGGCGAAATGCTAATGCCTGGAAATACAATTTAAAGTTTGGTACGGATAGTCCTCCTACGTATTTACTTCTTTTTAAGTTTGTAATTTTTATCCTGGATCGCTACCTTGCCATGTACATTTTGAAACCGCACTACTGTATGTGTTTTATCCCAATAGCCAGAAAGGGGAGCCATGGGAAGCATTAAACTACAGAAATTAAGCCGTGGCAATATTCATTTTTACAATAGATATTCTGCCGGTTAAAGCAACTGGGATGTTATTCCATCTACTTTGGTTAGATTCAATTGATTTGAGCATTCTGTTAAAAGTTTCTGGCAATGGTTTTATCTAAGGAATGAAATATATCTACTCCCAAAAATGTCAAATGGGAAATTGTGGTTTTGAGAGGCAGTATGATGATCTGGTTCGATTAATTTTATAACATGAGATTACGCTGAATTTATCTATGATCTTTAATGCGTTTGGGAGCGATTGAAATGCATTGTCTACATATAGTAAAATATTGCATGCGTATGATGAGATTAGTCGATTTTAGGGAAATTTGTGTTATTTCTTTCCATTTAAAAAATGCCTGGCCAGGGGTTCCATGGAAAATAAAAATAGCAAAGGAGAAATTAGATTGCCTTGTCTGCTGCTTCCAGTGATTCTGAATCGAGCAGAGCAGATATTGCATGTTATAACTATGTCTGAGGTATTAGCATAAAGCATTTTATTCATATTAATTAAATTTGAGCCAATTTCCATATTTGCCAAGACAGACCAGAGAAATGATCATTCTGGTCTATCAAAAGCTTTTTCTGTGGGTTCAATTCCAGGCGGTATCACATCAAGAGATAAAACAGTCCAAGGAGCTGTTGTTTCAGAGGGGTTGGGTTAAATGCGGAAGACACATTTCAGTTGAATGCATTAAGTTGTACAACTGACTAGTATCTCCCTTTCCCTTTCCCTTTCTGATAAAGCATTTAAGATACGTATTTGATACACTGACGATTTTGCAGGTTTTCCCACTTACAAAGCATGTAGAAGTCTGTAATTTTTACCATAGGTACTCTTCAACTGTGAGTGACGGAATCTAAAACAGAGCTTAATATTTGGTACAGAAACCTTTGTTTGCAATTACAGTGATCATACGTTTCCTGTAGTTCTTGACCAGGTTTGCACACACTGCAGCAGGGATTTTGGCCCACTTCTCCATACAGACCTTCTCCAGATCCTTCAGGTTTTGGGGCTGTCGCTGGGCAATACAGACTTTCAGCTCCCTCCAAAGATTTTCTATTGGGTTCAGGTCTGGAGACTGGCTAGGCCACTCCAGGACCTTGAGATGCTTCTTACGGAGCCACTCCTTAGTTGCCCTGGCTGTGTGTTTCGGGTCGTTGTCATGCTGGAAGACCCAGCCACGACCCATCTTCAATGCTCTTACTGAGGGAAGGAGGTTGTTGGCCAAGATCTCGCGATACATGGCCCCATCCATCCTCCCCTCAATACGGTGCAGTCGTCCTGTCCCCTTTGCAGAAAATCATCCCTAAAGAATGATGTTTCCACCTCCATGCTTCACGGTTGGGATGATGTTCTTGGGGTTGTACTCATCCTTCTTCTTCCTCCAAACACGGCGAGTGGAGTTTAGACCAAAAAGCTCTATTTTTGTCTCATCAGACCATATGACCTTCTCCAATTCCTCCTCTGGATCATCCAGATGGTCATTGCCAAACTTCAGACGGGCCTGGACATGCGCTGGCTTGAGCAGGGGGACCTTGCGTGCGCTGCAGGATTTTAATCCATGACGGCGTAGTGTGTTACTAATGGTTTTCTTTGAGACTGTGGTCCCAGCTCTCTTCAGGTCATTGACCAGGTCCTGCCGTGTAGTTCTGGGCTGATCCCTCACCTTCCTCATGATCATTGATGCCCCACGAGGTGAGATCTTGCATGGTGCCCCAGACCGAGGGAGATTGACTGTCATCTTGAACTTCTTCCATTTTCTAATAATTGCGCCAACAGTTGTTGCCTTCTCACCAAGCTGCTTGCCTATTGTCCTGTCTCCCATCCCAGCCTTGTGCAGGTCTACAATTTTATTCCTGATGTCCTTACACAACTCTCTGGTCTTGGCCATTGTGGAGAGGTTGGAGTCTGTTTGATTGAGTGTGTGGACAGGTGTCTTTTATACAGGTAACGAGTTCAAACAGGTGCAGTTAATACAGGTAATAAGTGGAGAACAGGAGGGCTTCTTAAAGAAAAACTAACAGGTCTGTGAGAGCCGGAATTCTTACTGGTTGGTAGGTGATCAAATACTTATGTCATGCAATAAAATGCTAATTAATTATTTAAAAATCATACAATGTGATTTTCGGGATTTTTGTTTTAGATTCCGTCTCTCACAGTTGAAGTTGAATTACAGACCTCTACATGCTTTGTAAGTAGGAAAACCTGCAAAATCGGCAGTGTATCAAATACTTGTTCTCCCCACTGTATATAATAATTGAGGGAGGCTATCCAAGGGTAAAAGTTTAATAAACCCGCTTTGGTCAGTGTGGACCAATTTCAGTAAGTAAGTTTCAAGACGGGATGACAACATTTTGGAAAATAGTTTAATATCTGTGTTTATTGAAGATAGTGAGCACACTGGATGGCATCCTTTTTTTTATCTAAAAGGGAAATTAGTGCTGTATTCACATCTCTCCCAATTGAAGCTTTGTGGACAGCTGTGTTAATCAATAGTGGATCAACTGATTCCAAAATGTTAAATAAACCTCCGAAGGAATATCGTCCCATCCAGGTGGTTTGCCTTTATTTTTCAGGGTTTGTGATAGGAACCCAAACGCAGACCGGACAACGTAAGTATATAATGTGATATTTATTGAAGAATGATAATTGGGAAATGTTGATGAGGATGTGGTTGAATTGGTTTGGTAAGCTGGTGACTGAGTATCCAGGCAGGTGGGCAGGTAAGTGGTCCGTGTGGCGTGATAGTTCGAATCCGTATCCCAGGTGAGTGGAGGAAGAGGTGAGCAGAGTGCAGCGTGATGATGAGTATTTCCAGGCAGGTATTCTAATGTGACTTAACGATCCGGCGGGGACTGGATGTCAGGTCGTCTCTTAAATAGTGATGACCGCAGATCTGGAACAGGTGCGTAGTGATCAGGAGGAACATGACAGGCTCAGGATGTAGGTGGCCCCTCCCACTCATCCGTAACCAGGCAAATGGACCCCGGTACAATGAAACGGACAATCAACAAACAATACAGACAACAAAAACAGACTCAAGGAACAGGGATCGTGACATTATTCATGCTATCCGATGCCCTTTTGAGTTCATTGAGAGCCATTCTATTTACCAAGAGAGTTTGTCTCCACTACAGACCTTCATTCACATCGACAGGGCTGTAGTGGAGTGGGTCGAGAGCTTCAAGTTCGTCGGTATCCACAAACACTGTCGTGAAGAGGGCACGACAACGCCTCTTTTCCCTCAGGAGGCAGAAAAGATTTGGCATGATCCTCAGATAATCAAAAAGGTCTAAAGCTGCATCCTTGAGAGCGTCTTGACTGGCTTCATCACTGCTTGGTGTGGCAACTGCTCGGCATCCGACCGCAAGGTGCTACAGAGAGTAGTGCATACGGCCCAGTACATCACTGGGGCCGAACTCCCTGTAATCCAGGACCTCTATGCCAGTGTCAGAAGAAGGCTCTAAAATTTGTCAATGGCTCCATCCACAGTCATAGCCTTTTCTCTCTGCTACCGCATGGCAAGCGGTACCAAAGTCAGTTGCCAAAGGGCACTTGAACAGCTTCTACACCCAAGGCATACAACTGCTGAATAGTTAATCAAATGGTTACCCGGACTATTTACATTGACCACCTTTATTGTTCATTTATTTATCTTAATTGTTTTGCACCGACTCCCTTGCAGTAGACTCTACCCACACACAATACATATGCTCAAACACACAAAACAAACACATGCATATTGACGTCACACACACATGAACTAATGAACACACTTTAACACTCTTTACATAAACTGCTGGTAATCTGTTTATTACGGAGCAAAAATATAAACGCAACATATAAAATGTTTAATGAGCTCAAAAAAAGTGGACAAATTTGTTTACATCCGTTAGTGAGCATTTCTCCTTTGCCAATATAATCCATCCACCTGACATGTGTGGCATAAAAATAAGCTGATTAAACAGCATGAACATTACACAGTTGCACATTGTGCTGCGGAGAGTAAAAGGCCATTCTAAAATGTGTAATTTTGTCACACAACACAATCAGAATTTAATGTTAATTTCTCTACCATAAACCGCCTCAACAGTTTTGAGTATTTGGCAGTACATCCAACCAGCCTTTCAACCGCAGACCACATGTAGCCACACCATCCCATCCCATTCGGCTTCTACCCTTGCTGGATCGTCTGAGAGAGGAGGGGGGTGCTGAGGAGTATTTCTTTCTGTAATAAAGGCCCTTTGTGGGGAAAAACTCATTCTGATTGGCTGGGACTGGCTCCCCCCAGGCCTACTCATGGATTTGCCCCTGACCAGTGATGTTAAATCTGTAGATTAGGGCTTAATTGATTTATTGTAGCTCAGTAAAATTATAAATTGTTGCATGTTGAAGTTATATTTTTGCTCAGTATATATCCTGATTGCCTAGCCATTTTTACCCTTACCCACATGTACATACTATATTGCCTCAATTACACTATATATACAAAAGTATGTGGACACCCCTTCAAATTAGTAGATTTGGCTATTTCAGCTACACCCATTGCTGACAGGTGTATAAAATCAAGCACACAGCCATGCACTCTCCATAGACAAACATTGGCAGTAGAATGGCCTTACTTAAGAGCTCAGTGACTTTCAATGTGGCACCATCATAGGATGCCACCTTTCCAAAAAGTCAGTTTGTCAAATTTCTGCCCTGCTAGAGCTGCCCCGGTCAACTGTAAGTTCTGTTATTGTGAAGTAGAAATGTCTAGGAGCATCAATTGCTCAGCCGCGAAGTGGTAGGCCACACAAGCTCACAGAACAGGACATTCGAGGACTGAAGCATGTATAAATAATCTGTCCAGCACAGTTGCAACACTCACTACCGAGTTCCAAGCTCTGAAAGCAACGTCAGCACAAGAACTGTTCGTCAGGAGGTTCATGAAATGGGTTTCCATGGCCAAGTAGCTGCACACAAGCCTAAGATCAACAAGTGTCAGCTAGCGTGGTGTAAAACTCGCCACCATTGGACTGTGGAAATGCGAATCTGGGTTTGGTGGATGCCAGGAGAACACTGCGTGCCCCAACGCATAGTGCCAACTGTAAAGTTTGGTGTTGGAGGAATAATGTTGTTTTTCATGGTTCGGGCTAGGCCCCTTAGTTCCAGTGGGAAATCTTAACGCTACAACATACAATGACATTCTAGACAATACTGTGCTTTTAACTTTGTGACAACAGTTTGGGGAAGGCCCTTTCCTGTTTCAGCATGACAATACCCATGTGCTCAAAGCGAGGTCCATACAGAAATGGTTCGTCGAGATTGGTGTGGAAGAACTTGACTGGCCTGCACAGAGCTCTGACCTCAATCCCATCGAACACCTTTAGGATGATTTGCAACGGCGACTGCGAGCCATGCCTAATCGCCCAACATCAGTGTCCGACCTCACTAATTCTCTTGTGGCTGAATGGAAGCAAGTCCCCGTAGCAATGTTTCAACATCTAGTGTAAAGCCTTTCCAGACATGGTACTGATACTCCTTGTACATAGTTTGGTTACTGTTTTTATTGTGTCACTATTTCTTTTTTATTTAGCAAACATTTGTCTTACTTTTTGAACTCTGCATTGTTGTGAATGGGCTCGTAAGGAAGCATTTCACTGTAAAGTCTACAGCTGTTGTATTCAGCGCATGTGACCAATAAAAGATTATGGATGGCAAATTTTGCTCTGTCTTATCAATAAATTCAATTCTGTCTTGACTTTGGAAGGAGTAGATACCTGTTGAGAACGCTCTAACACAGTTAACATTTCCAATTCTGAAATCTTCTTTAATTGTGATTTATTAAACCCAGATACAATTGCAGTTACATTATTTTTTATAAAACCTTTGGTGGCATCCCATAGAATCAGTGGCCATGAATTAATTTAGTTACATTTCAAGTTGATCACAAAATGTAGGATTTTGTAGTAATGAAACGTTGAAACACCATCCTGTGTCTCTTTTAGGAGATTCTGACATTTTAAGTTGGCAGTAGTACCGTAAGCATAGTGGTCAGACAGGCTCATATGTCAAATTTCAATTTTCTTGATAAAAAAATAGAGGTGTATATAATAGTATGTCATCGATTCGTGAGAATGATTTATGCCTTTTTGAGTAAAAAAACAGACACTGATTTTTAAAGGGCAACACTGCAATTGTATTATAGATATGATACATCATAGGGTCAATGGAGAAACAGAAAAATCAATATTGCATTGTAAACAGAGTTAATACATCATACTGTATCAAGATAGATATTTGGATGGCTGTTCATTGTAAATTGTACATTTTAATTGAAGTGCTGAAGTGAGAAGAATTTATGCAAACTTAATCTATATCTCAAATGGCATCCTGTTCCATATGGGCCCTGGTTAAAAATAGTGCACTATATAGGGAAAATAGTGCACTATATAGGGAATAGGGTGCAATTTGGGACTCAGACTTAGTGTGCAGTAGTTAGCATTTTTTACAGTGTTCTGTTCTCCATGATTCAGAGGACAAAGCATTGAAAGGCACATGAATAGAAATTGTATTGTCTGTCGACTGTAAACATTTGCAATTGTGTTTATATGTCTGTCATTTGAACGCAAATAAATACTGACAGACAGTCACCAGCAATTAAACTACATGTCTTATAGAAACTGCAGGAGGACCACATGCCCCAAGAAAAAATGAGGGAGATCTCAAACCAGTGATAAATCCAAGTTGACAAGAAGAAAATTGTCCCTATATATAAATTGATAGACCTTAACATTTGTTTCTGACATCTGAGCCGAGGTTTGTTGTTTGTCTGTTTGCTCACTACAAACATTTCTTATTGGTGAAAAGATTGTGCATCACCTGTTGAGTGAGTTCAGAGACGTCATAATTTCATTACTAACCGCCTTTCAAGATAAGACACATATTTTTCTTGTGTTGTGGAAAATAATGCATGTCAGGCTGCAAATAATGAATGTAATCTCCCGCTATTAAATCGTATCACTGTCTGTTTGGCTTCCAGCCACTGTAGAACTTTTCCTTTGACTTGTCACACAAGAAAGCTATAGTCCTACATCAATCCTCCAAATGAGCAAAGTACAGTGCCTTCAGAAAGTATTCATAGCCTTTGACTTATTCCACATTTTGTTGTGTTACAGCTAATTAAACATGTAATACATACATCACCCATCTACACACATAATGACAAAGTGAAAACATGTTTTTAGAAATTGTATTAAAAACGAAATACATAAATGCTTAAGTATTCACACCCCTGAGTCAATACATGTTAGAATCACCTTTGGCAGCGATTACAGCTGTGAAACTTTCTGGGTAAGTCTAAGAGCTTTGCACACATGTATTGTACAATATTTGCACATTATTCTTTTGAAAATTCCTCAAGCTCTGTCAAGTTGGTTGTTGATCATCTCTGGACAGCCATTTTCAAGTCTTGCCATAGATTTTCAAGCCGATTTACGTCAAAACTGTAACTAGGCCACTCAGGAACATTCAATGTCCTCTTGGTAAGCAACTCCAGTGTATATTTTTGCCTTGTGTTTTCGGTTATTACCCTGCCAAAAGGTGCATTTCTCTCCAGTGTTGGAAAGCAGACAACCAGGTTTTCCTCTAGGATTTTGCCTGTGCTTAGCTTTATTAAAAATCCATCTACCAATAGGTGCCCTTCTTTGTAAGGCATTGGAAAACCTCCCTGGTCTTTGTGGTTGAATCTGTGTTTGAAATGCATTGCTCTAATGAGGGACCTTACAGATAATTATTGCTCACAGAGTGAGTCCATGCAACTTATTATGTGACCTGTTAAGCACAGTTTTACTCCTGAACTTATTTAGATTTGCCATAACAAAGGGGTTGAATGCTTATTGACTCAAGACATTTCAGCTTTTAATTTTTAATTCATTTGTAAAAATGTCTAAAAACATACCTCCACTTTGACATTATGGGGTATTATGTGTAGGCCAGTGACAAAATCTCATTGAATCCATTTTAAATTCAGGCTGTAACACAACAAAAATGTGGAAAAAGTAAAAGGGTTTGAATACTTTCTGAAGGCACTGTATATCAAATCAAATGTGCAATATGATTCATGTAAACATGTAGCAATAATGTGAAATAGGAGACGCAAAAACATTTCTCACGAATCTGTATAAAGGACCACCATATTTGACCTCCAATTACTTCGTTTATCTGTATTCATGTTTACCTGACATTTCTGATCAATAAAAAAACATTTGATCACAAAAAAAAGGATGTTACCTCTAATACCCCTTATATCCAATCAAAGGGGTCAGGCAGCTTAAAACCCAGACCATGGAAAACAACTCTGCGATAGCCTGCTAATTACAGTCTGTTTCAAGTCTGACTGGGCAGACCTGCAGTATTATAGCCTTGGGGAAATAGCAGAAAAGGATGCCTCCGTGTGTGAAGTAAGTGGGACTGTTCCAGCCTAAATTAGATCCAGCAGCGACCGGGCGACCGACCGTTTCCTGGAGATAAGAGAGAACAGAGCAGTTGAGATGGGACTAATTTAATAAGTCCAGAAGATACCAAGCTAATCTGTCACCAATCGGGGATCACAAGACTATTTTCGAAATTTAAAGAGTGCGTTCAGAAATCCTACATTATCAATAGTCATTTTCGCAGGCAAACAAAGATTTCCCATGATTGTTGAAGTTTAAGCTTTTCTGATTAAGCTAGAATTTGTTGTATAAACACAGACATGTTTGCTGCATACTGTACATCCCTCTACTGTGTCTACAACAGAGTAATTACTGGATAGCTTACTCTATGCATTGTGATTGCCTACAGTACATCAATGGCTATATCAATAATAGTCCTAAAATGGATGTACCAATCCCAGACTGCCAATTTAACCTCTGGGAAAGTAAGGGATAGCTGTACCTCATTACAATAAATACAAAACAGCCCTCACAGTACTGTAGATAGTGTCTCAATCAAGAGCTGTCAATCCCTGCTGTCACTCACAGTAAGCCTTTTTAGTACATATTCAATATAACATAATGCCCTGAGCAATTTATTTGCGGTATTTCATTCAGGTATTGAAGCCTGCATAATCAGATTTCCAACGATGAAAAATACCTCTTTACTCAAGTGTGTCATTCAGTGATGTGGTGTTACCACAAAAAAACAATGACCTTTTTATTTCATCTTGAGGAATTACCTGTCAGGTTAGGAATAATTCTAAAAAGAGCCTAACAGATTGCCTTGTGGGAGATAGATTCATCATAGATTGAATGATTCTGCAGACGGGCAGCTGAAGCTGGTCTTTAATGAATTATCAAAGGCGTGTGCTTGTTAAAGGCCCAGTGCAGTCAAAAACGTGATTTGTCTGTTTTATATCTATTTCCACAGTAGGAGGCTAGAATAATACTGTGCAGTTGTGAAAATTATGATAATGCCCTTTTAGTGTAAGTTGTTTGAAAGGATCGCCTGCAATTTCAGCCTGTTTTGGGTGGTAAATTAGTTAATAGACCAATTAGAAAGAGAGCTCTAAACCTCTCTGCAAATAACAGCTAGTTTTCCCCTCCCCACTCAGACCACTCACAGACAGTCCTACCCAAATTCTTGCTTGAGAATGAGCTTTTTGCTGAGAAGCTATTTTTGTTAATTTTTGACCATTTTAATTGAAAGCAATCACAGTAAGGTACTTACATGTTACCAAGAAATTATTTGATATCGAGATAAAAACGGCTGCATTGGACCTTTAAAGTGGATGGTGAATTTAAATGGAGGCTTCCCACCTGGGCTTCACCGAGAGGTTATTATGTTTTACTTGGAGAGGAAGAGATCTCATCAGGTTTTCATCGTTTTGGGCCAAACTCCACACGCTCATTCAAGTTTGAGAGCAGGTGCTTTCAATATGAGTGAATATCATAATGCAGGACACATTCCCCTCAAATAACCTCTAAATTCAAAGTAAAAACATAAAGCACAAGATTAATTTCCTAATCCAATTCACAAATCAACCCTTCCTTACGCTGTGCATCTAGCCACAAATTAACTTGTGTACGGTAGTAGAAATGTAAATACTTGTCAATCTTGATTCAAAATTGCAATTTCATGGTGCAAATCACTCATGAGCACACTTTTTAAACAACCGACGTGAACTATGCAAAAAATATTGTTTTCTGTTTTGAAGCCTGTGGTTATGGCTCCGAGCCTGTGAGATGGATATTTTCATATTTATCTATGACAGAATTAGCTAATGGTTTTGCTTAAGTAGCAGATGATCAAAGTATATGGTCATTGTGCACTGTGATGAGTGTTCTCTTTGCCGCATTTGGGACTCAACCTGCTGATCCAGACCCAATTTACAGTGGGGCTGTTTTCCAAATGGCTCGCTATTCCCTTTATAGTGCACTACTTTTGACGAGAGCCCTATGGGCCCTGGTCTAAAGTAGTGCACTATAAAAGAGAAAAGGGTGCCATTTGTGATGCATCCTGGGTTTCTTCCAAGCACACTCACTCTGGGAGAAGGGTCCCATTCAACACCTGATTCAACCTCTCCCATAATAAGGCTATTTTTCAGGAACGGTTTACGCATCCATCTTTGAATAATTTTTATTGTCATTATTTGAAAAAGGTTAATGTCGGTGTACTGGCAGGGTCCATATGTCTAAATAACTGTGGGGTTGTGAGCTGTTAGCTTCATATACCAGCATATACAGACTGATATTGTTTGATTGCCAATTAGGCCATTGTACAGGTGCAATATGATACTTAACTCACTGTTAATTCATGTGCTGAACACAGTTCTGGGGGCAGTAGGGACTGCATAAACATGGGATACATTTGTTGCCAAGTGGCAAGATCAGGGTTGGGATAATTTCACATTGACCATATATGAATAAAAGTGTCTGCTAAATGTTCTTATTAAAAGTTAATGCTGACTGTTTCAATAAAGCAGTTAATATTTCACAAAGATTACAACACTTTGTGAATTGACAACAGACACTTTTTAATCCAACACTGATGAGTAGATATCACCACATAAACCATTCCATCAACATTCTGTAAAGATGCACTGATTATACCCAGTGACACACTGTAGAGAAATACTGCATATTTATATTGGTAGACAAACTTGTGCAGTAATGGTGCACTCTATCCTGGAAGACCATCATAATGTGAGCTAAATGTATTTAGTTGAAAAGGTTGTAGACTAACATGGTTGTGCAGATAGCATGAGTAAAAGTAAGGCACATCGCTTCCCCAGAGAACATTAGGAAGAGACTGAATTCATTTTGAGATGTTGCATGCAATGACATTATCTAGGCTCAACATTATCATGGCATTTGTTTTGCAGTACAAATGAGCAAGACAGATTTACCCCATTATAACCCATTATGGTGGAATCCATAATGAGACTTTAAATGGTCTGGGTTTGCTAAAGCAAAACATTGGCATCAGCATTTGAAGTGTTTTGATTGCTCAAACGCTATTATGATTGTTGGTTAAGGCCAAAAAGGTGGTAAAGCTATTTCAGGTACTGTGAATGTGATCTGAAAATTGACAAACATTTTGGGGAGGTTCAAGGACTCTATGCACAGGGGGTTCTTTGGAGACTGTGCTCTCCTCCTATCAGAAACAGCCCAGGCACATGACACACACACAACTATTTTAGAACTATAATAATGTACATAACTTCAGACAGTTAAAAGCATATACAAATCTCAAGGTTACTTGCGTAACTCCGGTTCTCTGATAATAGGAGTGAGATTTATCACTATGGGATTTGATTCCGGCGGATCACTAGGACAAAGAGACCAATCATACTACGTCTGTCAGAGACAAACAGGTCAAGTGGCGAATTAGGTGAGCCCCTTCCTCTTTATAAGGCGTCCTCTGGTCATTCTCGAGCACGCCTCTATTCCTTGCGCTCTTGTAAGCATGGAAATGCGGTGATACATCTAACTCAGATTATCAGAGAACCGGGGTTACGCAAGTAACCTTGCATTCTGTTTCAAATACTTGTTTTGATGTATCACTATGGGATATAGCCAACTACCATATCGCAGACATGCTCTCAGAAGCCAGGGTAGTCCCAACAGCATCACCCCTCAGAGGCTCCGACACTGAGGACAGTATGCGCAACTGAAGGTTCAGTGACATCTAGTCGGTAAAAATGTGTGAGGGGTGGCCACATGCCACATTGCAAATCTATTCTAAAGAGTTACCTTAGAACAGTGCCCAAGAGGTAGTCAAAATCTGGTGGAATTAGCCCTCAAGCCCTCTGGGGGCTGTAAACCCTTGCTATTATAAGCCAAAATAATAGCCTCCACTATCCAATGGGATAGATGTGGATGAGAAAGAGGCCTCCCCTTGCATAGAGGTGCCCAAGAAACAAAGAATTGGTTTCTCTTGCATAATGCTCTCGTTTCATCCAAGTAATTGCACAAAGTGCGTAATAGACATTGTAGCAAGTTTAGGGGTGTGGGGTTTCCACGTCATCAAGCTCAATAACAAACAGACACAAACAGCGTAATTTCAATGTAGTTGGGAATTTATTAGGGAAATAAGTCCCTAGGTGGGAAAGGAAAAGGGGGGGGTTTAGCTACCAGTTCACAGTCCACAGTTCGTTGTTGTTGTCCATTAATCCAAGGGTAAATCCACAGCACGGTTCTCAGCCAGTCCAATTCAGTACACAGGGTTAAATCCTCCTTCCTAGTTATACAGCTCACCACTTAACTTGTCACACTCTCTGTTGCACACCTCTCTTCTAGTCTGCTTCCCTTCTTATCCACAAACACTCAATCACTTAATGATTCACACCTTTTCTCGTTAGTGCAGGAAGTCCCTATAAGGCTCGGGGGTGGAGCCAACCAGATATCTTCCCTCAATGACCACTCCCCTCACCTCTCCCTGCCGTCTGCAACACACCTCCCCCCTCAGCTCCGACCGGGAGGGAGGGGCGGTCCAGCCCCCAAGAGCGTCCTTCCTGGAAAGTGCATCGGCATTTCCATGGGCTGCACCTGATCTATGGATGACAGAGAAAGCAAAGGGTTGTAAGGATAAGAACCAGCGGGTCACCCTGGCGTTACTTTCCTTATTCCAGGACATCCATACTAGAGGAGCATGGTCCATTACAAGGGTGAAGTGCCGTCCCAATAAGTAATATTTCAGTGACTCTAGGGCCCATTTGATGGCTAGACATTCTTTTTCCACCGTGGAGTATCTTTGTTCCCTTGGCAACAACTTCCGGCTGATGTACATGACTGGGTGTTTCTCACCTTCGTGTAGTTGTGATAAGACGGCCCCCACCCCTGTTTCGGACGCATCCGTCTGTACCACCAGTGGTTTGGAGAAGTCCGGGGTCGCCAGGACAGGTCCAGAGCACAGCGCACCCTTTAGGTCCTGAAAGGCCTTCTCCGTCTCCTCGGTCCACTTCACCTGGGTGGGCTGCCGGTTCTTGAGCAGATCTGTCAGGGGACTGGCTAGCGAGGCATAATTGGGGATAAATCTTCGATAGTAACTAGTCAACCCCTCAAACGTACGTACCTGCTTCTTGGTGAGGGGGCATGGCCAGTCCCGGATCGCTTCCACCTTCTTCGCCTGGGGCTTGACACACCCCCTCCCGACTGTGTACCCCAGGTACTCAGCCTCCCGCAGGCCAAGACGACATTTCTTAGGGTTAGCCGTTAGTCCCGCCTCTCGTAAGGCCTGCAACACCTCGCTCACCTGTGCTAGATCTCCCACTTGCTCCCATGGATCACAATATCATCAAGGTAGGCTGCTGCATACTCACGGTGGGGACGGAGAACCTGGTCCATCAACCTTTGGAAGGTGGGTGGAGCCCCATGCAAACCAAAGGGCAGTTTCTTGTACTGAAACAGCCCATCAGGGGTGGCAAACGCTGTTTTCTCCCGCGCTTCGGGAGCTAAGGGCACCTGCCAATAACCCTTTGTCAGGTCCAGAGTGCTGATATATCGAGCAGTCCCCAGCCGCTCGATTAATTCATCAACTCGGGGCATAGGGTAGGCATCAAATTTGGAGATATCATTTACTTTTCTAAAATCATTACAGAAGCGAATGGTGCCATCTGGTTTCATTACCAATACTATGGGGCTGCACCACTCACTATTCGATCCCTCTATGATATCTACTTCCAACATCATTTTCACCTCATTCCTAACGGCCTCTCTCCTTGCTTCAGGTATGCGGTATGGTCTCAGCTTCACCCTTTCCCCGGGTTCAGTGATGATGTGGTGCTGTACCAGATCTGTGTGTCCTGGTTCACTAGAGAACACATCCTGGTTCCGTCCAACCAACTCTGTCAGATCTTGCTTTTGTGCTTGGCTTAGCTGGTCCCCCATGGGCATCTCCGTCGGCTTGGTCTCTGTGGTTGCCTTTGGGGGGTGAACAGAGTAGAGGACATCACGGGCATTCCATTTCTTTAACAAGTTCACATGGTAAATCTGGGTCAAATGCCTACCTCCCGGCTGTCTTACCTTGTAATTAACCTCACCCACTTTCTCAAGGACTTCGTATGGACCATTCCATTGAGCCAAAAACTTACATTCTGAGGTGGGGACCAATACTTTGTCTCCTGATCGGAAGTCTCTTTGTTGTGCCCCTCTGTTATATATCCGCGCTTGGGCCTCCTGAGCCTCCTGCATGTGTTCCCGTACCAGGGGCCACAGGGTTGTGTCCTCCACGTGTTCCACCATGGTTCGATGGGGCGACGGCTGTTGTTCCCAGGCTTCTTTAGCCAGGTCCAGTAGTCCCTGGGGTCGTCTCCCGTACAAGAGTTCAAAGGGAGAGAATCCTGTTGAGGCTTGGGGTACTTCTCGGATTGAAAACATCAGGTAAGGTAGTAGCTGATCCCAATTCCTCCCGTCCACCTCCATCACCTTCTTTAACATTTGCTTCAGGGTCCGGTTGAATCTTTCGACCAGGCTGTCTGTCTGTGGATGGTACACTGAGGTGCACAGCTGGGTTATTTTCATTAATTTACAGAGATCCTTCATAATTCTTGACATAAACGGAGTTCCCTGATCTGTTAATATCTCGTCTGGGATGCCCACTCGGGAAAACAGCATGACTAACTCACGTGCAATTCCTTTGGTAGCCATGGTGCGTAGGGGAATGGCTTCTGGATACCTGGTGGCATAATCCAGAACCACCAGGAGGTATTGGTGTCCTCGGTTGCTCTTGGGTAGCGGTCCCACCAGGTCCATTGCGATCCTGCTAAATGGGACTGAAATGATGGACAATGGAATTAAGGGGTTGCGAAAGTGTGGCTTTGGTGCCACTCGCTGGCACTCTGGGCAACTGCGGCAGTAATCCTCCACCGCTCTCTTCACCCCGGGCCAATGAAATCTGGTCTTTATCCGGTCTAAGGTTTTCTCTACTCCTAGGTGAGCCCCAAGAAGGTGAGAGTGAGCCAACTGCAGAACAGATTGCACAAAAGGACGAGGCACCAGCAACAACTCCCTAAAATCATCATTTGCCTTCACAACCTGATACAGCAGGTTCTTCTTTATAGAAAAGTGAGGGTACATGATCTGACTTACCCCCTCAATGGGCTTCCCGTCCACCACAGTCACCTGTTGGAGAGCGCTGGCCAGGTTGGGATCCTCCAATTGGGCCGTGCCGAACTGGCCCGCTAGAGAGGCTGGCTTTGGGACCACCTCGTGGTCCATTGGGAACATGTCGTTCAGACTTGCCTCACCTTCCTCCGGTCTTGCTTCCTCTGAGTCATTCTCCGAAAGGGCCGCTGTTGATGCCTGGAGGTCCCCTCCCTGGAACCCACACATTCGGGGACCTCCCTTTCTTTCGCCCCTTCCACTCCTCCTGCTTCTTCCTCCCTTACGGTTCCATCTGTTCCCCACGTCGCTGTACATACTGGACCACAATTGGCGGAACATCGGGCAATCTCTCCCGATAAGTACTGGTACGGGTAGGTTTGGGACGACTCCCACTGGTCCAGTGTGTTGTCCCTTTGTGGTCTGCAGGTGGAGGATTGTAGTAGGGTAGTTCTTGGTCTCACCGTGAATGCATGTGATGGCCACGGTGTCAACCCGGTTTGAGGGTTGGGCCAAGTCAGGTCGGATCAGGGTTACCATACTCCCGGAATCCAACAGCGCCATGGTGTCCTTCCCATTGGCTCCCACCGGAGTGACGGGGGAAGGCCTACTCTCCTCAGCCCAGCATGTCATCAGTAACCTGCAGGGTCGCCCGGCGGCTCCCTCACTGGCTGCGGCCGAAGGCATGGAGACGTCACGGTTTGGACAGGACCAGGCAATGTGTCCTGGCTCACCACACTCATAGCACTTCCTGCTGTCATGGTTCAGAAAAAGGCGTGGTCTCGGGGTCCAGGCTGTAGGTGTCAGGGTTTCGACATGGTCCTCCATTTTTCTTCGCTCCTTTGGGCGGGGTGGATCGACCTTCCGTGGTGGTCCGCTGCGCAGGACCTCCAAAGCCACCTGCTGTCCTTCCACGAGTTCCACCAGCTGATCTGCACTCTGTGGGTTAGCTTGACATGCTAACTTTTTAGCTTCACACGGGAGAGATCGTAGAAACTTATCAATGACCACTTTCTCAAGGGCCGTGAGCGTCAGGGGTTCAGCATTCAGCCAACTCTTGGTCAGCCTAATAAGGTCATGCATTTGCGACCTAGGAGACGCTGTAGCATTATAAGTCCAATCACGAAATTTTTGTGCCCTGCTAATCAGTGTGTATCCATACCGGCGCAGGATTTCCTTTTTCAGGCCCTCGTAGTTTGCTGCCTGGTCAGCTGTTAGATCCTGGGCTGCTCCGGACAGGAATGGTGCTAATAGGCTAGACCATTGTTCCGGAAGCCATTCTTCTCTGATTGCAGTCCTTTCAAAAGCGTGCAGATACGCCTCGATGTCGTCCGCCTCTGTCAGTTTCAGAATAAACATACTGGGTTTGGGTTGAGAAACTGCGGTGCCTGCAGTCACCCTGGCATGGGCGGCTGTCAGCTGGCTGAGTTCAGCTCGCAGGAGAGCGGTCTGCTGGCACTGTTCCTCCAGCAGCTCCCGGTGCATAACTTGTTGTGCGAGGTTGGCTTCTGCTAACTGTTTCAGTAATGCCTCCATTAGGCTTTGTGTCGGTTTAGTTATTGAGCTTGGTTAAAAACTCGCCCGCATTCTCCACCATATGTAGCAAGTTTAGGGGTGTGGGGTTTCCACGTCATCAAGCTCAATAACAAACAGACACAAACAGCGTAATTTCAATGTAGTTGGGAATTTATTATGGAAATAAGTCCCTAGGTGGGAAAGGAAAAGGGGGGGGGTTTAGCTACCAGTTCACAGTCCACAGTTCGTTGTCGTTGTCCATTAATCCAAGGGTAAATCCACAGCACGGTTCTCAGCCAGTCCAATTCAGTACACAGGGTTAAATCCTCCTTCCTAGTTATACAGCTCACCACTTAACTTGTCACACTCTCTGTTGCACACCTCTCTTCCTCTCTTCTAGTCTGCTTCCCTTCTTATCCACAAACACTCAATCACTTAATGATTCACACCTTTTCTCGTTAGTGCAGGAAGTCCCTATAAGGCTTGGGGGTGGAGCCAACGGGCTGCCAGATATCTTCCCTCAATGACCACTCCACTCACCTCTCCCTGCCGTCTGCCACAACATAAACAGTGAAGATACTCTTCTTCCGAACAACAGTAGGCACAAATGGTGGACTGACACTGCATGCAGCTCACTCAATCGCTTTGCTGTGTGGGGCAATAGTAAAGCAATATTAATGTGAAATATTGCATATCTACGCTTTCTCCATACAAACAGCAGCTGAGAAATAGCCTCTAGCACAATAGACAGGTCCTAGGACGGAGCTAAAGGCTTGGAAAACGGGCATAAGCGATGCGTCCTCCTACATGAAACGACATAACAGAGGAACTCTCTACTGTATTGATGCCGAAGCCTAAAAGACAGGCCTAGATAGAGGCTAAATGGACCTTGACAGTGGATAAAAACCTTTACATCTTCTCAAGAGGTTCTGTAAGAGCATGAAACCTTAGATACAGAGCATAGGTCAGGATGATCTGTGTTCGGTCACACCACTTCTCAAGAACACGCCACCGGTTTCCACACAGTGGGCCTGTAGAAGGGACTAAGTGTGTTGGGCTGGCACCGCTGGACATCCAAAGGACCCAGCGTGGCCAGCCCAAGGGAAGCACTTGTTTAGTAGGGGTCGTACAGGAAGAGAGTCTCTTCGCGTTGTACAGGTCCCCTACAGGATCCTGGCCCCCCAAGGGAGCAAGCCACTCGATGTCAAGTCTGGCCGCGGTTCGCTTGCAAATGTCTAAGAACCCAAACTCCAAGAGGGGAGAGCAGCTCACTTGTCCCCGGGGCAGGGAGACATAGGGACTTCAGAGGGTGGGAGAACGAGGTTTCCACCCTCAATTTCAGTCGTGAGTTCAAGGAGAGTTTCAAGAATAATCCAGTTGTCTTCCTCGTCATCCCCTAGTTTGATGTCTCCTGAGGTGAAGTGAGGTGAGAGAATCGAGGCTATCCATAATCTTGCCCCAGCTGGGCTCGGTTGTGGTGGCCTAGATGTGATAATAATCCACCTTAATTTAGTGTCTTTTCAGTGCTAATGGCATTCTGATTCAAAGTATACAAGAAGAGAACAAGAACTAGCCTACATTTGGATGGAGGAGGCATTTCATTCAACCCATTCTGTATGTACATCACTATAGTCATAGAATTAATATTGAATCACAATACAATTCATAGGATCTCTATGACCATAGTTTAGAAGCTGTGTGTCGTGTTTTCCCTAGTCTCCTTTCTTGCCACCCACTCATGGTTCAATACCAGGGTTGCGTGCTGGCAGCCTCTCCTTATCATGCCCCTTTGAGCACCACCATCTATTCTGCACCAGTGCCGACCTGTCCACTGTCTGAATCCTCTCTCTTTTCTTTGTAATCTCCCGTCAGATGTGGCAGGGCTTGCAAACTATTACAGACTACAAAGGGAAGCACAGCCGCGAACTGCCCAGTTACACAAGCCTACCAGACAAGCTAAATTACTTCTATGATCGCTTCGAGGCAAGTAACACTGAAGCATGCGTGAGAGCATCAGCTGTTCCGGATGACTGTGTAAACACGCTCTCCGTAGCCGATATGAGAAAGACTTTTAAGCAGGTCAACGTTCACAAGTGGCTCCCGAGTAGTGCAGTGGTCTAAGGCACTGCATCTCAGTGCAAGAGGAGTCACCGCAGTCCCTGGTTAGAATCCAGGCTGTGTCACATCCAACCGTGATTGGGAGTCCCATAGGGCGGCGCACAATTGGCCCAGCGTCGTCCAGGTTTGGCCGGGGTAGACTGTCATTGTAAATAAGAATTTGTTATTTACTGACTTGCCTAGTTAAAGATAGATAGATAGATAGATAGATAGATAGGTACTTTATTGATCCCCCGGGGGGGAAATTTCATTGTCAAGCAGCTACAACAAAACACAGGGCAGGTGCAAAATGCCACAACGAAAGTACATAAAAGACAGATACACGGTACATGATACATAGAGCGGCAGTATGAAAAAGTATAGAAATACAAGATATCTGGAGTGCAAAAAAATAAAAGCTATAAAAGAGACATTGCATAGTATGGGTGGTTGGCTGAATATGTACACTATACATTGGTGGATGTTGGATGGTTAACTATACTATACAGGTTGATGGCAGAGAAATACTTCAGTAGCTAAAAATGCGTATGATATGAGCGAGGGTAATAATAGTTTACTTAATAGACAGACTGGGTAAATGAACAGGTAAGTGAACATTTTGCATGGTTAAATTAGCTGTACAGTTAGGTATACAGTTATATTTACAGATAAGTGAATACTTGCGTGGTTACACAAACTGTACAGGTAAATGACAGGAAGAGATAATTTAATAGCTAAATGTGTGTATGATATCATTTGGGGTAATAATAGTAATTCCCTTAAAATACAGTCCATAGTGCGCAGGGTTTAATTAGACAACTGCACGTATTGCACATTCGATATACTAAAAGCAATGAGAAAAGGTGCAACTGGCAGGATACTAATATGCATTCCTGAGTGAATGCCTACGTAGGTTAAGTCCAATAATTACTTACAATATTGCATGTGATATGATATAACAACTGTACATGAGTATGTATATACAGACCTGTATGAATAAATAGGTCCTGAGTGGATCAGTGCTGACGGACCAGAGTTACTCACGGATGGATGCATAATTGTTAAACTAGGTCCTAGCACCCCAACAGTTCCAGATCTATGTTGCCGACGGCACGGCACCCCGGTGAGGCATTATA
Source organism: Thymallus thymallus (assembly GCA_023634145.1). NCBI lineage: Eukaryota > Metazoa > Chordata > Actinopteri > Salmoniformes > Salmonidae > Thymallus > Thymallus thymallus. Next base: position 25,813,486 of record CM042408.1, on the reverse strand, counting down.
TAGTCTAATAGCCGCCGGCAGGAAGGACCTCCTGTAGCGCTCTCTGGCACACCGTGGTGGGATCAGTCTGTGACTGAAAGTGCTCCTCTGCGTCATAACCATAGCGTGCAGAGGGTGGGTGACGTTGTCCATGATGGCCAGCAGTTTGGCCAGGATCCGTCTCTCCACCACCTCCTCTAGAGTGTCAAGGCTCATCCCCAGGACAGAGCTAGCCTTCCTGATCAGCTTATTTAACCGAGAAGCATCACCGGCTTTGATGTTTGCTCCCCAGCACACCACTGCAAAAAAGATGGCACTGGCCACCACAGACTGGTAGAAGGTATGCAGTAGTTTACTGCACACGTTGAAGGACCTGAGCCTCCTCAGAAAGTAGAGTCGGCTCTGGCCCTTTTTGTACAGGGCCCCGGTGTTACCGGCCCATTTCAGCCTGTTGTCCATATGGACTCCCAGGAACTTGTATGACCCAACCATTTCCACATCCATCCCCTGTATAGGGACTGCAGTCAGTTGTGCCTTGGTTCTCCTGAAGTCCACCACCATCTCCTTTGTTTTGCTGATGTTGAGCTGAAGGTGGTTCTGCTCACACCACAACACAAAGTCACTGATTGTGCTCCTGTACTCCTCCTCCTGCCCACCCCTGATGCACCCTACAATAGCAGAGTCATCCGAGAACTTCTGTAGGTGGCATGTTTCAGAGTTATATCTGAAGTCTGAGGTGTAGAGGGTGAACAGGAAGGGGGACAGGACCGTTCCCTGGGGGGCCCCTGTGTTGCTAACTGCCCGTTCTGACACACAGCTCTGTAGTCGCACAAATTGTGGCCTACCGGTCAGGTAGTCCGTGACCCAGGAGACTAAGGGTGCTTCCACTTTCATCCTCCTCATCTTCTCACCCAGTAGCAGGGGCTGAATGGTATTGAAGGCACTGGAGAAGTCAAAAAACATAACCCTCACAGTGCAACCTGCGTTGTCCAGGTGAGAGTAGGCCCTCTGCAGAAGGTAGATGATTGCATCATCCACCCCGATGTTGCGCTGGTATGCAAACTGCAGGGGGTCCATTGATGAACACACCAGGGGTCTGAGGTGGGCGAGGACTAACCTTTCCAGGGTCTTCATGATGTGGGATGTTAGAGCTACAGGTCTGAAGTCATTCAGGACAGTGGGGTGTGCCTTCTTGGGCACTGGGACGAGGCAGGATGTTTTCCACAGCACACTAAATAAAGGTTAAATAAAAAATAAAAAAACATGGCCGCAGGTCCAGATGGATTACCAGGACGTGTACTCCAAGCATGACCAACTGGAAAGTGTCTTCACTGACATTTTCAAAATGTCCCTGACTGAGTCTGTAATACCAACATGTTTCAAACAGACCACCATAGTCCCTGTGCACAAGAACACTAAGCTAACCTGTCTAAATTACTACTGACCCGTAGCACTCACATCTGTAGCCATGAAGTGCTTTGAAAGGCTGGTAATGGCTCATATTAACACCATTATCCCAGAAACCCTAGACCCACTCCAATTTACATACCGCCCCAACTGATACACAGATGATGCAAACTCTATTGCACTCTACACTGCCCTTTCCCATCTGGACAAATGAAATACCTACGTGAGAATGCTATTCATTGAATACAGCTTAGCCTTCAACACCCATTGACTAAACCTCCCTCTGCTACTGGATCCTGGACTTCCTGACGGGCCGCCCCCAGGTGGTAATGGTAGGCAACAACACATTTGCCAAGCTGATACTCAACACGGGGGCCCCTCAGGGGTGAATTCTCAGTCCCTCCTGTACTCACTGTTCACCCATGACTGCGTGGCCAAGAACAACTCCAACACCATCATTAAGTTTTACGACGACACAACAGTGGTACGCCTGATCACCAACAACAATGAGACAGCCTATAGGGAGGAGGTCAGAGACCTGGTCATGTGGTGCCAAGATAACAACCTCTCCCTCAACGTGATCAAGACAAAGGAGATGATTGTGGACTTCAGGAAAAAGTGGACTGAGCATGCCCCCACTCTCATCGACAGGGATGTAGTGTAGCAGGTTGGTTCACATCACCAACAAACTATCATGGTCCAAACACACCAAGACAGTCGTGAAGAGGGCACGACAAAGCCTATTCCCCCTCAGGAGACTGTAAAGAATTGGCATGGGTCATCAGATCCTCAAAAGGTTCTACAGCTGTACCATAGAGAGTGTCCTGACTGGTTGCATCACTGCCTAGCATGGCAACTGCTCGGCATCCGACCGCAAGGCACTACAGAGGATAGTGCGTACGGCCCAGTACATCACCGGGGACAAGCTTCCTGCCATCCAGGACCTCTATACCAGGCGGTGTCAGAGGAAGGCCCTAAAAATTTTCAAAGACTCCAGCCACCCTAAAAATACCGCACAGCAAGCAGTACCAGAGCGCCAAGTATAGGTCCAAAAGGCTTCTTAACAGCTTCTACCCCCAAGCTATAAAACTCCTGAACAGCTAATCAAATGGCTTCCCAGACTATTTGTTTCATTCAAATCAAAAGAGGTCAAAAAGTGAGCGTCCCTGAGTGGCCGTCTAAGGCACTGCATCGCAGACAAGCTAAATTACTTCTATGATCGCTTCGAGACAAGTAGATCCCGGTTTGATACGTCCTTGTCCTATCACGCTCTAGCGACTCCTGTGGCGGGCCGGGTGCATACACGCTGACACGGTTGCCAGGTGTACAGTGTTTCCTTCGACACATTGGTGTGGCTGGCTTCCAGGTTAAGTGGTCATTGTGTCAAGAAGCAGTGTGGTTTGGCGGGGTTGTGTTTCGGAGGATGCACGGCTCTCGACCTTCACCTCTCCTCACCTCTCCCGAGTCCGAGTTGCAGCGATGGAACAAGACTGTGACTACCAATTGGATATGACGAAAAAAAAGTGATTGAAATCAAAATGGAACAACCCTTTTTAAAGTTGCATAATTAAAGTTCTTTACCAACTTTAATAATATCTCACATCAATGAAGAGCACACAAAGTCCTTAATCAATGATGTATGGTGTCAGACAGACCTGTAGATAGCAGCCATTTTGTAGATGTCCCTGGAGGCACGGATCTGAGTTAGATGTTGCCCTGGTTTTATAGTGTCCCTCAGCCCTGACAGCATGTGACACATCTCAATCTGCTGGCTGATAACCTGTCCAAAGAAGTTGTCAGTCACGTTGACTGTGACAGTGGCTACGACACATCCATTCTTCTCACATACTGCTCCTCTTTTGGAAGAGCACAAGGAATATGCACAGACAGGGATAATCCTGTCGGTCACATACATGAAATTAGATGGCAATCGGGACATGATGACAATACAAACAGGTTTAACTGAATACAGAAGAGGGAGGGGTGTTTTTCTATTAGTTTTTTCTTTTTTTTCTTGAGATTATTCTGTATAATGAAAAGCACTTTACAAATTAAATGAATAATTATTAGTAGTAGTAATTCCTTTTGACAGAGACTGTAAAAATATGTCAAAAGCAGCAGAGAATCCAGTATGAGTGAGTCTTATTTCTAAATCAAAAGAACGATGTGGTGTGGAACAAGGACTTATTTCACATGTAACCTGCTTTTTTGGAGATGTCTTTAGTACATTCAGATTTTAGATGCTCTATACATATTTTACAGCTACATTTACATGGAAGGGCTTAATTGTGTCATTTTACCAATGCAAGAGTTAAGTCTAGATGAATAAGTTGTGAGTGTGTTGGGGGAGAGTAATGCACTATTCATGATTGATATTCATGAAATCAGGCATACTTTCAGAAGAGACGTGAAAAGTGGTTGTTATTCTTCAGTAATCAGATTCTTTCTGTGAGCTCTGAATTGCAAGCCGGAAAAAAAATAATGAAACTAAAAATAGCTTATCTGGATATGTGTCAAAGGTTTCCCATGCATATACAATGCTTGTTGAAGAAATTTAAACACAACTGTATAGGTAAAACCCGATAGATCATTTCACAGAGTAAATATCAAGCCTTTTCTCCCAGTTGAACAGTATAGCGGTTTCCCCACATGTAGAAAACATGTAAAGCATATAGACAGACATCCACATTATCAACATAGAGGCCATGCTTTTGGGGGGTCAATGGTTTCGTATCTGGCACAGGTCAATACCTCCCCACAGGACAAATACGCTTTTAGACCGACACAGACATTTTAAAGCATCATCATCATCATCAATGGCAGCAACAAGTCTATGATGAGGTAATTCCTCCCACTGTAGAGTGAACAAGCATTTTAGAAGCCCTGTCCTAAATAAAGTCAGTCATATTTTTTGTAAAGAGGAAGCGATTGTTGGCACGGTTTAAGTATTTCCCACTGACTTCTGTGCGAAACATCTAAAGTAAAGATGGGGCATGGGAGACTGTATTTTGAATCGATCCCATATACAGCAGTGAGGTGCACATGAATTGTGCTGGAATTCACTCATGGGTAAGGGAGACTTTTGAACACATTGTCCAAAGCGTTGTATGTTTATGGCACATTTGAAACCTGGAAAATGTAACTATGTTTAATATAGAAGTGTATTACGAGTTTATTATTGAAGCAGAAATATGTTCCAAAAAGTGATGCAAAACGGTGACAAGCTGTACCCTGAGCATAACAATAATACATGTTTTAATACACAACCACTCTGAAAAGCCTACATCAAATTGATGTGCTCCAAAGAGGCATCCTGTTGCAACAATGCACTTGCACTCTAAAGGCACTCTAAAAGTCCCTATGGGGGTGTGACAAGCAGGGCATTTTTCCATTGTCCCATGACAACAAGTGTAGATTTGCAGGAAATTAGCTTTAAAACTGTAAAATTTTCTCTCAGCCTCATGACAAAATGTGTAGAAAAGCATTATAAAACTGCACATGCCCTGGGGCCCCAAATGACCCGTGTGACAACTAAAGGTCACTGAATGCTGTAAACCAAGCATTGAAATGTGCAATTGTATACACCTGTATGGTACCCTGTTTTCTTCCCAAATTAGTATTTTTTCAGAGTAAAGTGAAACCTTATCCCATATCCTGTACACTGACTGATCATTTGGTCAGGAGTCATCCTCACTACTCACCTCCCTCCTCTGAGCTTGGTAAGCTAATGGATAGCAAGTGTTGTAGTAACTCAGTAAATGGATCACTTTTTTTTTCCATGCTTTAGTTACACTCCAATAGCAACCAAAAGACAAACACAAACTCATTTTAGTTCTAGTCACAGACATCTGTTACGCACAGCCTTATTATTGACATCCTTTTGGAATGTTTGTGCAGGGTATGTTGAGGATAATTCTTTACTTGAAAAGCCATGGATTTACTTTCAAGACAGTTGTTACCCACCAAATGAAAAATTATTTATTTGTTCTCAGAAATCCATGCTTTTTTCGGGTCATTTTACTAATTCTCTATCTGAACAACAAATTGCACAATGGGTGAGTTGCTTGGCCCTGTTTTTGTGTGAAAAATTATCCTGTGTATTGTCAACATATTTCAGGATATGGGATAAACACAGATGTTGCATCTGAGAATCATGGCCAGTTTGTGGTATACATGTACTATATAAAATACCATATTCTGTTATTTTAAAAAGTAAGTGGCGACAATCCATTACAAAGGAAAGTTGATTTATAATTATATGCATGCACATAAAGGAACTGCTCAGAGAAATTATATAATTTAATTTCTATGTCAATATGACTCACTGTGCTTTCAACATTATTCTACACACAAAAACTGCAAGAGAATTGGAACCAATGTGAATGACACATAATGGAGTAGATAGCCTTCTGTCAGATCATCTTGCCAATTTCCCAATCCCTTTGAAACCAACTCTGTGTTGACACTAGGATTCTAGTTCTATGATTAAAGCCAATTATAGGAAAATTGCCCCCTGTTCTTCAGATCATCACCACTGGCTATAAGTAATTCTGCTTTGTCTGAACATCCACTACAAAGTCATAATTTATTTCCTGACATGGGTACCAGTTATGATATCTAAAACATAATGTGAAAATGCTTTCCTAAATAACTCGCGCACTGATTAAATGATACACTGAGTGTACTAAACATTAGGAACACCATGACATGTTTTCCATGACATACAGTGCATTCGGAAAGTATTCAGACCCCTTCCTTTTTTCCACTTGTAGCCTTATTCTGATGACGAAGCGAAAACAGGTTTAGAAATGTTAGCAATTTTTTTTTTTTTCTTATTTACATAAGTATTCAGACCCTTTTCTATGAGACTTGAAATTGAGCTCAGGTGTATCGTGTTTCCATTAATGATGATGTTTCTACAACCTGATTGGAGTCCACCTGTGGTAAATTCAATTGATTGGACATGATTAGGAAATGCCTACACCTGTCTATAAGGTCCCACAGTTGACAGTGCATGTCACAGGAGTGAATGTCCTTGAATGGCCCAGCTAGAGCCCGGACTTGAACCTTATCAAACATCTCTGGAGAGACCTGAAAATAGCTGTGCATTGACGTTCCCCATCCAACCTGACAGAGCTTGAGAGGATCTGCAGAGAAGAATGGGTGAAACTCCCCAAATACAGTTGTCCCAAGCTTGTAGCGTCATACCGAAGAAGACTCGAAGCTGTAATCACTGCCAAAGGTGCTTCAACAAAGTACTGAGTAAAGGGTCTGAATACTTATGTAAATGTGATATTTCAGTTTTTATATTTAATAAATTTGCTAACATTTCTAAAAACCTGTTTTTGCTTTGTCATTATGGGGTATTGTGTGTAGATTGATGATAAAAAAAAACAATGTAATCCAATTTAGAATAAGGCCGTAACGTAATAAAATGTGGAAAAAGGTCAATGGGTCTGAATACTTTCCGAATGCACTGTAGACTGACCAGGTGAATCCAGGTGTAAGCTATGATCCCTTATTGATGTCACCTAAATCTGCTTCAATCAGTGTAGATGAAGATACATGGATTGTGTATACGTGCCATTCCGAGGGTGAATTGTCAAGACAAAGGATTTCAGTGCCTTTGAACAGGGTATGGTAGTAGGTGTAGGCGCACCGGTTTGAGTGTCAAGAACTGCAATGATGCTGGGTTTTTCACACTCAACAGTTTCCCATGTGTAATGGTTCACCATCCAAAGGACATCCGGCCAACTTGACAAAACTGTGGGAACAGTGGCATGTATTCATGAATGCCAAGGGAAGCCAGGCATTCCCAAAAATCTTGACCAAAACATTTTTATTTATCTTTCGTCTCTTTTTGTTTCATAATTTTCCTTCAATTCGCAAGAGGCTGAATGTATCTCACAGGAGAAAGCATCTGATCGAGCAACAAAACAGCGCTCCTCTGTCTCTCTATGTGTAGGCCATCTATCTGATGCTGTCTGGTTCAAACAAGTATGACATTGTTGCAACCCGTAGCATTGAAGGCAAGAGAAGCCAGCGAGCATCTGCCCTCCCTTGACAAAAAAAAGTATAAAAAGTATTAAAAAATTGGCAATCAGCGTTGAGCTAAACTGAGCGAGCTCAACTGTGAATGGTCCTGGCCCAAAATAAAGTGTCAAGGGAAGCTAGCTTGGATTTGGCGTCACTCCTATCAAATCCCAATGAGAGCATACGTCATTGACAGAAACAATTTAATTGTTGCATCTCGTTGTGTTGTTGGCCCTTTCCTAAATTAGTCATGGATGGAGAAAGGGATTTAGACTTGTGGTTTTACTTAATTTGCAGATGATTATAACAGCGATTCTGATCCAACCATTAATTCATACATTGTTGTGCCTCTGGCCTGATAGGATGGAAGCTCAATATGTATCTAGATGTAGAAGGCTAATGGTAACTAGCTAACGTTGCCTGTGAATGGAAGTTAGGCTAGCGAGCAAGAATTTTAGCCAGGTAGCCTAGGACAAAATATAAAAGTGTGGCATTGGCGTTTCTCTACCAGTAGAGTGAGTCAACATGTTTTTCTACTTGCACAAACGCGCACGCATACATAAATCAGAACCATGGACAGCCACATCATATTTAGCTTACGTTGATTGGATTAAATCGTTTTTGGTATCTTTTAGTTGTCACTGTATTAGACTAAGCAGAGGTGATTTGATGATGTTGCATTGTTGAAGTTGTAATGTTGCTCAAATAGTGGAGGCAGCTCCTGTTTTCTTTGCGACTCTTCTTATTGTCTCAGCCTTTAGGCCTATATATCACAGTCTCAAGGCATGTTAATTATATATAGAGCAAACAATGCAATTATCACAACACATAGGTTGTAATATGTGGGGGGGCATGGCTTACACAGTGATTTTACCCACACACCGCTACTGTGTGGGAAGCATTGGATTCAACCTGGGACAGCATTTATTTTATTGTTTTACCTTTATTTAACTAGGTAAGTCAGTTAAGAACAAATTCTTATTTACAATGACGGCCTACACGGGCCAAATCCGGACGACGCTGAGCCAATTGTGCCAATCACGACCGGTTGTGATACAGCATGGATTCAAACCAGGGTGTCTGTAGTGACGCCTCTAGCAATGAGATGCAGTGCCTTAGACCACTTTGCTACTCGGGAGCTTTCCACCCTATGGAACACTTTCGACACCTTGTACAGCCCATGCCTTGATGAATTTAGGCTGTTCTAAGAGCAAAAGGGGTGCAACTCAATATTACGAAGGTGTATATCGGTGGCTATGTATGTAGATAGATAGATAGATAGATAGATAGATAGATAGATAGATAGATAGATAGATAGATAGATAGATAGATAGATAGATAGATAGATAGATAGATAGATAGATAGATAGATAGATAGATAGATAGATAGATAGATAGATAGATAGATAGATAGATAGATAGATAGATAGATAGATAGATAGTGTCACGGACGGGTGCATAGGGAGACCGAGGGGGACAATTCTTTGTCAAGCAGCTACAGCAACAAAACACACGACAGGTGCAAAATTGCAACAACGAAAGTACACAAAAGACAGATACACGGTACATGATACATAGAGGGGAAGTATGAAAAAGTATAGAAATACAAGATATCTGGAGTGCAAAAAAAGCTATAAAAAAACATTGCATAGTATGGCTGGTTGGCTGAATATGTACACTATACATTGGTGGATGTTGGATGGTTAACTATACTATACAGGTCGATGGCAGAGAAATACTTCAGTAGCTAAAAATGCATATGATATGAGCGAGGGTAATAATAGTTTACTTAATAGACAGACTGGCTAAATGAACAGGTAAGTGCATATTTTGCATGGTTAAATTAGCTGTACAGGTAAATATACAGTTATATTTACAGATAAGTGAATACTTGCATGGTTACATAAACTGTACAGGTAAATGACAGGAAGAGAAACTTAAATAGCTAAATGTGTGTATGATATAATTTGGGGTAATAATAGTAATTCCCTTAAAATACAGTCCTTAGTGCGCAGGGTTTAATTACAGATAACTGCACGTATTGCACATTCGATATACTAAAAGCAATGAGAAAAGGTGCAACTGACTGGATACTAATATGCATTCCTGAGTGAATGACTACGTAAGTTAGGTCCAATAATTTCTTACAATATTGCACGTGATATGATATAACAACTGTACATGAGTATGTACAGTGGGGAGAACAAGTATTTGATACACTGCCGATTTTGCATGTTTTCCTACTTACAAAGCATGTAGAGGTCTGTAATTTTTATCATAGGTACACTTCAACTGTGAGAGTCGGAATCAAAAACAAAAATCCAGAAAATCACATTGTATGATTTTTAAGTAATGAATTTGCATTTTATTGCATGACATAAGTATTTGATCACCTACCAACAGGAAGAATTCCAGCTCTCACAGACCTGTTAATTTTTCTTTAAGAAGCTCTCCTGTTCTCCACTCATTACCTGTATTAACTGCACCTGTTTGAACTCGTTACCTGTATAAAAGACACCTGTCCACACACTCAATCAAACAGACTCCAACCTCTCCACAATGGCCAAGACCAGAGAGCTGTGTAAGGACATCAGGGATAAAATTGTAGACCTGCACAAGGCTGGGATGGGCTACAGGACAATAGGCAAGCAGCTTGGTGAGAAGGCAACAACTTTTGGCGCAATTATTAGAAAATGGAAGAAGTTCAAGATGATGGTCAATCTCCCTGGGTCTGGGGCACCATGCAAGATTTCACTTCATGGGGCATCAATGATCAAGAGGAAGGTGAGGGATCAGCCCAGAACTACACGGCAGAACCTGGTCAATGACCTGAAGAGAGCTGGGACCACAGTCTCAAAGAAAACCATTAGTAACACACTACGCCGTCATGGATTAAAATCCTGCAGCGCACGCAAGGTCCCCTGCTCAAGCCAGCGCATGTCCAGGCCCGTCTGAAGTTTGCCAATGACCATCTGGATGATCCAGAGGAGGAATGGGAGAAGGTCATGTGGTCTGATGAGACAAAAATAGAGCTTTTTGGTCTAAACTCCACTCGTCGTGTTTGGAGGAAGAAGAAGGATGAGTACAACCCCAAGAACACCATCCCAAACGTGAAGCATTGAGGTGGAAACATCATTCTTTTGGGATGCTTTTCTGCAAAGGGGACAGGACGACTGCACCGTATTGAGGGGAGGATGGATGGGGCCATGTATCGCGAGATCTTGGCCAACAACCTCCTTCCCTCAGTAAGAGCATTGAAGATGGGTCGTGGCTGGGTCTTCCAGCAATGACCCGAAACAAACAGCCAGGGCAACTAAGGAGTGGCTCCGTAAGAAGCATCTCAAGGTCCTGGAGTGGCCTAGCCAGTCTTCAGACCTGAACCCAATAGAAAATCTTTGGAGGGAGCTGAAAGTCCGTATTGCCCAGCGACAGCCCCGAAACCTGAAGGATCTGGATGGAGGAGTGGGCCAAAATCCCTGCTGCAGTGTGTGCAAACCTGGTCAAGAACTACAGGAAACGTATGATCTCTGTAATTGCAAACAAAGGTTTCTGTACCAAATATTAAGCTTTTCTGATGTATCAAATACTTATGTCATGCAATAAAATGCAAATTAATTACTTAAAAATCACACAATGTGATTTTCTGGATTTTTGTTTTAGATTCCGTCACTCACAGTTGAAGAGTACCTATGATACAAATTACAGACTTCTACATGCTTTGTAAGTAGGAAAACCTGCAAAATCGGCAGTATATCAAATACTTGTTCTCCCCACTGTATAATCCTTAGCCGTTGGATTTTGTAGTCGCCATATATCAACTAAATTCAAGTCTTTGGAGAAGTGGTGCAATTATTTGGAAGAAGTTGTTTGAGCATTGGACACCACAGCATTTGTCCTGTCCAAGCCACTATCAAAAAAGGTATTCATATCTGAACCAATGACTATAAGATAATCACTCAGGGCCAGTTGTTCAAAACATTTAATCTGGATCAAAATGATCCGGATTTTGAAATCCCATTTTTTCCTATTCAGGATCAGGTAATCCGTTTTACTTTTATGCCGGTTTTTCAAAGCAACATTGGATTGGATCACCCTGATCCAGATACACATTTTTCAAGATTACCAAATCCAGATTACCAGTGCTCTAAATGGGACAACATATCACAATGTGGGCTACCAGCTATGTAAAGAATAGGTAGAAGAGCCAACCCTCACTGTAACTGCGAGCTGTTGGCGAGAGCACACGTGCCAAGACCAGAGTAGGCATATTTGCTATTTAAAGCAGCAATTTTTGTGACAAAACTATCGGTAGAGTTGAAAATGCAATGGAAACATATTGAACTTCCAATATTTCTTCGGTACATGTACAACTTTGCTCAAAACTACATTTTGTGTGCACTATGTCACCATGCACTGATTTTTATTCGCAACAAGTCAGTTTGGTGGAAACCTGGTGGAAACACACCTGTAGCTAGGATTCCATCCAATTGGCGACAGATTTTCATTTGAATATTCTAGAATCCGCATAAAAACACTATGCACATTTTCCCACCAAAGATGTGTTTCCATCAAATTGGCTTGATGCGGATAAAAGGCTGCTGTGCGTGATGATGTAGTGCACATAAAAATAACTTTTGCGGTTAAATTCACATGTACTGAATAAAACAAATTATGTAAATATGTTTTCATTGCATTTTTAACTCTACTGATGTCACCAACATTTTTTTGTTATATAACGAATGTGCCCACTCTGGTCTTGGCACGAGCGCTCGCAGATACAATGTGTGTAAGGTCTACTACATCAGTGGTTCCTAAACTGAGGGGTGCGGATCCGCCCGCCCACACCTCAGTCTGCGGGATGTTCCTCAATGCTGGAAGAGGAGACTGAGTGAAAATGTTGGGCAGAGCCGGCCCTGTATGTTCTGCCGCCCTAGGCAAGACAAAAATATGCTGTGTGCAAATAATTAAATCTTAGATATCCTTATGAATCTAAGGCACTTTTAAAAGTAAAATTTCCACCCAGACAGACGCTCTACCATGTGTAAGCTTCAACTGCTGGCTACTTGTCCTTTGCATAACCCAAAAACAGAAGTGCTTCCCTAATAGGTGCCTTGATTTAAACAAACATCAATTTTTTTCAGAAAGCGGAAAGCTCAATTAATAGGGATAGAATAGCAAAGTCAAATTGTTTGTCTCCTTGAATATTATAGTCTGCAGCTCAGCTTCAGAATGTCATAGAGAGGAATCAATATATCCCCATAAGCATCAGAGTCTTTCTCTGGCAATTTAAAGCTTGTTTCTACCATAAAGCATCACGGAGCTAAGCCTTTTTATAGAACGTTTTATATAATCTGGATACTTTTCATGTATTTAAAAAAAAAAATGAAGCAAACAATAGATAACCTTTTTGCCATTTTCTTTAACAAAGGGATGGGATACCCTCACTCAATTCGAGCCCTGGTTTTAACCAAACACACCAAGCTCTTCCCAGACACGGAGGTATTTAAGGAGTGCATGCAACAGTATTTGGCTATACCAACATCTATGGATATAATTGTTACTGTAGAACTGTAAAAAAGATTGAGATCATTTGAGCTTTAGAAACACGTGCTTTCATAAATGCATGGCAGGCCTCGTTTTGCTGGAGCAGTGTAAAATAAGCATTATGTCGATGACCCAGCATTAACAAATTTTGTTAATTTACATATTGAATTTCAATGTCCAACATCAGTTTCAGCATTTATTTATTTTGTCTGCGCCTAGAGTGGCCTCTTTCCTCCACTGTCGTGCTGCTTTGCAGTCAGCGATGTGTTCTCTCTGTAGCTGTCCATGGTCCTGATATCAAATCATCTGAGAGAGACAGAGCGAGATAGAGAGAGGTAAGACAACTCATGCTCAATTGATATGGTGGTGAGTCCATCGAGTCTCTCTTGATTCATAGCAGAGCGCAGGCGTTTTTGATGAGTTTGAGCCATGGTCTCCACCCTCTCCCCGTTCGCCATCCTCCTATTGTAGTGGGCCACCGAAAACTTTCGTTGGGAAATTCTCCTCCTTATCCTGATGTGGCCCAGCCTGCACTAACATATCCTGTAAAGAACCATGAATATATTGCTGCTGCTAAATCCGACTCCCAGACAAAAAACAGAAAAGATCCCGGTAAGTGGCCAAATTAATAATGAAAATGCAAAGGCTTAAAACTGTTAATTACATAAGGGCATGGGAAAGGAAAAGCATTTTAATTGAATTTTACAAGCAGGGCTAACTTTGGCTAACTAGACTAGCTAAGATGTCAATAAAAAGTAGGCCTATGCCTGGTTTCTTGAGGCAGACAGTGGATGGTTCGTGCAGCACACTTGAAAGAAAAAGTGTATTTCTCAAAATTATGCTATAGGTTAGGTTATTCCCCAAACACATGAATAGTCTTTCCAACAATCCCTAATGAATTTAAGAAAATTTTGTTTTTTACCCACAGAATTACGTTACAATTTTTGTCCCAATCTGTGCGCAGATGGTTCACCTTTGACCCTTACATTCAGGGGCAAACTAACCAATCAGATTGCACGTTATTGTAGCGTGGCTACTGGATGCTCACCGTGAAGTCAACATGGTGAGTAGTTTATTTATAATATTGCCATATTTTGAATTACTACTAAATTAAATCCCCTACTGTATGAAGTGTTTATCATAAACAATTGTTGTATGAAATGATAGCTGTCAGTATTGAATTAGTTTGGTGTGATTATGACTGCAACTGTTGTTATCCGGCTAGCTTGGTAACTTAGCTAGTAGCTAGCTAGCTAAACCAGCAGTTAGCTAGCCCGCGAACTAGCAGCTATTCCGCGGAAGTTAGCGTGCTGTAGTAAGGAAACCCTTTTCATAATCTAGCAAAAGTTAAACGGGGCAAGTTAGACATGTGTGGTGTGAAAACATTCGTGTGTAGTAGTAGCCAATTACTTTGCCAGCTAACTAGCTAGCAACTAGATACAAGTAAGCATTTCGTTGGACGGTGTAACGTTATACCATGTGCCCCGTACATACGACTAATACAATTTAACATGTTGGCGTTGAAACAATGCGTTGAATAGTTAAGCTAGCTAGCTAGCTAGCTATGTTTGCTAGCATTGACGTATTAACTTCGTAAGCTAGCATGCGGTTGGCTAAATAACTAGATAAATGGCTATCCATCTAGTAGGCAGGTTCCGTCATTCCTATCGACAGTGAAATAACAGCAAGCAGACGCTTCACTGCTTCTAGTTAGCTATACCTAGCCATGGACAGAACTGCGTATACTGTATCCACATAAAAAGTTAGTTATCAATCTTTACTGTAACTTATCTGTTGCAGAGTGCTGTGGTCAAGTAGGCTAACTAGGTAGTAGTAGGCTAACTTTGTTCTGTCCAGGGTTAGCTAGCTCCTTACCTAGTCCAATATGTAATAAATAGGTACGCTCCTTACCCAGACCACAATACATTATTCAATAGAGAGAATAGCAAGAACAGAGATCATTGACATAGTCAACATTTTACAATTTAGGCTTTCATATTTTTATTTTATTTTATTTCAGCATTATTTAACCAGGTAGGCCTGATGAGAACAAGTTTTCATTTACAACTGCGACCTGGCCAAGACAAAGCAAAGTAGTGCGACAAAAAACAACAGAGTTACACATGAGAATAAACAAACGTACAGTCAATAACACAATAGAGAATCTATATACAGAGTGCAAATGTAGTGCAAAATTCAGTAAGGTTAGGAAGGTAGGACAATAAATAGGCCATAGTGGCGAATTTACAAATTAGAATTAACACTGGAGTGATATATGTGCAAATAGAGATACTGGAGTGCAAAATGAGTGAAAATAATAAATATGGGGATGAGGTAGTAGGGTGGGCTATTTACAGAAGGGTTATATACAGGTGCAGTGATCGATAAGCAGCTCTGACAGCTGATGCTTAAAGTTAGTGAGGGAGATGGTGACCAGCGAGCTGAGATAAAGCGGGGATTTACCTAGTAAAGACTTATCGATGACCTGGAGCCAGTGGGTTTTGGCGACGAATATGTAGTGAGGGCCAGCCAACGAGAGAATACAGGTCGCAGTGGTGGGTAGTATATGGGGCTTTGGTAACAAAACGGATGGCACTGTGATAGATTACATCCAATTTGCTGAGTAGAGTGTTGGAGGCTATTTTGTAAATGACATCGCCAAAGTCAAGGATCGGTAGGATAGTCAGTTTTACAAGGGCATGTTTGGCAGCATGAGTGAAGGAGGCTTTGTTGCGAAATTGGAAGCCTATTCTAGTTTTAATTTTGGATTGGAGATGGTTAATGTGAGTCTGGAAGTTTAGTTTACAGTCTAACCAGACGCCTAGGTATTTGTAGGGGTCCACGTATTCTATTTAGCTAGATGTTATAGCACATACTAGCAGCATGTGTCATGTAGCTTATCTGAATAATGTACAAAATCAGTACTTCAGAATTTTTTTATGTAGACTACATCAGTACACCTCAGTTAAATGTTACAGTACATAGCAGTACAGGACAGATATGAGCCTTATAATAAAGGTTATAGTAGTAACTGTATGGGGCCTCTTGTTCATGTCCAGTCTTCAGATGGTCATAATGGCCAGAGCCAAGCACCTTCTTTTGCTGGGGTCCCACCCTCAGGAATGCCACCGCCTTTTGTAAGTTTGTGTTGGAAAACCTTCTCTGTGTTCCCAATGTCATCTCAAAATGGAGTTACATTGAGTGTGTTGAATCTCACAGCTTGTCTTCAAAATGTTTTCCTGTCTAGATGGGACCACCAGGAATGCCACCTCATTACCCACCGATGGGAATGCCACCCATGGGACAGAGGCCTCCCAACATGGCTCCCATGCCACCTGGCATGATGCCACCTGGCATGATGCCACCAATGGGAGGGCCGCCGATGGGACAGGTGAGCCTACTATCAAGCTTAGTTGTCCACTTGTAGTCCCAGAACATAGGCTAGACCTACAGATCAATCATTTTTTATTTGTTGGTATTTTCTAGTTTAGCTCTCAACAACCTAACTCACCAATATGTAGCCTTGTGTAATGGTTTGATTTTCATTAAATGTAGGCTTATTGATGTTTTGGTTGACTTTCCAGTTACAGTACCTTCAGGAAAGTATTCACACCCCTTTACTTTTGCCACATTTTGTTGTTACAAATTGGGATTTAATTGTAATTGCAGTGTCGTCACGCTAGCTCTAGCAGAGATGGGACCCCCCCCCTCTCCTGTTGGGGGGGCAGTTTTATGACTCTACAGCACCTTCATAAATTCCTGGCCATGCAGTATGGGGGATAGAGAATCTCAGAACAGGAAAAAGAGAATCTCCCGCCAGATACTCCTACCCCAACTATTGGAGAATTAAACAATATTTATAATTTTGAGAATGTGGAGACTGTCAGTGGAATTGCCAGTTACGGTCCTGTCCACTCTGTGCCACCATGGTGACCTCAGAAAGGACAGAACAGCCACAATACCCTAACTCTGTCATTAATGCCCCTTCAATTGAGGCTTGCATCTGAAATAATGTATAAATGTTTGACTAAGTTTGAGAATACTCTTGAAACGATAACAATGTGATTTTAGCCTTTTTATGAGATAAAGGTTTTCCATGTCCGTTTGCCCACTTACTAAGCCACGCCCCTAATGAGGTCAGAAGAGCGTGTCAGTGTGATGGGACCGCCTCTCTGACCCGTGTCTAAGAGTACTAAGTCTGCACAAGGATGTGCAGACTTGGCAATTTTAATAGGAAACCGTGGCAATTTTAAGATTATTTCACTTATAATTCACTATATCTAAATTCCAATGGGTCTTAAGTTTACATACACTAAGTTGGCTGTGCCTTTAAACAGCTTGGAAAATTCCAGAAAATTATGTCTTGGCTTTAGAAGCTTCTGATAGGCTCATTTACATAATTTGAGTCAATTGGAGGTGTACCTGTGGATGAATTTCAAGGCCTACCTTTGAACTCGGTGCCTCTTTGCTCGACATAATAGGAAAATCAAAACAAATCAAAACAAATCAGCTAAGAACTCAGAAAAAAAAAAATGGTAGACCTCCACAAGTCTGTTTCATCCTTGAGAGCAATTTCCAAACGCCTAAAGGTACCACCTTCATCTGTATAAACAATAGTACGCAAGTATAAATACAAACAAAATAGAACTGTTTGGCCATAATGACCATTGTTATGTTTGGAGGAAAAATGGGGACGCTTGCAAGCCGAAGAACACCATCCCAACCGTGAAGCACGGGGGTGGCAGCATCATGTTGTGGGGATGCTTTGCTGCAGGAGGGACTGGTGCACTTCACAAAATAGATGGCATCATGAGGAAGGAAAATGTATGTGCATATATTGAAACAACATCAGTCAGGAAGTTAAAGCGTGGTCGCAAATGGGTCTTCCAAATGGACAATGACCCCAAGCATACTTCCGAAGTTGTGGCAAAATGGCTTAAGGAAGTCAAGGTATTGGAGTGGCCATCACAAAGCCCTGACCTCAATCCTACAGAAAATGTTGTTGGCAGAACTGAAAAAGCCAGTGCAAGCAAGGAGGCCTACAAACCTGACTCAGTTACACCAGTTCTGAGTGGGCCAAAATTCACCCAACTTATTGTGGAAGGCTACCCAAAATGTTTGACCCAAGTTAAACAATTTAAAGGCAATGCTACCAAATACTAATTGAGTGTATGTAAACTTCTGACCCACTGGGAATGTGATGAAAGAAATAAAAGCTGAAATAAATAATTCTCTACTATTATTCTGACATTTCACATTCTTAAAATAAAGTGGTGATCCTAACTGACCTAAGACAGGGAATTTTTACTATAATTAAATGTCAGGAACTGTGAAAAAATGAGTTTAAATGTATTTGGCTAAGGTGTATGTAAACTTAAGTCTTTTAAGAGTTGTGCACGTCTGGGCCCTGGATTGTACAATATTTGCCCATTAATTCTTTTTTTAAACTCTTCAAGCTCTGCCAAGTTGGTTGTTGATCATTGTTAGACAGCCTTTTTCAAGTCTTGCCATAGATTTTCAAGCAGATTTAAGTCAAAACTGTAACTAGGCCACTCAGGAACATTCAAGGTCGTCTGGGTAAGCAACTCCAGTGTATATTAGGCCTTGTGTTATAGGTTATTGTCCTGCTGAAAGGTGAATTTGTCTCCCAATGTCTGTTGAAAAGCAGACTGAACCAGCTCTATTCCATTTATTTTTAACCTAAAAAAAAAGAGATTTGCCCCAAACATATTGCTTTGTATTCAGAACCAAAAATGTATTTAGGTTAGTAATGTGGAGTAACTACAATGCCGTTGATCCATCCTCGGTTTTCCCCTATCACAGACATTTACTCTAACTTTTAAAGTCTCCATTGGCCTCATGGTGAAATCCCTGAGTTGTTTCCTTTCTATCTATCAACTGATTTAGGAAGGACTCCTGTATCTTTGTAGTTACTGGTGTATTGATACACCATCCAAAGCGTAATTCATAACTTCACCATGCTCAAAGGGATATTTAGTGTCTGCTTTTTTTTTTGTACCCATCTATCAATAGGTGCCCTTCTTTGCGAGGCATTGGACAACCTCCCTGGTTTTGGTTTGAATCTGTGCTTGAAATTCACTACTCAACTGAGGGACCTTGAATAGATAATTGTATGTGTGGGGTACCGAGATGGGGTAATCATTCAAATATCATGTTAACCTTTATTGCACACAGTGATTCCATGCAGTTTATTATTATTACTGCTGAACGTATGTAGGCTTGCCATAACAAATGGGTTGAATACTTATTGACTCAAGACATTTCAGCTTTACATTTGTTTTATTAATTACTAAAAATAAACATTATTCCACTGGGGCTATTGTGTGTATAGTTCAGTGACACCAAATCTAAATGTAATACATTTTAAATTCAGGCTATAACACAACAAAATGTAGGAAATGTCAAGGGGTGTGAATACTTTCTGAAGGCAAAATTAGGAATTGACATGGCCAGATCATTCTTATAAATGTTTGACATATTTCTGCTGTTGGGAAGAGAATAGGATCTTATGCAGAAAAATATGTTAGTAGTACAAGGCTACAGCGGGTGAAATAAGTATTGAACACGTCACCATTTTTCTCAGTAAATATATTTCCAAAGGTGCTATTGACATGACATTTTCACCAGATGTTGTAACAACCCAAGTAATCCATACATACAAAGAAACCAAAACAAATAAGTTCAGAAATTAAGTTGTGTAATAATGTGAAATGACACAGGGAAAAAGAATTGAACACACTTACTGATATTTATTTAATACTTTGTACAAAAGCCTTTGTTGGTAATGACAGCTTCAAGACGCCTCCTGTATGGAGAAACTAGTCGCATGCATTGCTCTGGTGTGATTTTGGCCCATTCTTCCACACAAACAGTCTTCAAATCTTGAAGGTTCCGTGGGCCTCTTCTATGAATCTTGATCTTCAGTTCTTTCCATAGATTTTCAATGGGATTTAAGTCAGGTGATTGGCTGGGCCATTCTAGCAGCTTTATTTTCTTTCTTTGAAACCAATTGAGAGTTTCCTTGGCTGTGTGTTTGGGATCATTGTCTTGCTGAAATGCCCACCCTCGTTTCATCTTCATCATCCTGGTAGATGGCAGCAGATTTTTGTCAAGAATATCTCGGTAAATTTGCCCATTCATCCTTCATTCAATTATGTGAAGTTTGCCAGTACCATTTGCTGAAAAGCAGCCCCACACCATGATGTTCCCACCTCCAAACTTCACTGTTGGTATGGTGTTTTTAGGGTGATGTGCAGTGCCATTTCTCCTCCAAAAATGGTGTGAATTATGACATCCAAACAGTTCAATTTTGCTCTCATCTGACCACACTATATTCTCCCAGTATTTCACTGGCTTTTCCAAATGTTGTGCAGCAAACTTTAAACGAGCTTCAACATGCTTTTTTTTCAGCAATGGAGTCTCGCGTGGTGAGCGTGCATACAGGCCATGGCGGTGGAGTGCATTACTTACTGTTTTCTTTGAGACAACAGTACCTGCTAATTGCAGGTCTTTTTGAAGCTCTCCACAAGTCCACAAGTGGTCCTTGGCTCTTGGACAACTCTTCTGATTATTCTTTTCACTCCTCTGTCAGAAAACACCTGGTCGAGGCAAATTTATGGTGAAATGATTGTCTTTCCACTTCCATATTATGGCCCCAACAATGCTCACTGGAACATTCAGAAGCTTAGAAATGCGCCTATAACCAATGCCATCCTTATGTTTTGCAACAATTAGGTTGCGAAGGTCTTGAGACAGCTCTTTGCTTTTACCCATCATGAGATGTGTCTTGTGTGACACCTTGGCAATGAGACCTTTTTGTAGGCCATCAGTTGGGACTGAACCAGCTGGTATTAATTTGCACTGACAGGGGGCTGGATTGCTTTTTAATTACTGATAGTTTTCAGCTGTTGTCTTGGCTTTCCATGCCTTTTTGCACCTCCATTTCTTCATGTGTTCAATACTTTTTCCCTGTGTCATTTCACATTATTACACAAAACTTAATTTCTGAACTTATTTGTTTTGGTTTCTTTGTATGTATGGATTACTTGGGTTATTACCAACATCTGGTGAAAATTTCATGTCAATAGCACCTTTGGAAATATATTTACTGAGAAAAATGGTGACGTGTTCAATACTTATTTCACCCGCTGTATGTATGTTTGTGCACAAGGAAGTCAGTGATGTATGTTTACTATAGTTTAATAAGGCAATACAAATGGGATGTGACTAAAATGAAGGGGCATTTAGTTCTCCGTTTTTGTAATTTTGACTAACTAAACAATCATTATTAAAATGACAAATTTGACTTCTAGTGTAAAAAAAAAAAAAGCTAAAATGACTAAGACTAGACTAAATCTAAGAAAGAGTGCCAAAATTGACACAACACTTCGGTTGTACTACTTGCAGCCAGCATATGCGATTCCATTATCCAAATGAAAAGGGTGTGATCCGGGATGTGTCTGATCCAGCTGCCTGCCTGCCTGAGAAATGGGACTCAGGAGGTGGCGAGAAGCTGCAGATCAGAGCGTCACTGCTTCACAGAGCACAAGCTGTGGCTCCATTCGCTCTGTAAAAGACTCCAGTCAGTCGCTCTCACCCCGCCACGGCGTCTCTCTCACTGTGTATTAATACCCAGCATGCACCCAGTGTGCCAGGCTGGAGGGAAATTAACAGGTCAGATGAATATTTCATGATACTCATTTATTAGATGCCAGGCATGATGCCACCTATGATGCCCGGGATGATGATGCCACCTCGCATGCCAGCTGCGACGATGCAGCCAACAGGACCGGTAAACTCATTCGCCTGCCTCCTCCCCGCCTCACTTTTCTGCTTCACACTTTAAAAATAGAGCCCGCAAGCTGTCACGACTGACAACATTAGCATAACTAACACGGAAAAGTGTAGCAACACTTACCAATATAGACATAGGCCACCAATATAGAGAGATTAAAATATGCATCACACAACAAGAACATGTAAATCCCATCTCCATATGAATTATACACTCTTCATTTTAAAAACTTAATTGGGCAACTTATTTTCCTCTTAGAATGTATTGGTACACTTTAATTCTTAGTATAAGACAATACCACATTGTTTTTCTTCCTCTTGTATTCTTTTCACAATATATTGTCAATTGATTATTTGGTGTTGTGTTAGGAAGAGTGTTAACTGTTTGCTTTGGATCAATGCTATCTCAAACAAATACCATTTGTATCTCAGTAGACATTCAAAGTGACAAGATCGTTTCAATCTTAAATTGGAGAGAAGTAAAAGAAAAACACCTTGTTTGATGGAGCGTTGTATCCTTACACTTCTGTTTTCCCCCTCCAGTAGATGCTTGAGTGAGTTATGGAAGTGTTTGCTACATTTCAGTCTGTTGTGTTCTGCTTTCGACAGCAGCCGGCTGTTTAGCTCAATGCACTTACAGCTGACAAATAAACTTTTCACCTGTCAACTCAAGATTTTTGTCTTCACGTTAGAAGCTCGAGGGTACAATGTTGTGTTAAAGAGCAACTGCCCCTAAAAACCAATGTGGCATCAATGAGTCACAATTATTCTACTGTCAAAATTGACTACAAAGTGTAAATAGGATCATTTTGGGCAAAGTCAGTCTTCCAAAACTGAGTTTTGTGAGACTTGTAGTCGTGACTGCGTCATGTAAATTAAGGTTGGGGTTTGTTTCAATTCAGCGCACAGCTGGCAGCACACAAGTAATCATCCATTCGGAATGCAGCTGAACGCGACTCTATCTTAATGCCTGTGGTAAATTTGGGTTGACTTTGGATATCCCTATGGGGCTAATTAGGGACCATTGGTAAATTACACAATGTACATGGGACAATGTCATTTTAAATAGCTAAATTTCAATTACTTAACCTTAAACCAACTATAAATTGTAGAAATGCATATACATCTATTGAAAGCATTTAATGAGAACTAAAAGGTGTGCAACGTGAAAATATTGTCTCATTTACATTGTGTAATTTATTGACGGCCCCTAATTGGCCCCAACTTCAAACCAACTTTGCCACGGTTTCGCACCATCCAGCTGAAGCTAATTAGCAAAAACATTTGGCTAACTCTTCCCACCTGCGAACACACACACAATACACCTATATCAAACCATCAGGAAGTGCAGTTTTCCTTTAATGAAGCAAATTTGGGTCATAATAATTTTCTTAACTAAAGACTATCTCTTCCACAGCCTGG
Source organism: Thymallus thymallus (assembly GCA_023634145.1). Classification (NCBI taxonomy): domain Eukaryota; kingdom Metazoa; phylum Chordata; class Actinopteri; order Salmoniformes; family Salmonidae; genus Thymallus; species Thymallus thymallus. The sequence continues at coordinate 25,790,287 of CM042408.1, read as the reverse complement.
AGTGGACACAACCACTGTGCCTGGAACTGTTGTAAGTGCAACCTATTTTCTCTGGATAAGTTAATTTAGTGCTAGAATCATTACATGAAATTACATTATCTAAATGACCAACCCTACTATAATATATCTGCTGTTCAACAGGGTACAACAAATGGCTCGCCACAGGATGATCAACCAAAGAATGTAATGAACATGCCTTTACTCTTCCTAACCACAAATGGATCATTGTTTTCTGTCCAAAGATATAGCCTTAAAGGAAAGATTCACCCATTTTGAATGTTATATTGTTTTTGTGCGGCGATGTTCTGACGATTCCCAGGGTAATTCCATGTTTTCATGTACACTACCGTTCAAAAGTTTGGGTTAGCTGATCCAAGTTTATCATTTTAAAAGGCTAATTGATCATTTGAAAGCCCTTTTGCAATTATGTTAGCACAGCTGAAAAAAAATGTGCTGATTAAAGAAGCAATATAACTGGACTTCTTTAGACTAGTTGAGTATCTTGAGCATCAGCATTGGTGGGTTCGATTTCAGGCTCAAAATGGCCAGAAACAAATAACTTTCTTCTGAAACTCGTCTATTCTTGTTCTGAGAAATGAAGGCTATTCCATGTGAGACATTGCAAAGAAACTGAAGATCTCATACAACGCTGTGTACTACATTAAATAGTACCTACAAAACACCAGTCTCAACGTCAACAGTGAATAGGCAACTCCAGGATACTGGCCATCTAGGCAGAGCTGCAAAGAAAAAGCCATATCTCAGAATGGCCAATAAAAAGAAAAAAATAACGGCAAAAGAACACAAACTGGACAGAGGAAGATAAGGCTTTTTCTTTGCAGCTCTACCTAGAAGGCCAGCATCCCGGAGTCTCCTCTTCACTGTTGACATTGAGACTGGTGTTTTGCGGACACTATTTAATGAAGCTGCCAGTTGAGGACTTGTGAGGTGTCTGTTTCTCAAACTAGACACTTTAATGTACTTGTCCTCTTGCTCAGTTGTGCACCGGGGCCCTTCCACACCTCTTTCTATTCTGGTTAGAGCCAGTTTGCGCTGTTCTGTAAAGGGAGTAGTACACAGCGTTGTACGAGATCCACAGTTTCTTGGGAATTTCTTGCATGGAATAGCCTTCATTTTTCATGTAGATATTCCATTAAAAATCAGCCGTTTCCAGCTACCAATAGTCATTTACAACATTATCAGTGTCTACACTATTTCTGATCAATTTTATGTTATTTTAATGGACGAAAAATGAGCTTTTTTCAAAAACAAGGACATTTCTAAGTGACCCCAAACTTTTGAACAGTGATGTATATCTGAGCTATTGCCGTTAAAGCAGGCAGAAATACAGCCGTTATGACAAGTTTTGCATCATCCAAATAGCTCAGATACACATGAAAACATAAAATGACCAAGGGATTCGATAGAACATCGCTCAGAAATGCACAAAAATCAAATACTCAAAATAGGTGAATCTTTTCTTTAAGTAAACATTTTCAGACTTATAACGTTCATTTGAACGAAAAACTTCTTATGGCTTTGAAATATAATAATTAGAATAAATTATATAAGACATTTAGATTTTTATCACTACGCCACCTGTTGTCTAGTGCTCAAGGCAAAGTTTTGTTGTCATCCTCAGAAGTCTGTGTGGACAGAACATAAGTCTCTGGATGGGAAGACCTACTACTACAACACAGAGACCAAGCAGTCTTCCTGGGAAAAGCCTGACGACCTGAAATCTCCTGCAGAAGTAAGGCCACACCCACATTATGGCTGCGTCCCAAATGACACCCTATTCTCATAGAGCTCTGGTCAAAAGTAGTGCACTAGCCACTATCCTTCCCACACTGTTTTCTCATTATCAGTAGAGGCCATTCCCAGGCTCTAGCTGCCACCACAATTTGTCCCAACTGTATTGTAGAGTGTGTCTAGACGCACTATTTTCGCTTTGTGTTTTGCAGCAAATGCTGTCTAAATGCCCATGGAAGGAGTATAAATCAGACAATGGGAAGGCATACTACTATAACTCCCAGACTAAGGAGTCCCGGTGGACCAAACCCAAAGAGCTTGAAGATCTGGAAGGTGAGTTGGGCATGAATGATCCTTTTCTACTGGGACGAACTGGGGCCGTATCCACAAAGCATCTCAGAAAAGGTCCTAGGAATCCTGTTAAAAGCTTTTCTTTTTTTTACAAAAAAATACTTCCAGCTCAGGGTAGGATTATTTTAAGACACTGCCCAGACTAACTCTGAGCCATGTGTAAAATCAACTCAAAGGTTATCTCAGTTTACTGTATATCATGACATTTTGAGGTACCACAAAGGAAATATAGTGAGAACGCTCATTGACGTTGTTGCAAATTATGGGGAACCAATCGCGATGAGGCATCCACAGCTGTAAACTGTACATCAAACGTTGCAATGTTGAATGGATAACTTGAAATAACATGTAGGTCATTTATAATTATTAGGCATATCATGTGAAATAGGCCTTGTGAAAGCTTTGTCAAAGCACAAGAGTTGTCAAACAGGTTTTTAGAAATGTTTGCAAATTTATTACAAATAAACTGTGTTCAGACCCTTTTCTGTGAGACTCGAATTGAGCACAGGTTCATCCTGTTTCCATTGATCATCGTTGTTATGTTTCTACAACTAAATTCCATTGATTGGACATGATTTGGAAATGGCGCACACCTGTCTATTTAAGGTCCCACAGTTGACATTGCATGTCAGAGCAAAAACCAAGCCATGAGATCGAAGTAATTGTCCATAGGGATCCGATACAGGATTGTGTTGAGGCATAGATCTGGGGAAGGGTAACAAAAAAATTCTGCAGCATTGAAGGTCCCCAAGAACACAGTGGCCTCCATCATTCTTAAATGGAAGTTTGTAACCACCAAGACTCTTCCTAGATCTGGCTGCTCGGACAAACTGAGCCATCGGGGGAGAAGGGCCTTGGTCAGGAAGGTGACCAAGTACCCGATGGTCACTGGCAGAGCTCCAGAGTTCCTCTGTGGAGATGGGAGAACCTTCCAGAAGGACAACCATCCCTGCAGTACTCTATCAATTAGGCCTTATGGTAGAATGGCCAGATGGAAGCCACTCTTCAGTAAAAGGCACATGACAGTCCGCTTGGAGTTTGCCAAAAGGCACCTAAAGGACTGTCAGACCATGAGAAACAAGATTGTTTGGTCTGATGAAACCAAGATTCAACTCTTTGGCCTGAGTGCCAAGCGTCACGTCTGGAGGAAACCTGGCACCATCCCTACTGTGAAGCATGGTGGTGACATCATGATGCTATGGGGATGTTTTTCAGCGGCAGGGACTGGGAGACAAGTCAGGATCAAGGGAAAGATGAACGGTGCAAAGTACAGAGATCCTTGACGAACCTGCTTCAGACTGCTGCAAACTTTCCAACAGGACAACGACCCTAACACTTCGAACACACCGACTGCGTCACTGCGCAAAATAGTATGCAGCATCATCTAGATATGTGTGCAACAAAAGTTAAACATTCACCTTCTACTACCATTTCTGCCATCCCATTTACACATGCAGTTTAACGCACCACACATAACGCACTGCAACTGCCTCTGCAACGCAATGCAGCAAGGCAAACGCAGCGTTCCATTGGAAATTAATGTATTTCTGGTGTACCAAAACGCAATGACGCAGTCGGTGTGTTCGAAGTGTAAGCACAAATCCAAGACTATGCAGGAGTGGCTTCGGGACAAGTCTCAATGTCCTGAAGATCGAACATCTCTGGAGAGACCCAGCGCTCCCCATTCAACCTGACAGAGCTTGAGAGGATCTTCAGAGAAGAATGGGATAAACTCCCCAAATACAGGTGTGCCAAGCTTGTAGCGTAATACCCAAGGCTGTAATCGCTGCTAAAGGTTCTTCAACAAAGTACTGGGTAAAGGGTCTGAATACTTATTTAAATGTGATTTAATCAATTTTAGAACAAGTCTGTAACGTAACAATGTGGAAAAGGTCAAGGTGTCTGAATACTTTCCGAATGCACTGTAGGTTTAGATTATTTATGGATTGATTTATAGAAATATCAAAACATTATTTTTTAGAACTCCAAAGCAATTGCATGTGGGGTAGAAACCACTGATTTTTCTATTATCAAGACGCCTGCGCTAACTGGTTAGGACAGCTCATGAGGTGTCCTAAATAAATATCTGTCACTAGGTGTGACTCTTGTGACTAAAGAGGCTTCATGCATAGCTTTTATGTTTACCCATAAGTGTAGGAGTAAAATGTCTCTTCTCAGCACTTACGACTAATTCTCTACTCCTAAGACGCTTTGTGGATACGGGCCCTGGGCAGGGGATGCATTTACCCATCCTTTAGACCAGTGTAAATGGCAGGCATGTCGTCAATGGACATAAACAGCTATTGGTAATGATAGATCAGTCCATCATCCAGCCCTTTGCACAAACTCATCTTAATGCCATTCATTCTTAGAAATGAAATGGGTTCCTAAAAGTATCCTGCGTAGATATTGTTAACATGCGTATCTCTCCTCTCTTTTAGCCATGATAAAAGCTGAGGAGAATGGGTAAGAGCTGCTTATTATTACCACTACTCAACCAACTTTATTACAGAAGCCTTTTACTTTGTATCACAGCCAGTTACTTTGTAAAGGATAAAAGATCTTTGTAGTTGACGGAACACATTAACTTCATGAAATGATCAAAAAGACAAGACATATCCTTTAATATTTTATTTATCTATTATTTATTGATATATGTGAATGGAATGACCTAATTATTTTTGACATATTGGAGAGGCACTCCTGTTATGTCTAACGGCATCATGTTTGATGATGCTGTATGAAGAGCCACCGTTAATAATAACTGAACCGATTACAGGACGTCGGAGGTAGGCGCTCCTGGCACTGTTATCACCCCCACCCTTCAGGTCGACAGCGCTGCTGCAATGGCGACCATGATGATAGAAATGCCGGTCATGATGCCAGCTACGACCGTCTCAGTGGAACAGATGTCCCTGGTGCCCATGCATGTAGCTGAGGTCAACGCTGACTCGCCTGTCAACTCCACAGAGGACATGGCTGGCATAGAGACCTCAGCCAGGTTGGTACTAGGGACAGCCCCTTTACTCCCAGAGAGGCTCACAGCATGGGCTTACAATGATCTCACCAGGAATAGCAAGAAAGCACTGACCCTTCCACCTATTTCCCCATCTGCCAATAAAACCTCAAAATACTCCCCCCCCCCCCCCCCCCCTCCCCAAAAATCAGACTACCAAAAACCTTGGTGTTTTATCCTTTCTCTCTTTATCTCTAGTAATGATGCCTCAAAAGAGGAGAGGCCAGAGCTAGTGAAGAAAACGTACAAGTGGAACACGAAAGAAGAGGCTAAGCAGGCCTTCAAAGAGCTGCTGAAGGAGAAGGTGAGCATTCCAGATGGGATTTCATTACTCTCCGGCTGCTCAGTCGAGGCTCCTGTATGAATCATCAGCATGTATCATCCCAATGATTGTTGGTTATTACAGTCTGAACATTACATCAATACAATGGGCTCATAAAGGCAAAGCACAGTCATCAACTGTGTCCATGAAGCCCCACAGCGCTCCTAGCTATCCACCATCATGAATCACACCCACACACTTCTGTCTGAGAACCACTTTCGCTGGGTTTGTAAATAAGGTGCTCGAAGCGCTCTTGTGACTTGACTGTAATAACGCTGGCGTGTCCTCCGACCTAAAGATTGTTTACCAATATGGCCCTCTTGGACTCTTAATTAATCAACCTCGCTCAGCGTGAGTACTCTCAGGTCTTGGCATGATTGCTAAGCCTCGCCGCTCCTTCTGTTGCCGTTGTGGCGACGGATGTGTTGTTTTTGACCAAGGTGGCTCAGTGTGGCTATATTTAGGTATTTTTTAAATTTCGCACACAGTGCTCTCTGAGATTGCTCCTTGCTGTTTCCCCGCAAGTTTGTAATGGCTCTGTTTTTATGATTGGTGTTATTGGATGAAAGCACATGTCCGGATTAGGACAGCGGAGAGTGGCATGTTCCACTGAGTTAGAATAACTCTGGTTGCATTTTAAATAACTGCCCATTCCCTGTATAGTGCCCTACTTTTGACCAGGGCCCATAGCCCAAGTAGTGCACTATATAGGGAATAGGGTGCAATTTGGGGTGCAACCTGTGACGAGGCAAATGCATGCCCAGAAATCATCTGTTCATAATAATCTGTCCACTTAACGTAAGCTTTCTCCCTCTTATTTCTTTATATTGTTGGCACTCTACCCGTCTTAACCCCCGCAACTATTATTAATTAAGAAAATGTATTGCCTTGCCTGGAACAAGCCACTCCTTGTTGCATCTTTCAGATTGGCTACACATGCATGTGTTCCTATACACAGTTGCATAGATTCAGTACGGAGGCTACTCCCTGCAGAATGTACTGTTTAGTGTTGATGGAAATGTGAGCTGCCCTCATGCACAGCTTTGCTACATGTGATCCGTGATGCAGATTATACCGCTGGGTTGTTTTGTGTCGACTAGAGCACTTTTATATAGGAATCAAATCTTAATTCTCTATATCCTCTTTTAAAATTTCAGGGTGTTTCATCCAATGCATCTTGGGAACAAGCCATGAAAATGATCATCAATGACCCACGCTACAGGTACCCACCCACTTCCTTGGCTTTCTAATTATGCTCATGTCGGCCATGCATATTAAACAACTTCTCTAACCAGCTGTTTGTTTGTCCCTGTTTCTCATTGAAGTGCTCTGCCGAAATTAAGTGAGAAAAAGCAGGCCTTCAATGCTTACAAGGTACAGACGGAGAAAGAGGAGAAGGAGGAGGCCAGGATCAAGTACAAGGAGTCCAAGGAAACATACCAGCGATTTTTGGAAAACCATGAGAAAATGACATCTACCACCAGATACAAGTAAGTATGTTTTTTTTGTTAAATTAAAGTCTTCGTACGTCCCAAATGGCACTCTGTTTCCTACATAGTGCACTACTTTTGACAAGGGCCCATAAGTATGGGGTGCCATTTGGGATGCAAGCCTCAGTCTTTGTACTTCAACGTTTCTGTTTATTATTGAGATAATCAATGTAACCACACAGATGTGAGCCAAGTGAGTTATTGACTTTTATAAACTGGGTGGTTCAAGCCCTAATTGGCTGACAGTTGTTTTTTATTTTATTCTATTTCACCTTGTTGTGGTATATCAGACCGTATACCATGGGTATGACAAAACATATTTTTTTCCTGTTCTAATTATGTTGCTAGCCAGTTTATAATAGCAATTAGGCACCTCGGGTTTGTGGTAAATGGCCAATATACCACGGCTAAGGGCTGTATCCAGGCACATAAGAACAGCCCTTAGCCGAGGTATATTGGCCATATACCACACCCCCTTATTGCTTAATTAAATGGCCAGAGCACCAATAATATGCCCCCACTTAATCATCGACGCTGACCTTTCTGTGGTGTAGTTGTTGTGGTTCGTCCATGGCCCATATCTAGCCATACCAGAATTATTATTAGCTGAAAAAATAAGTTGTATTGTCACATACACCGGATAGGTGCAGTTAATTGTGTTGTTTTACAGGGTCCGCCATAGTAGTACGCCGCCCCTGGAGCAAATTAGGGTTAAGTGCCTTGCTCAAGGGCACATCGACAGATTTCTTTCACCTCATTGGCTCGGGTATTCGAACCAGCGACCTTTCGGTTACTGGTCCAACGCTCTAAGCGCTAGGCTACCTGCTGCCTAACAAACACTAATAGATGAGTAAACACTAGTAGTACACAGACTAAATCCCAGGCAGATTGGCTTCTGAACTTCCCCAAAACAATGCTTTATCAGATAGATTTGAGCATTTTGACTTCCCCTGCATGTGAATCCACCACATTACCATGCAGGCTTTCGCTCTCTCCCCCTACTCGCTCACTCTCCCCCTACCCCTCTCCTGTCTGTCTTTCTGGGTGTGAAAGTCACTGACATGGCTCCAAGGGAAGTGACTGACCTTGACAACCAGCCAGTTCGCAGGCCACTGGCTGGTGTTGTCGCGGCGACTCGATGTGTGTGCGCGTTGGGCTGGCCTAGGACGAACAGCTGGAGGGTGACATCGGGGTCATCTGACTGTCTCATTCCTTTTCATGTTTTTAGAACCCACTCACTACGACTCCACTGGTAGCATGGAGATGATTAACTTGATATGGTTTCCCAGCGTCGTGAGGTGTTTTGAATACACCTTCCTTCTCATGAAGAATTGTAGGCTAATTGTATGCCTTGTAAAAGTTTAAATTCTAATTGTCCTTTTGGATATTTGTGACCATCTCAAACAATAGCAGCAGTGCTTTGAGCTGGGTGAGCAACAATAGTGATGGTTTTAGCTTGTGTAATGCTGCCCCCTTGGGGAGCAAAGTGTCATTGCATTTGGAGTATGGATTTCCAACTTATTCCCTCCTGATTTTGGGAATCTTCCAAATGGGATTTCTGAAAACCTGGGAATTTTGGGAAAGTTGATGGAATTTCGCAACCGTGTTAGTCATGCATTACTTTTTTTTTGTCTCTGTGTGTGAACCAGGAAAGCAGAGCAGTTGTTTGCGGAGCTGGATGTGTGGAGCACCGTCCCAGAGAGAGACAGACTGGAGATCTATGAAGACGTCCTGTTCTACCTAGCCAAGAAGGAGAAGGTCAGTTTTATTACTGTTAGGCTGCTTTTCAAAACTACCACTTTATTCTCTTCCATTATCCTATCTACATTCACTTCCCAACATTTAGTCCTCTTTAAAATTAAACATTTCTATTAACAAAAGAGAATGTAGTGTGAGGAAAATAATGTATTTGATCCCTAGCTGTTTGAAGAACAGCGTATTACTATCAGGTTTGGGATCAATTCTATTTCAATCAAGGAAGGAAAAAAATGCAATCGGAATTTCAGTGTACTTCCTGAATTGAAATAGAATTGAGCCCAACACTGATTACTAAGGACATTATCTGTCAGAATGTGTTGACCTCATCTTCACTTTAGTCTGTTCTGTCTTTGTTGTGTGTGTGTGGTACAGGAGCAAGCCAAGCAGCTGAGGAAGAGGAACTGGGAGGCTCTAAAGAACATCCTGGACAACATGGCCAATGTGACGTACCGCACCACCTGGTCTGAGGCCCAGCAGTACCTGTTGGACAACCCCACCTTCGCAGAGGACGAGGAGCTCCAGAGTACGCTGCACACTCATTCATACCGGATGCATCCCTATATGGCTCTGGTCAAAAGTAGTGCACTATATAAATAATAGGGTGCCATTTGGGACACAACCTTACTCAGAACTCTGCATTCATTTAACTAAAGTTACCAAAAAAAAGTGTCAGTTTGAATACGTCAACGACTCAACAGGCTGAGTAACTGAAGTCGGTGAATGACTTCCCTGTTCAGTCAGGTGCAGTGGTTTGCAGCGTGTCCCTGTGTGGCGCAGCTGTGTGAGTAAAAGAGAGACTGTTGTGTGAGAGCTCTGTTGACGTTCTCCCCTCTCTCGCTCCTTTCTTTTCACTCCTTTCTTGCGTCAGACATGGACAAAGAGGACGCTCTGATCTGTTTCGAGGAGCACATCCGAGCGCTGGAGAAGGAGGAGGAGGACGAGAAGCAGAAGACACTGCTGAGGGAGAGGAGGAGACAGCGCAAGAACAGAGAGTCCTTCCAGGTGAGAAAGACGGGCCTCCTCCTGTACCCCACCATGGAGCGATTTGGGAACAGCGTACACAGTAGAGGATTGTGATACAAACACCATAGAACTACATATAGAACATTAGAATGGATATTGGTAGCCTAGCAACATGGTACAGATCATTTGGACCGCCTTGGTTCATTCTTAAAACGGATCAAAGTGAGTTCTAGGATTTCTATGACTAATGCCGGGCACACACTACACGATCTTTCCAATTTACAAATCGTAACAGACCACACACTTAATGACAAATAAACATATGTTTTACGGTTTAGATCGTTAAGTGTGTGGAGGGTAACGATTTGGCTAAACGATTCCATTCCCCAACAACCCAGTCCCGATTTTCAAAACCGGAAATCTCGCAAATCTCTCGCAATAAAAATCGTGACTTCAGCATAAACAAAACATGGTGGACGACGAACAGGAGGAGCTAGCAATGCTAGCTTGCGTAATATTTTTATCTCAAAGTTGTGAAATAAAACTTAAAAGACAGTGGACGAAGTCGTGGAGACGGCGTGAAAATGGACTCTACATGCTGTATCGTGAATTGGAGGTGAGTGAACTTGATGTCACTAACCATGACAGAGTCAGAGGCGATATTACGACCACCTAACTTTCGCTTTTGCCGCCATGGCTTGTGAGTTTTCGTGATTATTACTTTAAGTCAGCGTGGCTCCCAATTGGCTATCGTCATTCCCACGTGACAATCACTTGCCAGCGTACTCGGCTGTCCTCGGAGTTCCCCCCACACTACAGGATATCGGATCGTAAATATTGAACATGTTTAATATTTGAGATTTCGGATCGGTGAGGTCCCGATCTTTAAAAAACACTCTTAACATACCCCAACTACAGGATAATGAAGCAAATAAAATCGGTAGAGCCATCAAGAAATCGGGGCTTTGCTGTCCAGCGTCGAAGGGGGAAATCGGCTACAAAATCAAGCTAATTATCGTGTAGTGTGTGCCCGGCATAACACACTGAAGAAAAAGCCAAGTAGTTTGTCAGGCGTTTGACTGTAATACTGTACTGGAAAAGTACAGGATTGGAGGGAATGTTTGCTTGTGTTGATCCCTCTCAGGGATGTCATTTATCCGGGATGCGTCTCAAATGGCACCCTATTTGCTTTATAGGGAATATGGTGCCATTTGGGATGCAGCCCAGTCATTTCAGTTGCTTTGCTGAGCTGAGCCTTATGTTTTTTCCCCCCAGAGATTCCTGGATGAGCTCCATGACAACGGTCAGCTCCACTCCATGTCTGCCTGGATGGAGATGTACCCCACCGTCAGCTCCGACATCCGCTTCGCCAACATGCTGGGCCAGCCAGGTATGAGGATGCCCGCATGCTCGCTCACACCAGGGTTTCCGTTAGCCGCTAATAGCTGGCTTTAGGACAATTTTTTTTTTGTTGTGGGGGTTTATATATTTTTTTAAGTACTAAAGCCAATAAATAAAATTGCCGCCGACCAATTGCCCAGGAGCGGAAAAAAATCCCATTGCGAAATAATGCTTTTTAGCCTATTCGTTGATGGAAATACCAGTCGATGGAAATACAATTGACTGGTCATGCTTATCGTACATTTGCATAATTTAGTGGAATTAAATTGGTGCATGTGTACAGTATATTCGTTATGTTTCTTATTTATCATACGTGTATAGTATACAGATACAGAGCCTTTGAGAGGAAAATCTGTCAGACCGTGCAAGAGCTGCTACTACAGTATCTCAAACAGCAAACATAGGCAACTGAAGGCAGGCTTCATCAGAGCGTCACACACCACTTTACAATGAGCTGGAGGCAGTATGCATTTTGAAAACATCTCTTTACTTGTTTGAAACCTGAACGTTTACATATTATGAGGCACGTCTTACCTTGCTTCAAAGTAGCCTAGTCAAAATCAGACCATATCTGTGGAGGCAGTTATTTTATATCAGCTTTCTTTCATTGTCTAGTAGCCAAAGGCACAATCAAAGTTATATTAGCAACCCATGCTAGTTGTTCCATATTAGATCTCCCCTCTGTCTAAATCTCTGTCACATGAAACCACTTGCATGTGCGGTGCTCTTTGACAATGGTGCTTTTCCATGAATTGCTTTGTGGAACGAACATTAGCGCGTAACCTACCTCCCTGTGCGCATTGCTGCGCTTATAATGTGAAGAAATAATATTTGATCAACATTTTAAGCTAAACATTCTGAACTGTTGCGTCAGACTCATAGCTTCTTAACTTTTTTTTTGTTTTGGTTATGTAGCGTAGGCCAACTGCTTGTATGAATTTGGGACTGTCCCAGAGTCTGTTTGGAATAGACTATTTCTTTCTCGAGCTGACCAATAGGATAGGTAAAAGTTTATACTATGGGTATAGTATATTGACATAGGCTAGTGATTTTGCTGTTAGTTTCTTGTCTTCTTGGCTACGGAAAAGTTAATATTCAAAGTACGCATACGAATTCAGTAAGAAGGACCGCACATCGTTGCATCCTTGACTTCCATGTTCTCTTAATATGAATTACCATAATCTAAATGTGATTTCTGTCATTCTGAGCACCGTGGGTGGACTCCCTAATCGGGTTAAGCACCCAATGCATATGGGTCTGGTAAATTAAAATGCTGCCGGTCAAATGTCTGGCGCCGCATTTTCCTAACGGAAACCCTGGTTCGCACACAGGTATACACACATACTTACATGTACACACACACAGACACACACACACGTGGACGCGCACACTGATATCAATATTGTTGTTCTCTTAGCCACTTGTACTGCAGTGAAAATGTTATATTATACTTCTTCTGATCTGGTTTGTGGTCGCTGCCTTTTTTTAGCCTTTGGTGTTGTGTTAACCATGTGTTGTCAGAGCACATCTTTAATAACACGTGCATGTTAGTTTATGGTGTCTATTCTGCAGGCTCCACTCCCCTCGATCTGTTCAAGTTCTACGTGGAAGACCTGAAGGCTCGCTACCACGACGAGAAGAGGATTATCAAGGATATCCTGAAGGTGTGAGATGTTACCTTCTCCAGTGGTTGAGTCTCAAATGGCATCCTATTCCCTATTTAGTGCTGTACTTTTTGCCTACATTGTGCATTACCTTTCACCAGAGCCTTATGGTTCCTGATCAAAAGTAGTGTACAGAATAGAGAGTAGGGTCCCATTTGGGATGCAGATAAATCTACTTTAAAGCGTAGATATTGTATAATCTCCACTTTGGTTTCATGCACAATCGCCTCAACAGCAGTTTTCATTTTATTAACTGTCTCTCTTTCTCTTCTGTCCTCCACACAGGACAAAAACTTCTTGGTCGAGGTCAACACTAGCTTTGAAGACTTTGGCACCGTGATCAGCTCAGACAAGAGAGCCACGACGCTGGATGCAGGCAACATCAAGCTAGCCTTCAACAGCGTAAGAGCTCTTTGATTTATACCTACACCACCATTTTCTGTGTCTGAAATGGTACTCTATTAACTATACACTGAGTGTAGAAAACATTAGGAACACCCTCCTAATATTGAGTTGCACCCCCTTTTGCCTCAATTCGTCAGGGCATGGACTCTACAAAGTGTCAAAAGTGTTCCACAGGGACGCTGACCCATGTTGACGCCAATGCTTCCCACAGTTGTGTCAAGTTGGCTGGATGTCCTTTGGGTGGTGGACCATTCTTGATACACATGGGAAACTGTTGAGCATGAAAAGTTCTTGACACAAACTGCTGCGCCTGGCACCTACTACCACACCCCGTTCAAAGGAACTTAAATCTTTGGTCTTGCCCATTCACCCTCTGAATGGCACACATACACAATCCATGTCTCAATTAAAAATCCTTCTTTAAATTGTATCTCCCCTCCATCTACACTGATTGAAGTGGATTTAACAGGTGACATCAATAAGGAATCGTATCATTCACCTGGTCAGTTTGTCATGGAAAGAGCAGGTGTTCTTAATGTTTTGTACACTATGGGCCCTGGTCAGAAGTAGTGCACTAAATGGGGAATGGGTGCCATTTTGGATGAAGAACATTTCACTGACGATCAGTGACCTCGCTGTACTTCTAATAACTACTGTGTAACCTCCCTCTCTCTTCCTGTACCCATGTAGTTGCTGGAGAAGGCGGAGGCTCGGGAGAGGGAGCGGGAGAAGGAGGAGGCCAGGAAGATGAAGAGGAAAGAGGCTACCTTCAAGAGCATGTTGAAGCAGGCCACCCCAGCCCTGGAACCAGAGGCCACCTGGGAAGGAGTATGTGTTGATATGTTACCTTTCTCACACACACACACAGTCTTATTGTTACCTTGCACCAGAGGTGTGGACTCGAGTCACATATTTGACAACTTGAGACTCTAATTCATATAAAATGACTTGGACTAGGAGCCTCAGCCTCAGGACTTTGACTTGAGACTGATGACTTGAATTTATCTGGCCAGGTTCAGTCACTCATTTATGGAACAGAGTCTCCAGGGATTACTCTCCAGGCAGCATGCACTTGCCCTTTGATTGGATAAGCAAACTGTCAATCATCACCAGTTTGGGTGAGCTGGCAGTGGTTCTCTAAGTAGGGAGAGGTTTTGGGGTATCCCAAGTGTTAAACTGAATGGGAATATTTTATATTTTTCATACATATTTTAATAGGCTACATATAGCCTACCATTTGTATTTTTTATATACAGTTGAAGTTGGAAGTTTAAATACACTTAGGTTGAAGTCATTTAAAACTCATTTTTCAACCACTTCACAGATTTCATGTTAACAAACTAGTTTTGGCAAGTCGTTAGGACATCTACTTTGTGCATGACACAAGTAATTCTTCCAACAATTGTTTACAGATTATTTCACTTTTATCACTATATCACAATTCTAGTGGGTCAGAAGTTTACATACACTAAGTTGACTGTGCCTTTAAACAGCTTGGAAAATTCCAGAAAATTATGTCATGGCTTTAGAAGCTTCTGATAGGCTAATTGACATCATTTGAGTCAATTGGAGGTGTACCTGTGGATGTATTTCAAGGCCTACCTTCAAACTCCGTGCCTCTTTGCGCGACATCATGGGATAATCTAATTTTTTTTTAATCCTCAAGTCTGGTTCATCCTTCGGAGCAATTTCCAAATGCCTGAAGGTACCACGTTCATCTGTACAAATAATAGTACGCAAGTATAAAAGTGCAAATCAATCCCAGAACAACAGCAAAGGACCTTGTGAAGATGCTGGAGGAAACGGGTACAAAAGTATCTATATCCACAGTAAAACGAGTCCTATATCGACATAACCTGAAAGGCCACACAGCAAGGAAGAAGCCACTGTTCCAAAACCGCTATGAAAAAGCCAGACTACGGTTTGCAACTGCACATGGGGACAAAGATCGTACTTTTTGGAGAAATGTCCTCTGGTCTGATGAAACAAAAATAGAACTGTTTGGCCATAATGACCATCGTTATGTTTGGAGGAAAAAGGGGGGATGGCTTGCAAGCCGAAGAACACCATCCCAACCGTGAAGCACGGGGGTGGCAGCATCATGTTGTGGGGGTGCTTTACTGCAGGAGGGACTGGTGCACTTCACAAAAAAGATGGCATCATGAGGAAGGTAAATTATGTAGATATATTGAAGCAACATCTCAAGACATCAGTCAGGAAGTTAAAGCTTGGTCGCAAATGGGTCAAGCATACTTCCAAAGTTGTGGCAAAATGGCTTAAGGACAACAAAGTCAAGGTATTGGAGTGGCTATCAAAGCCCTGACCTCAATCCTATAGAAAATGTGTGGGCAGAACTGAAAACTGTATATACCTTTGCCTATTTCATCTACTTTCTAGTATAGGCCTATGGTATTGGACCCAATTATTGTTACAGACGCATCCTTACCAGGACAATACTAGGCTACCTGGCAATTTCATTGGATGGCTACTTGTTACCTCTGCTTACAGGTAGGCAGTATGATTCTGTGCTTTCTCTGGACTCCAGAGAAGTGACTTGATATTGGCTGCTAACATGAATGACTTTCAGTCAAAAATGCAGGTGTAAAAACACTGTTTTATTTCTGTATTAAGTTCTGAAAATGCGTAGCCGTTGAAGGCTGTAATGACTGGCTACATTTGCGGAGCCATTGTGTGCGTGTGTTCGCAAGCTTTGACCACTAATTTTCAGGGGTCGCTAGCGAACAGATTTCTGATTTGCTGTATATAGGTGCAGCGCAAACGTAAAATTGTATGGAGAGAAGATTGCCATAAATAAATATGCAGTGATCAAGAATATTAACTGTTTACCAGCAATGGGGCATCAAGCAACAATTACTAGCATAGGCCTACTGGTCTTTTGGTATGTCAACATTGCTTGAAATTGATCATTTAGTTATGAAGCTTACATTTGGAATTTGTTGTTAAAATGTAATTATTACATAATCAAAATATGTTGTAGACAATATTAATGAAAAGGGCTGTCTGGTAGCCTCAATAAATAGACAAATATACTTGAAAAAGCTTGACATGCTCTTGGAATGCAGGACTTGCACTTGCTCACACACACACACACACACACACAGTATTGCTGTTACCTTTCTCACACACACACACACGCTGTTATCAATGGGCTACTGTCTGGCACATGATTTGATAGTCATGCAAACCTTTTGTTTTCGGACTATTCACATTCTCTTTGGTCGCCTTAGGTCCGAGAAAGATTCCTCAAAGAATCTGCATTCGAAGACGTGACTCTGGAGTCTGAGAGGAAAAGGATATTCAAAGACTTCATGCATGTCTTAGAGGTAAGACTCATTGAGGGGGAAATACCACAACAATGTCAGTGGTTGCATCTAAAATGGCACCCTATTCCTTATTGTGCACTACTTTTGACCAGGGCCCATATGGCTCTGGTTAAAAGTAGTGCACTATATACAGAATAGGGTGCCTTTTGGGACACACCCAGTGTCACGACATACAGTACACAAACCTGACTGCGGTTTCTTCCCCTCACAGCACGAGTGCCAGCATCATCACTCTAAGACCAAGAAACACTCCAAGAAGTCCAAGAAGCACCACCGGAAGCGCTCCCGCTCTCGATCAGTTAGTAGTAGGCCCTGACACTGCACACAAGACCCCTTTGCTCGCTTTATCGCTGCGTCTCAAATGGCACCCTATTCCCTAGATAGTGCACTACTTTTGTCCAGAGCCCTCTAGTTTATAGGAAATAGGGTGCCGTTTGGGGTTCCGCCTACATTCGTATCAGCATGGCACCTCACTAGACAAACCCTCCTACTACTCGCACACTTCTCTTCTCTCTGCAGGGCTCGGAGTCTGAAGGTGAAGACGATTATCACACCAAGAAGAAGAAGCGCTCACAGTCCAAGTCCCCGTCCGAGCGCTCCTCCAGCGGGGAATCTGGTCAGTGGTTTCCTTATGTATAATCCCTTTGTTTATTCTGTTGTCATCACAATTGAAAACTTGAATGATATTTGTGTTATAATGATCGTGTATGATGATAAAGTATATTATGCTGATAGGAATGTATTGTACCTATAACCTAAAGAAAACATTTATCACTATAAAAGAACACGTAAATAATGGAAAATGTTAGGAATATTGTGTGGAAGCCAGTGTCTGACATCCCTCTCCATTCGATCAACAGATAGAAGTTATAAGAAGTCCAAGAAGCACAAGAAGAAAGGGAAGAAGAGGCGTCACAAGTCGGTAGGTTCTCAGGACGGAACTATATTTTTCGGAGGAATGTTTGTGCCACTCTGGAAAGAATGTGAAGCCAAATGGTGGACCGTGCACTTATTCTTATTCTTGTGACCCTGTCTTTCAGCAATCTCCTGAATCTGAAGGCGAACGGAAAGAGAAGGGAGGACGAGAGAGGGATGGCAAGAGGGAGAAGGACCAGGAGAAAGAGAAAGAGAACGACAAGTCCCGGGGGAAGAGTCGCTCCGAATCCAAGCAAAAGTCACCTAAAAGGAAATCTAACAAGGAGGAGGTGAGTCGTCCCATTCCGGTCACTAAACCCGGCCATGCATCAGGGCTTTTAAGGCTTAAAATAAATACTCCATGCCAGTACAGAGCAGTTGTAGCCAAGCATTTTGTCTCAACCTTGGGACGATTTTTCCTTGAGCGGATGGTCGGGGGACCGGAAGATGGTTCTAAATAATTTGTACATAGCAAATTGACCGCAAGAATCCCAAACAGTTAGCAGGGCCTGTGTGTGGTTAAAACGCAGATAGTTTTTTGCCCCAATGCAAAACTCAGAGCTTTACAGGAACTCTGGCTAGTGGCTATATGGCAGAAACTATAAAGATTATTGCAACTGCAATAAATATTTTGGAGAATGTTAATTCAAATCGCCAGTTTTTTTTTTATTTCAGCTGTTTAGAAATATGAGGCAGGGGCCTCCCGAGTGACAAAGGCGTCACTACAGACCCGGGTTCGATTCCGGGCTGTATCACAATCGGCCGTGATCGGGAGTCCCATAGGGCGACGCACAATTGGTCCAGCGTTGTCCGGTTTAGGGGACGGTTTTACTTGGCTCATCGCGCTCTAGCGACTCCTTGTGGCGGGCCGTGCGCCTGCAGGCTGACCTCTGTCGCCAGGTGAACAGGGTTTTCTCCGACACATTGGTGCGACTGGTGTCCGGGTTAAGCAGGCGGGTGTTAAGAAGCGCGGTTTGGCGGGTCATGTTTCGGAGGACACATGACTCGACCTTCGCCTCCCGAGCCCGTTGGAGTTGCAGCGATGAGACAATATTGAAATTGGGGAGGAAAAAAGTGTGTAAAATAACAATGAGGCAGAGAGGCTAGATCATGCAGAAGTCTCCGGAAGGGCGAAAACTCTATTGGCAGCCATAGACTTTTTTTTTGGGGGGGGGGGGTGCTCAGAACTTTTGGAGGGCATATAAAATCACCCGTGGGCCGAATTTGAGTCGTTTGTTCTGGGACCCTGTCCTAGTGCATCCCAAAAGTCACTCTACTACTTTTGACCAGAGCCTTATGTATGGGTTAGATCCTGATCAAAAGTAGTGCATTAAATAGGGAAAAGGGTGCCATTTGGAAAGCATCCCTAGTAAAATTCCTAGAAGTAGTGCTAAGCGATTAGTGCTTTTTGAGGTTGTTTCGGTTCGATTATAAAAAATAAAAAAATATCCATGGATGTAGACATTAAATGCATTATGTGGGTTGAACGCAATAACAACATAGAATACAACAATTAATAAAAGTCCCATGATAGAAGTTGACTGTCCATTACTGCTTATCACTTTTTAACCATTTATTCACTTTACTTTATTAAAATAATTGGTTTATTTGATTACTTTATTATTTAATTCCAAGTCATCTCCATAGAGCTGCTGCCTATGCTGTCTGACAAAATCACTATTTTAGTAGTTCTTCAAAGTAAATAAGGCATACTTTTATGACTGCTGAATACCAACCATCAATCACTTAGATCATGTATTTTCAGGTAGAGATACCTCATGAAGGAACTGATCTCTATCCCTTTTGATTGCGCGTTCCAAACAAAATGGAATTCAACCGATGTCGGTCAATTAGTTGTTTAAAAACCAAAAAAGAATCGTAATTACGGTTAATCGCTCCTCACTACCTAGAAATCACCTGTGTTGTCGTAAAATGTGGGTTTTGATGCCTTGTCTTTGTTGTGTAGGGTGGCTGGGACACCTCAGGCAGCGAGCTGAGTGAAGGAGAGCTGGAGAAGAGGAGGAGGACTCTACTGGAACAGCTGGATGCTCCATGATCCTGTTTTTCCTCATGCTGTCTAACCCCCCCCCCCCCCCCCAGTGCTTCTTTTTCAGCGTAATACCACACATGCTTGGACTTAAGGTTACACATTTACGGTAACTTTCCCCAAATTCACAGGTTTTCCAGAAATCACAGTTATAAGATTTCCATAATTCCTGTCAATTTACCAGAATGTTGCAGCCTTATTTGGACTGTGTGTGAACTATTCGCCTTATGTTTTGTATAATGGGAATGAACCTGCCACACTGGCACTAGAATTCTTGTTAAATATTTGCTCTGTTTTCTTACATTATGGGAAGTGGTCACAGGCTGAGTTGTGAGTGACTACTTTGATATCAGAAGGTCAACTGTGTGGACATTTAGTGACACACTTCAGCCTTTTGTTGCGTTTGATAATGTTTTCTCACTAGCGATTTCATTTTATTTGTTTGTAGTTGTATTATTGTTTTTCTTTGGTACTAGTTTGATATAGATTCAAAGTGCATCTTAATGCCATGCTCTTTACTGTGACTGCCTTGCAGTTCTCAGTACAATTTCTTAACCGAGTCCCAAATGGCCCCCTATTTCTTCCCTTTATTAAAAAAAATGTTTTGTTCAATTTAGGAAGTCTGTTAACAAAATATTCCCAGAAATAAGAAGAAATGTGATTGTCTCAATGTAATCAAGGTATGACATTATTTTGAAATAAAGTACATTTTTGTTGTGGCCAATTTATAATTATATTCTGGACCCCCAACCATCCGCTCCGTCAAAAATCGCCGTAGCTGAATCTATTTGCCTACCGCTGCCTTGGATTGTTGTCGAACTCTTTGGCAAAGGTGCACTTCTAGACTGAAGTATCAATGCTTTCTTTATGTTCTGTATGTTTGTCAGAACTAGTAAATGTCTCTGAAACAATACCTTTTTGAATACATTTTTATGGTATTTCTAGGATTGGTTCGATTGATTTTCATTAGAGGAATTGTGAAAGTCCTCATGGCATGATCTATAAATGTAATAAAATACAGTTTACATGAATTTGTTTGTCTTCATGTACCATTACCAGCAGCCACCATAAATTGGAGCTAATTTATTTGTACACATGTTATGAATGCCTCTTGTTCACTAGGCTTAGTAGCGTTTGTATCCGTTTCCTGTGGATCAGTGAAAGAGGGCATGCCAAGACAACGTGGTTCTGGACAATCTAGATTAAGCTCCAATAACATCAGCAGAGGCACGTTGGCCAAAGACCGCCAGAAGTGGTAAACCCAAACCTTTGTTGCTGCCCTATGCCCCAGCCTGCCAGACAAGGATGAGTGAGTGAGTAATGATTTCCACTGTTTACATACACAGCGATGACAAGACACTTTATTTTTATTTCAATTAGCCTGCAAAAAAAACTGGATCTGAACAGCTCTCAGCTAAATGAATGAGGAAGAATAGCATTGGAATAAAGATGCACACATAGTGTAAATAGTTTATTTGATCGTATCCAGAACTCAGTCTAATTAACTAAATGTTATTAAAAAGTATTTTGTAATAAGCACACAATGCCTAACATAAATTTCTGAAGAAAAAAAACATGCCACTATTATCCAGTTTAATGAGTGAAGCTGAGAAGTGGTCAAAAGTTCACATAGGAAGTAGAGATGAGTGGTTTGTTGCACATGCTATAATGTGGACATTTACGGTCCCAAGACCACAGGAAGCTTCTCTGAACGTCAATGGATTCTGGCCCAAATGACTCCGTATATAGGGCACTACTTTTGACCTTTTGTGCACTAGATAGGGAATAGGGTGCATACGTTAATCTAATGCCTCTTTACTGTCAGGCAAGTGTGACAACAGGGCATTCTGCTTCACACAATAGATCCGTTCTGTTAAAGTGAAGCCAGATTAGTTTTTTCGGCTTAATTAAATATACAAAATGGACAAACCTATAAGTTAAAATAACATTCAAATTGTATAGCACAGGGTGATGCACATTTTGTTTTAAACAATATGTACAATAGTAACCTTATGGTAATGAGTGGATTAAGTAAAAAACTGCAACAATTTTTGTAGCAAAATATCTGTACATTTACAAAACTTTTTTTGCGTTGTGTACTTTTTGTTCATTACGCTTTTTGTTTTATATATATAACTAGCTAAACACTTAAAAAACGACTGGCACTCACGTCAAAGTAGATCACATGAGTAAAACTGAATGGATACCGTTTTCAGTGGTTAAATACTATACATTAAATGTACAATAATAGTGAGTAGACAGTTGCCTAGAGATGTATTAGCCGATTGCGGTTTTCAGAGTAAAAAAAAAAAAAAAGAAACTTGGAATCCAGTTTCCATGACAAGCTCCTCAAGTAGCCTAAAGTGCCTTCCTTGCAGCTGCTACACTTGACTGGAAGTGTATCTGCTGATAAATCTTTGTTTTAGCACCTTTGCTACTCTAGCTCTGGTCTGGGGTGTGCTCTCGCAATCGTACGATCGAACGACTCCCTGGACCAGAGCTATTGTGGCTCAAGAGCCCCACCATTAACAGCATTGCATTTGAATAGCACTTGAGGTCTACATGAGCAGACAATGTAGTTCTATCTAGATAGAGCTACTAATTAACGGCTTGGTCCACTAACCATGTTAACACTAATGAATGAGATGTTAATACCGTAATAACATTAATATGGAGGCCTAGCTATATACAATTCACATTTGCCTGGTCTCGTTTTGAGAGAGCCACACCTCTGAGCTATATTATCTTTGATATGATTTCTCTAACTGTGGTCATATGTTGGTGTAAATAACTTGCAGGGATGCAAAATAGGTGACCTACGTGATTCGTGTAGATCCGATGAGAAAAGTTTTGTTGGGAGGGGGAAGGGTTGGTTCACTACTGTCTGTAAGCGAACGAGTGATGCGCATTTGGAGCAATACTGGCTGTATCCAAGGCTCAGTCAATCGTTCACATAACAACAATGTAGCACGTGACTGAAGAGAAAAGTTACAACCAATTTGCTAGTTACAGCATACAGCTTTCTCTCTGGAAAGAGTGTGCACTCTGGACAGCAGAGAGTAGAAAGGCAGTTTGCCAGTTAGAGCACCACGTCCCCTGAACAATAACAAAGAGGCCTGACCACGAAGACGGGGGTGAGAAGGTGATGAAGGGTACCGAAAAACAACTGGCATTTGGAAAGTTTGAGGTGAGGGAGAAAGTGTGGTGGAACAAGTATTATTAGCATTAAGTATTTTGCTAGCTGGATCGAATTCTCCTTTAACTAGCCAGAGAAATGTTGAGCAACATTAGCCAACTTAACGGATCAAATAATTTGAGTTTATGGTATGAAAATTGATCTGGCTAATAAAGTCAGACAACTAGCGTTAGCTAGCCAATGTTACAACGTCAGATGAGCTATAGTATTAACTGGTAACGTTATAAGACTGTGCCGTTTTCAAGTTATAACAAGTTGTTTACTGGACCCTGGCAATCTGTGTGAAATGTTAACTAGTTAGCTAGCTAACAAACTACTAGCTATGAACTAATGTTTTCCATCAAACGTTATGTGATACATTTTCAGAATGAGAGAATTAGCTGAAAATGAGGCATTGCTTGTTAAACAAGTGGATTCAGGGATCAAGTGTAGCTGGGCATGGCATAAGCTGGATGCCACTAGTCAAAGCAACACCACACACTTCCTCTTTCTCACTTTTTCAATACAGGTTATTAAAAAGGGGTATGTCAAGTGTAGTCTTTGCCTGAAAGAGATCAATTTTGCCAACACAGGGTCTCATGCTCTGCTGCTGGCACATTGCAGAACAGATGTACACAGTCAAAGTGTACAATGTAATAATGCGCAGTGTAGCCCAACGATATTGCTTTTGTTGTGTTGAACTTGACATACTATAACACTTGTGTGAGTGAGTGGAGATTATTCAATTTTTTACTCGGTGAACGTTATTTTTGCAGCCTTGTGCACTTGATCGATGTCTACGACAGTGGCCACAATATTCGTAGCCACTATAATAGAAAACAGAATGCCTGTTTGTTTCATTCTATTTTTACTTTAAGATGGTTTTTTTTTTCCTCAAGTACAATATTTAGATGTGTGTGTGGTCACAAGCGTTCTATTATAAAGGCGGTCATGGCTAACTGCAACATTAGTGTATTGTTTATTCTGTGGACTTCCGTGTCATTTGCAGTAAAGTCTAGGCAAATAACATTGGATTTTAAAGCTGATAAAAACAAATAAAAAATAATCCCCGTAGCAGGGATCTTCTTTAGCGTGTTTAAAAAAAAAGTCACCTTTTTGGGCCCTCACCAGTTTGCATCCCTGACATAAGTCTACCTTATACTTGCTTAAGAACTTTCATTGAGCATATTAGTTTTGGATCACTGCTTCATAATACTAACCTAAGACATGTCCCCTTTTAATAAGGTCATTAGCCCTTTAGTAACGATGGAAAAGCTAATATGTTTCATAAAAAGTGAAGCTCGAATTTCAAGAGCAATGGCAGTAGCACCAGGAATGTAATAAGATACTAGCTATTGAATATCATATTCATCACCTGTGGCGGAATACTTTGACAGCTAACGCCTCGAACACACCTACAGCATCAATGTGCAAGATTGTGTGCAACAAAAGTTCAACATTCACCTTCTGCTACCATTTCTGTCAAGCTGTCTACGCATTCCATTGGAAATGAATGTACTTCTGGTGTACCAAAACGCAATGACGATGTAGGTGTGATTGAGGCATAAGTGAACCGTGTCACATATACATTCTAAACTTCTTTCAGGAAAAATCTCTTCCAGGAATTCCCCTTACAGACATCTGTGTCCAGTTTTACACATCAAAGGATATTACAATTAAAGCCAGGTCAAGTTGTATTGCTTGAAGTAATACAAAATAAAACAAAACAACTGATCACATAAAAAGTACATTTCAGGCACTTGGCTTGTCTAAGGTTCCCTATAACTGACCTTTCAGACCCATCCATCTTTCTTTCCTTCCGTCCATCCATTTCTCTTTGTCTATCCATCTCTTTCAGTCCAGAGTGAGAGGCTGCTACATTCTCTTCACCCCTCCCCTAGCACATGCACTGTTCCCTCGTCATATGACCACTTCAGTGTTGTTGACCGGCCGCAAGTTCTGGTCGTCAAAGCGCCTTCTGACGCTCCTCCTCACCGCGTCGGCTCGCCTGTAAGGCTGATTTCGAAGATCTGGGATGGAGGGAGGAGGGGGGGATGGATAAAATAGTTGTCAGTCATCATGCCAGGGCCTTCAGATGAGCCCAGAGGCTGGTTGTGTTGGCAGCCAATCAGGCAAAGCAGCTTGAGTTCTACAGAAACATTCAGTTCACTTCTCTAAACACAAAAACAGGCCCACAGAACCTTATTGATTTGACATCTACCAGTCCTTCTGTCACTATCGATAAAAAATACAAGCTATGGACAGGTGCCCCCCAATACAAGCCAATGTTTAACAATCAGGGGAAAAAAGGGTAAAGTAATAATTTCCCAAGGGCATTTTACACTGAATTAGCATTCTTTGATTTTAGACATGCAACATTTGTCTATAACTTTATTAGGAAAAGGAGGGTGAACAGAAAGGAGGGAGGGGGGCCAACACAGTCAGTCTAGTCTGAAGTAGAAAAAGCTCTCAGCGGTAGGTAACTTAATGGAGGTAAAAAAGAGATGCTTGCCAGGTCTGGGACACATCCACCAC
Source organism: Thymallus thymallus (assembly GCA_023634145.1). Lineage (NCBI taxonomy): Eukaryota > Metazoa > Chordata > Actinopteri > Salmoniformes > Salmonidae > Thymallus > Thymallus thymallus. Next base: position 25,765,149 of record CM042408.1, on the reverse strand, counting down.
CACAGGGGTGCTATTGGAGCAATTCCTTACCCTCGAGTGGACATTGGGAAATTTAGTAATATTATTCTTCTTTAGGGCTGGATGGATGAAGAGAAGACAAAATGGAGGTTAAAGAAGCAGGGTGACCAGAGGGGTGTTTTCACAGTGGCCTTGCAGCGGTGGGAGCACTGAGCGAGCAAAGCGGCAAATGGGGGGGGCAGAGGTCGAGATAGGATAGGACAGGGCAGGACTAAGGTGTTAGAGTAGCAGAGCTTACTAAGATATGCTGTTAATTGATACTCCAGGCACAAAGGAAGAGCAAATCAAAGCATTTTTTCTCTCAGTTTTTCTGTCTCAAAACCCAGGCTGCTTTCCAGAGTGACTACCAGCATGATTAAATAGAGCCAACCATCAAAGTTTGCACGAAGACTTAGTTATCACAAACCAAAAATATATATTTTTCAACACACAAGAAAAAGACTTATGTTGAATAGAACGCAGACCAAAAAACAAAGAACGGCATGCATTCAGCCAGGTACATGGGCATAGGATGTGAATTCAACTGTAATTAATTAAACATTTAGAAATACTGAGGCCTTTCCCTTTAAATTGCTCAAAAGCAATTCAGGACATGTATCTGGCTGTATGTTAGTAGCACACAATGGAAATTAATGTGCAATTCAAGACCGAGAACACGTGTCAGAAATGAATAATTCATGCTTCATGCCATATGTTAAAAAGGTGACCAGACAGACCACAGAAAGTCATGTGATACGAATATCATCCAGCACCAAAGAGTTTGAGCCAAGCACAAGGCAAGGGAAATTGTAGCTCTGGTCCAGGGCGTTTCAAGGCTCAGAATCAGCCACACATAACACTCTGGCCCAGAGCTAGGGGAACTGGGAACAGGGGATATTTTGGGTTTGAAGCAGGCGAAAGCCAGAGGCATGCAGGAACCCAACCAACAGCACTGTAATACATGAACACAACACTCAGTTTTCATTATAGACAGATGAACACACAAGCAAGGTATAATGCCACAGCCATTTTAAAATAAGTCAAGGCTATCAATACATCATAACTGACAATAAATTATTATTATATAATTATAGGCAAAAAATACTCTGCTATACTGATTACAATACTGAGTAGTATATGATATATACTAAAGCAGAACTATTACTATATAGCAGTACTACTGGCACTAATACTAGTCAACATAACATATAGCAGTGTAAACTTCTTGGATGAAAGCCAGTGAGATCCATTGGGCTACGGTCTAGGATGCACTTCCTCTTTTTTAACAAAAGAGGGCGCTTACCTTACTGTCCCATTGACATGTACTATACAATGCTGCTGTATTACCAGTACTGTACAGAGTAAGACATGGTAGATTTCTTACCCATCTCACTTTTCTCAGGGCAAATATCAATAGCTTGACTGACTGACTGCTAGGAACATTTCTGTGACATTATGGTTTGCGATGGTTGATGACACAAATGGATGATGTAGTAAGTATATAACGGGGATGAGTCGCTTCATGCAGGGTAACGGAGGGGACATCGGAGACTCCTCTCACAAACCGCTTCCTCCCCATGCTAGGGGCAGAGATAGTGACACCGACACACCACACACACACACACGACTGACAGTGACACACAGTGTAAGACAACACACTGTGAGATTACGGAGAAAGAGAGCACTGTTTTTACAGCAACCTTTAGAGAGAGAGTTCTAAGCTTTAGTAATGGTACTCCTCATTGTGAGTGGGCTCGCAGAAGAACCGAGAGCCCCGTTTGGCTGTGCGGGCGGTAAAGGGCACTGTCTTCAGCACTGCATTGAAACAACAACAGCCAAAACAAGACAGTAAGGCGTAGCACACATCGACAGGGGTTTAGCACAGGCTAGCACAACCTAAAAAGCATCAGAAGACTGGAGCAGAGAGACATTGTAACCCCCTATAGAATGTGTTAGTCTACTATAGGCCTTCAGGGCTGCTTAAGGTTGCAAAATTGGAACTTTCTCCAAATTGCCAGGTTTTCCAGAAATACCGCTTGGAGGATTCTTGGACTACCTGCGTATCCCCTCCTGATTCCAGGAATCTTTCAACTGGGATTTCTGGAAAACCTGGGTATTTTGGGAAAATTACCAGAATTTTGCGACTCTAGGGCTGTATCTTATGGAGCGCCAATGTTAAAATGTTACAAGACAGGCTTTTAGCTTGTCAGTTAGAATACTGTTAGTTTTGATTGTTATAGAGAATGTGTTAATATTGTTCTATATGCCACACCACACAGAATGTAAATGGCCTAGGGTTGTATGCTTTCTCTGTGTTGACTAAGGGTCTACACTGGAATGGAGGGGTTGTGTATTTTAATAAATCAGATCAATACATGGGCTGCGTCCCAAATTGCACCCTATGCCCTGTACAGTGCCCCATAGGTCTCTGGTCAAAAGTAGTGCAATACATAGGAATTAAGGTGCAATTTGGGACGTAGCCCTGGTGTCTGGTCTGGAGACTTTACTCTAATCCAGCCCGTCTACACCACGAACTGTTACAAAGCTACGACAGATAGCAGACATTACTAACTGTTACAAAGCTATGACAGATAGCTTTGTAACAGTAATGTCTGCTATCTGTCATAGCTTTGTAACAGTTAGTAATGTCTGCTATGACAGATAGCAGACATTACTAACTGTTACAAAGCTACGACAGATAACAGACATTACTGTTACAAAGCTACGACAGATAGCAGACATTACTAACTGTTACAAAGCTACGACAGATCGCAGACATTACTAACTGTTACAAGGCTACGACAGATAGCAGACATTACTAACTGTTACAAGGCTACGACAGAGCAGACAATACTAACTGTTACAAAGCTACGACAGATCGCAGACATTACTAACTGTTACAAAGCTACGACAGATCGCAGACATTACTAACTGTTACAAAGCTACGACAGATAGCAGACAATACTAACTGTTACAAAGCTACGACAGATAGCAGACAATGATCCTACAGGCATTTGAGCCGGCTCCAAGTGTCTAGGTTAGGTTAGCTGAACAGTCAGTGCATGCCTTTGGATTGAATCATTGACAGTTCCATAGTTAGGAGGTACTTGTTAGTGGTTTAGATACCCATTGTTAATGATTGAATGAGATTGGATTGGAGCACAGGAGAGGACCTGCATGCAGAGCTCCCAGTGTGTAAGTTTGTGTCTTAACCACAGCGTACTAGAGCAGGGAGAGAACTTCTTCTGCACACTGGAGGCCTGCCCGTGTGTGGATGTAGATGTGTATTCCTGTGTGTGCGTGTGCGCGTGTGTATTTATGTGTACGTATAAATAAGGTGTGTGTGTGTGTGATTGTAGAACTGATGGTGATTGGCCCTGGCCCTCTTTACCGGTGATGATGTCCTCGATGGCTCCGTCCTTGCCCTCGTAGACGTGGCGGCTGCCTGCATCCTTCACCTGCTTCTTCCTCAGCTCAGCAATCACCTCCTGCTGCTGACTCCTGCTCCTGGGGTTCTTATGGGACGGAGACTGGGGAGATCACACACACACACACACACACACACACACAGTCAAATCACAGACACCTTTACCGACTATTCAAATGGCATAGCAATGTCCCTGTGTGCTGTAAAAGCTGGACCCATAAGCTAGTCTACGTTCTAATGTGTCCATTGGAAAAGTTATAATGTATATATTATATATACTGTTTATGTTTACTGGTTGGTTTACTAACGGTTTAAATGTACTGGTTATATACTGGCTGATACTGACTTGACGTGACACACTAGGTGTCTGCAGTAGCTAATATATCTGCCCTGCCAGCAGGAGATTATCCTCCCATCGTTAGTCCTGGTGGATGAGAGGGGGGAAGAGGAGCTTACCTTCTGGGGAGAGGGGAAGGAGGGTGAAGGAGAAGAGGGAGACGAGGTGGAAGGGGAAGGAGGGAGGGGGATGCAGGAGGTAAGGGAGCTTACCTTCTGGGAAGAGGGTGAAGAGGGAGAAGGAGAGATAGGAGGAGAGATGGGGAGGAAGGAGGGAGAGCTTACCTTATGGTCCTCCTGGTCCAGCATGGCCTCCTGCTCCAGAAGCTTCTCCATCATCATCTGCTCTGCTCTCTTCCTTTGCTCGTTGTCCTCCTCCGCTTGCTGACAGAACACACACACATTTAGACAGACGGCTCCAGCGCACGGCGCAACGTGTGGGTTTGGGACAGTCTGAGGGGTGTGTAAGAGAGGAACGTCAGTCTCACCCTGTAGGCCTTGATGAAGCGCACAAACACCGGGAAGAACACGGACGGTGGCGTCGTTTTGGAATTCTCACCGAAGAATTTGACGGCCTCGTCGAAGGCGTCCTGTCGGAGAAAAAGAGGACATTTTGCATTTGTGATATCCCTACGATGTGCTTTATTATCTTAACATCTGTCGCGCATAAAGGTAATCGTTTGATAAAACATATAAAAAGGGGCAATCTGGGATTGGTACATACATTTTTTGACTTCTGGTTAAATTACCTACAACCATTGATTCTTGAAGAATATCATTTATATATGCCTTGTGAGCTTAGTCTTAATTGCACATGACAAACTCAGCGAGGTGAGGTTTACCTGTGCGATCTTGGCGTCGTCCTGCAGCTTTTTCAGCTTGCCCTCGTTGTGTGTGATGAAGTCTTTGAGCATGGTGTTGTGACCATGCATGCTGTACTCTCTCTTGGTCAGATCCATGCCCCGCTGGAGCTCCTTCACATCCAGCAGGACGTTCTCTAACGACACTGAGATCCAACACACACACACCACACAAACAGCATGATCAGGCACAAACACACACACACACAGGCATGCACGCACACACACACACGTACGCACGCACACACAGAATAGGATACTGTTCAAAGCAGGGCACTCCCCATTGAAGGCCATACCTCTTTATGCTTACAGCACATCTCTCTAGAGCAACACACAGGATGAAGGAGCCAATGCCCCAACAAGAGAACAACATCACAAACCATTCTCTGAGATGATGGCTGCAGATACAGTGCAATAGAAATGCCTGCAGACCAAAGATAGGCTACAATCCTGTCCAAATCCACTGCGATGACACGTCCTAAATAGCACCCTACTCCCTATTTAGTGCATTACTTTTGACCAAGGCCCTGGGCTCTGGTCAAATGTAGTGCACTATATAGGGAATAGGATGCCATTTGGGACGCAGACTAGGATCTGCTGTAGCATCATCAGCCCTTCATTGCTGTAATCACACTAAGCTGTATTGTGAATTGTACCTGCTGCAGCCTTCTCCACATAATGCAGTTCGTTGTAGAACAGGTTGACTTGGTGGTATTTCTCCTTCACCACGTTGGCTATGTAGTGCAACAGAGTCATTTTCCGGTCTGTCGACTTAGTGTCTAGTAGCTGGGGGAATGAGAGGATAAAAAAAAAAGTGTCAAGATATTGGGCTGCGTCCCAAGGGCACCCTATTGCCTACGTAGTGCACTAGTAGCAATCCTAAAGCATTAGCAATACATTTGGGAGAAAGAATCTCCTACCAAATCTAAGCTTTGTAGTTTAAAACCGTATACTGCTCCCCGTTTACTGCTGTTCATGTAGTTTCCAAGAGCCAAGATAATCTGGAGAAAAAAAACATGGCAACAGCATATTAGAACATCAACACAGAAGGCAGCCAGGAACAATATTTCCAAGGCATTTTTCAGCGCAGAATATTTTCTACGTATATAATTCTTTAATGAGCCGCTTACCTCAAGAATCTTCTTGAGTTTCTGTGAGGATTTTATTGACACAGATGCTGCGATGACCGCATGGAGTTGCTGTGAAGAATAAGAAAGATGGAAGTAGAACTAAAGTCAACCTCTCCAGTCACCTATAACCTCAATCAAATCCCTATTTAGTGCACTACTTTTGACCAGGGCCCATATGGCTCTGTTCAAAAGTAGTGCCATTTGTAGTGCCATTTGGGTGCCATTTGGGGCACAGACATGGAGTCCCGGGCCTCACCGGAGTCAGCATCTGCACGCTCTCGCAGAAGTTGCCTATGAAGGCCATGATGGTCATCTTCTGCATGAGCCGCTCGATCTTGCTGAAGTGCATCATGAAGCGGTCCTCGTCCGTCAGCGCCTCCACGGGCTTCCTCTCCTTCTCGTACTGACGCATGATCTTCACCTCATTCTCCGTGGGTAGGAAGCGCATCAGACACTCCACGTAGTCCACCGACAGGGTGCGCAAGTCAAACCTGATGGGAGGGTTTAGCAGTTAATATGCAGACTGGAGACACAAACACACGCTATGCATACACAACCTGCAAATAAAGGCTAACAAGCACACACACACACACACACACACACATCTCTGTAACCAAATGGACCCTCATTTATAATACTACATCGATAAAGAAGACAACAAGAAGTTGTGTCCTAAATGGCACCCTATTCCCTATATAGTGCACTACTTTTGACCAGCGTTGTGCACTATATAAGTAAAAGTAATAGGGTGCCTTTGGGATGCAACCGAAGAGTCCATGGTGTCTTACAGCTGAATGGCCTTGCAGATCTCCTCTGGGGCTTTGCCCACTTTCCTCAGAGTGATGGCCATGTTCTTGGCCCGGTTGGCGTCCAGCAACGCCACCTTGTTGGGCCCCTTCTGGATGACCTTGGTCTTGCTCATGGTCAAGTCGATGGCCGGGCCCTGGGCTTTCGTCTTGAACATCTCCTCAAACTCATCCACGTTCAGGTCCTGAGGTTGAAGACATACATCAAGTGAGAAGGTTTGAGATATTTTGAGTCCTAAGCAACCTGCCCTGTGGTGAGTAGTCTACATGTTGTTTGAAGTACAGTAGACCAACATAGCTTTAATAGTAGGTCCAAGTGTGAAGTGCATATACAGTGGGGAGAACAAGTATTTGATACACTGCCGATTTTGCAGGTTTTCCCACTTACAAAGCATGTAGAAGTCTGTAATTTTTATCATAGGTACACTTCAACTGCGAGTGACGGAATCTAAAACAAAAATCCAGAAAATCACATTGTATGATTTTTAAGTAATTAATTTGCATTTTATTGCATGACATAAGTATTTGATACATCAGAAAAGCAGCACTTAATATTTGGTACAGAAGCTCCAGGACCTTGAGATGCTTCTTACGGAGCCACTCCTTAGTTGCCCTGGCTGTGTGTTTCGGGTCGTTGTCATGCTGGAAGACCCAGCCACGACCCATCTTCAATGCTCTTACTGAGGGAAGGAGGTTGTTGGCCAAGATCTCGCGATACATGGCCCCATCCATCCTCCCCTCAATACGGTGCAGTTGTCCTGTCCCCTTTGCAGAAAAGCATCCCCAAAGAATGATGTTTCCACCTCCATGCTTCACGGTTGGGATGGTGTTCTTGGGGTTGTACTCATCCTTCTTCTTCCTCCAAACACGGCGAGTGGAGTTTAGACCAAAAAGCTCTATTTTTGTCTCATCAGACCACATGACCTTCTCCCATTCCTCCTCTGGATCATCCAGATGGTCATTGGCAAACTTCAGACGGGCCTGGACATGCGCTGGCTTGAGCAGGGGGACCTTGCGTGCGCTGCAGGATTTTAATCCATGACGGCGTAGTGTGTTACTAATGGTTTTCTTTGAGACTGAGGTCCCAGCTCTCTTCAGGTCATTGACCAGGTCCTGCCGTGTAGTTCTGGGCTGATCCCTCACCTTCCTCATGATCATTGATGCCCCACGAGGTGAGATCTTGCATGGTGCCCCAGACCGAGGGAGATTGACCGTCATCTTGAACTTCTTCCATTTTCTAATAATTGCGCCAACAGTTGTTGCCTTCTCACCAAGCTGCTTGCCTATTGTCCTGTAGCCTATCCCAGCCTTGTGCAGGTCTACAATTTTATCCTTGATGTCCTTACACAGCTCTCTGGTCTTGGCCATTGTGGAGAGTTTGGAGTCTGTTTGATTGAGTGTGTGGACAGGTGTCTTTTATACAGGTAACGAGTTCAAACAGGTGCAGTTAATACAGGTAATGAGTGGAGAACAGGAGGGCTCCTTAAAGAAAAACTAACAGGTCTGTGAGAGCCGGAATTCTTACTGGTTGGTAGGTGATCAAATACTTATGTCATGCAATAAAATGCAAATGAATTATTTAAAAATCATACAATGTGATTTTCTGGATTTTTGTTTTAGATTCCGTCTCTCACAGTTAAAGGGTACCTATGATAAAAATTACAGACCTCTACATGCTTTGTAAGTAGGAAAACCTGCAAAATCGGCAGTGTATCAAATACTTGTTCTCCCCACTGTATGTGGGGGTGAGTGGATGGTCCCTACCTCCAGTATCCTCTCGTCGTCGATCTCGTTGAACACAGTGCCGTTGATTTGGTTGGGCTTCAGTGCCACCCAGTTGAACACAGGCAAACGGAACTTGGTCTTGATGGGCTTCTTAATCTTCACGGCTGCACAGCAAAAGACAGATCAATTATTCAGTAAGCACTCTATCTACTATGTCTATCACCACGCTCACAAACACACAGTGCATGGAGGGGTAGACAGGGTCTGCTTCCCAAATGGCACCCTATTCCCTTTATATTGCACTAACTGTGACCAAAGCACTTATGGCTTTGGCCGGAAGGTGTGCACTATATAGGGCATAGGCTGCTGTGACAGGAGGCTTAAGAGCCCATTCATAACATTTCTATAGCAGGGCCTAATGTGCTCTGGCTAGCTCTGTACTGCTAGCCATAGCCACTACAGTTTATTGATTTAACCTTTACCAAGACGTCACACTAAGTAGTGGGCCCAGAGTAGAGCCTTGGGGGACACCAAATTGAGTTAGCTATGATATTGAATGTGCATATGGCTAGGCTTGTCATTCCAGGCACAGCAGCAGATTATGTTTTTAAAGACTAGGATTATGGCCATACTCGCGTTGCCATGAGGCACACAGACAGACAGACCGACAGACCGACCGACCGACCGACCGACAGAGGTACTGCTGATGGTGGGGCAGAGAGATAAGGATAAGGACTGGAGAGTGTGACAACCAGGGCATTCCAGGCTTGTGCAACACTCTCCTATCTTACTACCATCATCAGCCTGCCTGCAACGGCACGTCAATGTGTTTCAGCATGCAACAACAGATACTACGAGAAACAATACAACACACACAGGCACACACACACAGACACGGTACAGTACAGCAGGGAGACTGTGCAGGAGTTGGAAATATGGCATTTTCAGTGCTTTCCCACCACATCTGTCAAGACTAAGACTGTATTTTGTCTCGTCCCATTGCATTTGACATGCTAAGGACCAGCATTTCAGGATCCCATAATGTTGACAAATGACTGCTACTAGGAGTCCATGTCCTGTGGTCCATGTTTTGTGGGGAGACTATTGTTTCATATGTTGGTATGCTCAAACCTTTTACAGTCCAGCAGTGAAGAATAAATCATATTTTGGGGGAGTTTGCAAACAGTCGTAAGCGAATTCAAAAAGAATGCATGAAACACAGATTACAATTTCATGCTTGGCTAGACTGAAATAATCCTCAACGTAGTGCCTAGGGCACAAGTGGCCATCTCTTTATGTGGTCCTTCTTCCTGTGTGTGTGTGTGTGTTTCTTGACTTTTGAGGTTGAGACTAAAAATACCATTTCCAAATACTCGGGAGGGGAGGAACGGTAAAAACAACCACATGACAGAGAAAACCTACAGAACAGTTTGATGGGTCCCTCTGGTCGGCAGAAAACAAAAGTAGAAAGAAAAACAACCAGAAAAATCATTAAGAACAAAATAATATTGTGCTTCCATTTTACAGAGAATAATACATCCCTACTAGACACCAAACCAACCATTCCTGTGTGTTCAGTAGAATAATACATCCCTACTAGACACCAAACCAACCATTCCTGTGTGTTCAGTAGAATAATACATCCCTACTAGACACCAAACCAACCATTCCTGTGTGTTCAGTAGAATAATACATCCCTACTAGACACCAAACCAACCATTCCTGTGTGTTCAGTAGAATAATACATCACTACTAGACACCAAACCAACCATTCCTGTGTGTTCAAAACAAGCTTTATAGTTCAACGTGTACTAATGCTATTAGTGCCATACTAAATGGTAGATTCTTTAGGCAATAGTCACATATTCATAGTGACAGGTCAAATTCTGTAATGAACTGGTCAAAGGCTGCAGTTATAGGTTAAGGAGGTGAGTGATAGGTTAAGGAGGGGAGTGATAGGTTAAGGAGGTGAGTGATAGGTTAAGGAGGGGAGTGATAGGTTAAGGAGGTGAGTGATAGGTTAAGGAGGGGAGTGATAGGTTAAAGAGGTGAGTGATAGGTTAAGGAGGGGAGTGATAGGTTAAGAAGGGGAGTGATAGGTTAAGGAGGTGAGTGATAGGTTAAGGAGGAGGCCAGTCAGGGAGTCAGAAGAGGCCTGACTAGCTGTACCATCAGCTCTGAGTCATGGCTGCCCAGTGTCCAGATGGCCCTGATATCCATGAAGTCAAGCAGCTTGAAATAGCTGTGAGTAAACAGCATCAGACATACTGATACAGGAGGACTGCTGTGACAGGAGGAAAGCAGGGTTGAAAAGGCCTAGAGGATCTCAGGAGGCTTGGCTCCTGTTCTACTACTGTCCGTCACACACACCCACACCCACACACATAATGTTCCGTCAATGAGGCAACGTAGTGTAGACTTAGATTGTGAATTTAGAAGCAATGGAGAGCACATGGGTGTCCTTTCAGTGAAATATTATGAGGGCTGAGAACACTTGATAATCACGGTTCATCAATTTATCAAAAGAGGTTTGTCATTGAGATCGCTGATACCCAATACCATCAACATACATTAATAGAACGAAAGCTTATCATGAAAACCCATCTTCCATTGTCTGTTACAGTGTGAATCATCCACATCCACAACCATAATGAGCGCCCCAAATGGCAGCCTATTTCCTATGTTGTGCACTACTTTTGACCAGGGCTCAGGTCAAAAGCAGTGCACTAGAAAGGGAACAGGGTGCCATTTGAGACACATACACAGTCTCACATGCGGGCGGCGTCTGAGCTTGATGACCTTACCTGCTAACCCTGAATTGAAGATGACGGTTGGGGACCCACATCCAGGAAGCGGGGGGGCCATGGGGGGTGGAGGCGGGGGCAGGGGCGCAGACACCTCCATGGGGCCGGGGGGAGGCGGGGGAGGAGGTGGCGGCGGGGGAGGGGGAGGAGCGGCGGGACCAGCCAAAGGCCCATTTGGCACTGGAAGAGAGGGAGAGAAATAGAGAAGCGCATGAACAAACAGGAGCAGAGGGAATAAGAGAGAAAGAGAGAGAAACTAAGCGTGGAATTGAGATGACAACACACCAAGTGTTGTCCCCCATTGAGACTTTTATGCAGGTCATAATACACAGGGGTTTATTACATAGAAGGTGTATGTGTGTGCAACTCAAGCATAATTTGACATGTGTAGTGTTATGTCTGTGCATTAGCCAGCAAAACATTTATGTCAAATACCCTTAATCTGGTGTTTGTGGACATCCTGACATGTACAAACATTTAGACTTTTCTAGAGTTAGGCTAGGAGGTCCATAGACCATTGGGCAGTCTCTCTCTCTCTCCCTCTCTCTCTCCCTCTCCCTCTCTCTCTGCACAAAATCTAAGGGCATGTTGTGAAACTAGCAACTAGCAATCCAGACTGTTTAGCTACCGTCTGGGACTAAACAGTAAACTAAGACGGGATTGGTCTAGACCTCCACCTACCGATCCCAGGCACAGGCGGTGGGGGAGGGGGCAGCGCGGGCATCCCCTGGACCTCATTCGACCCCATCGGGCTGACCGTGCCCCCGTTATAGACCCCTGGCACACCCTCCATGCCAGCCACCAGCGGGCCCCCGGGGGCGGGCGGCGAGGGCAGGATGGAGATGTCCCTGTCGCCCTTCTTCTGGATATTCATGGTGCCCTGCTTCTCCAGCTCGTGGATCTTCTTCTCTAGGTTGCACTGCCTCTGGATGGCCTCATCCTTCTCCTTCACCATCCGCCGCAACGTGTGCACCTGCGAGTTGGCGTCCTTGTACACCTCCTGGGTGAGAGGGACAGGGAACAGAGATGTTACGGTATGCGGGCCATTTAATATGAAGAATCTCAGAGTAGGAGTGCTGACTCACAGTATAGGTTCAGTTTTGCATTTTAGATTACAATTAATATCGACCAGGGTCTGCCTAGCAACGTAATTCACTTCTCTCCCCTGTTGATTTAGGGGGCAGTGAGTGAAGGGGAGTGAGTCTCACCCGGATCGAGTCAAGCTCCTTGTTGCGCGTCATCAGCTGTTTCTCCAGCTCCACGATCTTGGACATGGCCTCGTTCTCCGTGTCCTGCAGCTTCTCCGTCATCTGGGAGAGCAAAGGTCAAGGTTCAAGGCATGGATACACAGAGAACTGTGAGAGGCTTTTGGGCATGCAGGAACAGTCATGTATGCTTTTGTACATAACAGTGTAGAGGCTAACAGGACGGATAAAACAATATCACGATATGGCTTGCTCAACAATATCATAGCGAATTATCGATATTGGTGGCCATCACTAGTCAGAACACAAACGCATTTATGCAGGTCATATTACACAGGGGTTTATTACATAGACATGCATAATTTGACATGTGTAGTGTTATTTCTGTGCATTAGCCAGCAAAACATTAATGTCAAATACCCTTAATCTGATGTTTGTGGACATCCTGACATGTACAAACATTTAGACTTTTCTAGAGTTAGGCTAGGAGGTCCATAGACAATTGTCTCTGTCTCTCTCTCTCCAATTCAATTCAATTCACTTTAATGGCATGACGCAACAATGTACATATTGCCAAAGTATCATACATTTTTATAATTACTCTCTCTTGAATGCTAACTGAAAGCATGAGACTAATCCAAAGGGCCTTAGAGAGAGAGGCATGTGACGGAAAGCCTGTGTGACAGAGATTTAAAGGCACACCGTACATGTTGTCAGACCCCTCCCTAACACTGCTCCCTAACAAGCTTACGTCTGTATGGATCAAATAGTAGTCAGTACGTCAAAACAGACTAAATACAGTCACAGTCACTAGACGAGAGCAAGACTGGGCTGAGTTCTTATGGGCTGAGGATTCAGAAAGTAGGGACGGGTGGAGTGAGTTATTAAAAAGTGTAAAGTGTAGGGGGGCAAGAGGCTTCTGTAGGGAGTCAGTATGAGGACTCAACAGATGGAGACAGTAAGTCTGCGTGGTTGTCGTGTCCTCTCACATGTGACATGTTCTCCTCCAACTCCTCCACGCGCTCCAGCGCGGCGTTCTTGGTCTCGGCATCCTCCAGCAGGGCACCTACGTCAAATACGTTGTCCAGGTATGCCTGAATTTGCACTGACAGCTTGTCACTCTCTGTGTGCTTCAGCTTCTACAGACAGACAGACGAGAGGAACAGATAGTCAATGTCCATGTTGTTACCAGTCTCCATGGGGAAAGTTGAACAACTTATTTATATTGTGGTCTTTATATATACTGTACATCTACTTCAAATCACATCAAATTGTATTTGTCACATGCTTCATAAACAACAGGTGTAGACTAACAGTGAAACGCTTCCATGCGGGCCCTTTCCAACAATACAGAGAGAAAGAAAACAGAGAAATAAATACACAATGAGTACCGATACCTTGGCTATATACACGGGGTACTTACATCCAGGTAGTCGTCCAGACAGAGCTTGGTGAAGTCGTACTGCAGGTGAACCCTGAAGTTCATGTCCTCTACCGAGTGGACCACGATGTTGATGAACTGCATACATGCCACCTATAGGGGTCAGCAAGCAATGAAAAAGCATTCAGAGAGATTTCACACCAAGCGAAACCAAAACATCCAATGCATTTACAGGGGATACTTGTAGTTTGTGTCCCAAATGGTACCCTACTCCCTATATAGTGCTCTACTGTTGACCAGAGCTCTCATCCATAGATTCCAGGGCCTGTAAATAAGCATGTGTATGGAAATGATCTGGCTGCATCCATCTTGCTAAATGGGCAGATAAAGGAAGTCACTTCAGTGGGAATAGGGTGCCATTTGGGACACAGCCTCATCAGCCTAATGTACACAGTGGAATTCTTGTCACCCCACTAATACTGTCTTAATGGACTTCCTTAAGAAGCTCAGAGTCAACTGTGTGAGAGATGCCAGCCCCGCCTGACAAATGTGTTTGCTTTCGTGCTGTCAAATGACTGGCCCACTACCAAATAGCTCAGAGTGGACTCGTGACTGTTTGGACTCTCATGCACACACAACGCGCACGGACCAATGGGGAGCCTTGAAGCGGAGGCAGTGTGGCACATTGAAGAAAAACATGTATTTTGCTGGCACACACACCACACAGCATGCTGCCTCATCTATTTCCATTAAAACGTCTTAGTAGGAATTCTGTGACAAAACAAACTTGGTAAGGATTCCTTGCGTGTCGTTGGCTAATGATACAATTAATTAAATGTCAAGCGACAGGGTCTGTAATTTCAGGGCATAACAATCGATAGCTAGTCCAGTGGAAATGTTGTGTACCATAAAGTCAATGTTGTTGTCCATGTCCTTGAAGTGTTCCATCAGCCTCTCGAACCGCTGTGTCTCAGCACACACCTGCAAGAAAAATAATCAATCATTCATTTTTTATGGGCCCTGGTCAAAAGTAGTACACTGCATAGGAAAAACGGGGGCCATTTGATAAGAAGCAGCCTTACTCTTTGCAATGCAGCATACTGTATTACCTTACGTTGAGAAATTAAATGTTTCCGTCATATTCTATGCCTTATGCAAAATCTACCCATGTGTTGTCTCCTCACTCCCTCCCATCACTCTGGCTCCCTCCCTGATAAAATATGAAGCGGAGCGCCGGCATGGTGAAACCTCCCCTGGCATAGGGCTGGCTTTTTAAACACACATGACCTATTTCCTCCTACTGTGATTACCATATCTACATCTCTGAGAGAGAAGGGGGGGAGAGAGAGCGAGAGAGAGCGAGGGAGGGGGAGGGAGGGAGGGGGAGAGAGAGGGAGAGAGAGAGAGAGAGGATGGGAGGAGAGAGGACGGGAGGAGAGAAGAGAGAGAGAGAGGACGGGAGGAGAGAAGAGAGAGAGGGGGGAGAGGGAAAGAGATAAGGAGGTAAAGAGGAGAGAGGGAAGAGAGGGGAGTGGAGTGCATAAGAGCAGCCCTTACACAATGCTCTGTGCCCCAGCCTGCACCCCCACTCAAACAACCCCTTCTAGCCCGCGGAGCGGGGAGTCAAGAGCCTCCTCACATCAAGCCTCCTCAAAGAGGGAGAGCTCGATCTCAACTCAAGCAAGCCAGCATAACACAAAAAGCTGAAAAAGAAAGCACTGTTTTTATATTACAATTTATATGACACTGCCAACCAATAACGATTGTCCAATGTGACCAATAAGATAATCTAACCACATATATTGCGAAGGGTCAATCGCTAACCATTGACTTTAATAGTGCAGTGGCACACAAGGCTATGTCTCTACCTTCTGCTTATGGGGGAGCAGCTCTGAGCGTTAGAAGTATCTATTCCACCGCTAAAAACAGTGAAATGCAATAGAGAGTAATACACAATATTTCATTCTGGGTGTAAATATTGCATTAACTGCAGTCGAGCCGGCCTACAACTGGGAATGCTGTAGAGATGCCAGGCTACCCCAGACTCCACCTTAATCTCCTCCTTTCTAGGGGAGACCAACTACTTTACACATTCAGCTGCATACAACACAGGGTATGAGTGCTGATCTAGGATCAGTTCTCCCTTTTAGATCATTGTGAACTGAAGATTACATGGACACCTGATCCTGGATCAGCACTCTTACTCTGAGTTAGTTCCTACTACATGAACGACGTGAAATCATACTGTTCAGACACAATAGCATCCCCTATACCACACCTCCTTGAAGTTGTCGAACGCAGAGAGAATGATTTCGTGTCCTCCCCTCACAAGACACACAGCGGCCAGCAGCTCCAACACCAGAGCTTTGGTTCTGGGAACGGAGAAAAATTAAATAATGAACGGTTAACATAGCGTGGTAGCACTGCCAATACCAACCCATCATTTCTACCGCAAGGTTACATAACGGTAGCATCCCTAATGGCACCCTATACCCTTTCTAGTGCACTACTTTGGACCAGAGCTCCATGGACCCTGGTCCATAATAGTGCACTATGAAGGGAATAGGTTGCCATCAAATCAAATTGTATTTGTCACATGCGCAGAATACAACAGGTGTAGACCTTACCGTGAAATGCTTACTTACAAGCCCTTAACCAACAATGCAGTTTTAAGAAAATAGAGTTAAGAAAATATTTACTAAATAAAAAAGTAACACAATAAAATCACAATAATGAGGCTATATACAGGCGGTACCGGTACCGAGTCAATGTGCGGGAGTACAAGTTAGTCGAGGTAATTTGTACATGTAGGTAGAGGTAAAGTGACTATGCATAGAAAATAAACAGTGAGTAGCAGCAGTGTGAAAACAAAGGGGGCGGGTCAATGCAAATCGTCCAGATGGCCATTTGATTAATTGTTCAGCAGTCTTATGACTTTGGGGTAGAAGCTGTTAAGGAGCCTTTTGGAGCAGTAGCAGAGAGAACAGTCTATGACTTGGGTGACTGGAGTCTTTGACATTTTCTGGGGCCTTCCTCTGACACCGCCTAGTATATAGGTCCTGGACGGCAGGAAGCTTGGCCCCAGTGATGTACTGGGCCGTATGCACTACCAAGGTTTATCCAAGGTTACATAATGTGTTTTATAAGATCACATGGCTGGATCTAAAACATCTATCTTATATCAGAACATGTATTATATGATAAGCAGGTCTGTTGATCTAATCCAGGGTATTAAATGAAATGTATATTACAGAGTGAATCCTTCAGCCATAATCCCTACGGGTTTTGAAGTGATAGGGTGGTTAGCACATTCATTAAAAGTAAAAATATTCTACTCTATTCTATTCTAATCCAAGAGGAATTCTCTGCCTGAATCACAGACTACGGTAGAGATGTGACCCATGATTTGAGACAGCCCCTTAAACCCAGCACGAACATACACATACACTCAACACAGGTTTATGTTCACACAAGTGCGTGCACGCAAGTAGACACAAAGACACACACGCTACACACACTTCAATAAACAACACCCAGGGGCCTGAATAAAAGGCCCCTCCTGTTGCCTGGTGCTCTGAGCAGCTGCCAGTGTTTAGCAGTGTGCCAGCGGTGCCCTGAGCTGGCTGTCTGGCTGGCTGTAAAAATGAGTTAGTGCTGGATGCTGGCTTCACACACAATTTGGACGTTGAAAGAGCAGGTGCAGATCTGGTGCAGCAATAAAGGGGAGGGAAGGGCCTGTATTCATGAAGCGTCTCAGAGTCAGGAGTGCTGATCTACAATCAGTTTTGCCTTTTAGATCATGATGAACGTGATAATACAGACCCAGGGGACCTGATCCTAGATCAGCACTAGTACTTTGAGACACTTTATGAATATTGACCCCATATCGCTAAGAAGTAGCGGAGCTGTTTAACAGCAGACACAGTGCTTCCATCTTACCTGGGATTCTTATTGTTGAGACTTAGTGCAATTTCATTCACAGCATGCGGGTGGGACATCACCATGTTGAAGCCGTACTGGGTCATCAAAAATAGATGGCGCAAGAGCGGTATGGAGGGCGGAAAGGGAGAGAAAAAGAGAGAGATCTCTTTAATAAACAGGGAGTGACTTCTTTTACATAATAAAGGGACACTTGAGAAATGATGTGTTGCGGAAAACATGTTAGACGACAAATTGAATTTGGCTGATGATGGATGAGGGCGTGCGTGTGCTTCAACCCTCCATCTACGACCAGAGCGAGGAAATAGGGTGCCATTTGGGACGCAGCCTATGTGTAGGGTTGGCATGGGGACTGGAGAGACTCTCACCTGGTAGTTCATGATGGCTCGCAGGCACATGATGCAGACGTGAACGTCGTCCTTCTTGCATACAAGCCGGGAGTTCTTCAGCGTTCTCCGGCTCGGCAACGCGTTGCAACTGAAACATACGGACACAGAAGCGTTTTCACAGCAGAAGGCGTCTCCAACTCCATACGAACAAAGAGACACATGGCTTGGTAAACAAGCAAACAGATGTCATTGGTGAACTGTAGCAGCCCACATAGCATTCCTGCACCCTGTTGTTTTCAAAGTAGACATTAAACTCCATGGCACGTTACATGGACACACAAAGGACTGTGTAATCCACTGCCTTACTGAAGAGGCCAGAGGGGAGACCGTGTGATTGTTTTAATTTAACTATCCTGCACAAAAATATCACTTACAACTAGTACAATGGCGGTAAGTCATTTGCATGCATGGAGGTGATCAGGCCGGCTTTGTGGAGATAAAACGAAAGGGCCTTTCTCCTGACCCCTTTCTCACAATGAAAGAAAGGTGTGTGTGTGTGTGTGTGTGTGTGTGTGTGTGTGTGTGTGTGTGTGTGTGTGTGTGTGTGTGTGTGTGTGTGTGTGTGTGTGTGTGTGTGTGTGTGTGTGTGTGTGTGTGTGTGTGTGTGTGTGCGTGCGTGCGTGCGTGCGTGCGTGCTTGCGTGCACGTGTGTTACTGAACTGGGGCTCCCGAGTGGCGCAGCGGTCTAAGACACTGCATCTCAGTGCTAGAGGCGTCACTACAGACCCTGGTTCGATTCCAGGCTGTATCACAATCCGGCAGTGATTGGGAGTCCCATAGGGCGGCGCACAATTGCCCCAGTGTCGACCGAGTTTGGGTAAGGTTTGGCTGGGGTAGGCCGTCATTGTAAATAAGAATTTGTTTTTTTTAACTGACTTACCTAGTTAAATAAAGTCCAGACTGGTCATTTCCAACCCTGCAGGTCATAAGACTTTCTCCACCAGCCATGGTTCTGGGAAAACCTTCAGGTTACCCATGCACACAGACACACGCACACTGATTCATGTCAGCACTGACGCCTTGAAGCTCTGACTCTGTCTTCAGTGTGTGTGTACGGCAGAGACAGTGTGACTAAGCTTTGATAAGGATTTGTGATGAGGGTAAATAGGGAAATATCAACATACTCATCTAAACAATCTTGTAAACCACAGTAGATGGTTGGTCTTCATGGTCTGATGCTTCTCACTGGTTCCATGAATGAGAGCTATTCAGCAGTGGGGGGTGGGGTGGGTATGAGTGTGAGTGCTTATTTGTTCTATTTAGGTGCATGTGGCGCCTACGTAGTGCAAAACGAGTTTCCTCACATAATTGCGCTCGCTGCTTCACGCGACGGTGACAGAATCGGAACATCGCCTCACACGCAGCGAGAGACGGGCGGTGGTGTTCCTTCAAGAACTACGATTTTACAGGAAAATATAATTACAGAAAAATATCTCCAGCACTCAGCCTGCCTTGCAACCAGGCAGCGGAAAACGATTGGTAGGAATGACACACATTTGAGGGAAAGAGACTTCAGTGTGTATAGTACCAAATCGGGTGCAATTTGGGACGCATCCTATGTTTCTAAACCACACAGACGGAATGATGTCTGATGACAGAACTATGAGTAAAAAGAGAAAGTCATTCTCCCTGATGCAATGTAGGCACGGTGGGCTTGCTTTGACAGGCCTTGGGGTGTACCGACTTAGAATCCATAAAAAAATCCTCAAAGGCCTTTCAACTATGTTTTCATGGACATTAATTCAACACTAAACATAATAAAAAGCATAGTATAAGGCTGAGTCCTAAATGGCACCTTATTTCCGATACAGTGCAATACTTTACATAGGGCTTTGGTCAGAACTAGTGCACTACATTTACATTTTAGACGTTCAGCAGACGCTCTTATACAGAGCGACATACAGTTAGCCCCTGGCGTTGCATGCGCCATGCTCAACCATCTGAGCTACACGGGACTGGGGTGCCACTACATAGGGAATAGGGTGCCATTTGGGACGCACATATAGTGGGCATCACATCTCACTACAGTACAACAACACTTTGACAAACACAACTATAAACTAGAGTAGACTAGCCTAAATATTTCTAGGAAACCCTGGCGGAATCCGAAGACATACCATCGTCCTTGCGAATACTTTGGACATTTCAAAGAGCTCGGTGTCCTTCGAGTTTGCCATGAGGTTTTCAAAAAAAATACATGTAATTCAATATGACATCAGAAAAATGACAACAATGATTGACTTGGGAGGGATAAAATGGTGACAAATATGAATAAATCCTAATAACGCTAATGTTAATTACCTTGACTTGTCAGCCTGTGTTAGGAGGTAACTAAGGAATAATAGTACAGATAACATCATATTAGTTTATACATCCAAAGTACAGAAGGGTTTGGTTGTAGCCAGCTACTACTTGCACAACTACCTGCTGCATATAGCCTGATCAAGGAAACATACAAAAGCAATAATCAGAGGGGGCCAGAAACAATGCCGGTACAAACTGCCATTTGCTCTAAATGGGAACAGAAATGTGTACAGTAAGACAACAATAGAGGTAGTAGCAACTCCCCAACAACCCCTCCACAGACTGGGCCACAGCTTGACAATGGAAGCAGGTAGGAGTGTGTGTGTGTGTGTGTGTGTGTGTGTGTGTGTGTGTGTGTGTGTGTGTGTGTGTGTGTGGGTTGAGGTAGGGCGAGGGGTGGGGCGAGCTAGAGCGGAGGTGGGGCTAGCTAGAGCTATCAGAGAGCACCGTGAGCGACACTGTGTACTGAGTAGACCTGCCTGCTGCTGCTGAAGACTGGAGCACAGAGCAGGAGACTAGAGGAGGAAGGCCAGGACAGAACACCAGTCAACATCAGCTCTCAGTGTCACCTTATGAAGTTCATACAGCTGCCATTCACATACAGTGCCTAAAAGAAAGTATTCACACCCCTCAAGTTTTTCACATTTTGTTATGTTACAGCCTAAATTTAAAATGGATTACATTTTGATTTTGTGTCACTGGCCTACACACAATACCCCATAATACCAACGTGGAATTACTTTTTTGAAATTTGTACAAATTAATTACAAATGAAAAGCTGAAATGTTTTTAGTGTAATAAGTACTTAAACCCTTTGTTATGGCAAGCCTAAATAAGTTCAAACATTTGCTTAGAAAGTCACATAAGTTGCATGGACTCACTGTGTGCAATAATAGTTTTTAACAGGATTTTAAATTACTACCTAATTTCTGTACCCCACACACACAATTATCTGTAAGGTCGGTCCCTCAGTCGAGCATTGAATTTCAAAAACAGATATTTCAAAAACAGATTAAACCACAAAGACCAGGGAGGTTTACCAACACTTTGCAAAGAAGGGCAGTTATTGATAGATGGGTAGAAATA
Source organism: Thymallus thymallus (assembly GCA_023634145.1). NCBI lineage: Eukaryota > Metazoa > Chordata > Actinopteri > Salmoniformes > Salmonidae > Thymallus > Thymallus thymallus. The sequence continues at coordinate 25,743,760 of CM042408.1, read as the reverse complement.
AAATGAAACAGACATTAAATATCCCTTTGAGCCTGGTGAAGTTATTAATTACATTTTGGATTGTGTATCAATACACCCAGTCACTACAAATATACAGGCGTCCTTCCTAACTCAGTTGCCAGAGAGAAGGAAACCTTAGGGATTTCACCATGAGGCCAATGATGACTTTAAAACTATTACAGAGTTGAATGGCTGTGATTGGAGAAAACTGAGGATGGATCAACAACATTGTAGTTACTCCACAATATTAACCTAAATGACAGAGTTAAAAGAAGGAAGCCTGTACAGAATAAAAAAAACACTCTTCATATTTTCAAGCATGGTAATGGCTGAATCATGTTATGGGTATGCTTTTCATCGGAAAGCACTAGGGAGTTTTTTAGGATAAGAAGAAACGGAATAGAGCTAAGCACATGCAAAATCCTAGAGTAAACCTAGGTTCAGTCTGCTTTGCAACATACACTGGGATATAAATTCACCTTTCAGCAGGACAATAACCTAAAACACAAGGCCAAATATACACTGGAGTTGTTTACCTAGAAGACAGTGAATGTTCCTGAGTGGCTTAGTTACAGTTTGGACTTAAATCGGCTTGAAAATCTATGGCAAGACTTGAAAATGGCTGTCTAGAGATGATCAACAACCAACTTGACAGAGCTTGAAGAATTTTTTAAAGAATAATGTGCAAATATTGTACAATCCGTTTGTGCAAAGCTCTTAGAGACTTACCCAGAAAGACTCACAGCTGTAATCGTGCCAAAGGAAATTCTAACATTGACTCAGGGGTGTGAATACTTATGTAAATTAGATATTTCTGTATTTCATTTTCAATACATTTGCAAAAATGTCTAAAACCAATACCATTATGGGGTATTGAGTGTAGATGGGTGAGAAAAAAAATCTATTTAATCCATTTTGAATTCATTTTGAATTCCACAAAATGTGGAATAAGTCAAGGGGTATGAATACTTACTGAAGGTAGTATATGGGTCCCAAACGGCACCCTATTCCCTATATTGCACTACTTTTCAAACCCAGTGTACTATATAGGGAATAGGGGGCGCCACTGGTCAAAAGTAGTGCACTATATAGGACATTTGGGACGCACATATAGCCTTACTCTCCTATAGTATCTTTCATCTGATAGCACAATTGCTTGACAGAAGTACTAACACTAACCCCACAGGCCCTTGTACATACAGTAGGTGTAGGTGCTGCCATTTGGGACACACAAACTGGCCTGTTTGTATACTGAGAAAAGAAACCTGTGTGTAGTGAGAATTAATCCACTGTATGTGAGTTAGGATAACGTTGGGCTTTAGAAGACATATGTTACATGGTGGCAATGGTTCCCTTTGTGTAACGTTTCTTGTAAGAACTGTGAGTTACTAACAATCCCCCAAAAAAGGATTAGCCGTCTATATGTGAAGTCAATAGGAATAACCCACCGGGACATCATTGAAACGACAGCGCGGATTAACAGAGTCAGAAATATGCATAATTGGATGAGATTTGAGTCCTAGTATGCATTAACTATGTTTGCCGCCTATAATCCAATTAAATCCAATGTTAAACAAAAACCCCATTGTCAGAGATACGCGGCAGAGATATCATATTCCATAATAGCTAGCCAGGGGGTCATTATGAGTCAGATGACCCAATAAAAAGTCCCAAATGCTACCCTATTCCCTATGTAGTACACTACTTTTGACCGTGGCCCATCAAAAGTAGTGCTCTATATTGGGAATAAGATGCCATTTGAGACACAGCTCTAGAAAACAACCCCCCCTGTCCTTCATCCTGCCATTCCGTGCCACACTGAAACGTGTCTTAAGCCATTTTAAGACTTAAAGGCCTCATGACCACAACAAAGGGCCTTTTCAGACATCACATGCAAACACATGAATGAAGCTATATTAGCAAACTAGGGAACTATGACAATCCAGACTAAGTGAAACACAATTATGACAATTCAAAGCGTTTCGTATACAACAAACATATCAGGTTTTAAATACAGAATCAGGACTTGGTTATCAATCTTATAGTAGCCTCTAGCCTGTAATGTATGGTGTTGAGGTGATGTGTGTGCTGTTTACCGTAGTGTGGAGTGTCGCCCGGCGCGGGAAATGCTGTTCCCGCTGACAGGGGACGGGAGGTTACTCCCCCCATGGAGGTCCTCTATTGATCTGCTCCAGGGCTTGTCCAGTGAGTTCTCCGGGTTGTTCTCCTCACTGTCACCGTCAAACCTGGAGAGGAGAACACATAGGACAGGACAGGGGGCTTAGAGAACCTAGTACATTTCTGTACTCTCTGACCACAGTCCAACAATGGCCCAAATAGCACCGTTCTCATATCTCTCATATTACAGTGCAATACTTTACCCACAGGGCTCTGGTCAAAAGTAGTGCACTACATAGGGGATAGGTTGCCATTTAAGACAAAAGCATTAGTCTGTTTAATACATTATGAAAGTCTGGAAGGAAAAGGGGAACTGTACTAAAGTCATATAGAGGCGTCTCTTATATCATATTTTAGGAGGGTAAACTGGCTATTTTCTAATGGAAAGGCAGGGGACTAACTCGTACCTGGGTAATCAAGGTAAGCACTCACTGATGGGGTAACCATTAGAAACGTGTTGGACAGACCAATAACATAGGGTCAGAAAGTAAATCAAAAATGTAACTGCTTTCCATTATGCCATTGGCTCTGAATTGGCTCTGAATGGAAACCTTGTGACCGAGTAATCACGCCATCTATAAATAGAATCTATATGCCACACAGGGCGAATGTATGCGTGGCAAATGGCACCCTATTCCCTATGTAGTGCACACTATATAGGGAGTGGGGTGCCATTTGGGACGCACACAGTGTCTCGGTAGCCTGTTGCTCGCCACCTTCGACCAGTGACTCAGTGTTTCTGAGAACGAAGCAGGCTGCAGTGTCGAGGAGATGCATCACTGATTAGGCAAAAAAGAGCCATTGTGCTCATTGTCTGGCCTGCGCTATACGAGGGCATCTATACAGGGAAACGAGACAGTGACTTACGTGACAGCGTACTGGGCAAAAGAAAGATATTCCACCAGTACATCCAGGCCTTTGTTTTCTTCGTTTAAGAATTCTCTCACCCACCTAGAATGAGAAATAACACTGTGTGTTAGTCCAAAAGCAATATTAGGCCCACACAGACCGTGTACAGCATGCGGTACATATACAACACACAGAGTTGGGAATTGTCTGGGATTCCTTTGTCATTGAGATATGCCTACACAACAAGGGGTAAGGTGTTAAAACATAAGAGAGAGAGAGAGAGAGAAGGAGAGAGAGGGGGACAAAGAGAGAGAGTGAGAGAGAGAAATAAAGAGAGAGAGAGAGCGAGAGAGAGATAAAGAGAGAGAGAGAGCGAGAGAGAGAGAAAGAGAGAGAGCGAGAGAGAGAGATAAAGGGAAAGATAGAGAGAAAGAGAAAGAGAGAGAGAGAGAGGGAGAGAGAGAGAGAGGGGTGTATCTCGTGTTGTTGGGATCCTGAGATCTTGTGACTGTTGTTGTGTTACAGAGCCTGCCTGGGGTTATATTGTCTAGGTAGGACAGGACTTTGTATGGCTGGTCTCCTGTCTGTGACTGGGGGTTCAAAAGTAGTGCACTATATAGGGAATAGGGTGCCATTTGGGACTCAGCCTGTTTCTTTCTGTCCTCACAGGGTCACAGCGTGTGCTGTCTGTCTGCCAGTGGTGCCATGTCACCAGCGACCTTGCTCCAGTCCCATCAACCCCCGCTGCTTCCTGCTGACCCTTATCATCCCTTATCCTGCCTCCAGCACCTAGCATGCACTCTGGCCTCATTACCCCTGGGACCACAGCTGACCTGGGATGCGACCCAAATGGCACCCTATTCCCTTTACAGTGGGGAGAAATGGCGCCATTCGACCGGGGCCCATAAGGTTCCATTTGGGACGCCAGCACTTGACTTTCACTTTCACATTCACATACTTAATCTAAATTATTACTCACCCTATGTGATTGGTCCTCAATGAAATTTCCAGTTCTCTCAGGACCTGGGTGGACTCCTGCACCCTCCGTCGGAATTTCTGGGGGTAAAGAAAGAGAATTATGAACATTTCATCACTCCGATTTGTATTCAATGGACCGATAGAAAATGTCTGTTGAATTTTGAGTGATTTGTGGGGCAATTCACCAACCATTTCATCAGTCGCTTATCATTCAACAGATGGCCAGGAAACATGAAAGTGAACATAATGGACAGTCCTGCTTATAGAATGCTTGACTTTATCGTATTAATTCCAATGTCTGCTTTGCGTAGAAGCAGTTCCTTCTTCTGGAGCGATATAACCATCAGCATCCCAAATGGCACTCTATTCCCTATTTAGTGCACTACTTTTGGTCAAATGTAGTGCACTACAGTATATAGGGAATAATGTGCTATTTGGGAGGAAGCCATAATCGACTCATTAAATTGGATCTGGCTTGTGTTTGAGCTGTCGGGGCCTTTACACAAGCAACTTCACAGCATGGATCCATTCTAGTCCGTTGTGCTGTTCCCGTGGTTACATGTCCAGGAACAAAAGCTGGGTGGACTGAAGTGTATGACCTGCCCTGCATGTGAATATGCAACGTGACACAAGTGTTTGTGGGGAGGACGTCCCTCTCTCTCTCTTTCCCTCAACCCCTCTCTCTCTCTCTCTCTCTCTCTCTCTCTCTCTCTCGTTGCTTTCATCTTCAGACAAAAAGACCTGCGACTCCAAACAAAAGCCTTGCAGCCTGTTGCGCAAAAGTTGTGTGGAGGAATTCAAAAAGCAGCAGCGTGAGTGACAGGGCATGCCATCAGCATTCATAATTAATGCCCAGAAGAACCCATGTTGATCACTACTCGTTCGGCGGAAGAGCCTCCCTGATGGCAGACAGTGAAATCATTGCATCACCAATGACAGAGACAGAGGAGGAGACTCCCAGTATACATATCGACCCATTTTGGCTGGGCTGGAGCCTTCCCTTCCATGATGTATCTATGGCTGTCTGCAACACAAATATCACCCTATCAGGGAGGAAACAAACAGAGCCGGGTCCATTGTTAGAAACACAGAGAGAGAGAGATCAGTACAGGGACGGTCCCATTGGCAGGGTTTCTCTGGGCCTGGGCTTGTAGTATTGGGCTGTGGTGTGTGTTTGGCACATGTGGGGATGAGAAACCGTGCTTTTATTAGGGAGGAGCCCCCTTGTGTGTTTGTATGGAAAGCGGAGCGAGTGCGAGGTGTACTGCGCAGACTCCCTGACCCACACACACACACACCCCTCCTCCTCACTAAGTACTACCAGCTGCAGTGCAGATCCAGAGAGACCAGGGGAACGAGAGGAGAGAGAGAGCAAGGGAGAGAGAAAAAAAGCTGGGAAAGAGAGCGGAGGAAGAGAAGAGAGAGAGGGAAGGGAAAGAGAGGAGCGAGAGCAGGGGGGAAGAGAGAGATAGCAAAGAGAGTGAGAGAGGGAAAAGTGATAGAGAGTGGGGAGCTCTGATGAGTGGAGAGTGGTGCACACTCCGGAGGGTTCATCCTGGAAACAAAACAATTGCCGATACATTCTTGGGGACTTTTTTGGAATGAGCCTCTTCCTCTTTGGCCGCCTATTCGCATATGTAAAGCGGCGACAACGACCTCCAGCTCTGGCTATCCACAGAGGCACAAAGTGGCAATCGTTTGAGTTATGAAGAAAAGGAGGTTGAGCAGGAATGTAAAACCATAACTCTCTTTCTGCATCTCTCTTGCCCCTTCTCTCTCTTTCTCCCCTGCTCTCTCTCTCTCTCTCTCTCTCTCTCTCACACACACAATCTTTCCCCGTCTCTCTCAATTTTCTATCTCTCTCTCTCTCTTTCCCCCTCTCCCTCTGGTGCCGACACGCAGACTGTTGTTGGAGCATGGTATAAGCCCTACTCTAGAGGGAGCAGACTCTGAGGACTCATAGTTCCTTTATACCAGGGTAGGTGCTAAACAGCCCAGACGTTTGGATGTGAAAATAAACACAGGAGCACAGGGAAGTATTTCCTCCAACTGCTCGACGTCGAAGGCCCGATTCTAGCCAGTGACAGGCGGTTATATAGTGCACTATATAGGGAATAGGGTGCCATTTGAGATGTAGATAGTGTGTAATAAATCCTTCCTTCAGCCATGGCAGTGCTAAGTGTTTAAACCCTGAGGAAGCCTAAACCTGCCCCATCCCACAATGCACTCCTCCTCATAGTCTTGCAACTGACTACAATATGAGCACTTGCTATCCACCATCCACCCTCCTTCTCTCTCTATTATTCCCTCTTCCTCGCTTCTCCTTTCCAATGTTGCTCTTCATCATCCTCCCATTCTTCTTCTCCTTTATCTCCGTCTCCAGAGAGGAACGTTAGTCTTTCAGTCATGTTCGGTATCATCAGAGAGCAGACTAAGGATGCATCCGAAATTGCACCCTATTCCCTTTGTAGTGCACTACATTTGACCAGAGTCCATAGGGATCTGGACAAAAGTGGTGCACTAGAAAGGGAATAGGGTGCCATTTGGGGTACAACCTAAGAATAGGACGATGCTCGTTGAGGGAGACGTACGCCCCAAACTTAGAAAGGACATCGATAATGCAGCGAGGTCTGCAGGAGTGCCAAAATACAAGACGTGTCGTGATACAAGATGCATGACATATTCCCCTTCGGGGAGAGACAAGGAACACACTTCAACACTATGAAAAATGAATACTAAATAATCCAACATAGATCAGCACTAGTCAGCTAATCAGGTGGGATAGCATAGGCAGATATTCTATTTCCGTAGCAGACGTCACATCCATTGGCGGATATAGAACTGTAGATGTAGAACTTTCGTGCTCTCTTCATGCCCACGTAGCATATGATGTCGCTTTGAAACTTTCATTCCAGTCGGTCAGCGTAATTTAATTATCTGGCGCAATTTGATGTTATTCTGGCAGAGTCACTCGGCTAATTTGTTTTTATTACAGAGAGACAACTTTGAGGCCTCGTCCCAAATGGCACCATATTCCCTATAGACTTCCCTATATACCCTATGGGCCCTGGTAAAAAGTAGTTCACTATATAGGGAATAGGGTGCCTTTTGGAACGTATCCCATCTCCCTCTGTAAGCCAAAACTCTTCCTATTGGCAAGGCCTGAACGTTGGCTGACACTTTACTGTAGAAAACCTCCTCCCCTCTCCAACTCCCCTCCTGTGGCCAGAGAGTCAGCCTCAGCCAGTACTGGCTGCTTCACTCCACTAAAACTACCAGCAGCATGTTGTGGGGATGATATCATAACACTCCTGTTAGCTATGGCTAGTCTCCGCAAGGCCATGCTCACTCCAAGGGCCCACTACTTCTCAGGGCAACGGGGGCTTCTTTCCACAGCTGTATGGTGGGGATATCCTGGGTCATATTCACTAAGAACCAAACGGAAGCAAAAGGGCTAAATGGGAAGGGACTACCTGAACTTTTATAATAAGAAACACTTGTTTCGTTTTTACGTTGCAAAATGTTTTGCAAAGTGTTGCTACAAATGAATGTAAGACTGGTGGTGTTGAACTGAAAGGGGAAGGAAGAAGCTGAGGCAGTGGAACGTTGGTCGGGAACAATCCACACTCTCCCTCACCTTCCTGGTGACGTCCGGGTCCAGATAGCCCCTCAGCTTCTGGATGTATGTGTGAGGGGGGTTCTTCACTTGGAATCGTTCCTATGAGAGGGAGAGAGAGAGAAGAGAGAGGAGGAGACAGAGAGAGCACAAAAACACATTAGATTACTTTCGCCCTCATTCTGAAATTACTCAGCTAACTGTGGAAGGTTAACAGGCACAACATTAACTGTCTATTGGTTTACCTGTGATTGTGTTTAGCAGTGGTTATGCCAAACTACTTCGCTCAAGCCTGAGGGCTAAACCACATCACTGTTGTTTTACACTGAGTATACAAAACATTAAGAACACCTGCTCTTTCCACAACATAGGCCAGGTGAATCCAGGTGAAAGCTATGATCCCTTATTGATGTCACTTGTTAAATCCACTACAATCAGTGTAGATGAAGGGGAGGAAACAGGTTAAAGAAGGATTCTTAAGCCTTGAGATAATTGAGACATGGATTGTGTACAATACCGGCTGATCCTTTTATATTCAAATCGAATCGAGCAAAAGCCCCATCGTGACTCACCATTATCCATCCAATCAATGTGAATCATAGGGCTGTGAGAATCTGTAAGAGGCTGGAGAGCTGGGAAGCAGTCTGTCTGAATGAGGCTGAGTCACAAATGGCACCCAATTTCCTATATTGTGTACTACTTTTGACCAGAGCCCTATGGTCAAAAGTTGTGCACTTTATAGGGAATGACTCTCTACTTGACTAGCCTCAGAATGTTGTCAGCTACCACAGCCTGGTCTCAAAGCAAAACGTATTATATTTTACTAAAATACATTCCACTCTATTTAGTATGATATGTTACTTTACATTAGGTTACATTGGCCTATGTAAATCCAGGACACTCAAATTAGGGTCATTGGTTGAGGTGGATGGGTGGGCGTATAACGCGAACATCTAGCAACCCAAAGGTTGCATGTTCGAATCTCATCATGGACAACATTAGCATTTTAGTTAATTAGCAACTTTGCAACTACTTAATAATTTTTTGCTACTTTACAACAGTTTGCTAACCCTTCCCCGTAGAGAGAGACAGTCTCCTCCGATTTATTGAACTGGCATTAAACAAACCCAGGCAGACTACACCACACTGAAGGCTGTTCAGAGTGCATCTGTGCCTGCTAAGCTCCCCTGGTTGCCCTGACCGACTGTTTAAGGCAGGTTTAAGGCCATCATTTCCCCCACAGTCCTCCAAATTCACGTAAGAGGGATTAGCGGAGGCTTTGGATCACGCCGGACGGCAATGAGGATCACAAATCACACCGAACCGGTACAGCAGCCAATAACATCGCTCAGAGCTCACTACATGTCGCTAGGCCATGTCAACCCGGGTCAGACATGCAGATTCTGTGAATCAGTGGGCTTGTCCCAAATGGCATCCTATTCCCTATAAAGTGCACTACACAGGTAACAGGGTGCCATTTGGGATGCAGCCAGAGTGTTGTGTTTGTTTTCTGGGTGTTTGATCATCGTATTGCTGACTGTGTGATGATGGCGATGGCCTCACCATTACATTCATCACTGCATGAGTTAATGCTGCTGCCTCTCAGTCACAATAACAGGAAAGAGGACAGCTCCATGCAGGAAAGGGAGCTACTCCAATGAAAACAACATGGAGTACATCCCAAATGGCACCATATTGCCTTTATACTGCCCTACTTTTGACCAGGGTCCATAGGGTCACCCATAGGGCTCTGGTCAAAAGTAGGACACTATAAAGGGAATAGCGTATGATTTGGGATGCAGTCATGGCCCCCCGTTGTTGGTGACAAACAGGCTGCATATGTTGCTGGTAAAAAGACAGGGGGAATATATGTATGTGGCAGGCTGTAGCGTATGGAAAGTATATGAGATTTATAGGGGCACACATAAAAGAGTTCCTGCATGACAGCCATGAAAACCATCCGAGGGAGGATGGGGGAGGATAGTGATCTGGATTCCATCTGAGCTGTAGAAGTAGTAGAATCACTCCTCATCTCCTCTGCACCTGCAGCAATGGGGCCTGGGTGGGACAGAGGAGTGGGATACAGCCGGGAGACTGTGGGGGTTAAGGGAGCTGGGGGAGTGAGATATCGAGAGGGTATGGGTTAATCGGGTAAGGTGCCAGCGGTGTATGTAATATCCTGTGTGTGCTGTATAGCCGCTAGATAAAGAGGAGGAATGACTTCCTGGTAAATAGAACTGAGCTGCCATGTGAAGCCCCGAGTTAAAATCCTGCTGCAGTGCAGAGGAGAGGAGTCTCTCCCAGTTCAAAGGGAGAGAGAACATACAGTTCTGAACATACACCATACCGGGCAGGCAGGCAGCTAATCTATTAAATTGTTACAATTCCACTATTAATGGGGAAGTAAGCAAGCCTCTCTCTTCTCTGTTGCTGGATGAAAAAGTTGAGGCGCAGCGATAGTTTCAGAGAGACAGTGCTTCAATGGCTTTCCCTATCTGAAGGCTGAGGATGGAAGCACCATTGCTCAACAATCTCAACATTCCACCCACATGGCATTGACAATCAGAGAAGCCAGGCACTATGTCCCAAATTGCACCCTATTCCCTATATAGTGCTCTTAAGTAGTGCATTATAGGGAATAGGGTGCCATTTGGGATGAAGCCATGGTGTAGCTGAGAGAAGTCTACTGTGGGTCAAAGAAAGGCTCATTAGGCATTATATTATAAAGTCTCTGATAATTGGACATTGGTCAATTCATCATGTTCTTCATGCAGGCCTACTTTAGAATAATCTCCTTTCATTGTTTTTGTTGTGAGAAGAGTATCTTTAATATTTTATCGATCTTCATAATTGCCCTAACAAATGTTTAATATTTCAACCCCTCTGAATGTTTATTTTTTCAGGAGAAATATTGTTCAAAGGTAATTTACCTGTCGGCTCTGTTTCTCTGACTATCCCTCCGAACATGCAGTTGCCATGGTTACATAAAGAAATTAGCTGTTGTAGTAATATGACATGGAAAACATTTTATTCACACAACTCGGCTTTATCATGGGCCAGTTATTTTGATGGCAAACATGAAAACGCAGAAGTCTATTTTTAGCAATATGATCCAACTTTGGATCTGCAAACAGTGAACAAGATGTTGGATCCCACCTCGCTTCTCACACCCAAACTTTCCCAGGACAGAATTCCATCAGGCGATCTTTAAACAGCTAACTGATTCTGAGTCTGTATCCCAAATGACAACCTGTTCCCTATAGGAGAGAGTGGGTTAAGTTGAGCCACCCTTATTTCTAGGAAATCATACACAAAATAAACCATTTGACCAAAAAGTGAAGGAAGAAACCACATGGAAAAAGTGGTAAGTTGTGCCTTTTCTACAAGCTATGTTTTCAAAACTGTAATGTTTACATCAATTCTGATCATTTCTAGGGATACACAGCATCCTGAAATATATGTAGATATCTTTGTTAGAAAGAATACTATATATCCCTTGACGGAGTGATGCTGAACAAATAAAATGGTTCAACTTATACCACTCTCCCCTGACAGGAACATTAACTCCAGTCACAATTCAAAAACGTGTAAATACATCTAAACGACCAGGCAGCAAATTGCATATTCTGCCCACTTCACCACTCTGTCTCTATTTTGTTCAGGGTGGCTGCGTATCAATGGTATCCTTAGCCTGAGCGAGTGCTTGGTGGTCCCTCTCTCCCTCTCGTCTTTTCACTCTGCTCAGGGAAGCAGAAAACACACTGGTACCGTCCCAAATGGCACCCTATTCCCTATATAGTGCATTCATTTTGACCAGAGTCCTACTCAGTCTACTGAACACACCATGAAACCCCTGTCATTCTTCCATCCACTTTCTACTGAATCATCTGCACCCCCAGCAGGGCCACCTCACCAACTTGACCAGCTAGGGGAGGGCTTGGGGGACCGAGGGCCATACTGGACAATGGGAGCAGCGGGAGACCAATGGTACATGGGCAAAGGGATCAACACACACACACAGAGTGCCCTCTTGGTTGTTTATGGCAGTTCGGGCAAATGCCAGATGGGCTGGTCCATCGTAGCCAAGTGGGCCGGACAAATTGGGGGGTTCGCACAAAATTATCATTATTTGGCTAATAATGGGGGTCTAGAGGAACAAATGGGCACCCTATTCCCTTTATAGTGCACTACTTTTGACCAGGGCCTGTAGGACTGACTGTGGTCAAAGTGGCCAGTACAGAAGGCCTCCCTCGGGGACAAAAATGGACCGGTGTGTTCGAAATGTTGATTACTGGTCCGAGTCCATCCCTGACTTCAATGTCTGACATACCGGACATTAGATTTCAAACTAGGATTTTGTGAACAGGTTAATGAAGGTGAATAAACAACATCCCACCTGATCACAGATAAGCTCCCACTTCTTCTCATTGTCGTACTGCCGCAATAGTCGCGCTTTGTCCGGAGGAAGGTTCATAGAATTCTGAAAGAGAAACAGAGAAGCATCACAATTATAATCAGATATCAATAAGAGAATGTACACAATGACAAAACGTTGACCCTAAATGGCAGACGACACTGTTAGACTGCGTCCCAAGTGGCACCCTATTCCCGGTATAGTGCAGTACTTTTGACCAGAGCCCTATGGTTAAGGGGTGATGGGGCGTGGACAGAGTGTCTCCCCCTCCTAAGAAGTCTGACTCTGGGGCCAGAGGAGGAAGATCCTATATACAGCTGTAGAGCTAGGGGTCTCTCTCTCTCTCTCTCTCTCTCTCTCTCTCTCTCTCTCTCTCTCTCTCTCTCTCTCTCTCACACACACACACACACACACACACAAAAAGTTGCTTTGTTAGGAGGATTTGAAAGTGACTTGCAGCAGGCAGTAACGTATTGTATTAAGAGGCCTACTATTCAACGCCCATGTGTTGGTTACGTGTGTGTGTTGGTTAAACTGCTACATGTGTAAAAATAAGACCTCCATCATCCAGCCCCATTGCACAACCCCTTTCTTTTTCAGTTTGCTCGCCCTACTTTTAAACAACATCTGCTTCATGTAACGTCACCCCAAAGACTGCAGTTGTCTCGTTTTGGCCCCAGCGCCGACTATACCCCACCCATAAGTGCATTAGAAAAGACTGAAACAATTAGCTGCTGCTTAAATCGCACCACCCACCCAAATTCATGAGGCAGCACACGTACACTCACTGACGTACACAAAACGCACAACCATAACTAACTTTTCTAAAACTCAGAAACAAAACAACACATTTGATTTAAATTGGTCAGGCTACAACCTATTATTCTTTAAATAAGAAAACTACATTTTAAACAAATAACCTACATTTCGTAGAAGATTTTTAGTTTAGTTTTGAGTGATTGTCTGTCTGCGTTGTCAAATACAACCCAGTTAATGGATAACAGAGTGACGCTAAGATGTATGTCAAACAAAAACCAATGATTGCAAATGTTAAACAAAGCATACAACTCTATGCATAGAGTTGTATGCTTTGTGGACTTTGCAATCTTTGGTTTTTGATTCGTTTGAAAAAGTTGAGTCTCGGCATCATTCTGTGACTGTGGAATTGCCAACTATGACTATTGGACATGTCTCAGTTCTAAACACAGGCTACCAGTGGTGCAGGGCAATACTTTTCCACTGCTCCAGGAAGAAAAAAAGTTTTGGGTTATTTTTTACTCCGTTTTAATTGGCAGGATCATCTATCAATGTGTGTTCAGCACTGGGACTGGGCCCTATGTTTATCCGCCACTGAATTTTCCAGAGTCAAATGGCGAGGAGAGCGTCTGGAAGACGGATGGAGAATATCCTGGGACAGTGTCGTTTTCCATGAACGAGTGAGACCAGGATACAGTCGGGAGATGGAGAGTAAACCATGTCTCAGTCTAAGCAATGTGTGTGGGAAGGGCCTGAGCGACACAGCTGGCATCAGGGTTGGAAAGAAAGGGAACGGGATGCCAAGTGTTGCCTGGTAAAACTAAAAACTCCTGCAAGCAAAATCAGATTATCTTATTCAACAACAGCAGATAAAAAAGTGTTAAACATCCTTCCCAAAATTCATAAAACCGAATCAAAATGACCATGCATCCTCCGAGATCAATCTGTCATACAGGCTTAGCTTTACTGTAGGGAACCAGTAACCAGGGAAGACATCGCCTGGTCAAAAATAGTGCACTTAATAGGGAATATTGTGTCATTTGAGGACAGGCACATAATTCCAATGACTGTCAACTGAGTGGGCTTCATGTGAACAACAGTGGGATCTGAATGGCATCCCGTGTTACGCAGAAACCCACATGAAAAAATATAATAGTAGTATTACTATATTTGTATACTATAGTATTTTTGTGCAAAAACACTACACTGAATAATACTGTAGTATTTACTGTAATGTTTTTGCGGATATGAGTGTAGTATACTGTAGTATTTACTGTAGTGTTTTTGCAGACATTACTGTAGTACTGTAGTATTTACTGTTTTTAATGTTTTTATTGTATTATCTTTGGTTATCTTGTTTGGGCTTTCTCCTTGAGGAAATCTACTGGTGTAAGGTTTATGTTCAGAGAGGTCTCCTGAAACCTTTCTGGTTTTCAGGTTTGGTGTCCAGAGACCTCTCTGGAAATCTCTATGTTTCAGTTTTGGAATTGGTCCCCAATTAGAGGCAGCTGCGCCGCATTGCCTCTAATTGGGGAGCCTATTTATGTTCATTCCCACCTGTGTTTGTGGGTTTTTGTGCGTGTTCCTTTTTGTTTCACACCGGTTGTTGGTCGCTGTCTCGCCTTTGTTTGGTTTGTGGATTTACTTTACGGGAATAAAGGAATGTTTTTTCAACACAGCTCTGCGCTTTGGGTCCTGTCTCGTATCGACCGTGACAGAAATACCCACCACACCAGGACCGCACAGAGCTGGACAATGGAGGAGCTCATGAGGGGTAAGGAGCTTGTCTCCGAAGAGGAATACCTCTATTGTTCAGTCCTAGGAGGAGCACCGAATCCAGGGCAGCGGGGACACCGGCCACGTCGGTGTGCCAGTGGGCAGGCCCAGCCCAGAGGAACCCCCATTTAGTTTTTTGGGGGGGGCTATGGGGGTGGTCTGGCAGGGGTGAGGAAGCACAGAGACCAGCATCCACATGGGGTCTGGCGGAGCCAGAGTACGACTGGGGGTCAGAGGAAGAAGAATATCGAAGGGGGATGTTCTTGGGAATAGTGGAGCAATGCCGGCAGCGTTGGGAGGTGGACGAAGGTGACAAGGCGGAGCTGGAGGGTATGGTGCCCGACGAGTGGATCCCCAGTCCGGGTCACAGAATACCAGCCTCCCGCGCCGGACCTCCAGTTCCCACCTTGAATCCGGTAAGTCCTGTGTCCGCTTCCCGCACCAGATCTCCAGTGCGCAGCACTAGCCCAGCTCGTCCAGGGACAGCCTACAGCAACTGGTGTCATAGGTATATGTCCCGTTTGATGTCTCCAGTGCCGGCTCTCCACACCCGACGTCCAGTACGTGCGTCTAGCCCGGTAGCTCCAGTGCGTGTTCCTAGCAGCGCCAGTACCGGTTCCTAGCCCGGTGGTGTCAGGGGGTGTCTCCAGTTTGGTAGCGCCTGTACCGGTTCCTAGCCTGGTGGCGCCAGTGCGTATACCCAGCGTGGCAGCGCTAGTGCCGGTTCCTAGCCCGGTAGCTCCAGTGCCGGAGCAGTCCGCTCCACCGGTGCCCAGTCCGGGACCGGTTGTCAACCCCGCTTCAGTGCCGGAGCAGTCCGCTCCACCGGTGCCCAGTCCGGGACCGGTCGTCTGCCACTATCCAGTGCCGGAGCAGTCCGTACCACCGGTGCCCAGTCCAGGACCGGTCGCCAGCCCCGATCCAGCGCCGGAGCAGTCAGCTCCATCGGTGCCCAATCCGGGAAGGGGCTACAGTCCTGCTCCTGAGCCGGAGCCCCCAACTACGACTGTTCACCTCCCTGAACGCCCCCCTCCCACTGGTGTTACTAGTCTTGCGGCCGGGGGTGGGGGTTGGGGGGTGGGGGGTGGGGTGGTGGGGGGGGTACTTGTTTATGTTCAGAGAGGTCTGTGGAAACCTTTTAGGTTTTTCAGGTTTGGTGTCCAGAGACCTCTCTGGAAATCTATGTTTTGGAATTTGTCCCCAATTAAAGGCAGCTGCGCCGCATTGCCTCTAATTGGGGAGCCTATTTATGTTCAGCATTCCCACCTGTGTTTGTGGGTTTTTGCGTGTTCCTTTGTTTCACACCGATTCTTGGTCGCTGTCTCTCCTTTGTTCAGTTTGTTGATTTACTTTACGGGAATAAAGGAATGTTTTTTCAACACAGCTCTGCGCTTCGGGTCTTGTCTCATAGCGACCGTGACAACTGGACAAATACTAAAAGAGCAAATTGTCCATAACCTGTAGGACTGTGTTCTGAACGGCTAGGTTCAGAGCTTCTGTTATTTTCTAGAACCTGTAGGGAACACAATATACGGTCTATACTTGGCATGTAGGTTTCTTGGCATGTAGGATGGCAGAAATGGGGATATGGGGGGAGGGGAATAGTACAGTATATTACAAAATGACAGTCAGTACTACACATGATCGAGGGATACTACAAAGTCCTACAGTAAACTGTAGTATTTTATGTGCGAAGGGCACACAACTCATGGTGATGGCTGCTGGGGATAAGGGAACGTGAGTATCCATGTCTGAGTCAGGACACAGAGTCTATACAACAACACAATCACTCATGATCTTAATAGCACTTGCCTGCCCACTAGCCTGCCGTGCACTCACTCTCTCCCACCACCGTAGGAACAGAACATTACATTAGTATTCAGTAGGAGCACTGAGACAAGCAGCCTGCTGACTGGAGGGAATTGGAGGCTACTGAGTTCTGTCGACGTTTCTGTCCAGGGACCAGACTGCTAACATCGCTAGCTAGTAGCTACCCCCCTTTCTTTCCCTAAGCACATTAAAAGGGAACACTAGACCAGAGCAGCCCGTCACAACAAAGTGACATAAACCCGCAAGCAGTGGCCAACGTATTATATACACAGAGCCATTAAAACGCAACCCCTCTACATCAATCAGATGACATGCTTTAATTAGGGAGGCAAAACAATTCATGAAAGTTAATTCCTCCTGCCTGCTGTCTTATGTTAAAAGCCCGGCAGTAGCCCTTAGCCCTGAGACAGATGGGTTTGTGGCAGTGTCACTGACGTAGGTGCAGTTAAATGAGCAGTTCTGCGGACTGCTGGCTGGCTGACTCAGTGCTGAACGCTCGGCCCTGTGGGCTAGCTTCCTGTCTTGGTAATGCCCCCGCCCCACCCCCTAATGTGCTGTGACATGCTCTTAGAGCACCCGGTTCGGGTTTCCCTCATCGGAGGCTACTGGAGAAAGTGTGTGTGTGTGTGTGTGTGTGTGTATGGATGGGGTGGCGTTGACTGGCGAGAGGAAAGGAACAGCCTCACAACTCCACTTGACCCTCTCCCACTTACGAAATGGATGACCATCCATCCTCAGTTCAGTAACATGCTTCACTTGTGGGCCAATTTGACTTGTGGGCCAGGTCAGACTGCAATAGCTATTATGTTAGGCCAATTGATACAATTGCATGCCTAAATAGCCTAGCTATTGAGATAGCAACAACATTAATGGTTGTTGTATGAGCAGTGGGATACACCTAGGTAGTGGTGTTATGTACACCTAGACAATAACTGACAAAATGTTGGCCAATAAACTTTAATGTGAACTTTTAATTAAATAAAATATGCCTAACAGGGATGTCATTGCACTACTATTTTAATTGTCTCCCAGTTGCCTACCGTTGTCAACACAATCCCAGTGTACAAAAAGCTACAGTTAAAAATTGTCTTGAAAAAACTCAATTGTTAAAATAAAAAGGCAGAGATAGCTAAATCAGCTAATTCGGCAGAAAGAAACATGAGCGTCATATCTTGGCCTTTCTGGTTGATTAACTGAGGTATTTTTTGTACACCGTAAACAAGGCTGGTCTTCATCTTCAGCTTCTAAAAAACATTTTCACCAACATCTAGGCGGCTAACAACTAGAAATGTGATGCATATCCAATAACCATGTCCCGTGTGGCACATAAAACACATGTGGACAACCTTTGTGAAATACACATTCTCTGTGTATTGCGGTGGACGAGAATGAGGACCTCCATTGACTAACAACCACATTACCTTTAAATAAACAGCCCAGATATTGTGTGCCATACAGACCACAGCCACAGGGGACCGAGCAGGAGCTGCCCCAGCCTCCCATTACATGAGTCATACAGGCCAGGCAGACAGACAGCACTTGGCTCAACCCTTCCACCTCCACGCACCACCTCCGTGGAGGTCCAAGGAAAACTTGCCTCCGACAACTCCAACAAAAAAAACATTTTGATTTTGCTTAATTTGCTGTCATCACAGACCAGCAGAGACCCTTCACCAAACATTTGCTAAGCTTTCACTTTGAGATAGGCTACATCAATTATGCTGATTTATTTATCTACTATGGAGAGAGAATCAATAGCGTAAGCCTCTGATTCAGAGAGGTTGGGTTAAATGCGGAAGACACATTTCAGTTGAATGCATTCAGTTGTACAACTGACTAGTATCTCCCCTTTCCCTTTAAAAGTTGAAAAAATATGAAACCGGGTGTTGGATAAAAGCAGCAGGCCACAGCCAACTCATTAATGCCAACTTCTAACATAGCCATGTGATTAGTCTATAAAAGAGCCAACTTGGGAGCTCTGATCACAACCTTACTGAGCATACTGGTGAAAGCTCAACAGTGTCTGTCTATTTCTTACAGGAATCAATAACCTTGTCTTCAAGAGGACAGTGACATCCTCAGTCTACACCTGATTGCCAGCTCTGAGTTCCCCTCTATAAAAACACCTGCAAGTCATGCAAATACGTCAAAAGGAATAAAAAACACCTGTTGTGTAATGGAACTAATTAACTGGACATGCAATAGTTCAAAAATATATTTATTTGGTATATCAAGAGAATCTAACCATTAATATAACTATAGTAGTATGATTCATTTAGATGCTCAGGTTAACTTTTCACACGGACAACAAAGGATTGAGAAGCTACAAAAGTGTGTGCAATGCAGCACCTCTCCCCGCCCACGTCCCCTCAGATCTTTTCTTTGCCTGGATTGATGGGACCCAGGGGACTGTCTAACTACATAGCGCATGCCCCTCTCTCTTCTGCCCTCCTGTCATTGATCCAGGACCTGTCAGATGATCTTCTGGAGTGCTGGGCCCTCCTACTTGCCGACTCAAGTAGCGGTGTAAACCATAAAAATGGACGTTACATACGGCATCATATTTAACAAACCAAACATTCAAATACCATTATAGAAGGTAAAGTAAAAACACAAACCGGTCTGTACATCAATACCGGCATATAGTAAAATACAGTATACTGCCCAGCCCTAAATTGTAGTATAGCTGTAGTATTTTGTAGTATAGCTGTAATAGTTGTAGTATACCTGTAGTATTTTGTAATATAGCTGTAGTATATGTAACAACCATAAATATTATGAGTTACCATTAAAATATAGAATATAAATATAAAAATGTTTGGTAAATATTGCGCTGGAACAGGGCATAAAACTAAAAGCTCAAATATCAATAGAACCGCCTACTTTTACCGGTAGCTTTGCAACCAGGTAGAACTTAACCAGAGTCAGAGAAGACGAGCAGGTGCGTGAAGTAAAATAGAGACAAACACAAATAAATTACAAAAAGACGGATAAAGTGATTCAGTGAGGATAAATACTAAGAACGTTGACTGTAAAACTGTTACTAAACAACGTTTGAGATAAGAGTGAACGGATAGAACAGGATTTTCCCCATTTAATATCGCTATTTGGCGCTACTTGAAGTTAATTTTTCTTGTGCCTACTCCATCTTTACCTTGACGAAAGAAGGTAAATCACATAAGTATTATAAAGCTTTTATCAGTATTATTTTCATTCATAAAAGAAATGTATGTATTTCATCATTTTCGTTGTGAAAAGTTGAACCAACGTAACTTAGGTTATACGGGTATCATTTTGTTTAATAGAAGCAGCGTGGTTGCACTGGACGTCGCCATTTTGGGTGTTCAGTCTACTACACTACACGGAATCGGTGAGAAATACTCCCATTGATATACTTTATTTTGCCCTTTCCTTTCATAGGAAGACTTGCTATGAATTGTAAAAATATATGCTCTGTAGGAGTTGTACTATACAAAGAGAAATGTTATGCATGTTATTTTGTGTAATGTTAGATAAGATTACTTTCTGTAATGCTAATTCTAGTTATGTTATTACCTATAGCATGATGTAAAACTAAGATAACTAGTTTTGGATATTCATGATATTTTGTTTACAGGTCAGGTTTTTTTTCTTTGGATTCTTGTGTTTTTGTTTTTTTTAAATTTGCTTTTGGATTTGCTTCTTTAAACCAGATTGATTGAAGATGGCGAGCTTTCCCACCGGAATCTAGACTATCCTTGATAAACCCTGTTACACTCAGCGGTGTGGTAGGACGGATTTGAGAACATACATTCACAGACATTAACATACAATCGGACATTTACATACACTCATACATGTTACCTACCTTGTAAGGTCAAACTTACAAGTGGATTTGATTGTAACTTGTGGAATTGTTTTATTGAATATATTGGTTTTATTTGATCTAACTGTGAACTGAAACTTGAATTTGCTAAGCTTATGTAGCTTTAGTGATATAGGGTTCACCCGAGAGTATATAGAGTACTAGTACTAGGTATTTAATTGTATGTTGTGGATTCATTGACTACACACTGTGATACAACATTTTATTTGCTTTTCTACAATCTTATCATAGAAAGCCGGCAATATATTTAAAGTATCAAATTGTGTCCTTGACTGATTTAACATTCCACTCTGCTCCAGTAGCCAAGCCTACAAGCCCATAAGATATTGTATTTCTATATACCGATTTATCCAAATAGGTGCTACATATTATAGTACAGACTAGGAGAGCGTACTGGAGGCTTTTCTGATCTGCATGGTCTGGCAAGATGGCTGTGCTCTTTGTTCAGCTGTTGCACAGACACATACACAGGACAGAATCTGTGACTGGAGTGGGCTCCTCTTCAGCCAGCCAGCCAGCCAGGCCGTTACGGTATTTCCTCATCGTTTCCTGAGCTGCGTATCCAGTCTGGCTTTCTCCAGGCCAGGACCAACATGAGATGGCTTTCCCAAGCGAGGCTATGGCAGAGTGGGTTGGATCAGCGCTGTGCTGCGCACACCAGACCAGACAGGGTGAGGGGCTAAAACCCCAAGAGAGGGGAATGCCTGCATATCAAATTCCCTTCTGTGGCGTAATAGAACAACCAAAGTAACCTTCATTCCTCCCACTCTCCTCTGTCTGCTCCCGTCCTAGTTTATTTTTTGGCTAACTAGTCTGCAGGCCACAACATGCACATTGATTCTGTAAAAAATGTATTCTGGTATTGACGAGTTGTCGTAATAACAATAATCTAAGACTGTGCGTGCCGTGTTCTCTCACAGTCAGACACTTGGCTGCAACAGTCGGGTCATAATAGTGTGGATGACAGCCAGAGCCAGCCATCAGGCAGCACTTCGCTGTCCCTCCCTCAGGAATCCCTCCACTATGGCCCTCCCTCCACTAACCCAGTTGGTTTGTGTGAGCTGGCCAAGCGTCCTCCCCTCATTAGCACAGTGTGGCTCCATAATCCTCCAGTCTGAATTATGTGAGGGCACAGGTGTCCCTCGTCTGTCCTCAGATTAGCCATGTAATCCTGAGGACCCCCTGCCCGGCCCCTAGCTCTGCCCCTGACCAGTCCACCACAACCACCCACCCCCATGACAGGCTATTGTTTATGTTTGGAGAGGTGTTCACAGGAATGTGAGCCAAACAAATGTAGAGACATTTGCTGCAAGTCTGCTTCATCATAACATTGTAATGTTTAATATGACACTATAACCTACTTGGTTGCTTAATATTTTTCCACGCATTTAAAGAATTTCAACTCATAATATAGGCTTTATCCTCCGTTGTCTTAGTAATCGAATAAAGTGTAATCAAGGCTCCCTCTACTTCCATGCCCAGACCATGCTCCCAGGTGAATAGGTGTCTGCCAGGGTGCTATTCCAAGGTGAATGCCAATGAGCCTTGTGCTATACGACCATGTTACATAAACTGCTTGAATCATTTATAGAGTGCCTGAGTGTCCCTGCTTGAAAAATTGTTTCATTTTGAAAATGTCAGAATCGGAATACCAGACACATTGTTGAATGGATTAAAGTTGTCCAAAAAAAACAAGAGCTCAGATGTAGTGTTGTGGAAGTGTGTCCCCACACTAGGTGGGAATCCATTTCAATTCCAATGAAGACAGTTTTGAGATACATACAGTGCATTTTAAAAGTTTTCAGACCCGTTTACTTTTTCCACATTTTGTTATGTTACAGCCTTATTTTAAAATGGATTCAATAGTTTTTTCCCCTCATCAATCTACACACAATACCCCATAATGACAAAGCAACATTTGCAAAATAATGAAAAATAACATCTACATAAGTATTCAGACCCTTTACTCAGCGTTGAAGCACCTTTGGCAGTGATTACAGCCTCGAGTCTTCTTGGGTATGACACTACAAGCAGCGGATAGCCTAGCGGTTAGAGCACTGGGCCGGTAACCAAAAGGTCGGTGGTTCGAATACCCAAGCTGACATGGTGAAAAATGTGTTGATGTGTCCTTGAGCAAGGCACAGGGGCTGACCCTATAGGTAGGCCATCATTGTAAATAAGAATTTGTTTTTAACTGATTTGCCTAGTTAAATAAAGGTTAAATAAATCAAATAAATAAACAAGCTTTGCACACCATTCTTTTCTGCAGATCCTCTCAAGCTTTGTCTGTCAGGTTGGGAAGATTTGCTGTACAGCTATTTTCAGGTCTCTCCAGAGATGTTCAATCGGGTTCAAGTCCGGGCTCTGGCTGGGCCACTCAAGGACTTTCAGAGACTTGTCCCGAAGCCACTCCTGCGTTGGCTTGGCTGTGTGCTTAAGGTCATTGTCCTGTTGGAAGGTGAACCTTTGCCCCAGTCTGAGGTCCTGAGCGCTCTGGAGCAGGTTTCATCAAGGATCTCTCTGTACTGTGCTCAATTAATCTTTGCCTCGATCCTTACTAGTCTCCCAGTCTCTGCTGCTGAAAAACATTCCCATAGCATGATGCTGCCACCACCATGTTCCACTTGGCATTCAGGCCAAAGAGTTCAATCTTGGTCTCATCAGACCAGAGAATCTTGTTTCTCATGGTCTGAGAGTCTTTAAGTGCCTTTTGGCAAACTCCAAGCAGGCTGTCATGTGGCTTTTACTGAGGAGTCGCATCCATCTGGCCACTACCATAAACGCATGATTAGTGGAGTGCTGCAGAGATGGTTGTCCTTCTGTAAGGTGCTCCCTTCTCCACAGAGGAACTCTGGAGCTCTGTCAGAGTGACCATCGGGTTCTTAGTCACCTCCCTGACCAAGAGCCTTCTCCCCCGATTGCTCAGTTTGGCAGGGCGGCCAGCTCTAGGAAGAGTCTTGGTGGTTACAAACTTCTTCCATTTAAGATATATGGAGGCCACTGTGCTCTTGGGGACCTTCAATGCTGCTTTTGGTACCGTTCCCCAGATCTGTGCCTCGACACAATCCTGCCTCGGAGCTCTACGGACAATTTTATATAGACAGGTGTGTGCCTTACCAAATCATGTCCAATCAATTGAATTTACAACAGGTGGACTCCAATCAAGTTGTAGAAACATCTCAAGGATGATCAATGGAAACAGGATGCACCTGAGCTCAATTTCGAGTCTCATTATGGGTTATTGTGTGTAGATTGCTGAGGATTTATTTTGATTTAATCCATTTTAGAATAAGGCTGTAGCGTAACAAGATGTGTAAAAAGGTAAGGGGTCTGAATACTTACCGAAGGCACTGTACTTATGGTATTGTACAATTTTAATCTACAACATAGATTACTCTTTTTTTAAATGGGGAATGCACCTCGATGAAGTTCAGGACTGGTAATCCCAACCCTTAATCTTTTTAGACATCCTAATCTGATTTGTTCTATTTCTACATCATCACCAAAGATGCAGCACAACACAGCATAAACTATGGTCTAACCGTGGTCACACATCAGCAGCATTAGGCTGACAGTTTGACACGTCATGTCTACTACCGCATGTGCTTCTGCGAAGCAATTACAACAGCCGCCCCTGACATAAAATCTGTCTGGGCAAGCAGCATGGTTACAAAGTTACTTTTATTAAGACGTGCTCCAATTAGCTTTCTCCACTAGGCTCAGTGACCTCTGTGCAATGGTCTTTGCAAAGCAAGTCATTTCGAAAAACTGGTAATCAACTTTAATTGCACCACTACCTCATCGGCTAAAGGTTCTTCAAAGTCTCCCGCTCTCTCTAGTAGGAGTCAAGTGGGAAGAGGAGAGGCAGATTTACTGAACTCTTGGTCAACACAGACTCACATTGATGAAACCTGCAGGAATCACAATAAACATTTCCTGGGCATTAGCCCTTTGATTGCATACTAGTTCAGCAAGTGATTAATTTAATGACTTATAGGCCTGGTTACTTCCTAAGCAATGCTTGAAAGTGCTAAACTGAAATAGACTTAAGCCAATTGAGTTACGGGCTCATAATATGTTGGTGCAGCAATGAAAGGCTGACCAAGCAGTGATGCCTGATCTTTACATAGGAGCTTTCTGAAGAATTGTTTTTATCTTGGCAATGAATAGGCTGCTATTTGTAAACTTCCTATCATACGAGTGTCTAAAATGTCTATGCTAAGTTTGCATTACTCTTGCATGCAGTCAGCTTCATTAAGCCGAGAGGCATCCACCTCAGGCCCTGATCGCAGTGACATGATCGGCACCCTGGAGCTTTGAGGCAGACTGCTCAGGGGTCTGCTTCTACTTTATCATCTCAGATAGCCCAGACACTGCAGCTCACTGCTGGGTAAACAGGCCCAGGCTCTACAGAGCCTTGGACTCTAACACAGGGCCAGTCTGGGAGCCATTCAGACTCTACCGTCAAGACTGTACAAGTCACATCCCAGGGAGGGAGCATTCCTGACATGGTCCAAACCGTGGCTGGCAAGTCTTCCAACCGAGACACCGCTCACTCGTGTCCGACTACAGACATTTGGGTTTCATTTGGAGAACGTGAAGACACTGTGATTTTGACTGGGTTTTTAAGAGTGCAACATGCGTCAGTCACCTGGACACAGTTTTAGCCTGAAACTTTTATTTAAAATAATGAGATCGGTATAGAACAAGCCTTTACTCAGCTCATGGTTATAATCTATTGATAAAATATCTGAGATTTAGAGCCATGTATTAGATTCTTATTTAATCTGTGTAGGTGGCATGTCAACATTATGCATCTTCGTCCTGTTCATCTAACCAGTTCTGATACCCCTCTAAGGGTGTCTGGTTTGAGTGTGGGCTTCTGTTCAGACATAAGAACTGCTAAATAGTTTCTTTCAGGCAAAACTGTGAGGATGGAAACCTAAAACACGCTGTCTCCTTTTTTCGGGGCTCGCTGATGTGGAAAACACTTTAGTGAGTGGAGTCTGTTTGTGGGTATCAGATGAATACCCCGCAGCACATGGTACAGTAGCAGAGGGTAGCCTCGCCACCTTATTGGCCCACTTGTTTTCAGAGCTGTCAAAACTGGTTAGCCTCTACCTAGCTACATCAGTGCCTCCTCCAAACTGGTATTGGCAGCACTGCAAACAGTTCTGACAGTGAATAACAGATAGAAGACAAAGGACCCATTAACCCTGTAATACTGCCGCA
This sequence comes from Thymallus thymallus, assembly GCA_023634145.1. Classification (NCBI taxonomy): domain Eukaryota; kingdom Metazoa; phylum Chordata; class Actinopteri; order Salmoniformes; family Salmonidae; genus Thymallus; species Thymallus thymallus. The sequence goes on along the minus strand of CM042408.1, from coordinate 25,718,266 downwards.
GTGATCAGGCCGACATCTGAGACACTCATCTCGTCAACAGAAAACTCTAAGGAATTCCTAAAAAAGAGCAGGAAGGAGCACAGCCCCGCCTCTCTCACTAGGTAGCCTAGTGGTTAAGAGCGTTGGGCCAGTAACCAAAAGGTTGCTGGTTCGAACCCTGAGCCGACTAAGTGAAAAATCTGCCGATGTGCCCTTGAGCAAGGCCCTAATTGCTCTTGTAAGTCGCTCTGGATAAGATGACTATCTGACTAAAATGTAAATGCCAAATTGACACTCTCGGAGCTACAGGTGACACAGTTGAAATATGCACCTGTATCACACACATCTATAGGTTGTAGTTTGATGAGCGTCAATCAAACGACAGCTCATGAAAACAGCATATCAAAGCATGGGCCTAATTATCTGAAAAACCTTGACACAAAAAACTCTCAGTATTAGAGAAAAATTTGCCTATACGGAGTAACAAAATATTTGAAGTATATCAACTAAAATAGGATGTTGACAGTGGATGTGCATGATGTGTGATGCCCAGGGGGAGAGGCAAGTCTTCAGTCCAATAAACCTGTAACAACAGATTGCTTGGAGCCTAAGTGGTGGTCACTGAGGCCTATATCAAATCCAGACAAGAGCATAAGCATACATTCAAATGCACAAACACAAAACCCTCCTTTTACTCGGGCAGCTTCAGAAGGCAACAAATGTCTCAAGAGAACTTTGACGGACGGTTTTGCATCGGTCAGAACTGAGGGGAAAATTGGTCTGCAGAACCTTCTCCAAAAGCCTGAATATTTCAGCATCAGTAGATCCAGGATCTAATAACTATGATAGACAGAACCCACTGGGCACAAACTAGTTTAATCAACGTTGTATACTCTATGTGGAAAATACATTGGATTAGATTTTTTGCAGTTATGACCTGGATTGCAGTTGTTGAGGGTTGTATGGTAAAAAGGCCATAGACTCGAAGCGGAGGTATGGAAATTTAAGGAAATATTTGCTTAAATGGTCTGGGATTATTTAAAGGAGCCAGTCACCATTTTGTGTACTGTCAGAAGTAAACACCTTTGATAGCATATAAGTCCTTGGAATCAAAATGGCAACACTAGATAACAGGACACAGATTCAAATTTATCTGAATGACCTCAGTGTAAAATGTTTTCTCCTGTTTTAAGAGAACTTGGGCATGGTTTTCTTTAATCAAACAGTTGAACTTTAGATACAGTTCAGCTAGAACATAAAACAATTCAAAATAACAAAACAGAAAACACCCACACTTTTACTTTAGATAGTCTAAACAGTGTCTTATTTGGTGCAGTTTCAAACATCTGTCACCTTGGACTGTGTACAGAACCACTCCATGATGCAGGTCACTTCAGAGGCAGAGTAACAACAGTGAGTCCTCTCCTATTGATGTGGGCCTGTTGCTGTGTCAGTAGGGCTGCTGGACTGGGCCACACTGAGGACTGGCTTTAACTGGCTGTGCTCAACATAAAGGAGTCAAGCTGGACCATGTCTAACTTGCCTCACCGTACACCTGCTCATTACGCTAGGGTAGACCAACATCTAAGACAGAATCAATACAAAAGACAGCATGGAGGATAGTGAAGGAACATATAGGGAGTAAAATACACCCAAATGTGTAGTGAAAGTTGTATGCTACATTTGTGTAATGATGAATGTTCAATGTTTTAAGTAAGGTATAATGATGAATGTTCAATGACATCCTGACATGTGCAGATCTGTTCCATTTTTAACAGGGTTAGACTAGGGCTAGGCTATATGCACTTATACTTGTGCACTAGTCTGAAGGTTGCCAAGCCTAAATCCTGTTAAAATATCTCCGTTCTCATACTAGCGTATAGCCTAGCCTTCTGTTCTAGACTCAATCATTCCAGACCTCAACAAAAGTTTTAATAAAAGATCTAAGCTGCACTGGTTAGGTCTAGAAGTTAGGTTTGAAATAATGTATGAGTAATTGAATTTACATCCATTTAAACTAATTTCAATTACTAGGCTATAGCCTAGGCTACAAGTTTTGGTCCAAGTCATTTATGCCTACCTATACAGTAGCCTAACCCTCTAACATCTCTACAGCCCACGCAAAAGGTGAAGAATTTGACATTATCCAAAACCACCTCCAAGGCGCAAATGTCAAAATTGAATTGAGCACAACAGCAACGATTGAAGACCCCAACGGTTTCGACCCAACGCTTCTTGCACACAGTAAAAAGGCTGGTTCCCACACAACCAGATGATTCTATGCCAGCAGAGGGAGCGAGGCAGAGGCCTTCAAGCTCTGCTGCCTGCCTGCAGGGTAGGCTTTAAAAAGTACATCACACACCACAGCAGTCTAAGACTTGTGACAGGTTTGAATAGCCAATGTGCTGTTAGCTGGATCACTAGGCCTACTACTTTTCACCAGTAACAGTTTAGTGTTCCTCGCTGCCACGGCTAATTAGGGACCATAGTTTGGCAGCATCCTGGACTTCCGGCACCACGTTGCCTGTTGCCTCTCAATCAATCCCCTGAACGACCCAGCACCCCCAGTGATGGGACGGAAGCAGCCCCAGCCTCAGCGCTGTGGACGGAGATGGCCCCTGGACCTGGGAGGGCTGGTCACTAGCCTAGCTGCCTGCCGGTCTGGGGTTAGTGCCAGGCTCCATCGTCCTACAGAATAAACAGCAGCTTTGTTCCCCAGCTACTGTTAGCCCTCTGCTGCATAAAGAATAGCCATTGTTCTGCTCTTTTAATGAAGAGTCAGCAAGAAAAATGCAAAGAAAGCTGGCTATTCATTTATTTCTCATTTACCTCTGTTTGCATTTATTTTCTCAAAAGATATACTGAGTGGCCAGAGAGAAAGGTAGGCTTCTTTAAAAAGGCTATTTGAGAAAATGCCTAGCTGGCTGACTAAGGATGCTTGAATTTAAAATATAGCCTAACCAAAGCAAGCTGACACTTTTTCAAACTGTGGCCCACGTTTACCAAAATGGAGTAATTCGCAGATCATGGTCCTTTGGCTGCCTTTAAGCAAAGCGGCTTATATGTAATCTGTGCAGACTATTGAGAACTCCAGCTATAACAAAAGCTAAGCCCTCAGCCCCATATGGCATTTAAGCAAGTCCCCAAAACTGCCTCAAACTTCTCTGCCTCCCAGGCAAGCCAGGGTATACAACAAAGCCTAAAATAAGATCCATCACTGTTTTAACATGGTGAACACAATATTTCCATGAGAGGCCAATGGTTACTTGAAGCAGAGGAAAAGCAACATAGGACTACTAGGCTACATTTTTTTTGCTGTATCGAGTCACCTTCCTGTGTTCCCATGTGAAGCATACACATTACATGTGACTCACGTATGCTAGGGTAGGTTGATTTTCCAATGCTTTAGATTAGGGATGGGCAACTGCCAGCCTTTTTTAGGCCCGCGGACCAATTTCCCTTTTTTAATGTTTTTAGGAAATCAGTCAGGGTCTCAACTTACTGTTGAGAGAATAGTAGAATATACAAGGTACAATTTTGGGGGCCAACAACATTTAGCTTAGGTCTCCCAAAAGGCTAGGGCAAGCTCTGACTGCATGTGTGGGTACGGATGTGGGCACGCAGACCCGCAAGCCACTGCAGCCCCTCATGATGACTTTTGATTTCTTTATCAACATTGCCCATTAGATAGTAACCATAGACTAGTAGGGGACTTCTCAAGACACAAAAGCCCTTTTATTTTTGTTCATCCAACCTTATTCGCTTTACTGATTTGCTAATTGTTTGTGTCATTCTTGATGAGAAATTACACACAGTTAAATCAAAGTTGAGAAACTAATTCACGTGTACATCACTTGCCTTTTCTGGAGAAAATGTCAAAATGTTTAGGAAACAGGAAAACACATGGCAAAGGGTTTTCCAAACCTCTAATCTAGTGCGACCCATCTCTTTGATTCTTTTCCATGTCGAAACAGTCAATACTCACGTCATGGACGACATGGGTCCCATTATGCCTGGCGAAAACCAAACACTGCATTCTACATTAAGAACCTTATACCGACGGTCAAGCATGGTGGTGGTAGTGTAATATTTGGGGATGCTTTGCTGCCTCAGTACCTGGACGTCTTGCCTTAATAGAAGGAACCATGAATTCTGCTCTATATCAGAGAATTCTACAGGAGAATGTCAGGCCATCCGTCTGTGAGCTGAAGCTGAAGAGCAGCTGGGTCACGCAGCAAGAGAATGATCCAAAACACACAATCAAGTCTAAATGAAAATGGCTAAAAAGCAACACATTTGAAGTTTTGGAATGGCCTAGTCAAAGTCCAGCCCTGTGGCAGGACTTGAAACGAGCAGTTCATGCTCGAAAACCAACAAATGTCGCTAAGTTAAAGCAGTTCTGCATGGAAGAAATTCCTTCACAGCGACATGAGAGACTGATCAACAACTACAGGAGTCATTGCAGCTAAAGGTGGCACAACCAGTTATTGTGTGTAAGGGGGCAATTACGTTTTCACACAGTGGCAATGGGTGTTGCAACATTGTTAAATATATAATTGTTGTACTATTTGTTCACTCAGGTTCCCTTAATCTAATATTAGGGTTTAGTTGAACATCTGATAACATTCAGTATCAAAAATATGCAAAAGTAGAGAAAAATAGAAAGGTGGCAAATGCTTTTTCATAGCACTGTATATTGTGACTCTATAAGTAGGCCGATCACGATTCTATATGAATTGCAATTCTATACTGCGATTTTATTGCGATTCAATGTTCCAAACACATTGCTCACTATATGTCTGCTGCAGAGGGACAAGAGAGAGCATGTGCTGAAAATATATCGGGTAACCTTTTAAAAAGAACAAGCTACAGAGGGAAAAATCGCAGTTTTGGCGCAGGTACAGCCAATTAGAGAAAAAATTATATTGCGATATAGTCCAAAATAATATTGCGATATAGTCCAAAATAATATTGCGATATAGGCTATCATACTAAATAATATTGCGATAGTGAATTTATTTCTTCTCCCCATCACTAATCGGCCATAGTAGTAATAGTAAAAAAAAATATATATATATCCCCGGGGATCAATAAAGTACCTATCTATCTATCTATCTATCTATCTATCTATCTATCTATCTATCTATCTATCTATCTATCTATCTATCATATGGCTTATTCAGTCAAATATACATTTTTACAGCGATAAAGTATTAGAGAGAAAGGATTAGGCTTACAAGTAAAAACAGCCCTTCGAGCAAAAACATGTTAGCGGAAAATACATTCCTACTATTTAATCAAAACTACATGGAAGATTACAAGTCTGTAGCATAGCCTAAGTTATAATGGAAGTTTACATTATACTTGTTTCTCTCCCTGGTCAAGGTCACATGTGAAATACTTTGCCTTATCTTGACAGAGGCCTTGCATTACAATTATGTCTAGTTTAAATCTCAGCCATCGCTTCAAGTCCCTACAGCAGCTGTATCAATGGAAGGAAATTTGCTTTGTAAGGGGAAACTTTTAGGCTTAGTGGAATCAGCCAGCAGCAAGCCTTGAATTTTCCAGGAAAAGTCTACCTGTAGAGCAATCTGTTCTCAACGTTGACTGGGCAAAACGAGTGACCAAAGTGACTTTGAGCGTGTTGTGATCGTCTGTGCCAGGCACGACGGTTCTAATATCTCAGAAATGGCCAGCCTCTTGGGCTTTTCACGCACGACAATGTATATGGTTTACCGAGAATGGTGCGACAAACAAAAAACAAACAGTCAGCGGCAGTCCTGTGGGCAAAAACAGGTAGTTGATGAGAGGTCGAAGGAGAATGGCAAGAATCGTGCAAGCAGCATCTTGGAATGCACAGCTCGTTGGTCCTAGTCACGGATGGGCGATTGCAGCAGACGACCACATCGGGTTCTACTCCTGAGCTAAAAACAAGAAGAAGCGGCTCCAGTGGGCACACGATCACAAACATTGGACGATTGAGGAGTAGAAAAAGATCAGACAAATCCCGGTTCCTGTTGTGTCATGCTGATGGCAGAGCCAGGATTTGGCGTAAGCAGCATGAGTCCATGGACCCATCCTGCCTGGTGTCAACGGTACAGGCTGGTGGCGGTGGTGTAATGGTGTGGGGAATGTTTTCCTGGCACATGTCAGGTCCCTTGATACAAATTTAGCAACGATTGAACGCCACAACTTTTAGAATCCATGCCCTGAAGAATTCAGGCTGTTCTGGAGGCAAAGTGGTACCGACCCGGTACTAGATAGGTGTACCTAATCAACTGGCGACTGAGTGTATATTCCATTATTCCACTTGTGTAATAACAAAAAAACTCAGTTACTACGCTCAGTCAATTGTAACCCTAAACAGAATAAAGCTGTAATGAGTGCATCACATAGCCTAATAAACCACAGTTGTCAGCTGAGCATGGAGAAGTCAATGCTTTCATGTAGTCAAATCCCTCCAAGCCTTGTTTAATCCACCTGTTTCTTTTATGTAGGAGCTAGCCAGGCCATAGCAGCTACCCAGCTAGCTTACCCTCTACATCGCTAATGTTCAGATTGAGAGGGAGCTCTTATGTAAACATGTTCTAATTAAATCACCTCCATAGCTAAAAAAATACATTTGGAAAATGAAATTGAAAAACCCAGTTCAGATACAACAGCCGGCATGAAATGAGATAAGATAAAACTAGCTAGTTTTAGAATGTTGTGTTGTACAACAGGCTGACTAAAGACGGGGCATTTAGATCAAGAAGACGAGACATGCTGTTGAGACTGTTTCCATGGTAGTGGTGCCTCTTTACAATGACAAGATGAAACTTTGAAACAAAGTTGCCACTTGTTATAGCAAGGTACTTTAGCAAACTTGAGTGTCATGAAATACATGCACCAGAAACAGGGTACACCTTGTGACTTGTCAGAAGGTAGGCTAGCTATGTGGAGCAAAACAGCTAGCTAGCTCTCTGCTTGGCTAGCTACCTACTTGGCTCAACACAGAACATTAGCGCACTGTTCTCTGATTGGCTAAATAAATCTGTTTCGCTAAAGACTAAAGATTTGACATGTTGAATCTTGGAAACTCCAGCTGACGACATGAGACGTTCTAAAACTAGACCGTTCAGACCCTACAAATTTTGTCCCAAAATCCTTAAGACCGTTGTGTCGTGTCTCTTCTTCTGTATCTGAACTAAGCATGAGGTGCAATTCCAATGTAACAGAATGATGCTGAGACTCAGATTTTTTACTTTAAAACGTAGCTTATGTCAAACAAAAACCACTAATTTTGAAGTTAAACAAACCATACAACTCTGCACAAGGACGGCGTTTAACAATTTCCATTTTACCAAAACAAATTTACTTTAAGAACAGTGCAGATGCAAAGTTTTGTAACAGAATGACCGTTTATGCTGTTTGTGCCGTCATTCTGTTACCAAACTTTACATTTGCACTGTTCTTCAAGTAAATCTGTTTTGGTAAAATGTTGAGTGGACATTGTTAAGTCGGCCTTGTGGATAGAGTTGTATGGTTTGTTTAACTTTGCAATCATTGTTTTCTGTTTGAAATATATTTTAAAGTGTAAAATATGAGTCTAGCATCATTCTGTTACCTTGGCTATTTAAAACACCTTGTATAGGACGGCAGGTAGCTTAACGGTTAAGAGCATTGGGCCAGTAACCGAAAGGTTTCTGGTTTGAATCCCCGAGCAGACTAGGTGATAAATCTGTTGATTTGCCCTTGAACAAGCCCCTTAACCCTAGTTGCTCTGGACAAGAGTGTCAGCTAAATTACTCAAAAGTAAATGTACATATATATAGCATTGCTGTTTTTAAATTGATATTTTCTGGAAAAAAAATGTATTAAATACAGGCCATCTGTTTTATCAAAGAAGTAGCCTGTTTTACAAAAGCCCTACCTACACTGATTGGAATGATTTTACGAGTTGGCGAAGAAGGAAATGGGTAGTGATTGCATCCAATACGTAAAACCATCATCATCCTGCTGACTACTCCTCTGCTTATTGCAGTTTAACCCATGCTTATTAATCAGTGAGTGATGCATGGTGGTATTGGATCAATGATTAAGGGGCCCAACACAGTTTTGCAATCATTAGCCTTGCAGGCTGAAGTGACACACTCATCTGAGTAACACGCTCACTCAGGCAATTAATGGCGCCGCCGGACAGTGGGCATTTTCTGACAATCAGAGGGGTTTAAATAGCAATAAATAACGCTGTGCTGGCGATTAAAATGCTAAACTCACCCAAGGCTGCATTCTAGCTGGTACTCCTTCATTTTCACATCCATCCCTCTTCAGTGAGTGACAATCACAGCACTGATCCCTACTGGTGCAACCAGACACACTGTGTCCGCTGTGTGACTTAGTAATTAGATACATTTAGAATACGTTATATTAGTCCATCAATGACCTTTACAGAGGAAAATAAATACAGGTAATGAGCACGTCGGGAAAAGCTAACCGACAATTAACTGTTTCAGTTAACTCAATGATACAGCATCCTTCCTAGAATAGTGCCATAAAGCGGTTACATTCGGTTCCTCTAGCCTACTTTTTTAGGCTTGTTAGTTGAAAACCAGGCTTTCAAGCCAGGCATTCCTTGGTGTTGTTCACAGATCATGAAAAGCAGCCAGGTTATCCTAAAAGCAGACAGGATTAGGAAGAAGACTTCAATCCCCTGGTAGGCCGAGGCAGTGTGACGTCAAACCCTGGCTGTCTCAAATGGCACTATATTCCATAATGCACTACTTTTGACCAAGGCCCATAGAGCTCTGGTCAAAAGTAGTGTATTATATAGGGAATAGCGTGCCTTTTGAGTCGAACTCCCTTACAAAATATTGCCGTCAGAGTGCAGTATAACTACAGTACACTGTAGTATAACTGTAGTTAGAATGGAGTATAGCTACAGTAGCCTGCATTACTGTGTCCAAAATGCCAGTCGACTGCAGTTACTGCACTTTTACTGCCGTTTCAAAACTGCAATATTCTTTTTATAAGGGCACCCCTCTGGCCAGAGGTCTGCTCCCTCTCCTCTGACACCTGCAGCAATTACGCCCCAACGAGCACACTGTGACATGTATTAGTGACTCCCACGTAAAATTGCTCCATTAGGTAGCCTAATAACAGTCAAAATGGCTTGGGCCAGCACAGTCAGCAAACAGAGTAACAGACCATAGCCCAAGGCAGAAAAAATGGGAAAACTCAGAAACAAAAAAACTGTTTTTTTTCCCTCTTAAATTAATAATCTTTAACCATTCTTTCTGACAGGTACAGTTGCAGGAGCTCTGAAGTCACATGGCACTGCATAACCTTCTTAGTAGTTCTGTGTTAGGCTAATTGTGTTGCAGACGGCCAGGTCCCACAACAGAGCCTAGAGTGCCAATGGAGTATTAGGTCTAACTACAATAATGTCTGACCCACATCTCCCCATGTACCTTGTCTGGAGGGCTGTATTGTAAAGTGCCCCTGCAGTAGCAGCAGCACACAGTACAGAAATTCATAAATGTTTCCATAGTTATCGCATTTGAACGCAGAATCTCTGAAAAGGCTATATTGTGCTTAATATGTAATGCAAAACATAAGCTAGATGTTTTTTTAAGGCCATGTTTTAGGATGCTGAAACATTGCAAATGTGTAGTATAGTAAGCAATGTACGTATGTTTTAGCTTAAAGTACAGAAAATGGAAGTTACAGAAGATGAATGGAGCAGAATTAGACTGAATCAACTAGCTAGGTTACTAATTTTGTCAGACAGCTAGCTGTTCAGGTGGTTTTTGAGTAAACGCAGTTGGCTACACATCACATTTACAGAAGCAATGTAGGTACAAGTAAACATTGGCCTATACAGACGGATGAAGAAACATTCTCACTGAACACTGAATGTCCCACTCAGAAAGGCATTTTCGAATTTGCAAGACTACTCTTTGGTCCATGGATAGAGCCGATGGGTCAAACAAACAGCTGTCCTACTTACATTTCTGAGGTTTACATATTAGATCAACAAGGGAACAAACTTGTTGAGTAGAATTCAATGTTCTTCATGTAAAATTTCACACCGCCCACTAAAATAAAGGTAATTGATTTGCATGAGAGATTTTGTTAATGTACTTTTCTACCCCTCCCAACAATTAATTGATTATTTTATGCAGATCAATAAAAAAAACATGTCAAAACTAAAGACACATTTAAAATATATATATATATTGGATACATTGTTGCAACTTCTATTTCATTAGGATTTTCCAATTTAGCTAGAGCTGTAGCTAAACACAAAAGATGAACGGGCTTTATTTGAGTTGAGAGGACGACTGAGCTGAGTAGACGAAGACAAATGGGGAACTTATCAGCGTTCGATAAGAACGTATTTTGAATTTGTGAACTTACCAAAACCATTGCGAATCTCTCCTCCAATTCACCTGGCTCCGGCATAGGCAGTTTCAGAGGCATGTTATGTCCTCTGAAATCAGTTTGTTGGTCCATACTCCCTGCGTTCCCCATGTGTCCGCCTGGTTTTGCTAGATCACAACTATCCACACCTTCCTCCTCGACTTCAGAAATCACAGCAAGTCAAAAAAAACTAAACAAATGTACCCGCGCTAATGGCAAATGTTCCTGTTTTATCCCAGCCTCACCACTTTAACAGAAAACACACGTGAGAAAATCAGCACATCACGATGTTTCCAAATAATCGAGTCCTCGTCAGGCATTATATGGAATGGGGGACTTGGTGGAAACTTGACTCGAAGCAACAACCGCGCAGTCTTTATAGTACCAAATAAATCTATCCATATCTTGCACAATTTCTGCTCCACTCCCAGTTAGTTGTAATGACGATGTGCATGATTCAGGTTTAGCAATCCCCGTCTGTGTAGCAAGCTAATCTCAGCAGTGCTGACCAACGAATAGAGTAAAGAGTCTAGTCTACTCATACGTCACTGATACACCGCACCGCACACACAATCACATCTCTACACAATGAGCCCTTTCAGAGACAAGTCTCCTACTTGGGGTTGCCAAAAGCGTAGTTAAGGAGGCAATGTTGTGTAGAGTTGTATGCTGGTAGATGCAGTCCCGTTCATGGTGTATAACTGGTGTATAACCTGTTTAACAATCTTATTACAACCAATTTACTGAATCTAAAACACTAATTACAACCTTAATCCAAGTCCAGTATTTAAGCCTCATAGCCCCGAAGAATTTGGATAATTGGGAAATCTTCATTAACATCCATTATAGATAGGCCTAGGATAGAATAAACCGGCTATACACTATACTGAAGGTTCAGAGAACAATCTATTAGGCCTACTTCTACTACTTAGTAGAATATATAAAATAATGTGTTGCTAACAGGGTGGAGTCACATTGCTTTTGAGGATGAGATCAGCTTCGGGAGAGTTTCCATGGAGAGCAGAGGTTCTCCAGATGCACAGTGGCTTTATTGAACAACACAGACTGATTCAACAGGGCGTCAGTCATGTCATATTAGGGGTCAGCTAGCTACACACATCGCATCAGGGACACAATGCAGAGAGAGGCTGACATCATACCATGAAATGCTCCAAATCGTGTTGTTGACAACTTACACGTTCTGACATTCTCCTTCTCTGTTTGGTTTCTCGCCATTCAATCTGTAGTCAACCAAATCTGTAGTCAACCAAATTCACTGTCACTGAGTCAGTTGATAAAAGTGGCATTTAAGGCTACAGCATGGGCAAAGCATGAAAATACGCTGGATAGATCACTGTCATACACTCTGTGTTTATTGTGAAATTATGAAGTTCACAGGAGGCTGGTGGTACCTTAATTTGGCAGGACAGGCTTGTGGTAATGGCTGGAGCGGAATGGGTATAATGGTATCAAATCGAATGGATGCCATTCCATTTGTTCAGTTCCAGACATTATTTATTATGAGCCTCCACTGATGAAGTTTGTGAAAAAGGTACACTATATACTGTTGAAGTCGAATGTTTACATACACCTTAGCCAAATACATTTAAACTAAGTTTTTCACAATTCCTGACCGTTAATCCTAGTAAAAATTCCTTGTTTTAGGTCAGTTAGGATCACCACTTTATTTTAAGAATGTGAAATGTCAGAATAATAGTAGAGATAATTATTTATTTCAGCTTTTATTTCTTCATCACATTCCCAGTGGGCCAGACGTTTACATACACTCAATTATCATTTGGTAGCATTGCCTTTAAATTGTTTAACTTGGGTCAAACGTTTCAGGTAGCCTTCCACAAGCTTCCCACAATAAGATGGGTGAATTTTGGCCCATTCCTCCTGACAGAACTGGTGTAACTGAGTCAGGTTTGTAGGCCTCCTTGCACGCACACGCTTTTTCAGTTCTAGCCACAATTTTTCTCTAGGATTGAGGTCAGGGCTTTGTGATGGCCACTCCAATACATTGACTTTGTTGTCCTTAAGCCATTTTGCCACAACTTTGGAAGTATGATTGGGGTCATTGTCCATTTGGAAGACACATTTGCGACCAAGCTTTAACTTCCTGACTAATGTCTTTAGATGTTGCTTCAATATATCCACATAATTTTCCTTCCTCATGATGTCATCTATTTATGAAGTGCACCAGTCCCTCCTGCAGCAAAGCACCCCCACAACATGATGCTGCCACCCCCGTGCTTCATGGTTGGGATGGTGTTCTTCGGTTTGCAAGCCTCCCCCTTTTTCCTCCAAATATAACAATGGTCATTATGGCCAAACAGTTCTATTTTTGTTTCATCAGACCAGAGGACATTTCTCCAAAAAGTACAATCTTTGTCCCCATGTGCAGTTGCAAACCCTAGTCTGGCTTTTTTATGGCAATTTTGGAACAGTTGCTTTTTTCTTGCTGAGCGGCCTTTCAGGTTATGTCAATACAGGACTCGTTTTACTGTGGATATAGATAATTTTGTACCTTTTTCCTCCAGCATCTTCACAATGTCCTTTGCTGTTGTTCTGGGATTGATTTGCACTTTTCTCACCAAAGTACGTTCATCTCTAGGAGACAGAACGCGTCTCCTTGCTGAGCGTTATGATGGCTGCGTGGTCCCATTGTGTTTATACTTGCGTACTATTGTTTGTACAGATGAACGTGGTACCTTCAGGCATTTGGAAATTGCTCCAAAGGATGAACCAGATTTGTGGAGGTCTACAATTTTTTTTCTGAGGTCTTGGCTGATTTATTTTGATTTTCCCTTGATGTAGAGCAAAGAGGCACTGAGTTTGAAGGTAGGCCTTGAAATACATCCACAGGTACACCTCCAATTGACTTAAACAATGTCAATTAGCCTATCAGAAGCTTCTAAAGCCAAGACATAATTTTCAGGAATTTTCCAAGCTGTTTAAAGGCACAGTCAACTTAGTGTATGTAAACTTCTGATCCACTGGAATTGTGATATAGTGAATTATAAGTGAAATAATCTGTCTGTAAACAATTGTTGGAAGAATTACTTGTGTCATGCACAAAGTAGATGTCCTAACCGACTTGCCAAAACTATAGTTTGTTAACATGAAATCTGTGGAGTGGTTGAAAAATTAGTTTTAATGACTTCAACCGAAGTGTTTGTAAACTTCCGACTTCAACTGTATACAAAAGTACAGTACCAGTCAAATGTTTGGACACACCTAGGGTTCAAGGGTTTTTCTTTATTTTTTATTATTTTCCACATTGTAGAATAATAGTGAAGACATCAAAACTATGAAATAATACATATTGGATTCATGTATTAACCAAAAAGGTGTTAATCATATCAAAATATATTTTAGAGTTTAGATTCTTCAAAGTAGCCACCCTTTGCCTTGATGACAGCTTTGCACACCCTTGGCATTCTCTCAACCAGCTTCATGAGGTAGTCACCTGGAATGCTTTTCCAATAGTCTTGAAGGAGTTCCCACATATGCTGAGCACTTGTTGGCTGCTTTTCCTTCACTGTGGAAGCCAGGTCATCTGATGCAGCACTCCATCACTCTCATTCTTGGTCAAATAGCCCTTACACTGCCTGGAGGTGTGTTTTGGGTCATTGTCCTGTTGAAAAACAAATGATAGTCCCACTAAGCGCAACCAGATGGGATGGCGTATCGCTGCAGAATGCTGTGGTAGCCATGCTGGTTAAGTGTGCCTTGAATTCTAAATAAATCAGACAGTGTCACCAGCAAAGCATTCTCCTCTGAACAGTTGATGTTGAGACGTGTCTGTTAAATGAATTCTGTGAAGCATTTATTTGGACCGCAATCTGGTTTTTCCTTTCCTTTGTTCGGTCCTCATGAGAGCCAGTTTCATCATAGCTCTTGATGGTTTTTGCGATTGCACTTGAAGAAAAGTTATTGAAATCTTCCGGATTGACTGACCTTCATGTCTTAAAGTAATGATGGACTGTCGTTTCTCTTTGCTTATTTGAGCTGTTCCTGACATAATATGGACTTGCTATGTTACCAAATAAGACTATCTTCTCTATACCACCCCTACCCTGTCAAAACACAACTTATTGGCTCAAACGCATTAAGAAGGGAATAAATTCCACAAGTTAACTTTTAACAAGGCACACCTGTAAATTGAAATGCATTCCAGGTGACTGCCTCATGAAGCTGGTTGAGAGAATGCCAATAGTGAAAAGATGTCATCAAGGCAAAGGGTGGCTATTTTGAATAATCTCAAATATAAAATATATTTTGATTTGTTTAACACTTTGGTTACTACATATATATATATATAAAGAAAGAAAAACCCTTGAATGAGTAGGTGTGTACAAACTTTTGACTGGTACTGTCAAGATCGTGGTGAGGGGCAGACCAACACGCAGCGCAGTTATAGTTCAACATGTTTTATATATATTTTAACGGCAAACTTGAACAAAAACAACAAAGAGCACGAACATAACGAAAGGTTGGTACACAGGCACAACAAACCTACAAACAATAATCCACAACGCAGGTGGAAAACGTACAACATAAATAGGTTCCACAATTAGAGACAACGCTGAACAGCTGCCTGTAATTGGGGACCAAACACAAAACCACATAGACTAACATAGATAATCCTTGTCAGGCTCTGACCATAACAACATAGAGATAAGCCAGAGGCCTCCCTATGGTCAGAGCCTAGTCTGTCCTCGGTTGCACCACTCATTAACGAGTTCCAAACTGCCTCTGTTAGCAACGTAAGCACAAGAACTGTTCGTCGGGAGCTTCATGAAATGGGTTTCCATGGCTGAGCAGCCGCACACAAGCCTAAGATCACCATGCCAAGCGTCAGCTGGAGTGGTGTAATTCATGGAGTGGTGTAATTCAGATTCATCTGTCGGACTGCCAGATAGTGAAGCATGATTCATCACTCCAGAGAACGCGTTTCCACTGCTTCAGAGTCCAAATGGCGGCAAGCTTTACACCACTCCAGCTGACGCTTGGCATGGTGATCTTAGGCTAAGCACAAGAACTGTTCGTCGGGAGCTTCATGAAATGGGTTTCCATGGCTGAGCAGCCGCACACAAGCCTAAGATCACCATGCCAAGCGTCAGCTGGAGTGGTGTAAAGCTTGCCGCCATTTGGACTCTGGAGCAGTGGAAACGCGTTCTCTGGAGTGATGAATCATGCTTCACTATCTGGCAGTCCGACGGATGAATCTGGGTTTGGCGGAAGCCAGGAGAACGCTACCTGCCCGAATGCATAATGCCAACTGTAAAGTTTGGTGGGGAGGAATAATGTTCTGTGGCAGTTTTTCATGGTTCAGGTTAGGCCCCATAGTTCCAGTGAAGGGAAATCTTAATGCTACAGAATACAATGACATTCTAGACAATTCTGCTTCCATCTTTGTGGCAACAGTTTGGGGAAAGTCCTTTCCTGTTTAGATAACATGAAAGCCTTCCCAGAAGAGTGGAGGCTGTTATAACAGTAAAAGGGGGACCAACTCCAAGCTGTAATGCACTGGTTTAGGGACTCAACACCAGGCCTATTATTCCCCACACAAAACCCCACAAATTAAGTCATGAACATACAGAACAGTAGTGCTCAGCAGAGATATGCCTGTAAAATACAAAACAATGAACATACCAACAATAGCAGGGTCTCTGTCAGACAGTGGAGAGCAGCCAAGGCTGTGGAGGGAGTGGGATAGACACAGACGTGATGCTGCAGCTGATGATGAGGCAGCGCACAGTAGATGGAGTGTGTGTGTGTGTGTGTGTGTGTGTGTGTGTGTGTGTGTGTGTGTGTGTTTGGATGGATGGAAATGGGAATGAGAGACATTGATTCCCTGGTAGAGGGTGTGGGTGGTTGCAGACATGCCAGGGCCTCAGCTGGCAGAGAAAGGCAGGGAGACAGGGAGTGTCAGTAGTCCCCTGGAACTGAAGAAGAAGAGAGAGGCTAAATAGGCTAAAACATGTTTTACTACGACAGCTGCTAGGCTAAACACTATAGTATACGTTTTGTATCACAATGAATAATGACTTAATAGACACCTCCAGAGAAGGCTCTTTTGGCCTACTCCACATAGAAGAATGGGGAAATATGGTGTTTCAGGGGGAGGGGGGGGGCACCCCACAGCTGCACAGTGCTGCGAGGCCTACAGAAATCCCCACTAAGGCAGTCCTAAGAGGGCCCAAAGTGCACCGCAAGGAAATGTAAAATGCCAAACAGATGCCAAAAAGAAAGAGAGTACAATCAAATGTCTGTGTCAGGAGTCTCCCAGGGACACCATTTCACAGATGTTGCTAAATTTGCCTACAAAGCCAAAGGAAGTAGTGTTCTTAAATGTCAGAGTACTCATGAGAGGGCGAGAAGACGTGGCACAAAGAGAACATTGTGGTGGAGCCACGACAGAACCAGAGTTTACAACCATCCCTAACCCCAAAGCTGTCTGTTAATCAGTGGGCAATATTTTACACATCACCAACATAGGGACTCCCCCCAGGTCATTCTATAA
Source organism: Thymallus thymallus (assembly GCA_023634145.1). Taxonomy (NCBI): domain Eukaryota; kingdom Metazoa; phylum Chordata; class Actinopteri; order Salmoniformes; family Salmonidae; genus Thymallus; species Thymallus thymallus. The sequence continues at coordinate 25,701,354 of CM042408.1, read as the reverse complement.
TCCACAGGAGGCTGCTGAGGGGAGGACGGCTCATAATAACGGCTGGAACGGAGCGAATGGCATGCAAACCATGTGTTTGATGTATTTGATAACATTACACATATTCCGCTTAAGGTGCCACCAACCTCCTGTGTTATAAACATAAATAAAATGTGACATTTCAAAATGTCAATTTTTTGTCCAGAGTAAACAGTGGTATAGGAGGTTGGAAGTTGTAATTTTCAGGGCAATTAAGCATTGTGAGCGAAATATTAGGCTTGTTAAAGATTCCAGCTGGATGAAGGCTTTACACATATCTTATCTATGAGTGTGTAAAGTCCTTAACTGAGAACATAATGTCAGATGCCCCATAGAATGAAGAGGCCCTCTAGTGTATTTAAAGTGTATTACAAGGGAAATAAAATAAAGACGCAAAACATAGCATTCACACTACTTTAAAGGGAATATTATATCTTTAAATGTGATTCACACAGCAAGAAAGGAATTCTAACATTTAAAATATAACTAGTACTAAACGTTGTTTCATAGAACTGTGTGTATGCCAGTCTAACGTGGTGGTACTGAAACTCATCTGTCATGAGTCATCCAGATAAGCCTGAGGAAGCCATTTTCAAATCTAGGGCTTCCTAATAGTATTTCTGCTGAGTTATGTTTGTAATGGTTCAGCTACTCTCTGCAATGGTTGTATCCCAAATGGCACCCTGCTTGTATCCCAAATGCCAAATGGCACCCTCATAATGGCTGGAGCACCCATTCCGCTCCAGCCATTACCACAAGCCTGTCCTGCCAAATTAAGGTACCACCAGCCTCCTGTCATTGTAATTGAATAAGAACAGCATCCATTCCAAGATAATTTGTTCCTATTTACCTAATGAGAATTTAGATACTTGACAACGTGATTGGTTTTCTGTATCGGTAAGGATAGTCTTGGCGTTCAGTCTTCAACAAATTAACAACAGTGGGGCTGGGGAGGGGGCCTGGGGAGTCAGAGACTGAGAACTCTAAAGATTATACTTTTACTCAGTGTTGGAACTTGGAGGAGGTCTACTATTGGCAGAGAGAGAACGACACTGTATTTACCCCACAATATTTCTAATTTTTTAAATGAATCAATCAAGGTTTCATGTTGAAACTTTAAATGCATCTTTACAGTGAAGAATTTATGAGTTTAATTACATACATCCAGTGCCTATTAGTTGAACATTACTCTGGTAAATTTTATATAAATAAATGCATTTTTTGAAAAGTTAAAAAGGCTATTACTTTTTGCATGTGCACCCAGTTCTCATTCTCAGGGGAAATGTATGCAAGAAAAGCACAAGGGTGTGGTGGTAGCCTCAAGGTTAGAGAAGTGTGCCTGTCTGAATCCCAGGGCTGACAGGGTTAATCTGATAGGGTTAGGCTGGAGTGGTTGCTGGCATCAAAATCACCAACATACAGTACTTATTGCCAACAGATTACATTACATTTTATAATGTGATCTGTGATCAAAGTTCCTCAGTTGAGTTGATGCATTTGTCACACGGTCACTGATCTTTGGAACTGGAACACTCAGAGCCAAGTCTCAAGAACCAATCAGACTTTATTATCTTCTGGCAATAAACTGGACTGAATGTTACTGAATTTCTCACAGTTGTACATGAGTATCTTCATAGGCTCATAATATGATTATGAATAATAAGTAAAGGATTTACTACAGCCTTCATGTTATCTACAGTTCTCTACTTGAGATGAAGAGTATAAAGTAGGGGAGAGAGGTAACAGAGAGATAAGGAGTTTACCCTGTAAGGCTGTACCTGAGAAAAGGTGAAAGTCTGTAGATTTCTTGTACAGGCCTGAGCTGCAGAGTCTTTGGTAAAAATGATGAATATATATGTCAAATCAAATCAAATCATATTTGTCACATGCACCCAATACAACAGGACAGGTGTGTAAACCTTACAGTGAAATACTTACTTACAAGCTCTTTCCCAATGATACAGTTATAGTTTTATGTGGTAAAATTTCACAACTCTTAGTACAAAACTCAAAACAGATCATCAAAAAGGCAGTTTTTTCAAAGTTTAAGCACATTTTCAATTGACTTACTACACACAAAATCACACAGTAACTTAACCAAACCTAATCAGTGTTTAATCTAGAAATACCTTTCATATAAAGTAATTGCCTTTCACAATGCAATACTCACAATATGTTTCATATGATTCTCTTAGAATTTCTTTAAATACATTTGACCATCACTTAATCCAACTACGCTTAATGGTTATTCACTTAACCGTTTGATAAACCTATATATTTTAAACTGGTTTGTCTACTATATATGGATTTTGAGAACTACAGAAATAAAATGTGTCTTTGTAAAGTATAAATGACTTTCATTATTTAAATTACATGTATGATACATGATAACAATACATAATGACTACTCGTTATTGCTAATTGATTTCATAAAGTGGTAACCACAGTTGGTCACTATATAAAAGGGTGTGTGTGAACAATTTATTTCAACATGGAGATAGACAGCAAGGGAGAGGAAGAAATCGAAGAGCTCGTCGTCAAGGGGCCCCTCAGAAAATATCAAATGACAATTCGACCATGAGAACATTTTGCCAAGAAAAACGGTAAGTTATGCACCATGCTTTACCATAACATTTACAGTAAATTACATATTGTAACGCATGTAAATTCACAAAACGTGTTCAGAGTATTCTTACAGTGTGATCTATTGACAGTATACTCTGTTCTACCCTCAGAATTGACAGAAGACCCCATGGCGGTGGCCGTGGCCATGTGCTGACAGACCAGCAGGAGTGGGCAGTGGTGGAAATGGGCCAGGAATGACATACGGCTGTCTGAAATAAAGCAATCCATTGAGAAGAATGATGACATCTTTGCCAATGTGGCATCCATCGGGCTACCAACAATCAGACGCCTTTTGAAGAGACACCAGGTATCTATGAAACACATTTACCTGGTGCCTTTTGAGAGAAACAACAACAGGGTGAAACAACTGCTGCCCGAATACGTTCCGGTACAGGACTATATACTGTATCACAGTTACTATTTGATGCACATGCTACTTCACAATATCATATACTGTAAAATATATATTTTAGTTAGTTATTTTTAGAGGGTGATGGTGCTGGACGCTACTGTGAACCATCACAAATGTATCTTTGTTGATGAAGCGGGCTTCAACCTGGCAAAACGTCTGCGCCATGGGCGGAACCTCATCGTTAAACAGGCCTGGACATCCCTGAAGATGGTGTGGTAGGACGCAGGTCATTACAGGGCAGGGCAGGGCAGGGCAGGGCAGGGCAGGGCAGGGCAGGGCAGGGCAGGGCAGGGCAGGGCGGGCGGGCAGGCAGGCAGGAAGACACATTTCAGTTGAATGCACTCAGTTGTACAACTGACTTGTACCCCTTCCCTTTCCCTTCACATCCCATTGGTGCCTACAGTCCCTACATGAGGGAGGATTGAGTTATTGGAGTAGTCTGATGTACTGTATCTTCCTGGTCTTGTATTCAAGTGACGTAGTCTACCACATATAACTCACCTATGTTTTACACCATTGGTTCAGCCTCAGAGTATTTACTACGTGAGACCCAGGGGGTCAAGCTGAAGAGGGAGGAATCAGCTGGTGAGCTTGGTAAGTGTGAGTCTGGAGGAGAGAAGATTGGTATAAATCATGTTCCCAGAACCAATCAGTTTGACAGACTAATTCATGAATGATAATCAATACATCTGTTAATAAATCAACCATTAACTGAGGTATTGATTGTCATTCATTAATTAGTCAGTCAAACTGAATACTATCGATACTGTTCTCTTATGGTTGATTTTTATAATGATTGATAATCTCAGATGATGGTTGATGTCAGAGAGGCTGGATGCAGACACAATAAATTGTTGTTTTTATTGAGTAAAACAAATTCTGAAAGGTTTTTGTATTGATTAATGCATGGATGATTGAATTAATCTGTTTGGCAAATCAATCAGAAAACATTAACTCTAAAATGTGTAATTCAGTTGATATCAAGGGTGGAAAACAAAACTAGTGGAGAGGATATATTTTGGTTATCAAATTAATATTATTAACCAAATAATCATCAATTTTCCATAGGTGGGAGGAATGACATTGAGTGAATCTAAAAAGGAGTCACAAGAGAGCAACAAGCCTCTACAAGACAAGAGAAACAAATCAAATAACTACTGGATGGGAAAACAGTAAACGAAAAAGCAGAACTAGATGGAACTATTCAGCTATGTATCAAAATTGCATTAATTTAACTGCATTATTTGTAAAGGATTTTTATGCATGCTTTTCCAGTCATGCTGACTGATGTTTTGTCTCCTGATTTTGATCTCTGATTTTGACTGACTTACACCCCCCAACCAGTTCTGGGTCTTAAGTGGTTTGCTTTGTGTTACAGTGGGAGGAGAGACTTCAGACAAAGACCCCACACTCCCACAGGAGGAGTAACAGCATGGAGAGGAATCCTCCACTCAGTGAGTTATGTTTCTTGCCCTGGGTTTTACATTATGTTTTTGAAGTGGTCCAACCTGCGGAGAATGAGTGTGTTGTTCAGTGCTGTGTGTTGAGCAGTGCTGTGTGTTGAGCAGTGCTGTGTGTTGAGCAGTGCTGTGTGTTGAGCAGTGCTGTGTGTTGGTCAGTGCTGTGTGTTGGTCAGTGCTGTGTGTTGGTCAGTGCTGTGTGTTGGTCAGTGCTGTGTGTTGAGCAGTGCTGTGTGTTGAGCAGTGCTGTGTGTTGAGCAGTACTGTGTGTTGAGCAGTACTGTGTGTTGAGCAGTGCTGTGTGTTGAGCAGTGCTGTGTGTTGAGCAGTGCTGTGTGTTGAGCAGTGCTGTGTGTTGAGCAGTGCTGTGTGTTGAGCAGTGTGGTGTGTTGAGCAGTGTGGTGTGTTGAGCAGTGCTGTGTGTTGAGCAGTGTGGTGTGTTGAGCAGTGCTGTGTGTTGAGCAGTGCTGTGTGTTGAGCAGTGCTGTGTGTTGAGCAGTGCTGTGTGTTGAGCAGTGCTGTGTGTTGAGCAGTGCTGTGTGTTGAGCAGTGCTGTGTGTTGAGCAGTGCTGTGTGTTGAGCAGTGCTATGTGTTGAGCAGTGTGGTGTGTTGAGCAGTGCTGTGTGTTGAGCAGTGCTGTGTGTTGAGCAGTGCTGTGTGTTGAGCAGTGCTGTGTGTTGAGCAGTGCTGTGTGTTGATCAGTGCTGGGTGTTGATCAGTGCTGGGTGTTGATCAGTGCTGGGTGTTGATCAGTGCTGTGTGTTGAGCAATGCTGTGTGATATGTTTCAGTGAAAGGAGAGAGCAGAAGTCCAGACTCCCCAGTGTGTCTGAGCTGAGACTGGTGCTGTTGGGGAGGACTGCGGCTGGGAGGAGTGCAGCAGGAAACACCATCTTGGGCAGAGAGTAGTTTAGGGCCCAGGCCAGCTCCTTTGCAGAGACCCAGAGGAGTAAGAGGAGAGATGGGGACGTGTGTGGGAGACGGGCTGGTGGACACACCAGACTGGTTCTGCTATGGACTCTCTGGAGTAGATGAGACAGAATGTGGGACTCCTCCTTCTTCCTCTTGGTCATCCCAGTGGAGCCCTCCAAGGGCTGCTGGAGAGAATGGAGGAGATGTTTGCAGAGGGTTGTTGGGGACACACTGATTCTATTCACCCATGCTGATGGCCTGAAAGAGCAGAGCACTGAGCAGTTTCTCCAAGCAGGGAGTCAGGACCTCCAGCAGCTTGTAGAGAAATGTGGCAGCAGGTACCATGTCCTCTACATTAAGGATAGGGCCCATGGCACTCAGATCTGCTGGAGCAGGTGGTGGCGTGAAACAGAGACTGTTTCTACAGCAGTCGGACCTACCAGGAGGCAGAGAGATGGAGGGAATAATACAGAAAAGAGAGAGGGGTGAGAACAGAGACATGACACAGAAGCTTGAGAAGGAGCTGCAGAACTATCTGATGAAAGATGGAGTAATCCAGAAGCTCAAGGGAGAGATCGCAATAGTTTGAGAACTAATAACTGAATTGGAGACAATTTACATAAGAAAGGGATGAGGAACATTAAAAAGAGCTGGGGAGGGAGCTGATGGGAAGGAGGAGAAGGAGACAGAACTAAAGAGATTTAGAGATAAGATGGAGATTGAGAGGAAGGAGACAGAGGAGAGACACAGGAGATAAGGGAGAGGTCAGAGTTGACGCAGAGTGAAACCTGATGAAGATAGTCCTGACTGATTTACAGAGGGACATTGTGATCTCAAAGACTAAAGATGCGGACAGAGTTCAGCAGACAGATGGAGCAGAATGATAGAGTGATGAAGGATGGAGAGATGGAGTGACTGAAACAGAGCTCAGCGAAGCTCACTCAGTGTTGGAGGAGAGACTGGTGTGAGAAGGGAGAGGTCAGAGGGCACTGATAGGAGTGTTGGGCTGGGTCAGGAGAAACTCATTAAGTTGTCTTCTCCACAATCTGATGTGGTTCACCATCGCAGTCCATGTGTACAACCAGATCAGTGGTCCGAATAAATGTCTGGTCCTGTCCACTGTGTCTAGAGAAGGAAGCGGAGAAGGTTCTGTAAAGAGTTTTGATGAGACTTAGGCCGGAAATAGTAGATTAGCAATTTAGCACTGTAATGGAGTTTTAGAATGAGAGAACCACATTGTATTCACCCCACAAGATGTATATTTCTTGAATAAATCAAAATGCACAGACCTACTGTATGCTTGATGTTTAAACTTTAATTATAAAACGGAACGTTTGGATCCTGGATGCTGATTGGTTGATAGCTGTTAGTTATTCACGATAATCCACAGGTAATGCCTGTTAACAGTTACATTTTATTTATCAATCAGCACCCACTGTCCACAACCCAGCCAGGAAATTCATAAACTTGATCTCGACTGGGAAAAGTATCTAGTGACCACAACGGAAATAAGTCTGCCATTATTGTAAAAAAAAAAATGCAAGTACTGTGTATTTTTATTTTAATAAATCAAATCAATACATTATTTCCTCAAGTTTCTAACAACATAGGAAACTCATCTCAATCACAATACAACCAGCATGATTTTGTGATAACAATTTATTTACTTGTAGTGTTCTTATTACATGTAATCTGCAGTTTGTCAAAATGATACATTTATAAAAAACAATTGAAATATAATCTACATACATCTAATACAAAACAAATCTAGGTGTGATAATTCACTGGTCTGTTTAGTATTGCAAATGTGTAATATTGTGGACACGTGCTTGCAAGGAAGATCTCAAAACTGATGCTCAAATATGATAACATGACTCTGTGCTTAAATAATAATAATAATTATAATAATTAAAAACAAAACATTCTTAAAAGAGCCCAGGGTAATTTGAAATAATGCTGAGAACACAAACACACCAGTCACTTTGGGCTTGTTTGGTTCAGGAAGAAAAACTTAGATTACTTGAAGGAAATCAAAGACCTTTAAATAAATGGATAAAGCACAAACAGCTGGAATGTGGTTAATGTCAAGGTAATGTTATAAATATTAACATCTGAAATCTGCTATCTGATAAGTAGAAAAGAATGAAAGTGCACAAACATAGCAAAAGGTCATCAAGCCCATTTTCGTTCCCCATTTCTGAGTGTGTCTTACATTAGCAACGCAGCTATTACGGGTCGTTCCACGAAATGAGTGCCTTTTGCATCCCTTTAATATTTGAAGTAGAAATTGTATACAAATATTGCATTTTAGAAGCCTGTTATATTAAACAAAGTGCCCTTTAAAATAGACCACATGGAAAATTAAATCAATCTGATTCCCCCCCCCCGTATACGGGCTGAAAATGGCAGATTTAGGCACTGATAAACACTTAAATTGGAATGCAGTGGCTGTACAGTAACATGCTATACATGACGTCAGAGCTCTGGCTCTGCGCTTCACAATGCTGTATGGATTTTGACTGACAACGGTTCTGAATTTGAGCACCGTGCACTTCAAGAAGTTGCCCCCATCCCTCCCACTCAATGGCCAACTTTTGCTAAATGTTTGCTAAAGTGCCAAAATTATGCAAGTTTTCACAATCATTTTGAAGTTATTTTGTTGCTTCGGCAATGTCATTTCTGACAAAAAATGTTTTCTTCATGCGATTAGTGATTTATTTCAAGGTAAAAAAAATAACGTCTCTCATTTAAAGGTCAACCCTGTTACGTGAACTGAACTCTCATTTTAATATGGTGAAACTATTCCTTTTAAAATATTTTTTTCAAAAGAAACATTCTATTAGTCAAATCATAGTGTAAAAGCAGGTGAGCTGGTTCTACTCTTTTTGGACATTTTATGGTGTTGGAAAACTGAGGGGGTTGAGAATAACACGTCAACCCTGTTACCCATAGATAGACAGGCTAGAAATGTTTCCCTGTTGCACACAACAAGCTTCCATTCCCCGTCACAAGGAAATGTATATATGATTTAAGAAGAAGTCGTCAACCCTGTTACGGTCAACCCGGTTATTTTATTTGGCACTTAATAGGCACTTAATATTAATTTATTCTTAAGATTATGTGCTCTGACAGAATGTTAAAATTAGTTGAAATAAAATGTTTAAGCTACACTACTCAAAAGGCACCTAATTGGTGGAACGACCCATTAAAAGAAATTAAAGGCTAAAAACAGGGGATATCATGTGTTTGTCTTGTACTGGTTGTACCGCTCATTCCTCCTCCTCTTCTTCTTCCTCCTCCTCCTCCTCCTCCTCCTCCTCCTCCCCCGCCATCACCTCCACCAGGAGTTCGGCTGTGCACGTGGCCTCGCCCAGGCTGTTCACAGCCTTGACAGTGTATTTGGCATCGTCATCGCCGTTCACTTCCGAGATCACTAGGCTGCAGTTGCCCTCCTCGTCGTAATCGATCTGGAAGTGGCGTGTCTCTTTGATCGGCTGTTCGTCTTTGTACCACACCACCTCTGGATCAGGGTAGCCTGGGAAAACACAAATAATCGTTATATTGTAGATGTGTCTCAAATAGCACCCCCTATTCCCTGTATAGCGCACTACTTGTCAAAAGTAGTGCACCATATAGGGAATAGAGTGCCATTTGGGATGTAAGGTGTCTCATTGCGTATTCCTAGGATGTAGGTGGTATTAGAAATACAAATGGCATGAAACATGACATTGTTGGCATGAAAGATGACATTGTTGTCCTTAATCCTGGTTTACTGACCTACGTCTATGGACAACCATCGAGAGCAAAGCTTACACTGTGTGCTGCTCCCTAAAAATATTTTGTCCTTCCTATGGTTTGCTTGATGGACTTCATGGCAGATGAATGGATTTAACACTTGTGAAGTACGTACAGTATATGTAAATTAGGAGATTGTGAGACATTACCCTCGATCTTGCAGTCAAATCTGGCTGCGCTCCCCTCCACCACCTCCACATCCTTGATGACTGAGCTGAAGGTGGGCTTGACCTGAGTTTTCTCCTCATACTCTAGGCATTCAAGGAACTGGTTGTCCTCTATGAAACATGAGACAATGGGGGAAAACAAAATCACACAATGATTTTGCCTCAAATTGAACTTAAAGTTGCACTATGCAGAAATTGCACTACCATTTCCTGGTTGCTAAAACTCGAATAGTTAGTCTAATTTCAGTTTGTGTGACAAAATAAGCTATAGTGTAGAGAATCATTGTACCATCTAAACCGCTGTGAAATATATTTTCCATAACCATAAATATTGTTGTTTCAGCCGTTTGAAGCCGGGGTACAAAACCGAAAGCTAAAGACATAAAAACAAAACGTAAGAACGGGAAGCATAGAAATAGTGCACCTAGAACATGTCTACAACTTTCAAGTATAATGATAAGTCTATAACTCACATTTCTATGTGAATTTGGTTGTCACTTTAACAAGTAAAACATTATAAAATAACTGGTGCAGAGTGCTGCTTTGAGTTTGAATAGGAGCAGCAGCTCCACTGGTAGCACCACTAACCGTACTGAGCAAAGTGCTCCAAAACAAAAAGAGGTCAAATGTTCACAGGGTGGCATTAATAAAACAAACACCCCTAGCTGAGTGCCATCCCCTGCTCGGGGGTACAACATAAAGGTTTGGAACAATCATAAGAAGGTAAAAACAAAAACGCTATTCCACCTTCGGTAGGGGAGCCTTTCTTGGCACTGACGCCCGCCAACATCGCCATTGACGACAGTCTTCCGATGGCCCGCACTGCATGTCCGGTTTTCTGCCATGAAATCAATTATATACTTGTTATATTCTTTCGCAGTATAAACAGTCCTTGGTATAGGAATAGACATCATCAAGAAATGTTAAAAGGACGCTTATGAATTCATGGGCTTGTTTGTATCAATAAGAAATGTCCTGTTAGTTGGCCATGAAGTACAGAGTAGATCATAGACTGTGTCCCAAATGGTACACTATTCCATTTATAGTGCACTACTTTTGACCAGAGCTGGTCTATAGTAGCACACTATATATGGCATAGACTGCCATTTGGGACGCAATCTATGTTCTATGATCCTAAAACTATCTTTGCTACTATAAACAAAGCATGGTGGATAACTTGATCCCTGAGATTGATGCCTTCAGGATTTGTACATTTGGATCAAAACACAGGTCAAACGGACATCTCTCCACTTTCACTGTCTCTACTGTTTTGTGTTCTAGTTTTCCAAAGTAATATTCAAAATGTCTACTTTTCAACCTCATGAAATACTAATGGACCTGCATGGTGACTGTTTAACACTATGAAAGGTTTACTCATGTGTGAGCACTCAGAGAAGGAGTTGAACTGCAGGGACTTAGTGAGACTAATTTGTCATAACTTGGAAGCTCAGAGTAGACTAACAGTCAACATTATAGTTATTTTCGTAGCCTCTCCTATAGTGGAACCTTAGCGAAACTTATAGTGCACCATATCTAACATATATTCTCAATCTCAAACATGTTTGGGTGGATTAAGATGTTACTACAGTGCTTGTCTTGTGATAAAGATGGATGGCCATATGTTGATCTGTAACAGGAGACATGGTCTGCGTCCCAAATGTCACCCTATTCTACAGTGCACTACTTTTGACCAAGGCTCATAGGGTGCCATGCACATGATCTGTTCTGCTGTTACATACCTGCCATTTCCTTCTCAATATGTATTTCTTCATCCTCTCCTTGGACAGCTTCTTGGCCTCCATTTTGCCAGTGTCTTGTTTTAGCCATGGGTGCTCATAGCACTGATCACATGTCAGTCTAGCCCTATGATCACAGAAACACATGAACATTGAGGAGGCGCAAAGACTTGATTCTCACTATATTACAACACATCAGATAGAGATTTGGACCGAGATAGGGCCTGCGTCCCAAATGGCACCCCATTCAATATATAGTGCACTACTTGACCAGAGCCCTGGTCAAAAGTAGTGCACTACATGGGGAATAGGGTGCCATTTGGGATGAAACATAGAGTCAAAAGAAATAACAGATATATGACACCTGAACAATGGCAGGCTGATTTGTTTTATTTATTTTTTATTTAACCTTTTTTAACTAGGCAAGTCAGTTAAGAACAAATTCTAAATTTACAATGACGGCCTACCTACAGGGTCAGACCCTGGAGCAGATTAGGGTTAAGTGCCTTGCTCAAGGACACATCGACAGGTTTTGTCGGCTCGGGTATTCGAACCAGCGACCTTTCGGTTACTGGCCCAACGCTCTAACCGCTAGGCTACTTGATCAAAGCCATTCTACAACATTTACACTCAAATCATGTCAGAACTTGTTCTTTGACCCAAATGCCACCCTATTCCCTATTTTGTACACTACTTTATGATAAAGTATGGTAAAGTAGTGCACTATGTAGGGAATATTGTGCCATTTGGACACACTGGCTCTTTAACCAAGCTGTATTTCAGAGGGCATCATGTTGCTTACTTCATATCTTTCTTCAGCAAGTTGGTAATGAAGTCTTTGGCATGGTCTGAGATCTCATCGAAGGCATCGTCTTCAAAGTCCCAAGTGGCCGAGGTCACATTGGAAAGGGTCTCATTGTCGTTATCCCCCATGAATGGGGACAGGCCACTCACCCTGATTGAGGGAGAGAGGGTGGGAAGGAGGGAGGGAGAGCAAGAGAGAGAGAGGAGGAGCGAGACAGAGAGGAGGAACGAGAGAAAGAGGATGAGCGAGCGAGAGAGAGAGAGAGGAGTGATTGAGGAGAGAGAGAGCGAGGAGAGGGAGTGAGGAAAGAGAGGAGCGAGAAAGAGAAGAGGAGCGCGAGAGAGAGAGGGGAGGAGCGAGAGAGAGAGGAGGAGCAAGAGAGAGAGAGAGAGAGAGAGAGAGAGAGAGAGAGAGAGAGGAGGAGCAAGAGAGAGAGAGAGAGAGAGAGAGAGAGAGAGCGAAGGAGCGAGAGAGAGAGAAGAGGAGCGAGCAAGAGAGAGAAGGAGTGAGAGAGAGAGAGAAGGAGTGAGAGAGAGAGAGAAGAGGAGCGAAAGAGAGAGAGAAGTGAGCAAGAGAGAGGAGCGATAGAGAGAGGAGGGGAGGAGCGAGAGAGAGGAGGAGCGAGAAAGAGAGAGAGAAGGAGCGAGAGAGGGGAGTGAGAGAAAGAGGAGCAGCGAGCGAGAGAGAGAGGAGGAGCGAGAGAGAGAGGAGAAGCGAAAGAGAGGAGGAGCGAAAGAGAGGAGGAGCGAAAGAGAGGAGGTGCGAAAGAGAGGAGGAGCGAAAGAGAGAGAGAGAGAGAGGGAGGAGGAGCGAGGGAGGAGGAGCGAGAGAGGAGGAGTGAGAGAGAGGAGGAGCGGGAGAGGAGGAGCGAGAGAGAGAGCGAGAGGAGGAACGAGAGAGAGAGAGATGAGCGAGAGAGAGGAGGCGCGCGAGAGAGAAATAAAAAAGAGAGAAAGAAAGAGATAAGTATAATGAATGCTTATCCTACAAAAAGGTGCACAATAAGGTCTACCAAAACACTTCTGCTCTTTATGCCGGCCCCCTAAATGCACCACACCCTGCCGGCCCCCTAAATGCACCACACCCTGCCGGCCCCCTAAATGCACCACACCCTGCCGGCCCCCTAAATGCACCACACCCTGCCGGCCCCCTAAATGCACCACACCCTGCCGGCCCCCTAAATGCACCACACCCTGCCGGCCCCCTAAATGCACCACACCCTGCCGGCCCCCTAAATGCACCACACCCTGCCGGCCCCCTAAATGCACCACACCCTGCCGGCCCCCTAAACAGCGCTCACTGGTGAGTCTTGGTAAGTGTTCATCACTTTCAACAAAGCCAGTCTTATTGGTGCCACCCAGATGTTTTCCATGCTAGACATAGGTCTATATCGGTACACCACTAAAGCTTTTTATCCACCATGTACACTGAGTCAGGACTCTGTAACAGGATGGATGAAACCTAGGAGGCGTCCCAAATGGCACCCTATTGGCACCTTATTCCCATAGGGCTTTGGTGAAAAGTAATGCCCTACATAGCGAATAGGGAGCTGTTTGGGAAGCAGCCCTGAAATCTCTGAAGCAATAGAGATCAGAGAGCCTTTCTTCTAACATTGTTATGTAAGCAGTGTGTAATAAATCTTTGTGGACCGAGGAGACTTCACATTGGTTTGGGGCACTGGAGAGTATTGCTCTGCTCTGTCTGTATATCCATTCACAGGCATAGAGGACGGAGAGGCCCATACACTGCCTGCCTGCCTGCCTGCCTGCCTGCCTGCCTGCCTGTCTGCCTGCCTGCCTGCCTGCCTGCGGAAAGTATCTGTTGCTGTGAGAATGGAAGCCCAGAGAAACCCAATAAGGCAGGTTTGAGATTAGGGACATATGGTAGCAAATATACTTTATTTGGATAGTGCCCTATAGACTATCTACAGATGATCAACAAATTATATTACTGCAATAGCTTGGCTTTATTGTTAGGGTTAAGGCTAGTGGGCATGGTAACGGTCACACTTTATTTGGATAGTCCCCTAAAGACTATTTATAGATGCTCACACTCAACAAACTGTCAACTGTTACTGCAACAGCTTGCTAGGTTACAGTTAGGGTTAGGTTTAGGCTTAAGGTTAGGTTTAGGATAAAGGTTAAGGTTAGGCCTGGGGTGGGGTGGGGTTAGCAGCTAGTTTGTTGAAGTGTTGTTGACAGTTAGTTGAACATCTACTGAACATTTACAAACCATCTTCTTAGGATTATCCAAATCAAGTGTTAACATAGAAGCTTACTCCAAACATTACAAGTAAGAAGGGTTATAAGTGTACTTATGGTGACTATAAGGGGTTATAAATGGTTTGACACTCACAGGATGTAGCAGATGACTCCTATACTCCACATGTCTGTTGGGTAACTGATTGCTTCATAGTTGATCACTTCAGGGGCCACAAACTCAGGAGTTCCAAACAGAACTTTCAATGTTCCAGAGCTTTCTAGGAGCACACAGGGGAAGACGGTTTAAAAAATGAAATGTTGGTGTTTATTTAACATTCATTAGAATGGGAAGTTATTGAAAATATAGATGTTGATATGATTCTGAACAGGGTTGCAAAATTCCGTTAACTTTCCCATTTGGAAGAATTCTGGAATAAGTAGGATATCTGGGAATCCTCCCTCCAGGATTTCTGGGAAACCTGGGAATTTTGGGAAAGTTACCGGAATTTTGCAACCCAATTTCTGAAATTGTCCTGTGCACATGAGGCCTGGTTACCTAGTCTGCGAGCGAGGCCAAAGTCAATGAGTTTGATAGTGTTCCCGGTCTTGTTGACACACATGATATTCTCAGGTTTGAGGTCCAGATGGACGATGCCCTGCTTGTGGATGTAATGAACCCCGTCCACAATCTGCAGCATGTACTTAATGACCTCTCTTTCTGTCAGCTCAAAGTCTTCATCAATGATACGCTCAAACAGCTCCCCGCCAGAGATCCTGCAGAGAGAGACAAAGAGAGACAAAGAAAGAGACCGAGAGAGAGAGACAGAGAGAGAGAGACAGAGAGAGAGAGACAGAGAGAGACACAGAGAGAGAGACAGAGGCAGAGAGAGACAGAGGCAGAGAGAGACACAGAGAGAGAGACACAGAGAGAGAGACACAGAGAGAGAGACAGAGAGAGAGACACAGAGAGAGACACAGAGGCAGAGAGAGACACAGAGAGAGAGACAGAGGCAGAGAGAGAGACAGAGGCAGAGAGAGACAGAGACAGAGAGAGAGACAGAGAGAGAGACAGAGAGAGAGACAGAGAGACAGAGGCAGAGACAGAGGCAGAGGCAGAGGCAGAGACAGAGGCAGAGAGAGACAGAGAGAATGATGGTTGAGATCCTGCAAAACACACTACAGCCAAATATGGAAATAATTCACTGTCAAATACTTGTCATTTTAGAGTATCTCAAATAACGTTTTTTTTTTTCTGTTTTAAAATGAGAGAGTCAAGTGAGTTCAGTGTTCTTGTGTCAGTCTACCATTTGATAATGCTATAAAACAAGATGTTTGCAAGCATCACCACATAAAAAAGCCAACATTTCTGTCTGTGTGAAGTGTCTGTCTGGTCAAAAAGAATCATTAGCCACGAATAATGGAGATGTTTAAATGCAAAGCTCAGTGGGATGCCACCTTTCCAACAAGTCATTTTTATCAAATTTCTGCCCTGCTAGAGCTGTCCCGGTAAACTGTAAGTGCTGTTATTGTGAAGTGGAAATGTCTAGGAGAAACAGCGGCTCAGCCGCGAAGTGGTAGGCCACACAAGCTCACAGAACGGGAGGTTGAGTGCTGAAGAGCGTAGCAACACTCACTACCGAGTTCCAAACTGCCTCTGGAAGCAACATCAGCACAATAACTGTTAGTCAGGAGCTTAATGAAATAGGTGTCCATGGCCGAGCAGCTGTACACAAGCCTAAGATCACCATGCGCAATGCCAAGCGTCGTCTGGAGTGGTGTAAAGCTCGTCGCCATTGGAAATGCGTTCACTGGAGTGATGAATCATGCTTCACCATCTGGCAGTCCAATGGACAAATCTGGGTTTGGCGGATGCCAGGTGAATGCTACCTGCCCCAATAGTGCCAACTGTAAAGTTTGGTGGAGGAGGAATAATGGTCTTGGGCTGTTTTTCATGGTTCAGGCTAGGCCCCTTAGTTCCAGTGAAGGGAAATATTAATGCTACAGCATACAATGAATGACATTCTAGACAATTCTGTGCTTCCAACTTTGTGGCAACAGTTGGCCCTTTCCTGTTTCAGCATGACAATGCCCCCGTGCACAAAGCGAGGTCCATACAGAAATGGTTTGTTGAGATCGGTGTGGAAGAACTTGACTGGCCTGCACAGATCCCTGACCTCAACTCCATCAAACACCTTTGGGGTGAATTGGAACCAGACTGCGAGCCATGCTTAATTGGCCAACATCAGTGCCAGACCTCACTAATGCTCTTGTGGCTAAATGGAAGCAAGTCCCAACAAAAATGTTCCAACATCTAGTGGAAAGCCTTCCCAGAAGAGTGGAGGCTGTTATAGCAGCAAAGGGGGTAACAACTCCATATTAAATGGCCATAATTTTGGAATGAATGCTTGAGATGCACTATATAGGGAATAGGTTGCCATTTAGGATGCATCCTGGGTAACCCAAATGAATATCAACTTTTTGTAAAGTATTGGTTAAATATACTCACATTTCCAAAACCATGACGATGTCTGACTTGCCTTCGAAGGCATCAATGCACTGGACAAGTTTGGGGTGATGGAGGGAGTTCATTATAGCAATCTCTTGTCTAACATTATCTTTGTCTTTTGCAGAGTAGGCCTTGATGAACTTTCCAGCCCAATGCTTTTTCGTTGCCTTCTCCAAAAGTTTGAATACCTGTCCGAATTTCCCCCTAAAGCACAGAAAAGGAAAATTATTGTTTTTGTGAGTCTGATACAGAGGATATCATGGATGAGAGTCACGCACAGTAGGCCTACTGCAGCGTTGATACAGAGGATACATGTGTCAATGTAGATACATGTGTCAATGTGGACCAATGCTTTGCTGACCAACATGTTGTCTACATCCCAAATGCTACCCTATACTCTAAATAATGCACAACTTTTGACCAGGGCCTATTACCTCCACAGTGCACTACTTTTGACCAGAGACCTATACAGTAGGCCCTGGTCAGAAGTAGTGTACTATATAGGGAATATGTTGCCATTTGGGACACAGCCGTTGTTCATAGGTGGGTACTCACGTTCCGAGCCTCTCTTCCACATCATACAAATCCTTGACTTTCACATCTGTTCTAACGATCACATCTCTGTAGTCTGGGTCTTTGTCTGAATGTAGGAACATGATGCTTATGAGTCGTTATGGATGCTTATAGTCACTGCATTATAAGGCTTTATAAAGGATATTATAAAACATTTGACGTATCATAGGTGTTACCAATTCTTTTTGTTGTTGATTACATATAAACTTGGATTAATGGATTGGATTAAACATACCTTCATCTTCCTCAACCTCCTCCTTTTCTGTTAGAATAAATTATCAGAAATGTTGTTAGTCATTAGTATGAATCAATAATCATTATTATGAATTAATAATCATTAACACAAATCAATGTCCACACACAATGCCAAAGATAATGGCTTGTTAGTTACCAATGAGTGTGATTATAATAGTGTTACCAATGAGTGTGATTATAATTGTGATACCAATGAGTGTGAATATAATTGTGTTACCAATGAGTGTGATTATAATTGTGTTACCAATGAGTGTGATTATAAGTGTTACCAATGAGTGTCAGTACACCATAGACACCACTAGGGGGAGCTCACCCTCTACATCCTCCTCTAACATTGTGACAGGCTCAGACTCTGCACTGGGCTCCCCGATGCCGTAGATATTGACCGCCCGCACCCTGAACTTGTACTGGCGCTGACCCAGCAGGTTCTTGACATTATAGGAGGTGCTGTTGCAGGAGACCAGGTTCTTCCACTCCTTATCCACAGAGTTCCATATCTCTAGGTTGTAGGATTGGACCGCGCTGCCGCCGTCGTAGGTGGGGCCGTACCATGACAGTGTGAGTGTGGAGCGGCGGATGTCTGAGGCGGCTGGAACTCGTGCAGGCGGATCAGGTTTGTCTGGAACACACAGATGTCACCCAGTAGATCAACATGCCAAATCGTGGACATGCTCAGCGCAATACTAGGCCTTTCAACAAGCCACACAAAACCATGTTCACATTGTTGTGATGCATGTTCGAGTCGCAAATGGAACACTATTCCCTATATAGAACACTACTTTTGACCAGAGCCCTATAGGCTGTTTTCACAGTCCTTCCATTCACCAATGTCAGTACTCAGTAGTCACCATGCACACAAAACCATATACAGTAATGGCAGCTTCTCCATTAAAGGCAGAATACGGGAAACTGTACGTGAGTGCAGATGAACAGTGAGAGCGGTGACAGAGAGGCTCCACATGGAGCCTGGATCAGTTTTATGTACTGCTGGTGTCAGACGATATGCCCCAGACTGTCTGCTAGGTACAGTACACTTATTCTCCCTGCTTTGTTTAGAGAGATGCCATGTTACCCAAGCTGTTAAAAGCATATTCAATTCAATGTCACTGCAAAAGGGGCCACAAATTACATGAAACAATTCAAAACTAAACCTCTATACTCCATACATACAGTCCAAGACCATAAACCTAATGCGTGGATCATATCCAATATATACATTATCAAGCAGTAGGCTGTTTCTAACAAGCGCTTTGTGTCTCTCTGTATGCTATTAACAGTTCTCCGGGCACATAAGCGGTTGTGTTTTATGTGGAGCAGCTCTATCACTCCTCTTTCCCTGGCTGTGGTGTATTCCCTGACTGGATACACTCCACTCTGACAGCAGTGGCAAAGGGCCTCATATTAAAGCAACAGCTGGAGAGAAAGCACAACCTTAAAAGGCCATTGGAGATCCCTGCAGCGGCCTGTTAGTATTAGGATGGAGAGAGTTGGAGCTGGCCCGGCCTGCATACCTTCCCTTCCCCAAAAACATTCCCCAAAGCTACAGGACCGCTTTTTTTATGAGACATGATTGGTATCAGTAGCAGCAGTGCCTTTAAATCATGTATTATACCATATATCATTTTATACAGGGAAAGACTTCTGCCACTCTTAATTGTCTTCTGAATCTCAGCAATGTGGCAAAAATTCAATATGGCCTGATTTTGTAAAATGGAACGTACCAACAATGGTAAGGTTGAGAGCTGCCTGTCTCAAGCCGTAGTTGTTTCGCAGCTCGATGGTATAGCAGCCACAGTGGTCCTGCTGGCTGTCTGCGATGGTCAGTTTACTGGTAACTTCAGTGGTTTCAATGGTTAAATCACCTTTGACATCTTGGATCTGCATACAAGACAAAGGCATCACCATATAAGGTCAGAGATTTCACAGAGAGGGACATGTGTTAGTTGAAACAGTGTTCAAGCGTATACAATGATGAGAGCTACATCCTTGAGTTAGTATAGTGTAATTAAATATGAGATATTTAAATCAGATGGTGGGGTTCAAAATTATTGGCACCCTTGTTAAAGGTTAGCAAAAATGACTGTAGCAGAGGCAACCAGGCTGTTGGCTAAAATGTCAAGGTAAAGTTCATGATGCCGTTGACCTTAAAGGACCAAGGACCAGTGGAAGCAAAATATCCCCGTAATATCAAAGATCCAGCACCATCCTTTTACATTATCAAGGTTGTCAAAAATGCTGTACAAACTGGTCCTTACTGGTTTGCGGAACTTGAGCCAGGTGCAGTTGATTGGCGGAGCTCCTCCAAACTTACAGAGAATTTCCACCTTCTCCCCTGCCAGAATCTTCATGTCGTCCGGGAAGTGGACAATCTGAGGGGGCATAGCTGGACGACACACACACACACACACACAAACCAACAGTCACTTCAGCCAGAAACGTCTCTATCATCAGAACAAACCAGCGTTAGTCTATTTGTATGTCCCCCTGCCCACTGTGTTCCTATTAATCTGGGGGCTGAGATGGTTTGGCAGGCCTCTGACTTTCCACCCTTGCCCCACACCCACCATATCATTGCGTTGCTAACGCCTTAATGCTCCCCGCAGCGAACAAAGCACAACTGCAACAGCTGCTGGGATTGGATGATTTGCTCCCCTGGCTCTCGTTATTAGAAGGCCGGTTGGTTTACACTACAGCATGATGATGAGGGGGATCTCCGATTGCTATTACAGGCACCCCCAGACCTCTGCCAGAGCAGGGAGCAGTACTCTCAGTCTTAGTTAGAGCAGCAAGGTATGTGGCTGACACACGAGTCAGGTCCTCTAGGCTATCTACTGCATGTATCACTGTTGTTGGACAAGAGAGCTGGAGCACATAGAGTCTGGGGGATCATCTATACCGCTTGTTGACATTTTGGTTGTGCGCTCTTTAGTAGCCCAGAGAGAGTTAGTACAGGGCCGTATGTATCAAGCTAATCAGAGTAGGAGTGCTGATTAAGGATCAGTTTAGCCTTTTCGATCACAATGAATAACATGGACATGGATGGGGGGGGGGGGGGGGGGGGTTTCTGATCCTAGACCAGCACTCCTACTCTGAGTCGCCACTGGGTTACATTTTTGCTTGGCAAAGAAGTCTTTCTCACCCTGTTTGGTAGGTGTCTTTGTATTTGGTTTCTTTATCCTTGCCTCACCTGGAAAAGAGAAGATAAATGATTACAATTAGGAAGGCAGTTGTGTCAATTTGATAATGGAACAAAGATTTGGTACAAATTAATCCCATGTGTGACTTTTCAATTAAATGATTAAAGTGAAGGACCTCCCGAGTGGCGCAGCGGTCTAAGGCACTACGGACCCGGGTTTATATCCCCGGCTGTGCCACAACCGGCCACGGTCGGGAGTCCCATAGGACGGCGCACAACTGGTCCAGCGTCGTCCGGGTTAGGGGAGGGTTTGGCCGGTGGGGCTTTACTTGGCTCATCGTGCTCTAGCGACTCCTTGTGTCGGGCCGGGTGCCTGTGAGCAGACCCCAGATGAACAGTGTTTCCTCCGACACATTGGTGCGGCTGGCTTCCGGGTTAAGCTGGTGGGTGTTAAGGACCGCGGTTAGGCGGGTCATTTTGACTCCACCTTCACCTCTCCCGAGCCCATTGGGGAGTTGCAGCGATGAGACAAGATTGATAAATCAATTATTCAAGTGAAATTTACATGAAAAATATATTGATTTGAACACAGACAGAATCTAAAAATAGTGAGTGTGTAGGATTCACATAAATTAACGGTCGTTGCACTTAATTATTACATTATTGTGAGCTACAGCAGTAGAAAGCATTAGAAAAGCATACTGTACATTTGTTATTTTTCCTAACATAATTTTGCAAATTGTGCCTGCACCAATTTCTCTGGATCCCTGTTAAGAGTTGTTACTTTTGACAAATAAGACTGATCGATCAAAGCAGAGATGAAGATGACATTTGTACAGCTCATTTACCACAAGTTGGAAACATCAGTCCAGTTTGTGAGCAAGCCTCTGACGGAGCACATACTGTGGGAAACATAACACATTGGTAGATTCAGACTCATTATTTAATTGGTTTTAATGCATTCGCCTTTAGTCTTGTAAATAATTATAGTAAATTATCTATAAAACATTTTCGTTTTATAACCGCTTAAGAGTTATTATGGACGCTTATTATAATAGTCAGTGTCTTCATAACACATTACAAGTGCATTATAACGCATTATCTACTTCATATAAAATGTTACCACTAGTTATTCCCAGGACAGTATACGGGAAAGGAGAATAAACAGTGGGGGAGGGAGCTCTTCTCTTGTGGATGTCCTGGGAGAAAGAAAGGCTGCCTCTGTGCTCATGTCCTTTGGTATTTGCCTTTTTTGGTAATACTAAAAATAGTCAAAGTATACAGGAAATAGCTATTGGCACTATTTATTTTACATTTGATCGCTGTCAAGAAACAGTGTGCCAGTAAAACTAACACATTTACAGAGTGAGGAGCAACAATAGGAATATTAACCAATAACAGTTTAAACGTCATTCTTTTTTCCCTCTGTTTTGTGCATGACAGGTCTCCTCTCCTTCGCTCTCTCGAAAGAAAAAAAACATCCTCTTCCCAACACAAAACTATTTTTGCTCACCGTACCAAATCGGGGTACTGAAATAAATTATTTGAAGTTGATAAAAGTTTAATTGCACAAACAAAGCATCTACAATTGCATTACAAAACAATAGATTTTAGTTTGTGTTAAATAGAGAACAAGACCAACATACAGATCAGACTTTAACAACAGACACAAATTATTATGAGCCCACCGATTGGCCTTACAAAGTTATAGTGCAGGAAACGGTTGATCCTTTTAAGCTTGTCTTTGTGAAGTTTCCAAAACAAGTAGGTCATTGGCCCTGTTGTAACATTTACATGCCTCAGTTCAGATTGGATTTCTAACTAAACTACTGCACCCAGCCTTCGAGCACTCGGAAGAAGAAAACTATTCATTGTTTATATGTTTTTATTTATCTAGGCAAGTCAGTAAAGAATACATTCTTATTTACAATGACAGCCTACCTACAGGGTCAGTCCCTGAAGCAAATTAGGGTTAAGTGCCTTGCTCGAGGACACATCGGCAGGTTTTTCACCTTTTTGGCTCAGGTATTCGAACCAGCGACCTTTCGGTTACTGGCCCAACGCTCTAACCGCTAGGCCACCTGCCGCCCAATGTTGTAACTTTGCAGTTGAGCTTCGAGGCAGTGTATAAGCTAGTTAGTTTAGCCATCCATCTACGGTTCAATCAAACAGCTCTTTGGTGTATCCTTGAAAAACAGACAACCATGTGTCAAGAGGCCAAGTGGAGGACATTCGCTAAAGATTGAAACATGCAACAAGTCATGGAGGACTAGAGAAAGGGAACAGCTGTTTAAGAAAATAATGGACTCTGGTAGAAAAAGGATCATACCAGCACCATAAAAATGATACATTGCTCAATGTCGCACACGATCATCTGCACCAGAAGCTCTCCAACTTCTCTACATTATAACTGCCCTGAGGCCTCATTAACCAATGCCACCAATACCTATGTTTTGAGTCACTCACAACCCAGTCTTAACCCTAGATGTTGATCTGAGGTCAGTTTTGCATTTTCCCCACTAATGGTTAAGGTTAGGATTTGGTGATTGGGAAGCTGATCCTAGATTTGTACCTAGGGGACACTTCAACCTGGAGCCCTCTACCCATCAGTGGGTCCCGGGTCCTGACCCATCCTTTGTTCTGGATAAACATAATCTCAGTGTCAATGTAAAGGCACCCTATCTTAAACTATATTCCAGCACCCTTAGCATGGATCAAAGAGAATATCTGTTACCTTACTACTAATTAATATGCCAGCACCCAGGATATCAAGCCTTGAAGGCTTGTGGTTTCTGGTCCATACAGAGTCAAGAAAAGTGCACCATGTTACCTGGTCTTTGAGAGATGTTGACGCTGTCAAAACGAGTCGGGCCTTAACCCTTCCCCAGGGGGCCGCGCACCCGTGATCTGGTTCCTTGTCACAGGCTTTCAGACGCGGAGCCATTGTATTGCACAGCCTGTGTCACAATCAGGTTGTAAATGCTCAAGATCTAGGGGAAACAGCAGCTCCAAAACCATTGAATTCCCTGACGAGCACTATCTCTGTCATAATAGAGAGAGAACATTACATCTCACTCGGCAAGCCTTGTTACAGACTGCCGAGAGGAGTAGAGGCGCAGATGAAAGCAGTTTGATATACGAGGTACGGAAGCAGGAAACCGCATTGGCATACTACTCTTATGTTCTTCAATCTTTGGCCAGCATGCTCTGTTTGTGTGGAGGGCGAGGAGAGGAGAGAGGACGAGGGGAAGAGTATAGGGGAGAGGAGAACAGATGAGAGAGGAGGGATGTTGAGCCCCCAGATAGGACAGTGCATTCTGGGTTCTGCAGGACCAGGCAGTGCTGGACTGTGCCCCCAAGCGTGAGGTAAATAATCATGCAGGGGTTAGAGTTCTCCAGTGGGCATGAAAAAGCTGCTTGTTTTCATAGCACTACACCACTGACGCAATTCCCTTGGCTCACCACGCTCTGTGAATGGAGTTAGATACACCACACAAGCAAGAGCAACGACTTTAGAAAAACCATACCATGGCTGATACCATCGATAGCTCACTCTAGAGCACTTAAAAAAATATGTTGCAATGAGCCATTGCAGGATTAAATAAATTACGGTCATTATATTTGCTGGGCACAGTGATGAATCAGCATTTCACTGTTGTTATATATACCCCAATAAAATTGTATTTGTCACATGCGCTGAATACAACAGGTGTTGACTTTACAGTGAAATGCTTACTTACGAGCCCTTACACAACAATGCAGAGTTAAAAAGTAAGATCAATTTGCTAAACATTTAAAAGGAAATAGTAACAATGTACTGGGGTACGAGGTAGTTGAGATAATTGTGGTAATATGTACACGTAGGTAGAGGTTAAAGTGACTAGGCAATCAGGATAGATAATAAACAGAGTAGCAGCAGTGTGAAAGTCTGTCTATGTGTGAGTGTGTGTGTGCCGTCAATATGCATGTGTGTGTGTATTTTGTGTGTGTGTGTGTTTGCATGTTGCAGTGTCGGTGTAGTATGTCTGAGTGTGTGGGTAGAGTCTAGAGTGTGTGCCTTGAGCTGGTGCAAGAGTCAGTGACAATAAAAAAAGGGGGGGGGGGGGGGGTCAATGCAAATAGTCAGGGTAGCCAAAGTATAGCTTGGGGGTAAAAGCTGTTGAGAAGCCTTTTGGACCTAGACTTGGCGCTCCTGTACGGGATTGCTGTGCGGTAGCAGAGAGAACTGGGGTGGCTGGAGACTTTTTTAGGGCCTTCTGATACCGCCTGGTATAGAGGTCCTGGATGGCAGGGACCTTGGCCCCTGTGATGTACTGGACCGTACGAACTACCGTCTGTAGCGCCTTACGGTCGGATGCCAAGCAGTTGCCATACCAAGCGGTGATGCAGCCAGTCAAGATGCTCTCAATGGTGCAGCTGTTTTTTTGAGGATCTGAGGATAACAAATCTTTTTATCTTCCTGAGGGGGAAGAGGCGTTGTCGTACCCTCTTCACAAATGTGTTTCGACCATGATAGGTTCTTAGTGATGTGGACACAGAGGAACTTGAAGCTCTCAACCCGCTCTACTACAGTCCCGTCGAAGTGTATGGCGGCGTACTAGGCCTTCCGTTTCCTGTAGTCTACGATCAGCTCCTTTGACTTGCTGATGTTGAGGGAGAGGTTGTTGTCCTGGCACCACACTACCAGGTCACTGACCTCCTCCTTATAGGCTGTCACATCATCGTTGGTGATCATCAGGCCTACCACCGTTGTGTTGTTGGCAAACTTAATGATGGTATTGGTCGAGGGTGAACAGGGAGTACAGGAGGGGACAAAGCATGTAACCCTGAGGGGCCCCCATGTTGAGGGTCAGTGGCGCGGATGTGTTGTTGCCTAACCCCAGGAACTAGTTGCAGAGGGAGGTGTTCTGTCCCAGCTTAGTGATGTGTTTGGAGGCCCTATGGTGAAGAACGGTGAGTTGTAAGGTGCAAATTCATTTTGTCCAGGTGGGCAGTATGGAGTGCAATAGAGATTGTGCCATCTGTGGATCTTTTGGGGCGGTATGAAGTGAGTCCAGAGTTTTAGGGATGATGGTGTTGATGTGAGCCATGACCAGCCTTTCAAAGCATTTCAGGGCTACAGATGTGAGTGCTACAGGGTGATAGTCATTTAAACAGGTTACCTTGGAATTCTTGGGCACAGGGACTATGGTGGTCTGTTTGAAACATGTAGGAATTACAGACTGGGTTAGGGAGAGGTTGAAAATTTCAGTGAAGACACTTGCCAGCTAGAAAGTGCATGCTCTGAGTATGCGTCCTGGTAATCTGTCTGACCCTGCGGTCTTGTGAATGCTAACCTGTTTAAAGGTCTTACTCATATCGCCTACAGAAATGAAGTAAAATGGATTTCAGATTACCTGCATTAAAATCATTGGCCACTACGAGCGCTGCCTCTGGGTGAGCATTTTCTTGTTTGCTTATGGCCCTATACAGCTCATTGAGTGCAGTCGTATTGCCAGCATCGATTTGTAGTGGTAAGTAGACAGCTACAAAAAATATTGACAAAACTCTTGGTAAATGGTATGGTCTACAGTTTTTCATTAAGGTATTCTAACTCAGGCGAGCAGAACCTCGAGACTTGTCTTATCAACAGCACGCCTCTTCTATCTTCGAGTGTCTGGGATTTGGACCAGGTCTGGGATGAGACGCATCTCATTTGTCTCCGACTCAATGAAGTAGAAATCCTCATCCAAATTGAGGTTAGTGTTTGCTGTTCTTATGTCAGTGGCGCGGATGTGTTGTTGCCTAACCCCAGGAACTAGTTGCAGAGGGAGGTGTTCTGTCCCAGCTTAGTGATGTGTTTGGAGGCCCTATGGTGAAGAACGGTGAGTTGTAAGGTGCAAATTCATTTTGTCCAGGTGGGCAGTATGGAGTGCAATAGAGATTGTGCCATCTGTGGATCTTTTGGGGCGGTATGAAGTGAGTCCAGAGTTTTAGGGATGATGGTGTTGATGTGAGCCATGACCAGCCTTTCAAAGCATTTCAGGGCTACAGATGTGAGTGCTACAGGGTGATAGTCATTTAAACAGGTTACCTTGGAATTCTTGGGCACAGGGACTATGGTGGTCTGTTTGAAACATGTAGGAATTACAGACTGGGTTAGGGAGAGGTTGAAAATTTCAGTGAAGACACTTGCCAGCTAGAAAGTGCATGCTCTGAGTATGCGTCCTGGTAATCTGTCTGACCCTGCGGTCTTGTGAATGCTAACCTGTTTAAAGGTCTTACTCATATCGCCTACAGAGAGCATGATCACACAGACTTCCGGAGCAGCTGGTGCTCTCATGCATGGTTCAGTGTTGCTAGCCTTGAAGCGAGCATAGAAGCCATTTAGCTCGTCTCGTAGGCTCGCATCACAGGGGAGCTCACAGCTGGGTTTTCCTTTGTAATCCGTGATAGTTTGCACGTCCTGCCACATCTGACGAGCGTCAGAGCCGGTGTAGTAGGATTCGCTCTGTTAGCTGGTTTGTCGGAGGGGGTAGGGGGATTTCTTATAAGCGTCTGGATAAGTGTCCCGTTCATTGAAAGCGGCAGCTCTACCCTTTAGCTCAGTACGGATGTTGCCTGTAATCCATGGCTTATGGTCAGATTTAACAAATGGAGGGCGAGGGAGAGCTTTGTATGTGTCTCTGTGTGTAGAGTAAATGTGATCTAGAGTTTTTTTTGCCTCTAGTTGCACGGGTGACATGTTAGTAGAAATTAAGTAAAATGGATTTCAGATTACCTGCATTAAAATCATTGGCCACTACGAGCGCTGCCTCTGGGTGAGCATTTTCTTGTTTGCTTATGGCCCTATACAGCTCATTGAGTGCAGTCGTATTGCCAGCATCGATTTGTAGTGGTAAGTAGACAGCTACAAAAAATATTGACAAAACTCTTGGTAAATGGTATGGTCTACAGTTTTTCATTAAGGTATTCTAACTCAGGCGAGCAGAACCTCGAGACTTGTCTTATCAACAGCACGCCTCTTCTATCTTCGAGTGTCTGGGATTTGGACCAGGTCTGGGATGAGACGCATCTCATTTGTCTCCGACTCAATGAAGTAGAAATCCTCATCCAAATTGAGGTTAGTGTTTGCTGTTCTTATGTCCAGAAGCGCTTTTAGGTCATAGGAAATTATGGCGTAAACATTGTGTACAAAAACAGTTAAGATCAGAGCAAAATAAGCACACAAAATGGCACAATTGGTCAAGAGCCTGTCAAATAGTTGCTATTCCCTCCAGTGCCATTATATTATAATATCTGCAGCAAGGCTTGCTTTCTAGTACCATTGTAAAATAAAAAAAATCTCTTTGAGAACCATAAACACTGACCCCAACTATCACAATCAGGGTTACTGTACTCTAAAGCTTCACATGATTCCAATACCCCATGGGAACATTGTTGTGAATGAATCCTTCTAAGACAGAATTACCTCCAACCCTAGCCAATGCTCTCCTACTTAGGAATCTATCATGTCAGGTCTCAGCCTTTTTACTAAAACGCTCACCACACAGCTCGTAGTTTTAGAGCTTGTTTGGATCAGTCCACATTCCAGCAGGACAAAAGCGTATCCCGAAGCTGGCAGATTTTCCGCAGAACCTCCGAGTACAGGAAAAAGAGGCCAGAGCATGCAAGTCAAGAGATGGCTAAGGAGCAGGCAGACGCGAGCCTTACATGGAAGTTTGGGAGACGAGGTTGAGTGAGCGGGGCAGCCATGCAAAGGGTCTCTCTCTCTTTCACTCTCCCTTTCTCCTTGGGCATGTTTTAAGTTCGAGTGAGTGTCCCGGGCTTAAAGACAAACAAGTAAATTAGCTCTGTCAAACATCACAGAGGAGAGAGGTGTCGTAGTGGCCTCTGACCCCTGGAAGGTACCATCCAGGCTGGAGGCAGGAAGGATAAATGAACATTCTTCATGCCCAGCCCTGAGTGTGTCTGATCCAAAGCCCTTTATGTAAAGGTAGATCTGCGTGCTTGACTCGGGGCAACAGGGAGTCAACTGCTGGATTCTTTACAGGCTAATGCCTACACCATTAAATCATATGGAAAAGAATGTGCAGGGCTATAGCACATTTCTCTATAGAACTCCTACCTAGACGACCAATAAGATAAGAACATCTTCCCCAACATTTTTTTCCATTAGCAAAAACCTAATTTATGGTATGGACACCACTTTGTATAAACGATCTATACATATTTACTGATCACAATTTTCATGTTTTCATGAGAGAAGAGATTGGCCAGATTTATTGAGTGAGTTTGAGGTCAGAACAATATTTTCTTTTTGTTCACATGCTATAAAGAGCCCCAGCTCGCTGAGAGGGGCAGGCAGAGTACAGCAGTGGGAAAGACAGAGAGATCCCACACCGCTCCTTTTTGGGAAATAAGGAAACACATATTTTGGAAACTCACTCTCGGAGGTAGGGGTGGATGGCTTCTTGATCTTCTTGTCAGCTGCTGTCGAGTTTGTGTCTGTAGGATCTACGGAAGAGGAAACAAAACATGCCCCCAAAAATGTGCTACTTATTTTCCTTTCTTTCCTATCTGATAAAACTATATGAATTCCTTATTACTGTATCTGTAACAAAACAACAGCTAACCATTGTCTCTTAAAGTTCTTAATACAAATGGACCATTCATGTTAAAAATGCAATGATTACCTCTGGACTAGGGTTGCAAAATTCCAGGGAACTTTCAATAGATTCGATGTTTTTCCCGAAAACCTGGTTGGAGGCTTCCTGTAATCAGGAGGGAATAAGCAGGAAATCTGGAACACTTCAACCAGGATTTCTGTAAAACCAGGGAATGTATTGATAGTTCCCGGAATTTTGCAAACCTGATCTGGATTATTTAAGGTGGGCCGAATCATATTTGCTAAATAACGTTTCATAATCTCATACTTTTGCATTGACGTCAACAGTAGTAGTAGAAGTATGAGAAAGTTAAACTAACTTGTATTTGCGTATGAATCTAAAACTAGGATTGAACTGTGCGTGCCTGGATAATGTTTTGATCCAGGCCTGTTAGTGAGTGCTGGGGGGCTGGGGGAGGAGGACGTGCAGTGGGAGCCTGGAACAGGGACTCCAGCTAGTCAAATATTGTCCATTGTAATTGCAGGAAGTGCCTGGGCTGAGGCCTGGGGCGGCTGTGAGGCTGAGAGGGACTCATGGGAGTGGGGAGCAGTCAGAGGGACACATCAGCCTGGAACAACTCACCATCCACCAGCACCATGCAGGAACACTCTGCTTTACCGGCAGAGTTCTCTGCCCTGCACTTGTACTGGCCCTCGTCCTCGGGCAGGGCCTTGTCGATGGTCAGGGAGCACTGGCCTCCTGCAGGAAAACAAAGACACACACACACACACACACACACACACACACACACACACACACACACACACACACACACACACACACACACACACACACAGGACCTTAGCTACAGTGGCCCCAGTACACACAAACAACCATAGTAACAGGTTCCCTCAGTACGCACACAGACAACCATAGCCACAGAGGCCTCCATTACTGCCCTATGGCTCCATGAGAACATACTACCATAAATCATTTGTTATGGTGGGACGTAAATGAAGTAAATGGGAAATGAAAACTTCCCTCTCAGAGCCTGAAGCTATGCATTCTTCAGAATGACACTCGGTGACACTAAAATGAGAATAAACATGACCTGGAGGGTCACCAAGCTATAATTCCATTATTTTATTACTAGACATGGCTGTGTGACAGTTGGGATTTGGGGCTGTTTCTCTGACATAAAATAACAGCTGGGGGTTGAGCAGTGTGCCACATTATTATGTTACTGTGCTACTGCCGGTTGATCATCTTGTTAAATAGCCCCTACCCCTAGCTCTGGTCCAGGGCGTCGCTCGGCTGCGCTCTCACTAACAGAGAGGTAACTCGTTATGGGACCAGAGCAACTCCTACCCTCTGCCGCCACGAGGACAAACTATGGACTAACGTGTCCCCATACAGTTGCACTGTAACTGGACATACACAGGGGAGCAGGAAGGCCAGAGTCTCAGGCAATGTGAGAACTCTCCACAGCTCATCAGCACATCAAGCTGCCTGAAATAACAGAGCAGAGATTACAGATGTCTGCATCGCAAATTACACCCTATTTCCTATAGGCCTTGGTCAAAAGTAGTGCACTATTTAGGGAATGGGGTGCCATTTGGGACGAACGTGATGTCTGTGTGTGTAGGTGTGACATGGACCCCCAGGAGACCAGAAAAAGGGAATCCTTTAGCTATTACTCAATTTATAGCACATTTTATATGAGAGGGAAACGACTACAAGGAACCAGTACAAAATATATAGGCGCTATGATAACATCGATGACAAAAAGTTCTACAGCTGCACTATCGAGAGCATCCTGACTCGTTGGTATGGCAACTGCTCGGCCTCCGACCACAAGGCGCTACAGAGGGTAGTGAGTACGGTAAATCACTGGGGCCAAGCTTCCTGCCATCCAGGACCAATATACTAGGCGGTGTCAGAGGAAGACGCTAAGAATTGCCAAAGACTCCAGCCAGCCCAGTCATAGACTGTTCTCTCTGCTACCGTCACTTTACCCCTAGCTACATATTACCTCAATTACCTCGACTAACCTGTACCCCCGCACATTGTTATTTTATTGTTACTCTTTTATTTTTTACTATAGTTAATTTAGTAAACTCTTATTTTTCTTAAAACTGCACTGTTGGTTAGGGCTTGTAAGTAAGCATTTCACGGTAAGGTCTACACCTGTTGTATTCGGCGCATGTGACAAATGTCATCTGATTTGATTTGATCATCTGCCCTATGTAGGGACATGGTCCCATCATATCCCATATCAAATGCCTGTAATGCTTTGGTGAGAGAGGGGAAACTCAGTCATATCACTGTCTTTCTGTCTGTCATAGACACACTACTTTCTAATATTAGAAGCCAAGCCTCCACAGACATATGAATAATGCATTGAAGAAATACGTCCCAAATGGCAACCTATGTCCCTAAAACTAAACTCTGGACCTTGAAGCCAGTTCCACAGCGTTTTTTCATTGTTCCCCTCTAATCAGGGACTGATTTACATAGGTGCAATTAATTATC
The DNA here is from genome assembly GCA_023634145.1 of Thymallus thymallus. Classification (NCBI taxonomy): domain Eukaryota; kingdom Metazoa; phylum Chordata; class Actinopteri; order Salmoniformes; family Salmonidae; genus Thymallus; species Thymallus thymallus. The sequence continues at coordinate 25,669,633 of CM042408.1, read as the reverse complement.
AGGTAGAACAGAAACCATCAGGCTCCGGACCTCGTAGGGTAAAAGTTGAATACCCCTGCCCTGTGTAGTGCACTACATTTGGGCTCTGGACTATATAAAGGGAATAGGGTGCCATTTCGGAGGACAAGATAGATAGATAGATAGATAGATAGATAGATAGATAGATAGATAGATAGATAGATAGATAGATAGATAGATAGATAGATAGATAGATAGATAGATAGATAGATAGATAGATAGATAGATAGATAGATAGATAGATAGATAGATAGATAGATAGATAGATAGATAGATAGATAGATAGATAGATAGATAGATAGATAGATAGATAGATAGATAGATAGATAGATAGATAGATAGATAGATAGATAGATAGATAGATAGATAGATAGATAGATAGATAGATAGATAGATAGATAGATAGATAGATAGATAGATAGATAGATAGATAGATAGATAGATAGATAGATAGATAGATAGATAGATAGATAGATAGATAGATAGATAGATAGATAGATAGATAGATAGATAGATAGATAGATAGATAGATAGATAGATAGATAGATAGATAGATAGATAGATAGATAGATAGATAGATAGATAGATAGATAGATAGATAGATAGATAGATAGATAGATAGATAGATAGATAGATAGATAGATAGATAGATAGATAGATACTTTATTGATCCCAGAGGGGGAAATGTCTTTGTCAAGCAGCTACAACAACAAAACACAGGGCAGGTGCAAAATGCCACAACGAAAGTACACAAAAGACAGATACACGGTACATGATACATAGAGCGGCAGTATGAAAAAGTATAGAAATACAAGATATCTGGAGTGCAAAAAAAGCTATAAAAAGACATTGCATAGTATGAGTGGTTGGCTATGCAATGTCTTTTTATAGCTTTTTTTGGTCGGTTTAGTAGTAGGCCACATATTTACCTTCGTTGGACAGCTTGATAAACTTGGAGGGTTTGATGACCTTCCCGTCTAGAGTCCAGGTAGTAGTGGCAGGGGGGTCACAGGTCAACTGGCACTGTAGCCGCAGGCGAGCCCCATCCACCACGTTCACATCAATCAGCTTCTGACTGAACACTGGTTCCTTTCCAATGTTGTTAGTCTTCTTATCAATAATCCCACCATCCACACAGTTGACGGCGTTCTTCTCCTTCTCTTTCTTGTCAGGGGAAGAAGCAGGATCTTTGGGTGTTGCCGGTGCCGGAGCTGCTGCTGGAGCAGGGCTCTCCCCGTTGTTCTCCAAGCTCGTCTGTTTCTTCTTGTTGGCCAGAACCGATCGGAAATCTGCAGGCTCTCCTTTCTCGGCAGGAGCGGCGCCTGGTTTCGCGGCGCCCCCCTTCTTCCCCAGGACGGCTCTGAAGTCTACCTGCGCGGGAGCGTTGACCTTCCTCTCATCTTCAGACAGGGTCTTGGGTTTGACCCCTCTGGGCTGGAGCTGGCTCCTGAAGTCCATCTGTTCCGCCGTGATCTCCTTCAGGTCCTCCTCGGAGACGCTCTTGGTGGTGACTTTCCTGCCCAGCACCGTGCGGAAGTCGCGCTGCTCGGCCTCCTGCAGGCGGATCTGGTCCTCGCGGTGCTCCTTGGTCTCCACGCTCCTCTTCAGGAGTCCCCGGGATGCGCTGGGCTCCTCTGACTCCACTGGCTCCTGCTGCTGAACGGGGCTGCTGCTAATGCTAGTGCTGCTGCTCAGTGCTCCTCTGCCTCGCACTGTCCCGTCCACTCCTCCCACACGCTGACAAGGCTCAAGCCTGCAGTAGCACAGAGAGACAGAGTGAGAGAGGGCGGAAGAGGAAAAAAACAGGAGTCGTTTAAAAACCCCGGCCTCCACTGGTTAATTGGGGGGGGGGGGGGGGGGCACAACTCAACATGATGTTACATCAGAGATGACTTCAGTAGCCTTATAAGGGCATGCACCCCAACCAGCCCCAAAGACAACTTGCTTTGAACAATGGCACAGCTGGAGGAGGTACTGTAAACAATTTATTTGGTTATATTCAGGGATTAAGCTGATTTGAAACCAGGGTCTGGGGAGGGAGAGGGGAGAAAGGAAGGCAAAAATAGCCCAGGCTGAGGGGCCTCGACAGTGAAGCAGTAGGATAGCTAGCTACATACGTATGGTGCTCTCCACTGGACACCACAGCTCGCTCACTGACCAACAGAGTGGCAACACAACTGCAGTCGCCCACTTTGTTCCTAGAAGAAAAGAGAGAGGATGAGAAGTTGAATGGAAAACTAGGGAGGGGGAGTGTTTTAACTACTGGCTTTTTAGACCAAATAAAGAAGATCAGTGATAGCTAGCAGATAGGATCATACGGCCTAACTGTATGCAGCGGAGGGTACAGGATCGGATGAAAAGCATGGTCTGTCTGTAGCCTTTTTCTTCCTCACAAATATCGTAATAAATTCGCCAGAATGCTACATCTTCAGCCATAAGTATTGAAGGCAGTGTGATGTTACAGCTATATTTAGACATATAGCCAGTAGCCACCCAAACTTGGCCCATCTGAAATTTGAAAATGATCAATGAAATCGCCAGGTAGCCTATTGTTTTGGCAAGGACGCGTCTGTAGCAGATTGCTAGACCATATTGTATATGGATAATATAAACATACTATGTTTTTTTGCCAGGCAAAACCGGAGAAAATTAAACAAGTGCTTTCTGGTCACTAATCTGGATATGTGTGCCTGCCTTTGTGTGCCAATGCTGATGACTGGTCTTTTGTCATGATCAACAGTTAAGACTTTTTGGTTCTTAAGCACAGAGCTGTTTTTCAAGAAGAATTTGGCCCAATACTGTAGGCATATGTTAGTAACCGGATCGAATAAGCAAAGGTCTAAATGTAAAATACCAATGGTATACTGTATGTAGCTTGGAAACAATGTATTTTTCCCCATTCAGTTTCACACTAGCGTCCCCACAAAACCTTCTTGCGACCTCTCAGAAGGTTGGGGCCCCCAGTTTTTAGTGTTCCAACATAAACAGCTCCTTCTCCAGATACTACAGAAGGGAGTCTTCTACTGTATAAGCAGTCCAGCACATCTCAAATGGCACCCCAGAAGCCTACCTCAGGCTGATCTCGTAGTCCCCGGCGTGGTGGGACCTGACTCTCCTGATGAGTAGGGACACCACATCCTCTTTCTGCAGAATCTCATAGTCCAGCCCAGTGGTCACCACCTGGCCCTGTTTCATCCAGCTCCACTGGGGGAAGGGGTCCCCAGCGATGGCACAGGACAGCAGGACATTCTGCCCCAGGGAGGCAGTGGTGGACTTGGGCTTAGTGATGAACCAGGGCTGCACCCCGTCCTGGGGTTCTGGAACACAGACAGAGACAATAGAATGGCATGAATAGGGTTATGAATTTTCTGTAATTTTTTTTATCCCAGATTTTCCAGAAAATCCTGGTTGGAGGATTCCCTGATTTCCAACTCATTCCCTCCTGATTCTCTGTTTCCAGGAATATTCCAATCAGGATATCTGGAAAACCTGGGAATTTGGGGAAAATTACAACAAAATAAACATAGGCATAAACTACATCTACTAGAGATATTTCACCAGACATAGCTATCTTACGTGGAGTTAGCTAGGCTACTAGCCTACCTTGTACAGTGAGTGAGGCCTCAGTGCGAACCTCTCCCACTTCGTTCCACACCTCACAGGTGTACTTCCCAGTGTCCTCAGGGAAGACTTCCTGGATGAACAGACTGTATTGGCTTCCCTTTCGCTCAAAGTGGAAGTCCTCCGATTCCTGGATCTCCTTTCCATTGTGGAGCCACACAATCTCTGGATGAGGATTCCCTACGACCACAAAATGTTACATTAAACCTTGCCTCTGGCCTATGTCTCCAAATGCTAACTTTTTTTGCATTATTGTCCAAAGACCAATGCATTATCAATGTCATTATCCCAGAAATTAGCATTTTTCACATGTCATGCCCCAATCATCTCAAAGTGTCTAAAATGTATCGTTTAGCTCAAGAAAGCTGCTTTAAGATGATTTGGACATGAAAGGCAAAACATACTAGTTGCTGGGATAATGAGGTTTTTGGACAAAAATGCTAAAAAGTTAGCATTTGGAGACATAGGCCAGGTAAACAAAACCAAAGCATAGATTTCTGTCAGACTGCTTACTGAGTAAGGAAATCAATATGTAATTTTGTAATTTGGGTGAACTATCACTTTAAATAATTTAAATCGTGCCCTATAGTAACATGTTATGACAGGTTGTATTACATAACACATGCAATGATTTAGAATTGTCTTGCATTATATTATGCATTTTCTACATAGGTATGATGTAATTAATTGCATGTTGATTACTGTTATCATAAATCTCCATAAGAAAATACAGTGAGAGACCATCCCGCTCCATCACTATTTGCATTAAATGATGGAAGGCCTAGAATAATCATGTAAATCATACGGCGTATAAATGGGACTCCTGCCTCATGCGAACAACCTCTCACACCCACCGTGTAGCTCAGATGGTAGAGCATGGCGCTTGCAATGCCAGGGTTGTGGGTTCGATTCCCATGGGGGACCAGTACGAAAAAAGTATGAACATGTATGCACTAACTAACTGTAAGTCGCTCTGGATAAGAGTGTCTGCTAAATGACTAAAATGTCAATGTAAAGTGGAATGATGATGAAGATGATATAATTATAAATGATAATACGAGAGGCTACCCATCCCATCAGGTCACAAATTGAAAGGAAATGTAAACACAGAAAACAACCGAAAACAAACAACTCATCCCTGGAGGGCTGAGCAGGAAATACCAGTGTCTAAAGCAAACAGAGTCACTGATAACACTGTACAATTTTTGAGTCTGATTAATAGGAATAAGGGCTAACACAAGACACTGACCAGGGTTGTATGTGTTCATTGTGGCACACTGTCACAAAATGCTTTTCAACGGAACACGAAGACAAGCTGTTTTTAATGGACTAGTCTAGGTAGTCCCTCCCTGTTTCAATACGTTTTCTTCCATTTGCTACCTAAAGAATACAACCCAGTAGGAGAGACGAGGCCTTACCCGTCACCTCCACGGTCATTATGACTTTGCTACCGTCCATGACTTTCAGATCTTTCAGACCTCGTAGGAATACAGGGGCAGACGGCTTCGATGGCTTCTTGGTGTCAAATGCATTTGGAGGGTCCGTTCTCTTGAAATGTTTCTTAGCTGAAATTTAACAACAACATTAGCAGGGTTACTTTAATTCAGAACGAGTAATTCACTAAGTAGCACACTAAGCCAAGACAACCAACTTGAGATTAAGCTTTCCCCCAATTGACTGTTTGTCATGTAAATAAATAGTTATTCTAGATGGATTATTGGAATACTACTATATACAGTGCATTTGGAATGTATTCAGACCCCTTCCCTTTTTACACATTTTGTTACATTACAGCCTTATTCTAAAATGGATTTTAAAAACAAATCCTCATCAATTTACACACAATACCCCATAAGGACAAGCAAAAAACTGTTTTTTAGACATTTTTGCAAATGTATTAAAAATAAAAAAACAGAATTATCTTATTTACTTAAGTTTTTAGACACTTTGCTACACTTTGCTTGAAATTGAGCTCAGGTGCATCCTGTTTCCATTGATCATCCTTGAGGAGTCCACCTGTGGTAAATTCAATCGATTGGACATGATTTGGAAAGGCACACACCTGTCTATATAAGTTCTCACAGTTGACAGTGCATATTAGATCAAACACCAAGCCAGGAGGTCGAAGGAATTGTCCATAGAGCTCCAACAGGGTTGTGTCGAGGCACAGATCTGGGTAAGTGTACCAACAAATATCTGCAGCATTGAAGGTCCCCAAGAACACAGTGGCCTCCATCATTCTTAAATGGATGTTTGGAATCACCAAGACTCTTCCTAGAGCTGGCCGCCCGGCCAAACTGAGCAAACGGGAGAATGGCTTGGTCCGGGAGATGACCAAGAACCCAATGGTCACTCTGACAGAACTCCAGTTCCTATGCGGAGATGGGACAACATCTCTGCAGCACTTCACCTACCAGGCCTTTATGGTAGAGTGGCCAGACGGAAGCCACTCCTCAGTAAAAGGCACATAACAACACGCTTAGAGTTTGCCAAAAGGCACTTAAAGGACTCTCAGACCATGAGGAACAGGATTCTCTGGTCTGATGAAACCAAGATTGAATGAATGCCAAGCGTCACGTCTGGAGGAAACAGAACACCATGCATGGTGGTGGCTACATCATGCTGTGGGGATGTTTTTCAGTGGCAGGGACTGGGAGACTAGTCAGATGAACGGAGCAAAGTACAGAGAGATCCTTGATGAAAACCTGCTCCAAAGGGCTCAGGACCTCAGACTGGGTGAAGGTTCACCTTCCAATAGGACAATGACCCTAAGCACACAGCAAAGACAACGCAGGAGTGGCTTCGAGACAAGTCTCTGGGCCCAGTCAGAGCACAGACTTGAACCCAATCGAACATCTCTGGAGAGACCTGGAATTAGCTGTGCAGCGACGCTCCCCATCCAACCTGACAGGGCTTGAGAGGATGTGTAGAGAAGAATGGGAGAAACTCTCCAAATACAGGTGTGCCAAGCTTGGTAGTGTCATACCCAAGAAGACGCAAGGCTGTAATCACTGCTAAAGGCACTTCAACAAAGTACTGAGTAAAGGGTCTGAATACTTATGCAAATGTGATATTTCAGTTTCATTTATTTTTATAAAATTAGCAGAAATGTCTAAAAAGCTGTTTTTGCTTTGTCATTCTGGGGTATTGTGTATAGATTAATGAGGGGGAAAAAACTATTTAATCAATTTTAGAATGAGGCTGTAACGTAACAAAATGTGGAAAAAGTCAATGGGTCTGAATACTTTGCGAATGCAATGTATATAAAGGATGGTAGATGTCTTATTGTGCTTATTGTGCCATTTGCGAAGCACAATAAGACATCTACCATCCTTTATATTTGTATATAGTGCAATTCTTTTGACCTGAGCCCTATGGGTGCCCTGTGCATCTCTTAGGAGTCTCTGCTCGTTCAGATAAAGATGAACCTCAGGGTTGAGAGCAAGAGCTCTCCTACATCAATAACTCAGCTGTCTGACAATCTACTGAAGCCAGGACATCTGAAACCTACAGTACTGAAGAAACCATGCCAAAGAATTTGTGGAAAACTGTGTTCTCAATGACATTGGCAGCCAAGCATATAGTCTGAAAACGTTCAGAGGCTCTGGAGCAGAACGTTACAAGTGTACAGCTGATCCTCATATGGACTTGTTGTGGGACAATTAGAGGGTGACCGATGATGAAGGCGGTGATGAAGACACGTTGGTGACTTGCCGGCACCAAGGCACAGCGTGATGATTTAATCACGATGTATGGCACTGTCCGGATGGATGGCCACATTTTTACACATCACAGGAGTGAAGCACACCTTCACTAGTGGCTTTCTCTGGGGCAGGACATTCCCACGGAGCCCCAAGGATACTGGCACCCACAGAGGCACGAAGACTGATTAAACTTGAGTTGACTAATGAATCTAACTATGAATGAAATGGTCATGTTTGGATCCTTTCAGTAGCTCATAAAGAGCTGCATTTGAATATGACTCATTTTACTATACATGTTAAGGATTTATCTTTACAGAATTGCTGAAGTAAACTGGTCGGCGGTCAGTTCAAAGTAGGAGCGGCACAGATGAGCGCTCCTATCATTTCGATTGAGTGAGTTGATTAGGTTTAGAGAATGATTGTGTGGTTTTATGCCTTTTGTTATATTGATGCTAATTCAATCGATGGGGGCCATTGAAATCGAGTTTAAGACCTTGATGGGTTGTTTTATTCATTGAGAACTTGTATTGCAAATCTCCTGGCTATACTTTTTTTTTAGGCCTATGACATAGTGCAGTGTATATGCTATGTTACTAGACAGACACTTTTCTACAATGCTACTTTGAAGTCTTATGGTATGTACACCCAAGTTGCACCATTTTACCTAATTAGTGCCCTACCTTTGTGACCAGAGCCCTGGTCAAATGTAATACACTAAATAAGGAATAGGGTGCCATTTGGGATGCAGACTATGAATACAAGATCCGTCCTGCACATTATCATTCCATTTACATTGGGCCGCAGGTAGCCTAGCGGTTAGAGCATTGGGCAAGTAACCAAAAGGTTGCTGGTTCGCATACCTGAGCCGACAAGGTGAAAAACCTGTCGATGTGTCCTTGAGCAAGGCACTTAACCTTTATTTGCTCCAGGGGCGCCATGCTTCTATGGCTGACCCTGTAGGTAGGCCGTCATTGTAAATAAGAATTTGTTCTTCACTGCCTTGCCTAGTTAATTAAAGGTTAAATAAAAAAAGATAAAATACCAGCTGTACCTCCCAAATGGCTCCCTATACAGTGCACTACTTTCGATCGGACGCATTACAGCACTCCAATTACAGCTCAATCACCCTTCAGACCTGTGCTCTAAACACCACATCACAGAGTCGATCTGGACATTCCAAATGACTGTAGATGTGATGTTATTGGCGAACATGTGAGGTACATGTCCTGAATAAGCAAACACTTGGATAATCTCATTAAAGATGACCATAGGACTTGAAGGATAAGGGCGATGTTCTTGCCAAAGTCTTTAAGAGTCACAAGAGTTCAAAATCAAATTACTTGACTCATCGTTACACTTTAGTCATAATGGGGTAAAAAGCTAAGTTGAATCTAATGACAAAAACATGCAACATGTCATATAATATCAAAATAAAAGGGACAGAGGGAGCAAGAGGACAAGCTGTTCTGAGCGAAAAAGGCACATTTTCACGAGGGACTCCTCTATTGTGGAGGGCTTCCTGAGAGAGCGTGCGAGAGAGAGAGAGAGAGAGAGAGAGAGAGAGAGAGAGAGAGAGAGAGAGCAAGCGAGCAAGGGGACCTTTTTGGCCCTTGCTCCTTGATTCATGCGTACCATGTATGGCGTTTGGTTCTACGTAGAGTCAACGACCCCCCCCTCCTCCTCCCCATCCTTCCATAAATCTAGTGGCCCTACCCTTGTGGACGTCAGGACCCAACAGACAGGGCTTGTCATAAACACAGCCCACTGTCTGTATACATATCAAGCATGCCAGAGGGAGATCCAAGGCATCTCTAGCATGTTTCCATCAGCGCTGCTGCTTAAAAAGCCCTGCTTCACTGCTGCCTCAGTCTACGTCCTAAATGGCACCCTATTCCCTTTATAGTATACTACTTTTGATCTGGGCCTATGGGGCTTTCGTCAGCCCTGGTCAAAAGAAGTGGGTATATGGTGTCATTTGGGACCGACAGTAATCTGAGGAGCCTTCCTAACAGTTTACACATGGCACAAAAGCACGACTTTAAACAAAAGTTAATAATAATTCAGGGAGCCTAACTGCGTGGGACATCCTCCTACGGCATGCAATACTCAATAATATTCAATATAAAAATTCTATATAAAAATGTTGCATTTCCCATAGGCAATTCAATAGTAAAAACCTTACAGTATTCATATACCATTGGAGGCTGCTGAGGGGAGGACGGCTCATAATAATGTACGGGATGGAGTAAATGAAATGTTAACCAACACATGAAAACTATGTGTTTCATTACATTCCATCCCAGACATTATTATGAGCCGTCCTCCCCTTAGCAGCCTCCACTGTCATATACTGTAGGTACATGTACAGTATGATCTTAACTTACAGCTAACTCTGCCATGGCTGTTCTACAATATCTTAGCTGTGCAGACTCACCCTACCTCTTGGACTGGCACCAATCCACTCATCTACTTATTCTCACAGGTTCAGTGTGATACCAATTTGCCAAGCAAATCAATGGCCACATGGCTTGCAACCTGCCCATCTGCATGAAGCGATGCGATGGTTGTGACTGACACAGCCAAAGCGTCTTTACTCAGGGCTTAGAAAGATACTCTTAATCAGATTGGAGTGAAGGTTAATCTATAGATAGAGATTCCTATGGAATCTTATAGTCAGTGTCATACTGTTACACATTATAAGTGTATTATAATGTATTATAAAGGACTTCATAGAAAGCGCTTCCAAACAGATTCCAAACAGAAAAAAATTCCATTACCACGTGTTGATTGTGGATGTCCTAAAAGTTATCCTCTCTCTGCTCTAGCACTCTTTGCTACTGAAAATGAATGAGTGCCATTAGTTCTTAATGTATGAACAAGACTATTGGTGTGCTAGCAAGTCAAACGAGCCGGTATTTCCCTCTCGCTCTCTCATGATCAGCGCTGCGCTGCATGCTGAACTCACAGTGCATGTGTGGGAAAATGATGGTATTTCACATTTTAAAAAGCTGAACCTCTGCCATGAAGCCCTGTGTGTTCTGAAAGACAATGAATTTGTCCATAATGGCACCCTATTCCCTATATATTGCACTACCTTTGACCAGGGCCATGGTCAAAAGTAGTGCACTATATAGTGAATGTGGTGCCATTTGGGATGTAGACAAGATGCATGATGGAACAGAGAAAGCAGATGTTCCCTTAAATGCAACATCAGAGCCCTAAAATAGCTATTCTCTTAGAGCAAAGCTGATTATCAAAGGGCTCAAAGTACTCTCGATAGAGACATTTCAGGGCTTTAGTAAACGGTCAAATGCTCATTCTTCTGAGAAGAGAAACATATTTCCTATCTCTTGGATTGAGCACATTCTCAATGTAGCCAAAAGATTGCTAAGACTTAAAATAGCCTGTGAGTATGAAATACATATTATGTACACTACCGTTCTAAAGTTGACTTATAAAATGTCCTCATTTTCCATGAAAACATACATGAAATTAGTTGCAAAATGAATAGGAAATATAGTCAAGATGTTGACAAAATAATAATAATAACAGTTGAGGACTTGTGAGGCATCTGTTTCTCAAACTAGACACTAATGTACTTGTCCTCACTGTGCTTCGGGGCCTCCCACTCCTCTTTCTATTCTGGTTAGAGCCAGTTTGCCCTGTTCTGTGAAGGGAGTAGTACACAGTGTTGTACAAGATCTTCAGTTTCTTGGCAATTTCTCACATGGAATAGCCTTCATTTCTCAGAAGAAGAATACACTGACGAGTTTGAGAAGAAAGTTATTTGTTTCTGGCCATTTTGAGCCTGTAATCGAACCCACAAATGCTGATGCTCCAGATACTCAACTAGTCTAAAGAATGCCATGTTTTATTGCTTCTTTAATCAGCACAACAGTTTTCAGCTGTGCTAACATAATTGCAAAAGGGTTTTCTAATGATCAATTAGACTTTCAAAATGATAAACTTGGATTAGCTAACACAAACAGCCATTGGAACACAGGAGTGATGGTTGCTGATAATGGGCCTCTGTAGGCCTATGTAGATATTCCATAAAAAAAATTAATCTGCCGTTTCCAGCTACAATAGTCATTTACAATATTAACGTCTACACTGTATTTCTGATCAATTTGATGTTATTTTAATGTCCTTGGTTTTTCTTTCAAAATTGACCCCAAACTTTTGAACAGTAGTGTATATATTTATATTTAAACATATTCCATTATATGTTTCTATATATAGCATGTTTATAGAATTTGTCAGCTTGACATGCTCAAAAATGTAATTGTCTTTTGATAACTTGAAATATTAATTGGGCATTCTCCTATATGACCATCATTTTAGCAAAGCAGACTTTTTCCATGTCCTATTTCCAAAGCCATAGTAGTGTACACTGGAGTGTACAAAATATTAGGAACACCTGCTCTTTCCATGACATAGACTGACCAGGTCAATCCAGGTGAAAGCTATGATCCCTTATCGACGTTGCTTGTTAAATCTACTTTAATCAGTGTAGATGAAGGAGAGGAGAGAGGTTAAAGAAGGTTTTTAAGCCTTGACACAATTGAGACATGGATTGTGTGCGTGTGCCATTCAGATGAATGAGCAAGACAAAAGATTGAAGTGCCTTTGAACAGGGCATTGTAGTAGGTGCCAGGCGCACCGGTTTGTGTCAAGAACTGCAATGCTGCTGGGTTTTTCACGCTCCACAGTTTCCGGTGTGTATCAAGAATGATCTACCACCCAAAGAACATCCAGCCAACTTGACACAACTGTGGAAAGCATTGGAGTCCACATGGGCCAGCATCCCTATGGAACGCTTTCGAACACCTTGTAGAGTCCATGCCCGATTAATTGAGGCTGTTCTGAGGGCAAGAGGGGGTGCTACTCAATATTAAGAATGTTTGTTTTGTACTCTCAGTGTAATGTGTATTTTCTCTAGAGAAACAAATCTGGGGCCGGATGTATCAAGTGTCTCAGAGTAGGGGTCATGATCTATGATCAGTTAACTTTTGGATCATAATGAACAACAGTACATGGACAGGGGGGGAGCTGATCCCAGATCAGCACTCTTACTCTGAGAAGCGTGATACATACGGCCTCTGTAGAGGCTCCCAAGCCCACCTTTGACGATGACTCTGGAAGTGCACACTGCTCTCCCATGGCTGTTCTCAGCAACACACGTGTACTGGCCTTCGTCCTCTGGAAGTGCACCCTGGACTGTGAGTTGGGTCAGTCCATTCTCAAAGGCAGAGTGGGCATGCGGCATTGGCTTGTCTGGAGGGGAGGACGGAGAGGGAGAGGAACATGAGTCACACTCAAGGAGGAACAACTAAACACAATCAATTTCCAGCAAAAATAGTTTCTTACATTGAGATCACTCTTTTCCTGTAAAAGTAAAACAGGGCTGTATTACATGGAGAAAGATTATTAAAGAAAGATTATTAGAGATTAAGCAGTTTATCATGCAGGACATGTTATGTGTAAATCCTATCAAATCAAGAGACTAATATTCATTAATTCATATTAAACAAATACATGTTTGCTGTGAAATTGCTAATAAAAAAAACAACACCTTATAATGTAAAACACCTTGTAACGGATTGATACAAATGCACAGGATGTTCCTTTATCAGATCTTGTTGATCTTTCCCTGCAGGCCTGAGTTTACACAGACGGGCAGCTAGCGACTCTGTTAAATTGAGCCTGGATGAGTTGTGATGCTCTGCCACCAACAATGGCTAAGGTGCATAAAGATGTTGGAACACAGATATAACGTCACTGTTTTAGCACTAGCCACAGAGTTTTGAAACGACAGCGCACGACATGGTTCAATACACCAATAAATAAATCAGCACAATCACATTTTGGTGGTTTTCAAATTGCCGGCATCTTTGAGCTAAAATTGAGATCATGTATACTGTGCTAATGACAACACACACAAAAAAAAACGGAGAGGAATGTACAATACGGTGAAGTTAGCAAACGAGGCATATGTGATAAGTGCACCTACGCTATTGTAAAATGGCTTTCGCTCCCTGTGCTGGACCACCCAATCCCAAGTAGGGCATTCACTTTGAAATCCAAGGGAGCCTTTTTTTGTCCTGGTGGTAGGCATTTCATAATCGGTCAGAGTCTTGGAGAGAGAGAGAGAGAATCTCAGATGTCTGCTTTTGGAGCACAAACACTTGCCAAGTCTGGCTGGGTGTAATATTTCAGAAGAGGTTTCAGGAGGCAGCGATGCATGTTTTTCCTTTATATGGTTGCTAGGCCTCATATTTGTTTAATGGTTGTGGGTGTATTTTCCAGCGGAAAGAACAGAAGAGAACAGAGGGCTGTGAATCGGTCGGTGCTGGGATCCCTGTTGGGTTGCGGGGACTATTTGTCTTCCCTGAGATAAGTGTGATGCCATTAACTGTCCATCCATCTTCAAAAGGCCAGAGGATAACATCAACAGTTCCTGTACAGCTCAGACCTGGAGCACTAAGAGAAGTGGCCTTGTGGAAACTATGGCTATATCCCAAGTGTCACTCTATTACTTATATAGTGCACTACTTTTGACCAGGGCCTATAGGGGTCTTGTCAAAAGTAGCATACTATGAAGGGAATAGGGTGTCATTTGGGACTATGTGAGACCCTTCTCTAAAACCAGCAATAAGTCAATTCCATTTGAGTTTAAAGATTAAAATCTCTATTTTAAAGAGGCTTCTTAAAGGCCCAGTGCAGACAAAATGGGATTGCCTGTGTTTTATATTTCAACACTATGAGGTTGGAATAATACAGTGGAATTGTGAAAATAGTGATAATACCTTTCGAGTCTACTGTAAGAGCTGTTTGAAAAGACCACCTGAAATTTCATCCTGTTTTGCTGGAATGGAGCTTGCTTTGGCTTGCCTGGTGACATCACTATGCAGTTCCAAACCTCTGCCAATAACAGCTAGTTTTCAGTTTTCCCCTCCCCTCTCAGCCCACTCCCAGACAGTCCTAGCAAAATTCTCACTTCAGAAATTTCTCTTACTAAACAGATTTTTTTTATTAAAACAATTTTAATTAAAAATAATCACAGTAAGGTACTTAATTTGTTACCCAGAAATGATTTTATATTGAGATAAAAACGGCTGCATTGGACCTTTAACATTTTTCCACTATGTTTTCTAACGAGGATAATTTAACTCACAAACTCCATTTGGCCACCAAAGCAAAACAAAACATAAACAATTACATTGACCGTGACACCACCCTCATTTTACATACAAGTTCAGGAGCCAAACTTTTGACCGGTAAAGAAAGTTACAGAGTTAAGAACTGTAGCCCTATATTGTAAGCCAATTTAGGCTGAGTTGATAGATACAGACAAAACCAAACTCTTAACAGATTGTGATCCATCTTCAATAAATATGAAAGGATAAAAATAACCTAGCTACAATAATAAATACAAAAAATACAGTGTTCAGTGTGTTTAGTTGGAATTCTGGTAGATTGTCATGCCAAGCTTTCATTTTGGTTAGTGCTATTCAGGATCCTTAGGACGTCGCTACTCCCTACGCTAGACCGTAACCCTAACCGCTACTCTTACCCTAAACCTGAAGCACAAGCATTTCGCTACACCCGCAATAACATCTGCAAAAAATGTGTATGTGAACAATACAATCTGATTTGATTTGATTAACCCTTACCGTTACAAATGAATATGTCAACTTCAATGGGATACGTCAGGGATATGTCCCAAGGATCCCGTATAGCATGACTCAGTTTTGGAGCCATGACCTTCAAAATTGCACATTCAAGGGGGTTCCCCTTGACGTTCTATATATGGAGCAGTTAAAGATGAAAAATAAACATTCTCTGTGTGTGATCTGGACGCCTTGCAGAGACACATGAGCCTTCAGCAACAGAGCAGCCAGACCTGTGAAATGGTGGTCCTCTGATGGGCCGTCCTCATGCTGAGAGGGAAAGCAGTAGCAGACTTACTATAGCTGCGTCCCAAATGGCACCCTATTACCTTCATAGTGCACTAATTTGATCAGGGCCCGTAGTACACTATGTAGGGAGCCATTTGGAACGCAATAAATTACGCCCCCCTACCTACCTGATCTGTTCAAGAGGGTTCGGAGTACAAAGACTTTTTTACTTTCTTCTCCCTTCATCCTTCATAGGAGTGGAAGTGATTTTCATCTGTCTGTCCAATAAGGTACAAAGCATTGAAAAACTGGATCACCACCCCCCTCTAGTGGATATAATGGATATACTGTAAATAGACAATGGTGACTGTTACTGCTAGGATTGAACATTTCTGGTAACTTTCCCAGAAATCCCGTTGGAAATTATGGGAAAGTTACTGGAATTTTGCATCCCTAGTTACTGCAGGGGGAGATGCAGGGCGGCAGGTAGCCTAGAGGTTAAGAGCGTCGGGCCAGTAAATCGAAAGATTGCTGGTTTTAATCCCTGAGCCAATTAGGTGAAATATCTGTCTGTTGTGCCATTGAGCAAGGCACCTCTCTCTTATTGCCCCAGAAGTAAAACGTAAAATCGTTTAATGATGGGCTCTCTCACCGTTTAGAAGCCAGGAGATGTTAGGTAGAGGCTTCCCCTCCACTGAACACTGCAGAAGGAAGTCCTGGCCCTCACTCACTGAACATCCCTTCAGGACAGTACTGAATGCAGGGGGCTTGCCCTCCAGCTGTGGGTCTGCAGATGAGGGAGTACACAGACATAGTATTAAGAATACATCCTAAATGTTTTACATTAGAGCCTTACATTTGAAATCCGTGGTACTGGTCAATCTAATGGCCCATTTCCACCATAAGACTTTACCCCAGTGTTTGGCCTAAAGCATCTGGTGCAAACAATACCTACCCTGACTTGAGACCAGACTGACAAATGTAACCGACCGTGGTATTAGCAAACTGGGTATTTGACCAGATGCAATCTTTCCTTCTCTCCAGTAGAGGGCATAGGTAGACATGAATTGTTGCAGTCATTTCTAAAAGACTTACACTTCCAACAAAAAGACTGCTCATCTCAAGCAAAGTAAACTGAATCTGCATAGTGTATGGCACTGTTCCGTATTATGGAAAATAAAAGCAATGCTGGACTCTGCCCAAATTGAATCACTATAGACTGGTGCCAGTATGTTTAGTCCAAACAGAAACAACAACTAGACAACCAGATATCAAAACCTATCCAAATAGTTTTACTTTGATTATCATTAAATAAACAACCAACTTTTATTTGGTTAAAGACAGCAGACAGCTTATAAGGACAGGTCCAAAAGCAACAGTCTCGTTAATAGTTGAACCCAGCCCAAATCAGCATAGCCTCTGAGGAATGAACTAAATGTCGATGTGCTCACCTCACTTAGTCTGCCTTCATCATTATCATGTTTTGATTAAGACAGCCAGGAGAAATTAATTAGACGCTTATTTACCCAAAGGCTGAGCTGGACACTGTGGAGACTCTTAAGTCTAAACTATTCAACCATAGACCTTTTAGCTGAAAAGGATGATGCAATGAATATTCTGCACAATAAGGGCCTTAGTTCACTATTAAAACCAACAACACTGCTCTCCCGTTCTACTTTATTTCCTGCCACAGTGTGTACATTAAGACTGCACATTTTAGTTATTGCTCTAGCACTACACAAGTTTTGATTATGTTCATCAGATGTGTAGTGCTAGGGCAAAAACAAAAATGTGCACATATTGGGGTCCCAGGACCAGGATTGGGAAATGCTGGGGGAATAGGGTTGCATTTGGGACCCACCCTAAGTACTTACCCTTGACAGTGAGGGTCCAAGTCGAGGACAACTTCCCAGTGCTAGTAGTCATGGTGCATCCATATGTCCCACTGTCTCTTTTCTGGACGTTGTCCACAGTGAGGATGTGAGTGTTGCCATCCTGCAGGAAGCTCAGCCCTGCTCTGGGTCTCAAAGGGAGGCCGTCTTTAACCCAGCTCAGGCCAGGCACAGGAGAACCTGAGACTGGAAGAGCACATTAACAGTCAATCTAATGGTTTAAATATCAAATAATAAAGTAGCTAAGAACTATTAGTGAACTGGTATTAGCGAATTGGTAAAACTGTGGTTCTAAACATGACAAATACATACAGTAAAAACACTGAACAAAAATATAAAACGCAACATGCAACAATTTCTAAGATTTTACAGAGTTACAGTTCATATAAGGAAATTAATTAATTAGTTCATATAAGGAAATCAGTCTATTGAAATAAATTAATTAGGCCTTCATTTTTGGATTTCACATGACTGGGAATACAGATATGCATCTGTTTGTCACAGAAACCTTTAAAAAAAAGTAGGGGCATGGATCAGAAAACCAGTCAGTATCTGGTGTGACCACCATTTGCCTTGCGACATGGGGAAGTGCATAATCATGCTAAAACATGAGGTGGCGGATGAATGGCATGACATTGGGTCTCAGGATCTCGTCACGGTATGTCTGTGCATTGAAATTTCCAACAATAAAATGCAATTGTGTTCGTTGTCCGTGGCTTATGCCTGCCCATACCATAACCCAAACACCACGGGGCGTTCTGTTCACAACGTTGACATCAGCAAACTGTCTGCCCGGTACAGTTGAAAACGGGATTCATCGAAGGTCAAGACCCTGATGAGGACGACAAGCATGCAGATGAGCTTCCCTGGGACGGTTTCTGATTTGTGTAGAAATTCTTCAGTTGTGCAAACCCCCAGATTCATCAGCTGTCCGGGTGGCTGGTCTCAGACCATCCCGCAAGTGAAGAAGCTGGATGTGGAGTTCCTGAGCTGGCGTGGTTACACGTGGTATACGGTTGTGAGGCCGGTTGGACGTACAGTACCTCCAAATTCTCTAAAACGACAGGTGGCTTATGGTAGAGAAATGAACATTAAATTCTCTGGCAACAGCTCTGGTGGACATTCCTGCAGTCAGCATGCCAATTGCACACATTGTGTTATGTGACAAAACTGCACATTTTAGAGTAGCCTTTCATTGCTCACTAACAGGGATGTAAACAAATTTGTGCACAGAATTTGAGAAGAATAAGCTTTATGTGCGTATGGAACATTTCTGGAATCTTTTATTTCAGCTCATGAAACATGGGACCAACACTTTACATGTTGCGTTCATATTTTTGTTCAATATAATACACCATAAGATGTTTTGAATCACCTTGGCATTTGAATGCCACTTTGGTCCCCTCTGTAGTGTCCTGGCTCTGAGGTACAGAGTCAAATTTGGGTGGAGGTCCAGAAGTCACTGCTGCCCTCGCTGGCCTGCTCTCTCTGGCCTGCCTTCTAGTATCTCTAGTGGGCTCTGGAGATGGCTGTGGGGGGCTCTGGACTCCCACTGGGGGGTTCTTCACCCTATCCCTTCCATCCCTCTCAGGGAGTCTGCTGTGTGGGTCTGGGCTGGTCCTAGCAGCCCCCTGGCCTCTCAGATGGTGCTGCAGAGGGGTGAAGCTGGCAGCCTTTGGGGTTTGCACCCAAGGCTTTCTAGCGGCCTCGTCTAGCAGGTCCGCAGTGGGCTTGGGAGACGCCACGACGGTGGTCTTTGGAGACGCCACAGGGGTCTTCCATGTTGGTTTGGCCAGCTCTGTGCTGTCTTTGGTCTCTCTGGTCTCAGTCCTGTCTCCTGGTGAAGGCCGGTCAGCGAGCAGGCCGTTACTTGTGTGCTTGACTTCGGGTGAGTCGGTTGTCTTCGGGACAGGGGCCACCGGAGCAGAGGAACCTAGGCTGTAGAGGGTTGAATATTTCACTGTCGAGAAATTCTTGTAGAATTATTTGGTAGAAATGTATACAACTCACCAAAATAATTGCTCATGTAATCACACAGTTAGTAATATCACAATGCAGGGGATTGTATGAGATACATACTCACGTGCCAGCCTCACTGCCTGAACCTAAAAAGGAAAGGATGCACACTGAATTTCCCCTCAAATACGACTAAAAATGTCCCAAATATAACTTCATACTCAGAACTGGCAATGCTGATGATTTACTGTCATGTTATAGCACTCGGTGGATGTGTCCCAAATGGCACCCTATTCCCTATATAGTGGACCCCAGTCAAAAGAAGTGCGCTACAAAGGGAATAAGTGCCATTTGGGACACAGACTGTGTGTTGATGGCTGATGACTGCAGTGTGATTGGCTACAGTGTCCTACCCTGAACATTCAGCTCTGCTGTAGCTGTGGCCTTCCCAGCGCTGTTGGCCACAGAGCAGGTGTACATTCCTGCATCGTCCACACACACGTCTCGGATCTCCAGGAAGTGGATTCCCGACTTCTCAAACATGTTGAAGTGGGAAGAAGTATGAAGCTCTTCATCTCCCTGTGACACCCATCAAAGAGGAAAAACGTGACAAAGTGGAAGAGAGACAGGGAGAGGATGGTGAAGACTCACCATCCTACATATTTGAAAGACTATGCCATCTCTGTTCCAACTACAGTTGAAAAATCTAGATAGTAATTTCCAAAAATATTCAAACTGCGATTTCTGGAAAACATGGGAATTTGGGGAAAGTTACTGAGATTACTAAACCTTCTCTCTGTTCCGTCTCACCTTGAGCCAGGTAACAAGGGGCTGTGGGCGTCCTGTGATTTTGGCAGAGAACTTGCCACTCTGTCCCATTCGGACAAAGATGCGTGAGGGCTTTGTCACAAACTTGGGGGGGCTCTCCCCCCAGATACTGGGCATGCTCTCCACGGCTGAAGCTCCAAACCGCCCACTGGGAGTCAGAGAAAACACAACCACTCACTACCTCAGCATCAAAATATGTGTCTGCTCAATAACACCACTTGAACAAACAAATTCCATTTGAATGACTTAAAATAGTTATATGAGTGACTGACTATATTTACAAGTCCGTGGCTCAAATGATTCGGAGCTTCTGCGCGTGTGCGGATCACGTTCTGTGCATGTACACGGACTATTCCAAACATTAGGAACACCTTCCTAATATTGAGTCGTCGTGGATTTAACAAGTGACATCAATAAGGGATCATAGCTTTCACCTGGATTCACCTGGTCAGTCCATGTCAGTGTTACTCACAATGTTTTGTAAGTGGGTTGAGACAATCATTCAGAGGGCCGCACAGATCTTTAATTTGTTGTACTTCTTCAAATATTATCAATTGAGAGCAAATTCAGAGCAATAGAGCACATGCAACTGATTTGATGTACAGCACATCACAAATATATACACACACCCATCAAATAGGCTACATCACATGTACAGTATAAGACCCATATTAAGGGTTACCTCAGTAGTTGGATGAGTGAAAATGTCCCTCCTGCTCCTTGACTGAATTCCTTCTAAATGTCTAGTCTGTTGTTGCTATCCTCGTGAGGCAATCCAGGTGTGCATTGGTCAGTCTGTTTCTCTGTTTTTATTTCACAATGTTCGTTGTTGAAAATGTTGTCACCTTTTGCACACACCGCTTCAGAAAGCGGATACTCTGTGTCTGACACAAGGCTCCAGAAACAGGTAACACCTGATCTTAGTTCACCTTGCAATGTGTAATTTGTCTGCAGCTCCACTATCTCACTCTCTATTCCAGCATGGTCAGGACAGAGGGCTGTGATTACTGGGGTCAGAGATGACACAAGGAAATAGGAAAGGGGTTCTGAATGAAGTTGAAAAACTCTGTACTCCATGATATCCTTGAATCTTGACTCAAACTCCAACTTCAACTCTTCCAACACACGCACAAATGCATCATAGCTAAAATGTTGCAGTATGTCTGGGTTGGATGTGGTGACTGCTCTGAGTTTTGGGAAATGAACAAACTGTCTGTCAGGTATGAACAGTGTGGTGACTTTATTTTGAAATGCTGTGACCACACGGATAATTTTGCCTGGAGTTTTAGCCTTCCCTTGGAGCTGGAGATTCACAGTGTTCAGGTGGCAGATTATTTTAAAAAGCCAGCTTTAATATCCACTGTGGATCATCTAGCTCTGGCTCCTCTCTACCCTTGCTTACAACAAATTCACAGTTTGTAGCAACCTCATGATGGGTACAGGGAAAATTTGAGTATCATGTAGTAGCTTGAACCTATCGATGTAACATTGAGCTGGGTGAATGGAATATGAATGACAGTCATCCAATATGCTGGATAGAAATAAGGCAATGCTCATAAAAAAAAAAAGTCCTCCCTGTTGCATACATTGATCCAGCTTTGATCTAACTTTATTAAACAGGTACCATTACCATTCGTCTGAGCAGCCGGTTCTCTGCGCATAGAGAATATGCACATGTCAAAGCTTCGGGAAGCTCCGGATCATTTAGTGCAGCGGACTAAAGACTAAGGATCCGCAGCCACTCTGATATTTATAATACAAAGATTGTATTTTGATGACCAATATTCTGAAAATAAAAAATACATCAACGGACAGAACGAAAACAGAAAAGAAACAGGATAGCGACAGGATAGGAAGGTTGATTTAAATACCACCATGATACCACCATTTGCAAAGAAACGATACGCCCCAATGGCACCCTATTCACTATATAGTGCATTACGTTTGACAAGGGTGCATAGGGCTCTGGTCAAAAGTAGTGCACTATATAGGGAATAGGGTGCCATTTTGGACGCAGACATATATACACCTTACCCTGTTCTACTGGAGGAGGGGAGGCTGTATTTCTTCCCTGTGTTCCCTATGAGAGATGGAAAACGTTCCTCAGATAATGCAAAAGAAACATCAAATGCATCCCAAATGGCATCCTATTCCCTAAGTAGTGCACTATATAAGGAACAGGGTGCCATTGGGGGAGACAGCCAGATAATATATTGATGGTGCAGCACGTAATGTAAATTAATGTGCACTGTGCAGTGTTGAAGAATGCTTCAGATCTCAGTGCAATGCCCCTTGTTACAGAGGTTATGCTCCATATGTTTCTGTTAGTGTTCAATGAGCCAGAAGTGCCTAAATAGCTGTTTATGATCTTGTAAAGCCGAACAAATGTGGAGGACGTCTGAATGTTTACATACTTCTCCATGGAAAGTAGTAGGTGCCAGCCCCCCTCTTTCATGCATAATGTAACCTAAGTATCCACAGTGTAAACATTGTAAATGGAAAAGGCACAGCTGACATGGTATACACAAAGGAATTTGAAAATCAGTGTGCCAATAGCACTTAGGCTAACAGGAAGAAAAAGTTCCTGAATCCTTCCATGTGGATATTATACTGGCTGCATCCCAAATGGCACCATATTCCTTATTTAGTGCACTACTTTTGACCAGGGCTTATACGGCTCTGGTCAAAAGTATTGCACTATACAGCATAGAGAATAGGGGGACATTTGGGATGAAACCTCTACTGGCTTTGCCATCGGTTACCCTAATGAGTTCCTTCTGAGCAGGGAATTAGACAATATTGAACCTTATTCCTATCATTACATAGAGTTAAAACATCACTTGGTAACAGCATAAAAGCCTATGTACAATAAGTATGACAGGACGTCTTATATTTTATGGAGTAAAATAAATGTGGTGCCGTTTAAAATACTTGGCGCAGTCTTGGTTTAATTTCACATGAGCTATCGAGGCCGTGCACATCTCCCAGTCTACCGTCTATGCTACATTTCAAAGGAGATACAAAGGCAGTGGACCCTGCCCAATTATTTGTCAACAGACCATTCTATTATTTCTGATTGGCTGATGGAGAGGGTTAGGTTTCCTTCCAAATAGCACCCTGTTCCCCATATAGTACACTACTTTTGGACAGAGCCCTATTGCAGGCTCTGGTCAAAAGTAATGCACTATATAGGGTGACTTTTGGGGCACAGATTAATTGTACAGGAGCTGCAGCTCTACCTTCTACAGTGATCTCCACTGTGACCTGGCGGCTCCCAGCATCGTTGACCGCCTCACATGTGTAACGCCCTGCATCCTCCTCCTGGACCCCATGGACCACCAGGCTGAAGGTTCCACGGCTACTCTGTTCCATGACAAACCGCTCACCAGCCATCACTGCTTTCCCATTCCTGGACCACATGACCTGGGGCTCAGGGTGTCCTCTCACCTGTGAATAGATGGATGGATCTCAGTGGATTTTAACTATACAAAACATAACAGAGCATCAGTGGTTAATGGTCATGGTTGAAACAAAAAACAGTTGACATGGTTAAATCAGCAATAATATCCCTGTGAAGTGGCACGGTGGAGGTTTCAATGAGGAGGCAGACAAGTTGGTAGTGGTACAATGTCTAGGAAGAGGTGTTTATTTACAGTGAGCATGGGAAATAAGCCATAGAAACGTACAATATGTACAATATGCTCTTTCCACTTCAATCAGTGTAGATGAAGAGGAGGAGACAGGTTAAATAAATATTTTAAAGCCTTGAGACAATTGAGATATGGATTGTGTATGTGTGCCATTCAGAGGGTGAATGAGCAAGACAAAAGACTTAAGTGCCTTTGAATGAGGTATGGTAGTAGGTGCCAAGCGCACCGGTTTGAGTGTGTCAAGAACTGCAACACTGCTGGGTTTCACGCTCAACAGTTTCCCGTGTGTATCAAGAATGTCCCACCTCCCAAAGGACATCAAGCCAACTTGACAACTGTGCGAAGCATTGGAGTCAACATGGGACAGCATGCCTGGACAAATTGAGACTGTTCTGAGGGCAAAAGGGGGAGGTTGCACCTCATTATTAGGAAGGTGTTTCACATTTTTTGTACACTCAGTCACATCACATCACATCACATTTCCATGAACATAACATATTATCAATAAATAGTTTTCATAAGCAATGACTGGTTTTTAATGAGCAGGTCAAAATATTAGGGCAGGGACTGACACCAGCTCCATGACAATCTCTATGTTGGCACAAAAGCACTTCCACCATTTTCATTAGCCTAATCTTGTCAATAAAATTGGGGTCAGGTCACAGGAAGTCACTGGGTGTGTGAAATGGACAATCTGTGGCCCATAGCCTAATTAAAGCTGATACAAATCAATAATTAGATGTGAAAACAAAACGGACACGGCTAACTATATTTACAAAAACACAAATGATAAGCATTGATTGGGCTCCCGAGTGGAGCAGCGGTCTAAGACACTGCATCTCAGTGCTAGAGGCGTCACTACAGTTTCTGGTTTGAATCCAGGCTGTATCACAATCCGGAATTTGTTCTTAACAGACTTGCCTAGTTAAATAATTTAAAATAACTAGCAAGTGAAATAGAAAGCTTCTGATTACCCTCAACGTTTCCTACTTCCTAGAATACAAAAAAATACATTGTTTTATTATCCCTGTGTTCTAGTTTCCGACTAAACCTAATTTCCCCAACTTCCTTCCTTTTCCTTAGTGCACGTTGCATAACTCAAGTTCTTAGTTCTTTCTGACATTTCAATTCTCTCAATGCTCTTTTTTCCGACACAGCCCAGGTCAGTAGCTATCACTCATCATGCCACTTGTCAAGAGTGGATTACAGCATGGGTGCTGAAACAGCACAGTAAGTTAACTAGCAGAGATGAACATGTACAGGAGATCTGTTAAACACCTCTAACATTCCCACCTTTCTCCGATTCATCTCAGTTCTAGTTGACTTCCCTAATCTCACTACAGCTTGTTTTCTCAGAAATCTTTGAAGCATCACAAATCTGCAGGCAGAGGCCACAGCTAATAAGGACAGAGGATGGGTAACCGCTTTCTCTCTCCCACTCTGTGTTTCCACTGGTGGCATGCCAACAATCCTCGACTTGAACCCTGTGGACTTCAAAAATTGTATTTCGGAGGAGAACCATGGTAAACCCAAACTCTGCAATCCAATACAAGCCACTCGCAAAGACAACTTGTTTTAAATTAACAGAAAAACAAACGATAGAGTGAAGTTGTTAACCGCTGCAACACATTTCAGATTTAACATACAAATGAATATGGGTCGACAGCTAGTAGATAATAGACTGACTCCATATGGAACCAAAAATTATGAGGCAAGCTAAAAAAGCACTAAAGTCCAGCCTCGCTCTGTAATCGACCACTCACATTCCAGCCTGTCAAACTAGCCTCTCTCAGTTTTAATCAAATATTACCTCTGTTGTACCCGGTCCTCCGAAGGCTTGCCCAAAAATAGCAGTATTAGGTTTAAAGTCGTTATTAAATAAAACAGACACTGGCATTTCCTTGAAAACTCAGCTGCTTGACACGCAGTGCCACAGACTTTTAGAGCAGACTTCAGACTTCTCATTCCTAAAGCTTCTTGTGGTCAAGCCTCAAACATCCCGACTGACCAAGTTCACATGCTGAGTATAGGAAAAACACTGGGTTGTTTACACACAAGTCAAGTTTCTACAAGCCAGAAAACAGACACAAGTACCAAGAGAAAACGGGTTGAAATCAAAGGTTGTAACAAGACTATGGACCAATGCATGGCAGCAGAGGAGGGGCCCCGACTGCTGATCCACCCAGAACATATGAACCTAGCTTCTAAAGACTACCAAAATACCCAAGAATGCAAGAAGGAGACAAGTAAAAAAAGGAACAAAGCAAAGAATATTTTCTCTAGTCCTTTTTGAGTCATGCTACTGGAACCCAATGTATCACCACAACAAGGGTACTACTTGCTATAACAAGGCTAATACTTATGGGATAAAAGCAGCCTTGACAGTGAAATCCTCTCGTTAAGAAGAGAGAAACTGATTAAAGAGAAGCTACAAAGTTTGTTCGTTTCCATGGGAAGCAACTAGAAATAACATTTGGATCCCTCATGTCTTTAGACCAGTCGCTGCTCCAAATCAATAACATTATCTGTTGTTTTCTTGCCTGTGTCCCAAATAGCACCCTATTCCCTGTTTAGGGCACTACTTTTGACCAGGGCTTTGGTCAAAAGTAGTGCAGTATATAGTGAATATAGTGCTATTTGGGACAGACCCCTTGTCTTTTTTAATTCCCCAAGAAATAGGCCTATGGTTTATTTGTCCCAGTAATTCTCTAAGGTCTTGTACTCAGAATGACTTTTCAACTTTGTATTCCTGAAGACACCTGCAGTGGATTACTGCTGTTCGCATCTGAAGGAGACTCTAGGAGAAGAATTGTCCGCTGGCTATTGCTCAATGGACATACATCAGAACCTATTCATGTATTCCCAAGTGCATTGTAGCATAAATCACACAAAGTTGTAATTTCTACCACTGGATGGGGTCAGAATACAGTATGTTTGCGTCCCAAATGGCACCCTATTCCCAGACAGAAAAACTGATAACGCCACAACCAAGCATTGTCTGGTCATTTGATGATGAGTGATCAATAAGTTGACTCTCACAGTGCTGTGAATAGCCACGGTCCACATGATGCTGAGGAATCCCACATCACTTAAGGACATGGGGTTAATGTTTAATCCTGAGCTAACATTCCATTGTAAGGAAAATAATGAAGTATTTGACGGTTGTTTCAACATTGAAACAACTCGATGTCTTCATCACATCAACATTTTATTTTTCCTGGCTTCGCTGACACGGTCAAGCCACACTGCCAAATGGCTGCTATGAATTACACATGCAAAAGACAATCACCAGTGTTTAACTACTGT
This sequence comes from Thymallus thymallus, assembly GCA_023634145.1. Taxonomy (NCBI): domain Eukaryota; kingdom Metazoa; phylum Chordata; class Actinopteri; order Salmoniformes; family Salmonidae; genus Thymallus; species Thymallus thymallus. The sequence continues at coordinate 25,642,757 of CM042408.1, read as the reverse complement.
TCCTAACAATGGCCAGTGGATGGATGAGACGGTGAAGGCGGCCTTCAAAAATCTAGCCAATATGGACAATGGACGCCATTAACCAATGTAATTTTTGGATTTACCAGCAGCAGAAGAAAGATTCACCAACACTGGTCAGAGGAGTGAGCTGAGCGGTGAGTGAGGGTGGAGACGTGTAGGAATAGCCTAGCAGCGGTTGACATCTGCTTTCAATAGTCGAGCAATTTCAGCCACCAACAGGTTTCTGGCGGCATACCTTTCACAGCGTTAACATGGAGCCTCTCTCGCTTGCTGTTCCCCCTTATATTTTCCTACTGGCTCGTAATTATGTAATATAGCATTCTTCTTCCCCTGGCATGCCACTAAATGACTAGGAAGAGACTGGAGGCATGTCAGACGCCTGCCTCCATGCTGGTGGACATTCCTTGTCTTCACAGGAGCACCCCATCCCCATGGCTCTGGAGCATGACAAAAACCGTGCCTGCCGGGAAGAGAAAGGCCATGTACTGTAAATGTCAGGCAGCAGGACCAGATGACCACAAATGGGGACACTAGGCTGGTTAGCGATGGACAACTGCACTATCTACTGTGGAAAATATTGAACTAGAACTACAGTACGGCAGCAAGAGTTTTGGGAATCGAACCCACAACCCTGGCATTGCAAGAGCCATGCTTTACCAATTGAGCCACACAGGACACTTATTTACCCACCAATGTTCTCCAACTCTGATCTGGTAGAGCTTCTGGTTTTGCTTTTCCACTGAACATCAACAGAGAGGAGACAGCACAAACATCCCTCTGCAATGAAACCTAGCAGAACCAGTAGCTCCCCTGGGCCAAGACCGGAGACAAATAATCGTTTCAACCCTAACTCCTTCCACAAGCAGGACAGATACTATATAATCATTTGCATTGGCTGAAACACTGACTAGATTAGAACATGAACAGTTCTGATAAAAGAAAAATCAAGTTTCCCCTAAGCAACACAGTACATTTGAAAAGGCTCCAATCTGGACAGGCGTTAGCATAAATGGCACCCTACGCCCTATTTATATTTAGATTTAAGTAATTTAGCAGACACTCCTATCCAGAGCGACTTACTGTAGTGAGTGCATACAATTTCATACAATTTTCATACTTTAGTGCATATGGGCCCTGGTCAAAAGTAGTGCACTATATAGGGAATGGGGTGCCATTTGGGACATAGCCGTAAGGAGAGGTGATGGATCTTGCCTTCAGTAGTGATGGATGCTGCCTGGGACAGCAACAGAACAAAGTAACAAACTCCCTGACACATTACCTCCTCCTGGGAGCCGGGAAACATCTGTGCACTTGATACCCTTGTTTGAAGGTCTGTAAATCATAGGTGGTGGGAGGCCGCCTCAAGTGTCTATATGTGTGTGTGTGTGTGCGTGCCTGTAGCATTTGGCTGGCAGATGTCTGAGGTGTTTCATCACATCGACACTAAAGAACCTATCGTCTTAGGGTTGGTGTTGAACACACAGTACCCACGCAAACTTTAAAAAATAATCATACAATTCCTTCACCAAGATTCTCTCACAGCACACACGCTGTCACCGTTTCAGGTACTACTGTACAACTCCCCAAAATGTAATAATTGAAGGAGAAGGATTCTGCATTGTTTCAGCTCATCCAAGCAGAACTGGAGCTAACTGGGTTCTGCTCCAGCAGCTCTGAAAAAAACAATTCCTCAGGAAGCAAGTCACAAGACTAAGATATTTTAATCCCTATGAAGACACATTCCATAGATCTACTCTGTCTCAACACCTGACCTGGATTCAAATACTTTTTGAATTCTTTCAGATACTTTGAGCATTTGCTCTAGCCTGTCTGGAGTTGCAGATGGGCGAAGTTTACAGTTTTGGGACTATTTTACTGGTCCATTAAGCCATGCAATCTCAAATAGTATTTGAACCCAGGTCTGCTCAGCACTGGACAGTCAGGTTGCACTAAATCAGACACCGTACTGTTGGCTCTCTCACCCTAATCACAACCAACCAATCAATCACAAAGGATTACAAAGTGATGTATAAGGAGGAGAGGCTAGACTGTCCTCAAAACAAAAATAAACATCCTTCAAAATACATTAGTTAGATATCAACAGTAATGTTTCACATTTAGCAGTAATGGAAAGGCAAAATTGTGTTAGAATCAGAAAAATATTACTGTATGAAGGTAAAAACGTCAAAACCGTTAAACATTACAGAAAGAGATAGAGAATTAGAGCTGAAGGTATTGTTATTGTTGGTCCAATGTGCAGCACAGGAATGCGAGTGAGGAACAGACACAGCTGTCTGTGTTTAGGAACTTTGAATAACACAGTTTTATCCATACTGTTAATGTGCCAGAACAGAAGTGACCCAGACGAGCAGTCTGCCTGGGGAAAGAATTCCCATTGTCTGTTTTACAGTAAAGCTTTATTAATGATAATCGAGTTAGCTGTACTTAATTAAAGTAGTTGCAATATCACAGTGGGTGACTATAGCCAAAACGAACCAATATGAACCTACTGTATATGAACACATAGAATTACATATTAGGATCTCTGTGAATTAACCTACAGTATACGATCAGTATCTCAGACCAGAGTGCTATAATGGGGTTCTACAAGATTAGTTCCCCCAAACTGGAGCCCCTTTAAATGCATTTGGTTCTATGCTCTCAGGAAAACAGCTCCAGACTTAACGCCTGAAGGCCTAAGCCCTTAAAATCAGCTAATGTATGGAATTGTTTAAAGATGGTCATAAAATAATTTAGCCATTGGATTTAGAATTTTAGGAGCCCTGTAGGTATATTTTTGGATGAAACATTGAATTTGGCCTTTACTGCTATAGCCCATCAAAATGCATTAAATAACACATTAATAAATGGCAAAACAGTCAAAAACTAAATAATAAACAAGGTTGAGGTGTCCGTCCTATATCTGAGCGATATAAGAAAACTCTGAAAAAAGGCATTGCTGTCAATGACCAGAATTGCTTGGCGCAGCTATTTTCAGGCCATCTTAATATTTTCAGAGGAATTCAATGATATGCTTCCTTACATAATGTCATGACGGCAGTCAGAACTGTGTATCCTTTAGCATGGGAATTATGAGGGTAAGAATTACTGGGATCTAGGGTAACTTTCCCAAATTTTCCTGATATCCCAGTTGGAAGATTCCAAGAACCCGAAAGAAATAAGCAGGAAATCTGGAATCCTCCAACCAGGATTTCTTGAAAACCTGGGAATTTGGGGAAAGTTACCAGAATTTTGCAACCATACAGGATCCTTATGAATATTCCCTATTCACGTCATCCAATACAAATGGAATCTGTTAAGATCTTAAATACATTTCTAGACAAATGAAAATAAACCTGTAGATTAGGATGACGCAGGGAGGATGAGTTTCCTGTGTGAGTGATCTAGACATGTGAAGCACTGCAGGTAGCAGTGGTGGTACACACATTAGCAACGATGTATGTAACAAGTCTGTATATAAAGCTAAACAAGGTTGTATATTTATCTAACAATCAGGAACCTGCAGTGGGTTTTCTTCCTCAAATATTCAAACCATGACACCACTGCTATGGACTTAGTGTTATTGTAGAGGCCAGGCTAACTCAGGACATGCAGCCATTTTGGCCACTGTTAACCTGGACTCGGTGGACCTGTGGTGCTCTGTGGTGTTAAGAATCTGTGACCACAGCTAAATGGATTCTGACAGAGCGTCTGAGGTACAGTGGCTGAACACAAAGCCAGTCCAGTTCTCCTCTGTAACTCACTCAGCAGTCCCAGGCGTTCAGCTTCATGCTCCTGCAGCTTTCCTGGCTCCAGACAGCAGTGGCAGGTTCTGCAGCGGCATTTATCATTTCAATTTCCTCTGCCTTACCCGCTGTGTTTTAGGAGCAGACCACAAGGGTTTGCGGGCAGCGAGAGTAATCAGAGCACCATGAGACATTCAAGAGGGAAAATCGACGGAATGTGGAAGCTCATTAACGGCTGGTAAGTTAGAGAAGCAGAACAAAGTTGAAGATCGGGGATATTTTTACATTCCCATTTCATCTAAGTCGTCAGCTGGTCGATTGTTTGGTCGATAGGCTGTTGGTCGACAAAAAACTTTTTTTGTAGAGTAGTGGCAAATATATATAAAATATAAAATATGGCACAGGAGACCCCTGTGTGATTCACACCTGTCTGAGTGGGCTAATCCATTGCGGGGATGGCACACCACGGTGATGGGACATCAGTATCACCAGTAGTACATTTACCTTTAATTACCATCATTTAGATTCTACAATGTTTATTTTGTTATGGTAATTTCTGTTAATCTTACCGTTGTCATTGTAGGAGTGGGCACTGTTTACACAGCGCACAACCAAGGCTAGCTACACTTGTGAGAAAAATGATTTATTTCATTTACGAGTTGTCAATTTATTCATTGTGCTTTGTTTTGAGTGCTCCTGTCAATCTTGAGTAAGGACACGCACCTGCTTACACATAGAAGTAGTCCTAGGCTACCAGGCCTGCGCGAACATGTAGGCCTATAAATGTGCCCATTTGGGGTTTTGATACTATTTCTGAATGTCTTAACTCATCATCCCTGTTGAGCTTCTCAAAGTCATTTTTTCTTTGCCTTATACAGCAAGTAAACAAAAGTCTGTTTTTACATCCATTGAGAATGACAATAGTCCCTCAAAGCAGCCTATTTGAACAATCTTTCCAGCGCTCCCCCTTTCGATAACCACACAGCATGAAAGGGGATTTTTTTTTTTTTTATGCGCTGATCCGGTGGAAACGTTATAAAATAGGCCTACCTGATTATTTCTTATCCCTTGCGGTCTGTCAGGAGCTCACTGGAGTAGAAAACTGAGGGCTCAGAATATTGTATACATGGTTGCAAGTAAGCTAGAAAGTTAATAATTGATACAATGTTCCAAGTCCAAGTCAATGTGATTTATTGGATATTTATTTTTAATCAGGATATTTTCTACCTGTGGGCTGCAATGTTTTAATTTGTAGGCTTTATGTAGGTTATTTTTACATATTGGAAATGGCAATAGAAGTTACTTTTAGATTTGTATAATTTTCATTTAGAATTTTGATTTACCACTTGACATTGATTTTGAGATATTAAGACTTTATTAAACGAAATGAAATGTTCCATGAAAATGTGCATTATGAAAATCATAACTGGCACGCAGATCAGTAGAAATGGTACGATAACTTGGCACTCCAAATGGAAAAGGATGCCGAGCTCTGGTGTAGCCTATTACTGGCAACTTCAGGAGCTTAATGGCAGAATCTGCATAGGCCAGCAGCAGCAGCAGGCAGTGGGAGGAGGGTGGTCGGGTCAGAACAGGTTTTTTTCTTCTGTTTAGACTATATTGATCTCTGGCTCCCTCTTTAGTAATTTGTGTGTTTAAACTGTTTTATTTCAGTGCTTAAAGCATCAGACAAGCTAAGTAGCCTACATATAGTTGATTTTATTCAAAACATAGGATGTGTCTATATATGGAAAAATACATGTTGGCCAATCGAAAGAACAGACGACTCTCGGTCTACAAAGATATATTTTTTTGTCGGGGACAGCCCAAGTTTGGATCATGGTTGCTGATTGGTCGATAGGTATTATAGTTAATGATGATATTCGACAACAAATGCCTGATAACAGTTCCATCAGAAATATCACATCTATCCTTCTTTAAGACAACTGTTTCATTATATTCGCCGGAGGCAATTCAGATTTATCCCAGAAACTACTCCAATGTTTCACATCAGACTCAAATCAGAGACAGAGAAGCCAAATGAAAACCAGTGGTAGAGTGGAGGTGAACACACTGCTTCTGTAACACCACAGTTTTGTTAATCACATATCCTTTCCAGTTAAAGAGAGAGATCCTACTCAATGCATTGCCATAACACTGTCTTCATGTTGTTAAAGCGATAGTCCACCCAAATACAAAATGTTAGAAAACGTTAGCATCTGTGTCACGATTGCAATGAGACAGGGAGGGGAACTGGCGTTGGCGGGGGCTCCGGCGCCACCGGGCTAAGAACCGGTACTGCCACTATCGAGCTGGAGACACGCACTGAAGCTACCGGGCTAGGAACCGGCACTGGAGCTACCGGGCCATAGCCTGGTTACACGATAAGGAAACCATCATGTAATTTTGTAATTTGGGTGAACTATCCCTTTAACATGTAAATCAGTGGGGAGACATTACAAAAACTGAGACTAGGGCATCCGAGGAGCAGAAGCAACCCTCTGGGGGGTGTCAAAACATGACAAGGGGACATGGAAAGTTTCCAAACATGGAGCAAGGCCACTGGAGAGTTAGTGTAGCTTGACTGGGATGATGACATGTGCAGGGACAGTGTAAATCATGCATTTTTTTGGATGAGTAACTTTGGGTCTGCTAAATGGCATATATATTATATTACTCTTCTTGACTAGCATTTCCCCCATGATAGACCTTTAATCTACCTCTGTAACTTCATCCCAAATTTGTTAAAGTGCCTTTTTAAAAGCATAGCCTACGACTTATCGGTTTGGCAGTTTTCTTCCTTTGTTAGGATAACAATTAACCATGCATGAATCAGATTGAAATGGGAAATTCAAGCAGTCTTCTCCAAACGGACCATTGGGACGAAACAAGAGCGTCTGCTAAATGACTCAAATGTAATGTAAATGTAATGGGAAAAGCATTCTCAGATTATCTTTCTTTTGTACAAAGCCTGCTTGCTCTTCCATGACCACCATTTTTTTTTTTTTTACCGGTAATGTAGGCTTTTTATTTCACCTTTATTTAACCAGGTAGGTCAGTTGAGAACAAGTTCTCATTTACAACTGCGACCTGGCCAAGACAAAGCAAAGCAGTGCGACAAAAAACAACACAGTTACACATTAAACAAACGTACAGTCAATAACACAATAGAAGATCTATTGTAGTGCAAAATGCAGTAAGGTTAGGAAGGTAGGACAATAAATAGGACATAGTGGCGAAATAAATTACAGAATAGCATTAACACTGGAATGATGGATGTGCAAATTATGATGTGCAAATAGAGATACTGGAGTGCAAAATTAGCGAAAATAATAAAATAAATATGGGGATGAGGTAGTAGGATGGGCTATTTACAGAAGGGCTATATACAGGTGCAGTGAACGATAAGCAGCTTTGACAGCTGATGCTTAAAGTTAGTTGAGGATGTGAATTCATGTTACCAGATGAAATTGCTGTACAATATGATCTTGTTGCCATCTAATGCACATTCAGAGCACTGCAGAGTCCTCTGTCCTCTGCCGTGCCTTGATTGTATTACTGTTGATGATATCTGGTAATGTGCATACACACCCTGACACATCTACTGTTGCTAGCCCCAATTCTGACGTGAGCTCTGATTTCTGCTCTCATGTCACCCCGTTCCGCTGCACACTCCATTGGCTTCCAGTTGAAGCTTGCATCTACTACAAAACCATGGTGCTTGCCTACGGAGCTGTGAGGGGAACGGCACCCCCTTACCTTCAGGCTCTGATCAGACCCTACACCCAAACGAGGGCACTACGCTCATCCACCTCTGGCCTGCTAGCCCCTCTACCTCTTCGGAAGCACAGTTCCCGGTCAGCCCAGTCAAAGCTATTCGCTGCTTTGGCACCCCAATGGTGGAACAAGCTCCCCCACGATGCCAGGACAGCGGAATCACTGACCACCTTCCGGAGACACTTGAAACCCTACCTCTTTAAGGAGTACCTGGAATAGTTAAACAGTAATCATTCAACCCCCCCCCCCCCCCCGCTCCACCACCCAATTTAAAAAATTGATAAATAATTTTACTAACACTTTTCTTTTGTCTTAACTAACACCTGAATCCCACAAGGTATGACTCCAAACACCCAGAAAAGGCTACTCTCCTTCACTGATCACTGTTTTACAGCCTGTGTTCATAATGGCTGCTCAGTGAAACGACCTGTCCTGATTTGTCATAGATGCTTGGTAAAAAACTTTAATGAGCAAGCCTTCCTTCATGACCTGGTATAGAATCAGCTTGATCCCCTCTGTCGAAGACACTTGGACCTTCTTTTTAGATATTTTCAGTGGTATTGTTAACAAACATGCCCCATAAAGAAAATTAGAATTAAAAACAGGTTCAGCCCCTGGTTCGACTGTGATCTTGCAGAGTTACTCCACCTCAAGAATTGCATTTTTCGAAAGGCTCGGCACACGTGTATTCAGGCTGGCTGGCTCTCGTTCAGTCAAATTAGAAATAATTGCACTTAGGCTATCCGGAAGGCCAAAGTTAGTTACTTTAAGGAACAGTTCTCCCTGGGTCAGATGGTTTAGACCCTTTCTTCTTTAAGGTTGCTGCCCCCATCATCGCCAAGCCTATCTCTGACCTTTTTAACCTGTCTCTCCTCTCTGGGGAGGTTCCCATTGCTTGGAAGGCAGTACAGTTCGTCCTTTATTTAAAGGGAGATCAAGCTGATCCTAACTGTTATAGGCCTTTCTATTTTGCCCTGTTTATCAAAAGTGTTGGAAAAACTTGTCAATAATCAACTGACTGGCTTTCTTGATGTCTATAGTATTCTCTCTAGTATGCAATCTGGTTTCTGCTCAGGTTATGGATGTGCCACTACAACCTTAAAGGTCCTCAATGATGTCACCATTGCCCTTGATTCTAAGCAATGTTGTGCTGCTATTTTTATTGACTTGGCCAAAGCTTTTGATACGGTAGACCATTCTATTCTTTTTGGTCGGCTAAGGAGTATTGGTGTCTCTGAGGGGTCTTTGGTCTGGTTTTCTAACTACCTCTCTCAAAGAGTGCAGTGTATAAAGTCAGAATATCTGCCGTCTCAGCCACTGCCTGTCACCAAAGGTCTACCCCAAGGTTCGATCCTAGGCCCCACACTCTTCTCAATTTACATAAACAACATAGCTTTCTTAACCATTTATATGCAGATGATACAGTCTTATACTCAGCTGGCCCCTCCCCGGATTTTGTGTTAAAAGCTCTACAACAAAGCTTTCTTAGTGTCCAATAAGCTTTCTCTGCCCTTAACCTTGTTCTGAAAACCTCCAAAAACAAAGGTCATGTGGTTTGGTAAGAAAAATGCCTCGCTCCTCACAGGTGTGATTACTACCTCTGAGGGTTTAGAGCTTGAGGTAGTCACCTCATAAAAGTACTTGGGAGTATGGCTGGACAGTACACTGTCCTTCTCTCAGCACATATCAAAGCTGCAGGCTAAAGTTAAATCTAGCCTTGGTTTCCTCTATCGTAATCGCTCCTCTTTCACCCCAGCTGCCAAACTAACCCTGATTCAGATGACCATCCTACCCATGCTAGATTACAGAGACGTAATTTATAGATCGGCAGGTAAGGGTGCACTTGAGCGGCTAGATGTTCTTTACCATTCGGCCATCAGATTTGCCACCAATACTTCTTATAGGACACATCATTGCACTCTATACTCCTCTGTAAACTGGTCATCTCTGTATACCCGTCGCAAGACCCACTGTTTGATGCTTATTTATAAAACCGTCTTAGGCCTCACTCCCCTCATCTGAGGAATCTACTGCAGCCTTAATTTCTCCACATACAACACCGTTCTGCCAGTCACATTCAGTTAAAGGTCCCCAAAGCACACACATCCCTGGGTCGCTCGTCTTTTCAGTTCGCTACAGCTAGCGACTGGAACGAGTTGCAACAAACACTCAATCTCTTCTTTAAAGACTCAATCATGGACACTCTTACTGACAGTTGCGGCTGCTTTGCGTGATGTATTGTTGTACCCTGTTTTGTGCTGCAACCATGTGTTGAGCCATGTTGTTGTCATGTTGTGTTGCTGCCATGCTATGTTGTCGTCTTAGGTCTTTCTTTATGTAGTGTTGTCTCTCTTGTCGTGGATTGTGTTTTGTCCTATATTTTAATTTATTTATATATTTAATCCCAGCGCCCATCCCTGCAGGAGGCCATTTGCATTTTGGTAGGCCGTCATTGTAAATAAGAATTTGTTCTTAACTGACTTGTCTAGTTAAATAAAAAATATTTTAAAAGGAGTACTCAGTGAACAGCACAGTAAGGACTCTTGGCACAGCCTCTGTCTGCTAACAGGAGGTGGGGGTCAACATCAGGCCTTGACCCAAGGGCAACAAGTCCGCTTCAGCATCTCCACTCCATACACAATGAAAATGATGCAACATGCAGAACTCACACACGCTGGGGCAGGTTGAAAAGAAACAGATATAACCAGTACAAAGTCACGAGGAAAGCAGGAGATTTTGAGAGCGGGAAGGAGAAAGAGATACCCATACCTTCCCATCCAGCCGCGCTGTCCCTCCCAGACTGACCCGGGCATTGCGGGGTGGGAGAGTGAAGGCTGGAGGCTCCTGACTTGGGGAACCTCGGCCTAATGTCAGGCTGGTCTTGGAGATCCGCGTTGTCACAAGCTGCATATCCCCCATATTTCTGTATAGGATATAATTACTTTTTGTAAATAGTTTTGATAATGTACTTCACTTTTATAGGCTGCGTCCCAAATGGCACCCTATTCCCTATGTAGTGCAGTTATTTTGACCAGGGCCCATAGGAGACTGTATAGAGAATAAGGTGCCATTTGGGGCACAGCTATAGGCTGTTGGAATTCACATATGAAAGATATAAATTCTATTTGAATTGATTCCTGTCTCTATATAACATCTCTTGAAGCCAATCCATCAACCATCTGGTCTCTTGCCAAATCCGTATCAACCATAATAAACGATAGATAAAACAGGGTCATCCATTGATTCACTGTCATTACTTTAGCAGTTTTGAGCTTGTTATTCTTCTACACCCTTGCTTAGCTTTGGCAAGCCGTAACTTAGCTGTAGAAGTAGTTAAGGAAATATTAGAAAATAACCGCAACTTCCCTTTCCTGATGTTTTGGGGGGAAATACCTCCCATGTTTATTTTGCAGCAGAGACGAGGCATTTCTCAGACACCTTTTCAGCCCACCATTAATCAACAGTCAAATAAGCGACCAAGCAAAAGAAGTAACAAAAATTCTCGCTGTAGACTACAACCACAACATTTGACTACTCAAAGTTCACTGGATCACAGTACGTGCTCTTTCTCGTTCTAGCTGGCCAACACTTATCCCTGTGAATCTCATCTAATACATTAGAATAGCTAAATAAGCATAACACACACATACTGTACAAACATACGGTCAGTCGAACATATGCCCTGGTCCTTGGTCCGTATACCATCAGTGGAATGTGTTATAACTCAGCACTGTCTCAACAGAGGATTTGGGACCACCAAGGAGGGACAAGTATAAGTGATTTTATCGTGGCTGTTTTGAGACGTTAGATGTCGGATTCTAGTATCACAGGGCCCTCAGTCTGCAAGCAGCCCCCTGAGAATGAACGTGAGAGGGGCACAGGGTAGGAAAACATCAATTATTTCAGAATTCATAACTACCTGTTCCATTGTGAAAAGGGAGTCAGTCACACCGTGCGGTGAAAGCTCAAGCCACATTCCATTTCGTTAATGTGCTTTAAAAAAATACTATTGTAGCGTACGGTTTAATGGTAGTGGCTTTCAAGCGTAAATAATTAAGAATTTGAGTGTCGCCTTTATTTTAATACAATTCATATCCCACCTCAACACAATGCCACACAACATCACTTGGGATTTCTAATGTCAAAACAGCTGTTTAATTGATGTGGCATCAAGTCCTCTTGCTCTTTCGGTGTTGTGAGACAGGTGTCAGTTCAGGGTCACGGAGTGGCTCTGCAGTGCGATTTTGGTTTGGGCTCTGGTCAAAAATAGTGCACTGTAGGGAATAGGGTGCCATTTGGGCTTCAACCTTTGCCATTGGGTTATTACCTCACAGATGTGGCATGAGACCGGTAATAGCATATGACACATTCAAAACAGTGCAGCTATGAGACTGACATGCTTTGCCCTCAAACAAAAGTATCACACCATTAAGGACGAAGATTTAGTTTGAGCTCAGAGCACACCTGTTAGTCTTGTTACATATGAAATAATATAACAAAAGAAGCATGGCAGGCCCCAAAGTCAACATTCACTAATGCATTATAACCTATTCACCTGTATCTCATTAGTAAGTCATTCAAGCCTTCAAAGTCAAGTCTCACAGTGGATCAGATCATGTTGCATTACCATGTCGGCAATGTAAGAATTAGAATAGATTCTTTGCCCAGCAGTGACACGTGACATGATGATACTGCATGATATTTGCCCTGCAGCGGACAGACATTAGCTGATGTCATGATGACATCACCATACACCGTGTTGCATTCTCACTTTCAAGTCAACACTATAAAACAGTTAATAAAACATGCAATAAACAGTCAACAATTAAGAAAGCATGCGCAACAGAAAGAGAGAATGGAAACAATCAGAGAGAAGCCGCCGACTCACTGTATTCCCGGGTTCGGCTGCCTTCGCAGTACTAGGGGCAGTGGAGGACCAGGACCTGCTTCTGTTTAGTGTTCAGGAAGCCTGATGCTTGCTCGTTGGCTCTTCCACCACTGGCTGCCCTGGGGCTGGGTTTGGGTTCCACCACAGGCTGTCCTGGGGCTGGGTTTGGGTTCCACCACTGGCTGCACTGGGGCTGGGTTTGTGTGCGTCCCAACTCCTTTTATCTCCTGTTTGCATGGAGAACATGAGTGTATAAGGTAGGAACATACTAAGGTACAGTAGAGCTTTTTGGACAAACAGAGGAGAACATCTTTACATGGACAGAGATTGATTTGCTGATTGGTTAATTGGTTTATTGATTCATTGAATTTTAAAAAACACAACGAAGCACAAAGGCGGCTGATTTCCATTGTGGTCCTCTATTTCCATTGTGGTCCTCTATTTCCATTGTGGTCCTCTATTTCCATTGTGGTCCTCTATTTCCATTGTGGTCCTCTATTTCCATTGTGATTCTTTAGGGTCCATTCTATGTTACTGTAAAGCCTGTCAAATGATGGCTTACTTTCAGAGTCTTTGTTCAACTAACACAACATCATATTGCACATGTCTATCAAGGAAGAACACATGGTCTTGATTAAAAGTTATATAGTGTGTTTTATTCGTTAGCTTCTCTTCAGTTCCAAATCAAAAGGAAAATTAGGAAAAACTGATGTAGACAAAAATGGAGAGCATAACCTCTGGTGAGGACTTGAGAATGAAAACAGTTGTGTTGCTTGTATTGACTTCCCAGCAGCCACAGGCATTAACATAAAATGGTTCCTGTCTAAGAAAACATTTAATTGACAGGATGTGAAAGGCCTTTAATAACCACAAGCGTGAAAGTCCCTTTGCTGTATAAACCATGAAAACATTCTATACACACACACACACACACACACACACACACACACACACAGTGACAAAAATGTTGGGCAATTCAATGTCTACGTAATTTCATTGAAATTAAGTGGAAACAACCTTGATTCAACCAGTGTGTGCTCAGTGGGTAACTACAGAACTGTTGTTTTTCTGAATGCATTATTATTCTGCTTGCATCCCAAATGGCACCCTACTCCCTACATAGTGCACTACTTTTGACCAGCGCCCTATTGGTGTAGTGCACTATATATTGAATAGGGGGGTATTTGGGACGTACACTCTGTAATCCATTAACAGGATGCCATGTTGCCTCCCAAATATAAAAAAATAACAAGCCACAGCCAGACCTGTGTTTCATTAATTCTTTCTTGGAACAACAAGATAGGGATGTTGGTGCTTTATCAGTTGACACATTGCAGAATGTATATTCAGAGCTCCACAGTTTATTTGACCAATGATGTTTTGCATGGCCCTGAGTCAGACATGCTACATACCTCACATTCGACATGGTCGATGTAAGGTTCACATTGAACAACACTAAAAAGGTGTCGTTACTAGTGCTAACCCACAGGAATATTGGTTATATCCACAATACTCCAATACCAATGACACTAACATCTAAGGGTTAAGTCACTGAGATGAATATCTGGAACACCTGGCTGGGAGAGATGTACTCTTTCTCTGACAGTTTGGGGCTATCTTTTGCACCGGTGTTAGCAATAAGCAAACACCTCATACGTTTACATGGCCATGGGGTCATTCCCCTTTACTGGAGGCCATTGAAACCGAAATCAAAAACCGTGATTTAAAAAAAATAACCGAAACCAAACCAATCTCAAAAAGCACTCATCGCTCAGCACTATTAGAGTGAGGTAACCCACAGCACACATCATAACACAAACACACAGCACATAAGGTATGCGTCCCAAATTATTCCCTATTCCCTATGTAGTGCACTACTTTTGACCAGAGTTGCTAAATCTTTTGTCTTGCCCAATAACCCTCTGAATGGCACACATACACAAGTGCCTCAAGGCTTAAAAATCTTTCTTTAACCTGTCTACTACCCTTCATCTACACTGATTGAAGTAGATTTAACAAGTGACATCTAAGGGATCATAGCTTTCACCTGGATTCACCTGGTCAGTCTATGTCATGGAAAGAGCATGTATTGTACACTCAATTTATAAGGAAATAAGGTGCCATTTCAGACGAAACCTGTGGCCTGATAAAACACCTGGATTCCCACAGCTAAACTTACTGGGAAAGGGGGGAGATACTAGTCAGTTGTACAACTGAATGCATTCAACTGAATGCATCTTAATCAACATCCACGTCTTCGGCGCCCCGAGGAACAGTGGGTTAACTGCCTTGTCGGTTACTGACCCAATGCTCCTACCCTCCAGGCCACCTGCCGCCCCGCTACTGTATTTGGCCACTATCGACAAATAGCTGTCTAAAGGTACTGTACCTCAGTCAAATAAGCATCAAATCAACTTCTTGGGACCTGTTAATGAAACCAACTACTAGTTAAAGAGCTATTATTTGAATAGACAAGATTGTCTGGAGATCACTTTATGTGTTGCACAAAGTGTTTGTCAGCCCATGTGGTGAAGTGCTTATCACATTGAACATTCAACTGCTTAACAGGACATGGAGGAACTCAAGGTCAAACCCTTAGAGGAAATGTAACAATATCAAAAGCAACACGTAAGTGTGTGTAGGGAATGGGACATTTCTGCTATCAATGTGTACCTCACAACATGTATGGTAGGATTACAAATCATGATGAAAAATATACTGGACTCAGCAACTACCTTAAGTGGACAATTGACACCCTATTCCATTTTTGGCTCTGGCGGAAAGTAGTGCACTATATTGGGAATAGGGTGCCATTTGGGACAAAGCCCATGATTTACCAGGATGATATAAACAGGGGCCTGCAGGTAAATATACTGAACAAAAATAGAAATGCAACACGCAAGTTACAGTTCATATAAGGAAATCAGTCAATTGAAATACATTCATTAGGCCCTAATCTATGGATTTCACATGACTGGGAATACAGATATGCATCTGTTGGTCACAGATACCTTAAAAAAAGGTAGGTGCGTGGATCAGAAAACCAGTCAGTATCTGGTGTGACCACTATTTGCCTCAACAAACCGCTCGCCCACACGACGTCATACATTTGGTTTGCGGTTGTGAGACCAGTTGGGCGTACTGCCAAATTCTCTAAAATGACATTGGAGGTGGCTAATGGTAGAGAAATTAACAGTCAATTCTCTGGCAACAGCTCAGGGGGACATTCCTGCAGTCAACATGCCAATTGCACGCACCCTCAAAACTTGAGACATCTGTGACGTGTTGTGTGACAAAACTACACATTTTAGAGTGGCCTCATTGTCCCCAGCACAAGGTGCACTTGTGTAATGATCATGCTGTTTAATCAGCTTCTTGATATGCCACACCTGTCAGGCAAAGGAGAAATGCTCACTTACAGGGGTAAGAAAAATAATGGTCACAGAATTTGAGAGAAGTAAGCTTTTTGTGCACATGGAACATTTCTGGTATCTTTTATTTCAGCTCATGAAACATGAGACCAACACTTTCCATGTTGCGTTTATATTTTTGTTCAGTGTATAAAGGACACAATGAAAGGAGAATGATTGGGCGAAACTGGATGACGTGTGTGAACACACTGTCTAATCTTATCCACAGTAGAATCACTCTTGTTGGGGCTTTAGGTAAACGTAAAACATGTGACAGCTGGGAAGACATAAGTGATAGATAACAGGTCCATGGTGTACAGAGATGCTACTGTTTGGCAATTGCAGCAGGAAGCTCAGAGGACACTGACAGGACTGTGATAAGGCTAGTAACAACCCTGTAACCCTCCTCTAAACACACTGTACGTCCCAAATGGCACCCTATTCCCCATGTAGGGCTCTGGTCAAAAGAAGTGTACTATATAGGGAAGGTGCCATTTAGGACGAACATAAATACCAGCTCAGTTGGTAGAGCATGGCGGAGCTCAGATGGTAGAGCATGGCGCTTGCAACGCCAGGGTTGTGGGGTCGATTCCCACGGGGGACCAGTACAAAAATGTATGTACTCCCTGCTGTAAGTTGCTCTGGATAAGAGAGTCTGTGAAATGACTAAAAATGTAAATGCAAACCGTTTGACCACACAATGATGCTTGGGTGCTGTTGTCAGTTTTGTATAGCAGTAGGCTTAACCAATGCCCCATAACAGTTCCATTTGTCAAACTATAATAATGAAGTTATTACTAGGGTTGCAAAATTCCAGTAACTTTCCAAAATCCCCAGGTTTTCCAGAAATCCTTGTTGGAGGATACCGGATTTCCTGCTTATTCCCTGCTGATTTCAGGAATCTTCCAACTAGGATTTCTGGAAAACCTGGGAATGTTACCGGAATTTGCAAACCTAGTTAAGACACGTTCCACCATCAGTAGAACAGTCCAAAAGAGTCCACCTCTAGCTACATTACATGAGCTACTGTAACACTAGCCAGTTCCATTGTCCCTATGTAGTCAGTATAGGTCTCTCTTTATGTAGCGTTGTCTCTCTTGTTGTAGTGTTGTCTCTCTTGTCGTGATATGTGTTTTGTCCTATAAATTTATTTAATTTATTTATATTTTTAATCCCATCCCTGCAGGAGGCCTTTTGCCATTGTAAATAATAATTTGTTCTTAACTGACTTAAAAGTAAAGTGCTGACTTAAGATTTCTGCTTCTATTCAAGGCAGTCTTTAGATTCTGGGTGCCATCAAAGTAGCTGACTGCCAGAACACAGCTGTTGAGAGAGGATTACTATTACAGTGTTATTAACTGGACTTCAATCACTTGCATTTCATTACTTATGGCACTGCTCATGTCCAACTGATTATGGATCAAGCTCATTAAGAAGAAAACCAACTCTAAAATCCAAGAATAGAATATGAATAGAATCATTTTCATTGTTATTAACCTATAAATGCTCATTGTTGACTTTCATGCTGGCAATGGAAATTACAATTCCTTTTAAAATCTAATCCATCAGATTATAGAATGGTTTTAGAAGGCTTCAGAGGGGCCAAGGCCAGCGTGACTTTCATCAGGCACTTCAATCAAATGTGATGAGACCTTCACCCAATGTTCCCCTCAAATTGTTTGGGACACTGAGAAAAATGTTGGTCTTGTGAGCGGAAAGTTGAACATTATGAGAATTTTGTGTAACTTCCGGCACGCATTTACAGTGAACACTGAGGCTGTAACCAGTTTTAGATAGTAGCCAATAGGCCATTGTGTAACAAAACCACTAGAGCAAATCCCATAACATTTTCACATTGAAATAGCTTTTGATTTACAGTATATTATATAGCCTACAGTAGCCTATATGTGGTATTCAATACAGGCCTACATTGCATGAAACTTAAAAAAAAAATGTTTACATTATGAAGGGATTGACATGAATTAATGATTTTTTACTTGGTCTGTAACACCATGGGCCAAATAGGTGACTGTAAATTGCATTGTATGATGCAAGAAACCACTTTACAAAATAAAATGAATTATTATTACCATACAGGGAATTAGACCATCTAAGCTACCCTCTGCCTATTTGCTTAATTGCATATTCAAGCCTGTCTCAAAATACAACACTGCCCCTTTAAAACATAAGCTTTTTTACCTGACTGGCTTTTCAAAGACAGCTTGAATGTAGCTAACACGTTTTGTGCTCTTGTAGGACTCCCCATTGCTGACCTATAAGTATCTATACCAGGTCTAATAACTTGCTAACTAGTAAAGAATATCAACAAAATGTGCACACGCGCGGCTCTGCACTCTGATCTGAAAAGCGCATTCACTTGCGGGTGATTGAAAGACCGCTCATGGGCTACCCCCGCCAGTAGAATTATACTCAGTTGCATTCTGGCTCTGCCTACCCCAAAACCACAGACTCAATATTGCAAAGTTACATTTGTTTTGATTTGGTGCATTGAAAAGAGGCTGAAATAATATTTATTCGATCACAGAAAAAACGTTGATCTATATAGTGCAAACTAATGGGGCGAACTCAGTGAAGTTCAATTTCTTGCATCTATGCAGCAGCATGGCATATCTTCTGCGCGCAGTCTTGGAGTAACGTTTCGAACACACCGACTGTATATTGCGCAAAATAGGACGCAGCATCAACTAGATATGTGTGCGACAAAAGTTCAACATTCACCTTCTACTACCATTTCTGTCAACCCATTTACACATACAGTTTGACGCATACGTTCGATAAATCCAATTTTTGCACCACACAGAACGCACTGCAACTGCTACGCAATGGTGCAAGGCAAACGCAGCGTTCCATTGGAAATTAATGTACTTCTGGTGTACCAAAACGCAAAGGCACAGTCGGGTGTGTTCTAAGATAAATGCGCGGCTGCGTACACACGCAGTTTAGAGGGAACATTGCCCTCACCCAAAGGCTAAATAAAGTACACTACATAAAGTTATTTTCATCTACGGCAGTATTTATATTTAACTTGTAACTCAAAGGCACCGCTGGTTTAAAATGCTATAGTTCGATCTCTTTTTATGTCCTGACAGAGTTGTGGATACCGTTTGCTTACTGATTTATTTGGCCTAGGTTACAGACAAACAGTAGCCTGTGAGTTCTGGTTAATACACCGCTCAATTTGAGAACTGGATCCTCTGTTGTTTACATTATTTTATTTATTACATAGGTGTCAGAAGTAAAAACTAAAATAAAGCTAGCTAGCTGACTACGGTGGCTAGGTAAGTGGATTAGTCCGAGAGTGAAGGAAGAGTCAGCAGACGAATACAGTGATGGAGGTAGGTGTGCATGGTTTGGTTTGGTTTATTCGGATCCCCATTAACTTTTGTCAACGCAGCAGCTATTCATCCTGGGGTCCACAAAAAACACAAAACATGACAAGTAACAAAACACTGATACACAAGGACAGTCACACAAATTTAAAAATACAACAAAAAAATATATAAAATACACTGTGTGCACAATTATTAGGCAGGTCAATATTTTGACCATATCATCATTATTATGCCTATTTCCCAACTCCAAGCTGTATAAACTGGAATGCTTATTGGATTTAAGCATATCAGGTGATGTGTATTTGTGTAATGAGGGAGGGTGTGGCCTAAGGAGATCAACACCCTATATCAAGGTGTGCATAATTATTAGGCAGCTTCTTTTCTTCAGGCAAAATGGGCCAGAAAATTTTTGATTTAACTGACTCTGAAAAGTCAAAATTTTTTGTCTTTCAAAGGGATGCAGCACTCTTGAAATTGCTAAGATATTGGGGCGTGATCACAGAACCATCAAACGTTTTGTTGCAAATAGTCAACAGGGTCGCAAGAACCGTGTTGAGAAAAAAAGATGCAAATTAACTGCCAAAGATTTGAGAAGAATCAAACATGAAGCTACCAGGAACCCATTATCCTCCAGTGCTGTCATATTCCAGAACTGCAACCTACCTGGAGTGCCCAGAAGTACAAGGTGTTCAGTGCTCAGAGACATGGGCAAGGTAAGGAAGGCTGAAACCCGACCACCACTGAACAAGACATATAAGTTGAAACGTCAAGACTGGGCCAAGAAATATCTGAAGACAGATTTTTCAAAGGTTTTATGGACTGATGAGATGAGTGACTTTTGACGGACCAGATGGATGGGCCCATGGCTGGATCAGTAACGGGCACGAAGCTCCACTTCGACTCAGACGCCAGTAAGGTGGAGATGGTATTATTAAAGATGAGCTAGTTGGACCTTTTCAGGTTGAAGATGGACTAAAACTCAACTCCCAAACCTACTGCAAGTTTTTAGATGACACTTTCTTCAAGCAGTGGTACAGGAAAAAGTCTGCATCTTTCAAGAAGACCATGATTTTTATGCAGGACAATGCTCCATCGCATGCATCAAAGTACTCCACTGCGTGGCTAGCCAGTAAAGTCCTTAAAGATGAAAGAATAATGACATGGCCCCCTTCCTCACCTGACCTAAACCCTATTGAGAACTTGTGGTCCCTTCTTAAACGGTCGATTTACGGTGAAGGAAAACAGTACACCTCTCTGACCAGTGTCTGGGAGGCTGTGATTGCTGCTGCACAAAAAGTTGATCGTCAACAGATCAAGAAACTGACAGACTGGAATGCAAGGCTTATGACTGTTATTGAAAAGAAGGGTGGCTATATTGGTCACAGACTTTTTTTTTTTATGTCAGAAATGTTTATTTGTCAATTTTGAGTTGTTTGTTTATTATTCTCACTTTAACAGATGAAAATAAACAAGTGAGATGGGGAATTTTTCGTTTTTCATTTAGTTGCATAATAATTCTGCACACATAGATATTTTCCAAAGAAAGCCAAAACCTCACTTTTAAATATTCAGGTTTGAGGTTTAATAACATTTTGGATTGACCGAGAGCACTGTAGTTGTTCAATAATAAAATGAATCCTCAAACATACCTAATAATTGTGCACACAGTGTAGTATAAACAATACAACAAAACATTTGTTAGATAGTGTGTGAGCGCCTGTCCATTAAATGTTATTTAATAGAGGACAAGTACATTAGAGTGTCTAGTTTGAGAAACAGACGCCTCACATGTCCTCAACTGGCAGCTTCATTAAACAGTACCCGCAAAACACCAGTCTCAATGTCAACAGTGAAGAGGCGACTCAGGGATGCTGTCCTTCTAGGCAGAGTTGCAAAGAAAAAGCCTGAAAAAGATCTCAGACTGGCCAATAAAAATAAAAGATTAAGAGGGGCAAAAGAACACAGACACTGGACAGAGGAAGATATGGCTTTTTCTTTGCCGGAGTCGCCTCTTCACTGTTTATGTTGGTGTTTTGCGGGTACTATTTAATGAAGATGCCAGTTGAAGACTTGTGAGGTGTCTGTTTCTCAAACTAGACACTAATGTACTTGTCCTCTTGCTCAGTTGTGCACCGGGGCCTCCCACTCCTCTTTCTATTCTATTCTGGTTAGAGCTAGTTTGCGCTGTTCTGTGAAGGGAGTAGTACACAGCGTTGTACGAGATCTTCAGTTTCTTGTCTATTTCTCACATGGAATAGCCTTCATTTCTCAGAACAAGAATAGACTGACGAGTTTCAGAAGAAAGTTCTTTGTTTCTGGCCATTTTGAGTCTGTAATCGAACCCACAAATGCCAGTGCTCTAGATGCTCTAGATACTCAACTAGTCTAAAGGAGGCCAGTTTTATTGCGTCTTTAATTAGCACAATAGTTTTCAGCTGTGCTAACATAATTGCAAAAGGGTTTTCTAATGATCAATTTGCCTTTTAAAATGAGAAACTTGGATTAGCTAACACAACGTGCCATTGGAACACAGGAGTGATGGTTGCTGATAATGGGCTTCTGTACGCCTATCTAGATATTATTATTTTTTTTTTTTTTTAAATCTGCCGTTTCCAGCTACAATAGTAATTTACAACATTAACAATGTCTACACTGTATTTCTGATCAATTTGATGTTATTTTAAAAATGGACAAAAAAATGTGCTTTTCTTTCAAAAACAAGGACATTTCTAAGTGACCCCAAACTTCTTTTGAACGGTAGTGTACATAGTCATTCTATCTTTGTGTAAGACCAGTGGCAAATTATTTGTAAAAATAGAGAAGAGTAACGGCCCAAGTCAACTGCCCTGAGGGACACCACACTAAACCTATCTCATGTTAGAGAAGCTTCCATTAAAGAACACTCTGGGTTCTATTGGATAAATAACTCTCCAACCATGTCATGGCAGGTGACATACAGCCATAGCAACTGAGTGTCTTCAATAACAATTTATGATGAATACCTTAAAGGCTGCCCTGAAATCCTTATAATACAGCTCCAATGATCATCTTATTATCATCCATTTCTTTTAACCAATCATCTGTCATCTGAGTCAGCACAGTAAAAGTTAAGTGCCCTTCTCTATATGCATGCTGAACGTCAGTAGTTAACTTGTTTTCTGAAAAACAGCATTGTATTTGGTCAAACAATTATCTCCATCAGTTTAACAGGCAGCAAACTCTTACTTTAGCTTCCTTCCACGCCTGTGGGCACACACACTCCTTTAGGCTTTGGTTAAAGATATAGTAAATAGGGGTGGCAATACAGTCTGCTATCATTGTCAATAATTTCCAATCAAGGTTGTCTATACCTGGTGGCTTATCATTATTGATGGAAAACAGTTTTTATACCTCTCCCACACAATCTCTCTCTTTCATTATTCAATATATTTATTTATATATATATTTTTTTTATATATGATGGTTCAGTGTTCAATGTTGTCATTTCACTTCTGTGTTTTTCCACATTACTAGTGAAATAGTCATCGAAATGATTGGCAATATTGAAAGGTTTTGTTATAAATGACCCATCAACTTTAATGAACAACGGAGATGAATTCAGTTCTCTGCCCATTATATAATTTATTAAGGTACTCCAAAGTCCATGATATCATTTAAGGTACTCCAAAGTATTTTTCCATTGTGTTTTATGTAATTTATCTTGGTTTGGTAATGTAACATCTCAATGTACAGTGTGTCAACCAATTAGCTGAGCAGCCTGTCTCTTTTGCATAACTTCTTTGCACCATACCATTTTTCAATTCAGAGGGCTCTAACAGTTCTCACTGCTAATTTCTTAACAGGTGCACACTCGTCAACAACGCCATCAACAATTTTACAAGTACTTCCAATGCGGCATCTGGATTCACTGCCTAATACACATCAGACCAACATACATTTTTTACATTTTCAATAAAAGAGTCCTGAGAAAATGTTTTGTATGATATCTCATCAATTATTTCAGGCCCAATCTTTGGCACTATGGCTTTCCTTGATATTGACACAATGTTATGGTCATTACAGCCAATGGGAACTGATATTGCTTTGGAGCAAAGCTCTGCAGCATTAGTGAAGATATGATCAATACAATTGGATGTCACAGATCCAACACTATTGGTATGCCCTCTACTTGGTTGAGTGAAAACCTGTAAAGTGTTGACCCCATGTTTCATGAGCTGAAATACATTTTCCCTTTGCCAAGAAATCCATCCACCTGACAGGCGTAGCATATCAAGAAGCTGATTAAACCGCATGATCATTACACATGTGCACCTTGTGCTTGGGACAATAAAAGGCAACTAAAATGTGACGTTTTGTCACACAACACAATGCCACAGATGTCTCAAGTTCTGAGGGAACGTACAATTGATATGTTGACTGCAGGAATGTCCACCAGAGCTGTTGCCAGAGAATGTAATGTTAATTTCTCTACCATACGCCGCCTCCGACATCTTTTTAGAGAATTTGGCAGTACATCCAACCAGCCTCATAACCGCAGGCCACGTGTAACCACGCCAGCCCAGGACCTCCACACCCGGCTTCTTCACCTGCGGGATCATCTGAGGAGGGGGAGGGGGGGGCTGAGGAGTATTTCTATCTGTAATAAAGCCCTTTTGTGGGGGGAAAACTCATTCTGATTGGCTTGGCCTGGCTACCCAGTGGGTGGACCTATGCCCAGGCCCACCCATGGCTGCACCCCTGCCCAGTCATGTGAAATCCATAGATTAGGGCCTAATTAATTTTTTTCAATTGACAGATTTCCTTTTATGAACTAACTCAGTAAATTCTTTGAAATTTTTGCATGTTGTGTTTATATTTTTGTTCAGTTTAGATATTGACTGTTGGCATTTGGTGGCCTATAGCAACACCCTAAAATAATAGGCTTTAGATGAGGCAGGTGAACCTGCAACCACCTTGCCATGAGATCGTCTCTAAGCATTACAGGGATATGGCTCTGAATACATACAGCAACACTTTCCCCATAGGCATTCCTGTCTTCTGTAGATGTTCTATCCTTGTATTGCTACTGCTGTAACGTCAAAGGAATTATCTAAGTGAGTCTCAGAAATGGCAAATATATTACAGTCACAGGTGAGCTGGCATCCATGAAAGGGAAGGGGATAATCACTTTGACAGTAGGGGGCAGGACGGTGCATCATCCTGTGTGGGAAGGAAGGGTTGGAAGGTAGATCTAGACAGGGGAACACTGAGCTTCCAGGGAGGGTCTGCAGTCACCATGGCCCCCCTAATGTCACATTCATGCAGCCCAATGCCCCCCTTAACCAGGCAGTCAAGTGGGGCTGGGGGAAAGTCACATCAGTGTGTGACTTTCCCCCAGCCCCCTTGTCACCTGCACATCATAGCTACGCCCCCGCCCCTACGGCTGTGTGTGACCTTCGCCCAGCTGTGGCAGTTGCTATTTGGGTTCAGACAAAGCTTTGCTCTGAGCGAGGAGGTGTCAGACTCATCTGTTGCAGCATGAGATCGACACAGGCAACGCTCCGGCCAACAAGACACATCCCCGCTGTATCCCACTGGCACGCCAGGAGGAGGCAGACAAAGCGGTGTTGGAGATGCAGTGGGCGGACTTCATTGAGCCCTCAGACAGAGCTTCCTGGGCCTGGACTCATACTACAGTAGGTTTGTATGGGGCTTGTCCAGCGTCTACGCTCACCTAAACCAGTGGTTCCCAACCTATTTCGGTTACTGTACCACCAACTGAATATTGACTGCACGGAGTACCCCTAAAGTACCCCTTCATTTGCATTTTACCAGTAGTCCTATGGTCTCATGAGTCTGAAATACCCCCCTGTGGATAGGCCAAGTACCCCCCAGGGGTCCTAGTATCCCAGGTTGGGAACAACTGACCCAAACCACCTGCTGCCGAAGGATAAGGCCTTCACATGTGATCCGTGTGAGAATAGCAGTTAAGGTCGCTGGTTCGAATCCCCGAACCGACTGTCGATGTGCTCTTGAGTAAGGGAGAGCGGTGCACAATTGGCCCAGCGTTGTCCAGGTTTGGCCGGGGTAGGCTGACATTGTAAATAAGAATTTGTTATCAACTGACTTGCCTAGTTAAATAAAGGTTCAATTTTTTTTTTAAACCCCCCCCCAAAATAATTAACATTAATTGCGCCTGTATGTCGCTCTGGATAAGAGCATCTGCTAAATTAATAAAATGTTTTTATGATCTATCGCGGTCATTACAATACATCTTCCAAGATGTATGATAAGTTACATCATCCAATTTGTAAGGTATTGTACGACCAGGTAAGATGTATGATACTACATCTTACCTTACATTAATATTGTACCACCTAACCTAACATAATATTTCATACTAAATGAAGTGTCACAGATTTATGTACGGAACAATACGAATTGCCCTGAGAACACGTTGAAATAAAATACACTACATGATTATCTATTCATCTATTTTCTATGCATTTATTTTATTTCATCTTTATTTAATTAATTGTATTTAATTATCTACTGCAGTGTTTTTGTGCAACTTATAACTCAAAGGCAATAAATTAAAGGCTCTTTAAAAAAATTCGGCTACTAATAATTCAGTAGAATAATGTAAATAGTAATTTATACATTTAAATTTAAATTCTAAAAGAAGTGAATGTATTTGAGCGCTGAAACTGTAAATGCATGCAAACAATAATAGAGTAACTTAAAGAAATAAACTAAGTAGTCTATAATAAAAGTGGTCTATTGTCACGATCAGTTCCTTTATTCTAAACGTAAGCCTATGCAATACAGGTAGCCTAGGCTGTGACACAAACATTTTCAATATTTCAGTTGGACTTACCTTAGCAGCACGTTGTCAAAAGTGCTACAAAGTAGTGTCCTCCAAATATGAAGCGCTGCTCCTTTGCTCAAACGTTTCACTCTGAAGAGAGAAGCTTCTCCTAAAAGAATTCTGCGAGAAAATGAATCGCGCGTTCAAAGACAGGTAGGTCACTCACTCGTCTGACTTACTGCCGAGACTACTTTATTCAGAACTTGCGGTTTTCGTTTGCCAGTATCAAACTTTTCTGGCGTAATTTCTAACATACGTTGCGAGACCTTTCATTGGTCGTAATAGAGACGAAAGGGGGAGGTCTGAAAATGTGCAAATCTCTCCCCAAATGTACTGTCTGGTCTGGATCACAGAATTTGTAAACTGTAAATTATGCATGAACTACATGATGTATTTTGCTCACACCTCAAGGGTGTTTTGAACCAATGGCCATCAACTTATTCCGCTATTTATTTGAGGATTAGTTCAATGTTTTAAATTGGTCAATTCAAATAGATAACTTAAATAGGCTACTCAGTGCAGTGTTTATTTCACATAGCCTACAACAGAAAGAAATGATTCAGAAATGTAACCAGCTTTCAATCATGAATAGATATGTATTGATAACCCAGTTGTTGAAACTGAATAAGTTTATCAGGCTTAGTTGCATCATTACCTGGACAGGTTGTGATTACTCAAAACAAAAAGGACATGCAAGTATTGTTTCTCCTCAGCATTTGTCACTATATTCAAACCACAAGCAGTTCAGACACCATAGTTCACCACTATCGCCAAGAGCCACTTGCTTGAACACCGTTTTTGAAAGCCACATTTAAAGTGGAAAGTAATGTTTGTGCCGATGAAATACAGTGGTGGAAAAAGTACCCAATAGTCTTTTTTAAAAATTGAACCAGTATTTAACTAGGCAAGTCAGTTAAGAACAAATTCTTATTTACAATGACAGCCTACCTACAGGGTCAGCCCCCAGAGCAAATTAGGTTTAAATGCCTTGCTCAAGGAAACATCGACCGTTTTTTTTCTTTACCTAGTCGGCTGGGGTATTCAAACCAGCGACCTTTCGGTTACTGGCCCAACGCACTAACAGCTAGGCTAACTACTTGAGTAAAAGTAAAGATACCTTAATAGTAAATGACTCAAGTAAAAGTGAAAGTCAACCAGTAAAATACTACTTGAGTAAAAGTCCAAAAGTTTATTTTTTTATTTTTTATTTACAGATAGACAGGGGCATACTCCAACACTCAAGACATCAATTACAAACGAAGCATGTGTTTAGTGAGTCCGCCAGATCAAAGGCAGTATGGGATGACCCGGGATGTTCTCTTGATAAATGTGTAAATTAGACAGTTTTCCTGTCCTGCAAAGCATTCAAAATGTAACGAGTACTTTTGGGTGTCAGGGAAAATGTATGGAGTAAAAAGTACATTATTTTCTTTAGGAATGTAGTGAAATAAAAGTTAAAGTTGTCAAAAATATAAATAGCAAAGTAAAGTACAGATACCCCAAAAAACTACTTAAGTAGTACTTTAAAGTACACCACTGATGAAATATTACTGTGAAAAATAAATGTTCTTGGAGCTGAGCAGTGGCAAGAGTTAAGGCAGACAGTTGTAACATGTGGAATGGTAATTTAGTCAGTATGGGGTTCAAGTTAGAGGCTCAATGGAGACCTGCCACGTCTCCCTGGCTGTTACGGCACCCGGTGAAACGCATTTCTTGACTTGCAGCTGATTTCACAACCTGTCAACTCTCAGTGATGGCAGTGCTATATAGGAAACACAGAAAGCTAAAAGAAGTCAGCGGACTGGATGTTGGAAAAACATCCAAACAGTCCGTATGCTAGAAACAAACTACCAAGAACTTGAGTGAAAGTGTCAATGGAACGTGTGATTCGATGATGATAACGATGTGGTATGTTTCTTAGGTTTATGCAAAGGAAGACTTGAGATATTTACTATGGTATTCTGTCACCAACTTGATCAAATAACACACACTGGAAGCTCAAACTGCATACTTACCAAACCTCATCTAACCTTCTGAACAGATCATAACTAATTTCCCAATTGTGCATTGAGAGGTCAGCATTAGTGTTACATCATTGCTCTCTAGTGGATATTGTACTATGTTGTACTACAACACTTCAGTTTATTAATCCATCAGCATACAGTATCACTGTATTGTCTGTAACTCTGTGTCTTTTCCTACGCTCTAATTAACTGTGTCGGTTAAGCAAAGGAGCAATAGGATGTATAGCTCTCTGGGTGGGCTAATCAGTTCTTTTATTGTATTTTAGGTATTACAAAAGGATAAACGTCTAATAGGTTAGCTAAAACGCACTTCACAAAACAATTATATACACTGTTATATTAAAGGTGTTCAGCTTCTATAATGTCATCTCATATTACATGTACCCATTCCAGAAAGAGGCAGGTCTTACAGTAGGCTACTTCAGCATGGGAATCAGATCAAGAGTAGCTAGCCCACCGGAAAGTTAAAAGTAAACATTCTAAGGGAGTGCTGCCTCAAACGAAACTCCAGACAAAACAATCCTAAACTGTCTGAAACACAGAGGGTCTGTGTCTTTGTGCTTCCCTCCACATACAGTATCAACCCTGCTCTAGGGAAGGCCGTTTGAAATGGTTTTCAACACTGAGCGTTGGCAAAAAATCCTCCCCCCCCATAAATATTAGTTGTGTATCCATGTAGTGAAAAACATCGGTATGCTTTATTGGAGTGTTCTAGTGTTTTTAACACTCCCCACCTCTCTTACTTCTGTCACGTCTACTCCCACTCCTCCTCTCTGGTGCTCGTTGTTTACGCTCAACTGCCACCATCGTTACGCGCACCTGCGCCTCGTGACACTCACCTGGGCTCCATCACCTTCCTGATTACCTCCCCTATATCTGTCACTCCCCTTAGTTCTTTCCTCAGGTGTTATCGACTCTGTTCCTGTTTCATGTCTGTACGCATTTTGTGTTTCTTGTTTTGTACTATGTTCTATTTATTATTACATTTGCAATCCCTGTACTTGCTTACCGACTCCCAGCGTACACGTTTCAACTTCCAAGTGTATTCCACTGGCTTATTAAGAACGACTACACCATTTGGATGGAAGGATGGAAAATGTAATTAGGATAACATACTATAAATGCTAATTTTGTGGAATGCGCCAGACCTTACCATAACATGGAAGGCACCTGTATAGCTCTGGTCCAGGGCGTTAGTACGGCTGCAAGAGCTGTTAAGGGGCTCAGAGTTAACAGCCACGTTAACACCCTGGACCAGAGATAGCTACCATATAACCTTGATGACCTTGACCTTTAGAGGAGTCAGTTTGAGAGGGAGATCACCTCTTCTGCTTATCTCCTGTAGTTGATGGCATAATTATTTTCTTCCTGTCAGCTTGTGGCTGTATCTCTGTAATTGGCCAACCCACTCCACTGATTAAAGCAGCCAACCCACTGTGTGGTTTCTAGGAATGTTTTATGGCCCAGTTTTGGCAATGTACTTTTCCAATTGGAGAGTGATACTGCCATGTGGCAAGGCATTCAGTTTTGACATGTCCTTTGAGGTGAGGTTTTTGGTTCGTAAACTGAAATGTGTAAGGTATTGAGACTTATTTATGTGTTTGGATATTTCTGGGGGTTATTGCCAAAGTCCAATTTGTTTAAGTTTGAGTACAGTCAGGCTGTTTCAAATATGTTAGAAAATCCATGACAATTGTTAATCCATACGGTATTATGTACACATGGGCTCCCGAGGGCCACAGTGGTCTAAGGGAATTATTATTATTACCATAAATTATATCATACACACATTTAGCTATTTAAGCATCTCTTCCTGTCATTTACCTGTACAGTAAATGTAACCATACAAAATCTTCACTTACCTGTTCATTTAACCAGACTGTATATTAAGTAAACTATTATTACATTCACTTATATCATACGCACTTTTAGCTATTTAAGTATTTCTCTGCCATCGACCTGTATAGTATAGTTAACCATGCAAATATTCCTTATTTATCTATATCAACTTGCAATATATATTTTTTTCACCTAACACTCTGTAACAATGTATAGTGTACATATTCAGCCATTCATCCATACTATGCAATGTCTTTTTATAGCTTTTTGCACTCCAGACTTTTTCATACTGCCGCGCTTTGTATCATGTATCGTGTATCTGTCTTTTGTGTATTTTCGTTCTGGCATTTTGCACCTGCCCTGTGTTTTGTTGTAGCTGCTTGACGAAGAAATTTCCCCTCGGGGATCAATAAACTATCTATCTATCTATCTATCTATCTATCTATCTATCTATCTATCTATCTATCTATCTATCTATCTATCTATCTATCTATCTATCTATCTATCTATCTATCTATCTATCTATCTATCTATCTATCTATCTATCTATCTATCTATCTATCTATCCATAACCGGCCGTGATTGGGAGTCCCATAGGGCAGAGCACAATTGGCCCAGCGTCGTCCGGGTTAGGGGAGGCCGGGGTATGCAGTCATTGTAAATAAAAATTTGTTCTTAACTGACTTGCCTAGATAAATAAAGTAAAAAAAAAAAATGTAATACCATTACTATGTAACCCAGGCCTACTGGTGCATAGCACCATCTACTGGCTAAATTTCAAACGTGTGCTACTGAATTATCCCCAGCTGTCTCGTATGAGTAGATCTCTGCACAGTACATGCAACAACTCGCCCATAATATCCTGTGGTCAGTCAATCTCTTTCGAAATATTCATTTTTCCTACAGATTATTTTCCCTGTGTATTACAGATATGCAAAATCTATTTTATAAAAGATAATAACTTTTAGGGTGCATGCATTGCGTGCCTTGGCATAATTTCCACATAAATAGGGTTCAATAAAATACTGTATAGAGCTTGCAATGAAGAGGCTCAGTGCATATTAAGCACTCAAAGGAGGCATTTCACTGTCTCTTTATTTTCATGGCTCTGTGATGTTTTTGATGTACAGTACAGCTGCTCTTCCCTTGAAAAGTTTGGCCAAACAATTAAAATCATTTAGGGTAATGTCCGCATAGTCATCATCATTCTCCCAAGACAATTCATAGGCTACTTCCTGCTTACATACACTCAACTTATAGCTGATTTAGGCTTACGGTGTCCATATTAGGACTTCCTCCTGGTTGTGGCTGTTGGATGCTTTAACCATATGTTGTGCATTTGTTTCTGTCTGTGGGTCTGCGTTTGTGGGTAAACCATGAGGATCCTGGCAGAGGACCCGTGCTCTGAGACCTGTTAACAGGCCATGGTCTGATGGCCCCGGGCCACCTGGCCCACAGATCAACTTAGACTGCAGAACATTCCGTACTCAAGTGACCATAGAAACGGCAGGAGCTGGATTGAACCAGGTAATCATAGGATGATTTGCAATATCATCTAATCTACCTGTATGTATCCTAGGCTCAGTAGACAGAATATTTCAATCACGAACACAACCAACAAAGGAATCTGTCTCAGAAATGACCATTTTGAATTCCACTAAGCATTTTGTTGCTGACAAGATACACAAAGGAGGGTTTCAATTAGTTTTAATGTTTAATTATGATTGGAGATATAGCTACAGCTGCAAGTCAGACATCATAAAAAGCCAATGTAGTGAAAACAACGTGTGCATACATTACACAGCACACATTCAGAACTGAGCAAGCTTAAAATAGCCAGAGAGAAGTGTGTATTTTGGTGGAAGGGCCGACCTGGTTCGGTTGAGGAAGGCTGTCACTTCCTGACACCTGGTGGCCCAGCGGGTCCATCTGTGGGACGACACACTCCCAGTGTTAGGGGTGGTCTTATTGGGAGAACTACACAACTACACACACATGTACAGACACACACACACACACATTGACACACACACATACGCACACACACACGCACACACACACACTGGCTGTAGGCCTACAAGACTGCACCATTTAAAAATATGACTGTTATCTCATCACATTGAAGGCTGCTTTGGAAAGTAATAAGTATGTTCTTTGTGATATTTAAGATCAAATGTTTTAGAAGTCAATGTAAAGCAGAAAAGAGGATTACTTTAAGAGTCTTAAGTTATTTGTTTCCACTACAATGGGATCTGATTGGCAAGGATGACACTTTCACCACACCATTGTTCGAGTTCCTGTGAGATACAAAACAGGATACAGAGAAAAGAAGGAATTTATAACGAATGCAAAATTATTCAAGAAAAATATTTTACACTGAGCAGTGATGTGACTTGACATTGACACACTGCATTGAATACATATTCAAACCCTATCTATCGAGGTGTCATAAATGCCTTTCGCGCTCAATTTTTTTTAAATAGCCGAGAACTCGGTCAATCTGCAGTTGTGAGATGTTCCCATTCCCAACTGCAGGCAGGTGTAGAGAAACGCAAGGTTTGAAAGGACACACATGCATCTGGAGGCTTCCAGTTGGGATTTGCAGTTCAGTATGTAGGAGAAGTAACTCAGGGCATCTTTTAGGGTCTGTCAAGATATGGAATAAGAGGATGAATAAAGCATCAACATTTATTTAACCAGGTCCCATTGCATCAACGTTTATTTTTTTAAATATTTTTTAAATATTTGTTTATTGAACAGACAGTATTCAGTAACAATAAGAACAATGCACACAAGAGATTACTGTTCAAATTTCAAATTGTATTTTTCTCCCCTCCCACAGTCTTATCCCCAAGTGTACCCCATTTAAATCTGTACCAGTTTGACGGGCCAATAATGAAGTGAATGCCACAAGACCCAGACGAGCACAAGGTGTTGTGGATCGTATCCTGTCAGTAGCCTCGTCCCAAAACTCCTGTGTGAACCTGACCCACATCTCCCGCTCCCAAGCTGATTTTGTTTTGTCTGTAGAGTATATGTCCAGAGACATGATGCATGAGTAGATCTGAGAAATTAACCCACTCTGATGGGGTAGCAGGGACAGCATAGCATCCCAGGGTCTACTTGGGGGCGGGGCAGGGAATCCAGGGAATTGGGAGGAAACGAAATGGCGCACCTGAAGGTAGCGGAAAAAGTGTGATGGAGGCAAAGTACTAGAGGAAAGTTCAGGGAAGCTTAAAAAACCTCTGTCATCATACATGTCCTGGAAGGTCCCAATGCTTCTTCTTGACCAGAGGGAGAAGGCGGTATCTACTACGGATGGGGGAAATGCATGGTTCCTATCGATAGGGCCCAAGGTGGATGCAGAGGTAAATTTAAAGCGGCGTTGAAACTGAAACCAAATTTTTGGGGTGGAGAGTACCACAGGGTTGCCAGTATAGCGAGAAGGGGTTGTCGGGATAGGAGAGCACAGCAGGGCAGGGAGAGAGGTATTAATGCAGGAGCGGGACTCAAGATGGCACCATGGGGAATCTGAAGCATGTAGCCAGAAGGGCAATTTCTGAAAATTGGCCGCCCAGTAGTAGTACAGGAAGTTGGGTAAAGCCAGTCCTCCTCTAAATCTGCATCTCTCAAGTAGAGATCTACTGACTCTAGGTGCTTTGCATGCCCATATGAATGAGGAGATGGCCTGGTCGATTGACTTAAAAAAGGTCCTCGGCAGAAAAAGAGGAATAGAATGAAAAAGATAAAGGAATATAGGCAGACTATTCATTTTACAGCATTAATCCTTCCAATAAGTGTAAGAGGTAAGCTACCCCACCTCTGAAAATCAGACTTAATCTGCGTGAGAAGGGGAGCAAAGTTTGCAGAGAAGAGGGAGGCAAACGAACAAGTCACGTTCACAGCTGAGCTGGAAAGGCAAATCAGACTGTTGTAGCTGGAGCGCCGCCGGGTTTTCTGGAAAGCATTCGCTCTTCTGGAGATTCAACTTGTAACCCGAGAAAGAGCCAAAGGTATCGAGAGTAGATAGGATAGAGGGCAGACAAACCGCAGGGTTACTGATATAGAGCAGCAAATCATCTGCATATAATGACAGCCTGTGATCAACCCCCTCACGTGAAACACCCTGAATTAAAGGGGATGCCTGCAAGGCAACAGAAAGAGGCTCAATTGCAATGGCAAACAGCAGGGGGGACAGAGGACACCCCTGCCTAGTGCCGCGTCCCAGAGCAAAATAGTCAGAACGGGTGTCATTGGTGCAGACACTGGCCTGAGGGGATGCGTACAGTAGGCGGATCCATAGCGCAAAACTTGTCCCCAAACCCACATTTTCCCAGGACTGCAAAGAGATTCTGTCGAAGGCCTTCTCCGCATCCAGAGAGATTGCCAGCTCGGGACACTCAGAGACTTGCTTGGAATAAATAACATTGAACAAAGTACGAATGTTGAAAAAAGACTGTCGTCCCTTGATAAAGTCAGTTTGCTCCTCCGATATTATTACCGGTAGCACCGTTTCCAAGCGCTGTGCTAACAGCTTAGCAAGCACCTTAACATCAACATTAAGGAGGCTTAAGGGCCTGTAGGAAGAACAGGAAGTGGGGTCCTTACCCTTCTTAAGAAGTAGCGCTATGGACGCCTGCGTTAAGGTTGGTGGCAGCGAGGCGATTCGTTGTACACCGATAGTAATAAGGGTGCTAACTTGACCTGGAATTTCTTATAAAACACAGTGGGAAATCCGTCAGGCCCCGGGGCCTTGTTGCTCTGCAGTGACTTAATAGACAGAACTACTTCCTCAAGATTGAGAGGGGAATCAAGGTGCGTTGCAGAGTCAGTGTGAATTGTAGGGGTGTCCAACAGGTCCACAAATTGTTTCATTTTGGTATCATCCAAGGGGAACTCAGACGTGTACAGGGAGGAATAAAATGACGTAAAGGTGTCATTAATTCCTTTGGGATTTGAAATCAAAGTTTGGGAGGAATCTGTAATTTGTGGAATAAGCCGCGTAGCAGAACGTTGTTTCAATTGGTGTGCCAGCAAGCGAGTGGCCCTGTCCCCGTGTTCAAAATAGGTTGCCCGTGAGTGTAAAAGCAACCGCTCAGCATCCTTAGTAGAAACAAGGTTGAATTCAGATTGTAGGTTTAGGCACTGCTTATATAGCTCAATTTTGGACCTATGGGTTTTGTTTACATAAGAAGAGTAAGAAATAATTACCCCCCTTAGATAGGCTTTCAGTGTCTCCCATAGAAGAGAGTGAGATGTGGAAAAGAAAAAATGATCATTAGAAGTGGAAATGAGGTCACAGAAGTCTTGGTCAGAAAGGAGAAGAGAGTTGAATCTCCAACAGGGCGAACAACGAGACTGTTCTGACAGAACAATGTCCAGGGCAAGGGGTCCATGGTCAGAAATCACAATAAGTAAATATTCAGAGGACGTCACATTTGGAAGAAGTGCATTATCCACAAAGAAATAGTCAATTTCTTTGTGGTGCACCTGAGAGAAGAAGGAGTACTCTCTTGCCTGGGGGTTCAGAAACCTCCATGGATCAGTACACCCATTCTCAATCATAAAATCTGAGAAAGGTTTAGACATGGCAGACGGAGAGGCATTCCTGGGACTAGAGCGATCCAGAGCCGGGTTAGAAACGCAATTCAGATCACCCCCAAATATCAATCTATGGGTATTTAGAGATGGGATTTTCCCCAGCAACCGGTTAGCAAAGCCTACGTCATCAAAGTTCGGAGCGTATACGTTAACCAGCACCACCGGTGTGTGCCAGAGGGTCCCAGTTATGATCAGATATCTTCCATTACTGTCAGCAATCACATTGGCCTCAGAAAACTGCACTCTGCTACTAACCAAAATAGCAACACCCCTTGCCCTAGAGTCAAAATGAGAGTGAAAAACCTGATTATATCTGGGGCATCAATGTTTATTTAACCAGGAAGTCCCATTGGTGTCAGAAGACCTCTTTCTCAAGGGACACATACTTTATTGGTCATGTGAGAGATACGGTATATGGTCTATGTATAGAATTTATTTACAATGAAATTACATAAAATGTGCATTTTGAATGCATTAATATTTACCTTTCCAAGATAACAGCAACATGAAGGAATTTATTCCATTCAATTTATTCACCAAACTTTCCCATTGAAAGGAAGTGGCTCAAGATATCCTTTAGCATATTCAAACTTTTCCATATCATACCCAATCTCCAGCTTCCTAATGTTCCCCCTTTCAGATAACTGGGAGGTACACTATATGACCAAAAGTATGTGGACACCTGCTCGTTCCAAAATCATGGGCATTAATATTAAGTTGGTCTCCCCTTTGCTGCTATAACAGCCTCCACTATTCTGGGAAGGCTTTCCACTAGAGCATAAGTGAGGTCAGGCACTGATGTTGGGCGATTAGGCCTGGCTTGCGGCCGGCTTTCCAATTCATCCCAAAGGTGTTTGATGGGGTTGAGGTCAGGGCTCTGTGCAGGCCAATCAGGTTTTTCCACAACGATCTCGAAAAACCATATCTTTATGGACCTCGCTTTGTGCACGGGGGCATTGTCATGCTGAAACAGGAAAGGGCCTTCCCCAAAGTTTGGAAGTACAGAATTGTCTAGAATGTCATTGTATGCTGTAGAATTAAGATTTCCCTTCACTGGAACTAAGGAGCCTAGCCCGAACCATGAAAAACAGCCACAGACCATTATTCCTACTCCACCAAACTTTACAGTTGGCACTATGCATTGGGACAGGTAGCGCTCTCCTGGCATCCGCCAAACCCGGATTCATCCGTCGGACTGCCAGATGGTGAAACGTGGTTCATTACTCCAGAGAATGCGTTTCCACTGCTCCAGAGTCCAATGGCGGCGAGCTTTACACCACTCCAGCCGATGCTTGGCGTTGCGCATGGTGTTCTTAGGCTACCGGCAAACATTTATTATGCTGACGTTGCTTCCAGAGGCAGTTTTGAACTCGGTAGTGATTGTTGCAACTGAGGACAGACGAGTTTTACGCACTACGATCTTCAGCACTCTGCAGTACCGTTCTGTGAGCTTGTGTCGCCTACCACTTCATGGCTGAGCCGTTGTTGCACCTAGACGTTTCCACATAACAGCACTTACAGTTGACCGTGGCAGCTCTAGCAGGGCAGAAATATGACGAACTGACTTGTTGGAAAGGTGGCACCCTATGACGGTAACACGTTGAAAGTCACAGAGCTCTTCAGTAAGGCCATTCTACTGCCAATGTTTGTCTATGGAGATTGCATGGCGGTGTGCTTGGTTTTATACACCTGTCAACAACGGGTTTGTCTGAAATAGCCGAATCCACTAATCTGAAGGGTTGTCCACATGCTTCTGTATATATACTGTAGTGTAGATTTGAAAGATATTCCAGGTTAGTAGGCTTAATCTGTGTTGCTTTGATCGTCATGAGATGTTAACTGCAAGTGTGCTCAAATTACACATCAAGAAATTACCTAAAATACAGTATTATACCTGGGAATGTAGAATTTACAATATCTCATTTGTCAGTTCCATTTTGGTTTCAGGATGTGAATTAATTGACAGACTGTCCTTTCTCCATAGCTGTGAAGTACCTCCACAAACAAAAATAGTATGGGCTTTGAAACTTCACTCACTGTGTGTTTACAATTAAATATGGTACATACAGTGAAATGCTGAAATGCAAAGAAGCATATATTTTTAAAACAGGTTTTTGAACTCACGCAGTGGAATACTCAAGGATATGTTCTGGCTGAGCTCTGATGGCATTTTCGGTGAACTGCAGCAGAAAGTCTGGCAACTCGTGTGGAATATTAACACATCCATTCATTCCAGTGTGACTGCATCCACTTCCACTTGGATTAGGCCTAGACATGTCTGGGAACACGAGTGTCCTAATGGTGATCTAAGACAGAGAGAGTGAGCAAAATAATGAATTGTATCAACGGTTTTTATCTACTATTAATAATAGGCTATTAGCTATAGAACTTTTTCAGTTTAAACAGTTTAGTCATTTAGCAGACACTTATTTTTTTGAATTGTTTTTTATTTCACCTTTATTTAACCAGGTAGATCAGTTGAGAACAAGTTCTCATTTGCAACTGTGACCTGGCCAAGACAAAGCAAGGCAGTGCGACAAAAAACAACACAGAGTTACACATCGGAATAAACAAACGTACAGTCAAGAACACAATAGAAAATCTATATACAGAGTGCAAATGTAGTGCAAAATGCAGTAAGGTTAGGAAGACAATAAATAGGCCATAGTGGTAAAATAAATGACAGATTAGCATAATCACTGGAATGATGGAATGTGCAAATGATGATGTCCAAATAGAGATACTGGAGTGCAAAATTGAGCGGAAGTTAAAAAAAAATATATATGGGGATGAGGTAGTAGGATGGGCTATTTACAGAAGGGCTATATACAGGTGCAGTGATCGATAAGCAGCTTTGACAGCTGATGCTTAAAGTTAGTGAGGGAGATAGGAACCTCTAGCTTCAAGGATTTTTGCAATTCGTTCCAGTCATTGGCAGCAGAGAACTGGAAGGAATGGCGGCCAAAGGAGGTGTTGGCTTTGGGGGTGGTCAGTGAGATATACCTGCTGGAGCGCATGCTACGGGTAGGTGTTGCTATGGTGACCAGCGAGCTGAGATAAGGCGGGGATTTACCTAATAAAGACTTATAGATGACCTGGAGCCAGTGGGTTTGGCGACGAATATGTAGTGAGGGCCAGCCGATGAGAGAATTATCCAGAGCAACTTACAGTAGCAATTGCTCAAGGACACATCGACAGATATTTCACCTAATGGGCTTAAGGACCATTTCAGTTTTTATTTGTATTTATTTTTTTATTTAACCTTTATTTAACTAGGCAAGTCTGTTAAGAACAAATTCTTAATTACAATGATGGGCTTGAGGCCCTTTAGGTTACTGGCCCAATGCTCTTAAAGGCTAGGCTACCTGCTGTCCCCCTTAACTGCTAGGCTACCTGCCGTTTTTCTTTTCATTATTATTATTATTATTATTATTATTATTATTATTATTATTATTAACTTTATGTTCGCACCCCTATATCATCTCTGTATTCTGTTATTTAATTGAATTATTACATTACATATTTTTTGATTGGTCAGTGGGCTCCCAAGTGGCGTAGTGGTCTAAGTGTTAGAGGCGTCACTACAGACAACCTGGTTCGAATCCAAACTGTATCACAACCGGCCGTGATTGGGAGTTCCATAGGGCGGCGCACAATTGGCCCAGCGTCGTCCGAGTTTGGCCGGTGTAGGCCGTCACTAAGCCGAAACGCGTTGGCGTTTATTTGTCAAGCTATTTGAAATATTTCTATCGAAATGCTAAGTCAATAAAGTCTTATTTAAATCAAAGAGGTTACTCCGTTCGTTCTTCAATACTTCCTTGATGGAAAACGTAAGCTCCACGACTATTTTTTCTAACATTTTCGTTTAGACCTACTTTATGATGGTCATCCAATAGTTTTTTCTGCCAGCAAGCACAGGCATTCCGACATAAGGAGAACGATAAACACATTTTACTCCTCTGCGTTGTTGTTTAATTCGTTTATTTCTAAATGAATACCTACTAGGTAGGTAGCCAAGTAGCGTTAAGTCCTTGTGACGTGTGGCGTTGTGCTACTATGGTCTCTCATTTTTTGGTGATCTACAGAAAACACTAGGCTATCACTAGAGGGGAGTATTTAGCTTTCTATCTAGCAGCCAGACATCAGCGGGATCAGTGCCGCATTGAATGCAATTTCTTTGTGATTTTAATAAACCTAATGAAATTACAGTGAACATTATATTTCATGTTTGGGGAAGGCTACCAAAATGTTTTCATCCGAAACTGCTCACAAGAAACAGACTAGAAGAATATAATGATATTTGGAAAAGTTCCTAAGTGCTTCCATAGCTAATTTCCGCTTAATTAGGCCTATGATTTCGATAGGGGACATCAAGGCGACAACGGGATAGTGACTTTGAATAACGGGACATGCCTTGTCAAATCATGGGGTGATGGAGGTAGCTGGTAGGCCAATAGACTAAAATGAGTTGTTTCTCGCCCTACATGTAGAAATGAAGTTAATAAATTGAATTGTGTTTCAGAGCAGTAGCCTAACTTCATTGTCGTGATGAAATTGTATTGGTCACATACACATATTTAGAAAATGTTATTGCCGGTGTAGCGAAATGCTTTTATTTCTATTTGGCAGGGTGATTTTTAATTTTGTGTTACCTATGTTGGGACAAAATACATATGCTATTGGTTAGAATTTGTTATATTTTTTTAAATCTCACGGCTTCTTGTCAACTTTCTCCACAGCAGTTCATTAATCTCAGCAATCTAGTGAAAATGGAAAGGAGTGTGTTTAGGGGGCGTGGGTATAAGGACGGAGGGGTCCAATTCTAGGCTATTGTTAGGAATACACCCTGCAGCTGATCCAGGCTGTGCTGATACAGCTCCTATCTGCGCGATTGGCGGATTTTACAATAAATATGAAGGCAAGGGATTTGGAGGAAGATATGGGATTCGTACTTTTATGACTTTATTTTCTGAAAACGACTTAGGTTATAGATGTAAAATCATGTTGATGCTTGTTTTATAGCCAGAGCACTTTCATTATGCAGCTTTCGTGACATCACTAGAATGAACTGTCAAAAAAAACGTTCTAATGCAACCATATGCTGATGCCTTGACTTTATAGGCTAGAGCTAATTTTCTGGGATGCTCCGGGCTATATTATACTCAAGACGTGGGGCGTTTAGTGTAAATTCGGTGTTTTCCCAGCAGAACAACCCATTTGAAATCGTACGGTATATTCATTGTGTCACACGCGCCTTGGGTTCCTTTTGTGGCGCCGGGGCTGGGAAAGGAGGAGGTTGAATTTTAAACAATAGAGCGCAAAGTACAGCCCAAGCACAAGGACGGAAACCCACGACTGAAAAGCGAGCGCCTGTGACAAAGAACTCAAGAACATGAAGAAGCCAGCTCGTGCTGCACTGATTTGGTTAAAGTAATCACTGGATATATTTTGTACTACATTGTGTCTCTTGAAATCCTCAAGGAGAAAACAACATGAATTCAGCTGAAGCAGCCGAGGAGGGACCGAATGATTCAGATACGGATGCGTTTTTCAAAACCGGTAGGATGAAAGTACAATATTTTAAACCCTTTCTTTAAGTGAAGTGTAACGTTTTGATACATGCAATGCTGTATGGGGTAAGCCATTGTCTTGAACCTATGACAAATCATCTCTTGCCGTAGCCTCAATTGGTTTATGTTGGAGGATGTGAGTCCCTCGGTTTAGGTACCAGTACTCAAATCTAATGAGGACTAAAATATAAGAAATGTGCTATTCACTGACACTCTTTAAGCATTGAATTGAGGATATCTGTAGAATTATGTGATACGTTTTTGTTATAACGTTTATATCATATGTGTGTATAAGGGACACACTGTTGCTTTTGTTCACCACTCATTATTGCACCACCTTGAACTAATGACTCACCGCATGCAAACACACTCACGCACGCACGCACACACACCAGAAGAAGTTGACACCTTGGGATGATCTTATGCTATCCATCAAGAAACACTGGACTCCTTAAATGAGTGGCTGTATGTTAGTGGGTGACTCCATCAGAGGGGAAAGGTAGTTTCTCAAGGAACAACCCTGACACTTGTCATGTTTAGAGTCTCTTCACAGCATCATGTGGGTTTAGGATCTATGACTGTATTCCTGCGTAGTCTGCTGTGCCCGTGTCCGTGTGTCTGTCTGTCACACACATTCTGTATGCTCTACTGGAGGGGGACACACCCTGCCTCTCCATCTCACTATAGTCTGGTGCATGCTAATCACACCCAGCTCTGCCGCCACACACCCACTAGTTTTCATCTCACATGAAAATCTACAGTATATCTCCATTTACAGCTAAATCAGTGGGACAAGTGGTTATTAGAGCCGGGCAAATACTAGGGCTGTGTCCCAAATCGCCCTCTATTCCCCATAGGGTGCCCTATTCTTTTAGTTGTGGCTGTCTGACTGTGTTCCTTTCTTTTTTGATGTGCGTTTTAGAATGAGAGTAGGAACTCCCTCCTTCCTCTTGCTTTAGAGGAAGGTCATACTGGAGAGGCTCTTACTGTTTTTATGCAAAGCATCTTCTTTGTAATCCATCAGGCAGCCGCCTCAGTGGGTTGGCGAGCAGATGAGAACCAGGAAGTAGGACAAAACACATGCTGGGGGAAAAGTGGCGCCCCAGCCCCTAATACATTGTGCCTTTTGGTGTCAAGGTATACGGAACCACAACAGCACTGACTTTTTCTTCCTCTATGCCAAAATGGAATTGAAATGATTCACAGATGGCGAGATCAGTAAAAGCCACTGGCGAGGAATATTACTTTTCTTTGGTGGTACAGTGGAGACCATGCGAGGACATCTATTCCTGTTTCTCCGTAGGTCTATCAGTGCTATTGATACACCATGGCAGGACCTACCCTGGGGGCAGGCAGGCTGGGGGTACTATAAAAGATCCCTGGCCCGGTCCCACTCAACCACAGCACCAACCAGAAGTGGGTGTTTGCCCTGCGAGAGAAAGACATTATGTGGCTGAATGCGCTGTAATCCATTCACATCGGCCGGCTGAAAGAGCACTAAAGTGGGTTTATGTCCTGAGTCACACAGGAGTCTCCATGCCTGCTTATTCAGAGCTTAGAAGTAGATTAACCTTGAATGCAAACTTTAATTCTCCCCTCATTGTAAAGTGGATTCTGACTAGAAGCATTTTCTCGCGTACAGGACATAGGTCTTTCGCTTGCAAGGTTCACAAAGTAACCAGAGGGCTTTGTGGAACTGTTTTTCTCCCTCCGTCTGGTATGTAATTGGTAGCCATGGCAATCACTTCTCTGGGTAATTTTGCCTGCTGCCCCTGGCTTTTAACAAGTAGCGCCCTAGCAGAGCAAGGGCCATCATTAGTCCAGGTAATAATTGCTGGAGATTGACAGAGGCAGCTCGTGGATCAATATCCAAATTGCTTTAGCAATTCAGTCCGCAGGAAATAAGTCAAGCTAGGAAAAAGCCCAGAGCAGCTGGGTCGGAAGGAGCTACTTTAGTTGATTGGACCAACATTGTGAATATGAAGTAGGCTTGCTAACCAAATTAATTGATAACACGACTAGGCCTACATTTTGGTTTAAAACAGGATTATAAAACCCAGATCAAAAACTATATTTTGAGTTACACAGTTCATAAGTGGCTATGGGGCATTGTAGGGGGCTAGCTCCATTAATTATTAAAATCCCTGGCCAGTGTGTTGGTGCTAGAGATAAGAGTGGGTTGGAGTGTGTAGTCACACAGCTTGCTCAAATCTGCTAGAGCAGCTGGTTGACCCTAGTGCCCCCAGGACCTTAATTTTCCACTTCACTGTGTGACCTGCTCCCTCTCTGGAGCCAATGGTTGCATCCCAAATGGCACCCTATTCCCTATATTGTGCACTACTTTTGACCAGGAAATGACCAGGAAATAGGGTGCCATTTGAGATGGACAAAATGACATATAGGCTGAATGGTGCTGAGAGCTCTTAGGTTATGGTACTTAATATCTTCGCTCACGGTCATAGTTTGTTGAGGGGCTAGCCTTTTTATTTTAGTTAAAAGCTAAGATTAACCGTTGATAGCTCCATCTAGTTAATATAAGGGCACTGCAGATGAGGCTCTCCATGCATTCAGTCATGTGATTCATATGTGGCGTTGCACATGCATACATAAAACATTGCAAAGTAATTGGCTCCCCAGTGTCAGAAAAAATATTGACATTAATTCACACGCCTGTGAATATACCTTGCTTTGTTTTGTTATTTTTTTCACTTAATTTCCCCTTTAGTAATAGACCTAGGCTATATTAAGTTAGTTAAAAGTAATAAATTAAATAAATGATGATCATTGCCATCAGCCAATGTGTATAGCCTACCTTAGTGCAGTGTCTATTTTGCCAGGTCATGCATTGAAAATTGAGACAGTATAGGCTAGTCCCTATGCCACTTTACCCACCCCCTGCACATTTGCTCTGGCCAAACACAACGCAGGTCTGCGTGTTTTGATCTTGGCACATGAAAGAGAATCTGTGAAAGAGAATGAAGCACTGCTGACTGAATGGAGTTATGGTGTCCCTGCAGTCTGAGAGCCAGGCAGGCAGACAGGTTCCCCCCCATCGAGACAAGCTTTGGCCTGGGTACTGCATCACCGGGCCGCCCCCTCCTCCTGGTAGTGATACCAGGCCTGGCCCGGCCTGGCCGTGGTAGTTAATGACTGCTTTGCTGTGCTGTGCTCCATGCTGTGTGGGTAGCAGCCAGGGGGGAAGAACAATGGGCTCCCATGCCCCCGCTGTAGAGCCGGAACAATGGGTGTGTGCTGAGCTGAGGGCCTTCCCCGTCCCATCTCTGCCCATCCCTTCTCTCCCAGTCCCCTCTCCCCTCGGCCCCCAGGGAGGAAAATGGCTAATTTGCCGACGTAAACGACTGGGGTAATAGAGAGAGTGAGAAAAAAAATTGTGAGGATTATTGAGTCATGATCTGACGTAGAGGAGGGAGGGAGAGAGGGAGAAAGGAAGAGGGATGTCCCCCACTTCTAAAAGCAGCAGGCTCCTCACCGCTCATGACAAACCATATGCTGTCAGTGTTTTCTTGGGGGCGGGCTGGTTGGTTAGTCTTAGAGGGTAATGGAGGGAGATCTTATTAGCTGATCCATCGCTGCTGCTGCTGGAATATCTAAGGCTTTTAGAGAAATTGACAAGGTAGTCAAAGCACCTCCCTAAGGACAGCATCTGGGCAATTCCACGTTAACAGAATTGCGCTGAGACTTAAAATGTATGCCAAACAAAACCAAAAAAGAACGGTGCAAAGTTTAGTAACAGAATTTCCAAAAACTCTGTTAAATGTGTTCTGGATTTTGATTCGACGATGTCTGAATGGGGTGTCAGCTATGACATGACACATTGACTTTGAAAACATTATTTTGGTTATTGAACTACAGTAAGTGAAGTGGATTTATACCCTACCCCGTAACGGAATTGTGGTAAC
Organism: Thymallus thymallus; assembly: GCA_023634145.1. Lineage (NCBI taxonomy): Eukaryota > Metazoa > Chordata > Actinopteri > Salmoniformes > Salmonidae > Thymallus > Thymallus thymallus. The sequence goes on along the minus strand of CM042408.1, from coordinate 25,597,761 downwards.
AGAATTTCATCATGGGTCCCTGATCTGTACTTCACAGAAATGCATAATTATGGATATGAACGTCATTCTCTTCATGGTGATGTATCCTGAATAGGTATACATATGCATTATCCACCTTTGCATATTTTGGTATTATTCTACACACTGGCTATTATTTTAATAAAATCTGCTCCCAAACAATACCAAATTTGGTTGGACCTGACCAAATTTGAAACAATCATAGACGTCTATGTTTTACAATATTGGACATTAAAGTATAGCTCAGTAGAGTACAGAACAGTACAGTAGAGTTCAGTATAGTACATTATAGTGTACTCAACTCTAGTGTGCTTTACTCTGTATTGTACTGTACTGTCCAAACTTGTGAACCCAACTGTGGTTTGTGACTATTATGATTTCCCATTCTAGCCATTGCAGAAATTCCATTACTGATTTTATGGGAAATTTAAAGCTTTAATCACTTAATAATTCATAAACAAATGTTTTATCAGTAAAAACACTACAACTAATTGGTAGGTCTACCTTTACTTGTTACTTTGGTGAACTTTCATTATCCTCCCTCCTCATGAGGGATAGAAATGTGAAAATATCTTAAAGATATGTGGGTTTGGCCCGAGTGGCGCAGTGGTCTAAGGCGTCACTACAGACCCGGGTTGGCCCAGCGTCTTCCGGGTTAGGGGATGGTTTGGCCTGCTGGGATGTCCTTGTCCCATTGCGCTCTAGTGACTCCTTGTGGTGGTCCGGGGCACATGCACGCTGACTTCGGTCGCCAGCTGTATGGTGTTTCCTCCGACACATTGGTGCGGCTGGCTTCCGGGTTAAGCGAGCAGTGTTTCAAGAAGCGGTACGGCTTGGCGGGGTCGTGTTTCGGAGGATGCATGGCTCTGGACCTTTGCCTCTCCCGAGTCCGTACGGGAGCTGCAGCGATGGGACAAGACTGTAAAAACCAATTTTAATATCACGAAATTGGTGAGAAAAGTGGTAAAAAATTAATAAATAAATAGATGTGTGGGTTTTTGGTAATGAAATTTCAAAGACAAGGCAATGTTTCTTAAACTTACAGAAGGCAGAACAATTATTAAAAACTAAATGTAAGTGTTGATATTAGTTGGCAGGGGTCTTTACTTCCAGGTTTTTGTGTTTTGATGTATTTCTAATACCTTGTAAGACATTTTCTGGTAGATGTTTTCTAAGACCTCTTTTCCATCTGTTTGACCAGAAATCAAAACCTTTGCTTATTCCTATTTTTTAGGATGGAAAATGGTTGAAAAATGTACACTGAGTCAGGGTTTCTGTTAGGAAAATGTGGTGCCAGACAGGGTGCGTAACCTGATTAGGGCGTCCACCCACGGTGCTCAGAATGACATAAATCCCATTTAGATTATGGTAATTCATATTAACAGAACATGCAAGTCGAGGATGCAACCATGTGCGGTCCTTACCGAATTCTGATGTGAACTTTTTGAAGATGTTAGAGTTCCTCAGCCAACAAGACAAGTAACAAACAGCAAAATCACTAGCCTATGTCAATCTACTATCCCCCATAGTAGAAAAGTTGACCTATTCTATTGGTCAGCTTGTTGAGAAAGAAATAGCCTATTCCAATCAGACTGAGACAGTTTATCCCAAATTCATAGAACCAGTAGGCCTATGGTACATAACAAAAAATACAATAAATAAAAGGTATGAGTCTGATGCAACAGATCAGAATGTTTAGCTTAAAATGTTGCTAAACTATTATTTCTTCACATTATAAGCGCAGCAATGCGCACAACGCAGTAGGCTACGCACAAATCAGTGGATGCTGGTGGGAGGAGCTATGGGAGGACGGGCTATTTGTATTGGCTAAATGGAATGGAGTCAAATGTGGTTTCCACACATTTGATGTGTTTGATGCGTTCCATTTATTCCATTCCAGCCATTACAATAAGCCCGTCCTCCTATAGCTCCTCCCCTGGCACGAATGTTCATTCCATAATGCAATTAGCAGGAAAACTCTGAAAGGGCACCACCGTGCATGCGAGCGGTTTCATGTGACAGAGATGAAAATATCCATTCGAAATTTTGAAAGAGCAGAGCTCTAATATGCATAGACTAGCATGGGTTGCTAATATGACTAGGATTGTGCCTTTGGCTACTGGACAATTAAAGAAAGTTGATAAAATAATTGCCTCCACAGATATGGTCTGATTTTGGCTAGGCTACGAGGTAAGACATGCCTCATAATATGTATTAAAACTTTCAGGTTTCAAACAAGTAAATAGATGTTTTCAAAATGCATACTGCCTCCAGCTCATTGTAAAGTGGTGTGTGACGCGCTGATGAAGCCTGCCTTCAGTTGCCTATGTTTGCTGTTTGAGATACTGTAGTAGCAGCTCTTGCACGGTCTGACAGATTTTCCTCTCAAAGGCTCTGTATCTGTATACTGTACACGTATGATAAATAAGAAACATAACGAATATACTGTACACGTGCACCAATTTAATTCCACTAAATTACGCAAATTAACCTAAAGACCAATAATCATGAACAGTCAAATGTATTTCCATCAGTGAATGGGCTAAAGAGCATTATTTCAAAATAATGAAATTCTCCCGGAGTGTTGCCTGGAGTGTAGATGAAGGCCTTTTAAGCCTTTTAAGACATGGATTGTGTATTATTTTTTTTTTTTATTGAACCTTTATTTAACTAGGCAAGTCAGTTAAGAACCCTATTCTTATTTACAATGACAGCCTACCTATAGGCTCAGCCAGTGGAGCAAATTAGGGTTAAGTGCCTTGCTCAAGAACACATCGTCAGGTTATATGTGTGCCATTCAGAGGGTGAATGAGCATGACAAAAGAATGAAGTGCCTTTTGAACAGGGAATGGTAGTAGGTACCAGGTACACTGGTTTGTGTCAAGGTGTTCTTAATATTTTGTACACTTACTCGCCTTCATTTCTAAAAAATATAGACTCTTAGCTTTCATTTGAAAATGCCATGGCCATCTCATACACCAGATCTCAACCCAATTGAACACTTATGGGAGATAGCATTTTCCAGCACCGTCAACAAAACACCAAATTATGGAATTTCTCGTGGAAGAATGGTTTCGATCCCTCCAATAGAGTTCCAAACACTTGTAGAATCCATGCCAAGGTGCATTGAAGCTGTTCTGGCTCGTGGTGGCCCAACACCCTATTAAGACTAAAATGTTGGTGTTTCCTTTATTTTGTCAGTTACATGTGCCTGATAGTGTAAGCTTGAAAAGAGCTCAGGGCTTTAAACCAAAATTCTGTCAGCTGTGGCCACCAGATTTTAGCATAAGAATGATCTGAAAGGCCTAAATAGTGCTGTTTTTGAAAGGGGTAGGCAGTGGTGTAAAACATTTCAGTAAAAATGCATGAAAGTACTACTTAAGTAGTTTTGGGGGGTATCTGTACTTTACTATTTATAATTTTGACTACTTTTACTTCACTACATTCCTAAAGAAAATACATTTCGAATGCAGGACATGAAAATGGTCTTATTCACACTTTTTCCACCATGGCGGGAAGTAGGGGGACTGGTCATTTTATAACCCTGTACTGACAATTATGGACAAAGAACGTCCGTGAAAATAATAAAACGACAGTCAATCATAATGCATTGATTTGAGAAATAAAATATGGTTGTTGTCTTTGAGTCATCTCTGTAGTCAAGTCCGCTGTCATCAAGTCCGCAGTTTCCTGTGCCAGTGAGTTTGTGCAGAGTAGAAAAGCTATGTTCAGGTATTTTATAAATGTTTGCTAAGTTCACCAAGGAGGAGTAGCCTATTTAGCTAGCTAGCTACTGTAGATGAAGTAAGCTCACTTCCTCGTGGTCCAGTAGCTTAGCTAACTAACGGCTAACGTTAGCTAGCTTAAAATGCTCCAATATGGTGCAAATCAAGCTAGCTAACTGGCTAGCAAAGCTAACTAGCTTTTGTACAAAGCCAAAGAGGTACAGGCAAGCAGAAAAATGAGGCAACGCTGAAACAGGAGATGTTGACATGCCAGAGTGAGACGCGTATGTGAGGGTTTGACTGAGATTAGGCCTCTGATTCCCACCAGGGGGAGTGATAGGACCACAATCAAACCCTCACATCCTAACTAGGGGAGATTAATGATCCTCAATCAGAGACAGCTGTATAGGGTTATCTCTGATTGGGGATGGTATTTAGGCACCCCACACATCCACCTGTGTGTGGAACATTGTTCGTGTTTGTACATGACTGCATTTGTGTTGCAGCACGTAAGTCACTTTGCTTTACTCTACTTTGTTGTTTTTTAACTTATTAGTATTAATAGTAAAATAAAAGGAATGTCTCTCCACGAACGCTCCGTCTGTCGTCCCTTAACACCGCATTGTGACAGCGTAGGATGTGCCTGGGACAAGAGCCAGCTTTGACTTGGCAGGACATAATTCCTTCTTGCTGTCACGAGTTGGTGGAAAGAGAGACCAAGGCGTGGCGCAATCATAGTTCGACATGTTTAATTTATAGAATTATTCAACATGACGAACTAACAAACAAAACACAATGTAACAAAACGTAACAGACTTACTTTAATAATAATGACCCACACCTAGGATGTGGGACCTACAAACATATGTAGGATCCCTAATTAGAGACAATGCACAGCAGCTGCCTCTAATTAGGGATCCAACACAAAACCCCCACATAGAAAATAAATTATAGATCTGTCAGACTCTGACCATGGCTATATAGAGAAGCACTTGCATAGTTGTTAATAATAATACTAATAATAATATTTATTTCATATAGCGCTTTTCATTACAAACAGAATCTGTCACTTAAAAAAAAAACAACAGAAAGCTTTGACTGCTTCAGATGATTTTTTGAACAATTATAACGATTTTTGTGATCATTTCATTTGCCTGAAAATTAATTGTTACCCCAAATTCCATGATCAACTGTTCATATGGAGGCATCTGTTCAAGAATTGAACTCCAATAATTCATCAATGTTGACTTGGATTTTGACTGCCTGCCTGGTCCACAGTGATTTAGAAATGGAACTGGTGGTGGCGTAGGTGGTCAATAAAATACCCAAAACAATATTGATTTGGAGCACCAGCTCGGTGACTCCGCCAATGAGAGACAGTGCTACTGATGTAATGGCAGTGGTCCATTGGTTGGCTCAGGGAGTCGGTGCTAAGCTAATTACATGGGGGTCAAGCACGGCACTACCCCCTGAAAAAGTCAAATTAACCACTCATAGCAGTAATGTGAGGATGATAGTCGGATGGCTGGGTCCTGAGTGGCTTCCTACTAGATAAGGGAACACAAAGGCAGAGTGGAGCAGGGTCAGGAGCAGCCTGCTAGGGGTGTGTTTGTGTGCGTGCGTGTGCGTGTGTGTGTGTGTGTGGAAAGATTAGACTCTCAAACACCACTCCACATCAAGGGTCCACCGGGAAGGAAAGCATGCTAACCAGAGGATACCATTGGATGATGTGCTCTTGACTTTCTCTCGGGTAGGACTGGCACTTAGAGGCCCATAGGTAAACCCCCCTCTTTACCAACCCTCTATCCACCAACAACAGGGGATTCGGCGGTGGTCTGAGTCTCAGTTTCTGGCTGCAGGATTCTAGGGGGCTAATAGCTATGATATCCATTTTCATTTTCTCATTATATGAGAGAGTTGGTAATTTCAAGGGAAAGCTCAAGCATTCTCCTGTTGTTATTGCTCTCTTCCATCAGAAAAAGCCCCATCATCCTCATTCCCTGTCCTGGTCATGGATGCAGTGTCTGTGTGTGTGCGTGCAAGTGTATGTGTGTGTTTGTGCGCCTGCCTTAGCCCCTGACCTTCCTCCTCTCTCAGCACTCAGCCCTGACACACCCCGTCAGCCACAAGGTCACATGGGATGGAGCTGGAGAGAACTCATTAATTTTTCATAATCTCCTGCTCTGCTCACTCCAGTCAACTCACTGTATTCCTCCACTGCTCTAAGCTGGGCTTGTGTCCCAAATGGCACCCTATTACGCTGTATATTAAAGATGCCCCTGCAGCATCAGCTGTGTTGCTTTATGTCTTGAAAAGATGCCTGAAGGCTTCTGTTTCGGACGATGGCGGAGGTTCCTCTCGGATGATTAATCTCTATCACAGAAATGGCTCTTAGGGCTGCTTAACATATGTGGGACGAACTAAAATGCAGAATGATGCCAACAGTTAAGACCTGTTCATGAATAGCCTGTTAGAAAAGTGCAGAGTGTTTTCAGCACACTTCCCACAAGATTGGTCTGGTGTCAACATGCACAGAAAAAGCCCTGGGTAAGCCAAATAAGGGGAGGAGACAGCCAGCGAGCCAGGATCACACTGTCGAAGGAAAGATGCCTTGCTTAACACTTTTCCAACACTATATTTCACTGTAACTAGAGCAGGGACAATTTAGAAGAAATGGGTGTGAACAGGGTGTTAGAGATGCCCCATAGAGATATTACAGGGTTTTAGAGACGCCCCATAGGGATATTACAGGGTTTTAGAGATGCCCCGTAGGGATATTACAGGAAGTGATGCCTGTAAAATGCCTGTAAAGCAATCACCTCTACATCTTCGTACGCTCTCTGATAACTGTAACAGGCACAGCTGTGCACAGTGTTGCACACCAATACTATACACACCCAAGTAGGGCAAAGCTCTAGTAACAGCATATTAACAGCAGTAACAGTATCTATACTGAAGTACTCTGCTGTTACTGTTGTAATTACAGTGTTACCGCACAGGTATAAGAGTGAGTCAATGTAAACTTATTTTCACCAAAAGAGTGAGGGTGTCTCTAACATGTGGGAACCCAGTTGAGTATGGCGGGTTTCTTCTTTTTTCTCAGTGTATAGGCCTAAAATGAGTAACCATATGCTTGTGATTAGGTGTGTGACTAGGAGTGGAAGCCCACTGATGAATTTAAAACAGTCTTTCTAAAAACATAACAAACAAGCGAGGCTAAAGCAAACAAAATGCTTTATTCTTTCCTCACGTCAGCCACACAAACTCCCTCAACACTTTGGGTTTTCTGATGCAGAACTACTTTTAGACTGGATTCCCCTAAAGATTATGACATTTAAAATATTCATGTCCATTGGTCGCACTGCAAACCCCATTTGTTTCTGTGTACCTTTTCCATCGTTTCCAGGGCTGCATCCCAAATTGCAGCCTATTTACTAAATAGTGCACTACTTTTGACCATGGGCTCTGGTCAAAAGTAGTGCACTATGTAGGGAGTAGAGTGCCATTTCGAACGGAACTCAGTTCTCACTGGGCTCCTGACTGTGCAGAGTGCAGGCCCAGAACCAAGTTGCATCACAAATGGCACCTTATTTCCTTATTTCCTTCCCACGTTTGATCTGGGCCCATTGATCTGGTCGGCTGCTGTGTATTTTGGCCTGAGCAGGGCTATGTTGATGACTCCTCGGGGCTAGCTGGCACGGACTGGTCTGAAACATAATTACAATGGAAGCCCAGCTGACTGCAGTCATTATTAATGAGCTGACCTTTCACAGTGACCTTCGCTGTGTGTTTAATGCAAAACAAGCCAGTTGTAGATGTGCTGTTTGCAACATGCAGGGGTGTACTACTCCGTTATGTATACCAAATTACCAAACGTATGTGGACACCTGCTCATCGAACATCTCATTACAAAATCATTGGCATTAATATGGAGTTGGTCCACCCTATGCTGTTATTACAGCCTCCACTGTTCTGGGAAGGCGTTCCACTAGAAGTTGGAACATTGCTGCAGGGACTTGCTTTCATTCAGCCACAAAAGCATTAGTGAGGTCCGGCACTGATGTTGCGCGATTAGGCCTGGCTCGCAGTCGGCATTCCAATTCATCCCAAAGGTGATCGATGGGGTTGAGGTCAGGGCTTTGCAGAACAGTCAAGTTCTCCCACACTGATCTCGACAGACCATTTCTGTATGGACCTCACTTTGTGCACGGGGGCATTATAATGCTGAAACAGGAAAGAGGCTTCCCCAAACTTTTGTCACAAAGTTGGAAGCACAGAATCATCTTGAATGCCATTGTATGCTGTAGCGTTAATATTTCCTTTCATTGGAACTAAAGGGCCTAGTCCGAACCATGAAAAACAGCCCCATTATTCCATTACACCACCATACGTTACAGTTGCCACTATGCATTTGGACAAGTAGCGTTCTCCTGGCATCCACCAAACCCAGATTCGTCCGTTGGACTGCCAGATGGTGAAGCGAGATTCATCACTACAGAGAATGCGTTTCCACTGCTCCAGAGTCCAATGGCGGCGAGCTTTAGACCATTCCAGCCAACGCTTGGCGTTGCACATGGTATACTTAGGCTTGTGTGTGGCTGCTTGGCCATGGAAACCCATTTCATGAAGCTCCTGAGGAACAGTTCTTGTGCTGACATTGCTTCCAGAGGCAGTTTGGAACAACCGAGGACAAACGATATTTACGCGCTACACGCTTCAGCACTCAGCGGTCCCCTTCTGTGAGCTTGTGTGGCCTACCACTTCATGGCTGAGCCGTTGTTGCTCCTAGACGTTTCCAATTCACAATAACAACACTTACAGTTGACCGTGGCAGTTTTAGCAGGGCAGAAATTTGGTGAACTGACTTGTTGGAAAAGGTGGCATCCTATGACAGCGCCACGTTGAAAGTCACTGAGCTCTTCTGTAAGGCCATTCTACTGCCAATGTTTGTCTAAGGAGATGCTTGGCTGTGTGTGCTCAATTTTATACACCCGCCAGCAACGGGTGTGGCTGAAATAGCTGAATCCACAAATTTGAAGGGGTGTCCACATGTGTGTGTGTGTGTGGACCATCCTGCTGCTTCTTCTCATCTGCGTTTGGGAGTGATGAAAACAGCATCATGTCGATGACATCATTGATATGCGTGTTCCTCTCAGGTTCTGTAGTGTGGACTGAATTCTCCTGGCTCTACTCAACACCACATTTTAAACATATCAACCTACCTTTGAGTGGAGACAGACAGAAAGACTCAGCAATCATCCATGTCTGCTATTGTTGTTTTCTTTGTGGTTGCATGGCTGAATACCTCTGGTTTTGTTCTAATTCAGTGTTGATTTGGTCTGTGATTGTTGATGGAAGGATCTCTAAGTTAAATACATGCATTTAAAGACACACACAGACCCTATATGGACTGGCTAGAGTTATGTGCATGGCGTGCTGTAAATTGCAGTACATGCCCCTCTCACAGGGCACAGTAAAAACCCAGGGTTATATTGGAGGTGAGTTTTAGCAATATCTGTTAGAAGGTTGGGTTACACACACAGGGATTACTTTGGGTCCCCTACAAGGTACACTGCCGAGTTCACTGCACTGGACCCATAATACCCATATATTAGAGCTTACTAGAAACATCTGGAAAAGCCATTCGCCCACGGAGAGACCAGCTCATCACATCTAGTGAAAAAGCCTTTAGACTTTACCCGAGTAGGAAAATATGTCTTACAGATCAATGGTACAGAGCTGGTGCTCGCCCCATTATGGATGCCCGCTCTTTGACTGTGCCTGCGTCCCAAATGACTGTCACAGTCTTGCATTAGGAGAGACCAATTCGCAGCCCACTCGTTGTAATTGTAGTTCGACATAGTTTTATTCTTACATAAACTATAAATTAGTCAGAACTAGTCAAATTAACAACAAAATACACCAACGGAAGAGAACACACTTACTTTGTGATGTGTGCAGACAATGACATCAAGATATATAACGACCCACACAAAGGTGTGGGACATACAAACATATGTAGGATCCCTAATTAGAGACAATGCAGTGCAGCTGCCTCTAATTAGGGATCCAACACCAAAACACCACACAGAGCCAGAAATAATAGACCTGTCAGACTCTGACCATGGATACATAGAGAAGCAAATAGGCTTCTCTATGGCCAGAGCCTGACAATGACATCGTATTTCCTTTTTAGTGCACTGCTTAGTGCACTATAGGGCCCTGGTCAAAAGTAGTGCACTATAAAGGGAATAGGGTGCCATTTGGGACGCAGTCTGTGAGAACTACAGTGAAGCCACGATGGGTCCCTCATTCCACCCATCTCCCTTTGTCAGATGGTATTGGGAATTGACTCCATCAGCAGAGTCAGATGTGTGAATAGCGTGTCATCCAGGATCTGTAAAGAAGTTAAAAGGTGGTGAGCGCGGAGTAGCTGGGCCTGATTGCTGTGTTTTAATACCACACTTGGAGTGCTGTAATGGTCGAGTTCGCCCAGTGTATAACACAGCTGCTGAATTAATGAACGCACTGGGAGCATTGGCACCAGAGCTGTGCAGCTGCAATGCCAGGATGAACTAACTGTGTGTTTTAAAAGTCTCAGTGAAGGAGAGCGAGAGAGGAGTAAGAGCCAAACCCATTCCAATCGAAGCCTGATCAGTGGGCCGTTTCAAAGGATCAAAGCGAAGAAGCCCCATATACTAATTTCAGTTTGGATGCACACACAGGAATCACATCTGGTGTGAATCCAACTCAGTTGTTTGTGAAATAAAGAAGTGTTTTGCACTAGATACAACATGACTAATCACAAAAACCAACGGAAGTGGAGCATCTAAAGGCCACGTTTGGCTGCAAAGCTATTAAATCGAATGTAATCAATAGCGTGCCACAGTCACATTGTCATTCAAGCAACACTTTGTTTCATTTCTGGCCTCAGGTTGTTTGAATTAAACGCACACTTGGATTTCATTGGCACTTGTCGGCACTATTTCATGCCACCTGGGTTGATTGTGTGCCAATGTACAGCTCACAGTCACCGGATAATCTATTAGCGTGATGGAAAAATAAATGGATGTTTAACAAGTGTAGCCTAACTACTTGTCTCACTTTGAAGCCTCATTCACATCACTATTCTGCAGATTAAGTGGCCCACCTGGCTAAACAGACTCTAGTCCAACTGAATATGCCTGCAATCCTATCAGAACTAAAACACTATTGATTACAATATGATTCATTCCATTTTTATAGACCACTGCAAAGGAAGAAACATACACAGAGCTTTGTGCTACTGTAGTGTGTTAAAGTGGTAGTTATACAGTTTATGCCGTATGGTCAGGAAACAAACAGGAATCTGCCCCTAGTGAAAGTGTGATGATGGTGCTGGAGAAGGCAGCTCTCCAAATATGTCAAGGAGTTAAACTCCACATGTAGGCAAGATTCAGAGTCAAAGTGCAGAAATGTGAAATGTGTTCATTTGACTTGGATAGCTTTCTCTGCCTTGCTGCTTTTATTCAAAGAAGACATAGTCAGATTTGGAGTCCGGTGGGCATCGCATGCAGCGGTTTGTGTATGTATCCTAGACCTAGATGCTTGGAAAAGGCTGCATTGCCTCTGACATAAAACTCTCCTTTAAAATTTCCCCCTGCCTCCTTATGGAGCTGATTGAGAGATCAATCCTATTTGCTTCGCCCACAAATGGAGTTCTGCCAGCTATGCAGTGCAGTAGCTATGTCGTCTGGCAGGGGATCGGTGGATTTCTCACCATGTTGCCAACTATGTGTGGTCAATTTAAATTGTCCAATTCTTTTTCAATTGGGTGGGGGAATAATTAATTTCTCAACTGGAGTTTTTTTAGAGGCTCTGCAGTGGCCTTCGCTTACTATCACATGCATTGCTGCGTCAAAGTGTAGTCTACTTCCTTCCCAAATTGTATTGTAAAAACAGATTAAAGCTCATTTACTCCTGCTGTTTTATTTTGTAATTCTTGCACTGTCATTGTGGATACAGGCTCACTGCACGAAAAGAGAAGGACTTACTGTGTCAAACCATGATTGACTAAACAGACCCTGCAAATGGGGGCCTGTGTAGATTTTATAGAACAAAGAGGAAAGCTTGACCAATGGCTTTTCAGTCGAGTGCGGAGTACGTAGGATAGAGAAATCAACCAAATTAAATCAGCTATTGAACTGTCACCGCAGGACTGCTGAAGGGCTTATGACTATGACCCGGGGCCTTGGTTTGAAATACTGATTGTGATAGCAGCACATGGGATGCTAATCATGCTATGCTACAAAGTTATTGGACAGATGGGAGAACGTACAGTATTATGATGAAAGCTGGATTAATTATTTACAGGACTTCTCTGTACATTTCTGTATCAGAAACATTCATCTCGTGAGCTGTTAATAGGACAAACTGTTGGCAGCTGGTAGGCAATTTGGCTCCAGTGAGTACCTGGTTGTCATGTCTCTCTTAAAGGTCCAGCAGCAGCTGGTGTCTAGTTCATGTAGGCACATGTCCTCTCTAGTCGTCTGGTCCGAAGACCCACTCCATTCCTCCCTATACACTTCAGCCCTCCACTCACAAGGCCAAGCCCAGCTGTTCTGTCTGAGAAAACTGATAGGCCTAATTTGACTGGGATTAAAATAAAGATATGAAAATATTGGGCATGGCATTACCTATGAAACATGTGCCTCTCGTCTAGCTAGCTTGCCTATCATGTGGTTTTACTCCCCCTGATAGTAAAACAGCAATTGATTGTCTTAGTGGCTGACCGACGTCTTTTGATGCACTGTAGTATGTATTTTACCTCATATACTATTACTTGGTTCTGAGCTAAAGACATTAGAATCAAATGCCATTTAATTCCCGGCTCATGTCTTGGATTAGCCAGCTCATAGGGGGAATTATGTTCTAATGGCACTTGAAGACGTTTTACGGCACCTAACCAATTATGTGTGTTTTTTCGCTTTATTTTTAACTTATTTTGTACATAATGTTTCTGCCACCGTATCTTATGGCAAAAAAGAGCTTTTGGATGTCAGGACAGCGATCACTCACCTCAGATTAGACAAATATTTTTTCTTCAACAAGCAGGACGCACAGGATGTACTTCAGACACCCGACAAGGCCCAAATCCCCGTCATTGGCAGGAGAACGAGACACAGGTATAGAGGACACAGGGCGGGGTGCCTTGTAAGGATCCGCCGACGGCGGGTGGGAAATCTCTAGATTTTGCTCGCCTGAAGTAGAGTATCTCATGATAAGCTGTAGACCACACTAGTTTTCATCTATATTTTTCGTGGTTGTTTATTTACCATTTATTTAGGCCTGATCACCGACAATGACGAGACAGCCTATAGGGAGGAGGTCAGAGACCTGGCCGGGTGGTGCCAGGATAACAACCTCTCCCTCAACGTAATCAAGACAAAGGAGATGATTGTGGACTACAGGAAAAGGAGGACCGAGCACGCCCCCATTCTCATTGACACGGCTGTAGTGGAGCAGGTTGAGAGCTTCAAGTTCCTTGGTGTCCACATCACCAACAAACTAGAATGGTCCAAACACACCAAGACAGTCGTGAAGAGGGCACGACAATGCCTATTCCCCCTCAGGAGACTGAAAATATTTGGCATGGGTCCTCAGATCCTCAAAAGGTTCTACAGCTGCAATATCGAGAGCACCCTGACTGGTTGCATCACTGCCTGGTACGGCAACTGCTCTGCCTCCCACCGCAAGGCACTACAGAGGGTAGTGCGTACGGCCCAGTACATTACTTGGGCTAAGCTTCCTGCCATCCAGGACCTCTATACCAGGCGGTGTCAGAGGAAGGCCCTAAAAATTGTCAAAGACCCCAGCCACCCTAGTCAGACTGTTCTTTCTGCTACCGCACGGCAAGCGGTACCGGAGCGCCAAGTCTAGGACCAAAAGGCTTCTCAACTGCTTCTACCCCTAAGCCATAAGACTCCTGAACAGGTAATAAAATGCCCCCCCCCCAACCCCGCCTTTACACTGCTGCTCCACTTTGTTTATCTATGTATAGTTACTTTAACTATACCTACATGTACATATTACTTCAATTAGCCTGACTAACCGGTGCCCCCGCACATTGACTCTGTACCGGTACCACCTGTATATAGCCTCGCTACTGTTATTTTTACTGTCTTTAAAAAAATATATATATTTCTTTACTTATCTATTGTTTACCTAATACCTATGTTTTACTTTAAAAACTGCACTGTTGGTTAGGGCTTGTAACTAAGCACTTCACTGTAAGGTCTACACCTGTTGTATTCGGCGGACGTGACAAATAAACTGTGATTTGATTTGAATTACTGCTGGCAACACAACTGAGCACACGATGGGACTCAGGTGTTTGGTGCACGGAATTATAATAATGGTAGGCTAATGAAAACGTAGGCCTAATGATAAAACAGATGCATTTGCAGTTGGTAGGGAGATCACATAGCAGCATGACACCTAATATATTTATTTTATTAAACAGGCCTAAATCATAATCATATTGCAGGACGTCTCTCCTTTTCTGACATGACTGGTTTATTCCAACCCCCACAACAAATATTTGGCTACCATTTATTCATCGCTCATTCAATAGCCAACCATTTTCAAAAGTAAATAGACCAGTAGCCTATGACAGTATGGGTAGGCTAAAGTATTAATGTGCGATAGGAGCGCGACATCATAGCCTATACTAAGGCAGGAGATGGAAACAATCAAATATTTAACAACATTTTGTCATTTGCATAGAAATGTGGGCTGTAGGCTGCATTTACCTTTCAATTGTTCAATAGACAGTCAATCTAGCAGAATGCGCTGCCAGTGGTTGGCACTCGCTATAGACGGCATGCATTTTTAAGATTAAAACATTCTACCCAGAACTCTACAGAAATGTGATAAAAATGTGCTATTCCACTAACTGACATGGCCCAGTTCCAACATTTCAAAATCATACAGCAAATGATGGTGTTTTTGTTACCATAAAAGCTGAAGGTTTTCCAGGCGGGGGATGTAGTGCTCGTTCACGAACGCACAAATGTAATATGGCTCTGATTTATCAATGAAAACTATATGCTGCGTGCGACAGTTTCATAATTCCCAAATCCTAAAATCTCCACGTACACCAGAATCTTTCAAAAACATATGTACACACTGTTGATAAATGAACCCCCTGGTGCCCAGTGATTTTGGTGAAATAAAAGGTTTTCTTTCTCTGCGCAGATCAACCAAAGTCTACACTGGAGAAAGCAGCCATGAGGGATTTATTTTTGAGAAGGCAAAGAAAACCAGGACAATTCTGATGTGTTTTCTCAAACAGATAAACATTGTTACCCTCAGGGTAAACACCTCAGACTTGGTCTGTGTGAAAAGCAGCACACAAGAGTGGGTTAAGCACAAGAGGAGGGAAGAGGGGCTATCAGACTATTTCACTTAGTCTTTACCTTCTTATTGTGAGGAGATCAGTTTCCTCTTCATCCTCAGTGGATCACTACTTTGCCAGGCCTGCGATACCATGGAGGGTATAAATATGAATGTTGCTTGATAAGGTGTGAAAGTAGCAACATGAATACTACAGGGCAATTCCATGGCAACAGAGTGACCTTTTCACTTGAAAATGTATGCCAAACAAAAAATCATTGATCGCATTGTTTAACAAACCATACACCTACACTGAGTGTACAAAACATATTTTTTTGCTCTTCCCATGACAGACAGACCAGGTGAATTCAGGTGAAAGCTATGATATCTTATTGATGTCACTTGTTTATTCCACTTCAATCAGTGTAGATGAAGGGGAGGAAATGGGTTAAAGAAGGATTTTTAAGCCTTGAGACAATTGAGACAAGGGTTGTGTAAGTGTGCCATTCAGAGGGTGAATGAGCCAGACAAAAGATTTAAGTGCCTTTGAACGAGGTATGGTAGTAGGTGCCAGACGGACCAGTTTGAGTGTGTCAAGAACTGCAGCACTGCTGGGTTTATCACACTCAACAGTTTTCTGTGTGTATCAAGAATGGTCCACCACCCAAAGGACATCCAGCCAACTTGACTCAACTGGGGAAGCATTGGAGTCAACATGGACCAGCATCCCTGTGGAATGCTTTTGACACCTTGTAGAGTCCATGCCCCAATGAATTGAGGCTGTTCTGAGGGCAAAATATTAGCGAGGTGTTCCTAATGTTTTGTGCACTCAGTGTATAAGTCTAATTTAACAATTGCCACTAATAATTTTACTAGAACACATTTACTAGAGGAACAGTGCAGA
The DNA here is from genome assembly GCA_023634145.1 of Thymallus thymallus. Taxonomy (NCBI): domain Eukaryota; kingdom Metazoa; phylum Chordata; class Actinopteri; order Salmoniformes; family Salmonidae; genus Thymallus; species Thymallus thymallus. Next base: position 25,581,741 of record CM042408.1, on the reverse strand, counting down.
TGCAAAAATCTCCCTCAGTTTTTTATGTGACCATGTTTTCACAAGATTATATTAAATATCTGTATATTATACTCTGAATTAAGATTCAAAGATGCCTGCAGGAAGAATGGCGTGTCAGCTATGATATGACACCTTGAGTTAAAAAAAAAAAAAATCTATTTTGGTTATTGAAGTAGATCAACACCTGTTAACAGAATGACATTAACAGAATGACATCATGTCTGTACTACAGAGAAATTAATAATTATGAATGCCATTCTCTTCATGGTGATGTATCCTGAATAGGTACACAAAGGTAAAAAAATGTAATTTTCTCCTTTACATGTTTGCCAACACACTGGTTAATATTCTAATGAGCTCCACCCTTAAACAATAACTAATCTGTACCAATCATAGACGTCTATGTTTCACAAGTTTGGACAGCGCAGTACAGCACAGTAAAGAAAAGTAGAGTATAGCTCAGTACTGTACAGTAGAGTACAGTAAAGTAAATAAAAGTAGATAAGAGTATAGTACAGTCTCTACCAATGTGTGATCTACTGTACTGAAATATTAATACTCTACTTGACTGTACTGTTTTTTGAGACTACTATGATCTCCCATTGTGGCCAATTCAATTGCAGTCACTCTGTTACTGATTTGGTAACAGTGACATTTAATAATTCATAAACAAAATAGTTATCTGTAAAAACACTAACTAATTGATAGTTCTACCTGTACTTTGGTGAACTTTCATTATCCTCCCTCATAAGGGAGAGACATTTGAAAATATCTGAAAGATGTGGATTTTTGGTAACAGAATGACAAGACACTAGGCAATATTTATTACTAAACTAAACAAAGTTTAAACAAAAATTTCTATGCTTTCATTTCCCAAAAATATAGACTTTAATTTGACACCAAATTTGATATGCTCCTAACCTTCACATGTTGGTGTTCATGGGTCGTTTTACATGGAAATGACCTACACTACATGTTAAAGCAGCATAAACACGACTCAAGGCAAAGTGTTTGTGGCGGCTCTACCTGTGTGGTGTTTCTCAGCTCTGGGCAGGCCCCAGCTGGTGCTGTCTAGTCACTGCTCTGTTCTACTTCTGTCTCAGCCTCCAGAAGGCACTCTCTCCCTCTTTGTGGTGTAACACCACAGCATGCACTGAAGCCATCAGGAGCACAGCGGTACAGGGAATGGAATAGGGCTGGGGCTATTGGAATTGGTTCTCTCTGTTCGTGAAATTAGTCAAGTATTGAGTTTTCTTTTTTTACGTGACGGCATTTGCTATAAGTGAGAGCCCTTGAGCAAGGGTGAAGTGGTGAAAGGCTGGTGTTTATTGAGCAATAGTATCATACCAAAAAATAGTTTGTACGAAAGGAGAGGGAATGTCTTCTCTTTGGTTTTCTTTTTCACGTTCTTCTCACAATCTACACATTTTCCACTAATCGAGTTTCTTAACCTTCCACTGTTTTGCATTCTGAAGTTGAGGGAAAGTCGGCCTAATCAGGCTCTCTGACAGACAATGACTTTCTTTGTGAAAAGCTGTGAGATGATTTTGATTTATGAACTTCAGCTGTGTTCTGTTTGTATTTAATAGAAGGAAAAGCTATTTGTTATTCCAGTGGAAACAATGGATTAAGTTTATCACTTCAAGTCAATTATCCAGAAATGTACGGTATGTGAACTCTGCGCGAGCGCAACCAGAAATAGTATTTTTACAACTCTTAACTGCAGCACCAGAGCGAGGGAGAGAGTTTAATAGCTACCCCACACAATACCTCGCCTTCTCCCGCTTTAATTGTTTGTGTTGCATTTTGATTACATCTCAAAATATAGGCCTACCCGTAATTGTGAAATGCTATGATTTTAGTTTCTTTCTTCCATTGTTTCTGTGAAATCTTAGGTCTTGGAGGTGCAAAGTGCGGGGGGAGGATATGTGCATGGCTTCCTCCCAACTGTCCTGTGTTATTACCTCTGAAATCCAGGGCTGTTAAAGAGAGGGAATATGGCGTGAAGTTGAAATGGCATACAAAACGCTTGCCTTCGCCTTTCAATTGTAAAGTGTTTGAAAACGGAGGAGAAAGACTACTGAAAGACAGATGATTGATGCTTGGGCATAATGACGGCTACTTAGAAATTCCTCTCGATTGTATAATGTATGTGCTGCCTAGCAACGTGAACTCTGTGGATGTGATGCGTGTGGAGATTGTGTGTGACCTACTGTTAGTGTTTCTCCAAAAGCACAGGGGCTGGCTCCTTGTGTGCTCATTTATGGCAAGCCTACGGACTGGATATTAAATTCACTGTAATTCTTGAAAATAGCTCTGGTGATGAATTTTGTTCCCTCTGCAGGAGAAACCCGAGACAGTTTAGCATCAGGCTCTGCAGCGGGATGCTTGGCAGGAACGACCTCGGGCAGACAGTGAGATATGGAGGAAAATTGAAATGGTAGCAAACTTCCTGCTACTGTACAGGCTGTTGATTAAAATGCAGCAATGCAGCATTTTGTGCCTAGAGAGGCATAGAAGAGCCTAAGGCTGCCTTACATTACCCTCAGGGTTTATAGTGCTCTCACTTGCATGGTGGCTCATTACCCCAGACCTGCCTGGCTCCTCATACCTGCTCTCTTTTGTCGTGTCGGGCATATATGCATTACAAGTCTTTTTAGGGGGATGTGCCAATTACCTCCACTTAAAGTAACTGTCCAGTGAAAAGCTAACTTTTAAAAGTGAATACTATGTTAACTCATACACACATTTCTATTTCAAACAAGATATCTAATCTAATCTAATCTAATCTAATCTAATCTATCTATCTATCTATCTATCTATCTATCTATCTATCTATCTATCTATCTATCTATCTATCTATCTATCTATCTATCTATCTATCTATCTATCTATCTATCTATCTATCTATCTATCTATCTATCTATCTATCTATCTATCTATCTATCTATCTATCTATCTATCTATCTATCTATCTATCTATCTATCTATCTATCTATCTATCTATCTATCTATCTATCTATCTATCTATCTATCTATCTATCTATCTATCTATCTATCTATCTACAGTGGGGAGAACAAGTATTTGATACACTGCCGATTTTGCAGGTTTTCCTACTTACAAAGCATGTAGAGGTCTGTAATTTTTATCATAGGTACACTTCAACTGTGAGAGACAGAATCTAAAACAAAAATCCAGAAAATCACATTGTATGATTTTGAAATAATAAATGTGCATTTTATTGCATGACATAAGTATTTGATCACCTACCAACCAGTAAGAATTCCGGCTCTCACAGACCTGTTAGTTTTTCTAAGAAGCCCTCCTGTTCTCCACTCATTACCTGTATTAACTACACCTGTTTGAACTCATTACCTGTATAAAAGACACCTGTCCACACACTCAATCAAACAGACTCCAACCTCTCCACAATGGCCAAGACCAGAGAGCTGTGTAAAGACATCAGGGATAAAATTGTAGACCTGCACAAGGCTGGGATGGGCTACAGGACAATAGGCAAGCAGCTTGGTGAGAAGGCAACAACTGTTGGCGCAATTATTAGAAAATGGAAGAAGTTCAAGATGACGGTCAATCTCCCTCGGTCTGGGGCACCATGCAAGATCTCACCTCGTGGGGCATCAATGATCATGAGGAAGGTGAGGGATCAGCCCAGAACTACACGGCAGGACCTGGTCAATGACCTGAAGAGAGCTGGGACCACAGTCTCAAAGAAAACCATTAGTAACACACTACACCGTCATGGATTAAAATCCTGCAGCGCACGCAAGGTCCCCCTGCTCAAGCCAGCGCATGTCCAGGCCCATCTGAAGTTTGCCGATGACCATTTGGATCATCCAGAGGAGGAATGGGAGAAGGTCATGTGGTCTGATGAGACAAAAATAGAGCTTTTTGGTCTAAACTCCACTCGCCGTGTTTGGAGGAAGAAGAAGGATGAGTACAACCCCAAGAACACCATCCCAACCGTGAAGCATGGAGGTGGAAACATCATTCTTTGGGGATGCTTTTCAGCAAAGGGGACAGGACGACTGCACCGTATTGAGGGGAGGATGGATGGGGCCATGTATCGCGAGATCTTGGCCAACAACCTCCTTCCCTCAGTAAGAGCATTGAAGATCGTGGCTGGGTCTTCCAGCATGACAACGATCCGAAAGACACAGCCAGGGAAACTAAGGAGTGGCTCCGTAAGAAGCATCTCAAGGTCCTGGAGTGGCCTAGCCAGTCTCCAGACCTGAACCCAATAGAAAATCTTTGGAGGGAGCTGAAAGTCCGTATTGCCCAGCGACAGCCCCGAAACCTGAAGGATCTGGAGAAGGTCTGTATGGAGGAGTGGGCCAAAATCCCTGCTGCAGTGTGTGCAAACCTGGTCAAGAACTACAGGAAACGTATGATCTCTGTAATTGCAAACTGTACCAAATATTAAGTTCTGCTTTTCTGATGTACCAAATACTTATGTCATGCAATACAATGCAAATTAATTACTTAAAAATCATACAATGTGATTTTCTGGATTTTTGTTTTAGATTCCGTCACTCACAGTTGAAGAGTACCTATGATAAAAATTACAGACTTCTACATGCTTTGTAAGTGGGAAAACCTGCAAAATCGGCAGTATATCAAATACTTGTTCTCCCCACTGTATATTCACCCCACCCATTATTGTAATCAAAACTTACCAGAAAGCATGTAGTCCTTGGCTCAGACAGTGTAGTAGTGTGGGCTCAATAGCATCTCATTAGTGTACAAGATCTTGAGAACCAGCTGTACATGTGATGGAAGAGTGCACTGCACATGGAATGTAAGAATGCACTGTGTATGCAGAGGGTTGCAATTCCATTGATTTGGGGATAGTTTAACCAAAATATGCCACAAGACCTAGAATTGCGTTATGTGTATCCCACAAAAAAGGTTCACTGTTATAAGCTAACTTTTTTTGATGAATTTAAGCAAAATTCCCCAAATTCCAGGGCTTAATTTACTGTAAAGTTTCCGACCCTTTGCAACCCTACTCTAGACTGATTGAAACGTTGCCAGTGTCCCATTGTCCTATATCTGACTTTTGATGAAAAACCTCACCCTAAGTATAAACAGCTTATTCTGATCCCTAGTCGATTCCAGTCCCTAGAGCTAAACAATTGATACAGCGATCCTCCACATCAGAAGACCATAAACATCAAACCTGGCTTCCATATCAGATGTGTCAAAGTAGACAAACCAATGTCTAATAAAAGTCCAGCTTAATGTTTCGTTGTCTGCCATACTGTTCCTGGAGCGCATTGTACTCAGTCATGACATCTGCCTTCTCCCCACGCTACTATTGTAGTCCAGATGTTTCATGGCGCTAGCTGCTAGCATGGTCTGGCACAGCCTGCAGGCCTTGACTGGACTGGAAGTCTCCCGGTCTCTAGAGCACAATGCATTGTCTTCACTGAGCAGCTGAGAGGAGTGATGAGGTCATAGCGTGGGCTGCAGGGGACCAGTTTTATATGGTTGTGGTGTAGCCTTCATACCAGCTGTCTGTTAGTCTGTTTGCCTGTCCAACTGGACAGTTAAAAACACATGCCCAATTGTACTTTTAAGATGTAGAACGTCAATGACTACACCATGCTGTATCACTCCCACACTGCAAATCAGATTGATCGCTGCAGTTAAGATACAGTGGATTCAGAAAGTATTCAGACCCTTTCCCTTTTTCCACATTTTGTTACACTACAGCCATATTCTAAAATGTATTAAATTATTGGCCCAGCATCGTCCGGGTTTGGCCGGGGAAGGCCGTCATTGTAAATATGAATGTGTTCTTAACTGACATGTCTAGGTCCTGTTTCCATTGATCATCCTTGAGATGTTTCTACAACTTGATTGGAGTCCACCTGTGGTAAATTCAATTGATTGGTCCCACAGTTGACAGTGCATGTCAGAGCAAAAACCAAGCCATGAGGTCTGAGAAGGGATTGTGTCAAAGCTCAGATATGGGGAAGGGTTCCAAAACATTTCTGCAGCATTGAAGGTCCCCAAGGACATAGTGGCCTCCATCATTCTTAAATGGAAGAAGTTTGTAACCAGCAAGACTCTTCCTAGAGATGGCTGCCCGGCAAAACTGAGCAATCAGGGGAGAATGGCCTTGGTCAGTGAGGTGAGCAAGAACCTGATAGTCTTCTCTGACAGAGTTCCAGAGTTCTTCTATGAAGATGGGAGAACTTTCCAGAAGGACAACCATATCTGCAGCACTCCACCAATCAGGCCTTTATGGTAGAGTGACCAGACGGCAGCCAATCCTCAGTAAAAGGAACATGACAGCCCGCTAAAATGTCTAAAAATCTGTTTTTGCTTTGTCGTTATGGGGTATTGTAATTGATGAGGGGGGGAAAAAACGATTTAATAAATTTTAGAATAAGGCTTTAGCGTAACAAAATGGGGGAAAAAGTCAAGGGGTCTGAATACTTTCCAAATGCTCTGTATGTACCCATGCCACACACAGTTTTTGCATAACATCTATCAACTCATATGACACAAGCCACTTGCGGTATGTATTACAGATGCATTCATTGAAAGCTTCCATTTCAGCTCAGCATTGTCTACATTGTGGGCAGGCTGATATTGGAGAAGTCTCCATTAATCCCTACGGACCAGACCAGACCAGACCAGACTGGTGTTGCAGCAGACACACATGCCAGACCATCAGGCCTGTGCATCTGAGCGGCCAGACAAGGGCTCTCAACTCTTTGATTTAAATCGGTTCCTTAATCCGATGCTCACTAAAACTTGTGTTGAGACTGGCTGAAATTGAGTTTTTAAAATGGATCCACTACAGCTGAACAAACACAGAGGAGGGGGTTGGAGTATCTAGCTACAAACAATAGGTTTGAACCTGAATCTACAGTAGTATTTGTCTTAGTGTCTATGAATAGGACCCCATACTCAATGAGAGTATATGATTACGGTTTGAGTAAACAGTTCAAAGTAAGGGAACTATTAAATATATTTGCAGCTGGACATTTATAACAGTAGACCTAGAACACCACCTACACTTGACCTTTTATTGAATTAAATGTTGTATTAGAAATGTTATCCGTCATTTTAACACGATACCTAAACACAAATGGTTTTACATTTAATCAAATATCCTTGTCCTTGCATGTTGTCCTGCATAAACACTTATTCCTGTAGGCTGTCTTTTCCAGGCTTGAGTAGTAAGAACTTCAGGGAAACATTTGTGTGAAAAAAGGTAAAGACCCCCCTGACCCCCAATCTGTCGCACTATGAAATATGTTGTTTTATGAAGAGAAACATTCATCCGCAAATGCCCCCGATGTTGACAAATGTCCTTCTACCGGATATGAGGGTAGAGGGGTCAGGGTGTTACCGTGGCAGCTGTTGCTGAGATCCACTATTTGAACCTTGGGTCTCACCTGGCATTTCCCCTTTCCATATATACAGCCAAAGGTGACGACTGAGAGCAATTCAAGACAATCGCTTGATGAGAGCGCTACAGAACTGTGCGATTCTGAGGGGGACAATCGTAAAGCATGAATTTACCACACTCCTGAGCTCAATGCTGAACTTAGCGTTGATGTATTCAGTCATATTGCATACCCTCCCTCACCCTGAGGTTGTGTAACGTGCCGTTGAAGATAACCACGTTGCCCAGATGGTGCTTTCTACACTGTATCCTCCCATTATCATTTCCAATAACTTTATGCAAAGGCAAAATGAGGAAACAAAGGCTTATCAGCCAACATACTGTCCAGTCTTCTGATCGCTCACGTAGAAGAGCAATGGTTTATTACACTTTTATGACCCCTCCAGTGTTCCACAGCTTGATCTGGAGGGGCACATCAGGGTTCAGTGTTAGGCCCATTATGGATTTACAATAATATTGTATTGAGGAAAAGGAGAGGCATCGTTTCTCTTCCAAATTCAGCCGCTCACAGCATTCCTCACTGGACATCTTATCTGATGGACTCTTTACTCTCCCCTCACTGCACAAAACTGCGTAATTGGATAAAGGAAATTAAACAGACATTGTTTTAATAGCTGGGGCTGGAGCTTAAATGAGTGCAGTGTTGTTTTCAGATCTCTCTGGCTTGTTCTCTCTGAGGAGCCTCTCTTCGGAATGAACCTTACTCTGCACTATTCTGTTCCGTTCTCAGATCTTACATCATTCAATCTACTCTCTAGCGCTCTCTCTATTTCTCTCTTATGTTCTTTGTTTCCCCACAGTGGCCTGCTGCTCCTCTCTACTGCAGAGGAACTCCAGCACTTTGAAGAGAGCTGATGACTGGGCTCTGACAAAAAGCCTTTTGCAGTTGTGTCGGATCACTTAAGTGGGGATAGGATTGTCTATCAGATTGATGTTGTGTGGAAGCACAACATCAATCTCTTTTGAGGAGCTCTCTTCAGTCCAATAATCTATAAGCGTTGACTCAATCAGAGAAGTGAGAGCCAGTAACATTCTGCTGTTCTCAGTGTTAGAAATACCAGGGTGAGGGGTGCGTGATCTTCACCTGCCAGTCTTCCCACACACAGGACAGAGGGGTCAGAGGGTTAGGTCAGTCTGTCTCCAGAGAGAAAGAAACCCAATCTCCTGCCTGGATCATAACAGCCTTCTTCTCAGACTCCTTCCTTTCAGCAAGGCTCAGAGCACCTAGGGGTGTGAAATGTCCTCCTGATTTACACCCAGGCTGAGTAGCTCACTGCACAGGAAGTATGCTCTGATTCCTTCGTTTATGACTCATAAAGCAAGTGTTGGTGCAGGGGGAGCGAGCCGACCGAGGCTGAAAACAAATCCTGTCGCTGATGTTTGCTTTCACTCAAGTTCTGAGTCAGGGAACACCGTAAAGCATTTCATCTCAGAGATTACATCCACTCAGAGATTTTGTCTTGAACACAGGTGAATGTTCAGAAGTTTGCAGGGAGTATTCGCGTCAGTTCCAATAAAACATATTTTCTCAGCAGAGAGATGAATGTGCGTCATACTGAAACAAAGAAAGCCCTCTCCTTTAATTTGGTTCGTATTTCTCTAACCAATGCGTCATTTTCATGATCTTTCTCTCCACCGAATGTGACGTCTGAATAGCTGAGACAATAGTCAGACAGTTATGTCATTTTTATCGGGGCTTGTTAAACTTGGCTCTCGTTTCCAACCACAATTGAGGCCTCTCTTTCCTCGAGATGGAATACTTTAGAATCCTGGCTGGCTGAATCACGTTGAGAATCAGTTAACATTTCCTGTGTGTGGAGAAGAGTTAACGTTCTGCCTCTGGAATCACAGCAGATGCAATACAAACAACATAATTCATTACACTACAAACACAGATGAGATATTGAGAGCTCTAAATTACACTTAGGCCTAATCATATTGCTTTCCTTTTGGGAAGAAATAATGCATTTCTGCCCCATAGAATCCAATCGACCGAGATTGTTAGCAAATCAAAGATAACAGAAGTGTTCCCCCTGTAAAGCACTGTGGTGTGTAGAGTAATGAATTGTATGCAGGTTCTTCCAGGCAGCAGGCACTTGACTGTGAAATGAGTTAGAAATAGGGCAGCTTTACTCTCCATCTCTTACCTTCTATAACGGGTTGCTCTCCATGAGGGGTCTTGACAGACAGGAGAAACTGAACAATGGCACTTTGGTAAACAGGAGTCCATTTAAAATGCTGCACTTCTTGTTTCACTAGCAGGGGGCTTATGCACGTACAGTGGGGAGAACAAGTATTTGATACACTGCTGATTTTGCAGGTTTTCCTACTTACAAAGCATGTAGAAGTCTGTAATTTTTATCATAGGTACACTTCAACTGTGAGAGACAGAATTTGAAAGGTCCCCCGGCTCAAGCCAGCGCATGTCCAGGCCTGTCTGAAGTTTGCCAATGACCATCTGGATGATCCAGAGGAGGAATGGGAGAAGGTCATGTGGTCTGATGAGACAAAAATAGAGCTTTTTGGTCTAAACTCCACTCGCCGTGTTTGGAGGAAGAAGAAGGATGAGTACAACCCCAAGAACACCATCCCAACCGTGAAGCATGGAGGTGGAAACATCATTCTTTGGGGATGCTTTTTTGCAAAGGGGACAGGACAACTGCACCGTATTGAGGGGAGGATGGATGGGGCCATGTATCGCAAGATCTTGGCCAACGACCTCCTTCCCTCAGTAAGAGCATTGAAGATGGGTCGTGGCTGGGTCTTCCAGCATGACAACGACCCGAAACACACAGCCAGGGCAACTAAGGAGTGTCTCCGTAAGAAGCATCTCAAGGTCCTGGAGTGGCCTAGCCAGTCTCCAGACCTGAACCCAATAGAAAATCTTTGGAGGGAGCTGAAAGTCTGTATTGCCCAGCGACAGCCCCGAAACCTGAAGGATCTGGAGAAGGTCTGTATGGAGGAGTGGGCCAAAATCCCTGCTGCAGTGTGTGCAAACCTGGTCAAGAACTACAGGAAACGTATGATCTCTGTAATTGCAAACTGTACCAAATATTAAGTTCTGCTTTTCTGATGTACCAAATACTTATGTCATGCAATACAATGCAAATTAATTACTTAAAAATCATACAATGTGATTTTCTGGATTTTTGTTTTAGATTCCGTCACTCACAGTTGAAGAGTACCTATGATAAAAATGACAGACTTCTACATGCTTTGTAAGTGGGAAAACCTGCAAAATCGGCAGTGTATCAAATACTTGTTCTCCCCACTGTAGGTGGATAAGCTATTGCTGTATTCTGTAGAGTCAGGCCTATATGCTGCCTGCAAGAAGACTTCCTAAAGAGAAGCAACCGTATATATCTCTTTTGGGATGTTCCATTAATGCATTACTTTTCATCCGTGATTGATTAGCGCTCGGTAATGACATGGGTGTGTTCGTCAAAATGGCAAGCTGTTCATTTGTGCAGCTCGACGGCCGTGGTCCCACTTTATTTCCTCACGAATGGAAACGGTGATGTGCCTGCTGAGTTTTGTATGTCCTTCAGTTGTTTCAGTCATTCTGCTTCTGAACTGGGAATGAGGTGAACCATTACACACTATTAGAGGAATGCACAGGCATGATGTATTCAGTATGCGCCAACATTAGTAGTGAAAAAATATTTTAATTATCCCAAATGTTTACTGCGATGGCTAACCTTGGAAAATGATGGTATAGCTGTGTGGAAAGAAATATAGCCTGTCATTAGCCTACATCTTACTTAATCGCTAATAAAAATCTCTCAAGTCAAACGTGTGTGTTTGTGTGTGTGTGTACACAGGGTATACAAAACATGCTCTTTCCATGATATAGACTGGCCAGGTGAATCCAGGTGAATCCAGGTGAAATGTCACTTGTTAAATCCACTTCGGTCAGTGTAGATGAAGGGGAGGAGAGCCTTGAGACAATTGAGACATGATTGTGAATGTGTGCCATTCAGAGGGTGAATGGGTAAGACAAAAGACATCTTTGAACAAGGTATGGTAGTCAGTGCCAGGCTCACCGGTTTCAATGTGTCAAGAACTGCAACGCTGCTGGGGTTTTCACGCTCAACAGTTTCCTGTGTGTATCAAGAATTGTCCACCACCCAAAGGATATCAAGCCAACTTGGAGTCAACATGGGCCAGCATCCCTGTGGAACCTTCGCCACCTTGTAGAGTCCATGACCCTACATATTGAGGCTGTTCTGGGGGCAAAAGTGGGTGCAACTCAATATTAGGAACGTGTTCTCTGTGTGTGTGTGTGTGTGTGTGTGTGTGTGTGTGTGTGTGCATTCACATATATATGTGTGTGTGTGTGTGGTGGCTGGGAGAAGGAGAGGGCAAGGTTCCAACATGGGTGCTGAAAGCGGAGAAGCCACACAGACAGCTGCAGTCTGCAACAGTGTGTGTGGCAGGCAGCCTGCTCCTCATGCAGAGACTCACTAGGGAGGTGGTGGTGATGAAAGCTTTAGATTCACTGACTGCTGGGGTTAAGGAAATACAGGCCTCTGAACCATCCTTCAGCATACCCAGTCCCTCTGCCTCAATGTTTCCCTAGTGCAACATCAGGCCTGGGTGTTTGATTTGCTAAATGCTATTACTGCCAATTACTGCCTGTCCACGGTGCAATCACTAACCCAGACCTCCAACTGGTAGCATGCTAGTAGCACACCGATCCCAGTAAAGGATAGCCCCCTAGTGCGTCATGGGGCTTCTGGTCTAGCCTATAGCTCACCTCCATAACTGTCTGGTCCCCTCTATAGTAGGAGTGCTGATTTAGGATCAGGTCTCCCTGTCTATGTCGAACTTATTCCTTGCAATCTAAAAGGCAAAACTGATCCTAAATCAGCACTCCTACTCCGAGACGCTTGATACATAGGGCTCAGGTCTGTACTGGCCAGGCTCAAGCTAAGGGCTTGCACTAAACAATCCTGGACAGTCTCAATGTCTGGATATACGTATGTCTGCTTATGCTGTACAGTCATTTTGTGGCGGTCAAATGGTGTGTTGAACTGTATTTCATGTTCAAATCAAATTGTATTGGTCATATACAGCTGGTGAAATAAGTATTGAACACGTCACCATTTTTCTCAGTAAATATATTTCCAAAGGTGCTATTGAAATGAAATTTTCATCAGATGTTGGTAACAACCCAAGTAATCCATACATACAAAGAAACCAAAACAAATAAGTTCAGAAATTAAGTTATGTGTAATAATGTGAAATGACACAGTGAAAAAGTATTGAACACATGAAGAAAGGGAGGTGCAAAAAAGCATGGAAAGCCAAGACAACAGCTGAAAACTATCAGTAATTAAAAAGCAATCCAGCCCCCTGTCAGTGCAAATTAATATCAGCTGGTTCAGTCCCAACTGATGGCCTACAAAAAGGTCTCATTGCCAAGGTGTCACACAAGACATCTCATGATGGGTAAAAGCAAAGAGCTGTCTCAAGACATTCGCAACCTAATTGTTGCAAAACATAATGATGGCATTGGTTATAGGCGCATTTCTAAGCTTCTGAATGTTCCAGTGAGCACTGTTGGGGCCATAATACGGAAGTGGAAAGACAATCATTTCACCATAAATTTGCCTCGACCAGATGCTCCGCGCAAGACTTCTGACAGAGGAGTGAAAAGAATAATCAGAAGAGTTGTCCAAGAGCCAAGGACCACTTGTGGAGAGCTTCAAAAAGACCTGCAATTAGCAGGTACTGTTGTCTCACAGAAAACAGTAAGTAATGCACTCCACCGCCATGGCCTGTATGCACGCTCAACACGCAAGAATCCATTGCTGAAAAAAAGCATGTTGAAGCTCGTTTAAAGTTTGCTGCACAACATTTGGAAAAGCCAGTGAAATACTGGGAGAATATAGTGTGGTCAGATGAGAGCAAAATTGAACTGTTTGGATGTCATAATACACACCATGTTTGGAGGAGAAATGGCACTGCACATCACCCTAAAAACACCATACCAACAGTGAAGTTTGGAGGTGGGAACATCATGGTGTGGGGCTGCTTTTCAGCAAATGGTACTGGCAAACTTCACATAATTCAAGGAAGGATGAATGGGAAAATTTACAGAGACATTCTTGACAAAAATCTGCTGCCATCTACCAGGATGATGAAGATGAAACGAGGGTGGGATCATTGTCAGCAAGACATTGTCAGCAAGACAGCAAGACAATGATCCCAAACACACAGCCAAGGAAACTCTCAATTGGTTTCAAAGAAAGAAAATAAAGCTGCTAGAATGGCCCAGCCAATCACCTGACTTAAATCCCATTGAAAATCTATGGAAAGAACTGAAGATCAAGATTCATAGAAGGAACCTTCAAGATTTGAAGACTGTTTGTGTGGAAGAATGGACCAAAATCACACCAGAGCAATGCATGCGACTAGTTTCTCCATACAGGAGGCGTCTTGAAGCTGTCATTACCAACAAAGGCTTTTGTACAAAGTATTAAATAAATATCAGTAAGTGTGTTCAATACTTTTTCAACCCAAACCCAGTATGTTTATTCTGAAATTGACAGAGGCGGACGACATCGAGGCGTATCTGCAAGCTTTTGAAAGGACTGCAATCAGAGAAGAATGTCCTCCGGAGCAATGGTCTAGCCTATTAGCACCATTCCTGTCCGGAGCAGCCCAGAAAACCTATCAGGATCTAACAGCTGACCAGGCGGCGAACTACGAGGGGCTGAAAAAGGAAATCCTGTGCCGGTATGGATACACACTGATTAGCAGGGCACAAAAATGTCATGATTGGACTTGCATGACCTCATTAGGCTTACCAAGAGTTGGTTGAATGCTGAACCCCTGACGCTCACGGCCCTTGAGAAAGTGGTCATTGATAAGTTTCTACACTCTCTCCCATTTGAAGCTAAAAGGTTAGCATGTCAAGCTAACCCAGCTGGTGGAACTTGTGGAAGGACAGCAGGTGGCTTTGGAGGTCCTGCACAGCGGACCACCACAGAAGGTTGATCCACCCCGCCCAAAGGAGCGAAGAAAAATGGAGGACCATGTCGAAACCCTGACCCATGGGACAAGGACACCTACAGCCCGGACCCCGAGACCACGCCTTTTCCTGAACCACGACAGCAGGAAGTGCTATGAGTGTGGTGAGCCAGGACACATTGCCTGGTCCTGTCCAAACCGTGACGTCTCCATGCCTTCGGCCGCAGCCAGTGAGGAAGCCGCCGGGCGAACCTGCGGGTTACTGATGACATGCTGGGCTGAGGAGAGTAGGACTTCCCCCGTCACTCCGGTAAGAGCCAATGGGAAGGACACCATGGCACTGTTGGATTCCGGGAGTATGGTGACCCTGATCCGACCTGACTTGTTCCAACCCTCAAACCCGGGTGACACCGTGGCCATCACATGCATTCACGGTGAGACCAAGGACTACCCTACTACAATCCTTCACCTGCAGACCACAAAGGGACAACACACTGGACCAGTGGGAGTCGTCCCGAACCTACCCGTACCAGTATTTATCGGGAGAGATTGCCCGATGTTCCGCCAATTGTGGTCCAGTATGTACAGCGACGTGGGGAACAGATGGAACCGTAAGGGAGGAAGAAGCAGGAGGAGTGGAAGGGACGAAAGAAAGGGAGGTGCCCGAATGTGTGGGTTCCAGGAAGTGGACCTCCAGGCGTCAACAGCGGCCCTTTCGGAGAATGACTCAGAGGAAGCAAGACCGGAGGAAGGTGAGGCAAGTCTGAACGACATGTTCCCAATGGACCACGAGGTGGTCCCAAAGCCAGCCTCTCTAGCGGGCCGGTTCGGCACGGCCCAATTGGAGGATCCCAACCTGGCCAGCGCTCTCCAACAGGTGACTGTGGTGGACGGGAAGCCCATTGAGGGGGTAAGTCAGATCATATACCTTCACTTTTCTATAAAGAAGAACCTGCTGTATCAGGTTGTGAAGGCAAATTATGAGTTTATGGAGTTGTTGCTGGTGCCTCGTCCTTTTGTGCAATCTGTCCTGCAGTTGGCTTACTCTCACCTTCTTGGGGCTCACCTAGGAGTAGAGAAAACCTTAGACCGGATAAAGACCCGATTTTATTGGCCGGGGGTGAAGAGAGCAGTGGAGGATTACTGCCGCAGTTGCCCAGAGTGCCAGCGGCCAGCGGGTGGCACCAAAGCCACACTTTTGCAACCCCTTTATTCCATTACCCATCATTTCAGTCCCATTTAGCAGGATCGCAATGGACCTGGTGGGACCGCTACCCAAGAGCAACCGAGGGCACCAATACATCCTGGTGGTTCTGGATTATGCCACCAGGTTTCCAGAAGCCATTCCCCTACGCACCATGGCTACCAAAGGAATTGCACATGAGTTAGTCATGCTGTTTTCCCGAGTGGGCATCCCAGACAAGATATTAACAGATCAGGGAACTCCATTTATGTCAAGAATTATGAAGGATCTCTGTAAATTAATGAAAATAACACAGCTGCGCACCTCAGTGTACCACCCACAGACAGATGTCCTGGTCGAAAGATTCAACCGGACCCTGAAGCAAATGTTAAAGAAGGTGATGGAGGCGGACGGGAGGAATTGGGATCAGCTACTACCTTACCTGATGTTTTCAATCCGAGAAGTACCCCAAGCCTCAACAGGATTCTCTCCCTTTGAACTCTTGTATGGGAGACGACCCCGGGGACTACTGGACCTGGCTAAAGAAGCCTGGGAACAACAGCCGTCGCCCCATCGAACCATGGTGGAACACGTGGAGGACATGAGAGACCGGATGGCAACCCTGTGGCCCCTGGTACGGGAACACATGCAGGAGGCTCAGGAGGCCCAAGCGCGGATATATAACAGAGGGGCACAACAAAGAGACTTCCAACCAGGAGACAAAGTATTGGTGTTGGTCCCCACACGAAGGTGAGGAACACCCAGTCATGTACATCAGCCGAAAGTTGTTGCCAAGGGAACAAAGATACTCCACATTGGAAAAAGAATGTCTAGCCATCAAATGGGCCCTAGAGTCACTGAAATATTACTTATTGGGACGGCGCTTCACCCTCGTAACGGACCATTCTCCTCTAGTATGGATGTCCCGGAATAAGGAAAGTAACGCCAGGGTGACCCGCTGGTTCTTATCCTTACAACCATTTGCTTTCTCTGTCATCCATAGATCAGGTGCAGCCCATGGAAATGCCGATGCACTTTCCAGGAAGGATGCTCTTGGGGGCTGGACCGCACCTCCCTCCCGGTCGGAGCTGAAGGGGGAGGTGTGTGGCAGACGGCAGGGAGAGGTGAGGGGAGTGGTCGTTGAGGGAAGATATTTGGCAGCCCGTTGGCTCCACCCCAGAGCCTTATAGGGACTTCCTGCACTAACAAGAAAAGGTGTGAATCATTAAGTGATTGAGTGTTTGTGGATAAGAAGGGAAGCAGACCGGAAGAGAGGGGGAGAGGTGTGTAACAGAGAGTGTGACAAGTTAAGTGGTGAGCTGTATGACTAGGAAGAAGGATTTAACCCTGTGTACCGAATTGGACTGGCTGAGAACCGTGCTTTGGATTTACCCTTGGATTAATGAACGACAACGAACTGTGGACTGTGAACTGGTAGCTAAAACCCCCCACTTTTCCTTTCCCAACTGTGGACTTATTTCCCTAATAAATTCCCAATTGCATTGAAATTACGCTGTTTGTGTCTGTTTGTTATTGAGCTTGATGACGTGGAAACCCCACACCCCTAAACTTGCTACAATATACTAAGTTGACTGTGCCTTTAAACAGCTTAGAAAATTCCAGAAAATTATGTCATGGCTTTAGAACCCTCTGATAGGCTAATTGACATCAATTGAAGGTGTACCTGTGGATATATTTCAAGGCCTACCTTCAAGATCAGTGTCTCTTAGCTCGACATCATGGGAAAATAAAAATAAATCAGCCAAGACCTCAGAAAAATATTGTAGACCTCCACATGTCTGGTTCATCATTGGGAGCAATTTCCAAACGCCTGAAGGTATCACGTTCATCTGTACAGACAATAGTATGCAAGTTTAAACACCATGGGACCATGCAGCCGTCATACCGCTCAGGAAGGAGATGCGTTCTGTCTCCTAGAGATTAACGTACTTTGGTGTAAAAAGTGCAAATCAATCCCAGAACAACAGCAAAGGACCTTGTGAAGATGCTGGAGGAAACAGGTACAAAATTATCTATATCCACAGTAAAATGAATCCTATATCGACATAACCTGAAAGGTCACTCAGCAAGGAAGAAGCAGCTGCTCCAAAACCGCCATAAAAAAGCCAGACTACGGTTTGCAACTGCACATGGGGACAAAGATCGTACTTTTTTGAGAAATGTCCTCTGGTCTGATGAAACAAAAATAGAACTGTTTGGCCATAATGACCATCGTTATGTTTGGAGGAAAAAGGGGGAGGCTTGCAAGCCGAAGAACACCATCCCAACCTAGCTTTGCTGCAGGAGGGACTAGTGTACTTCACAAAATAGATGGCATCATGAGGAAGGAAAATTATGTGGCTATATTGAAGCAACATCTCAAGATATCAGTCAGGAAGTTAAAGCTTGGTCTCAAATGTGTCTTCCAAATGGACAATGACCCCAATCATACTTCCTAAGTTGTGGCAAAATGGCTTAAGATAGGTAGGTAGGTAGGTACTTTATTGATCCCCGAGTAGAAATTTCTTTGTCAAGCAGCTACGAAAAAAACACAGGGCAGGTGCAAAATGCCAGAACGAAAATACACAAAAGACAGATACACGAAACATGATACATAGAGCGGCAGTATGAAAAAAGCATCAACATACAAGAAGTCTGGAGTGCAAAAAAGCTATAAAAAGACATTGCATAGTATGGGTGGACGGCTGAATATGTACACTATAAATTGGTGGATGGTGTATGGTTAACTATACTATACAGGTCAATGGAAGAGAAATACCTAAATAGCTAAAAGTGCGTATGATAAAAGTGAGGGTAATAATAGTTTAGTTAATATACAGGCTGGTTAAATTAACAGGTAAGTGAATATTTTGCATGGTTACATCAACTGTACAGGTAAATGACAGGAATATACTTAAATAGCTAAATGTGTGTATGATATAATTTAGGGTAATAATAGTAATTCCCTTAAAATACAGTCCTTAGTGCGCAGGGTTTAATTACAGATAAATGCACGTATTGCACATTCGATATACTAAAAGCAATGAAAAAAGATACAACTGACAGGATACTAATATGTATTCCTGAGTGAATGACTACGTAAGTTAAGTCCAATAGTTACTTACAATATTGCACGTGATATGATATAGCAACTGTACATTAATATGTATATACAGACCTAAATGAATAAATAAGTCCTGAGTGAATGAGTGATTACAGACCAGAGTTACTCATGGATGGATGCATAATTGATAAACTAGGTCCTAACACCCCAACAGTTCCAGGTCTATGTTGGCGACGGCACGGCACCCCGGTGAGGCATTAAATAGTCTAATAGCCGCCGGCAGGAAGGACCTCCTGTAGCGCTCTCTGGCACCGTGGTGGGATCAGTCTGTGACTGAAGGTGCTCCTCTGCGTCATAATCATGGCATGCAGAGGGTGGGTGATGTTGTCCATGATGGCCAGCAGTTTGGACAGGATCCGTCTCTCTGCCACCTCCTCTAGATTGTCAAGGCTAATCCCCAGAACAGAGCTAGCCTTCCTGATCAGCTTATTTACCCGAGAAGCATCACCAGCTTTTATGTTGGCGCCCCAGCACACCACTGCAAAAAAGATGGCACTGGCCACCACAGACTGGTAGAAAGTATGCAGTAGTTTAGTGCACACGTTGAAGGACCTGAGCCTCCTCAGAAAGTAGAGTTGGCTCTGGCCCTTTTTGTACCCCAGTGTTACCAGCCCATTCCAGACTGTTATGTATGTATGTATGTATGTATGTATGTATGTATGTATGTATGTATGTATGTATGTATGTATGTATGTATGTATGTATGTATGTATGTATGTATGTATGTATGTATGTATGTATGTATGTATGTATGTATGTATGTATGTATGTATGTATGTATGTATGTATGTATGTATGCATGCATGCATGCATGCGTGTATATGTTGTTAGTGAAAGTCAGTGGGATAGAAGCCCTTTGTAAAAGCTCTCTCCACAGCTAGTTGATAAAGTCTACGGCCCGGGGTACATTGTTTTTTAGGAACACAGATGTCCTCTGCACTCCTCAAAGACAAAACTCCCTTTCTGTAGCATAAAAAGGGAGATATTGGGAATATTGTGCATACTACTGTGGGTAAAATGAGTTCTCTCAATAATGAAAGAACTGCAATGATTTAAAATACTTTTTTAGTTTAAGTACTTTAAAGATGGCCTGGTAGTGCGTCTCAAATGGCACCCTATTCCCTATTTAGTGCACTCTTTTTGAACAGGGCTCTTCAAACGTTGTGCACTATATAGGGAACAGTGTGCCATTTGGGACGAGACCTGGGCACCAGCTGTATGAGTGTCCGCTCATGTCTTATTACGGCAATATATAGCCCTGTCTGTCTCCACTCTCTGCCTGCTCTGCCAATGCGCTAAACAATGTCCCCATCGGCCTTGTTGTGTCCGTCCGCTGTGTGTTCTCCAACCAGCCAGAGACACATTAGACTAATTTAGAGAGCCTGGGCGAGAAATAATTCAATCCATCAGCAGGGTGTACAGTGTCAATAGCTGTAGTCTTATCAGGGAGACACAGACAGAGAGCTAGTGCTGGTGGTCTGGCGTCCTCTCTCTTTCTCTCTGCTCCGCACCTTCCTATTGTTGTCCCATTGATCTCACGAGTGGCGCAGTTTTATTTATTTTTTATTGAACCTTTATTTAACTAGACAAGTCAGTTAAGAACAAATTCTTATTTACAATGACGGCCTACACCGGCCATACTCGGACGTCGCTGGGCCAATTGTGCGCCACCCTATGGGACTCCCAATCACATCTGGACGTGATTGGGAGTCCCATAGGGCGGCACACAATTGGCCCAGCGTTCTTAACTGACTTGCCTAGTTAAATAAAGGTTAAATAAGACAATTATAATAATTAAATTTATGCATCCAAAATGGCACCTTATTCCCTTCATAGTGCTCTACTTTTGATCAGGGACCGTAGGGATGGCCATAGGGGTCTTGTCAAAAGTAGTGCACTACATAGGGAATAGGGTGCCATTTGGGACACAGCCCATATAGTCCTGTTGGATGGCTGGTGTAATGATCCTGGCCATGTCTCCTCCTCTCCTCCCCACATCCCTACCTCTGTCTAATGTTTACCAGTCATCTGTCAGAGTCTGGGCTTTCTACCGCTCCTCTCTCTCTCCATCCCTCCCCTCTCTTTATCTTTCTTACTGTGGGGTCCTTCCAATAATCAAGTCAGTGAGCACTTAGCTCTAAGGCTTGCTATGTGTCTTAGCAACTGCCCAGCCCAGCCCAGTTCTGCTGGCTTTCTGTAGGATGTATAATGGTGCCATGCCTTATGTGACTGCTACAGAACAACCTGTATGGGTTGGTACAGTGCACATTTTGATTCTATGATTAAAAAAAATAAAGATTTTAAAAAGCATTATAAAACATTTGAGTGGAGCTATGCCACTGACAGTGTTGTGAAACAAAGAAATATCAAAATATGTTGTGCTACACAACTGTGTGAGTAGCATGTACTGGATAGACATCGTTGTCACTTTTTATGAGGCAAAGCGTTTAATACTGAGGAGGCATGGAGTGAGCAGAGCTCTCCTCACACTAATGGACTAGGGTGAAGTTGCAAGATGACTTACAAAAACAACTCTGCATTTCTGCCCAGCCTGGCAAGAGTGGCCAAAAGTGTTGCTGCAAGTGTGGAGAGGATATTCTCTGCTGCTGGCCTGCTCTCCAGGCACCATCGCATGAGCCTGAAGCCACAGACTGGCCAAACTCGGAATTCTAAACATGAATTCAAAGGCACTAAGTAATTTTTCGTTTAGTTTGTATTTAATTCTAAGTAAGTCACAACCTATATGCACAATTTATAGACTAATTATTTAATACAACATTTTTTTGTTTAAATGCTGAGCGCTTTATGTCCCTACCAGCCTATATGTCCCTACCAGCCTATCACTCACAAATGCTTCACAATGTATTCCTTTGTAGGCTATAGCCTTGAAATAATTGAAATAAAATAGCCTGAATAATTCATTTTCGTTCCTTCTTAGGCTCCCTGTCTGGCTCCTGACCTATTTAGAGTGTTTATACAGTGCATTCGGAAAGTATTCAGACCCTTTCACTTTTTCCACATTTTGTTACGTTACAGCCTTATTCTAAAATGGAGTGAAAACTGTTTTGTAAAAAAAGCTGAAATACCTTATTTACATACAATGGGGGCAAAAAGTTCTAGGGTTTTTCTTTATTTGCACTATTTTTACATTGTAGAATAAAAGTGAAGACATCCAAACTATGACATGACACATATGGAATCATGTAGTAACCAAAAAAGTGTTAGCAAATGAAAATATATTTTATTTTTGAGATTCTTTAAAGTAGCCACCCTTTGCCTTGATGACAGCTTTGCACACTCTTCGCATTTTCTCAACCAGCTTCACCTGGATGCTTTTCCATCAGTCTTGAAGGTGTTCCCACATATGCTGAGCACATGTTGATTGCTTTTCCTTCATTGCGGTCCGACTAATCCCAAACCATCTAAATTTGGTTGAGGTTGGAACCAAACACCTCAAATTTGGACTCCAGAACAAAGGACAAATTTCCACTGGTCTAATGTCCATTGCTTGTGTTTCTTGGCCCAACCAAGTCTCTTCTTCTTATTGGTGTCCTTTAGTAGTGTTTTTTTTTACAGCAATTCCACCATGAAGGACTGACTCACACAGTCTCCTCTGAACAGTTGATGTTGATATGTGTCTGTTACTTGAACTCTGTGAAGCGTTTATTTGGGCTGCATTCTGAGGCTGGTAACTCTAATGACCTTATCCTCTGCAGCAGAGGTATTTCTGGGTCTTCCATTCCTGTGGCTGTCCTCATGAAGCTGGTTGAAAAAATGCCATGAGTGTGCAAAGCTGTCATCAAGGCATTTGTTTAACACTTTTTTGGTTACTAAATGATTCCATATGTGTTATGTCATAGTTTTGATGTCTTGTGCAAATAAAGAAAAACCCTTGAATGAGTAATATTCTAAACTTTTGACCCCCAGTCTAAGTATCCAGACCCTTTGCTATGACACCCGAAATTGAGCTCAGGTGCATCCTTTTTCCATTGATCATCCATGATGTTTCTACAACTTGATTCTATTGTTTGGACATGATTTGGAAAGGCTAACACCTGTCTATATAAGGTCCCACAGTTGACAGTGCATTTCAGAGCAAAAACCAAGCCATGAGGTCGAAGGAATTGTCCATAGAGCTCTGAGACAGGATTGTGTCAAGGCTCAGATCTGGGGAAGGGTACCAAAAGATTTATGGGGCATTGAAGGTCCCCAAGAACATAGTGGCAGTCATCATTCTTAAATGGAAGAAGTTTGTAACCACCAACACTCTTCCTAGAGATGGCCACCTGGACAAACTCAGGGGAGAATGGCCTTGTTCAGGGAGGTAACCAAGAACCCGAAAGTCTTCTCTGAGATCCAGAGTTCTTCTATGGAGATGGGAGAACTTTCCAGAAGGAAAACCATCTCTGCTGCACTCCACCAATCAGGCCTTTATGATATATTGGCCAGACGGAAGCCACTCCTCAGTAAAAGGAACATGACAGCCCGCTTGGAGTTTGCCAAAAGGCACCTAAAGGATGCTCAGACCATCAGAAACAAGATTCTCTGGTATGATGAAACCAAGATTGAACTCTTTGGCCTGAATGCCAAGCGTCACATCTGGAGGAAACCTGGCACCAGCCTTGCGGTGAAGCATGGGGGTGGCAGCATCATGCTGTGGGGATGTTTTTCAGCGGCAGGGACTGGGAGACTAGTCAGGATCGAGGGAAAGAAAGATGAACAAAGTAAAGTACAGAGAGATCCTTGATGAAAACCTGCTTCAGAGCTCTCAGGACCTCAGACTGGGGCAAAGGTTCACCTTCCATCAGGACAACAACCCTAAGCACACAGCCAAGACAAGGCAGGAGTGTCCTTGGGACAAATCTGAATGTCCTTGAGTTGCCCAGACAGAGCCCGGACTTGAACCTGATCGCACATCTCTTGAGAGACTTGAAAATAGCTGTGCAGCGACACTCCCCATCCAACCTGACAGAGCTTGAGAGGATCTGCAGAGAAGCTCACCAAATACAGGTGTGCCAAGCTTGTAGGATCATACCCAAGAGGACTTGAGGCTGTAATCACTGCTAAAGATGCTTCAACAAAGTACTGAGTAAAGGGTCTGAATACCTATGTAAATTATATTTCAGTTTTATTTTTTGTATTTGCAACAATAAAAAAACAAACAGTTTTTGCTTTGTCATTATGGGGTATTGTGTGTAGATTGAACAGAAGTGGTCTGAATACTTTCCAAATACACTGTATGCTGTTTAATATAGGGGCTTCCAAGTGGCGCAGTGGTCTAAGACAATGTATCTCTAGTGGCGTCACTACAGACAATCTGGTTCAAATCCAGACTGTATCACAACCGGCCGTGATTGGGAGTCCCATAGGGCGGCGTACAATTGGCCCAGCATCGTCCGAGTTTGGCCTTTGTAGGCCGTCAATGTATATAAGATTTACTGCTTAACTGACTTGCCTAGTTAAATAAATATAAAAATAAATAACCCTATTTAAATGTGTGCTTCTTACATAAAATACTTTCCATTCAAATCCATATGGTTTGGTTTTAATACTTCAAAACCAAATGGTAGGTCCAGGTAGTCACAAAAATAGATGGGTGTTGGTTAAAAAGTGATTTTAATGAATGGAGCGAATTTGGAGCAGCTGTTTTTTTTTTTTGATTGTGGTTTTAAGCGGAGCGGTTGGAAAGGACATGGAGCGCCTGAACAATGAACGGGATTTCCAACCGCTCAACTCCACTCACATGCTCTGTTTGGGACGCTGCCCTACAT
The DNA here is from genome assembly GCA_023634145.1 of Thymallus thymallus. Taxonomy (NCBI): domain Eukaryota; kingdom Metazoa; phylum Chordata; class Actinopteri; order Salmoniformes; family Salmonidae; genus Thymallus; species Thymallus thymallus. Next base: position 25,557,246 of record CM042408.1, on the reverse strand, counting down.
TCTCCAATGTGACACATCAGGATAGAGGGGTGAGAAATGAGGTGCAGCTTAGACTGATAGAACATTCCCCTCAGGTGCTTTCACCCAGCTTTACGCTGCTGGATACCATAGGCTGTGTGTGTCTTTGGGGAATTTGTGTCTGTGTCCGCATTCATGTTTATTCATCTTCTACATGGCTTGGTTTACTACTACCAAATTTCCTCAGAAGAGGCTTTCTCCTGCTGTAGACAGGCTGTCATTTACAAATGATAATGATATTTATTCGTATAACAATCAGTCATTTATCAAACTGTTTCAAAGAGAGAACTACTAGCCATGGAGTCTAGGGAGCACTGTTACAAATCCGGTGAAGTCGTGTGACACACACACAAACACACAGCGGGTGCGGTCTGAGCCAACCATTTCACGGGTCACACGTCGCTACAGACAGGTCAAGTGCATATCAGCGCACACTGGCACCATCTCCCACACTCTCACACACACTCTCTATCCAGCTCACTTACACACCAGCAGAGATACACCTACTACAATACACACATTAGGCCTAAGATAAATTCACATCCACACTCCAACTGTACACATACAACTTATACATACAAAGTCTGCATTCCAAATGGCACTGTATACCCTATTTTCATAGGGCTATAGTGTAGTCCTGTAGTGTAGTAGTGTACGATATAGAGAATAGGGTTCCATTTGGGACACATAGCTACAATCACTCAAATATTAATGGGTTCATGGGTTTCATTCATGTTGTGGAGAATAGTCGATAGTGAAGTAATGACCATGTGAGACCATTGGCTACTAGTTTATTCATGGTGAACTCCAGGGCATGCATGAAGTGATACAGTGTATTAGTATTGGTTATTATCTCATTACATTGTCTAAGTCCCAAATGGCACCCTATTCCCTATATAGTGCACTCCTTTTGATCAGAGCCATGTATGTGCCCTGGTCAAAGTAATGCACTTTACAGGGAATAGTGTGCCATTTGGGTTGCAGAGACATTGTTACACGGTATTGCCAATTCATAAGCACGTCACAGAACAGGTTACGGTGAGCATCAGAGAATGCTTGGGAGGTTTGCTGCTCTTACACATTCTTAGTGTAATAAATCCTATTGAGTTCACGAGGTCAGGGAGAAGACATTGATGGCAGATATTACCCTCAGCAGAACTGCAATGTGGCTGTTGGGGATCACCTATAATCTCAAGATGGATTGCTCTGGCCTGAAACTTTTATTGAGCTAAGGCAGAGGATTTAATAGTGTTCTGCTTTCTATTAGTCCTTTGTGTGTGTAAAATATGATGCTGTGTTCTCCACCGTTTTGCTGTATCAATTTATCCTCAGCCATGTTAGAGAGAGAGAGAGAGAGAGAGAGAGAGAGAAGGGGAGACACAGGAAAACCTGGCTCCCTGTAGAAGAAAGGCTGTGCAATCACTGCACCACAGTAGAGCCAGAGACAGAGCTGCACTTCCTCACAAAATGTGAAAAATTTGAGAGAGAGAGTCACTTCCCCAAATTTGAACAAGTAGTCTGGGGGAAGACATGGACAGCTGTGCGCTGGCAGCATGTTATGTTGCTGCCTGCCACAAGTTGAGGGACACTTTATTTGTACTTTATTTTTTAGAGAGAGAGAGAGAGAGAGAGAGAGAGAGAGAGAGAGGAGAGAGAGAGAGAGAGAGAGAGAGAGAGAGAGAGAGAGAGAGAGAGAGAGAGAGAGAGAGAGAGAGAGAGAGAGAGAGAGAGAGAGAGAGAGAGAGAGAGAGAGAGAGAGAGAGAGAGAGAGAGAGAGAGAGAGAGAGAGAGAGAGAGAGAGAGAGAGAGAGAGAGAGAGAGAGAGAGAGAGAGAGAGAGAGAGAGAGAGAGAGAATTACCTTCTTGTAATTGTAGTGTATTTGCATCCAGAAATGTCTTCCTGTTCCTACATCTAGGTTAGGGTTAGTGTATATGGGATGGAGACACTGTATACTGTGCCAGCAGGAATCATTTAGAGTGATGGTCAGTCACTGGGAATGGAGAGCGATGGGCCTAGAGGGTCGAGGGCTCGGGCCAGAAACCTTGAGCACGGCGGGTTACCACTAACCAAAGGATATTTCCTGAATCTTCTCTCTGGAAGTGTGCGTGTGTGGGGAGCTCTGTCTCATTCATTTCCCATGCTTCCTATTGATTTGATGGGGTGAATCATCAGCTAAGGCTGAATCCCAAATGGCATCCTATCCCTATGGGCCCTGGTCCAAAGTAGTGCATGAGATAAGGAAATAGGGTGCCATTTGAGACACAGTCAAACTGTTTACTTGGTTTTGGCTCGTTGATATGAGCTGCACACAGAGCAGCCTCGGCACTGCTCAGCTTTCCATGAATACTTCCATACGGCTAGACAATTAGTGCTGGTTAAGTGTCTTCCATCCTCAGAGTATTCCTTAGAGCCATTGGAACCTACGCGCCATGTAAATGAATGGCTCTCACATTGCCATTGGCATGTAAGGAGCCTATTTGAGCCTCTCATTCATCTGTTATTACTTGTGTCCAGTTAGGAGCGAGCCAGCCAAGCGTATAGGCTGCCTGACTGACTGATGTTGCTAAGTGTCATGCAATTAATGCAGTCCTCTCCTCAGACCGTTGGAGTGTGTCTCAAATGGCAGCCTATTCCATATATGGTGCACTGTTTTTGACCAAGGAACATAGGACTCTGGTCAAAAGTAGTGCCCTAAATAGGGAATAGGGTGCCATTTGGGACGCAGATCGTCTCTCTGTCTCCAGTGCAGGATGAAAGACTGTCCTGACGAGGACAGAATTCACTATACGTTGCTGAGCCTCAGTGGTCTGCCCCTTCAATCTCCAATCAGCCTTTGATTAGAGAACAAGTTATGGGGAGAGAGCCACATCACTCCCCAGTCAGTGTGTGCGTGTGACTGATTGTGGGATTGATTGGGTGTGTCTGTGAGCATGTGTGAGCATCGTACGTGCGTAAGCAGTCCACTGCTGTGTGTTTGCATGTGTGTGTTTGTGTGAGAGTGTGTGTGTGTGTGTTTGTGTCAGGGACAGCAGTGTTAATGGTTTAAGCAGGGGTAGACATGACCCCTAACACCACTGCTGTTGGCCTGGCCAAGAGGAATGCCTTTCTCTCTGGAACCACACACACACACACACACACACACATTTGAGTCTTTCAAAGGGAACAGCTTAAAAGAAGTATTGATTTCCCTGTCCGGAATGCTAAATCAAGAGGGAGCACTCTTATGCTCAGAGAATGGTTCATTTTACTTTTCTTTTAAGAAATTACATTTTACCAAGTACTATTCAGTATGACTTTGAGCTATGTTTCAGTCAGAGAACATCCATTGTGAGAGAAAAAGTGCCTGTAGTTTCATTTTGGGTGTGGCACTGTGTACATTTTTTTCAGTCAGTGAAAGTAGATTTATGTGTAGAGCTGTTTTTCCCTTGTGGAACTGAAGTTGTAAACTCACACTAAAGAAGTGTGCGTGTGTGTGTGTGCGTGTGTGTGTGTGTGTGTGTGTGCGTGTGTGTGCGTGTGTGTGCGTGTGTGTGTGTGTGTGTGTGTGTGTGTGTCCTTCTCTCCGTCTAAGCCAGCCGACTCTCAAGGGAGATTTGGTCAAGCAGGGGTGTTAATCGCTCTCAGATTTCCTTCCACACTGAGTTATGCTGCATCACTAACCTGAGAGCGCTTGAGAGTCAACGCACTCACTCACGCCTGCTGGCATTCGTCCTCAGTCTAAGACTTCTGGACTGCAGGAAAATACACAAACAAACTAGCACTGTGATACTCTTTATCTCTATAGGCCCTTGTCAAAAGTAGTGTAGTATATAGGAAATAGGGCGCCATTTAAGACGCAGCCCCTGTCTTCATATTGAGCGTTCTATGGTGCACCATTCATTGAAAACTACGTGTAAAGGAAAAACAAACAATGCAGCTCTGAACGAAAGGAGAAACGGCCTGTCTGGCAGCAAATTTGCAGTCCCTGATTGGAATGTCAAAAGTGTCAACTCAGAGACGGGGTCAATTTATTCATTACCCATGGAGCTTAAGCCCAACCTGTGTGTGCGTGTGTAGGCGTCTCAGGTAGGGGGACAGTAACTAAAGTGTGTCAGTCAGAGTCCCCCAAATGATCTCTGGTTATCAATCTCGTTAGTGTGCCTCCTCTGGCTTGCCCTTGGTGCATGCTTGTGAGGCTGGCATGGTCGGTATGGCTGGCGCCTTGTCCTGATAATAGCTCCGGCGTGTCTAGTACCACCTCTCTTCCTGACACTGTCTGCGTCCCAAATGTCACCTTATTCCCATTATAGTGCACTACTTTTGACTAGGGCCCATAGAGCTCTGTTCAAAAGTAGTGCACGCCACGAAATAGGGTGCCTTTTGGGATGCTTCTGGCATTACTGGATTGTGCTCTTGGTTGCCTTGAGATGTCAGGATAAGGTAGAGTGCTGTTGAACTGGGGATGTGTCTCAAATGGCACCCTATTCCCTACTTTTGACCAGAGCCTTATGGGTCTCCCTATGGGCCCTGATCAAAAGTTGTGCTCTATATAGAGAATAGCATGCCATTTGGTACACAGCCCTGCTGAACTGCCTGGGCTGGGGTGAATCAGGATCTGCTTACCTCTGCTTCACCAGGAAGTGACCAGCTCATCACAAAATCATATTACACTGCTCTCTGCTCTGCTCTCTCTGCTCATTGGGAGGTTTATCTGAGTCGGTCCTGCAGCAGAGGCTCAAATCTCTCCAGTGCACTGGGCAAGCAGGAGATGCGTCCCAAATGGCACCCTATTCACTATCTAGTGGACTACCTTTGAACAGAGCTCTATCTGCCCTGGTATTAATTTGAACCTGTTTACATGCTCAGTTGGAACTCCAGGTTAGCATGCTGAACTGTTACCTATTTTTATGTTAGGAAACCTGTACAGTATACATCCTGTCCTGACAATGTTCTCTGTCTCTGAGAAACTATACTATCACTGTTATCGCTATAAGACAGAGACCTTGTGCTTTTCCAGTTTGTTTCCTCATTAATATTATATTTGCGACTTCTATTCTCTCCAGTTTTGTTCTTATGTAAAGGGTTGTAAATACTGTATTTCCACCCCAGTTACAAATCAAGAAAATATCCAACTCTGTACTTTTCTGTTGATGTGTATTTCTTCATCCATTGTTATCAACGGTGAGAGAGTACTGAGAGTTGAGTAGCTATAAAGGGAGACTCAGCGATATGACGTAGATGCAGAAAGTAAACAGCATGGTGGGTCAATTTGTGACTGTGTGAGAGCGAAGTCTTGCATCTCGCTCATCTCAATATCTGCGGTGCTGCTTGTGGCAACGTCATTGTTGTTATCTGAAGCTCTCTGTTCTGTTGTTAGGTTGCGTACCAAATGGCGTGCTATTCCCTATGTGGTGTTCTACTTTTGACCAAGTAGTACACTACATATGGAATAGGGTGCCATTTGGGATGTAACCTCTGACTCTTAGTCTCCGTTCTCATGCAGCTCTAGCAACTCTCTTGTCAACTGCTCCCTACTCCCACCCTGCCCCACCAATTAAGAAATATGTCTGTAATATCAGGGTGGCTGACTTTTCCTAGTGCATGCTGCGGAGGAAATTGGCGCGCTCAGGAACAATAGATGCAAGACTTCTGTCCCATTGACATCGTGACGTATTTCATTATGCCATACGTCATCTTCACGCAATCTCGTTCCGATAGTGGACAGAGAGCATAGGGTGTCACAACACAAGACAAGATGGAAGAGAGCCTCTCGTCAGAGATCTCATTTATTTTGGGAGTTTGCAAAATATGACCTTCTCATTCAAGACAGGAGAAACATATTGTTTCAGGTGATAAAAATACATGTTTAGTTTAGTAATTTTTTTCCTCAACTTACAGAGCAGCTACCTAGCTAGTTAAAAGCTAGGCTAGGTTGAAGATACTGTAGCTAGCAAAGTTTACCTAATAATTATCATTAAAAAAATATCATTACCATCACAATAAACTAAAATGGGAGGCAACCGTCATAAAATATAATTGGCTTAACAGACAATGTATATTATTTAACATTATTACTAAAATAGTACTCACTTATAGGAATGGGCAATACTAGCTATCCCATTAAGCCATCGCCGAAAACCACATATTTTCATCTTGTGCTGTGGTTTGGAAACTTCTTGGTCTGCTAGGTGTTAGGGCCAACATTATTACGCATATTTACAAAATAAATTAACATATGCAAGATATATATATACACACACACACACACACACACACTGGGGGCCAAACGTTTGGAATATTACTCATTCAAGGGTTTTTCTTTATTTGAACTATTTTTTACATTGTAGAATAAAAGTGACGACATCAAAACTATGACATAACATATAACACCAAAAAAGTGTTAAACAAATCAAAATATATTTTATATTTGAGATTCTTCAAATATATTATATATATATATATATATATAATATATTTGAAGAATCTCACACGTATGAATATATATATATATATATATATATATATATATATATATATTACAGTTGAAGTCAGAAGTTTACATAAACTTAGGTTGAAGTCATTAAAACACATTTTCAACCACTTCACAGATTTAATGTTAACAAACTATAGTTTTGGCAAGTCAGTTAGGACATCTACTACTTTGTGCATGACAAAGTAAACAATTGTTTACAGACAGATTATTTCACTTATAATTCACTATATCACAATTCCAGTGGGTCAGAAGTTTACATACACTAAGTTGACTGTGCCTTTAAACAGATTTGAAAATTCCAGAAAATGATGTCATGGCTTTAGAAGCTTCTGATAGCCTAATTGACATAATTTGAGTCACATGACGTATTTAAAGGCCTACCTTCAAACTCAGTGCCTCTTTGCTCGACATCATGGGAAAATCAAAAGAAATCAGGCAAGACCTCAGAAAAAAGATTGTAGACCTCAACAAGTCTGGTTCATCCTTGGGAGCAATTTCCAAATGCCTGAAGGTACCACGTTCATCTGTACAAACAATAGTACGCAAGTATAAACACCATGGGACCAATCAGCCGTCATACCACTCAGGAAGGAGACGCGTTCTGTCTCCTAGAGATGAACGTACTTTGGTGCGAAAAGTGCAAATCAATCCCAGAACAACAATAAAGAACCTTGTGAAGATGCTGGAGGAAACAGGTACAAAAGTATCTATATCCACAGTAAAACGAGTCCTATATCGACATAACCTGAAAGAAGCCAATGCTCCAAAATCGCCATAAAAAAGCCAGACTACGGTTTGCAACTGCACATGGGGACAAAGATCGTACTTTTTAAAGAAATGTCCTCTAGTCTGATGAAACAAAAATAGAACTGTTTGGCCATAATGACCATCGTTATGTTTGGAGGAAAAAGGGGGAGGCTTGCAAGCCGAAGAACACATCCCAACCGTGAAGCACAAGGGGTGGCAGCATCATGTTGTGGGGGTGCTTTGCTGCAGGAGGGACTGGTGCACTTCACAAAATAGATGGCATGAGGAAGGAAAATTATGTGGATATATTGAAGCAACATCTCAAGACATCAGTCAGGAAGTTAAAGCTTGGTCGCAAGTGGGTCTTCCAAATGGACAATGACCCCAAGCATACTTCCAAAGTTGTGGCAAAATGGCTTAAGGACAACAAAGTCAAGGTATTGGAGTGGCCATCACAAAGCTCTGACCCCAATCTTATAGAAAATTTGTTGGCAGAACTGAAAAAGCGTGTGCGAGCAAGGAGGCCTACAAACCTGACTCAGTTACACCAGTTCTGTCAGGAGGAATGGGCCAAAATTCACCCATCTTATTGTGGGAAGCTTGTGGAAGGCTACCTGAAATGTTTGACCAAAGTTAAACAATTTTAAAGGCAATGCTACCAAATGATAATTGAGTGTATGTAAACTTCTGACCCACTGGGAATGTGATGAAAGAAATAAAAGCTGAAATAAATCATTCTCTCTACTATTATTCTGACATTTCACATTCTTAAAATAAAGTGGTGATCCTAACTGACCTAAGACAGGGAAGTGTTACTAGGATTAAATGTCAGAAATTGTGAAAAACTGTGTTTAAACGTATTTGACTAAGGTGTATGTAAACTTCCAACTTCAACTGTGTATATATATATATATTTAAATAACTCTATACAATACATTCTAGATGCGTGTGTCAGAAATGCTTTTGGCAGTTAATTTGCTTCTGTTCTGTGGGTGGCACTGTGTGCTCTTTTTAAAAGATGTGTCCCAATCTCTCAAAGGCCCTAGGATACAGGAGGACAGGCGTGGTCTGCCAGTCACTGGGACGACAATCCAACTTGGGATGGGGGGAGGTTTTAGTGGGTGGAATAGTGGAGAACAATATTGGTTGTTTACTTAGTAGCAGTGCACATACCATGGTATAGCTATATGGACACTCAAACATTATGGTGCTTTTTAATGGTAAATTTACAAACATATATTATAATAAATAGATTTGAAAGTTGTATCTCATTATGGTAAATGGTGAAATAAGTATTATTTGTTATTTTAATTTTATTTTATCTTTATTTAACTAGGCAAGTCAGTTAAGAACAAATTCATATTTAAAATGACAGCCTACCTCGGCGCCGCCCTATGGAACTTAGACCACTGCACCATTCGGTAACCCAAAGTATAGCCAGTTATAATAGTAATGGCTTAGCAGATAATAAGAAAAAGCTATCAGTATTTACCTGGCTGAAAGAGAAAGAATAAACAGTGCATTCGGAAAGTATTCAGACCCCTTGATTTTCTCCACGTTTTGTTACGTTACAGCCTTATTGTAATATGTATGAAATATTTTTTACTTATTTACATAAGTATTTAGACTCTTTGCTATGAGACTCGAAATTGAGCTCAGGTGCATCCTGTTTCCATTGAGTATCCTTGAGATGTTTCTACAACTTGATTGGAGTCCACCTGTGGGAAATTCAATTGATTGGACATGATTTGGAAAGACACACACCTGTCTATATAAGATCCCACAGTTGACAGTGCATGTCATGAGGTCGAGACAGGATTGTGTCGAGGCACAGATCTGGGGAAGGGTAACAAAAAATGTCTGCAGCATTAAAGGTCCCCAAGAACACAGTGGCCTCCATCATTCTTAAACGGAAGAGGTTTGGAACCACCAATAATCTTCCTAAAGCTGGCCTCCCAGCTAAACTGAGCAATCGGTGAAGAAGGGCCTTGTTCAGTTAGGTGACCAAGAACCCAATGGTCACTCTGACAGAGCTAGAGATGAGAGAACCTTCCAGAAGGACAATCATCTCTGCAGCACTCCACCAATCAGGCCTTTACAGTAGAATGGCCAAACTTGGAGTTTTCCAAAAGGCACCTAAAGACTCTCAGATCATGAGAAACAAGATTCTCTGGTCTGGTGAAACCAAGATTGAACTCTAGTCTTAATGCCAAGCGTCACGTCTGGAGGAAACCTGGCACCATCCATATGGTGAAGCATGGTGGTGGCAGCATCATCATGCTGTGGGGATGTTTTTCAGCGTTAGGGACTGGGAGACTAGTCAGGATCGAGGCAAAGATGAACGGAGCAATGTACTGAGAGATCTTTGACGAAAACCTGCTCCAGAGGTCTCAGGACCTCAGATTGAGGCGACGGTTCACCTTCCAACAGTACAACGACCCTAAGCACACAGCCAATGTCCTTGAGTGGCCCAGCCAGAGCCCAGACTTGAACCCGATTGAACATCTCTGGAGAAAATAGCTGAAAATAGCTTTGCAGCTACGCTTCCCATCCAACCTTACAGAACTTGAGAGGATCTGCAGAGAGGAATGGGAGAAACTCCCCAAATACTGCAAAGCTTGTAGCGTCATACACAAGAAGACTCTGGGCTGTAATCACTGCCAAAGGTGCATCAACAAAGTACAGAGTAAAGGGTCTGAATATTTATGCAAATGTGATATTTCATTGTATTTTTACTATTGGGTATTGTGTGCAGACTGACGGGGGAAAAAAACAATGTAATACAATGGGGTCACTTAGAAATGTCCTTGTTTTTGAAAGAAAAGCAACATTTTTTGTCCATTTAAAATAACATCGGCAGATATTTTTATGGATTATCTACATAGGAGTACAGAGGCCCATTATCAGCAACCATCACTCCTGTATTCCAATGTTACGTTGTGTTAACCCTTTTGCAATTATGTTAGCACAGCTGAAAACTGTTGTGCTTATTAAAGAAGCAATAAAACTGGCCTTCTTTAGAAAAAAAAACAAGGACTCCACATTTTTTAACGATAGTGTGTGTGTGTGTGTGTGTGTGTGTGTGTGTGTGTGTGTATATGTATGTGTGTGTTTATATATATATATATATTTCTTCGTATTAACAGATGGCATACAAAAATAAAATGTTTACGTTCTAATTCCTCTCTTGTGAAGGAGGGACGTGAGGCATACTCCTAGTTTCCTGAAACAAATCGCATACAAACCCCACCCCCCCAGATACTCTCTTGGTCAGTTAAAGGTGCAAAAAGCTTCTGGATCCTAGCTGAATTGTTACTATACATAGCAAGCAGCTGGGGTCCTGTGTGCCAGTGGGATAAGCTATCGGAGGCTAAGGCTTTAGCCTGGCACATAGCCATCTATTTATCTCTCTCTCACACACACACACACACATCTGACAACACCTTAGTAATGGCACATAGCTATAGTGCCTGAGCTGACCTCTTTACTCCCCAAACGACTGCACTCCTCACGATAGGAAACAGGTTTGTGTTCCAGACAGAAACAAAAATACAGTCTGCATACCAAATTTCACCCTACTCCCTATTTAGTTCACTACTTTTGACCATTACAGAACATGTCCTGCCAATCCTACTGTAACCTCAGCGAAAATCATTTTGGTATTTAAGTTCTAGGAGAAATGAACAAATACTGGATCTACTAAGTATTAATTAGTAATGTGTGTGTGTGTGTGTGTTAAATCCGTTTCAATTTCTCCTAAACTAAATATAAGTGTTGATATTAATTGGCTTTACTTCAACGTTACTGTGTTTTGTTCTATTTCTGATACCTTTTAAGACTTTTTTTCTGGTAGATGTTTTGTAAGACGCCTTTTCCACCTGTTTATCCAGAAAATCAAAGCCTTTACTTTTGCTTAACTTTTAAGATGGAAAAGTGTAAAATAAAATCTCTATGCCTTCATTTCCCTAAAATTAGACTATTAGCTTTCATTTGACACTCATGGGTGCTTTTCCATGGAAACGCTTTAATTGCCGTCCTTCACACTGACTTAGTATGTGCATCCCAAACAGCACACTATTCACCATTTATTTTTATTTCACCTTTATTTAACCAGGTAGGTCAGTTGAGAACAAGTTCTCATTTGCAACTGCGACCTGGCAATGGGACCTCGTCAAAAGTAGTAGAGAATAGAGTGCCATTGGGGATGTAGTCTCTGTCTCTCTTTTACAGGTCAGGAAATTGTCAGAGCCATCGTTCTTTGTGACAAATAGTGTTGTTAACGTGACTTTTTTACTGTGAGGTGATGACTGACAGGCTCATCTCATCAATATGCATTCACTGTATTTTCACAACACAAAGACAGTTTTCCTATTTTGCATATTCAGTAGCTGAACTATACTGTAAGTAGAGGAGCTCTTCAGTTAACATCATAACCAAACAATTGTTTAGGCATAGTTGGCTAGCTGTGTGTGTGCAGTGTGTGTGTGCAGTGTGTGTGTGTGTGGATGTGTTTAACTATACTTGTGGGGACCAACATACATTTGACCAACTGGGGACATTTTGTCAATGCTATTTCTAGGGGGATTTGGGTTAAGGTTAGAATTAGTGTTAGTGTTAGAATTAAGTTTAGGGTTAGGATTAGGAGATAGGGTTAGGGTTAGGAGCTAGGGTTAGGGTTAAGGTTAGGTTTTTGGGTAAGGGTACGGGTATGGTTAGGGGTTAGGGAAAATACGATTTTGAATGGGACTGAATTGTATGTCCCCACAAGGTTAGCTGCGCAAGACTGTATGTGCCTGTGCACGTTTGTGTGTGTGTGTGCGTGCATGCTTGTGTGTGCATATGTGGTTGTATGTGTGTTCTGTGTCTATGTAGTGTTTTTTTCAGTAGTGGCTTCTAAATCAATCTAAACCTGTCACACACAGGGAACATCAGCACGTGACAACATCCCACCCTGCACATAATGTAAGCCCTTCTAAAAAAAGAAAACACTGTCTCTTTCTAGATCTGGGTGGGTGATGATGCTTTTTCAGAATGTGGACTCTGACTGCATCCCAAATGGCACTCTATTCCCTATTTAGTGTGCCCATAGGGCTCTGTTAAAAAGTAGTGTACTATATAGGGAATAGAGTGTCATTTGGGACGCAGCCTCTGAGTGCCGCCCGCTATAGATTACAGAGCCTTTTAAGGTTACACTGTAATCGCTGTGTGAGTGACGCAATGGTTGACTAGGACCTCATCAGCCACTGGAGCAAACATCTGCTAGTGATTGCTGTTTTGAGATGTGAAAGTTAGAGAGGAGCCCAGCACCCACTCTCCTTCTCTGCTTGGTGCTTCAGATAAGTTCACAAGACAACACAATGGCAGTTTTCCACTCACTAATAGGGTTGCAAGATTCTTTCTCCAAATAACCTTCTCCAAATTCCTGTGTTTTCCAGAATTGTAGTATGATAACTAAGATGCGCTAAATAAATTATATCCAGCTCAGGGCTTCAGCAATCATTTGGTTTGCTAACTTGCTAGCTAAGTGGCTAGATGGCAAGATCATGCTTCTTGGTTACAGCACAGACAATCAATCCCCTCCTGGATCAAGATCCATGTTGCCTAAATAGTTTTGTGCGTCAAAACAACAAAACCCCAAAAAATGTTTTTTTATAGCTCCCCTTGTTTGCACTTCCGGTAATACCGTATACCCTGGTATGGTACAGAAACGGTATGATGTTATGAAAATCCCTAGTCCGTAACTATGAACTAGATCTATACAGATGGGGGCCAAAATGCAGCTGTCTTTCTTTTTCTTTCTTTTCCAGTTCTCTAGTAAACACTTTTGTTCGAGAAACGGGGACTGATGATTCTACCTCCGACTGGTAATTGGCTTGTTGCCTAAAAAGCATTACTCCGAATTCAATTAGAATAGAAGAGGCTTTTCCCTCTAATTTCTCTCGCCGTTGTAATTAGAATGTCCTGCTTCATGTCACCGCATGCCACTGTGATTTATTACTGTTTCCTCTATTGTTGCCAAACTCCTGAAGTAGATTTATTTTATTGATGCTTAGTGCCCACAGATCCTGTGTTTCTGCTTGCCGGGGGTTGTCCTGGGTCTCTGGTACCCTAGTCTGTAATTAGGGGAAACGGTCTGTGTACCAAATGGCACCCTATTCCCTATATCGTGCACTATTTTTGATCAGAGCCCTATGGGCACTATATTGGGAATAGAGTGCCATTTAGGACACATGCTAGCAGACAAAAGAGAGAGTACAGCGAGGAAGGACAGAGTGACAGAGTGGTCGACTCTTACATGGACACAAAGCAACAAACGACAAATTAACCCGAGAGAAACATCAACTTCGATCTTCAGATTTGTATTTGTATTTATTAGGGATCCCTACTCTTCCTGGGGTCCAACACAGATCTGCAACATTTCTGTCACCACCTAAATATTAGGAAAAAACATCTTCAGTGTGTCAGCTAGGGGAACATCTATTGGATGGCTGTGCCCCAAATTGCACCCTATTGCCTACATAGAGCATTACGTTTGACCTGAGCCCATAGAGTCAAAGCCCTAAGTGGTGTCATTAACATAGTGAAGCTCCCGGTTTTCTCTGACTGTTGTGAGCTAAAAACCTCTGGTCATTTCCTTCCGTGTAAACAGGAGCAGCACCTGTGTACCTCGTCTTGCTAACTCATTTACCTCCCATGTCTGTCCTCCTTGGGGGCCATGCTGCTGCTCACATGGTGGAGTGATCACCTCTAGATAGCGAGCTATCTCTACAATCACAGGGCTACTGTAAAAAAAAAAAGGTGCTTTGGTGCTTTTCTCCAGCAAACATCTGTAATTGGGATAGCATGTGGTTTCAGGTTCAAAGGAGGGTGTGTGTGTGTGTGGAGGAGACAAAGCAGCCTGTCAACAACATGGACGGGCTTCTCCCCCCTCTTTCCCTTCCCTTTCACTTCTCCCCCCTCTTTCCCTTCCCTTTCCTCTTTCCCTTCCCTTTCACTTCTCCCCCTCTTTCCCTTCCCTTTCCCTTCCCTTTCACTTCTCCCCCCTCTTTCCCTTCTCTTTCCCTTCTCCCCCCTCTTTCCCTTCTCTTTCCCTTCTCCCCCCTCTTCCCTTCCCTTTCCCTTCTCTCCCCTCTTTCCCTTCTCTTATGCTGATTGTGATGTCATTTTCTGTCTGTGTATCTACCTGGCATCACACACCCTTTTCCTCTCCATCACCATGAAGTACTTGGTACTACCATGAAGTAGCCTAGCTGCACCAGTATCACTGTGAAGTACTGATACTGCCATGAAGTAGCCTAGCTGCACAAGTATCACTGTGAAGTACTGATACTACCATGAAGTAGCCTAGCTGAACCAGTATCACTGAAGTACTGATACTACCATGAAGTAGCTTAGTTGCACCAGTATCATTGTGAAGTACTGATACTACCATGAAGTAGCCTAGCTGCACCACTATCACTGTGCTGATGAAGTGCTTATGATATTGGGATAAAGTAGGAGAAAACAAGCTCTGGCACTAAAACAAGATATATGGTATCTTTTTTATTTTTGTCCTCTCACTGTGTCTACATGTTGCGTCAGAGTGTGGCACACAGAGAATGCCTGCCAAATCGCACCCTATTCCCTGTATAGTGCACTACTTTTGACCAGTGAATGGGGTGCTGTTTGGGACACAACCAGAGTCTCTCAGTGTCACTGGTGTCAGCAGTACAGTGCTGGCATGGGTCCTCTTGTGTAAGCTCAGCATAGCTTTCCTCCATATTTCTTCATAGCAGAACCATTGCCTAGTCACACCCCGAGAGCTCTCTCTCTCACTTCAGAGCCCTACTAGCTGGCAGCAGGCTCTCTGCACCAGATGGCGTCAGTTTGACCATTACGTAAAAGCAGGTTGACACTTGCCAGAGCCTCGGCCCTGTCCAAGGCTTGATCTCAGCGTAAAGTGCACATAATGGGGTTTGATCTTTATTAGAGTAATACAGTTAAGTAATTGGCATCACTCATTGAGAGAAAGAGAGAGAGAGCAAAATGCTGACGCACGACCACATGGGGCCTGTAGGAAATCTGAAACGTATTATCCGAATGACTGGAGTGTTGCAGCTTACTCCTATGCTTTAACTTCCTCATATGCAGTTCTCTGGGATTGATATTGCTCAAACTATCGTATCTTTCTTTTTTTCTCACGTAGTGAGAGAATCTTTCATTTATAGAGGGTCCGCACTAAAAAAATTGTCTTTCAAAGTTATTTTGTGCTATTTTATTAATTTAGAGGCAACAAGAGCACGAAACACATTTGAGCTGTTAGGCTATCGTCAGTGTGTGAATCAAACCTTTGACATTGTTAGGAGGCTCAATCTCTCTTCCTCTAAACAACTTTAGCCATGTTGAGAGGAGGCTTACGCTGTTGTCATGGAGACCCCTTGGAGTTGGGGATGTGAGATGAGCGGAGTGATTGGCAGGTGTGTATGGTCCATTAACTTCACAGAGGCTGTCTGATTGATATGCAAGGTAATGCGGAAGAGCCAAACTGGGGTGAATTGATTTAAGAAGCCTGCGTCCCAAATGGCACTACTATAAAATGCATTAGTTTGACTAGAGTCTTTGGTCGGTTTCTGGTCAAAAGTAGTGGGTGCACTATATAGGGAATAGAGTGCCATTTGGGATGCAACCTTAGAATGTTGCATGGAGGGCAAAGAGGCAGAGTGGCTGAGTGGAAGAAGGGAAGGTGTGAAAGTCTGAGGATAAGAGGCTGTTGTCAGCTCTCCCCTGCATCCCTCCATCAGCACATCAGAAGCACTCCACGTCTGCATCTCTCAACTGCAATCCATTATGCCCTCCATGCGTTCTATACACTACACCGCCTCGCCTCGCCTCTGTGATTGTATGGTGATGTAGTCGTAAAACGCACTCATTGCTCTCAATGCCATTTTCACAAGGCCCATTTACTCATGTGCCACAACGGCAGTTTAAATGTGACATTTTCCAATTTTCATTGCCTGTGAAATCGTGTTTGCTCTTTTTAGCAAGTGATGTATGACCTCACAACTGATGGCGATGACTGTATTTTGAATTGACGTGCGGTGGCAGCGTGACCGCGACAGTCACTCCGACATACCACACCTCATGTAGTGGCACAATGACAACCACGAATGATTGTCTTTTCAGAGCCTTCTGGCCCAAATGGCACTCTATTCCCTATATAGTGCACTACTTTTGACCAGAACCTGGTCAAAAGGAGTGCACTACACTCTTAGATAAAACATAGGATAACCCTTTGAAGAACCCTTTTTGCTTGCAGGTAGATTTCTTTTGGGTTCTATGTAGAACCCTTTCCACATAGGAAATCCAAAAGAATCCAAAAGGGTACTACCTGGAACCAAAAAGGGCTTGACCTGGAACCAAAAAGGGTTATCCTATGCGATCAGCTGAAGAACCCTTTTTGGAATCCTTTTTTCTAAGTATGTAGGGAATAGGGTGCCATTTGGGACCCTACCAGAATCATTGAGTGAAGAGCAAAGCTGGTCCCCTGGGGTGCTGTGGATCGCTGATTGACCACTATGGTGTGACTCTGTAAGCCCTGTGTGACAGCCCTGTATTGACCAGCCCACCAGCCACCAACCACCAACCCAGCTCAGGCAGATATCGGGATTCACAGTCACATGGATAGCTTGCTCCACATCTTACACACAGCACAGTGACAGTGCACCCAGCCAACCTTGACTCTGTCGTAACATTTCACCCTCAGCCAGATATACTGTATGTATTGATTTTCAGTTACCATGGCAGAAATATCACACAGAGATGATTGGAACATGTCTCACTAACTACCCTGTTACCACAAGCTGTCTTTTGTTTTTTGGTGTGTGTGGATGCTGTCGTTTGTGTGAACATGCATGGCATGCTGACCAGACCGAACGCGCAAGTTGATTTTGTCCACTCCCACCAACTGAGATCACGACACGCAGGTTGAAATATTGAAACAAACTCTGAACCAATTATATGAATATGGGGACAGGTCGAAAAGCATTAAACATGTATTGCAATTTAGCTAGCTAGCTTGCTGTTGCTAGCTTATTTGTCCTGGGATATAAACATTGGGTTGTTATTTTACCTGAAATGCACAAGCTCCTCTACTCCGACAATTAATCCACAGATATAACGGTTAACCAAATTTGTTTCAAGTCATCTCTCCTCCTTCCTTCAGGCTTATTTTTCTTCTTTGTACTTTATATGGCGGTTGGCAACCAACTTTAATAAGGTGCATTACCACAACCGACCTCAGTTCATCTTTCAATCACCCAAGTGGGTATATGCACATAAAAACCAATGAGGAGATGGGAGAGGCAAGACTTGCAGTGCGTTGAGCGTCACATATTTTATTTTAGCACCTGGCAACGCAGACGCTCGTCGACACGAGCAGTGTGGTCAGCATGTTAGTGTGACTGTGTTTGTGGGTGTGTGTGCATGCATGTGTGTTCCTGAGTGTACATTAAATATTTTCAAAGCACACTTACACACATAAAAATTTTTATCTGCTGAATGCTCTTTGCCACGGCAACAGAAGCACTCCGCTGCGAACGCTACAGTGCCTCCTCCAAAGATGCTCCTGTGTAGACGGTGAACTTGTGTGCCTAGATCGCTGCCAGGTGGTCCCATTTCTTGGGCTTCCTCGTTATTCTGCTGAATTGTAATTGAGGTGACTTATTTGAACATTTAGGAATATTGAAAAGATCCTTAGGGGGGATCGTATGGCTGTGTGTGTGCGTGTGCATACGTGCTTGTGTGTACTGTGTGTGTGTGGACAGCATTGTGTTTTGGTCTGGCTTGTTGCGTGACTTGCTATTTAAACGTGGGGTAGATTACATCACTTTTAACCTATTCTGTGTATAAATGTTGACTCTATTAGGGTCGAACAGATTGTGTTCACATCTGCTCTGGCCTGACGTGTGTGTGAAAGTGACTAGGTTTCTTTTGGGGAAATGTGTGTTTCTGTATGGATATGTGTTTGTGTTTTGTGGTAAGAAAGTCTGTGTGTGTGTGTGTGTTGTAGCCCGGGGCTGTCTGGCTCTGACTCACTTACTCTGGCTGTCAGTCCCTCTCTGTGTTGGGCTGATGGCCACAGACAGTGACATGGTCTGGGCTGGTTGAAAGGCCAGTGAGTGGAGTGTAACAATGTACTGTCTGTCTGCTCTTCCCACTGATAGGAGCTGACAGAGGAATGAGCTACAGAGGCGTGTGTGTGTGTGTGTGTGTGTGTGTGTGTGTGTGTGTGTGTGTGTGTGTGTGTGTGTGTGTGTGTATGTGTGCTCTAGCTCTTCCTTCTTTCTCACAGTCAGACAGGGGATGCGTCCAAAATGGCACCCTATGTAGTGCACTACTTTTGACCAGGGCCCGTAGGGTTGGGAAGCAGCTGTCTCTCCAGGTTCAGGTAGCCTAGTGGTTAGGGCATTGGGCCAGTAACCGAAAGGTTTCTGGATTGAATCCCTGAGCTGACAAGGTAAAATCTGTCGTTCTGCCCCTGAACAAAGCAGTTAACCCACTGTTCACTGGTAGTCTGTCATTGTAAATAAGAATTTGTTCTTTACTGACTTGCCTAGTTAAATCAAAAATGGCCTACAGTATTACAGTAGGCCATTAGCATCATACACAGAGTATACAAAACATTAAGAACTTGCCATGACATAGACTGACCAGGTGAAAGCTATGATCCCTTATTGATGTCACCTGTTAAATCCACTTCAATCTGTGTAGATGAATGAGGAGGAGACAGGTTAAAGAAGGATTTTTAAGCCTTGAGACATTTATTTTATTTTATTTATTTAACCAGGCAAGTCAGTTAAAAATAAATTGTTATTTACAATGACGGCCTACCCTGGCCAGACCTGGACGACGCTGGTACAATTGTGGGCCACCCTATGGGACTCCCAATCACGGCCGGATATGATACAGCCTGGATTCAAACCAGGTACTGTAGTGACACCTCTTGCACTGAGATGCAGTGCCTTAGACCACTGCGCCACTTGGGAGCCCACTCAGGAGACATGGATTGTGTATGTGTGCCAGTAAGAGGGTGAATGGGCCAGACAAAAAATATAAGTGCCTTTGAACGGAGTATAACTTGGCACAACTGTGGGAAGCATTGGAGTCAACATGGGCCAGCATCCCTGTGGAATGCTTTCGACACCTTGTAGAGTCCATGCCCCGACGAATTGAGGCTGTTCTGAGGGCAAAAGGGGAGGGGGGGTGTAACTCAATATTAGGAAGGTGTTCCTAATGTTTGGTATACTCAGTGTACAGTATATTACCCAACAGACAGATGGATCATGACCCTGTTACGCTCCCCACTCACTCTCCATCTCATTTACATAGATGTAATTACATGCTATATGCCTCTCAGTTCCAGCTCCCACTAACGAGCATAAATGAGAGCCCAAGTCCCCATTTCCTGTTTTTGACAAGGCTGGGTTGTATAACACAAAGTGGCGCTGAGAGTTGGCTGTCATTGTCTCATTACCTAGTACAGATTTCAGCTGATACCCAAGGCACTCCCCCTCCTCCTCACGTATCTGGGTTCCTTGACACTGCTGCCAGTGGTGGCTGGTGGCACTTGAAACAGGAGGACCTGCTCATTGCAATGGCTTGAATGTTATGAATCCATGAGTTGGATACCATTCCATTCCAGCCATGACTATGAGCCATCCTCCCCTCACCAGCCACCATTGCCTGTAATGCCTTTCAGTATAGTCCCACTGCCTGGCCTTTCTAAATGGTGGATTTAGAGGGAGAGATGGATGGTGACAGAGTTGGGCGTGTTCTTGGCAGCTGCCTCAGTCTGCAGCTAATCCCCCTTCCCCGAGTTCCTTTCCCTGAGAGTCCGATTCCCTCTGGGGGAGTTCTTGTTCAGGTTCCTGGCCATGGCTGCGTCCATCCGTCTCCCGTAATGGCCACACCACAGCTGGTCACAAGTGATAGAGATTAGTATTTGTGCTGTGTTATTGCTGGGGGCCTTGGAACAGGGAGCAGTCAGACGGTTGGTCAGCAGTCCGTCAGTCAGATAAACAGCCAGACTGACAGACAGCTAGCCAGACATACAGCTAGCCAGAAAGATAGACAGTCAGTCAGTCCATCATGTAGCCGGTCTGTCTGTCCTTCATTCAGTCTGTCCGTCCACTGTCAGGCTGTCAATCTGGGCGCCCTACTAGGGAATTTCCTCAATTTTCCACAGTCTCTGGAATCCATATTCTGTCTTTACTGAACAGCGTGACACAGGGTGAATTTATTAGTACTTGTAAAGCCCTGGCGATGTTGGTGGGCAATTCCAAGGTAACAGAATGATGCTTGCTTAGCCAAACAAAAAACATTGCTTGCAAAGTTAAACAAACCGTACAATAACTTTTTACAAATCACTTTAAAGAACAGTGCAGATATAAAGTTTGGTAACAGAATGACGGTAATCTCAGATCTGTATGTGACTTTGTTTTCCAAAAACTATTTAAAAAATATACTGGATTAATATTCAAAGATGTATGCAGAAAGAATGGTGTCAGCTATGATATGACACCTTGAGTTTGAAAAAAATATATATTGGTTATTGAACTACTGTAACAGAATGATGGTAACAGAATGACATCATGTGTCCCTGATCTGTACTATACAAAAATGCATTTTCCGGTCTAAGGCATTACATCGCAGTGCTAGCTGCGTTGCTACAGATCCTGGTTTAATACCCGGCTGTGTCGCAGCCGGCCGCGACCGGGAGACCCATTAGGTGATGCACAATTGGCCCAGCATTGTCCGGGTTAGGGGAAGGTTTGGCCGGCCGGGATGTCCTTGTCCCATCGCGCTCTAGCGACTCCTGTGGCGGGCCGGGCACATGCACGCTGACACGGTCGCCAGGTGTACAGTGTTTCCTCTGACAAATTGGTGCGGCTGGCTTGCAGGTTAAGAGTGCATTGTGTCAAGAAGCAGTGCGGCTTGGTGGGGTCGTGTTTCGGTGTTTCCTGAGTCCGTACGGGAGTTAACTACCAATTGGGGAGGGGGAAAAAAAGTGTTTAAAAAAGAAATGCATTTTCTTCATGGAGATGTATCCTGAATAGGTACACAAAGGTATAACATTTTAATATCCTCCTTTGCAGTTCAGCACAGTAGAGTTCAACACAGTAGAGTTCAGCACAGTAGAGTTCAGCACAGTAGAGTAGAGTACAGTATGTTATACTGTACTCTACTCTAACTCTAGTGTGCTCTACTGTACAAACTTGTGAAACAGACATCTATATGATTGGTTCAGATTTCAAGTTAACATCCATGGACATTGTTGGTCGGTCCTCAATGGATAAGAGGGCTGGTTACAGTAAATGGAAAGAGAGGGGGCTCATGGGTAGGTGTCAGTAACAGACGGGAGGGGTGACATTAACTGGAGAGAGAGAGAAGAGAGACAGGGAGAGACAGATGGAGGGGTTGTCCAGACTGTTTTCACACACTTGCTTTGACCACCAGAAAGAGAAAGAAAACATGGAGCTGAACATAACAGCATGACAGTGGAAAGGAGGACAGGTGATCCAACTCCAGCTCCCTTTGTGTAGCCAATTTCGTTGCAGTCATTCTGTTACCGATTTGGTATCATAATGGCAAGTTTTAACCACTTAATAATTAATAAACCACATTTTTATCAGTAAAAACCCTAACTAATTGGTAGGTCTACCTTTACTTGTTACTTCTGTGAACGTTCATTATCCTCCCTCCTCATGAGGGAGAGAAATTAGAAAACATATCATTGGTAACATGACAATACACTTGGCAATATTTCTTTAAACTTACAGAAGGCTAATTATTTCTGCAAAACTAAATGTTGATTACTTAAACATTATCGTGTTTTGATTTATTTGTAATACATTTTTAAGTCTTTTTCTGCAAGATGATTTCCAAGCACCCTGTTTGACCAGGAATCAAACCATTCTTCAATTTTTAGGATGGAAAATGATTGAAAAATGTATATACACCTTAATTTCAAAAACTAAAATACAGTGGGGAGAACAAGTATTTGATACACTGCTGATTTTGCAGGTTTTCCTACTTAAAAAGCATGTAGAGGTCTGTAATTTTTAATATAGGTACACTTCAACTGTGAGAGACGGAATCTAAAACAAAAATCCAGAAAATCACATTGTATGATTTTTAAATAATTAATTTGCATTTTATTGCATGACATAAGTATTTGATCACCTACCAACCAGTAAGAATTCCGTCTCTCACAGACCTGTTAGTTTTTCTTTAAGAAGCCCTCCTGTTCTCCACTCATTACCTGTATTAACTGCACCTGTTTGAACTTGTTACCTGTATAAAAGACACCTGTCCACACACTCAATCAAACAGACTCCAACCTGTCGACAATGGCCAATACCAGAGAGCTGTGTAAGGACATCAGGGATAAAATTGTAGACCTGCACAAGGCTGGGATGGGCTACAGGACAATAGGCAAGCAGCTTGGTGAGAAGGCAACAACTGTTGGCGCAATTATTAGAAAATGGAAGAAGTTCAAGATGACGGTCAATCTCCCTCGGTCTGGGGCACCATGCAAGATCTCACCTCGTGGGGTTTCAATGATCATGAGGAAGGTGAGGGATCAGCCCAGAACTACACGGCAGGACCTGGTCAATGACATGAAGAGAGCTGGGACCACAGTCTCAAAGAAAACCATTAGTAACACACTACGCCGTCATGGATTAAAATCCTGCAGCGCACGCAAGGTCCCCCTGCTCAAGCCAGCGCATGTCCAGGCCCGTCTGAAGTTTGCCAATGACCATCTGGTCATTTTTGGTCTAAACTCCACTCGTCGTGTTTGGAGGAAGAAGAAGGATGAGTACAACCCCAAGAACACCATCCCATGAAGCATGGAGGTGGAAACATCATTCTTTGGGGATGCTTTTCTGCTTTCTGACCTTTATTTTACTAGGCAAGTCAGTTAAGAACAAATTCTTATTTACAATGACGGCCTAGGAACAGTGGGTTAACTGCCTTGTTCAGGGGCAGAACCACAGATTTTTACCTTGTCAGCTCGGGGATTCGATCTGGCAACCTTTCAGTTACAGGCCCAACACTCTAACCACTAGGCTACCTGCCGCCCCATTGGCTGGGTCTTCCAGCATGACAACGACCCGAAACACACAGCCAGGGCAACTAAGGAGTGGCTCCGTAAGAAGCATCTCAAGGTCCTGGAGTGGCCTAGCCAGTCTCCAGACCTGAACCCAATAGAAAATCTTTGGAGGGAGCTGAAAGTCCGTATTGCCCAGCGACAGCCCCGAAACCTGAAGGATCTGGAGAAGGTCTGTATGGAGGAGTGGGCCAAAATCCCTGCTGCAGTGTGTGCAAACCTGGTCAAGAACTACAGGAAACGTATGATCTCTGTAATTGCAAACAAAGATTTCTGTACCAAATATTAAGTTCTGCTTTTCTGATGTATCAAATACTTATGTCATGCAATACAATGCAAATTAATTACTTAAAAATCATACAATGTGATTTTCTGGATTTTTGTTTTAGATTCCGTCACTCACAGTTGAAGAGTACCTATGATAAAAATGACAGACTTCTACTTGCTTTGTAAGTGGGAAAACCTGCAAAATTGGCAGTGTATCAAATACTTGTTCTCCCCACTGTATATAGAATCTTATGTTTAATTCGACACCAAATCTGATGTTCTCTTATGAACTTCACATGTTAGTGCTCATGGGGCTTTTTACATTGAAACGCCCTGGTACAATTTTGACTCTTCTCCTTTTGTGTTTTCTCTCAATTAAAGGAAATTAATTTGTAAAGTTGGAGGGTTGGAGGATATATGACACATTGCGGAAGGGCTTTCCTTTTTCTGTTCTTTTGACGAGGGCTCTATATAGGGGACAGGGTGTCATTTGGGACGCTGAAGTAGTCGTCATCGTCGCGAGAAGGTTACAAGTCTGCAGAAACTCTGTCAAAACCTTGTCTTGAACTGAAATCCGCATATGACGTATCTTAGCATGGAAGATGTGTGTGCTCCATCTGTTGAGGAAACACAGGTTTAAGAAGGGGAAGTGAACAATAAGGGTTACAAGGGCTCTGCATCTGGAGATGCCGTGATGAAGACAGACAGACAGACGAATACTGATGATGAGAAATGGAAACCATGTGGCCATCAATTCCTTCGAAACTTGCTCATAAATTAGAAAGAAACACTTGGCTTTTTCACTGTTTTTATGTGGCATACTGTGGTTTTTCATTGATTTTCATTCATTCCATGCTCCTTTAACTTAAAATCCCAGGCTGGCGTTGGCTGCTGTATGACAGGGGCACAACTTTTGATACTTTTTTTTACAAACCAGAGTAACTCCAAACAAACATAAACAAAACAACCAAATATTGCCTGAAACCATTTATTATTTTTGAGTGCTTTCACATTAATTTCCAATTACCCTTGGTTTCTGCACTGAAGAAGCTGTGCGTGCTTGGCATGAATATGGCGGACGATGGTGTGTGTGTTTGTGAGTTTTGAGTGTTTATGCATGCAAGCATGTGTGTGTGTCTGTTCATTCGTTCATGCATGTGTGTGTGTGTGTGTGTGTGTGTGTGTGGAGGAGAGGGAGCACATAGTAAACGAAGTGTATCCACCATGCTGCTAGCTTGTCTTTGTGTGAGCTAACGCTGGGCAATGCTCCATGTCTGAAAATGTAATCGGCCCATTTCCATTTTCAGGGCTTTCCCTGTGGTGCTCGGAGGTGCATTACTGTGTCCGGCGTCCGCAGGAGTCATTACTATGCCATGCCCACACACACACATAGACACACAGACACAGACACACAGACACGCCATTAACACAGCGCTAATGGCCTAAAGTGCTTCTCCATTTTGATTCGCGGCCCATGTGTATGACCTCATGTTGTCATTAACGGAGCCTTGCTCTGGTTCTCAGATGATCATTTTCACTCCTCTCAATCTCTTTCTCCTCCGCTCTTATGAAACACCAATGGCTTTGGTGACACATGGACTCAATTCCCCACCTCCCAACTCAATGGAATAGCTTTTAGTTAGTCATGTCCTAAACCCGTTGATTTCATTCTCTTTATAGTGCACTGCTGTTGTATTGGCCCTGGTCAAAAAATAGTGCCTCCAGCCCATGTGCTACAGTACAATACAGTGCGTGATGCTAGTCTCCCAGGGAGAGAGAGAGAGAGAGAGAGAGAGAGAGAGAGAGAGAGAGAGAGAGAGAGAGAGAGAGAGAGAGAGAGAGAGAGAGAGAGAGAGAGAGAGAGAGAGAGAGAGAGAGAGAGAGAGAGAGAGAGAGAGAGAGAGAGAGAGAGAGAGAGAGAGAGAGAGAGAGAGAGAGAGAGAGAGAGAGAGAGAGAGAGAGAGAGAGAGAGAGAGAGAGAGAGAGAGAGAGAGAGAGAGAGAGAGAGAGAGAGAGAGAGAGAGAGAGAGAGAGGTCTCCGACTGGCTCTTATGGGAATCAGCCAAATCCTGATTTAATTGGATCATGTGAGGCCCTCCTGTCACACTGACACACACATCCACCAGCCCCTTTGTGTGTGAGCATGCGTGTGTGTATTGACGTTAGTGTGTGTGTGTGAGTGAGTCTGATGGAAAGAGATGGAGTCAGTCAATGATGGCTATTGGTGAGTTTGACTGGGGTGGTGGTTGTGGTAGGGTAGGAAAGTAATGAGACACTCACAACTGAACATCTGTTTTTTGGACACATCAAAGTGGCATGCTGGCAAGCTGTTTCAGCACTGGAGAAGCAACAAAGACTGGTATTTATGGAGATTAGTTAAGCAGATTAAGGACTTTAATGTCTCCTGTGTGTGTGTGTGTGTGTATGCCTACTTATGTGTGTGTGTGTGTGTCTTTGTAGTGTGTGTGTGTCGGTTGTCTGCTGTGGTTGGTCCAACGGTGACTTGTTTAGAGTCTGTCAGAAACAAGAGCGTAATTTCAGTTCCCTCTGTCTGTTTGTCTGACATTGGCTTTATAGTCTTTCTGTTGTTTCATTAGAGATGGCTGACAGCCACTGTTGTCTAGCTTCCTAGATAAAAGAGGGCAAGGGACTTCTTTTAGGCATCACTTTTATCTGGGGTTGATTTGCGGAAGCTGCTTACTCAGGTGAAATATCACCTGGTGTCCTCATTTAGCAGTATTCATTTTGAAGGATAGTTGAAGGAAAGGCTTTTGAAATGATGGCTACCGACAAGGTATCCTCCTGACTCACCACAACAGAGTATGCGTCCCTATTTAGTGCACTACTTTTGACCTGATCCCATAGGTCTGGTAAAAAGTAGTGCACTATATAGGGACAAGGTTGCCATTTGGAACACAGGAAATGTGTAAATAAAGTGTTGGTAGATGGTTAACGGTATAGGACATTACAGCAATTCAAACTATTTCTCAGAGCACTGATTCTCAGATTCCTATAATCCTCATTAATGTATACTGAACAAAAATATAAACGCAACATGCAACAATTTCTATGATTTGACTGAGTTACAGTTCATAATACGAAGAAAATCAGTCAATTTAAGTAAATTAATTAGTCCCTAATCTATGGATTTCACGACTGGAAATACAGATAGGCATCACTGTTTTTTACTGTTCGTAATGGCTGCTCAGTTAAGCGACCTGTATGATTTGTCATACACGCTTGCTAAAAAACTTTAATGAGCAAGCCTTCCTTCATGAACTGGCCTCTGTAAATGGGTTTAGAATCAGCTTGATCCCCTCTGTCGAAGACGCTTGGACCTTCTTTTTTGATATTTTCAGTGGTATCGTATTAACAAACACGGCCCCGTAAAGAAAACGAGACTGGCTCTCGTTCAGGTAAATGAGAAATAAGTGCGCTCAAGTCATCCGGAAGGCTAAAGTTACTTTAAGGAGCAGTTCTCTCTCTGTGGGTCTATTATTTATTTATTTAACCTTTCGTTTACTGGCCCAAAGCTCTAACCACTAGGCTACCTTCCGCTCTATCCCCAAGAAGTTCTGGAAAACTGTGAAATACCTGGAGAATAAACCCTACTCACAGCTGCCCATGTCCCTTAATGTTGATGATGTGGTTGTTACTGATAAGGAGCGCATGGCTGAGCTCTTTAATCACCACTTCATTAAGTCAGGATTACTATTTGACTCAGCCATGCCTTCTTGTCCATCCAACATTTCCTCATCTCTCAGCCCTTCTAATGCGACTCCCTCTTTTTCCCCTGCCCTGCTACTAGGGTTGCACATTTTGGGGAATATTTAGAGGTGGAAACTTTCTGTGGGAATTACAGGAATATATGTGAATTAACGGGAATATATGGGAATTAAAGGAAATATATGCAAATTAATATTAATACCATTTAAATGTAGATGTTTTTTGCATTGGATATATTTACCATATCATATGGAGACAGAAACATAAACCTTTTAGATTATCATAAGTAGACATAATTGCAAATGATTAAATCCTTCCAAAAGAAAAAAAACCCAAACAATTTAGTTAAGAATTTAACTTTAATTAAATTAGTTGATTCTTCACATGGGGTGATTTCACTGAACAACAAAAGAAAGGGAATATTGAATGATCCCCAATGATCCAGCATATCTCACAAAAACGTTTTCAACATACATCTGTAAAATGATAGTCTAGAAACTAAAGCTATGGTTGTCTTCCTCTCATGCTTCCATGTCTTCTCCCTGGACCACCTCTTGAACATCGGACTCTGAGGCCTCATCTTCACTGTCACTTTCCAACCTTGTTGAGGATGGCTCGTTTTCAGGCTCAAACAGCCTCAAATTTGCCCGGATGGCCACCAATTTTTCAACCCTTGTATTGGTCAGCCTGTTGCGTGCTTTGGTGTGTGTGTTCCCAAACAAGGACCAGTTGCGCTTTGAGGCAGCTGATGTTGGTAGGATTTGGAGGATGGTGGAGGCAACAGGGGAAAGAGCCTCAGATCCACAAAGTCCCTTCCACCAGGTGGCTGATGAGATATGTTGGCACGACTGCCATATTGCATCTCCTTCCCAAAGCCCTTGCTTGGAAGTGTACTTCGCCCGACTGCCAAGAACCACAAAAAAGGTTCACTGTAATAAGCTAACTTTTTTGATGAATTTAAGCAAAATTCCCCAAATTCCTGGTCTTAACTTCCTATGGAAAATTTCCCAAACAATTCTGGAAATGTACCGGCAAGTTTCCGACCCTTTGCAACCCTACCCGCTACAAAGTTTCTCCCTGCAGGTGGTCACTGAGTCTGAGGTGCTAATGGAGCTCCTTAAACTTGACCCCCAAAAAACATCTGGGTCAGTTGGTTTAGATCCTTTCTTCTTTGAGGTTGCAGCCCCTCTCATCACGAGCCTATCTCTGACCTTTTTGACCTGTCTCTCCTTTCTGGGGAGGTTCCCATTGCCACGGTCCGTCCTTTATTTAAAGGGGGAGATCAAGCTTATCCTAACTGTTTTAGGCCAATTTCTATTTTGTCCTGTTTATCAAAAGTGTTGGCAAAACTTGTCAATAATCAACTGACTGGCATTCTTGATGTCTACAATATTTTCTCTGGTATGCTATCTGGTTTCCACTCTGGTTATGGATGTGTCACTGCAACCTTAAAGGTCCTAAATTATGTCATCATTGCCCTTGATTCTAAGCAATGTTGTGCTGCTATTTATATAGACTTGGCCAAAGCTTTTGATATGGTAGACCATTCCACTCTTGTGGGCCGGCTAAGGAGTATTGGTGTGTCTGAGGGGTCTTTGTCCTGGTTTCCTAACTACCGTTCTCAAAGACTGCAGTGTATAAAATCAGCACATCTTCTGTCTCAGCCACTGCCTGTCACCATGGGAGTACCCCAAGGCTCGATCCTAGGTCCCACACTCTTCTCAGCTGGTCAAAAGTAGTGCACTACATAGGAAATAGGGTGCCAGTGCACACGTGTTACAGCGTGGTCTAGCATCCACCATTGATTGTGCTGGTTCAGAGCAGGGTTGAGTTCATTAGGCACCAAACAAATAAATAATCCGTATTGAAACATGGGAAGGTACTACCTGAACTAAGAAACACTATTTTTCATATTTCGTTGCAAAACATTTCACCAAGGTGTGCCATAATTAAGACGACCCAGAAGAAGAGACCCATAGGGTTTTAGCATGTCTCCATCTCTTCAGGAACCACAGGAGAGGCAGGAAGGCCCTCCTTCTATTAGGATCCTTCCCCGCAGAGCCATTATTCATGCCTATGAAAAGCACCCGCCATGTTTTTGTTGTATTGGAGCTCTTTGGGGAGGTTTGCAACACAAGTGAGGCAGGCCCTCTCTCCTCTCCATTGTGTGATTCAGTAGCCTAGAGTAATATTGGGCCTCCTGGTGAGTCATTGATCATTTCCTCATCCCCCTCTTTCCTCTCTTTCCTATCCTATCTCCCATCCATCTCCATCCTCCACTCCTCTCTGTTTATCTCTCTCCTGTCAGTTTTCCCTCCTCTTCTCTGCATAAATGACTGGTGAAGACTTGTTGATGGATCGTTGACTTCCTCAGAGATGTGTGTCAAGGTCTCTGGCATGGCGACCAGCTGTCACTGTGAAGAGAGAGAAAGAGAGAGAGAGAGAGAGAGAGAGAGAGAAGAGGGAGAGCAGATTATGTGATGGGGAGACGGAGACAGCTCTCTCTCTCCCTCTCCCTCTCTCTCTCATTCTCTCTGCCTCAGGGACTTTGCCGTCTGATTTCTATGAGATGTAATCATGCCTTTAATTTGTTATGACCCGTCATTTGCATGTATTTCTCCTCTGAGCCAGAATGTGTTTTCATACCAGATGCTTATCCCTCTCCGTCGCTCAGCCTATGCCAGAGAGCGAGCCTTCCCCTCCTTCTCCTCCCCTTCCCCTTGCCCTCCCTCTTTCTCAGTCTCTCTCCCCTCCTTCTCCTCCCCTTCCCCTCCCTCTTTCTCAGTCTCCCTCCCCCTCCTTCTCTCTGCCTCTTTCTTGAGTCCTTTCTCTTTCCAGGAAAAGAAACGCTGCCTGGTAGAAAGGATTGTTACGTTGTTTTGTAAGGCAAATGGGGTTCGTCTCAATTCATTAATGTGAGGATAATACACTACATATTCTTTCTCCCTGGGAACATTTTCTAGCAGACAACATTAGTACCACTGCGGACCAAGCAATCAATATTCTGTAAAAACACACAACCAAGCGGTGCATCAATACTTTTCTCTCTCTAACTCCAGGTTGTATCTTGATTGGACTTGTGGTAAATATTGGCTTGTATTTAGTACTTGCAGTATTGCAGAAACCAGCAAACCTCAAAGGTGTTGATCTTGTCAGCATGTGCGTTAGTCTGGCTGTTAAAAGCACATTAGGATGTTGTAGTGAAGTGATGATTAGCAGCATTGATCTCCTCTATTTTTTTTTCCTCAGTCTGGATTGGCTTGGCAGCGTGTCAGTGTTTTGTATCCTGGGGCTCTGAGGCTGGTGGTTAGGGGTTAGGGCCTAGGTGGGTATTCCTCTGGGTTCTGGGTGGCGGGGTGAGAAGGTCTGGCAGGCTGGGCCCTGGTCTAGGCGTCCTGGGGTGAGACAGCCAGTGAAGGATTGGCAGCTGTGACATTGGCTTCCGTACCAAGCTGGCTGGCTGGCTACAGATACAGCATAAATAGCATCCATGATCAAATCCTTAGAGATTCTCTGCTGGATGCATGTGTCCTTGTTAGTGGAACATTTTGAAAAAGTAGTGTGCTATATAGGGAATAGGGTGCCATTTGAGACGCAGACATACTGTTTTACAGTAATAGCAACAGAGTTGAACTGTCGAGGTGGCATGTACCACATACGACATATTCTACCATGTTATGATCGTTAACATACTGTAAAGGCCTATGCTTTGTAAGAATTTCTCAACGTTTAATTTGACTGTCTTGAAATATTTTATTGTCCCTCTCGTAAAAACAAAAAATGTGCATAATTATTTTAAGAATGTGAAATATTTTAGTAGCAAGAGTAGATTTGATCCAACTGTATTGCTCTCATTTTGTTTTGTTCAAGACCTGAATATTTTGCTTTGAGAAAGCACACATGCTGCTGCCAGAGCATGTCCAAACGACAATGATTTCTTACTTACCATCTAGTACTACACTACTCTTGGCTTTAAAAGGGATCTTGTTCTAAAGCTGCCCTTAGGACAATAGTATCTGGTTTGGTCATATGGTCACTTGGCCCGGATTTTATGGTTTTCATTCTTGAGCTAACCTTGTCTCTCAGCCTGTATGACATGCAATGTCTGAAAGATTTACCTCTGAATTATATACTGCAGACTGCAGAATGGAGCATCATAAACATTTGCTATCATTCACCCAACATATTGTCTCAAATCCCCCCGGTACTGCTACTCCATCCGTGCACCAGCTTCGGAGGTCTACGTCACCGGTTTTCTATGCGTCTCTGAACTGTCTCATCACACACACCTGGTTCCCATTCCCCCTGATTAGATTGTTTAAGTGTACCCTTTGTTTCAAATCAAATCAAATCAAATGTATTTATAAAGCCCTTTTTACATCAGCAGATGTCACAAAGTGCTATACAGAAACCCAGCCTAAAACCCCAAACAGCAAGCAATGCAGATGTAGAAGCACGGTGGCTAGGAAAAACTCACTAGAAAGGTTAAAACCTAGGAAGAAACCTAGAGAGGAACAAGGCTCTGAGGGGTGACCAGTCCTCTTCTGGCTGTGCCGGGTGGAGATTATAACAATTCATGGCCATTAAGGCCAGTTCTTTCACCAAGATGTTCAAACATTCATAGATGACCAGCAGGGTCAAATAATAATCATAGTGGTTGTAGAGGTTGCAACAGGTAAATACATCAGGAGTGTATGTCACTTGGCTTTCATAGCCAGGCATTTAGATGCGGTAGAGAGCGCAGGTACGGTGTGATAGAGCGCAGGTGTGGTAGAGAGAGCTAGAGAGAGAGAGAGAGAGAGAGAGAGAGATGAAAACTGCAGGCAGAAGAGTTGAAACCGGTGCAGCAGCACGACCAGGTGGACTGGGGACAGCTAGGAGTCATCAGGGCAGGTAGTCCTGAAGCATGGTCCTAAGGCTCAGGTCCTCCGGGAGTGGAGGTAGAGTGGGAGAGAGAGAATTAGAGGGAGCATACTTAAATTCACACAAGACACAGGATAATAACATCAGATTTAACAAACTGACCCTAGCACCCCGGCACATAGACTATTGCAGCATAGATACTGGAGGCTGAGACAGGGGGGGTCGGGAGACACTGTGGCCCCTTTCGACAGTACCCCCAACAATACCCCTGGACAGGGCCAACCAGGCAGGATATAACCCCACCCACTCTGCCAAAGCACAGCCCTCACACCAATAGAGGGATATCAACAACCACCAACTTACTACCCTGAGACAAGGCTGAGTATAGCCCACGAAAGATCCCCTCCACTGCACAAGCCTGAGGAGGCGACAAACCAGACAGGAAGTGACGCACCCCTCTTAGGGATGGCATGGAAAGCACCAGTAAGCCAGTGACTCAGCCCCCGTAAAAGGGTCAGAGGCAGAGAATCCCAATTGAGAGACGGGAACCGGCCAGGCAGAGACAGCAAGGGTGCTTCGTCGCTCCAGTGCCTTGCCGTTCACCCTTGCACCCCTGGGCCAGACTACACTCAATCATATAACCTACTGAAGAGATGTGTCTTCAGTAAAGACTTAAAGGTTGATACAGAGTCTGCGTCTCTCACATGGATAGGCAGACCATTCCATAAAAGCCCATGTAATGCTTTGTAGGTTAGCAGTAAAACCTTGAAATCAGCCCTAGCCTTAACAGGAGGCCAGTGTAGAGAGGCTAGCACGGGAGTAATATGATCAAATTTTTCGGTTCTAGTCAAGATTCTAGCAGCCGTGTTTAGCACTAATTTAAGTTTATTTAGTTCTTTATCCGGGTAGCCGGAGAGTAGAGCATTGCAGTAATCTAATCTAGAGCATGGATTAGCTTTTCTGCATCATCTTTGGACAAAAAATGTCAGATTTTTGCAATGTTACGAAGATGGAAAAAAGCTGTCCTTGAAATATATAGTGAAAACAATAGTGGCCCTAAAATGGAACCTTGAGGAACACCGAAACTTACAATTGATTTGTCAGAGGACAAACCATCCACGGAGACAAACTGATATCTCTCTGACAGATAAGATCTAAACCAGGCAAGAACTTGTCCGTGTAGACCAATTAAGGTTTCCAATCTCTCCAAAACAATATGGTGGTCGATGGCGTCAAAAGCAGCACTAAGGTCTAAGAGCACAAGGACAGATGCAGAGCCTTGGTCTGACGCCATTAAAAGGTTATTTACCACTTTCACGAGTGCAGTCTCAGTGCTATGATAGGGTCTAAAACCAGACTGAAGTGTTTCGTATACATTATTATTTGTCTTCAGGAAGGCAGTGAGTTGCTGTGCAACAGCTTTTTCTATGATTTTTAAGAGAAATGGGAGAGTCGATATAGGCCGATAGTTTTTTACATTTTCTGGGTCAAGGCTTGGCTTTTTCAAGAGAGGCTTTATTACTGCCACTTTTAGAGAGTTTGGTACACATCCGGTGGATAGGGAGCCATTTATATGTTCATTATAGGAGGGCCAAGCACAGGAAGTTGCTCTTTCAGTAGTTTAGTTGGAATAGGGTCCAGTATGCAGGTTGAAGGTTTTAGAGGCCATGACAATTTTCATGAATATGTCAAGAGATATAGGATAAAAAACTTGAGTGTCTCCATTGATCCTAGGTCCTGGCAGTTCTGTGCAGACTCAGGACAGCTGAGCTTTGGGGAAATACGCAGATTCAAAGAGGAGTCCGTAATTTGCTTTCTAATGATGATTATCTTTTTGTTGAAGAAGTTGAATTTAATTAATCACTGCTGAAGTGAAAGGCATCCTCTCTTGGGGAATGCCACTTTTTAGTTAGCTTTGCAACAGTATCAAATAGAAATATAGGATTATTCTTATTCTCCTCAATTAGGTTGGAAAAATACTATGATCGAGCAGCAGTGAGGGCTCTTCGATATTGCACTATACTTTCTTTCCAAGCTAGTAGGAAGACAGTACCAGGGAGCTAGTTTCTTTTGGCAAATGTTTTTTGTTTTTAGGGGTGCGTCTGCATCTAGGGTATTATGCAAGGTTAAATGTAGATCCTCAGTTTGATCGTTAACTGATTTTTGCCCTTCCAGGAGTCTGGAAGAGCATCTAGGAATCTTTGGGTTGTCCGAGAATTTATAGCACAGCTTTTGATGATCCTTGGCTGGGGTCTAAGCAAATTATTTGTTGCGATTGAAAACAAAATAAAAGTGTGGTCCGGATTATGAGGAAAAACATTTAGATCCACAATATTTGTTCCACGGGACAGAACTAGATCCAGGGTATGACTGTGGCAATGGGTAAGTCTGGAGACATGTTGGACAAAACCACTGAGTCGATGATGGCGCCGAAAGCCTTTTGTAGTGGATCTGTGGACTTTTCCATGTGAATGTTAACGTCACCAAAAATGTGAATATTATCTGCCATGACTACAAGGTCTGATAGAAATTCAGAGAACTCAGTAAGGAACTCTGTATAAGGCCCAGGAGGCCTGTAAACAGTAGCTATAAAAAGTGATTGAGTAGGCTGCATAGGTTTCATGACTAGAAGCTCAAAATATGAAAACGCTGTCCTTTTTTGGGGGGTAAATTGAAATTTGCTATTGTAAATGTTAGCAAGACCTCTGCCTTTGCGGGATGCGCGGGGGATATGGTCACTAGTGTAACCAGGAGGAGAGGTCTTATTTAACACAGTAAATTCATCAGGCTTAAGCCATGTTTCAGTCAGGCAAATCACATCAAGATTATGATCAGTGATTAGTTCATTGACTATAACTGCCTTGGAAGTGAAGGATCTAACATAAAGTAACCCTATTTTAAGAGATTGAGATATCACAACCTCTTTCAATAATGACAGGAATGGAGGAGGTCTTTATTCCAGTGAGATTACTAAGGCGAACACCGCCATGTTTAGGTTTGCACAACCTAGATCAAAGCACAGACACGGTCTCAATGGGGGTAACTGAGCTGACTACACTGACTATGCTAGTGGAAGACTCCACTAAGCTGCCTGGCCTGCACCCTATCTCATTGTGGAGCTAGAGCCTCGTCTATGTTCATAGATAAAATGAGAGCACCCCTCCAGCTATGATGGAGTCCGTCAATCCTCAGCAGGCCAGGCTTGGTCCTGTTTGTGGGTGAGTCCCAGAAAGAGGGCCAATTGTCTACATATTCTATCCTTTGGGATTCAGTTGTGAGACTCTGCTGTAGAGGTCATCACTCCCGCTAACTGTGAGGGGGCCAGAGACAATTACTCGATGCCGACACATCTTTCTAGCTAATTTACACACTGAAGCTATGTTGTGCTTGGTGACCTCTGACTTTTTCATTCTAACATCGTTGGTGCCGACGTGGATAACAATATCCCTATACTCTCTACACTCGCCAGATTTTGTTTTAGCCAGCACCATCTTCAGATTAGCCTTTACGTCGGTAGCCCTGCCCCTTGATAAACAGTGTATTATCGCTGGATGATTGCGGGTAATGGAGTCGCCAATGACTAGGGTTTTCAATTTGTCAGAGCTAATGGTGGGAGGCTTTGGTGGCTCAGACCCCGTAACGGGTGGAGGAGAGACCTGAGAAGGTTCTGGCTCTGACTCGTTGCTTAATGGGGAGAACCGGTTGAAAGTTTCTGTCGGCTGAATGAGCGACACCGGTTGAACATGCCGACTATATTTCTTTCCAGAAGCCCTGAGAAAATGGAATTCCTGTAGAAATATGTCCAGTTATAAAAAAGGAAAAAATGTCAAGCTTGGCAGGTAGCCAAGAAGCAACAAACAGCACAGCAGCACAGAGACAAATGACGTGCTCAAAACGGAAGTGGGCTGGTCGATTATTGGACCTGTGCTTTGTTATTTTGGCTTTCGCTGCCGCGTGTTGTTGTGCATATATGATTACGGGTCTCCTCCCGTGATGTATCGTTGTGCACTTGTGTTTTCAGGTCTCGTACTGTGTATTTATTACGGGTCTCGCCCCGTGTATTTATTTGAGGTACTCCTCGCCTTTTAGTTTTGGTCTCAATCCTGTGTTTTGTATACGTGCTTGTTTTTGGGTGTAAATTAAAAAAAACATTACGCATTCCTGCGCCTGTTTCCCGATCCTTATACACAACATTTGAAAACACTGCAATTGAACAATGGTGATTTAGTGGAAATAAATGGGGATGTATTTCTGAGATTTTTACTGTCTTCAACCCAGTGTGTTCTGGGTAAAGGATTAGACACAGAGCCATTTTGTGCTGCCTCCAGTATCGAATGAAAACCAATTTGGTCTGGCAGTGCTCATTACCCAATAACAGGTTCCCGTCAGCGACTGGGTCTTGTCGTGGGCTGGGCCTGTGCCTGATCCTTAAACCACCCTTTTTTTTGGCAAGTCGATATTACCTTTATCAGCGACGATATAACATCCTTACTGTGGTGTGTGATTGTGAGGAGGCAGGGCCTGGGTCTCTAACTCAATGCTATCTCAGAGGGAGGAGGCGGAGCTCGACCTGGTTTTCTTTGTGGATGCGTTGCCATGGGAAACCACCATCTCAGCCAATGAGAGGGTGTTTCTGCAGGAGGGCAGATGAAACAAAGCAGCAGTGCAGCTAGAAGACAAGGAGTCAATGAGCCTGTCTGGCTCTGCTCAGACATACTGACTGAGGCTGAGTCCTAACTGGTACCCTATTCCCTATATAATCCAATACCTTTAACCAGGGCCCATAGGGAATAGGGTGCCATTGGGACACATACACAGTCTGTGTGCCCCCCTGTTCATTGTCCCAGTTGTCAGGCTAACAATGTGTTTGGTGTAGTAGTTCACTGCTGTAGTCAATTCAAACATAATTTGTACATTGTGGAGTTTTCACAGTAAAGTGAACGGTGTGGAACAACCATTATTGGAGTTGCCAGTGCATGTCAATCTGTTGATTTTGTTATTGTAATTCATGGGTGGATTTTAAATCAACTGAATTTTTCAACATTGTACCTCTTAACACCTGGCCCCCTCAATAGCTAGACATATGGAATGCCTGATTCTCTAGGTTAGATTAGTAGGCAATGTACATGTATTTACTTTGGTTTTGCCTAGATGGACACAAATGGACATTTCTATGGAGGTCCATTTGTAACTTTTTGTCGAGAGCAAAACTTTTTTATTTTCAATCAAAAATAATTGTTCTGAAAGCATAAACAAGGCTTCAAAGTTAAACAAATATTTTGCAATCAAATATTTTGTAATAGAGCGCAAAAATATTTTGAGAACAAAAAATGTATTTGAAAACAAAACTCCAATTTAGTTTCGCTATCTACCACCTTCCATGACCCACAAACTTGTACCTACGAGCATAGAACAGGCGAGAACAGGCGTTCGTAGCTAAATGCTTTTGGTTAGCTTGAGAATAATAATTGCATGATTTATCATTCTATGGTATGTACAGTTGAAGTCGGAAGTTTACATACACCTTAGCCAAGTACATTTAAACTCAGTTTTTCACAATTCCTGACATTTAATCCTAGTAAAAAGTCCCTGTTTTAGGTCAGTTAGCTTCACCACTTTATTTTAAGAATGTGAAATGTCAGAATAATAGTAGAGAGAATGATTTATTTCAGCTTTTATTTCTTTCATCACATTCCCAGTGGGTCAGAAGTTACATACACTCAATTAGTATTTGGTAGAATTGCCTTTAAATTGTTTAACTTGGGTCAAACGTTGCGGGTAGCCTTCCACAAGCTTCCCACAATAAATTGGGTGAATTGTGGCCCATTCCTCCTGACAGAACTGGTGTAAATGAGTCAGGTTTGTAGGCCTCCTTGCTCGCACACGCTTTTTCAGTTCTGCCCACAAATGTTCTATAGGATTGAGGTCAGGGCTTTGTGAGCCGATACCTTGACTTTGTTTTCCTTAAGCCATTTTGCCACAACTTTGGAAGTTTGATTTGGGTCATTGTCCATTTGGAAGACCCACTTGCGACCAAGCTGTAACTTCCTGACTGATGTCTTGAGATGTTGCTTCAATATATCCACATCATTTTCCTTCCTCATGATGCCATCTATTTTGTGTGCACCAGTCCCTCCTGCAGCAAAACCACCCCCACAACATGCTGTTGCCACCCCTTGTGCTTCACAGCTTGCAAGCCTCCCCCTTTTTCCTCCAAACATAACGATGGTCATTATGGCCAAAAAGTTCTATTTTTGTTTCATCAGACCAGAGGACATTTCTCCAAAAAGTACAATCTTCGTCCCCATGTGTAGTTGCAAACCGTAGTCTGGCTTTTTTGGAGCGGTGGCTTCTTCCTTGCTGAGCGGCCTTTCAGGTTATGTCGATATAGGACACGTTTTACTTTTGTACCTGTTTGCTCCAGCATCTTCACAAGGTCCTTTGCTGTTGTTCTGGGATTTATTTTGCACTTTTCGCACCAAAGTACGTTCATTTCTAGGAGACAGAACGCATCTCCTTCCTAAGCGGTATGACGGCTGCGTGGTCCCATGGTGTTTATACTTGCATACTATTGTTTGTACAGATGAATGTGGTACCTTCAGGTATTTGGAAATTGGATGAACCAAACTTGTGGAGGTCTACAATATTTTTTTTGAGGTCCTGGCTGATTTCTTTTGATTTTCCCATGATGTCGAGCAAAGAGCCACTGAGTTTGAAGGTAGGCCTTGAAATACATCCACAGGCCTATCAGAAGCTTCTAAAGCCATTACATAATTTGCTGGAATTTTCCAAGCTGTTTAAAGGCACAGTCAACTTAGTGTATGTAAACTTATAACCTACTGGAATTGGGTGAACAAATCTGTCTGTAAACAATTGTTGGGAGAATTAATTGTGTCATTCACAAAGTAGATGTCCTAACCGACTTGCCAAAACTATAGTTTGTTAACATGAAATCTGTGGAGTGGTTGAAAATTTAGTTTTATTGACTTCAACCTAAGTGTATGTAAACCTCCGACTTTAACTGTATGTGTGTGTGTGTGTGTGTGTGTGTGTGTGTGTGTGTGTGTGTGTGTCTGTGTGTGTCTGTGTGTGTCTGTGTGTGTGTGTGTGTCTGTGTGTGTGTGTGTATGTACAGCGGGGAGAACAAGTATTTGATACACTACACTGGTTTTGCAGGTTTTCCCACTTACAAAGCATGTAGAAGTCTGTCATTTGTATCATAGGTACTCTTCAACTGTAAGTACTTAATTTGCATTTTATTGCATGACATAAGTATTTGATGAATCAGAAAAGCAGAACTTAATATTTGGTAAAGAAACCTTTGTTTGCAATTACAGAGATCAAACGTTTCCTGTAGTTCTTGACCAGGTTTGCACACACTGCAGCAGGGATTTTGGCCCACTCCTCCATACAGACCTTCTCCAGATCCTTCAGGTTTCGGGGCTGTCGCTGGGCAATACGGACTTTCAGCTCCCTCCAAAGATTTTCTATTGGGTTCAGGTCTGGAGACTGGCTAGGCCACTCCAGGACCTTGAGATGCTTCTTACGGAGCCACTCCTTAGTTGCCCTGGCTGTGTGTTTCGGGTCGTTGTCATGCTGGAAGACCTAGCCACGACCCATCTTCAATGCTCTTACTGAGGGAAGGAGGTTGTTGGCCAAGATCTCGCGATACATGGCCCCATCCATCCTCCCCTCAATACGGTGCAGTCGTCCTGTCCCCTTTGCAGAAAAGCATCCCCAAAGAATGATGTTTCCACCTCCATGCTTCACGGTTGGGATGGTGTTCTTGGGTTTGTACTCATCCTTCTTCTTCCTCCAAACACGGCGAGTGGAGTTTAGACCAAAAAGCTCTATTTTTGTCTCATCAGACCACATGACCTTCTCCCATTCCTCCTCTGGATCATCCAGATGGTCATTGGCAAACTTCAGACAGGCCTGGACATGCGCTGGCTTGAGCAGGGGGACCTTGCGTGCGCTGCAGGATTTTAATCCATGACGGCGTAGTGTGTTACTAATGGTTTTCTTTGAGACTGTGGTCCAGCTCTCTTCAGGTCATTGACCAGGTCCTGCCGTGTAGTTCTGGGCTGATCCCTCACCTTCCTCATGATCATTGATGCCCCACGAGGTGAGATCTTGCATGGTGCCCCAGACCGAGGGAGATTGACCGTCATCTTGAACTTCTTCCATTTTCTAATAATTGCGCCAACAGTTGTTGCCTTGTCACCAAGCTGCTTGCCTATTGTCCTGTAGCCCATCCCAGCCTTGTGCAGGTCTACAATTTTATCCCTGATGTCCTTACACAGTTCTCTGGTCTTGGCCATTGTGGAGAGGTTGTGGAGTGTGTGAAAATCCTGGTCAAGAACTACAGGAAACGTATGATCTCTTTAATTGCAAACAAAGGTTTCTGTACCAAATATTAAGTTCTGCTTTTCTGATGTATCAAATACTTATGTCATGCAATAACATGCAAATTAATTACTTAAAAATCATACAATGTTATTTTCTGGATTTTTGTTTTAGATTCCGTCACTCACAGTTGAAGAGTACCTATGATAAAAATTACAGACTTCTACATGCTTTGTAAGTGGGAAAACCTGCAAAATCGGCAGTGTATCAAATACTTGTTCTCTCCACTGTATATAATACAGTAGAATGTTATGAACCGACACTGAATCGTAGGAGCTAACTACTAGCTATGTAGAAGTTGGACGGAAGAATGCTGCTTACCTGAGATGCCATCATACCACAGTCCTCCTTTGTAGATGTCCGCTATGACTTCCTTTGTGTCAGAAAGAAAGGTTGAACAGTTTTGGTTGTAGCCAAACTGACACTCAAAAAATGGCTGACCAATGGAGAAGCATCATCCACACCTCCCACTAAAGCCCGTTGACAGCTGTGGGGTCAAAAGTGCAAATGAAGAACTAGTGTTTAAAAAAATAAATAATAATAATTATGAAGCATTGCAAGCAAAGGGGTCAGTCTTGCTAAAATGGAGGGTGGTTGATAGCAACATTTGATTTGAGTTTTGTTTTCAAATACATTTTTTGTTTTGGGGAATAAAATGCAAGTGTTGCGCTCTATTACAAAATATTTGTAATTATGTTTGATTGAAAAGGAAAAAGTTTTGCTCTCAACAAAGTCACAAATGTACCTCCATATTCCTCTTGCTTTTGCAAAAATGTTTCTCTGCCTTCTTTGTACTGGCCTCAGTAAAAATGTTCTGATTAAAATCACGTGCCTTGTCTTCATAATCAATGACAGAAAATGAACATTTAAAGAAATTAAATTAAGAAGGCCTATTTATCTCCTGATATTTTGTCTCATTATGGGTCATTATTGTGATACCATTGTAACAGGATTACATGACATGTTGTGTGTCCCAAATGGCACCCTATTCCCTGTATATTGCACTACAATATATAGGGAATAGGGTACCATTTGGGACGTAGCCTTGACATTTTTGTAGTTTTCCCATAAATCCATGCTATTCAGAAAATTATTGGATGTTGTTGAAAGTACTCAGTGCCAATCAGCTTAATTGCTTTTTTTCATTCTTGTGAAAGCTTTGAGGAATTTACATTTTCAAGCATACTACTATTCCATTGAAGCCAATTTGACAATATTAGTGTTAGTGACAATTGGCTCAAAGTGATTCATGTGACAATTGGCTCAAAGTGATTCATGTGCCAAATTATATTAGCCTCAAAAAAGAGGACATTTGTAACCTAGATAGTCTGGACCTGGGTGTATTCACAAGGAACCAAAGGGAAGCAAACAGGCCGAAACAGGGAAGGACCGAACTGAATTTGTAAAATAAGGAACTCTAGTTTTTGTTGCCAAACGTTTTGCTACAGTGTGCACTAATGAATACACCCATTGTGTGTTTCTATGGCATCAGCTATGCATCAATGTTATTGTGTTTCGTAATGAGGTGTTACAGGCCATCTATGCACAAACTGCATACTGATTGAATTTAGCTCTTATCTCAACCCTGAGCTCCTCCACTGTCTCTGCTTGGTACAGTTGTAGTCTACAACCCAAATGGCACCCTATTCCCTACATAGTGCACTTCTTTTGACCAGGGCCCATAGCTCTACATAGTCCACTACTTTCGATCAGAGCCCTATGGACCCTGGTGAAAAGTAGTGCACTTTATATGGAATAGGGTGCCATTTGGGACGCGTGCTTAGTCTGTGTGACCGATGAACCGTTAAAGGAGGTATGCTGCTTTTTAAAGGTCTACCATCATTGCCTCTCCTCCTCCAGTCATATTGGTGTGTGCTTAAGGTAAATGTAGCCTAATTACTCACGAAGGGAATTGAGAAAGTGCCTAAACTCATCGGAGGTGCTTTGACATTATATATTAAAGTGAGTGAGTCATCATTGCTGTCTGTCTCAGGCTCTGAGGAAGGCACTTACTCCCCACAATAAATTTAACATGCATAGTTATGGAGGAAAGGTTTTAGGCTATAATGCAATCATTCATAGTGAAGGTCGTAAGCATAAAGACATAAAGAATGTCTTTAAAATGTATCAGAAACAGATTGGAGAGAAAAGGGGGCCTCTCGAGTGCATACATGGTAACAGACAGCAACCAAGCCTATGGAGAGGATGGGCACATAACCCCCCCCTCTCTCTCGCCCCTCCCTCTTCCCGCTGTCAAGCCCAGGATTAGTGAGGCAACAGATAGCTCTCCTAATGATTTACTCCCAACTTCAAATGCAGACAGCTGATGTTTGTGACACTCCGGTGCCCACTACCACATGTTTTGGTCTGCTTTCGAGAAGTAATGATGGTGGCATCTCGCCATCAGATGCGTCCTTATCGAGTAATGTCCCTGTACACTTCTTTCTAAGACGTTATAACGAAAGCATTAATAATTTTGCTACTTTATTTGACAGTGTGTTTTACATCAGCTTGAAGTATTTAAACATGTTTTGTCATGATTTAGCTCTGCGTCCCAAATGGCACCCTATTCCCTACATGGTGCACTAGAAAAGTGTAGGGAATAGGGACACATTCTATAGTCCTTCTGGTCAATATGTAGTGTGTCATGGACAGGTTGTACCTGTGGAGTGCACTTCCTCTGTCTTCATGGTGAGGATGAAGAATGCCTCTGGTGTTTTATGGTTATCCGGGTTAGAAGGTGAGGACAACAGGGAGAATCTGATATCCAGAGTTGGGTCCTCCTCCCTCCAACCGTCCCCCCTCCCTCCTCTCCTTCTCTCTCTGGATCCCAGGACAGAGAAGTATTTACAAGGCTCTGTGGGATTGCCAGACTGCTTCACTGGGCTGGGCTATAGACAGGGGAGGACAAGACAGGGTCTTCCACTAAGCTGAGAGGAAACAGCCTTTGTGAAGTTGAAACAAACGGGAAACTGTCCATCCTGCCTGGTGATCCAGCCCTCAGCCATCTGACAGCCCATGTCAAGAACAGGCAGTAAGACGTCAAGTCAACTCCATCAGAGGGGAACTCTCTCTCTGAGAGGCAAACAGATTCACCCTGTCTTCTTGTCTGCTTCCATCTCTGCACTGCTGAGATAGCACTCTGCTTGGTCTCCTCTGGATACTCTGGAATGTTCTTTGGAATGTGTGTTTGGTAAATCATGTTCTGTGAAGAGGCTAGCCACAGCAGGCGATGATGGACATGTGCACTTTGTTTTCTGAATCCTGACACTTTTGGACACGGTGGACTCTAGTGGAGAGAGTTTCATAACACACCAGACGGTCGTCCAGCTGAACGAACTGAGAGTCCTGCAGGGATGGAGGGAGGGAGAGGGAGAGGGAGAGGGAGAGGGAGAGGGAGAGGGAGCTGGAAATTGATCACAT
Organism: Thymallus thymallus; assembly: GCA_023634145.1. Classification (NCBI taxonomy): domain Eukaryota; kingdom Metazoa; phylum Chordata; class Actinopteri; order Salmoniformes; family Salmonidae; genus Thymallus; species Thymallus thymallus. The sequence goes on along the minus strand of CM042408.1, from coordinate 25,513,176 downwards.
GGCTTTGTTGCTCAATGCTCAAACAATTGGGGCCTTAGGTACAAGTCACCTTATCCAATATAAATTAATAGGAAACGAGTACATACTTATTGATTTGGTATCTTAATGTAATGACTCGTTGCTGGGTGATTTTCTTGGTCATTGAAGTTGCAAAGTTTGTAATTATTTATTTTAATTTAACCTTTATTTAATACTATGCTCTGATTGGCTGCTCTATATTGGACTAGGCAAACCACCACATATTTTGGTCAGATTGTGCAGATATTGAGTTGGAATGTAGTGAGCTTTTTCCTGTCTATTTTGTCTAGTGATAATTAGCAGGCCTACATACATTTTTGGTCGATTTTGATCTCACCGATAGTCAGTCCTTGAAACCATAGCTCTGTCTATGAATTTGAGATTGGTTACATTTCTCCAGCCACCCCATCCCTTAGCTGTTTACCCCAAAAAGTGACAGGGTAACTGCTTTGTTGTTTTTCAAATCCCAGATTGCCCCTTTTACACTAGGAGAGCTGAGAGCGTCATGTTGACACATTTGTTTTTTATGACATTTATGAAATGTTTTGCAAATTTTTTGCCAGACTAGATCGCTGTCCCTTGGCCTCTGAACATCACAGGGAAAACATACTTAAATGCTTTTGAGCATCATGGATAGATCTTTACTGAACAGAATACCATTTGTCTCTAGCACAAAGGTCAAATTTACTTAAAATTCACTTCAGATCAGTGTTGCTCAGCCTCTGAACATCATAGGGAAATTGTATCTATGTGATCAGCACGGTTGCACCATCCATGTGCAGACAGATTGTTACTAGGACAAACTGTTCAAGTGTTATATAGACCACGGTCAAATTGTGGGGGTCAAATTGCCGGTCATCCTCATGGATGTCACTATTCCAGGACAGGTTTAATTTATGTATTTTTTTATTACGTGTTTTACAAGTTTGAAACCCATACTTAGAAAGCAGATGAAGGGTCATGGTGGAAGAATTATGTAAAATAGTATTTTAGTGATTTCAAACATAAGGGAAGGGTTTATGGATTTTAATACTTGAATTGTGATGTTTTAGTGGTTTTTCATTTGGACACATAGTCTACAGTTACATAAACTAATTAAAATACTATTGTGTTCTTTGAAATAAATTGTCTTTCATATTATGTTACCTAAGACATTCATAAACACAACCAAATTATATTTTTTGCGGTAGCGTATATGACATTTATTTATTAGACTGTTAGAATGTTGATGTCCAAAATACTAGCATTAAGCACTTGAATAAGATGACAAACGGCTGTTGTTTGTAGCCATTAACTCGAACACACTGGGGTGGTTCAGTGCTGTGTGTTTTCCGTATCACGCTGTGTGGTGTAGTGTGGAGAATGCTCTTCATCATCCAGCTCATTGTGCTCCTGTTGAGTTGTGATCAGTGTCCTTGCCTCGCCTCTCCCCCTGTGTTGTTGTGCGATCAGGAGAGGAAAGTGTCCAGGCACTGGTGTGAATACCAAGTCTGTATGCAGTGCAAAGTCAATGAGAGGGAAAGAGCAGTAGAAACCTACGGTAATAGCTTTGCAATAGCCCTGAATGGTGCTCTGAGAGTCGGAAACATTCTCTTGAATGCAAATGAACCTATTTTCGATGCTCATATACCATGTCGGACTTTAACGACGATATTACAGGTATGTGACTACAGATGATGAAAAAGAAGAAGCTAGGCCTACAAATATAGTATAGACTACGGTAACAGAGCATTCTGTTTGCTCTCTCTTTTTATAAATTGTCATTGGCTGAGAAAACTTTGAAGAAAAAGTTCTCAGGGTCTGGGGAAAACATTGAGAAGAAGAGCGAGCTTGTCTTTGTGTCCATCATCATCATCATCAGACTGTAGTAATGTGTTCCTTTTATATCAGGAATGTACATCTCTTAATGAGATTAGCTGAATCTTGTCCTGATCTGTCTCTGCTCCTCCTCTCCAGGGTCCTTCAGAAACGATGGGATTAAGGCGTCTGATGTCCTGCCTGTGCTGAAAGAGAAAATGGCCTTTGTGTCAGGTGAGTGTGTGTCCGCATCAGTTTGACTAATCCACTATGGGGAATCATGAATCTGTTTTATCTTCTGGCCGGCAGTGTTCATGGCAGACCAATGCTGAGTAAAATCCCATTACAAGCATTATTAGAAGCACATGAGTAGCACATGACAAGCATGTTGACATTTAAGCATCGGCACAACAACAACGTTCATGTGCGGGAACATCCTGTTACACTATCATCTTCATTCATTAGTGCACACATAGCAGCGAAAATAGTTTATTGTTGAAGTTCAGGTAGGTCCCTCCCAGTTTTGCCTCTATTGCTTCGGTTTATAATTTTGTCAATGTGGCCCAATGAATTAGTATGGAGCAACAGCACAGGGTACATCAGGATATGATTAGCCATTAGTTCAGACAGGTCATAACTTTGCTAATTCCTTACAGATCATAGTGGCTGTTCAGAAACTGAAAGGAGAGATCACTCATTCTATTCCCCTCCTCTAGGCCTTACTATAGCTTAGAGGAATGTCACCCTGGTCATTTATACTGTACAGGACATTCTCGTTACAGAGTTCAACAGTAGAGTGGCAGACCTGCGTAGAAATACTATTCAAAATCTTTCAAATATGTTAAGCATTTGCTTTAGCCTTCCTGCAGTGCCAGATGGGTGGGGGTTGCAGTTTCTATTGGCTCTATTGTGTTTAAACCCATGTCTTGACAGTGGATATAAAAATATTAATGACCTTAATGCTTATTAATACAATGCTGCTGGCCAGAATTCAATGCAAGCAGTTCAATGCAAGCAGCCAGTGTGACTAAAAACACATTTTTTTGGCCTTTTGTTTCATCGTTTTTTACTCATCTCTGAATGAACAGGCTAAACAGGTCAAATGCTGGCAAAGAAAGCTGGCGGGGAACGGGAGCTGACTAGAACTCTGTTGTAAAAACAACTTAAACGGCGTGTAAAATAGAGAGAATCTAATTTAGTCTAATAAGCTTAAGGTCGTTGTTAACTTGTCTTTGAGCTGTAGAGAATAGATATCTCGCGCCTCTCTCTCTCTCGTTCTCTCTCTCTCTCTCTCTCGCTCTCTCTCGTTCTCTCTCGTTCTCTCTCGCTCTCTCTCGTTCTCTCTCGTTCTCTCTCGTTCTCTCCGTTCTCTCTCGCTCTCGTTCTCTCTCGCTGTCTCGTTCTCTCTCTCTCCCTCTCTCGATCTTTCTCCTTCTCTCCCTCTCCCTCTCTCGCTCTCTCTCTCTCCTAGGAGATGGAACTACTCTGGCATGAATCTCACTGAGGTTCTATTTCTAATACTTGTTTCGATGTCTCACTTATAGGATTCACTCTAGCAAATTACTAACTTGAAGAACCAATCACACAACATCTGTTGGAGACAGACAGGTTAAGTGGCCAAGGAGGTGAGCCCCTCCCCTCCTTATAAGGCACCACTAGACCTCCTCTGGTCATTCTTACCTTTCTTCCTTGTGGAAGAGAGCACTAACGCTCCAGAAGCTTTCCTCAGCACTACTAAACCGTTCCTACTGAACTGGTTTCAGCTAAACCGTGAGGGTAACGCTGCTGAACGTAGGACCTCAGCTCCTGTTGATAGTGTTGGGTACTGACCGAAAGGAAAGTTTTGCTTCTCAGTCTCCGGTGGCAGCTAGCATCACACTGCTAGCTATCGACACTTGGTTTACCCAAGCCGCAAGACTTTAGCTAACTTGGCTAGCTAGCTACAAAGGGCTAGCTCTTGCCGCAAGGTGTAGCTAACCTGGGTAACTCACGGCAAGGCCAGCTATGGCAAACTAGCTTTTCTACCTGAAAACGTTGAATTGTTAGCTCTCCTCTCTTGTTTTGCTCACCTCATGTTCACCCGTGCCATGTTGACTAGACTGACTGCTCTAGCTTCACAGCTCAAAGGTCGAGAGAAGCGCTTTGTTCGTCAAGAGACAAAGAAAGCATGCACTCTTCGTTGACTTTACAGCGGAGGAAGGTGACTTCAATATCTTGCCAGAGGAAGCCCAAGTCTCAAGGCCCTCTTCCGCCCTCAGAAGGAGCTTTGATACCCAAAGCCAGATTTGTGCTTATCAATGTCTGCAGACAGGCAATATTGAGTGGCCTGCACCCGTGGGGGTTGGCGGCACCAAAAGGGATTGGTTTGATGGGAGGAGACTCCTCTCTCGCACCGTCCCAGGAAAGCAACCTCTCCCAGTGGTTCCATCTTGCGTCGTGGAAGCCAAGCGCAACTGGGACAAGCCCTTGTCCAGTAATGTCCAGACCAGGCACTTTACGAACATGGACATTAAGGCCATGGAGGAGTTGGGCAAGCCCCCGGTAGTTGAGTCGTCACTGGCCTACCACCTTAACCCAGTGCAGCATCACAAACATTCATGCCGATCTCAATCTACAGGCCTCTAGAGGCGCCATTCAAGGCTGTGCACGCTCCGTGAGCCTTGCTGTGGTGTGGGAGAGCAAGTGTCCTGGCCTGCCCCCTCTCGAGTGGGGGCAACTCGCCATAACACCTCCAGAGGGCGCTCCAGCCCAGACTTGTGGGCAACAGAAGGGAACTGGTGCGCATGCACAGTCCAGCCCTGGGTCTTGTCCACAGCCACAAAAGGGTACAGACTGCAGTTTGCTATGAAGCCATCCGTTTCCATTTGAGCTTTATGCTTATGCTCAACGTGCTGTCTCGCTCTGGTTCACTTCAGTCGACCTGCAGGATGCTTATTTTTACATAAGTATTCTTCCCGCGCACAGGAAGTTTCTCAGGTTTGCCTTTCAAGCACTAGCTCCCCGAACATTCAGCAAGTCAATGACAATTTTATTGGCTTATACTAGCAAGGGTTTACAGCCCCTGGAGGGCCTGAGGGCTCATTCCACCAGAGGTATGGCTACCTCTTGGGCTGTTCAAAGGCTCTTTGCAAGAGATATGCGGCATGTTGGGCCACCCCTCATACATTAATAAGGTTTTACCGACTGGATGTCTCTGCACCTTCATTGGTGCATACTGTCCTCAGTGTTGGAGCCTCTGAGGTGTGATTCTGTTGCGACTACCCTGGCTTCGAAGAGCATGTCTGCGATTCGGGAGTTGGCCATATCCCATAACTGAGATATCAAAATGAGTCACAGCCTGCGAATACCTCACTGTCCCCTTTGGGCTAGAAACTAGCACCCCGAACATTCGGCCAGTGTGTGGCTAAGAGTATCTGCCTATATAGACGATTACCTGCTTTTCTCCCCAACACAGGAGCAAACGGTACGAGACACGCCTTCCCTTGTAACCCACCTCACCGAGTTAGGATTCAAGATCAACCAGAAAAAGAGCTGTTTGCTACCCACACCGAGAATAGAATACCTAGGCGTCAAGCTGGATTCTCAAGCTGGATTCTCTCGTTACGTGTGACTCATGTCCTGGGTGTACTGAATATAGGAGCGGACTTGTTGTCCAGAGAGAATCCCCTTTACAGGGATTGGAGACTCCATCCCCAGTTGGTGAACCAAATCTGGGAGAGATATGGTCTAGCCACAGTAGATCCATTCGTATCGCACAAAGACACACACTGTCTATTGTTCTTTGTGGTAGCAGGAGACGCACCACTAGGGATAAACATGCTGGCACACACTTTTCCTCCTCTATGCTTGATACTCCCCACTCTGGACAGAGTGCGGGAACAAGGCATGTCCATAATTTTGGCAGCCCCTCGATGGCCATGGAGGCTCAGGTTAGTGGAGATCATTCTCCTGCTTTACGACGAGCCCTGGCAGCTACCATTACGCAGTGTTTATTTTTGACCCAAGCAAACAGAGATTTTCCATCCTCACCCAGAAACCATGGCCCTCTGGGCCTGGCCCTTGAGAGGATTCATCTGAATGTGACAGGCTTGCCACTCGGAGTCATTGAGACTACCCGGAGTGCCCCTTCTACACGCGCATGTGTGGAAGCAAGTGGTGCATTTTTGAGAAATGGTGTGACCAAAAACAGACATTTCCTTACCAATGCTCTGTATCCAAGATTGTATGCTTCTTACAGGACCTTTTGGACAGAGGGAAAGTGTTTGCCACTGTTAAGGTCTATTTAGAAGCTATCTCCGCCTGTCATATAGGCTTCGACAATAACACAATAAGAAAACACTGTCTGTTATGTTGTTTTATGAAGGGAGCGTGTTACTTACACTCAGTTTCCAAGCCTTTAGCCCCGTCTTGGCCCTGTCTATTGTGCTTGAGGCAGTTTCACTGCTGCTGGAAGGTGTGAAGATGAAATATCTCTCCTTTACTGATTGCCCTTACATCTGCAAAGCGAGTGAGTGAGCTGCATGTACATTAGGTCCACCATTCGTGCCTACAGTTTGCCCTGTGGTTATTCAAGGTAACATTGTTACCCAACCCCGCCTTTATGTCTTTACAAGAGTTTATGGCTTTCCACCCGCCGCCCTTCACTTCTATGGAAGAAGAGTGTCTCCACCGTTTATGTCCAGTGCACACTTTGCGCATCTACTTGGATAGAACAAGAGCATGGCGAAATAGTTACCAACTCTTCTTGACTTGGGCGCCCCCTGCAATGGTGGGCTCCTCTTCAGTCAACGGATATCCCATTGGATAGGCTATTACAGTATATTGGCTTATAATAGCAAGAGTTTACAGCTCCTTTAGGGTCTGAGGTCTCATTCTACCAGAGGTATGGCTACTTCTTGGGCACTGTTCAAAGGCGTCTCTTTGCAATAGATTTGCAATGCGGCATGTTGGGCCAGCCTTCATATATTAATGACATTTAACCAACTGGATGTCACTTCACCTATGTTGGTGCAAAATGTCCTCAGTGTTGGATCCTCTGTCTGAAAGTTGGCCATATCCCATACGTGAGACATTGAAACGAGTATTCGAAATAGAACTTAGAGTTACTTGCATAACCCCTGTTCTATGAGAATACGAGTGAGATGTCTCACTGCATTTCCCTGCTCACAAGATCCCAAGGAAGAGAAGCATGCTTGAGAATGACCAGACGAGGTGCAAGTGGTGCCTATAAGGAGGGAAGGGGCTCACCTCATTTGCCTCTCGACCTGTCTGTCTCCAACAGACATTGTATGATTGGTTGGCAAGAGCGAATCCCATAAGTGTGACATCTCACTCACATTGTCATATAACCGGGGTTATTGAACCTTTATTTAACTAGGCAAGTCAGTTAAGAACAAATTCTTATTTACAATGACGGACTACCTACAGGGTCAGCCCCTGGAGCAAATCAGGGTTTAAGTGCCTTGCACAAAGACACATCAACAGGGTTTTCACCTTGTCGGCTCGGGTATTCGAACCAGCGAGCTTTCGGTTACTGGCCCAAAGCTCTAACCGCTAGGCTACCTGCTATGCAAGTAACACAAAAAAAAAATATCCAGAAAATACATAACAGACGTTCCCCCAGCAGCAGCAGTAGAGTAATGTTGGCCTTATCTCTGTGACGAGCCCACACACACACACACACACACACACACACACACACACACACACACACACACTCACACTCACACTCACACACTCACACTCACACTCACACACACACACACACAGGCTGAAGGGGGGGGTTAAGGGGAGGCACGGGGGAGCGCCGCCATCTGAGGGGGTTGGTTTTCCCAAAAAGTGTCAACAAAGGTCTGTCACCAACAAGATCCTATCTGGATAAGGCCCCCATGCCTTGTCTCCCTGTCTCCCTTCCTGGTTATACTCACAAAATCCCATGAGCACCAGGGACGTACTTCACCCTCAATCTGGTCATGCATCTCTCTACACATGGTATGCGTCCCAAATGACACCCTATTCCCTAATATAGTGCACTACTTTTGACCATGGGCTCTGGTCAAAAGTAGTACAGGGAATAGGGTGCCATTTTGGATAAAGAGACATGAAGATAGACCCTTTCTACTCTCATTATGTTGTATACCATGTCTTAATGTATGAAGGCACTTTGAGAGAATACTGAGAATTGCAGCATGACGTTTTAGTACCCTATGGGCCCTGGTCAAAGTAGTGCACTATATTGGGAATAGGGTGCAATTTGGGACGGAACCATTATGTGCACTTAAAGCTCTATCTATTTCTGCAATAGGGCTCTCATAAATAAGGATATTTTTTACTGTCTGTGTTCCTACAGGAGGTCGTGATAAGAGAGGTGGCCCCATACTGACCTTCCCTGCCAGAAGCAACCATGACAGAATAAAACACGAGGAGCTGCGGCAGCTGGTGACGTACCTCTCCACTGTACCCAGGTAAGAACAGTTCAGATGTATCGGATTTATGAATTGCTTAGTTCTACCTCCAGGACAAGACTCATGACAATAAACGTCTACCTGCAAGATTACATGGACAGATGGGACCTGATCCTAGATCAGCACTCCTGCACTGAGACGCTTGATACATACGTTCACTGAACTCATTTCTTAATCATACTAATGTAAACATGCAGTCTCTATGTATGTTGACACAAGGCATACACATTAGCGCTTACTTCAACATGTTCAATCCATGTCGTGGTGTACTGTGCAATTGTAAAGTATTCAGAACCTTTGACTTTTTCCATAGATTTTTTTTTTAATCCCTCATCAATCTACACAAAATACCCCATAATGACAAGCGAAACAGTTTTCACGTTTACATAAGTATTCAGACCTTTTACTCAGTACTTTGTTGACGCACCTTTTTCAGCGATTACAGTCTCGAGTAACACGCTATAAGCTTGGCACACCTGTATTTGGGGAGTTTCTCCCATTCGACTCTGCAGATAGGGAGCGTCGCTGCACAGCTATTTTCAGGTCTCTCCAGAGAAGTCCCGGCTCTGGCTGGGCCACTCAAGGACATTCAGACATTCATGACTAGTCTCCTAGTCCCTGACGCTGAAAAACATCCCCCCAGCATGATGCTGGCACCACCATGCTTCGCCATAGGGATGGTTCAAGTTTTCCTCCAAACGTGACGCTTGGCATTCAGGCCAAAGAGTTTAATCTTGGTTTCATCAGACCAGAAAATCTTTCCTTTTGGCAAACTCCAAGCGGGTTGTCATATCCATTTTACTGAGGAGTGGCTTCTGTCTGGCCACTCTACCATAAAGGCCAGATTGATGTTGTGCTGCAGAGATGGTTGTCCTTCTGGAAGGTTATCCTACCTCCACAGAGGAACTCTGTAGCTCTGTCAGAGTGACCATCAAGCTGTTTTCTCTGACCAATCAATAGAATTTACCACAGGTGGACTCCAATCAAGTTGTAGAAACATCTCAAGGTTGATCAATGGAAACAGGATGCACCTGAGCTAAATTTAGAGTCTTCTAGCATAGGGTCTGAATTTTTTATGATATTTCTGTTTTTCTGTTTTTTATTTTTATAAATTAGCAAAGCAATCTAAAAACCTGTTTGCTTTGTCATTATGGGGTATTGTTTGTAGATTGATGAGGGTACATTTTTTTTTAATACATTTTAGAATAAGGCTGTAGCGTAAAATGTGGAAAAAGTCTGACTACTTTCCAAATGCATTGTTTATCATGAAATGTAGACATTATTTGTATATGTGTGTCAAGCCAGGTTTTCCTTTTGTGATTGTAATTTTCAGAGGAAAAATGTGAAAATAATGTTCTCACAGAAAGATTAATGGAAATTATAGATACAGTTTACATACACTATATATACAAAAGTATGTAAACACCCCTCCAAATTAGTGTATTCTGCTATTTCAGCCACACCCGTTGCTGACAGGTGTATGAAATCGCAACAAATTCGTAGTTTTTAACCATATTTTACCATTTGATCAGAATTAAAGTTTTACAGACCAAGGTGGTGGATCATACATACATACATACATACATACATACATACATACATACATACATACATACATACATACATATTTAGAAAGCCAACCTCTTACCCAAACCCAGTTGCACTGTTAATAAAGCTGTTGCTTCATTGTGGGCCTGATAATTAGTTGTCAGTTTGAATCAGGTTTGCTTGTCTGGGGCTACAATAACAATGTGTACTGTTGGGGGTACCCGAGGACTAGAGTTGCGAACCACTGCCCTATATAGTGCACTACTTTCGACTAGGGCCCATAAGGCTATGGTCAAATGTAGTGCACTATATAGGGAATAGCGTGCCATTTAGGGCTCACACATTAAGTGTATGGACTAGTGTGGAGCTGAGTCTTATGAAAGCAGCTGGCTGTGAGCCCGTCCTTGAGGCTACAGTGGGCTAATGTAAACAGTGAGCCCAGGGTTTTCGGGGGGCTCCCTCTCTATCTCTCGCCAAACCTTTTTAGTTTTTCCAGGAGGGCCATTAGAGAGACTCCCCAAAGAAAAGCCGCAGGAATGATTTATGACAGTTTGCTAGAACAGCTGCTCTGTTTCCTTACCTGCCATAGTGCGTTAAACCTTCTGCTAGCTATCTGTACATTGCAGATCGGATGTCTCTCTTTGATGCACACTAGGGCTACGTCTCAAATGGCACCCTATTCCATACACTTAAAAATAAAGGTTCCGGTTGGAATCAAATAAGGTTTTTCAGAGCGATGCCATAGGGGAACCATTTTAGGTTCTCTGAACCTTAAATGGGATGGTTCTTTGAAGAACCACACACACTCAACACCTTTACTTCATGCCGTATTTGCATATTTCCCAGGATGCCTTTCTAGTGAATTTTGTAGTTACAAGTACCACCAATGACTGTGTTTGCTAGTGACCAAGACATGGTTGTTGCATTCATTCATATCCAGTACTGCGGCCTTCACCAAGTGAGAGCCTATATACTCAATACATATTTTATAATGCCTTATTTTTTGGGCCTAGTTCATACAGTGGCCTGAAAGTCATGGTTTACAGGTCCCATCAGTCCTGCAAGTCATGTTATGCTGACTTGCAAATGGATGTAATTATTATTGGAATAGAGTGGGGATATCCAACATTTGGAAAAAACATTCAGAATGACTGCCATGGTTGGGAAGACTAAGATATGAGGCCACCTAAAGCATCTAAACTGGAACAGTGCAGTAACAGATTGTATTATACTGAACAAAATTATAAACGCAACATGCATTTCACTGAGTTACAGTTCATAAGAGGAAATACATCAATTGAAATACATTCATTAGGCCCTAATATATGAATTACACATGACTGGGAATACAGATATTCATCTCTTGGTCACAGATACCTTTAAAAAAAAATGGGACTCACAATGGGCTTCAGGATCTCGTCACGGTATTTCTGTGCATTCAATTGCTATCGATAAAATGCAATTCTGTCCGTTGTCCGTAGCTTATGTATGCCCATACCATAAGCCCATCGCCACATTGAGGCACTCTTCTCATTAACATCGATATAAACAAATTTGTGCTCAAAATTTGAGAGAAATAAGTTTTTCTGTGTATGGAACATTTCTGGGATCTTTTATTTCAGCTCGTGAAAATGGGACCAACACTTTACATGCTCAGTGTAGTTTAGAAAATGTTTGTTTATATTTGAGTAGCATACGATTAATGAATCAATGAATATACATGCAAAAACATAGATATTGTAATAAACAATTCAAAAAATCTACCTGCAACAGAGCCTGCTGGGAAATATATGATGGTTGTGGTTTTGGTTCAACTCTGGTTATTAACACCAACACTGGGTTGTAATTTAACAATTTTTACACTGAAAAATCAACACTAGTTAACTGGCCAATTTACTGTGTGCTATAAAAGGGACACTGCAGGCTTCCATACATTTCAAGAACCTTTTATAATTCTGTGGATGCCACATCGGATGCCACGGCGTTCTTTATCTGCCAGGGGTTCTCCAAGGAACCCTTTTTTTCAGTGTATATACTGCAATACATAGTGAAATACATAGTGCACTATATAGGGAATAGTGCGCCATTTGTGTTGCAAATTTAGGCCTATTTTTAGGCCCATGTTTATCATTTGACATATGTTTGTGTATGTTTAAGCTAGTTAGTTTATGTTTGAGCTAATTAGTGTCACTTCCATTAATGGGCGATATACAGTATCTTATTTTTCTGAAGCCTTTTACCTTCAGTTCAATGTGTAAACATGGTAAATTAATAATACAGTGCATTTGGAAAGTATTCAGACCCCTTGACTTTTTCCACATTTTGTTACGTTTTTGTTTTATTTTAACCTATTTCACTAGGCACCTATTCAGTTACTGGCCCAACGCTCTGACCACTAGGCTACCTGTCACCCAACGTTACAGCCTTATTCTAAAATGGATAAAAAACTATTTTTAAAAATCCCCCTCATCAATCTACACACAATACCCCATAATGACAAACAAAAAAATGTTATATCACATTTACATACAGCGGGTGAAATAAGTATTGAACACGTCACCATTTTTCTCAGTAAATATATTTCCAAAGGTGCTATTGACATGACATTTTCACCAGATGTTGGTAACAACCAAAGTAATCCATACATACAAAGAAACCAAAACATATAAGTTCAGAAATTAAGTTATGTGAATAATTTGAAATGACGCAGGGAAAAAGTATTGAACACATGAAGAAAGGGAGGTGCAAAAAGGCATGGAAAGCCAAGACAACAGCTGAAAACTATCAGTAATTAAAAAGCAATCCAGCCCCCTGTCAGTGCAAATTAATATCAGCTGGTTCAGTCCCAACTGATGGCCTACAAAAAGGTCTCATTGCCCAGGTGTCACACAAGACACATCTCATGATGGGTAAAAGCAAAGAGCTGTCTCAAGACCTTCGCAACCTAATTGTTGCAAAACATAATGATGGCATTGGTTATAGGCACATTTCTAAGCTTCTGAATGTTCCAGTGAGCACTGTTGGGGCCATAATACGGAAGTGGAAAGACAATCATTTCACCATAAATGTGCCTCGACCAGGTGAATAATTTAGAAGAGTTGTCCAAGAGCCAAGGACCACTTGTGGAGAGCTTCAAAAAGACCTGCAATTAGCAGGCACTGTTGTCTCAAAGAAAACCGTAAGTAATGCACTCCACCGCCATGGCCTGTATGCACACTCACCACGCAAGACTCCATTGCTGAAAAAAAAGCATGTTGAAGCTCGTTTAAAGTTTGCTGCACAACATTTGGAAAAGCCAGTGAAATACTGGGAGAATATAGTGTGGTCAGATGAGAGCAAAATTGAACTGTTTGGATGTCATAATACACACCATGTTTGGAGGAGAAATGGCACTGCACATCACCCTAAAAACACCATACCAACAGGGAAGTTTGGAGGTGGGAACATCATGGTGTGGGGCTGCTTTTCAGCAAATGGTACTGGCAAACTTCACATAATTGAAGGAAGGATGAATGGGCAAATTTACCGAGAAAGTCTTGACAAAAATCTGCTGCCATCTACCAGGAAACGAGGGTGGACATTTCAGCAAGACAATGATCCCAAACACACAGCCAAGGAAACTCTCAATTGGTTTCAAAGAAAGAAAATAAAGCTGCTAGAATGGCCCAGCCAATCACCTGACTTAAATCCCATTGAAAATCTATGGAAAGAACTGAAGATCAAGATTCATAGAAGAGGCCCACGGAACCTTCAAGATTTGAAGACTGTTTGTGTGGAAGAATGGGCCAAAATCACACCTGAGCAATGCATGCGACTAGTTTCTCAATACAGGAGGCGTCTTGAAGCTGTCATTACCAACAAAGGCTTTTGTACAAAGTATTAAATAAATATCAGTAAGTGTGTTCAATACTTTTTCCCTGTGTCATTTCACATTATTACACATAACTTAATTTCTGAACTTATTTGTTTTGGTTTCTTTGTATGTATGGATTACTTGGGTTGTTACCAACATCTGGTGAACATTTCATGTCAATAGCACCTTTGTGACGTGTTCAATACTTATTTCACCCGCTGTAAGTATTCAGACCCTTTACTCAGTACTTTGTTGAAGCACCTTTGGCAGCAATTACAGCCTCAAGTCTTCTTGGGTATGACGCTACAAGCTTGGCACACCTGTATTTGGGGAGTTTCTCCCATTAGTCTCTGCAGATCCTCTCAAACTCTGTCCGGTTGGATGGGGAGTGTTGCTGCACAGCTATTTCCAGGTCTCTCCAGAGATTGGGTTCAAGTCCGGGCTCTGCCTGGGCCTCTCAAGGACATTCAGAGACTTGTCCCGAAGCCACTCCTGTGTTGACTTGGGTGTATGCTTAGGGTTGTTATTCTGTTGGAAGGTGAACTTTCACCCCAGTCTGAGGATCTGAGCGCTCTGGAGCAGGTTTTCATCAAGGATCTCTCCGTTCATCTTTCACTCGTTCGTGACTAGTCTCCTAGTCCCTGCCGCTGAAAAATATCCCCACAGCATGATTCTGCCACCACCATGCTGGGATGGTGCCAGGTTTCCTCCAGATGTGACGCTTGGCATTCAGGCCAAAGAGTTCAATATTGATTTCATCAGACCAGAGAATCTTGTTTCTCATGGTCTGAGCGTCCTTTTGGTGCCTCCAAGCTGTCATGTGCCTTTTACTGAGGAGCAGCTTCCTTCTGGCCACTCTACCATAAGGTCCTGCTTGGTGGCGTGCTGCAGAGATAGTTGTCCTTCTGGAAGGTTATCCCATGTCCACAGAAGAACTCTGGAGTTTTGTCAGAGTGACCATCGGGTTCTTGGTCCCCTCCCTGACCAAGGCCCTTCTCCCCCGATTGCTCAGTTTGACTGAGCAGCCAGCTCTAGGAAGAATGATGGCCACTGTGTTCTTGAGGACCTTCAATGCTGCAGAAACATTTTGACACCCTTCCCCAGATCTCTGCCTCGACACAATCCTGTCTCTGAGCTCTACGAACAATTCCTTTGACCTCATGGCTTGGTTTTTGCTCTTATATGCACTGTCAACTGTGGGACCTTATATAGACAGGTGTGCGCCTTTCCAAATCATGTCCAATCAATTGAATTTTTCCACAGGTGGACTCCAAGTTGTACAAACATTTCAAGGATGATCAATGGAAACAGGATGCACCTGAGCTCAATTTTGAGTCTCATAGCAAAGGGTCTGAATACTTCCAGTATGTAAATAAGGTATTATTATTTTTAGTACATTTGCAAACATTTCTAAAAACCTGTTTTCGCTTTGTCATTATGGGGTATTGCGGATTTGTATTTATTTTATGAGGATTTTTATTTATTTAATCCGTTTCTGAATAATGTTGTAACGTAACAAAATGTGGAAAATGTCAAGGGGTCTGAATACTTTTTGAATGCACTGTATATCCACCGATGTGTTTCACTAGCTTGGTCTAATACCTTTCAGAGCCTGGGCCTTGTGTACAGATATGCTGAATGTGTTCTCATTAAGTTTGTGGCATCTTGCGTGTTTGTCCTGCATAATCTAAACACTTGTGGCCATGCTGTTAACTGCACTGGAAAATGTTTGTGCATGAGTGCCTGTGCATGTGTATATATACGTGTGCGCACATTGGTTTGTGTGTGTGTATGTCGGGAGCTGTCAGCCAGGCGGGGTGACGGAGCTGCACTGAGTGCCTTCAGCCATTGATCAGGCCTGGCAGTGGGCCTATGAAGTCAGCTTCAAAGCCTCTCTGTGTAGCTCTGAACAAAGACCTGCTTAATGAGAGTTTAAACAGGCCCCCGACTCCCCCCGACTCCCCTGCAACTGACCCACCACCATTACCAACACATGTTAAGAATGGAAAAGGATAGGGGAATTACTGAGCGAAGAGAAGGGAGTGGGGTATGGCCATATGGCACACTTCTAGAGCTGTGTTGTTCATAATGAGTTGTGTGACTGTGAACGTCAAGAATTGTATTGATACTGTAACTCCAGTCAGTGCTATTGATCCATCCCAACAGTACCACCATCCACCCAATCTATCCCCCATCCCCCAACCCCTACCCCAGGCATTTATTGGAATTCCCTCTCTGCGTCCAGGACATTTTTATTCTCGCTATTTATTTGTATTTATTTATTTATTTAACCTTTATTTAACTAGGAAAGTCAGTTAAGAACTAATTCTTATTTACAATGACGGCCTACCAAAAGGCAAAAAAAACCTCCTGCGGGGACGGGGGCTGGGATTCAAAATAAAAAATAAATACAAATTAAAATATAAATATAGGACCAATTTTATCAGGTAACATGAATACAAAGGCGGGCGGGAGGTGGTTAGAATGGGATGGTAGGCCAAAAGTCTGTGTAACCAATAGAGAGTCAGAGTCCCGAGTGTGGAAACAGACAGTCTGTCCCACAGTTGGGTAAAGAAAGTTTGTAGTCAACAAAACATGTATGAGACAT
Source organism: Thymallus thymallus (assembly GCA_023634145.1). NCBI lineage: Eukaryota > Metazoa > Chordata > Actinopteri > Salmoniformes > Salmonidae > Thymallus > Thymallus thymallus. The sequence goes on along the minus strand of CM042408.1, from coordinate 25,496,888 downwards.
CAGGCAAATGCCCAAATAGAAAAATGTGCAAGAAAAAAATAAAATATATAACGACTTGGGGCTAGCCATTGTAACAGTGCTTGTGTGCTGGAGGAAAAATGGCCTCTGAACAGCTTCAAAGGATTCAATACCTCTTTTCACACCTCAGTGCTAGTTGAAGTTGTATCAGATTCCAGGATATCAGGACTTTGATTGCCAGAGCACCCCTTGAATAGCTTGGGGAAATTAAATCCTTGATAGAAAATATTGTCCAAAAAGTAAGTTTTGAACTTGAGGGAAGGTTAAGTTGTGGGTACCATCCTTTATATGCCCTTGCCGAAAAATCTAAGTTTATCTAACTCCAAAACTATCTAATTGTAAAAAACATGTTGAAAAATGTGAGAGCTCACATGAGCTGTGTCTCTCTAAGCAGAGGGAGGAGGAGTCTTTAACTCTTGGATATGTGTTTGCAGTGATAGTTACTGTGATATTTCAGCAACAGTCTCAGTTTGTTGTGAGCTCATTGGAATTAGCTGAGCTTGCATGAGTGAGTGAAACTAAATAAAATAAAATAAAATTGTATTTGTCACATGCGCCGAATACAACAGGTGTAGACTTTACAGTGAAATGCTTACCTACAAGCCCTTAACCAACAATGCTTTAAGAAGTTAAGAAAAAAAGAATATAAAATAAAAATATCAATAATTGAACAGCAGAAGTAAGATCTGTGGATCTGTTGGGGCGGTATGCAAATTGTAGTGGGTCTAGAGTTTCCGGGATAATGGTTTTGATGTGAGTCATGACCAGCCTTTCAAATCACTTCATGGCTACGGGTCGGTAGTCATTTAGGCAGGTTACCTTAGTGTTCTTGGGACTATGGTGGTCTGCTTGAAACATGTTGGTATTACAGACTCAGTCAGGGACTGGTTGAGAGGTCTGTAATTTTTATCACAAAAATCCAGAAAATCACATTGTATGATTTTTAAATAATTAATTTGCATTTTATTGCATGACATAAGTATTTGATCACCTACAAACCAGTATGAATTCTGGCTCTCACAGACCTGTTAGTTTTTCTTTAAGAAGCCCTCCTGTTCTCCACTCATTACCTGTATTAACTGCACCGGTTTGAACTCGTTACCTGCATAAAAGACACCTGTCCACACACTCAATCAAACAGACTCCAACCTCTCCACAATGGCCAAGACCAGAGAGCTGTGTAAGGACATCAGGGATAAAATTGTAGACCTGCACAAGGCTGGGATGGGCTACAGGACAATAGGCAAGCAGCTTGGTGAGAAGGCAACAACTGTTGGCGCAATTATTAGAAAATGGAAGAAGTTCAAGATGACGGTCAATCTCCCTCGGTCTGGGGCACCATGCAAGATCTCACCTCGTGGGGTTTCAATGATCATGAGGAAGGTGAGGGATCAGCCCAGAACTACACGGCAGGACCTGGTCAATGACCTGAAGAGAGCTGGGACCACAGTCTCAAAGAAACCCATTACTAACACACTACGCCGTCATGGATTAAAATCCTGCAGCGCACGCAAGGTCCCCCTGCTCAAGCCAGCGCATGTCCAGGCCCGTCTGAAGTTTGCCAATGACCATCTGGATGATCCAGAGGAGGAATGGGAGAAGGTCATGTGGTCTGATGAGACAAAAATAGAGCTTTTTGGTCTAAACTCCACTCGCCGTGTTTGGAGGAAGAAGAAGGATGAGTACAACCCCAAGAACACCATCCCAACCGTGAAGCATGGAGGTGGAAACATCATTCTTTGGGTATGCTTTTCTGCAAAGGGGACAGGACGACTGCACCGTATTGAGGGGAGGATGGATGGGGCCATGTATCGCGAGATCTTGGCCAACAACCTCCTTCCCTCAGTAAGAGCATTGAAGATGGGTCGTGGCTGGGTCTTCCAGCATGACAACGACCCGAAACACACAGACCGGGCAACTAAGGAGTGGCTCCGTAAGAAGCATCTCAAGGTCCTGGAGTGGCCTAGCCAGTCTCCAGACCTGAACCCAATAGAAAATCTTTGGAGGGAGCTGAAAGTCCGTATTGCCCAGCGACAGCCCCGAAACCTGAAGGATCTGTATGGAGGAGTGGGCCAATATCCCTGCTGTGTGTGCAAACCTGGTCAAGAACTACAGGAAACATATGATCTCTGTAATTGCAAACAAAGGTTTCTATACCAAATATTAAGTTCTGCTTTTCTGATGTATCAAATACTTATGTCATGCAATAAAATGCAAATTAATTACTTAAAAATCATACAATGTGATTTTTGTTTTAGATTACGTCACTCACAGTTGAAGAGTACCTATGATAAAAATTACAGACTTCTACATGCTTTGTAAGTGGGAAAATCTGCACAATCGGCAGTGTATCAAATACTTGTTCTCCCCACTGTATATGTCAAGTGGTGTATTGCCTCTAGATATTAGTGACCACTGCCCTATTGTATGTATCAGAGATATAAGAAATCAGAGATCCAAATCTCGCATTATCACTAAAATAAATTTCAGACATTTTTGTGAACAAGATGTTTTGAAAGATCTTTCTCTGAGTTATTGTGAATGCATATCTGCTATCCCAAATGCTGAGCAGGCATTAGATAATTATTATAATAAGGTTGAATGACAGGCATGTTATTGGAACCCGGCAAAATTCTGGAAAATTGTTAAAACCCTAAAGAACAGTTCCTCTGCCTCATTACCAAAACAGATAGAATTGGACACCAGGCCCCTCACTGAGAAAGGGTCAATTGTTGATGCATTTAATCTCCACTTTATTGCAGCTGGCTCTTTATTTGAAAGAACCACCACTGCTATTACTAGTGGAAGTGAAAATTGAATAAATATTAATCAAGTATCCATGCATAGCAATTCAGATGTTGATAACCACAGTTTTTTATTTAATCCCTTCAAGGTAACTGATGTATTTGATGCTTTGTTGGCTATTAATACTAAGAAAGCAACAGGTGCTGATAAACTTGACCCTAGTCTGCTGGTTAGTGCTGCACCATTGATCTCTGAAACGCTAACACATATTTGTAATCTAACAATAACTACTGGGTTTATCCCAAAGGTATGGAAAACTGCCCATGTGTTGCCTCTACTCAAGGGGGGTGAAACCAGTTGCCTTGGTAACTATTGTCCAATTAAAAAATTGTCCTGCCTAGCTAAATTGTTGGAGTCTCTGGTAGTTACACAGCTGCATGCTTTCATAACTGAGAATTGCATCTTGAACCCTTATCAATCTGGCTTCAGGCCTGGGCACAGCACTATTACAGCTACTACATTGGTTGTTAATGATGTTGCTAAAGCACTTGATGAAAAAGCATATTGTGTGGCTCTGATTATTGACCTGTCAAAGGCTTTTGATATAGTTGATCATTCCATTTTGTTGAGGAAACTGACCTCCCTGGGTCTGGTTAAGGACACTTGCTTGTGGTTTAAGAATTATCTGAGTGATAGAACCCAGGCCATTGTAATGGTTGGTGTACAGTCTAGTTTCCTAACTGTACAAAATAAAGTTCCGCAAGGCTCAATTTTGGGTCCTTTGTTGTTCACTCTTTATATAAATGACATTTGTTATACAGTGAGGAGCTGCAAGTAACATTTTTATGCTGATGACACAATATTGTATGCTTTTGCTCCATCGATTGCTTGAGTATTTGATCATCTCCTGTCAGATTTCTTATTCCTACAAAAAACCCTTATAGATCTTAAGCTGATGCTGAACGCAAGTAAAACTAAATATATACTTTTCTCTCCTAAGCGAATGAAATCAACATGTAATTAATCTTAAGATTAATACCGTGGACGGTTCTATTATAGAACGTGTTCCGGCTTACAAATATTTAGGGATTTGGTTAAAACACATGTTACTGAATTGGTGAAGAAGTTGATTAAAATTGGTTTCTTCTATAGAAACAAAGCGTGCCTGTCTTACCATCATAGAACTGATATTGTTGAAGCTACCTGGATTATGTTGATCTGCTTTACATGCATGCATCAGCTTCGGTTTTAAAACCTTTAGATGCAGTCTATCATTCAGCTTTGTGCTTTGTCACTGGTGCTGATTTTCGCACACATCATTGTCTTCTGTATGGTTTGGTTGGTTGGGACTCCCTGGTTTCCCAGAGAAACAGACACTGGCTGATCTTTGTATATAAGACTTTAGTGTATAAGCTACCAAGCTATCTTACCTCTTAAGTTAAACTGGAGAAGTGGGGGTTATCAAACACTCTCTCAGGATTGGCTGACATTAGAGATCACTCGGGTTAATTCAGAGTTGGGAAAAACTACATTTGTATACCATGCTCTTCATTCTTGGAAAGATTTGCAAAAAAAACCTTAGGCTAGACGTTTTGATTTCTATTGGACAGTTTAAAGCCATGATAAATTAGCTAAATGTTGTTGAATGTAATTGTTATTTGTAATTGACTTGTTGTGTTTTTATGTACACAGGGCTCAGCTGTAAAAGAGACCTTGGTCTTAGACTGATTTCTCTGTATAAGTGAAGGACAAAAAAAACAAAAAACATTGGCTACGGAGAGTGATCACACAGTCGTCCAGAACAGCTGATGCTCTCATGCATGTTTCAGTGTTACTTGCCTCGAAGCGAGCATAGAAGTAATTTAGCTCGACTGGTAGGCTCATGTCACTGGGCAGCTTGCGGCAGTGCTTCCCTTTTGTAGTCTGTAATAGCTCCTTGAAAGTGCCAGCTCTACCCTTTAGCTCAGTGTGGATGTTGTCTCTAATCCATGGCTTCTGGTTGGGGTACGTACGGTCACTGTGGGTATGACGTCATCGATGCACTTATTGATGAAGCCAGTGACTGATGTGGTGTACTCCTCAAACTGAGACGATGATGTCATAACCACTTCACCATGTTCCCTCAATTGAAAGTGAACAAGCAAGTCGACGTTGTTGTGTCCCAAATGGGACCCTATTTCCTATATAGTGCACTACTTTTGACCAGGGCCCATTGTGCGCTATAAAGGGACCATTTAGGACACATCCCAAGTCGATGAATGCTGCTGTTCATTGACAATCAGTGTGGCAAAGCCAAAGGTCACGGGCTACATATCCATTGACATTTCAGCCTACAGTACCTGGAAATGTGAGTTATTAGTGTTCTCACGTAGCACCTTATCTAATCAACACAAAGGAGAAATTCATCCAACAAGTAAAACTTCCCTTTTCTACTAGTAGGACGTGTATGACCTACTGTATGTCAGGGCTGTTTTCCTGTTGTCCTTAGACCAGTGACCCATTGAAAAGAGAAAATGTCAGGAAACAAATGGGCCTAATAAAATGCTGTTGGTACAAATGTATTGGCTGCGTCTGAATTCGCGCACTATTCCCTATGTAGTGCACTACTTTTGACCAGAGTCCTACGGGCCCTGGTCAAAAGTAGTGCACTACATAGGGAATAGGGAGCCATTTGGGATGCCGCCATTGTCTGCTGTGTGTCCCCAGTCTTCCAGCACAAAGCGATGCGGAGGATAATATTAATTCCAGAAGTAGGGGAGGGTGGAGGAGGAGGGCATGTGGCGGGCCAAAGCAATTAGAGGTTATTTTTATCTTCTTCCAATCGCGGTGAAGTGCTTTCGGAGCATCAGGCCTAAGAATAGAGCATGAATAGTACTGCAGCCTCATAACCTGTTAGAAAAGTGGGGCCCTCCGTTTTGCGGGGTTGAAATTGAAACAAGACTCCCAACAAAATAGCCTATTACATCTAAAGAGGACATGCCCAGGAGGAGAGAAGAGGTACATGTGTGATATGCTATCGTTTGTCTAATCTAAAACGACAGAGCTTAATGTCGATGACAGGCTTGTCAGAAAGTAGAATCGCGGGAGGGAACGCACCACACTGAAGGTAGAAGCAGCGCGTTAGCTGAAAACAAGTCCAATTGAACAGCGCTTGTCAGTTAGTCACAGCAGTTAAACAGTTCCAGTTGTGTAATGGCTTTAGCACCGTGCCTGGCTGAGAGTCCAGGGGAGTTTAAATTGGCCAAGGGGACATTAAGTAGGGAGTGTTGGATGGTGATGTTGGATGGCGTGAACGTCGCCCGCTCCAGCTCGACCCAAGAGTGGATGTGATGTACAGGGATTGCTGGGCACTAACGGTTGGTTCTCTCTCTCTCTCTCTCTCTCTCTCTCTCTCTGTCTCTCTCCCTCTCTCTCTTTTTCTGTCTCTTTTTCACTCCCCCCATTCTCTCTTTATCCCCCCTCCTCTCTCCGTTTCTCTCTCACTATCCCTCTCTCCTCTCTCTTACATGGTTCTTTCATCTCCTCTATCTCCCAGTGAGGACGTGTGCAAGCGGGGCTTCACGGTCATCATTGATATGCGCGGCTCCAAGTGGGACCTGATCAAGCCTCTACTGAAGACCCTGCAGGAAGCCTTCCCCGCTGAGATCTGCGTGGCTCTCATCATCAAACCCGACAACTTCTGGCAGAAGCAGAAGACCAACTTTGGCAGTGCCAAGTTCACATTTGAGGTAAGCCTCTCGCTCAGCATTGCTCACCACAGGCGCAAACATAACCTTGTTTTGGTTGGAATCTCTACCCACTGCCCTGGACTATTTTATATTTCTTCAGTAGTCAGCATACCTGGTTTCATTATTGTGATGAACGAGCCGTTTTGATGTCGTATTTCAGCCAGAGTTGAATAGCACATTATTTTCAAGTGTAATCAATCCAGGACTATCAGCGATATGTCTCTAAAACGGATGGAAAACACAGAGCCGTGTTTTCAGAGGGACTGGTGAGAAAAGAATGTCAAGAAGGATTATTTCCTCCCTGCGATTTTCCCATCTTCTCTGCCTGTAGTGCTGTACTGAGGTCAGCCGTTAGTTGAACGATTATTTACTCCCTGCGAATTTCCCATCTTCTCTGACTGTAGTGCTGTACTGAGGTCAGCTGTTAGTAGAATGCTAGGTAGTGTGAGGTTATGCGTACACCCCTCGGCCTTCCCTTCTCTCATTCCTTTCCTACACAGTGAACTGTAGTGTTAATAAGAAACAGAATGGCTGTGTTCCAAATGTCACCCTATTCCCTACATAGAGCCTGGGCCCTGTGTGCTATATAAGGAATAGAGTGCCATTTTGGATGAATCCAATGAAGCTTGTATCCGGTTTTGCCGGGGTAATGTAATGAGAGCCTCTTGATTGTTTGCTGTTGACAGACTAGCATGGTGTCAGTGGAGGGGCTGACTAAATTGGTGGACCCGTCCCAGCTGACTGACGATTTTGAGGGCTCTCTGGAGTACAACCACGAGGAGTGGATGGATCTGCGCGTGGCCCTGGAGGAGTTCATGGGGAGTGCTGTTCACCTCCTCTCCCGCCTGGAGGACCTCCAGGAGCTTCTGGCCAAAAAGGAGTTCCCGGTGGACGTGGAGGGCTCCCGGTGCCTCATCGACGAGCACACGCAGCTTAAGAAGAAGGTGATGAAGGCCCCCGTGGAGGAGCTAGACCGCGAGGGCCAGAGGCTGCTTCAGTGTATTCGATCTAGTGATGGGTTTTCTGGGAGGAACTGCATCTCGGGCAGCGCTGACTTCCAGAGCGTAGTGCCCAAGATCGCCAGCCTGCTGGACAAGCTGCACTCGACCAGACAGCACCTGCACCAGATATGGCACGTCCGCAAGCTCAAACTGGACCAGTGTTTCCAGCTTCGACTCTTTGAGCAAGATGCAGAGAAGGTGAGTAACCAAGCACAGATGGGCTAGAAACACAATCACAACAACAACAACTGTTAAGCTGAGTTGTTCTCTGTATAGCATTGAATGAATATCTTTATAAATGGCAATTTGGCATGGATAAAAACAATGAAATAAACATAGATCAGACATCATGATACAGGTGATTACCTTTGCAAACAGAATAACAAGGAAAAACCCACATCACATTAAAGAGACTTTGGTGATTTGACCTTGCAGGGCGTTTAGTAAGATCGGTCTTATTGCCACACGTGCCTTGTCTATAGTAAGGCAGGCAAACGCTGACAAGGAATTTCTATAAAAAAGGTTGCAAACTGATTGAGAGGTTTTGGCATATAAATATCCCTGAGTCTTCAAATATTTATCCTAGAGGCGCATCGTTAATGTCCTCAGTACGCGAACCAATAACAAACTTCGGGCTCGATGTGATGTGAGGCTTAGGATGCGCCCCAAATGGCCCCCATTCCCCTATATAGGGTACTGCTTTTGATGTCAAAAGTAGGGCACTATGTAGGGAATAGGGGTGCCATTTGAGACGTAGCCTTTCTCTGTTTATATGGAGAGCCTAAATACATGGAAAACACTGCCATTTTGTTTGTATTTATGTGAAACACATATTAAATGTGATATAATATGTTTCTACATGAATATGTGCTTTTACAAGATATTGAGAAAACAGAACGGCTCAGTACATCATTCCCTGAGATGGTATTTGGGGGAATAAACATGTAGGTATGAGATTTTTTAAGTGCATATTAGAGATGATGAAATAATGTATTCTCATCTACGCACTCATCTTCCTTGACAATGTCAATAATGTTGTCCAGATGTACGCAAAGGTAATTACATGGAATTATTTTGGGTCTCTGAAAAGCTTCTAGGCTTTTAAATTAAAACCTCATATACCCCAAATACCCCCAAGCTCATTAGGAATAACACGACAACAACGTTAATATAAGGTAAGTACATTACCTCAGGTTAGGACCTATACAACTCTGGGAAGGTCAGAGACACAGGTGGGCCTGTAAGAAAAGGTGATGGTATTTAGATGACGAAGATGATATCATATGATTCAAAACAATATTTTACATTGCCAAGTCATTTCCTGCTTCTCAGGACAACCAGACAAATAAACTAAAGTTGAACTGCCACACAGCTAGTGTTTACAGAGAGGAAGAAAATCTGTATTATGCCCATATAACCATCTAATATTCCCTCCAAGCCCACACTCCCCTCAATAAACCCTACAATGATGAAGAGGCCTTAATTTGGATAAGTGCAGTCAGTCCCTTCACTAATGATCGTGGAGCCCCATGGGGCCTCTGATTAGAACAGGCCCAGATAATTATTCATTTCCCTGGGGACAATGCCAATCAAGGCATGGCACACGTACAGTGTGTGTCCCTCCCTGTGTCCTCTCCAATTGGATGGTGATTTACCAACAACATGTTATACAATGCAGTCTAATCAGAATCATGATAGATTCGGCAGTTCAGATACTGGTCACTTTGTAAGCTCAGATTCCATAGGACTATTTCGATTCTGGTCCAACCAAGCACTTGGACAATCATAGTAGCATTCGTGGTTGCACAGCTGTGAGTTAGTATTTGGAATAGCGATTCTAAAGACGAAACACATTGTTTTACACGACACCTTTAAAGAAAATAACATAATATTATGTTATTTTCTTTAAAGGTGTCGTGTAAAACAATGTGGATTGGGATAAAAGGTAACAATAACAGACAGAAGGCCTCATTTCACAGAAGAGAAGGGAGGGATGAGGGGAGGATGGACGCAGGTGTTTATTTTTCCTCCTCCTCCATAATGACCTCCACAATGGCCTCGTGATCTCTATGTGTGCGTCCTGAATGGCTCCCTATTCTTTTTTTGTGCACTACTTTTGTAGTACTCTATATAGGCAATAGGGTGCCATTTCAAACGCAGGCAAAATGAAGAATTACTGCTCGCCTCGGCTCCACGTCTTCGTCTTCCTCTCCCATCATGCACTGGTGATGATCAGCCCCATATGACCAAAAAAAATCCTAAACATTCATTCATTTTACAAAAAGGCTAAAATTGGTTTTAGTAAGGAGAGTTATAGGTTATGCTCTGTAGAGAAAATAATATCTCTCTCATACAATCAATAGGTTTCTTTCAAGGAATGTGCCATTTTTACAGAGAAAATGTTAGCTTTTTGATGTGGACGGAGTTACTGACTAAATGATAAATGCTCATCTCTCTCTTCCGGACTCCACTATTCATCATCTTCGAGTGAACATGATAGGGAGTCATTTATCAGCATTATCAACTTACTGCACTGAGACAGAATTTGTCCCCCCCCACAGTCATTGAGCTAATTAACTATTTAGCCAGCTTCTCTTCATTTGATTTGTAAGTTATTAAATTAAGCTGTCGAGATGTGATTTAAGAAGCATGACAAGTAGGAGAATTTACAAGTACGTTGTCAATCATATTGCCTTTCAAGTCTTTTGACAAGAAAGTCGATTTCCTCAAACCCTTCTTTGAGGGAAAGAAAATGCATCAAACCAAAAGATATGGAGGAGCACTTTCACATTTAACTTCAATTTGATCATTGTTTAATACGCTAATTATGAATATAGCATTATTTATCAAACAGATTCTAAATCAGAGCAAATTAAAACACCAGCACTGTAATCTGTTAGATCAGTACAATCACATCGGACAACTAATTCCCTTTATAAGGACTTCCAGCGGAAGGCAGCGGCGAGAGGTCACACCAGCATCAATGTTTAATTAACAGCTCGATCAAACCTGACTAAATAGATTTGTTCTAATGTCGTAGGCTCTTTAGAGCGGAGATGTAGTTGTTCCTGTGTTGTTCCTGTGTCACCCAATAATCACGCTTGTCACGCCACCTTAATTGTATATTATATTATAAAGACGAGCATGCTGTCCAGGATTTTAAAGCGAGATGGCAAGCCTCCCAATGACTGCATTTGATCAAATCTGATCAATAGTGTATTATTAATGCCAAGGACAGGACTACAGTATCATTTAATGCATAGAATGTTTATCTGCCGTGGCCTCGGGTGGTCTAGTGGTTTAAACCACATATACTGCTGAAGCATGGGTTCAAGTACAGCCCTCTGCTATTTATTTTCTATATCTTTCCTCTTGATCCTGTCCACAAAAACAAAACAAAATGATCTGCTGTGCTGTGTTACGACAGCTAAACTATCAATGGGAATGTCTAATATATTTATTATAATATGCCAAATATGTGCTATTTATATGCATGCTTTAATTTTTGTATGGGTGGCCCCAGCGAGAATCGAACCCACAATGTTGGTGTTGCAAGCGCAATGCTCTACCAACTGGGCCACACAAGACCAGTAACCCACCCAGTAATGTAACCAAACGTATGTTTTTGTTATGTGTTCCCAACATAGATGTTTGACTGGATCAGTCACAATAAGGAAGTGTTCCTGCAGAGCCACACCGAGATCGGGGTCAGCTACCAGCACGCTGTGGACCTCCAGACGCAGCACAATCACTTTGCCATGAATTCTATGGTATGTTAGGACTGTTCAGTGGTATGTGAGGACTGTTCAGTGGTATGTGAGGACTGTTCAGTGGTATGTGAGGACTGTTCAGTGGTATGTGAGGACTGTCAGTGGAGTGTGAGGACCATCAGTGGTGTGTGAGGACTGTCAGTAGTGTGTGAGGACTATATGGTGCTTGGGTACGATGTGGTTTGTGAGTACTATGTGGTATGTGAGGACTGTCTATGGTGTGTGATTGTGGTGTGTGTGAACTATACAGTATAATGTGTAAGGACTATATGGTGTGAGGACTGTCTGGGGTTTGTGAGGACTATATGGTGTGTGAGGTCTTTCTGTGGTGTATTGGGACGGGGGATCTAAAAATATGCATGATGTCAATGGTCCTTGAGTCATGCCTCAGTGATTTCACTTTGTATGAGTAAGAGTTAAATTATTGAAAGACATGTTCTAGGATGGAGTCAAAAGGCCTTTAAATTAATGTATTAGTATTTCTAATAGGGTTGTAAAAAAAAAAAAAACAGGCCACTGGCGATGAAGAGCAGAATTGAGTTTTAAATATAAACACACATACTCTGATTATTATCGCTCTACTGTAACAGCAGGCTACTTCCTCAATGTTGATTTATTTCCCGCTGGTTAGACTCACCAGTAACACTGCCGTTATGATAATTGTTAGGGTAAATCCCAAATGGCACCATATTCTCTATATAGTGCACTACTTTTGATCTATCACTTTATTCCTAGTTATATGTACATATCTACCTCAATGAACTCGTACCCCTGCACATCAACTCGGAACTGGTATCCTGTGCATATAGTTATTGTTACTCATTGTGTATGTGTCGTTACTTGTATTATTACGTGTTTTACTTTTCTATTATTTCTCTAATTTATTTCTCTGTATTGTTGGGAAGGGCCTGTTAGTTAGCATTTCACTGTTAGTCCACACCTGTTGTTTACAAAGCATGTGACAAATAAAACAAGATTAATTTGATTTGAACCCTATGGGCCTGAAAAGGGAATAGGGTGGTATGTTTGGTATACACCTTAGAGTAGGCAATTAACTCTACTGCAGTTTTGCTCTGACAGAATGGAGACATGCCTGATACTATTTGGATGCGAAATCAAGCTATTTACTGTGTGTACCAAACACAAACCAAGAGTCTCACACGGCATGCACACACATGCCGTGTGAGACTCACATTTAAATGGCATAATAACACTGGGCAGTAATACAGTAATATATGGTGAGATTCTCTGCCATCTCCTCCAGTCATCGTTGGAGAGAATCATCTCTCCCCAGATCCCCAGGTCTATGTGTATTCAGGAGCAGGCCTGTTGAGTTCTTTGTGTTTGGCACCGATGTGCAGACACACACACACACACATACACAGACACACAGGAGGCCCTTCACAGCAGCGTGTGTGTGTGTGTGCGTGCGTGCGTGTGTGTGGCTGTGTATGCTCCCTCCTCTCCAGTCCCTCTCCAGCCTGCTGTGTCTCCGTCAGCCTGCTGCTGGGCTGGGCTGCACACAGCAGTCATCAGAGGGGGTGAACAGGCACAGAACAGAACCACACTTGCCAAAAACCACTCACACACAAAGAGGCTCACTGAAGAACCTCTCTCTCTCTCTCTCTCTCTCTCTTTCTCCACTCTCTCTCTGCTCCCCACTCTCTGTACTCCCGCTCTCTCTCCACTCCCCCACCCTCTCTCTTTCTCTCTCCACTCCCCCCCACCCTCTCTCTTTCTCTCTCCACTCCCCCCCACTCTCTCTCTCTTTCTCTATCGCTTCCTGTAGTTGTCCCTCTCTCTGCTCATACAGACTCCCGACTCATACGGTTATTACGTTTTAACGTGAGTCTTGGCTCAGCGTGCTCAATGTGCAGCGACCATGTCAGAGCGTAGTTCATTAAGCCCTGCTTTAAACCTACGAGCTGTTCGTTTTGATGGCTTCATTAGCAGTTCTAATCAGGTTAGCGGTAAATAAAGCCTGCGATGGGTGCATCATGTGAAGCTGATAAATGGATGGGCCTAAAGCGGCCAGAGATGATGAGACTCCCATAGTGTGGAGGGAGGGATGGAGGGATGGGTTTTGGGGACCTCAGAGCCAGATGGCAGTGAAGAGCATGTGAATGTCTGCCTGTGTGAGTGGGGGAGTGTCAAAGACATCAGGGGTGGCCTGCCAGAGAGAGAGAGCGATTCACTGAAAGCTGCAGAATTCTGTCACGCTTGTTGTTGCTAAGCTCTACACCATCAATTCTCGGCAGGCTGGCTCACGTGTCATGTCTGTGTCATGTTCTGGTGTATCATTGCGTGTTTGGCTATTAAGTGATACTACACCACTAGGTATAGCCCTACACCGTTTGTCTACTTTGATTCAGTAATTTCTATGTTAATAAATGAAATATATCCTGAATTAAATTAAATAGAGTGGGGAGAACAAGTATTTGATACACTGCCGATTTTGCAGGTTTTCCCACTTACAAAGCATGTAGAAGTCTGTAATTTTTATCATAGGTACTCTTCAACTGTGAGTAACGGAATCTAAATAAAAAATCCAGAAAATCACATTGTATGATTTTTAAGTAATTAATTTGCATTTTATTGCATGGCATAAGTATTTGATACATCAGAAAAGCAGAACTTAATATTTGGTACAGAAACCTTTGTTTGCAATTACAGAGATCATACGTTTCCTGTAGTTCTTGACCAGGTTTGCACACACTGCAGCAGGGATTTTGGCCCACTCCTCCATACAGACCTTCTCCAGATCCTTCAGGTTTCGGGACTGTCGCTGGGCAATACGGACTTTCAGCTCCCTCCAAAGATTTTTTATTGGGTTCCGGTCTGGAGACTGGCTAGGCCACTCCAGGACCTTGAGATGCTTCTTACGGAGCCACTCCTTAGTTGCCCTGGCTGTGTGTTTCGGGTCGTTGTCATGCTGGAAAACCCAGCCACGACCCATCTTCAATGCTCTTACTGAGGGAAGGAGGTTGTTGGCCAAGATCTTGCGATACATGGCCCCATCCATCCTCCCCTCAATACGGTGCAGTGGTCCTGTCCCCTTTGCAGAAAAGCATCCCCAAAGAAAGATGTTTCCACCTCCATGCTTCACGGTTGGGATGGTGTTCTTGGGGTTGTACTCATCCTTCTTCTTCCTCCAAACACGGCGAGTGGAGTTTAGACCAAAAAGCTCTATTTTTGTCTCATCAGACCACATGACCTTCTCCCATTCCTCCTCTGGATCATCCAGATGGTCATTGGCAAACTTCAGACGGGCCTGGACATGCGCTGGCTTGAGCAGGGGGACCTTGCGTGCACTGCTCTCTTCAGGTCATTGACCAGGTCCTGCCGTGTAGTTCTGGGCTGATCCCTCACCTTCCTCATGATCATTGATGCCCCACGAGGTGAGATCTTGCATGGTGCCCCAGACCGAGGGAGATTGACCGTCATCTTGAACTTCTTCCATTTTCTAATAATTGCGCCAACAGTTGTTGCCTTCTCACCAAGCTGCTTGCCTATTGTCCTGTAGCCCATCCCAGCCTTATGCAGGTCTACAATTTTATTCCTGATGTCCTTACACAGCTCTCTAGTCTTGGCCATTGTGGAGAGGTTGGAGTCTGTTTGATTGAGTGTGTGGACAGGTGTCTTTTATACAGGTAACGATTTCAAAGAGGTGCAGTTAATACAGGTAATGAGTGGAGAACAGGAGGGCTTCTTAAAGAAAAACTAACAGGTCTGTGAGAGCCGGAATTCTTACTGGTTGGTAGGTGATCAAATACTTATGTCATGCAATAAAATGCAAATTAATTATTAAAAAATCATACAATGTGATTTTCTGGATTTTTTTTACAGACCTCTACATGCTTTGTAAGTAGGAAAACCTGCAAAATCGGCAGTGTATCAAATACTTGTTCTCCCGCTGTATATCCTGAATTAAATCAAATACTGTATATCCTAAATTGAGTTAAATGAACCCTGAATCTTTTCCCATAATTTATAATATCTACTCCATGTGTGACCCTCCCTCTGTGCAGAATGCCTATGTGAACATCAACCGGATCATGTCGGTGGCGTCGCGGCTGTCGGAGGCGGGCCACTACGCCTCGCAGCAGATCAAACAGATCTCGGCCCAGCTGGACCAGGAGTGGAAGAGCTTCGCCGCCGCCCTGGACGAACGCAGCACCATCCTGGCCATGTCGGCCGTCTTCCACCAGAAGTCTGAACAGGTACAGTGACAGTAGGCTGAAACCCCCTACTGTTGTCACTCAGTTACAGTGCCTTCAGAAAGTATTCATAACCCTTGATTTTGTTGTGTTACAGCCTGAATAAAACATTTATTAAATTTCATTACCCATCTACACACAATACCCCATAATGACAAAGTAAATATAGAAATATCTGAATGTTAGAATGTATTTACAGCTCTGAGTCTTTCTGGGTAAGTCTCTAAGAGCTTTGTACACCTGGATTGTACAATATTTGCCCATTATTCTTTTCAAAGTTCTTCAAGCTCTGTCAAATTAGTTCAAGATCTTTCCAGACTGTAACTCGGACACTCAGGAACACTGTCTACTTGGTAAGCATCTCCAGTCTAGATTGGCCTTGTGTTTCAGGTTATTGTCCTGCTTAAAGCTGAATTAATCTCCCAGTGTGGTGGAATGCAGACTGAACCAGGTTTTACTCTAGGATTTTGCCTGTGCTTAGCTTCATTCCATTAATGATTACAAGCATACACATAACATGATGCAGCTACCACAATGCTTGAAAATATGGTGAGTGGTACTCAGTAATGTGTTGTATTGGATTTGCCCCCAAACATAATACGCTGTATTCAGGACAAAACGTTAATTGCTTTGCCACATTTTTTACAGTATTGCAAACAGGATGCATGTTTTGGAATATTTTTATTCTGTACAGGCTTACTTATTTTGACTCTGTCAATTAGGTTAGTATTGTGGAGTAACAATGTTGTTGATCCATCCTCAATTTAATCCTATCACAGTCATTAAACTCTGTAACTGTTTAAAAGTCACTATTGGTCTCATGGTGAAATCCCTGAGCGGTTTCCTTCCTCCCCGGCAACTGAGTTAGGAAGAACGCCTGTATCTTTGTAGTGACTGGGTGTATTGATACACCATCCAAAGTCTAATTAATAACTTCACCATGCTCAAAGGGATATTCATTGTCTGCTTTTTTGTACCCATATACCAATAGGTGCACTTCTTTGCGAGGCATGGAAAACCTCCCTGGTCTTTGTGGTTGAATCTGTGTTTTAAATTTACTGCACGATTGAGGGACCTTACAGATAACTGTATGTGTGTGGTACAGAGATGAGGTGGTCAGACAAAAATCATGTTAAACACTATTATTGAGTCCATGCAACTTATTATGTGACTTGTTAAGCAAACGTATTCTCCTAAACTTATTTAGACTTGCCATAACAAAGGGGTTGAATACTTGTTGACTCAAGACTGAATCAAAAAACATAATTCCCTTTTGACATTATGGGGTATTGTGTGTAGGCCATTGTCAAACAAATCTACATTTAATCTGTTTTAAATTGAGTCTGTAACACAACAAAATGTGGTAAAAGGCAAGGGGTGTGAATACTTTCTGAATCCTAACTTGAAGTCTGAGTATGTAACTCAGACCTTTGTGTAAAGCACATATTGATCTGCATGAAATCTCAAGATATAACCATCTCTCAAGTCAGACTTCAGCCCACAGGCCATCTGAGAGAGATTGGAATGTCGGCTGCTGCCTGTTGCTGTGTAGAGGTAGTTAAGATAGACCTGCGTTGCCTTGACAGCAACTACTATGATGCTGAGTGTTTGGGGCTACAGGTGTGTTTGTGTGTGTGGGGGGGGGGGTACTGCTGCATGTCAGAAAGCACTTAGCCGCTGATCCAGTGTTACCTCAATGCCTTCTCTCTTCCTGTCACTGTCTATGAAGTGACTAACAGGGCTCTGTTGATTGGTCTATTTGTCTCTTTTTTGTTGTGTGAATATGTCTCCTGGCCTGTGTTCATGCAGTTTCTGGCTGGGGTGGAGGCCTGGTGCAAGATATGCAGTGAAGGTGGGCTTCCCTCGGAGATGCAGGACCTGGAGCTGGCCATTCACCACCACCAGACCCTCTACGAACAGGTGACCCAGGCCTACACCGAGGTGAGACACCCTCACATCACTTAATCAGCTACAGTACTTACTAAACACTGGTTTATAGTGCAACCTAGTCTCAAGGAAATGTGTATGATTTGGGGTGTCCCTCCATTTAGTATGATATGTTACGTTACGAATGGAATAGCAATCGTACACTAACTGAAGATCTGTTTTATAGTGGCATTCTTTGTTAGTTTAAGACCCCACCGCATAGCTTTCAAGGGGAATGACCCTTTTATATTTTCAAGAATGGCATGAGGAGGTTTTGGTTTTTCAAAGACCATTGTAAGTTATCTAAACATTTTCATAAACAATCTAAACATGAATGTACACTGTACTTTACTTTGAAATGTAAGTCCTTACATCAAATCTAACCAGACACATACTGTAACTCTTTCAGGACCATTTTTACCTTCAACCATGTTCTGCATCAAATATGACCTTTACCCACCAAATGAAATCCAGCTGAATTGCACCTTGTGTGACACATAGCCTGTAATATGTGGACCACTGTCCATCCAAGTCAGATTGACTTCCCACAGAAGATACTGTATGATGATAGGTTTGTGTTTGTGTAGCATTTCACTAGATGCCTCTGCACCACACTGACTTTTGTTCTTGTTTGTTTTATTTTAGTGTCATCTCTGAAAAGGTCGCTATAAACGTCTCTGGTTTGAACCAAAAAAAGAAAGGGTTTTCTGTTCTGTACCATATTGTGCCACAGATTAACAAAACAATACCCATCCCCATGCACCCAAAATTGCATATCATTTAGCAATTTGCACTGGAAATGAAATTACAGCTCTGACCAGCTTGATTTAGTATAGTACATGGAAAGCTAGAACAGGCCAGGACTGGATTTGATCAGAAGAGATATGATTAGCAAGGAACTGACATTCAAAATCCTTATTTTCCTTAGCTTTTTCTTTCCATATAATGAAACAAAATCTTTGACTGACATGAATGACTTCAAGATTCAGTCAAATATTTGTTATTTAATGCAGATATAGAGTTGCAAAAGTTCCTTAACTTTCCCAAAATTCCCAGGTTTTCCATAAATCCCGGTTGGAGGATTCCTGGAATCAGGATGGAATATACAAGAAATCTGGGAATCCTCCAACCAAGATTTCTGGAAAACCTGGGAATCTGGGGAACGTTAGCAGAGTTTTTAACCCTACAGTTATGTAACTCTCCTAATGTAATGTCCCTCTTTCTGTCACCAGGTCAGTCAGGATGGCAAGGCCCTGCTGGATGTCCTCCAGAGACCACTGAGTCCAGGGAACTCAGAGTCTCTGACGGCCACAGCCAACTACTCCAAGGCAGTCCACTGTATCCTGGACGTGGTCCACGAGGTCCTGCACCACCAGAGACGCCTGGAAAGCATATGGCAGCACCGCAAAGTCCGCCTGCACCAGAGGCTACAGCTCTGTGTGTTCCAACAGGATGTCCAACAGGTAATTGTCGGCATGCGCAGACACACACACGTATGCACATACGTACACACACAGTCCGCCTGCACCAGCAGCTATAAAGCTCTGGTCAAAAGTAGTTCACCATTAATTGGCCCAGCGTTGTCCTGGTTAGGGGAGGGTTTGACCGGCCGGGATGTCCTTGTCCCATCGTGCTGTAGCGACTCCTGTGGCGGGCCGGGCTGACATGGTCGCCAGGTGTACGGTATTTCCTCCGACACATTGGTGCGGCTGGCTTCCAGGTTAAGCATGCATTATGAAGCAGTGCTGCTTGGCGGGGTTGTGTTTTGGAGGATGCACGGCTCTCGACCTTCGCCTCTCCCGAGTCCATACGGGACAAGACTGTAACTACCAATTGGTATCACAAAATTGGGCCGAAAAAGGGGTAAAAAAATATATTTAAAAAGTAGTGCACCATATTGAATAGGACGCACCCACAGTGTAAATGGAAGGCTATATCTTCAGTCATCTGTTTGGGCACCACCTCTTCAGTCTCTTGTCAGGGTCGTGGGAGTTATGGAGATAAACGATGCAGTCTATATAAATACTTTCTGACACACTAGTTTAGTAACAGTATGAGGTTAGTAGGCCATGGTGTCCACCTCTTCTGTAGAACATGTATTTTAGTTAGTTAGTTTAGTTTAACCCATTTTAGAAAAAATACAGTTCATTGCTCTGATACTGCATTTTAATGCAGCAAAATCTTTACATCTTATAGTTCATCTGGCTCTGTGCCGACTCCTGGTTTGTTAAAGAAATCCATATTTCAAACGAGCAGCGTGAAGAAAGAGAAGATTTGTCAACAGTTGTCTGTGTACATTTCCTCTAATATTTTCCGCCTGGAAACCTTTCCAGAAGTACAGTTAGTATCCCTTGCAATAGCCATTTTGTAGAATGGAGAGAGAGAGAGAGCTACAGACTAGGGGAGTGTAAATAAATTCCACCCTATTCCCTATATTTTACACTAATAATTCCAACAGCAGCACTGAGCCAAGTCTGTGAGCCAAATCAAGATCTGACCTCTGATCAGCCTAGCAAAACCATGCTGAACCAATCCACCAGGGACACTGGAGCACTGTTGACTCAAGCCTCACTTACCTCACAAACTTCATGAATAATTACTAGGCATAATCTTGGAATATTTTACCATAGATTCAATGGCCTAGAAAAGCAATTGTGTGTAATATAACACTTTAGTGGTTGTGTGCGTGTGTGTGCGTGTGTGTGTGCGTGTGTGTGTGTGCCTGTGAGCCTGTGTATGTTCAATAGGGTATGTGTGAGTGAGAGAATCAGCTTGCTCTGTCAAGCACTTCATCGTCTCTCACACCTTCCTCCTCTCTCAGTATGGCTCCCTTTGGGTGAATACCTCTTCTCTCCTCTCCTCTCACCCATCCTCTCATATCTCCTCCTCTCCCTACCTCTTTCTCACTCTGATAACGAGTCCACTGCTCCCTCCCGAGGCAAACATTACTGTAGGGCTGCATCCCAAATGGCACCCTATCCCCTATATAGTGCACTACTTAGGGAATAGGGTATGGTTTGGGATGCAGGTTAAACACAGAAGATGTGAATGCGATGGATCTCTCCATTCTTTAAAGCAGCTGATCTGGTAGGAAGTGCCCCTCCAATGGTATGGGCTGGGTAGTCTTTCCTGATATCCTTAAAGTGACATTCTACAATGAGTTGGTCAAAACAAGCATTGTGATTGGTTGAGACGCATTCTAAGCCATACTATACTAAACAAAAATTTAAACGCAACATGCAACAATTTCAAAGTTACAGTACATATTAGGAAGTCCGTCAATTGAAATACATGATTTAGGCCCTAATCTATGGATTTCACATGACTGGGAATGCAGATGTGAATCTGTTGGTCACAGATACCTTAAAAAATAGGTAGGGGCCTGGATGAGAGACACATCTCCTTCGCATAGAGTTGATCAGGCTGTGATTGTGGCCTGTGGAATGTTGTCCCACTCCTCTTCAATGACTGTACGAAGTTGATGGATATTGACGGGAACTGGAACATGCTGTCATACACGTCGATCCAGAGCATCCAAAACATGCTCAATGGGTGACATGTCTGGTGAGAACTGGGACATTTTCAGCTTCCAGGAATTGTGTAAAGATCCTTGCGACATGGGGCAGTGCATTATCATGCTGAAAGATTAGGTGATGGCGGTGGATGAATAGCATGTCAATAGGGCTCAGGATCTCACGGTATCTATGTGCATTCGAATTGCCATGGATAAAATGCAATTGTATTCATTGTCTTTAGCTTATGTCTGCCCCTACCATAACCCCACCCCCACTATGGGGCACTCTGTTCAAAACTTTGACATCAGCAAACCGCTCACCCACACAACGCCAAACACGTGTGGTCTGCGGTTGTGTGTTAACCGTAGTTTGCTAGCTAGCAAGCAAGGGATAAGAGCGTTGCCAGCCAGCATGGCAACAGAACATTTAGAACAAATGACTGTGCAATCTAATGTACAATTGCTGTCCGTAGATACAGAACAAAAAGACTTCATTACTGGGTCACATCTCTGGCACCTAACCGATAGAATGAAATGACATCTTTTTTAAGCCAGTCAAAATCATGAATCAGCATAATGTTTTATGGATATATACAAAGAGGTCACACGACATGCAATGAAGCTGGTAAGTCATGTTAAAAAAAGTTATTTATCACGCCCTCTAATGTACAATTGCTTTAATACAACGGGTTACCAATTAAATAAAAAAACGTTGTTTGATAAATATATTCTTAAGATACTATTAGCCCTCTCTTTAAGTGACAATCACACCCTTAGTATGTGGCTTTGTCCCACATGGCACCACATTCCCTATATAGTGCACAACTTTTGATTAGGCCCCATATGGTTCTGTACAAAATTAGTGCACTATGTAGGGAATAGGGTTCCATTTGGGATGCTGTCTG
Source organism: Thymallus thymallus (assembly GCA_023634145.1). Lineage (NCBI taxonomy): Eukaryota > Metazoa > Chordata > Actinopteri > Salmoniformes > Salmonidae > Thymallus > Thymallus thymallus. Next base: position 25,475,064 of record CM042408.1, on the reverse strand, counting down.
TATCTCCTCACCTGATATGTGGCGGGCAGGGCGCCTGAAGGCTGTCCTCGGTCGTCAGTTGAACGGTGTTTCCTCCAACACATTGGTGCAGCTGGCTTCCGGGTTAAGTGGGCGGGTGTTTGGCGGGTCATGTTTCTGAGGACGCATAACTCGACCTTTGCCTCCCAAGCCCTTCGGGGAGTTGCAGCGATGAGACAAGATCGAAATTGAGGAGAAAAATAGAACAAAACAAACTAGACTGTGGGACAAGTTTAATTTCAATCTGATCTGCATCAGTGTGTGTTGTGTTTCTGACATGTTTTCATGTTCTGATATGTTCCATAAACCAACCTCTCTCTCTCTCTCTCCTCTGAGGGTATTAAACCCTGTCTCGCTGCACTGCACACATTAATTCCAACATGAAAAACAGAAGAGGCAATCCACATCTCTAGTTTCACCTGAGAAATATAACTCTTTCAACCTGTGTGTCGGTGGAGGTTCCAAATAGGGAGTCAGTGTTTCCATCCCATTAAATATATTATTGTCCTTAGGTCACCATTGCAAATGAGACACTGGTCTCAATTGGGCTCCTCTGAAAAAATGTAAGTAAATAATAATAATAATATATATATATATATATATATATATATATATATATATATATATATATATATATATGGTCTAGTTGTATAATTATTATTTAATTTACATTTTTCAGAGGATCCCAATTGATACCAGTGTCTCATTTGCAATGGTGACCTAAGGACAAAACTTACATCAACACAACGATAAAACCTACAAGACGGCTATAAATACATGACATCAGGTGATTACAACAAGTTATAATAGTCAATTGAAACAATTGAACACTTCGGTAAACTCATTTAACAATAGAGTTTTAAACTGCCCTTGGTCAACATACATAACCGTATCGTCTGCATACATATGAATATTACAGGATTTAATACATAAACCAATATTATTTATATCAATATTAAAGAGAACAGGTCCCAATATCAACCCCTGTGGTATACCTTTCGTAATTTCTAGGAAACTAGACTTGCACAACTATACCATCAGAAGGCACACATTGACCTGTCTGTCATATAGCTCTTAAACCATTTGCCAGACTCCTTGTCAAGGCGCATTTCATACAGTTTTTGAAAGAGTAGGGAATGGTCAACGTTGTTAAATGCCTTGGAAGGATCTATAAATAGGGCAGCACAATGTTTTTAATGATCTATTCATTTTAACACATAATCTAAAACAAGCATAGTAGCTGAAACAGTGCTATGTCAAGATCTAAAACCAGACTGGTGAATATTTAGAATAGAGTGAACAGTTAAAATTGTTCTTAGCTGGGAGTTGGTCAGGGATTCTAGTACCTTGGCTAGGCAAGATTGGGCGGTAATTTTCTAAGTCAGAAGGATCTCCGCCTTTATGTAGGGAGAGGATGTGCCACTTTCCAAATCTTAGGGATAACACCAGTAGCAATTGTCAAGTAGAAAATACAGGTTAAAGGTTCAACAATGAGTGGGACAGAGAGCTGTAGTAAGAAGGGGTCAAGTGAATCAGACCCTGTCGATCTTTAGCAAGGCACTTAATACATCGTAGACATCAAATGGTTTAAATGAGAATAAAGTATTTAAGTCTGTTAGAGCATCATTCTGAGGTGATGAAAGGACTCCCTCTAGTGGAATGAGATGAGATTTAAGAGACTATCCTTTCAAACAGGTGGCCAGCTGAAGCAAAATAATGATTAAAAGCACATTTTTTTTTATTTTTGTCTAGTATGGGACCAGAAGCTGTCAAAGCCTGCTGGGGCAACGGGGGGTTTGGAGTTTTGTTTAAAAGATTTGATCACTTTCCAAAAATTCTCTGTTACACAATTCACTAAATATGTTGATTTTGCTTTTCTAACCAGAGATAGAAATCTATTTCTCAAATGTCTGAAGGGCTGCCAATCAGTCTAGCCTTAGCCCAAGCTAAAATATGTTCCTGTCATTTCTCAGTCTTTTCATGCATGAACCAAGGATTAGGATTGCATTTTATCCTTAGCCTTTTGTACGCCGCATGTGTATCTGCAACAGCGCTAAACAGGGAAATAAAACAATTAAGGGCCTGAGCCGAGTCAGTGATAGTTGACACAACCCACCAGTCACTCAGCCCCAGTTCAGACAAAAAATAATTGCTCATAAAAATTCCTATAATTTCTCTGTAATAATGCATGAGCGAGATTTAGCTAACCTAATATCTTTTATGCAGGCAATGGGACAATGATCACTGAACCTATTAGCAAATATCACATTGGCTGTTAACTTAGGAGGGGCATTTGTTAGAATAATATCTGAGAGTAGGTTTTTAAGGATGTTTAAAGTCGAGCCGAGTTGGTTTAGTTAACAGCCGAGTTAGATATCTTTTAGCCAATCAGATACTGGCATCAGCCAATCCAGATTAAGATCACCCACTATTAATAATTCAGATGTAGCATAGTTAGACAGCCGGCCAAACAATTTGCTAAGAGCACATAAGGAGGTTGGGGTGGGCGATAGACTCCCACTAACGTTAGTTGGACATTATTACCAAGGCCCACATTTTAAAGCTAGACATTCAAATTGCTTGGGAGGACAGATGTGGTAATACACACAGAAACATTCAAATTGTTCTTTATCAATATGGCGACACCCCCACCTCTGCCAGCTCTGTTAGATTTATAAATATTATATCCATTCAGAGACATCAGATTCTGGCACAGACCTTTTTAACCAAGTCTCAGTAATGATCAAAATGGCCACGTTAGTTTAAGAAGAAATAGTTACAATATGTTACAACTTCTGGCATTTACATGAATCAGTCCAAGGCTACAGCTGCGGGATTTCAGATCAGACGGAGTCTCTAACACAAACATGCTGTGCTCAGTAGGTAACCCTCTATATGAAATAGCCATGGGGTTGGCTTTAAACGGTATAGATACAAGATTGCTTAGAACTGTTCCATTTTGTCTATGCATCGAACGAAGACGTGGATCAATACAGGACTCAAATTAGGGTTACCTATTTTGGGCAAGGACTGATAACCCATCACTTTTTTAGTAGTTCTTCAATGTTAGCACTCAGCATCTAAGTGCTAACATTGCTCTCCTTTTCGGGTGAAGGGCGTCCCATTTTAGGAACTGCGGTTGCTCCCAAAACATATCGTCAAACACTCAGCCACCAGGGAAGCACCAATCAACCATGACATTGCATACAATGGAACTCCCAACAATTGCTATATTGGGATGGGGAGGTTGTGGATTTCCAAGCACCATGCACCCAATTCCCTATGTACTGTAGTGCACTACTTTTGACCAGAGCCCTATGGGCCATGCACTACATCGAGACTAGGGTGCCATTTGGGACACAACCAGTGTAATAAAGCAGTGTACTATTTAGAATACAGTACATCACAGTGAAAGCCACGCTGGACTGGCTAAAAGAGAAACACTGTAGTGTATAGTCCACTGTGTTTGTTTGGCCCTTGGCCCTCTGCCCACAGTCAGAGTGGAGCTCAGTGATAGCGGATGACTTTGTTTACAGCTCACTAATTACATATTGTTAGGAACAGACAAGGTCTGCTTATACTATACCTCAGGTTGCCACTGTGGTTGCTTCCCAAACTGTGGTTGCTTCCCAAACGGAACCCTAATCCCTATTTAGTGCACTTCTTTTGACCAGCGCCCATCGGGTGCCTAGTTAAAAGGTTAAATAAATAAACAAAAAATAAATATGGGATGCATCCATGGAGACCGTAGCTTGCATTTCGTTAGTTAATTTACACACTGTATATATACAGAGCCCTAGTTTATAGATGTTTACTGAAGGGAACCACACCAGAGTAGTTAATTGACATTCATATCACGTCAATGATGATGATTATTTCTGCTGGTTTAATGAACATCATTATTTGTCTGACAGCACAGAAAGCTATCAACAGCTGTAGTATGCATGTCTCTCTCTCTCTCTCTCTCTCTCTCTCTCTCTCTCTCTCTCTCTCTCTCTCACACTATCTCTCTCTCACACACTATCTCTCTCTCTCACTCTCTCTCGCTCTACTTTTTTTCTGTGATGTTGAGTGGCTGGTCTATTTTGTAGATAAGCAAACGTAATCCTTTGTTCTGGGTTTACTGACTAGGCCAGTTTTGGTGAGTGATTGAAGCCTCCACCATGGCAGATCAGGACTGGGGTTATCAGCAGTGCACACGAGTGACCACCGCACTGCACCGCGCCACACAGCCAAGCAGCAGACATTGTTAATGGGCTACATTTCAAGCCTCTGATTCATTGGATTCTTCCTAAATGGCACCCTATTCCCTATGTAGCGCACTGTTTTTGACCAGAGCCTACCCAGCTAGCACATAACATTCTGAGAACCGTATGTTTCTTAGAGCTTGGTGAGAGCGTGGTTGTCCTATGGTGATTTTGTGTACATCCTTCCCACAACTTTCTGTGAATGGTGCAGGAAAGTTGCATGGCTTTGGAACATTTTCAGCACATTTAAGGAACTTAACAAAAATACTTTATTTTCTTGGTATTTCATTACTTTAACAGAATGTTTTCTAAAGTTCAAACATGGTTACATTTAATTTAATTAAGAACAACATTTTTCTGTGGTAATTTCAGTACTTCAACATAAATCAAATAACATTTTATTTGTTGTTTCTTAATGATGCATGGAAAAGTCAGCGATATGTATATTATCCATGTCTTTAGACGTGAAACATATTCAGTCAAAGAAAATGATGGCGAAGACATTGTATATTAAAAAAATGCCTTAAGAAACAATGTTTTTCTGTGGGAATTCAACATAAATCAATATAGTTATTGAGCAACAGGATAGATAATAAACAGTAGCAGCAGCATATGTGATGAATCAAAAGAGTTAGTTCAAAAAGGGTCTATGCAGATAATCCGGGCAGCTATTTGGTTAACTATTTAGTAGTTTTATGGCTTGGGTGTAGAATCTGTTCAGGATACTGTTGGTTCCAGACTTCGGAACCGCTTGCAATGTTGTAGCAGAGAGAATAGTCTATGACTTGGGTGGCTTTGACAATCTTTAGGGACTTCCTCTGACACCGCCTGGTAAAGAGGTCCTGGATGCCAGGGAGCTCAGCCGCAGTGATGTACTGGGTGGTATGCACTACCCTCTGTAGCGCCTTGCGGTCGGATGCCAAGCAGTTGTCATACCAAGCGGTAATGCAGCCAGTCATGATGCTCTCAATGGTGCAGGTGTATAACTTGTTGAAGATCTAAGGCCCCAGCCTCATGAGGGGGAAGAGGCGTTGTCATGCTTTCTTCACAACTGTGTTGGTGTGTGTGGACCATGTTAATTCCTTAGTGATGTGAACACAGAGGAATTTGAAGCTCTCGACCCACTCCACTACAGCTCTGAGTATGCGTGCTGGTAATTCGTCTGGCCCCGCAGCCTTGTGAATGTTAACCTATTTAAAGGTCTTACTCACATTGCCTACGGAGAGCAAGATCACACAGTCGTCTAGAACAGCTGGTTCTCTCATGCATGGTTCAGCATTGCTTGCCTCGAAGCGAGCATAGAAGGCATTTAGCTCATCTGGTATGCTCGCGTCACTGGGCATTTTGCGGCCAGGTTTTCCCCAGGTTTTCAAGCCCTGCCACATCCGACGAACGTGAGAGCCAGCATAGTAGGATTTGATCTTAGTCCTGTATTGACGCTTTGCCTGTTTGATGGCTCGTTGAAGGTCGTAGCGGGATTAGTGTCCTGCTCCATGAAAGCGGCAGCTCTAGCCTTTAGCTCGGAACGGATGTTGCCTGTAATCCATGGCTTTTGGTTGGGATATGTACGTTCAGTCACTGTGAGGACGTTGTCATTAATGCACTTATTAATGAAGCCGGTGAATGTTAAAATAGATAAAGAAAATATAGATAAAAACTCTCTAGGTAAATAGTATAATCTGCAGTTTATCATGAGGTATTCTAACACAGGAGAGGTAAATATTATGGTCTGCATTTTATCATGAGGTATTCTAACTCAGGAGAGGTAAATAGTATGGTCTGCAGTTTATCATGAGGTATTCTAACTCAGGAGAGCAAAAACTTTCTTAACATTAGAGATCGCGCACCAGCTGTTGTTAACAAAGAGCCACATCACTTCCCCCCTCATCTTACCCGAGGCTGCCAACCGGTCTTAATGATGCATGGAAAAGTCAGCGATAAGTATATTATCCATGTCGTTAGACATGAAATATAGAAGCTCTCCAGAAGCTGTACAAGACATTATGTATATAAAAAAAAAAGCTAAGATCAAAAACAACACAACATAGCAGAATTGATCAGGAGCCGGTAAAATGGCTGCTATCCACTGCAGCGCCATATCCTAGGAATAACGTTTCTTACAGGTTTTACTCATGGTTCTATTTAAAGTCTTTTTAAAAAATTGTTCCAAGAAATGTAAGAAACAATGTTCTTCTGTAAGAATTTCAGTACTTCAGCATATCGTTTCCTACAGATTGTCTTGTGGTTTTAGTTAATATCATGTTCTCAAATTGTTTAGAGAAAGTTAATAAGACTTACCATCAAAACCACAAGAAAACTTTAGTAGCGTTCAGAGAATGTCTTAAGAATGTTATTTAACAACATATACAGAACATTACATTCTCAGCATCATCAAAACTCTCTCTATGCCCTATCTTGTTAAGTTTGTTCAGGTGTCTTGGCCACACCCACACCTGATCTTTTTATTTTATTATTTTATTTTTTTGGGTACTTTTTACCCCTTTTTCTCCCCAATTTTGTGATATCCAATTTCTAGTTAGTCTTGTCCCATCACTGCAACTCCCGTACGGACTAGGGAGAGGCAAAGGTCGAGAGCTATGCGTCCTCCAAAACATGACCCTGCCAAGCCGCATTGCTTCTTGACACACTGCTCACTTAACCTGGAAGCCAGCCATACCAATGTGTCGGAGGAAACACTGTACAACTAGAGACCGGCGTCAGCGTGCATGTGCCCGGCCTGCCACAAGGAATTGCTAGAGCATGATGGGACAACGACATCCTGGCCGGCCAAATCCTCCCCGATCTCGGACGACACTGGGCCAATTGTGCACCGCCTCATGGGTATTGAACCCGGGTCTGTAGTGATGCCTCAAGCACACCTGATCTTAATAAGTGCTTGTTTCCTTGGGTCTGTTTGAATAGACTAAAATAAACAACTTTGTATGCGTAAAAAAACATGGCATGCTAACTCCATCCTGGTGGCACAGTGGACTAATTCCATGGATAGAGAACAGTAGATTATAGGTTAAAATCTCACTGATGTGTCACAATAAAAAGGAAATGTGTTAATGCCTAAGCAAATAAATGTCCATGTGTCCTATCTGTGCTTGGAGTTCAAAACAGTTAACCTAAGATAGCAGTGTTATTAAAAGTCTGATTGGAACATACTCTCAGAATGTTATTTAATAACCTATAATTTCCATTCTCAGAACGTTAATAAAACCTCACAGGAAAACTTTCAGGGAACCATAATGAAACCTTCTTAGAACCTCACTGCAACCTTAAAGTTAACGTTCCCAGAACAGACTAAATTTTCACTTCCGTTCTCAGAACGTTTAAAAAATGCTCTGTTTTACTGGTCAGGAAACGTACAGCATACTTCCCAGAACCAATGGGAAACCAAAAATGTACGTTCCCACAACTTCCAAGGAACCAAATTTGCTACTTGGGTATGGAGCTCTGGTCAAAAGTAGTGTACTATATAGGGAATAGGCTGCCATTTAGGACGCAAGGGCTTTCAAATGGCAAGGGGCTTGTCAGCAGGAAGCAGTCTGTGAGGATATGTGGAGGAAGTTCAGCGCTATCCAAGGTCATCTACTAAATAACCGTAGTCACATTTAAGAGGAGTTGGAGAAACTTGGGGCTGTCTCTATACTCTCCTCCTTCCACATGTGGGTTAATCTAATGACATTCCTCTCATTTTTCATAAGGTAAAGCATACCTTATGGGCTACCTGGGGCGGCAGGTAGCCCAGTGGTTAGAGTGTTGGGCCCGTAACTGAAAGGTTGCTGGATCGATTCCCCGAGCTGACAATGTAAAATCTGTCGTTCTGCCCCTGAACAAGGCAGTTAACCCACTGTTCCTAGGCCGTCATTGAAAATAAGAATTTGTTCTTAACTGACTTGCCTAGTAAAATAAAGGTAAAATAAAAAAAATAAAAAAAATACAATGCAAGGGATAGCACTAAAATAAAATAAACTGTTGCTTAGGAAACAGCAGAATTGTGCTTCATGTATGGAGCATATTTTGGGGTGGATTTGTGAATGTCAGTTATTCTTCAAGCCATGGTGTTATTCACAGTGTATGTCTAAATATGATGGTCTTTTCTTTAGTTATTACTGCCTCTGGCTGCGTCCAAAGGCCCACAGATGATCTGGTCAAAAGTAGTGCAATATATAGGCAATGGTGTGCCATTTGGGACGCACTCTGTTTTTTATTTTCAATGGCCATCAGAAAGCCAGAAACCGAGGACTGTGGTAACATTTTATTTGGCTAGTCCATCTACAGAGTATCTACAGACTATGAGTTATTATTTCAACTAACTATCTACCACAGGAGGTTGGTGGCACCTTAATTGGGGAGGACGGGCCCGTGGTAACATCAAACATATGGTTTCCATGAGTTTGATGCCATTCCATTTGCACCGTTCCAGCCGTCCTCCCCATTTAAGGTGCCAGATAGATAAGAGATATACATGGCCTGCGCGCCAAGAATAGGTGTGGCCAAATGTATGTGCCTGTTTTGTTCTAGTTAGTTTACTTCTGGGTAACTCAAGGGGAGGCTGTATCTGAGCCTGATAGACCCCACCTGTGCTTTATTGGTAAAGACAGGTTTTAGACCCCACCTGTGCTTTATTGGTTAAGACAGGTTTTAGACCCCACCTGTGCTTTATTGGTTGAGAGGTTTTATCTGATGAGAGGCTTTTTCTTTTGAATGATGACATTTTGAAGTCAGAACTTTGTATATATTTGTAAATATCACGTCATCCGTGAAACACCAGCGCTGTGTAAATTAAATAAGCTGAATTCAACATAATTCCGATGCAAAACCCCCCAACAATTTTGCCCCCTTGCCAATTTCAACTGCCCCCTTAGTCACTTTATCCTGGCGCCGGGTCTGCCTTAACCCTTCGCAAGCAGTTGCTTATCAACAAATAGTTTGTTGATAGTATGACCATCTGTAGAGCATCCAAATAGTGTGACCAGGACTGCTTTCACTTATATCACTGTCAAAATAATAAAACTGGGAAAATAAAAGCACTTTTGGCATCCTCTTCCGTTCATTTTTCAAATACCTCCTTAGGGGCTTGGATCATATGTGTATGCCCGTAACATTTAACAGATTTAGACTGAGATTACATTAAGCATCACAATGTTCACACAAGTGCCCCTCTTTCCCATGTGCCTCCATTTTATTTTTTATCAAGAAAATAGTTGTCCAGTGGTTTTGCTTCCACTGATTTCTTTTATGGTTTTGTCCAGGCCATCTTTGTTTTAATGCGCCATTCATCTGGCGTATCATGCACGGTACTTTCCCAGGAAATATCTCTGAGTTGTCAGTCATCTGGAGATTACTGCAGCATCACAAACACAGGCTGTGTCCTAAATGGCACCATATCCCCTATGTATACAGTAATGTACTACTTTTACCAGAGCCCTCATTTTAGAACTGAACCCACATTAAACTGAATCCAATATTTCCAGCCCACTTCCTCAACATCTATAGCTAGAATAACATTGTGGTGTCGAGTAACTGCTGAGACATCACCAGACTATGGGCCCTGGTCAAAAGTAGTGCACTATATAGGGAATAGGATGTCATTTGGGATGTTGCAGACATAGAATCCAGAAGTGAGGCACAGCGTCCTCAGACAGCTAATATCTCTTCTATTCTCAGCACTTCTCTTGTTTGTGTGAGCGAGCAAGCGAGCCAGGCTAGTTTTAGACTCCTGCTTGTTCCTGTGGACGCAGCAACTCTAATCAGTCAGGGCAAAGCAAGAGTTTATTAAACATTCCTGTACACACACACACAAGCCAAGGACACCTCCCATCTCCTACTATATACACACACACACACACACTCACATGCAAGCAGATGACCCCTCCCTACTATACACACAGGCAAGCAAACACGGTCAGGACAGGGAGGCTACACTTGAGGACAACACAGGATAACAAGATAATTGAAGTGGGAAGGACAGACAATCTTTGGTTTTCCATTCCTTGAAATGACCGTAGAGAGAGTTTAACAAAAGACCGACCTGGGTTCAAATACTATTTGAATAATAGCCTGCCTAGAGTACCAGATGGGTGGGGTTTACAGTTTTGGGAGTATTCTATTGGCAAGCAAGCTCCATCAAGCACAGAGAAAGTATTTGAAAATATTTCAAATAGTGTTTGAAACCTGGTCTGCCAAGGAATGGTGAAAGTCACTGCCACAGGGTGCTGCTCTGTTTCAGACAGATGCTGTTTACAAATCCAGTTCATTAACATTTAGTACTGTAAATTCTGCCGTACTGGCTATTCAGCCGACAATGTATAGTCACGCAACGGGACTCTAGAGTGTTATGCAAAGATCACTGCACTTTTTGGCTACCTTTCGCACTGCACATTTGGCTACATTCTCTTTGACTGCTGCCGAGATGAAATCATGTATTCCCAGTCTATGTAAAAGCCTAGCAAAAGGAGAGAATGAAGCTAGACAATATTTCCGAGGCACACTACCTCTGGTTTGGATAAAAACAGAGTCCACAAAACCTCCTCTTCTTCCTGCTTGAAGATGGACTGCTGTCCTGACAGAATCCTGGCCCTGAAAGCCCACACACGTTTGTCTCCTTTGTAGGCAGAGGGGAAGGCGGGGCAGTAACATGGGCTGAACAGAACATGGGTTAACGTGAGTGTCTTGCTCTGTGTCACTTGTACAGGTGATGGATTGGATAGAGAACCATGGAGAGGCCTTCCTTAGCAAACACACGGGCGTGGGCAAGTCCCTCCACCGCGCCAGGGCACTGCAGAAACGCCACGACGATTTTGAGGAGGTGGCACAGGTGAGAGTTCCACTATTTGTGTCAATGAGAATATTTTTATGGCCTTGCTAATAATGTGTCATTGGACATGCCCTGAATGGTGTGAATCTCCTCCCCACATTGTCGAGGTGGAGTATCTGATCAAGGATCAGCTTCCCCTCCCCCAAACCTAACATTAACCATTAGTGGGGGAAAACATTCAACTGACCCCAGATCAGAGTTTACGGGCAACTTCACCTTCCATTGAGTAGTCCTCAGGCATTGTGGATGGCATTTTGAGGTTGAATTGCCTCATCCACGGCTACAATATCAATGAAAGCTGCATTTTCTGCAGCATTGTACTACATTTGAACTGCATCATTGTACTAGATTTGAACTCTGTAGGCTGTTATGTTATTCTGTCTAATGTCAAAATACAGTGCACTACTTTTGATCAGAGTCCAAAGGGCTTTGGTCAAAGTAGTGCACTATTAAGGGAATAGGGTGAAGTTTAGGACAGTCTGAAAGGCCAGGCTTTCATCTGAATATCAGACTCTACGTTATTTACCCTATTTTCTAACCATTTATTTCTCTCTGCGGAAAAGTGTACGAGATGAGGATGTTTAATTCACTCCTACTCCTGAAGGATGGATCAAATGGCTTAATGAATCAAAATAAAAGACTTCATATTGGAATATGTTACATTTGATGTTATTATGTCTAATGTCAAAATGCTGAGGTGTCTGTGAAAGGGAAGACCACTGACACCGTTCCAAGAGAAGACATGGTCTGTTAACTGAACACTGACTGTTCTAGTGTTCAAATGTGATTCACAGATGGCCGATTTGTATTGTTTTGAAGCAGGTTCTGCTATTATTCAGTGAGGATGTCAGTTAAAGCTAGTCCTTAGTCGCTACATCCATTTTTTGACTTATAAATGAATCATATTCCCATTTATTATTGCAGAATATAACTTATAAATGTCTCATGAGCTTAGTTCAACTGCCGTAGACCATCAGAGCCCAAAATATAAGCTTGTTTTATGTCAATGTTTGTAAACAACGTAAGTGTAAACAAACACTGTATAGCCTCAAAACATAGTTAGAAATATACATTTGATATCATGGATGGTCATTCTTTGCATCCATAGCTCTGTCTATTTGAGAGTGGTTACATTTTTCCGGCCCCATCCCTTAGCTTTTAGAGAAACAGGGGCGCGGAGGACGCTTTTTAAAATTGTTTCAATTAACGATTCTCCCTTTACACTCAAAATATCGTAATGTTACGATTTTTCACGTTTAGTTGTGATTGACAAGTGACAGAAAATGAGTATACAATGAGAAATACATACAGGCTTTAAGAGACTCACAGAAATGGAATCCAAACCTAGTCATTTTAGCTCTGTTTATTTTTTTATGAGCTTGGCATGCAGGTTTGGTTTTTGCAGCCCATTGTAGCTGCAGTCCTTATGTGAAAGAAGACTTAGACCAAGCAAGAACAAGCTGGAACCAGTCCACTGTGGAAATACACATTCTAATTTCATCACACAGACAAACTGTACAAAGAAAGATGTTCCATTTTAATAGGCTATAACTATAGGTCACAAGTAGTACTTGAGAGACAGCGCCTGCATCCCACATGGCACCCTATTCCCTAGTGCAGTACTTTTGACTAGGGCCCATAGGGCTCTGGTCAAAAGTACTGCACTACGTTGGGAATAGGGTGCCATTTGGGACGCAGGCAGTATCTGATACCATCCAGCTACCCAGCAACATAGGAAATGTAAAGGTAGGGATGTCCAGAAAGTAAATCAAATAATTGCCAGGCACAGTTCTTCCACTTTGCTAACCTCCTGAGTGTAATGGTAGCAGCACACGCCATGACGATTTTGAGGAGGTGGCACAGGTGAGAGTTCTACTATTTGTGCCAATGAGAATATTTTATGGCCTTGCTAATAGTTTGTCATTGGTCATTCCCTGAATGGTGTGAATCAGCCCCCCCCCCCCCCCCCAAACCTAACCTTAGCCATTAGTGGGGAAAACATTCAACTGACCCCAGATCAGAGTTTCAAACAGACAAACTCTACAAAGAAAGATAGGTCACAAGTAGTACTTGGGTGCCATTTGGGACGCAGACAGTATCTGATACAGTATCCAGCTACCCAGCAACATAAGAAATGTAAAGGTAGGGATGTCCAGAAAGTAAATCAAATAATTGCCAGGCACAATTCTATCACTTTGCTAACCTCCTGTAATGGTAGCAGCATGAGCCATGACTCGTGATAACACCAGCGTTAAGGGATGTGTTTTAATGCTAAATGGATGTGTAATCCTGGTATTACGACAATGTTTTAGCCCCCCTCATGATGGATTGGCTTGATTTGGGTCACCACTCTGTCAAGATGGACAACGTGTCTCTCTTCAGGACAAGCAGAAGTCTGCTGGTATGTCCCAAATGGCATCCTATTCCCTATATAGTGCACTACTTTTGATCAGGGTCCAAAGGGCTTTGGTCAAAGTAGTGCACTATTAAGGGAATAGGGTGAAGTTTAGGACAGTCTGAAAGGCCAGGCTTTGATCTGAATATCAGACTCCACGTTATTTACCCTATTTTCTAACCATTTATTTCTCTCTGCGGAAAAGTGTACGAGATGAGGATGTTTAATTCACTCCTACTCCTGAAGGATGGATCAAATGGCTTAATGAATCAAATAAAACACTTCATATTGGAATATGTTACATTTGAACTCATTAAGTTATGTACATATGGCACCATCATCTCCCCAAGACACCTCATCAAAGGAGATTTTTTTTAGGGGGGGGGTCAGACATGGCTAGACACATATGCCCACGAGTCCACACGCAGACAAACGCACATGCACGCACGCACACAAAGCCTTTAACTGATCTTCAACATACTATCTCATCCAGTAGTTTAGAGCGAATAAAACGTCAAAAGAAATAAAAAAAAATCTCAAATCAAACGAAATCAAGGCATCTTGTCTTAAACCCTTTCTACTATAAGTAATCGTAATGACACCACATTGAAAGGACATCAGTTAATTATTCCGAGAGGTTGTGCTCAGATTTAATCTGCCATTGTAGCTTAACCCCCCACCCCACCCAAATAGCCTGAATGACACAGATAGTGCAGCTCTCTAATAACTGGCATCAGATGTATTCTGCCTACAATACATGCAATAGGGGATTTGTTTAGTCTGAGAGGCACAAAGCTTTTGTTTCTGGCATCTGGTTATCAAGCTCATAAAAGTCCTGCGCGTGGAACTGATTGAATGAAAGCGATACAGAGGGAATCTGGCAGAGTATTCAACAAGACTAGGGAAGAAGAGGGAGAGAGAGAGAGAGAGAGAGAGAGAGAGAGAGAGAGAGAGAGAGAGAGAGAGAGAGAGAGAGAGAGAGAGAGAGAGAGAGAGAGAGAGAGAGAGAGAGAGAGAGAGAGAGAGAGAGAGAGAGAGAGAGAGAGAGAGAGAGAGAGAGAGAGAGAGAGAGAGAGAGAGAGAGAGAGAGAGAGAGAGAGAGAGAGAGAGAGAGAGAGAGAGAGAGAGAGAGAGAGAGAGAGAGAGACGACTCCACATCAGCCCTGCCATATCTGCGAAGGGAAAGCCTGAATGGCGTTATTGACTGCACCTCTCTAATAGAGAAGACAAGGAAGGAGTTCTCCTGATCTGATGAAAGCTATGTGCTGCCTGGGCTTGGTCTACTGCTGCTGCGTGGAATACACCCAACACCTCACTGTGGCTCGCATCCCAAATGACACCCTATTCCCTATACACAGTGCCCTAGGAATAGGGTGCCATTTGGGGTGCACACTATGTCTATTTGTGTGGGAGGAGTGGTTGAGTTATAGGGAATTGATATGGTTTTTATTGTAATATAATTCATAGCTGTTCTGGATTTTGCATGTACTATTGAAAATGTAGATGTGTGGGTTTTAATACAGCCTTTACAGTAGATAAGTACATAAGAGCCTTCTAACTGTAATCCTGCTTACTGTATCCATGTCCTTTGAATTGACCCTCCATTGTACCCCGTATAATAAGCTGATCCTCTCTATTCACTATGAATAAATTAGATTTGGGCCAAAGCTAATGCCAATGTGACACAGAGAAGGGATCAGTGTGTGTAAAAGTGTTATAGCAATCTTAGGAGGGAGGAAGGGGTATTCTGCTCTACAATACTCACATAAACCTGACAGTACAGGCAAATCAATCCACTGCCACAGCATGCCCTAAGTAACACAGAGAAACCTATTTCTAATCGTTGTTTTACGATCAATAAAAGCATGGATTTCAAATGTTAAACGTCAGCAGTCCAGTTTATAAAAAAAAAAAAAAAGATGCATTAAGATATTTTGAAGGGGTTAAAAAAAAAAGAATTATTTGATTAACTAAAACAGTATTAAGTGTTGTAACGACTCGCTAGGTGTGGCTGGTAGGTGGCTGGTAGCAACCAACGACGAACAATGACAGAAGTCCAACACTTGAGGGGCACAGCTTAAACCAGGCTAGGCTGGCATATTTATTCAAAATAAAAGGTTCACAAAGCTGGTTCACAAACATTAACTGAAAACAAAACACTCTCCCACTCTCCTTAACTGAACCTAGAGCTAGCCTTAACTTTAAAGAAAACTAGCTGAGCTTGTAGTCCGTTTACTTCTTCCTGTGGAGTTCACAATGTCCAGTGCTTCAATGAGTGTCTATAGAGCTCAGCCTCCGGCATCCAGCAGGAATTCCTCCGTGCTGAACTAAAGCAGCCCCTGCGTTGCAGTCTAATGAGGCCGAGTGGCCTCAGGTGTGGGCGTAGCACTGCAACCTAGCTTGCTGGTTGTGGGGTGTGGCTCACGCTCCAAACAGTGGCTTTCCCCGCCCACATCACCGGGGGCGCCACACTGTGGATAATTGAATATTAGACCCCCACCATACGAAGTGTAAACGAGCCTTGTTTGGACTTCAAGGCCAGACAAACACAGTAGGTAGGGAGACAGATATGATTTTAATTACATGACTGATTATGATGTGGCCCACAGTGTTAAATCTTCTCCAGGGTGTGTGTCACTAGGTAAGGGTCCACATTAGCACGTTGAAGTGCCAAAAGTATCCCCATATGATACGGCATCTCTATTCCTAAATGGCCTAGAATGCATCCCATATGGAACCCTACTACCTTCATAGTGCACTACTTTTGACCAGAGCCCTATGCATCCTGGTCAAAGGCCTATTTCCTATATACTGCACTACTTTTAAACAGAGTCCTATGCACCCTAATAAGGGTACTGTTTGACCCAGTGAATGTTACCCGCAGCCACAACCTTACAGAAGGTTACCAGTTCCCGAGCTTATTTGTCATCACCACGGTGCTACATGTTACACATTACATGCTAGCCAGGCATTAATCCATCCTGCCCTGATGGTTGATGCTCTACTGACTTAGTCCCCACTGTTGTGTTGATCCAGAGACAACACTTGCCAAGCTGTGGGATTACCTTGTAGGGATAGCCAGGGATTTACCCTGACACTCTGCACAGTTTTGGGGCAATTTAGTAACGGAGGTGCCCATCGCAGAGATTGGTGTTGCCTGTCTGTGGCGGTGGAGGAGAGAGAGACAGGAGTGCAGTAGTCAGTCAAAGCATGCAGAGTGCAGACAGGCACCATTTTTTACTACCTTGGAGACAGCAGAGTTGCAGCAGTCAGATCCTGTAGAGTACATCTTACAGACACAGTTCTCTGCCTACTTGTGTTGCTGTCATCTAATTGAGCTGCCCTTGTCTTCTCTGGGTACCAGAACACCTACACCAACGCAGATAAGCTCCTGGAGGCGGCCGAGCAGCTGGCCCAGACTGGGGAATGTGACCCGGAGGAGATCTACAAAGCAGCGCGGCACCTGGAGGTCAGGATCCAAGACTTTGTTCGGCGGGTGGAGCAGAGGAAACTGTTGCTGGACATGTCTGTCTCCTTCCACACCCACACCAAGGAGGTAAGACCTTTGACCCCTGACCTGCATGACGGATTACGTTCTATGTCTGGGAAGTTCTGGGGTTAATGCATAGTATGGTACGATAGAACTGGAGTGGATGTGGTAGGATGTAGTGGCTGTCTGTTTCCTTCTGCACCCACACTAAAGATGTAAGTGCCCTGACCCGACCTGCATGATGGTTCACTCTCCCTGTCTTGGCACAGGGTTGAGGCTTGGGGTGGCTTGGTTTAGACAGCCTCAGATGCTTGTCTGCGAGTGTCACTGATCACTGCAGACAGACAGACAGACAGACAGACATGGCGTACATACCAGTCATTCACAGAGGATTGCACCCAGATTACTAAGGTATGCAGGGAGTCTTCGCTTTAGTTAGCGCAGCCGGATCCATGCCAGATGTAAGAAACCAGCCTGGGCACCCTATTCCCTATATAGTGCACTACAATAGCCCAATCCCTGGTCAAAAGTAGTGCTCTATTAAAGGAATAGGGTGCGAATAGGGATGCAAATTCTGTCCGTGTGAGGGCTACTTCACAGACCTACCACCAGCTCCCCTATACTAATGGTTTCTAATCTTAAACTCTTTAAAATCATAGTTATTGATTTTGACATAGTTATTATCAACTGTTACTTTTGACTTGTTCTCAAGTTCACAGCTCTCTCTCTCTCTCTCAATTCAATTCAATTCAATTCAATTCAAGTGGCTTTATTGGCATTGGAAAAATATGTTAACATTGCCAAAGCAAGTGAAGTAGATAATAAACAAAAGTGAAATAAACAATACAAATTAAGAGTCGTCGTACGGTCATTTGTTAAAAAGCCAATTTGACATTTGCTCAGTACATTGTTTTCACTGATGAAATGAACTAGTCTGCTGTTAATGAAAATGCAGAGGACTTTCCCAAGTTTGCTGTTGACGCATATCCCAGCTATATGTGTACCTACCGTAGGAGTCACCTTGAAGCCTACCATTGACTATGTACATACCCAGCGTCGGACAGAGCTGCTGGAGTTGTGAACCATTTTTGTCGATTATGTTGTCGTAGTTGTGTCTAGGGGGACATATGGGGGAGGGAATGCTGTCACCTCCATGTAGGTGTTTGTCCCCATGTGTGCTGAGGGTGTCAGGTTCTTGTCCGGTTCAGGCATTTAGGTCGCCACAGACTAGTACATGACCCTGGGCCTGGAAATGGTTGATCTCCCCCTCAAGGATGGAGAAGCTGTCATCGTTAAAGTATGGGGATTCTATTGGGGGGATATAGGTAGCACACATGAGGACATTTTTCTCTGTTGAGATTATTTCCTTATTAATTTCTAGCCAGATGTCAAATGTTCCTGTTTTGACTAATTTAATAGTCGGTCAGGTCTGCTCTATACCAAATTATCATACCCCCTGGGTCTCTTCCCTGTTTCACACCTGGTAGTTTGGTGGATGGGACTACCAGCTCTCTGTAACCTAGAGGGCAGCCAATGGGTCCGTCACCTTTATACCATGTTTCTTGTAGGATGACAATGTCTGTATTTCCAATTTCTTTGATGAAGTCTGGGTTCCTGCTCTTTAGGCCAAAGGCAGACCTCAGACCTTGTATATTCCAGGATGAGATAGTAAAAGCTTTGTGCTCCTTAGTGTCTAGTGTTGTTTTTGCGTGGTTTAGGCCCGGACCATCACAGTATGTGTGAGTAGAGCATGTTGAGCATCTGATACATACCTCTTAGGTCGCAGGAAGTTGCTTGGGCGGGTGTAATTGTGGGGGTTGGGCCTGTTGCTCTGCTCACGGCCTGGGAATATTTCCTGCTGTCATGTTGAGGTCCTTGCCGCTGGGGCGGGGGGCATGGTGTAGGCAGAAGGGGCATAGGTCTGATATGGGGGGACTTATATAGGGTGTGGCCAGGGTTTGCTTGAGGTGGTCTGATCTGGTTGGGATGTGGGCTCTCTCTCTCTCTCTCTCGCTCTCTCGCTCTCTCTCTCTCTCTCTCTCTATCTCTCTCTCTCTCTCTCTCTCTCTCTATCTCTATCTCTATCTCTATTATTGAACAAGGGGGATGGATGTGTTAGATGACCCTAGACAGTTCTTCAGCGTGTAGTGCATTACTTTCTACCTGAGCCCTATGGGCCCTGGTCAAAAGTAGTGCACTATAAAAGTTATATGGTACCATTTTCTATCCCTTCAATGAGGCACTCTTTTGAGCACTGGGACAGGAGGAAGATGTAAAGGGCCTGTGTAAGCTGGGCTGGGTGACCACTTCTTATTGAGGTCTTCTGATTTCATTAATCCATCCTACCCGCTGTTCCCAAGCCAGAGTCATTATCCGCGCGCTGCGGAGCTCCACGATTCTGTGGAACTATGGAGCAGCGTGGAGGAGCGATTTGTTTGGTTCAGCTCTCCTAATGGAGCCATCATTCACGAGCTAGACACACACAGACACACACACATACATACATACACACATCATTCGTGAGCTAGTCCCAGTGATCTATGAGAAGCAGTGGGAGTGTGGTTTTAAGAGTCACAGTTGTTCCACAGAGCAGAGGGTGACTAGGGAGAGTGATTGCGTGAAGTCTCTTAGTGGCTCAGTCTCACTAATGGGAAAGGAATCTCAAATGATTTGAAAATCACACATTTTATGCGGCATACACAGTATATATGGCTGATATTAAACAGTTTGCTACAATTTTTAAGTCTCCATCTTGTACTATTTCCAACAGCCCACTCTGCAGTCTTTTCCAAAGCTGATTTGTTCTGAGTTTAGGATCAGCTTACCTGCTGACTGGCTTGCTCGTGTCTACATGATGCTGTATGGTAGATTGCTTATGGATGATGATAGGATCCGTGGGATCACTCTAGTCAACAGTAGATATTTTTATTGGCGTTAAGCAAAGGGAAGTGGTAAAGCCGCGGGACACCAGAGCTGGATATGAAGTAGCGGTCATACCAAACATGCCACACTGAAAAAGTGTCCTCCACTTGGACAGCTCAGGGCTGCATCCTACATGGCACCCTATCCCCTATCTAGTGCACTACACTCTTAGGAAAAAAAGGTTCCAAAAAGGTTATTTGACTGTCCCCATAGGGGAACCCTTTTTGGTTCCAGGTAGACCTTTTTTTGATTGCAGGTAGAACTCTTTTGAGTTCCATGTAGAACCCTCTATGGAAAGGGTTCAACATGGAACCCAAATAGGTTTTATCTGGAACCAAAAAGGGTTCTTCAAAGGGTTCTCTTATGGGGACAGCCGAAGAACCCCTTTAGGTTCTAGATAGCACCATTTTTTCTAAGTTTACTTTTGACCAGTCCTATGGGTGACCATATAGGCCCTGGTCAAAAGTAATGCACTATGTAGGGAATAGGGTGCCATTTGAGATGCAGACCAGACCAGGAAATGCTGTTGGACTCTGATAGAACCGAAACCCACCCTCTTTTTTTATACTTTACATTTTGGGCTTTTAAGGGGCTCTGAGAGTTTGGTCTGAAGAAGCAAACAACCATGTGCTAAGAATGACCTGAGATAATACTCTTAGGGTCTGATTGTTATCCTGAAAGCCAAGGCCACATCCATTATTAATATAGACACCAAGATGCATTCCAAACTGCACCCTTTTTCCTATGAAGTGCCCTATGGGCCCTGGTCAAAAGTAGTAGACTACATAGGGTGTCATTTGGGACGCAGTTCAAAACTCACTTTATAGGGCTGGTCAGTAGTAGTAGTCTAGGGAGATGGCATTGCTTTTTGAAAGCCTAATGACATGAAATAGCCAGATTACAGAGGGCACACTCACTGCTCAGATCAGATGCATCATTAATGCCACCAAATCCTATCAACACCGGCTCAACGGACAATTACTGACAACTTTCAACTTAGTGTTACTCGCCTGATGTGGTGTTCCCTGTCAATGGGGAAGTTTTGTTGGTTGTATTTTCTCATCGCACATAAAATAAAATGATGCGCTCCGCCATGCATTTTTGATTTACGAAAAGGTAATCACTCCTCCGTAATGTATGAATCTTTTTCATTTTCCTAATCTGCTTTCTCCTCGGCTGCCTCCGCCTTCTGCTCGTGCTTATGGTTTTATCTCTATATCGATTTTCATTTAATATACTTTCTACAAGATTGACAGAAGGCAGCAATTAGCTAAAAGAAAGAAGGTTTCTGGCTGCTGTGTGAGCTGAAAAATACTCATTTGCATTCTGGACAGTGGTCTACATGGAGAGACATGGTTGCATCCCAAATGGCACCCTATTTCCCTTTAGAGTGCACTACGTTTGACCAGTTCCCATAGATGGGTTCTGGTCAAAAGTAGTGCACTTTATAAGGATAGGGTGCCATTTGGGACTTAGCCATGAGTGTTCTGTCGGACTGCACCATCAAACAGATGAGGAAAGCAATCAGAGCCATGATTTAGCAATCACACAGAGGGGCTGTTGGAAAGCCACACGTTCACTCAGAACAATATTATGAGATATGGTTGAGACAAGGCTTTTCCCAAATGGCACACGATTCCCTACATAGTGCACTAGTTTTGACCTGGGCCTATAGGGGTCCAAACAGCTAATGTATGTGTTAGTTTAGGCTGCTTGATGTTGGTGCACTCTAACTGTGTCCCAAATGGCAACCTATTCCCTATGGGCCATGGTCAAACGTAATGCAGTGCACTATATAAATATGTGCCATTTGGGACACAAGCTAAATGTTTGAGGAGGATATTTAACTCTATGTACTCCACATGAAACATAGAATATTGATATGCTCTCAGAGAATATTCTAAGTGCCTTTTGAGTGGAGCATTTACATTGAGCGCCCCCCACATTCATTCCAATGCAGGTATTTTAGTGTTGATGAAATATAGTGTAAGTGTATGAGCTATAGTAATTTAATATAGGATTACAATCCCAACTATTATGCACAACCTATTTCACCCTAATCCCATGTCTTAATTCAGGTTCATGGCGAAATCTGTGTGTAAGTGTGACGTGTCTGTTTGTACATTATATTGTATTACAGTATTACAAACCTGGGATTACAAATATTATGCACAACCTATTTCACCCTAATCCTATATCTAATCCTAATTCAGGTTTATGTTGAAATCTGCATGTAAATGTGTGGTAGCTGTTTGTGCTGGTCATGCCCAGTGCAGCACACCACAGCCAGGATTCTTCAGCAGGAGTCACACAGAGAAGGATGTTTAATTCTGAGCGAGTAATGGGGAGCAGTTACCATGGGAACCACCAAGATGGCAACGGCACTCTATGCTTTATGATTTTTTTTCCGCAAACACAGATAATTCCCTCTGTATGTGTTTATAGTCACAATCATGAGTGAAGTGGGGCATTTTCCTCAGCAAAACCTCTTGGAAATGTACAAATTCTAGTGAAAATGATGACAGTGGATGTGTCCCAAATGGCACCCTATTCCCTATATAGCCTACTACCTTTGACCAGAGCCCAATAGTAATATGAAATTTGTGCACTATAAAGGGAATAGGGTACCATTTGGGATGCAGACAGGATCTCACTGGAGGGAGATGATGACGTTAGTATCCTGAAGTGTGTTGTTGTCCACCATTCTTTTAGAATGTGGTTCCTGGAATACAATTAGTCTGTTAGTGTTCAATAATTGTGTCATACTAGATCTTGTCATCGTACTTCAATGATTAGGCTATGCTTGTTTTGTCTCCCTCATTGCAGTGCATCAAACAACACTTGAGCGTCCACTTGTAGTGCTCTCGTTGTAGTGCTCTCAATCTTGAGTCATCTCCATCTTCCAATTATTTTATTATCTATGGAGGAACACTTAGCAAGCAGTAAAATCCATGCATCGTTTTATGGCTTGCTGCACTAGGGGTAAAGTGCTGTTATTGTCATGGTTAAAATAATTAAACTCTCCATACTAGATATACTGTTATGAGTGTAACTCATTTCACATGCGTGCACGCGTACACACACACACACACACACACACACACACACACACACACACACACACACACACACACACACACACACACACACACACTGCACCCTGAGAGAGTGAGAAGGGCAGAGCAGCGTTACTTTTACCATAATGTCCTATGCTTTGAGGAACAGCAGGCCTTGCAGGCCAAAGCTATGTCCAGCAAGTGAATTGTTATGTAAATGTAAAAAACCTCAACAGTGCTTCTCAGTAGAGTTTGAACTAACTACGAACAGTGAGAAGGTCTGCATCCCAAATGACAATCTATTCCATATATGGGCCCTGGTAAAAAGTAGTTCACTATACATAGGGAATAGGCAATAGGGTGCCATTTGGGACACAGCTTGCCAAGCTAGTGTGTGTTGATACTGAAATGATGATGAAGCAGGTGCTGAACTTTGCAATTAATTTCCCCCTCAATCCAATCAAACGTCTCCTGCCAATTTACTTGGATTATGCTTCAGGTGTTGTGTGTAATTGTATATTCAAGCTCATGTTCCCTCACTGAATTATTAAAGTGCCGGTTAATCTTTTTTTCTATGAAAAATTAAAAAATCTGTATAGTTTGAGAAATTGTCATATATTTTCAGTGCGTTTTGAGAGCAGTTCTCTAATTGTGGAGATGGAAATTAAAATGGATTTATTTCTTCCCCACTGTCAAACAATTAGTATAAAGATAGATAAAGTATATGCTGAGTACTCCTCCTGCGTATGTATTCTACAAGGTGTGACAATGTTGTTTTGTGTTGTGTTACATCTCTCGCTCTCTCTCTCTCTCTCTCGCTCTCTCTCTCTCACTCTCTCTCTATTCCTCCCTCCAGCTGTGGACATGGATGGAGGACCTGCAGAAGGAGCTGTTGGAGGAAGTGTGTTCAGACTCGGTGGAGTCAGTCCAGGAGCTCATCAAGCAGTTCCAGCAGCAGCAGACAGGCACCCTGGAGGCTACGCTCAACGTCATCAAGGAGGGAGAGGACCTCATCCAGCAACTCAGGTCAGTGCTGTATGTGCTACATTTAGGGTAAAGTTGCCCCTAGATGCTGATCCTGGATCAGTTTTAAATGTCCCTCACTCACGGTTAAGTTTAGGAATGGGGGAAGCTGATCCTAGATCTGAACCTAGGGGAAACTTCACCCCGGAGTGTGCTACAGAGGCCTCCACCAGGTTAGGTTTTGCCTATTAGATCATAATGAATAAAATTACACGGACTGGGGAGACCTGATCCTAGACCGGCACTCCTACTCTGAGACGATTTATACGGTACACTCTTAGAAAAAAGGGTTTCAAAACGGTTATTCGGCTGTCCCCATAGAGAACCCTTTTTGGTTCCAGGTAGAACTCTTTTCGGTTCCATGTAGAACCCTCTGTGGAAAGGGTTCTAAATGGAACTCAAAGGGGTTCTACCTAGAACCAAAAAGGGTTCTTCAAAAGGCTCTTCTATGGGGACAGCCGAAGAGCCCTTTTAGGTTCTACTGTAGATAGAAAAGAAGGTGCTAAGAATGTGCTGTAAAAAGCGATGGAAATTTCACTGCAGTCATCAAAACGCACTCACTTGTCCTTGTGTGGGAAAGAGTGTAAAGTGTAAGAGACCATAGAGACTGCTGCACTATAAGGTTGTGTCCCAAATGGCATCCATAAATCCAATACTACATTGTGATAGGTGTTGTATTGCTAATCCACTCCAGGGGTATGTGGGTTAACATTTCACTGCAGTGGGCTAAATCAGGGTCATACAGAGTGTTTCTTGGTAGTCTTAAACAAATCTACTTTGAAACAAAAGTATACACCTCACACATATGGTTATGGGCTTTAATAAAAGAAGACACCTGTACCATGTCAGCTATAGGGCTCTATTTTCAGCTGTTCTTAACTTTTGCGATTTCATCATGCAAAAACTGGGACACTGGCATTTACCAGCCCTAAAGCCAGGTTTGGCAATTTACCTGTCTTATAGCAGCTTGTTTGCACTCTGTGATATTGCGAGGAGTGAAAGTGAGTGATGAGGCTAAGAATGAGAGAGAGAGAGAGAGAGAGAATTAAAGTAACAAGGATTTTAATAAAGCACGAACAGACAGCAATACACAAAGAAACAATAACCTGCAAGGGTTGAACAGAAAACACATGGATTAAATAGTGACCCTGATGACCGATGAGGAACAGGTGTGGGTCATCAGGGTGTTGCTACCATCTTCCCCTGACTGCCGGTTAGAACGCCGGCGAGGATGATCGTTGGAGAGGAGGAGGGACCGGTGCTCTGCGTGGGGCTTTCGTTACAGTACCCCCCTCCCTAGGCGCGGCTCCCGACGTCGCCACTCGCCGGCGTCCTGGACGATCCCGAGGGCGAGGTGCTGGTCGATCCGGACGGCGAGCATGGAACTCTGTGGTAAGCGATGGATCGCAGATGTCCGCCGCCTGAACCCAGCTACGCTCCTCAGGGCCGTATCCCTCCCAGTCCACCAGGTACTGGATCCGACCCTGCCGTAGCCGAGAGTCCAGCACCTTGTCCACTCGATATGCCAGACCCCCAGCTACCTCCGTTGGTGGTGGAGGCGCCACTGCAGGTCCGGACCCCCCTAGTGGACCAGGAACCACCGGTCTGAGGAGAGAGACATGGAAAGAGGGAGACAAGTTGTTATAAGGTGGTGTGAGTCTCAACCTATAGGTGACCTCGTTCACTCTCCGAAGGATCGTGAATGGTTCCACATACCGGGGTTCTAGCTTATGACTGGGCAACCGGAGCTGGAGGTTCCTCGTGGACAGCCAGGCTTTATCCTCTGGGTGGAACACTGGAGCCTCACTCCGCCGCCTGTCCGCCTGTGTCTTTTGCTGTTGGATCGCCTGCTGCAGGCGGACCCTAGCGGCGGACCAGACTCCCTCAGCTCTCCCAAACCACTCCTCCACTGCCTGAACCTCACCAGAACCCCTCCCCCAGGGGCACAACGGGGCTGAAAACCCAGTACCACCTGGAAGGGGGTCAGACCAGTGGAGGCGTGGCGCAGGGAGTTCTGAGCGTATTCCGCCCAGGGAAGGAAACGGGTCCACTCACATGGCTGTTCCATGCAATACGCCCGAAGGAACCTCCCCAGTTCTTGGTTGGTGCGCTCCGCCTGCCCATTCGCCTGAGGGTGGTACCCGGATGTGAGACTGACCGCGACCCCCAGTTTGGACATGAACGCCTTCCACACACGAGAGGTGAACTGGGGGCCCCGGTCAGACACTATGTCCTCCGGAAGTCCATACTGTCGGAAGACCTGTTGAAAGAGCACCTCAGCGAACTGGAGAGCAGAGGGGAGGCCGGGTAGTGGTATGAAGCGCACCATCTTAGAGAACCTGTCCACTACCACGGCGATGGTGGTTTTCCCCTCTGCTGGCGGTAGATCTGTGAGAAAATCTGCCGCGATGTGAGTCCAAGGCCGCTGAGGTACTGGTAGGGGATGGAGCTTTCCTGTTGGAGCCGTTCTTGGCGCCTTGGACTGTGCGCACACCACACAAGACAGTACATAATGACGCACAGTCCTCCCGGTGGCAGGTGTTGTGTGTGCCCAGGTTACCAGCCTTCCCCGCACTCTCCTCGGAACATAAACCTTCCCCGGAGGGCAGGTTGCTGGGGTAGGATCCCAGGTCCTACAATACATGATGGAGGCAGGATCGGGACATCCTGCCTCGTCTCTGCCCCCCGGTCATGGATGCGGGAGAGTGCGTCCGTTCTTTGTTCCCGGGCGATAGGTCAGGGTGAACTGGAAGCGCTCAAAAAACAAAGTCCAGCGGGCCTGTCGGGGGTTAAGGCGCCGAGCTGCCCTGACGTACTCCAGGTTCCGATGATCCGTCAGGACAGTGAACGGCTCATGAGCGCCCTCTAGCCAGTGTCTCCACTCCTCCAATGCCAACTTTACCGCCAGTAGCTCTCGGTCACCCACGTCGTAGTTCCTCTCCGCAGCACTCAGCTTTTTAGAGAAATAAGCACAGGGGTATAGCAGGGGAGGGTTCCCCTGCTGCTGGGAGAGGACCGCCCCTACCCCGACCTCCGATGCGTCTACCTCGACCGTGAATGGCTTAAGCGGGTCTGGATGGCGTAGTAGAGGAGCGCTGGTGAATCGGCCCTTCAGGTCGAGAAATGCCTTCTCGGCACTCGGGGTCCAGGCAAGGCGTTGAGGGTTTCCTTTCAACAACGATGTTAGTGGCGCTGCGATGGAGCTATAGCCCTTGATAAACCGGCGGTAAAAGTTGGCAAAACCAAGGAAGCTTTGGAGTCCCTTTATGTCCCGAGGGACTGGCCATGACCTGACTGCCTCCACCTTCAACTCCTCCATCTTCACCCCCTCCGGAGAAATACGGTACCCGAGGAAGGAGACGGCCGTTTGGTGGAAGGCACATTTTTCCTCCTTGACATACAGCTGATTCTGTAGTAAACGGCAGAGGACAGCACGAACGTGCGTCACGTGTTCTGAGAACGTCGGGGAGTACACTAGAATATCATCGATATATACGACTACATACCTCCCTAACATATCCCGAAATACCTCATTCAGAAAAGACTGGAATACCGCTGGGGCATTGGCGAGTCCATATGGCATCACTAGGTATTCATAGTGACCTGACGCTGTGCTAAATGCGGTCTTCCACTCATCTCCCTCCCGGATTCGTATAAGGTTGTATGCACTCCGGAGGTCTAGTTTGGTGAAGAAACGCGCCCCCCGTAGCTGCTCTGTGGCCGCAGGAACGAGGGGCATTGGATATCGGAACTTCGTTGTCACCTCATTCAGTCCGCGATAATCAATGCACGGCCTTAATCCCCCGTCCCTCTTTTTCACAAAGAAAAAGCTAGCTGAAGCAGGGGACATAGAATGGCGAACATGTCCCTGCTCCAGCGCCTCTCGGATATACGTCTCCATATTATCCGTTTCGACCATAGAGAGCGGATAGATACGTTTTCGGGGAGGCACGCCACCAGGCATCAGGTCGATGGCACAGTCCCAAGCACGGTGTGGAGGGAGACATTTGGCTTTTTCTTTGGAGAACCCTCCGTTTAGATCTTCATATTCGGGCGGAATGCTCCCCGTGAGGGCGCTCTCCGGACTCTCCACTGATGTAGCCCCTACCGTCGTTGTAATACAGGTCTTCCTACATTTATCCGACCATCCCAGAATCCTCCGTGCGCTCCAGCTGATGGTAGGGTTGTGCTACTGGAGCCATGGAAGTCCGACGAGATCACCAACAATTCCAGCCTCTCTCGATGGCAGCCGTGTATGGTGAGGGTGACTGGACGGGTAACGTGGGTAATGGAACCGGAAACCACCGGCCAACCATCCAGAGCTTGAACTGGCAGGGAGGACCTCAAACGGCGCAACGGCAGCCGGAGAGCGTCAACTAAAGTCCGGTCAATGAAACTCCCCGCCGCTCCGGAGTCAATCAGGGCTGTGGACACATGATCGGGGAAGTTACCAGATAGCACAACTGAGCAGCAGAAAGGTCTGGCGATTTTTTTCAGCCCGTAGAACACTTACTGTGCCCACCTGGGCCATCTGTTCACTTACCCCTTTCCTGCGTCCTGCTGGCACAGAGGGGCATGCCCTCCTGACATGACCCCTCTCTCCGCAATACAGACAAAGCCCCTGACGACTCCGTCGCTCTCTCTCCTCCGCGGAGAGTCTCGTGATCCCCACCTCCATCGGCTCATGTTCTGTCTCTGATCGAGGAAAGGGAGAATGCGCGCGGCGCGCCAGTTGGTCACGGTCTCGGAGCTGACCGTCGATGGCAATGGCCCGGGCGATGTAGGCGTCCAGGGTCATGGACTGACTCACACAGGCCAGCTCCATTTGGACCTCCACCCGTAGCCCCCTCCGGAAGGCGATCCTAAGAGCTGGCTCGTTCCACCCACTGGACGCCGCCAGTGTCCGGAATGACAGAGCATACTCCGAGGCCGTGCCCTTCCCTTGGGCAAGGCGCATAATCCGCTCGCCCACATCTCTCCCCTCCGCTGGATGGTCAAATACAGCTCAGAATTGAGCGACAAATTTATGAATCGACCGTAACTCTTCGGCTCCGCTCTCCCACAGTGACGTTGCCCATTCGAGTGCACGCCCCGTGAGGAGAGTGATCATCGTGTGAACCTTCTCCGAGTCTGGCACTGGCTGATCGCCCAAATACAGCTCGCACTGAAGAAGGAACCCACGACAACTCTCCGGATTGCCATCGTACTTATCTGGTGTGGCTCTCCGGAGTTCTCCTCTCGGGACGTGTCGAGACTCCACACGATCGGGTGCCGGGGGCGCAGTGGCTCCCTGTGAAGTCACCGGGGGTTCCCAGCTCGATCGTGCCGCCATGAAAGACATCATATCCCAGAGGGCGGTAACCAACCCGGCTACCTGTGCCTCCATGGCTTGGAGCCTCTCCTCCAGCTCTGGTGACCTGCCGGGTGTTCCAGCTCCCCCTCCGTGCCCGTCCATGGAGACCTAGGGATATGAGTGAAAAAAGAAAAGAGAGTTAACGGTGAAGACGACAACAGGTAGGTGAGAAAAAAAAATAAAAGGTGCCTCTGGTTGGGCGGGTTATTCTGTGATATTGCGAGGAGTGAAAGTGAGTGATGAGGCTAAGAATGAGAGAGAGAGAGAATTAAAGTAACAAGGATTTTAATAAAGCACGAACAGACAGCAATACACAAAGAAATAATAACCCTCAAGGGTTGAACAGAAAACACATGGATTAAATAGTGACCCTGATGACCGATGAGGACGCCGGCGAGGATGATCGTTGGAGAGGAGAAGGGGACCGGTGCTCTGCGCGGGGCATTCGTTACACACTCAGATGGTAGAGGTGGAAATATTTGAGGTGTGTCTTTAAAAACTTGATCCAAAGTGCTACTTTCAGGCAGCGCTGATAGGGAAATTTAAGACCAACCAAAAGCTGGTTTTAGCTGTAACGCAGTTGGTTATGGCATGAATTTTGACAACAGAAACACAGCCTATCCAGCCATGATGCTCACTGTCCATATACACATGGAACAATTTGCTTTCGGTGCCTGTATACTTTGTATTTAAAATAATCCCATTTTGTTTTATTTGATTAAAAACCAAGCATAGCTTCCCCCTTTATCATAGCTGATAAAGTTCAACATACTTTATTATAACCAAACAACAACGAGGAACTACACAAACGTAACACAATGTGTTTCCTACACCTATTTCCCAACAATGATCCACACCAAGACAGAAAAACACATGACATGACAGAGCCTGACAGGTCTAGTATATATGTTTCTATGTTGTTTTTGTGTTGGCCCCCAATTAGAGACAATGCAAAGCAGCTGCCTCTAATTGGGGGCCAACACAAAAACAACATAGAAACATATATACTAGACCTGTCAGGCTCTGTCCATAGAAAACTAGAGGGAGCCAAAGGCTTCCCTATGATCAGAGCCTGACAGTACCCCCCTCCAAAGCGCAGACTCCCGACCGCAAGACACTACAATAAACATAAGATGGGGGAAGGGTTAGGGAGGGAAACTGCCGCCGGTGGCGGTTCTGGCCCCGACGCAGTGGACAGCTCCGACAATGGAGCTGGGTCGGAATCTTGTGGTGGTGGCTACGGCAGATTTCAGATTTCATGTTAACAAACTACAGTTTTGGCAAGTCGGTTAGGACATCTACTTTGTGCATGACACAAGTTGACTGTGCCTTTAAACAGCTTGGAAAATTCCAGCAAATTATGGTATTGCTTTAGAAGCTCCTGATAGGCTAATTGACATAATTTGAGTCAATTGGAGGTGTACCTGTGGATGTATTTCAAGGCCTACCTTCAAACTCAGTGCCTCTTTGCTCAACATCATGGGAAAATCAAAAGAAATCATCCAAGACCTCTTAAAAAAATGGTAGACTTCCACAAGTCCTTGGGAGCAATTTCCAAACGCCTGAAGGTACCACGTTCATCTGTACAAACAATAGTACGCAAGTATAAACACCATGGGACCACGCAGCCGTCATACCGCTCAGGAAGGAGACACGTTCTGTCTCCTAGAGATTAATGTACTTTGGTGCGAAAAGTGCAAATCAATCCCAGAACAACAGCAAAGAACCTTGTGAAGATGCTGGAGGAAACAGGTACAAAAGTACCTGGCTTGCAAGCCAAAGAACACCCTCCCAACCGTGAAGCATGGGTTGGCAGCATCATGTTGTGGGGGTGCTTTGCTGCAGGAGGGACTGGTGCACTTCAGAAAATAGATGGCATCATGAGGAAGGAAAAATGATGTGGATATATTGAAGCAACATCTCAAGACATCAGTCGGGAAGTTAAAGCTTGGTCGCAAATGGGTCTTCCAAATGGACAATGACCCCAAGCATACTTCCAAAGTTGTGGCAAAATGGCTTAAGGACAACAAAGTCATGATATTGGAGTAGCCATCACAAAGCCTTGACCTCAATCCTATAGAACATTTGTGGGCAGAACTGAAAAAGCGTGTGCGAGCAAGGAGGCCTACAAACCTGACTCAGTTACACCAGTTCTGTCAGGAGGAATGGGCCAAAATTCACCCAACTTATTGTGGGAAGCTTGTGAAAGGCTTCCCGAAACGTTTGACCCAAGTTAAACAATTTAAAGGCAATGATACCAAATACTAATTGAGTGTATGTAAACTTCTGACCCACTGGGAATGTCCAGCTCATGTGAAATAAATAATTCTCTCTACTATTATTCTGAAATTTCACATTCTTAAAATAAAGTGGTGATCCTAACTGACCTAAGACAGGGAACTTTTACTATAATTAAGTGTCAGGAATTGTGAAAAACTGACTTCAACTGTATCTATGCATTGTAGGCAGGCCTACATTATTTTAGCCATGCAGGTGCCGTTTTGGGCGTGTGTAAAACATCCATGATGTAGGCTACGTGTCGATGCCCATCATGAAATGAGAGGTGAGTACCTCGGTGAATACCAATGACCCTCGTATTTAGAAGTCTGTAACCTGTAAAAATTGCTTGTTTTTCATTTCATATGTTCAAACCCAAGCCCTCCCTCAGTCCTACTATAACAAATTCTGGTTCAACAGCAATGACTGTCTTTTTTATCCTGGCAATTAGGGCTTGGTGATATGACCAAAATCTCATATCCCAATATAGGTCCTTTCATATCCCGATAACGATACATATCACGATATAGACATTTTCTGTAAATTAAATTAATAAATTGTTTATATATAAAATGACCTTTTAAAGGCCTTTTTCTTATTACATTTTTAATTATACTCAACAAATAAAAGGTACTTACTCATATTTGATTATTTCTCCTTTTATTTAGAACAATTTCAATTAAGCATGTAACATATATAGGGCTGTGTCGTTCGGCTCCTCCACATATCTGTTGTTGTAGCGTAGTACAATACCTTGTGGATTTCCTCCTCTACTTTGGCCCGACACTCTTGATATAAACGAGGCAACTCGACTTGATTGAAGTGTTTTCAGCTTGGCATTTGGTACCTTGGGTGGAGTGTTAGGCCATGTCTTTGCAGATGTAAGTTGTTACGGCAGCTGTTATCTACTTCCATCTTCGGGATTCCTTGCCATATGGTGTGCCGCGGGTAAAAGCCTCTTGCAACGTCTGTCAGGGGTTTGTTTTGAGCACTCAACTGTACTTTTTCGCTTCTCATCCGTAGACTCTCCATACTGTTTCACATGATTCTTGCGTTGGTGGTAAGAGGTTAGTGGTGTTTGAGCCTGTTGTCGGGACCGGCCTGCAGCATATTTTGCAGAGGACTGTTTTCTGGTCCGTGTCAGACTTTTCATACCCAAACCACGTCCATGCGACCGAAGTAGCCCCTCTTTTAGGTACGAGCTTCGTGTCTCCGTGCTCTGTGTCACATTCACTCTCCTCCATGTTTGTTTGTGTTGCAAATTTCCTTCTATACGGCAAGTGATCTGATCTGTAAGATTCCAATTATGTTAATAAAACATAGGCCTACAGTGCATTCGGAAAGTATTCAGACCCCTTCACCTTTTCCACATTGTGTTACATTACAGCCTTACTCTAAAATGTATTACATAATTTTTTTCCGTAATCAATCTAAACAATACCCCAAAACAGTTTAATAAAAAATAAAAATAAAAAACAGAAATACCTTATTTACATAAGTACTCAGACCCTTTGCTATGAGACTCAAAATTGAGCTCAGCTGCATCCTGTTTCCCTTGATCATCCTTGAGCTGTTTCTACAACTTGATTGGAGTCCACCTGTGGAAAATTCAATTGATTGGACAGGCACACACCTGTCTATATAAGGTACCACAGTTGACAGTGCATGTCAGAGCAAAAACCAAGCCAACACAGTGGCAACCATCATTCTATTTAAACAAATATTTATTTTAACCTTTATTTAACTAGGCAAGTCAGTAAAGAACAAATTCTTATTTACAATGATGGCCAAACCCAGACAACGCTGGGCCAATTGTGCGCCGCCCTATGGGACTCCCAATCACGGCCGGATGTGATACAGCCTGGATTCGAAGCATGGACTGTAGCTACGCCTCTTACACTGAGATGCAGTGCATTAGACCAGTGCTTCTCAATCTTTTTTCAATAACGTACCCCCTATCAAATTTTTTCTCAGCCAGTACCCCCTGACCAGCCCCAATCATTTGAGATATAAATAAAAGCTATGACTACGATATAGTGATGTGCCATCATTATGAGATTTATTAAACATTGTAAATGAAAAACATTTGCAATAATAAACATTTGCAATAATAAACATTTGCAATAATAAACAATGTATAATTACCGATCATGCCGTTTAAGTACCCCATGACTGGCCCCAAACATGTTTGATAAAAGAAACCTATATAAATAATATATATACAGTGTGTATATATACAGTATATGATGTTTATAACATTTTAGCTCAAAAACACTTAATAATAAACAACAAACTAAGTTCTGGTGGCTTTCCAACATGACACTGATGTTTGGTGCTGAGATGTCTCTGGAGGTGTGCCGGTTTCATCGAGCTGTTAGCTAGTTTCTCCCCACAGAAAAAACACAATGCCTGGGGAGGGTTGCCGTTTGTTGCCGTGAATCCCATCAGAACATACCCCTCCTGATATTGACAGTATTGTGTTGGCTCCACTTTGGCTTTCTTTTTTTCTTCATCCTCCCCGTTCTCCGCTGTAGTATTGCTACGTTTTAACCAGGATTTTATTTAAATGTCTGTTTGTTTCCAGTAAAGCAACTGGCTTCCCGCTCGGCGTGATTCAAATTCTTCTTCTCTGATTTAGGTAGTTTACAATCACTTTTAAAATAGAAACATTTTATATAAAAATGTGGTTTACATAAACATTTTATTAAACTTATTTTCGTAATCATGGATGATTTTGTATATCTTTTAAATTAAATTAATAATTTAAATTCATTATATATATTTTTTTATTATATATTTGTTTATAAATCTCACGTACCCCCTACAGTACCGCCACGTACCCCTAGGGGTACGCGTACCCCCATTTGAGAATCACTGAATTAGACCACTGCCTTAGACCACTGCGCCACTCTGGAGCCCAATGGAAGATGTTTGGAACCACC
Organism: Thymallus thymallus; assembly: GCA_023634145.1. Taxonomy (NCBI): domain Eukaryota; kingdom Metazoa; phylum Chordata; class Actinopteri; order Salmoniformes; family Salmonidae; genus Thymallus; species Thymallus thymallus. Next base: position 25,440,515 of record CM042408.1, on the reverse strand, counting down.
AAGACTCTTCCTAGACCTGGCTGCCCAACCAAACTGAGCAATCAGGGGAGAAAGGCCTTGGTCAGGGAGGTGGCCAAGAACCCGATGGTCACTCTGACAGAGCTCCAGAGTTCCTTTGTGGCGATGGGAGAACTTTACAGAAGGACAACCGTCTCTGCAGCACTCCACCAATCAGGCATTTATGGTAGAGTGGCCAAGAGGAAGCCACTACTCAGTAAAAGGCACAAGACAGCCTGCTTGGAGTTTGCCAAAAGGCACCTAAAGGACTCTCAGACCATGATAAACAAGATTTTCCATGCGTCACATCTGGAGGAAAGCTGGCACCCTCCCTATGGTGTAGCATGGTGGTGGCAGCATCATGCTGTGGAGATATTTTTCAGCGGCAGAGACTGGGAGACTAGAGATGAAGATGAACTAAGCAAAGTTCAGAGGTATCCTTGATGTAAACCTCAGGACCTCAGACTGGGGTGAAGTTTCACCTTCCAATAGGACAATGACTCTAAGCACACAGCCAAGACAACGCAGGTGTGGCTTCGGGACAAGTCTCTGAATGTCCTTGAGTGGCCCTGCCAGAGCCCGGACTTGAACCCGATTGAATATCTCTGGAGAGACCTGGAAATAGCTGTGCAGCAACGCTCCCCATCCAACCTGACAGAGTTACAGAGGATTTTCAGATAAGAATGGGAGAAACTCCCCAAATACAGGTGTGCCAAGCTTGTAGCGTCATACCCAAGAAGACTCAAGGGTGTAATCGCTGCCAAAGGTGCTTTAACAAAGTACTGAGTAAAGGGTCTGAATACTTATGTAAATGTGATATTTCTGTTGTTGTTTTTTTTAATGTTTGTGCAACATTTTCTGAAAACCTGTTTTTGCTTTGTCATTATGGGGTATTGAGCGTAGATTGAGGGGTAAAAACAATTTAATCAATGTTAGAATAAGGCTGTAACGTAATAAAATGTGGCTGTAACGAAACAGTCAAGGGGTCTGAATACTTTCCGAATGCATTGTATTTGGGAGCAGTATAATGGTGAGTGGACATTCTCCCTTTCTATTTATATTGAATCTTTGTCCAGCTACTGTGAAAAGTTTGGATGTGCGTAAAACCCTCCATAGTCTGCGTTGTTTTTATATTATATGCCCACAGGGAGAAATGATGTGACAACAAACAAGTTGTTGTTTTGTTTAAAATGTGATTAGAATTATTTGTTCTCCTTTTAGACCTTATCAATAATTAATTGAATCTTGCTTATTGACAATGTCTGCCGTGTCCGTGCTCAGCCATAATGCAATTTACAGTAGGCCTAGCCACTATAGCAGTGTGAATGCCATTGAAGCCAGGCAATGACTTAGAACAATGTGGACTGCAAAAGTATTTAGCAAAGATACTGTAGGTCTACATTCTGTTATATTGTTTCTGTAATCCATTTAACAAACTATAACGTACTAACATTGGAATTGGAGTTGATTCCAAGGCTATACATAAAAGATTGTAAATACACAACTTGAAGCAACCACATTATTTCGCCATGAAGCACGTTCTTTTGGCAAGGGGCCAAGCCTTGACACACCCACAATTTGTTTATTCATTAAAACCCTATCTTTTCACGCCAACGTCAGCAAATGTGAAAATAGTGAAAATAGGACAAATATTTCTGACATACCCCTGAAACCTATAGCGCTACGGCCTGCGCTTAGATTTACCATTACATAAAAAAAAAAAATGTTTATTAATTATGAAATTATTAAAAATATTAATAACATTCCACCCATGAGGCCACTAGGTCATTTGACTGCACGAAAGCGCTACAGTGCCTTTACAGTGAGGGCAATTAGGGTATTCCATAGAGCTGCTCTGTTTATTAGTCCTAGCGGCCCTGGTCAAAGGTAGTGCGCAATAAAGGGATAATAGGGTGCCATTTGAGCCGCGGTCTTATTACTGCCCATCTTACAGCTCAGGTTATTTCTCTCTCTCTCTCTCTCTCTCCCTCTCTCCCTCTCTCTCTCACTTTATTTCACACTCTCTCTCCCTCTCTCGCTTTCTCCCTCTCTCTCCCTCCCTCTCTGGGCTCCAGGGACGCTGCCATGTCCACCAACAAGATGCCCCATAACAGCTCCATCGCCCACATCGAGAGCGTCCTGCAGCAGCTGGACGAAGCCCAGGGCCAGATGGAAGAGCTGTTCCACGAGAGGAAAATCAAGCTGGATATCTTCCTGCAGCTACGCATCTTTGAGCAGTACACCATCGAGGTGTGCGGGGGAAAACGGGGGATGTATGGGGGAGGCATTCCCAGGGGAAAGGGGGGAGAGGGGGCTCAGGTGGCTGGTCGATGGGAGGGGGGGGTATGGGGGGCTAATGTGTACTGTTCCCATCTGCTGGCCACACAGTAATCTAATGATCCTAGCGTAAGGCTTGGAGAGACCTAATGTCAATTGACTTTGATAGATAACTGCGTATGTAGTCCCAGAGAGAGAGAGAACCTGAGCTGTCCCAGTGCAATGCTGCTCTCTAGTATGTACTAGGCCTGAGATGTGCAGTGAATTACCAATGGGTTTGTATTATTCAATGGTGTCATTATGAACTATACTATGAGGAGAGCTATATACTGTTTGTTATAAATGTACAGTATGCCTAAGGGAAGAGATTTCGTTATGTTATTGTTTCACAATATCATCTGAACTGCACATAATGACTTAATGACATAAGACTCTCAGTGTATCTAGCATCTCAGAGTAGGACTGCTGATCTAGGATCAGTTTTGCCTTTTAGATCACATTGAAAAAGATTACATGGACAGAGGGGACCTGATCTCAGATCAGCAATCATACTCTAAGATCCTTGATACATATGACCCCAGGTGTGCCATCCAGGTGTAACACTAACAACATTGTTAACCTCTGACCTTTGCCCTCTGCTCTCTTTGCAGGTGACGGCGGAGCTGGATGCATGGAACGAGGACCTTCTGCGCCAGGTGAACGACTTCAACTCGGAGGACCTGACCCTGGCCGAGCAGCGGATGCAGCGCCACACCGAGCGCAAGCTGGCCATGAACAACATGACCTTCGAGGTGATGCAACAGGGACAGGATCTGCACCAGTACATCATGGAGGTCCAGGCCTCAGGTAAGACTGACAGTCCCTCATATTGCACAGTGATAGGGGAAACACTCAACGGCATCTCTTTTGCTCCCTAATGACAAGTGTCATTGGATGTTTCTATTCTACATGATATAAAGATTGTGTAACTCACATGGTAGGGAACTCTGCCATAAGAGTCTAAAGCCATGTAATGGGTTCAGAGAGAGGGACAGGAGAGTACAGTAAATGGGTAGAGAGAGCAGCGGTCCACCCACCGACCACCTGACTTGGGCTCATGTGGAAGGAGCTGATAGTAGTGAGTGAGGGAGGGAGGGTAGGTGACAGCAGTAGAAATTCACTGGGGCCACGTCTTATCTGGACAGCTGTGGAGTTCACCATCTGGAGAGAGGGAGAGGAGTCAGGAATTAGGTTTAAAAAGCAAGGCTTTCTTTCCCCCTCAGCACAATCCTCTTACCTTCCTTACTCCACTGCATGGGGCTTAATACTAGGCATGGGCTGCATTCCAAATGGCACTCTGGGAAAAGCACTCAATCTGGGCTACCCTCGTGTGCCCTTCATGGACTGTGTGGACTGTGACATCCCCTCAGTCCTGACCAATGGAGACTTAAGCCCTCCAAAGGTGTGGGCTGGGCTCTCGACAATATTTCAACCTGGAAGATTAAATTAGCCCAATGTAGGGTCACATGTTATACTGTACAGTATAGACATTTGTATTGATGTTTTTTGGAGTGGTACTCCTCCTCACTATGCCTATATCCCAAATGGCACCCTATTCTCTGGTCAAAAGTAGTGCATTATAAAGGGAATAGGGTGCCATTTGAACCCACATATTTTCTTTTCTCATCGGATACACTTGAACCCTGTGGTTTTGGGTAATCACAGTAATCATTTAATTAGACATTGAAGTGAAGTGTTGTCTTTTTAAGTTGGGCGATTTAATTCATTGAGAAAGAACACGGCAGATTAGCTGGTGTTCATTGAAGAATGACTAGTGCACTAGCTCCACCTAGTGGTACAGTATATATCACCTTCCTTATTGATCCCAAATACTGTAGGTCCTCAGTCACTCCTATTGCACGGTGATAGGTGAAACACTCAACTGTATTCCCTATTGCGAATCCAATCAGTTTTCCACATTAATTCAGCACCATTTAATTATTTTGTTGAAATAACATGGAAACAACATTGTTTCAACCAGTTTGTCTGAAAACAAGACAAATGCATAGCTTCATTTACGGTATGGTTTAATGTGGTAATGACCATAGTCCTGTGTGGCGTTCTAGGCATTGAGTTGACTGGGGAGAAAGAGGTGGATCTGGCCACTCAGGTTCAGGAGCTGCTGGAGTTCCTCCATGAGAAGCAGCATGAGCTGGACGTCAGCGCTGACCAGACCCAGAAGAGACTGCAGGAGTGTCTGCAGCTCCGCCACCTGCAGTCGGAGGTCAAACAGGTGGGTGTACACACACGCTTAGTCCAGCGCTGTCTCTAACGCACCCACTCGCACAAACACACACGTGCTCACTCGCTCACAGGCGCACACACACGCAAACCCGCGCATGCAAATATACACACACACACACACACACACACACACACATCCACCCAGCAGAATACATCAATGAGTCAGTGTAAGTGCATGGCCACTAGCAGAGGTTCAATATTTGATCAATGACTGGCTTGTGTCAGCTGCTTGGTGAAGACAGCTTTTCACTCCTCTCAAAGATGTTTTGGCCTACTGATCTGCTTGTATGGCCTAGAGTAAAATGTCAAGTCAATGAATGCCAGTGCCGTTGAAAAACACTAAACAAGTTTATTTCATCGTTCTTAGACAGGCTAGTAAAGTATTGTCTGTGCCAATCCAAGTTTGCATTTCAAATGGTAACCTATTCCTTATATACTGCACTACTTTTGACCAGGGCCCATAGGGCTTTGATCAAAAGTAGTGCACTATGTAGGGAGTAGGGTGCCATTTGGGACTCACTCTGAGAGAGCAAGCTCTCTGGGGAAATTTCAATCTGAATGTCAGTTTGACAGAGAGCACATTTCTCTGTGTGCCTTCCTCACTATACAAGAAATATACAAACTGTGGAAATACAATCTCAAACTGTCTGCCGGACCATACACGTAGCAAATCACCTCTTAAATTCAAATATGACAATAAATGATTCAGCCTCAATATCAATGCAAATGTATATTTATTGGATAACATTTACAGACACATGTCTCAACCTAAAATGATGCAGTTTGCGTAAATAATTAAAGATATTCGCCGCAGTGCTAGGGGGGTGTATTTGTACATCAAGCTGACTTGTGCAAAGCTACTTACTTTTTACTTACTAGATGAATTACTCATGTTATGACATACTGCCAATCCCATCATGTCCATTTGCAGTAGCGCTAGTTAGTGGTGAAAAATCTATAGTCATGCAGCCGCGTAACCCTACCACAGATGGTTGCTGGCTTCCCTCACACCATCCGCAGTTTCTTTCCTCATCTCGCGCCTGCTTCCTTCTGCACTAATCTCATTTGGGCTGTAGTAATTGAGGGCCAAACTGCTGTCACCAGGGACCCGGGAGTGAAGAGGCTCCACTTTGCGTGATGCACTCTAATGGAAATAGGGCTGATTGTCGGAGAGCAGCTATAAAGGAGGCTTCTGGGACTGTGCCCAGCCCAGGTAGTGTGGTTGGTAATGGAGGGAGGGAAGAATGGTGGGGAGGGGAAAGGTGCAGCGCAGGGCTGAGAGAGAGCGCACACCTACTGTGATGGTCCGGGCCTAAACCACACAAAAACAACACTAGACACTATGGAACACAAAGCTTTTACTATCTCATCCTGGAATATACAAGGTCTGTCTGAGGTCTGCCTTTGGCCTAAAGAGCAGGAACCCAGACTTCATCAAAGAAATTGGAAATACAGACATTGTCATCCTACAAGAAACATGGTATAAAGGTGACGGATCCACTGGCTGCTCTCTAGGTTACAGAGAGCTGGTAGTCCCATCCACCAAACTACCAGGTGTGAAACAGGTATGCTAACCAGGTGTGCTAATTTGGTATAGAGCAGACCTAACCCACTCTATTAAATTAGTCAAAACAGGAACATTTTACTGGCTAGAAATTAATAAGGAAATAATCTCAACAGAGAAAAATGTCCTCATGTGTGCTACCTATATCCCCCCAATAGAATCCCCATACTTTAACGATGACAGCTTCTCCATCCTTGAGGGGGAGATCAACCATTTCCAGGCCCAGGGTCATGTACTAGTCTGTGGCGACCTAAATGCCTGAACCGGACAAGAACCTGACACCCTCAGCACACATGGGGACAAACACCTACATGGAGGTGACAGCATTCCCTCCCCCATATGTCCCCCTAGACACAACTACGACAACATAACCGACAAAAACGGGTCACAACTCCTGCAGCTCTGTCGGACGCTGGGTATGTACAGTTGAAGTCGGAAGTTTACATACACCTTAGTGAACTGGTGTAACTGAGTCAGGTTTGTAGGCCTCCTTGCTCGCACACGCTTTTTCAGTTCTGCCCACAAATTTTCTATAGGATTGAGGTCAGGGCTTTGTGATGACCACTCCAATACCTTGACTTTGTTGTCCTTAAGCCATTTTGCCACAACTTTGGAAGTATGCTTGGGGTCATTGTCCATTTGGAAGACCCATTTGCGACCAAGCTTTAACTTCCTGACTGATGTCTTGAGATGTTGCTTCTATATATCAGACCAGAGGACATTTCTCCAAAAAGTACAATCTTTGTCCCCATGTGCAGTTGCAAACCGTAGTCTGGCTTTTTATAGCGGTTTTGGAGCAGTGACTTCTTCCTTGCTGAGCGGCCTTTCAGGTTATGTCGATATAGGACTCATTTTACTGTGGATATAGATACTTTTGTACCCGTTTCCTCCAGCATCTTCACAAGGTCCTTTGCTGTTGTTCTGGGATTGATTCAAACCAAAGTACATTAATCTCTAGGAGACAGAATGCGCCTCCTTCCTGAGCGGTATGACGGCTGCATGGTCCCATGGTGTTTATACTTGCATACTATTGTTTGTACAGATGAATGTGGTAGGCAAATTGCTCCCAAGGATGAACCAGACTTGTGGAGGTCTACAATTTTTTTTCTGAGGTCTTGGCTGATTTCTTTTGATTTTCCCATGAAAGTTTGAAGGTAGGCCTTGAAATACATCCACAGGTACACCTCCAATTTACTCAAATGATGTCAATTAGCCTATCAGAAGCTTCTAAAGCCATTACATCATTTTCTGGAATTTCCCAAGCTGTTTAAAGGCACAGTCAACTTAGTGTACGCAAACTTCTGACCCACTGGAATTGTGATATAGTGAATTATAAGTGAAATAATCTGTCTGTAAACAATTGTTGGAAGAATTACTTGTGTCATGCACAAAGAAGATGTCTAACCAACTTGCCAAAACTATAGTTTGTTAACATGAAATCTTTAGAGTGGTTGAAAAATGAGTTTTAATGACTTTAACCTAAGTGTATGTAAACTTCCGACTTCAACTGTACATAGTCAATGGTAGGCTTCGAGGGGACTCCTACGGTAGGCACATATATTGCTCATGTCTTGGCAGTAGTACTGTAGACTACCTTATCACTGACCTCAACCCAGAGTCTCTTAGAGCATTCACAGTCAGTCCACTGACACGCCTATCAAATCACACTCTACTTGAACAGAGCTATGCTCAATCATGAGGCATCAAAGCCAAAGGAACTTAATAATATTTAGAAATGCTATAGTATTGAAATCTACCAAAAACTATTAGGCAACAACAAAATGTTTCACTGTAATAGTGAAGGTGTAAACTTGCCAATAGAAAACCTAAAAGGTATATTTGACCTCTCAGCTTCCCTATCAAATCTCAAACAGAAAACCGAAGAAAATTAACAGCAATGATAAATGGTTTGATGAAGAATGCAAAAACCTAAGAAATTGAGAAACCTATCCAACCAAAAACATAGAGACCCAGAAAATCTGAGCCTACGCCTTCACTATGGTGAATCACTAAAACAATTCAGAAATACACTATGGAAAAAGAAGGAACAGCACGTCAGAAACCATTAAAGAATCCATAGACTCTAACCATTTCTGGGAAAATTGGAAAATGCTAAACAAACAACAACACGATGAGCTATCTATCCAAAACAGAGATGTATGGGTAAACCACTTCTCCAATCTTTTTGGCCCTATAACAAAGAACAAAGAGCAAATAAATTATACATGATCAAATGCAAATCCCAGAATCCACTGGATTCTCCAATTACATTGAATGAACTACAGGACAAAATACAAACCCACCAACCCAAAAAGGTCTGTGGTGTTGATGGTATCCTCAATGAAATGATAAAATATACAGACTACAAATTCCAATTGGCTATACTTAAACTCTTTAACATCATCCTTAGCTCTGGCACGTGACACAAACCAATTATTCTAGCCACAATGACCATAGCTTCCCATGAGCTGATGGTTGCCCAGACCAGTGGTGGCTTGTGGCACTTTAAATCGCCTTATGGCTGGAACGGAATGAATGGAATGGTATCAAACACATGGTTTCCATAGGTTTGATACCATTCTATTTCAGCCATTATTAGGAGACATCCTCCCTCAACAGCCTCCTCTGGCCTAGACCTAACTGTACTGTACCAATCTAAACTCCTCTCCTCTCTATGTGTCTCCCTTGCAGGTCCTGGGCTGGATCCGGAATGGGGAGTCCATGCTGAACGCCAGCATGGTGAACGCCAGCTCACTGTCAGAGGCAGAGCAACTCCAGAGGGAGCATGAGCAATTCCAGCTGGCCATTGAGGTAACTCCTCCCCCTCCCCCTCCCCAAAACCAGACTGACTGACCAGGCTAATCACTTCAACGTGCGCTGTCATGAAGCTATACACACACACAGGCAAAACACAAACACACACATATTGCAGATGCACACACACACACACACAAACATTGTCAACATTACACACACTCAGCCATACACACACACTATCTGGGAAAACAGTGCACTGCTTGTTTTCATTCCGAGCTTTTAAATAGATGCTGCTGTGAGCATGACGGCAAACGCTCGCACACAGGATGGGGCTGCTTGGTAAAGTCCTGTATCAGCACACACACAAACACACACACACACACAGCACGCTGGGCTGGTGACCTGGCATACAATCTGGCTCTGCTGTGGCTCTGACTCCGAGTAGTGAAGCCTGGATCCGGAGGCCTGTTCCAGCCCAAGAACCACCACCCCAGACTGTGTGTGTGTGTGTGTGTGTGTGTGTGTGTGTGTGTGTGTGTGTGTGTGTGTGTGTGTGTGTGTGTGTGTGTGTGTGTGTGTGTGTGTGTGTGTGTGTGTGTGTGTGTGTGTGTGTGTGTGTGTGTGTATACTTGTGTGTATATGTGTGTAGGTGATGCTTACGTGCATGCATGTGCATGTGTGCTGAATCCTGTCCAGCACAGCTCTGGAATCCATTTGGGGGGGGAATGAAAATAACCCCTTTAAGAACCTATTAGCTAACTTTTATTAAATCACTGTACAGGATGTAGAGGGAGTTTTCTTAATGTAATCACCATCCCTTCCTCCCTTTGGGGAAACAAATGTATGTATTTACCCCAGAAAGCCACCAAAGTCTCCCCAAACATTAGGTTTATATTGGGACCTATAGAGAGAAAGTGGCAATCTGGGATTCACACAACAATAAAGCGTAACCCCGCCACATTTTTTGGTGAACAACTGAGGGAAGAGGTAAAACAAGCTTATGTTTTGGGATTCTGATGGGTCACGACAGTTAAACCAAACTCATGAGGCATTTATAAGTTACATAGTCTTCAAGAATCAATGACTATACAGTCAGGTGCAAAATTATTAGCACCCTTAATAAAGATTAGAAAAACAGACAGCATAAAATATATAATACTGTATTGTATGCTAAAAAAAATAGGGAAATTATATTCAGTTATATTACTTTATACAAATATAATTGCGCAGAAAAATAGCTTTTGTTTAACAAGTAATACTTTTTTTTCTCAAAATGATAGGGGTCAAAATTATTGGCACTTCTGTTTTCAGTACCTCACCTTTCAAGGATAACGGCACTGAGCCTTTTTCTCAAATGTTTTATGAGATTGGAGAACACATTGGGAGGGATCTTAGTCCATCCCTTCATACATCCTTGAACATCCACCACCATATTTCACAGTAGGTATGGGGATATTTTCTGCTTATGCGTCCTTATTTCGAAGCCAAACCCACCACTGGGGTCCGTGGCCAAAGAGCTACATTTTTATGTCACCCAACAAATGTAAAAGTCTGGATTTCGCTAAACAGCATTGGCACTTGGATTGGAATCAGTGCTTTGGTCAGATGACATGAACATAGAGCTCTTTGGCCACGTACACCAGTGGTGGGTTTGGAGTCTAAATGAGAATACATAAGCAGACAATAACCCCATACCTACTGTAAAATATGGTGGATCTTTGATGTTATGGGGCTATTTTGCTTCCACTGGTCCTGGGTCCCGTGTTAAGGTCAACGGCATCATGAACGTTACCCAGTTCCAGGACATTTTAGCCAAAAACTTGGTTGCCTCCGCCGGGAGGCTGAATCTTGGCCACAAGTGGATTTTCCAGCAAGACAATAACCACAAGCACACATCAAAATCCACAAAGAAACGGACATGAACCCCATTGAAAACCTGTGGTTTTGAATTGAAGATGCAGACGAAGAATATCAAGGATCTGGAAAGATTCTGAAAGATTCCTCCCAATGTGTTCTCCAATCTCATAAAACATAACGGCTCAGTGCCGTTATGCTTGCAAGGTATTGAAAGGTATTGAAAACAGGGGTGCCAATAATTTTGACCCTTGTCTCTATTACAATATTATATTACTAAGGCACTATATATTAAACTTTCTCTGAGAATTGTATTAGTATAAAATATAGCCAGTATTTGTATTAATGTCCACACTATATTAGTATACCGTATTTTTTGCTCATCTTTATCAAGAGTACAAATAATTTTTAACTGACTGTATCAATAATTCTAAAAGTAAAATAGATGTGTCAATCATGGATTACCCTTTAAGGGAGTTAAGACTGGATTAACCTGATTATATCATATTAGATGCAAAACGGATGTTGTAAAAGTAACTGCATTGACAGAGCGTTCTAGACGAACCAGTGACTGTTATGTGATATATACTCCTATAAGATTGATGCTTTATGAAACGTTTATGGCTCTTGGTCCTATCCTTTCGTGAGGAGTCAGCATTTCCCTGGCCCTCCATTAACTGTGGACCAGAAACCTTGGATGCATCCCAAATGGATGCATAAAGTCCACGGCCAGAGCCCTATGAGCCCTGGTCAAAAGTAGTGCACTATAAAGGGAATAGAGAGCCATTTGGGACGCAGAACTGCATTACGTTAGAGTTTAGGAAGGCTTCTAGAGTTAGCTAATGGGACTCATGCAGAAATTGAATTCCGTATATGTTATGAAACGTTACATTTTCTTCTTGTTCCTATTCTACAGATATTTTGAATGGATTTTTCATTCAAATGACAAACTCAATTGCTCGTATTCCCTTTGGAAACAATTCCTGCTTTTTTGTATATGATAATAGATTGTAATGTTTTTGATTAAGTAGTAACTTAAAGTTAAATACTGCACTCATTCTTGTGTAAGTGCAGAAATGTTGAATTACTCTTGACTGCTTTATTTCCTTTTCTCCTGTGTTAGCTCTGGTGGATTTATAGTTGTAAATCAGGCCTGGGTCTGGCAGGAAAAACACAACATGGTAGTTTGCCTCTATGGGTTTAATTCTGTAAGATTGAGTACACTTGTAAAAATGCATTTCTTTTCAATTCTGATAAAAAAAATTATTTGTGATGTAGTTCAGCCTAGCAATCCAAGCCCCCCCCCCCCCCCCCCAAAAAAGCCATTTGACACTGTTACAACTGAATATTTACTTTCTAGAATCGAGAGGACAACATACACAGAGTGCACAAAACCTTAGGAACGCTCTTTCCATGACATAGACCATGACCATGACCATGACATAGACTGACCAGGTGAAAGCTATGATTCCCTATTGATGTCACCTGCTAAATCTACTTTAGCCAGTGTAGATGAAGGGGAGGAGACAGGTTAAAGAAAACAATTGAGTCATGGATTGTATTGTGTATGTGGGCCATTCAGAGGGTGAATGGGCAAGACAAAAGATTTAAGTGCTTTTGAACGGAGTATGGTAGCAGGTGCCAGGTGGACCGGTTTGAGTGTGTCAAGAACTGCAACACCGCTGGGTTTTTCATGCTCAACAGTTTCCTGTGTGTATCAGGAATGGTCTACCAACTAAAGGACATCCAGCCAACTTGACTCAACTGTGGGAAGCATTGGAGTCAACATGGGCCAGCATACTTTCGACACCTTGTAGAGTCCATGCCTCAACAAATTGAGAATGTTCTGAGGGCAAAAGGGGGTGCAACTATGTGTTCCTAATATTTTGTACGCTTAGTATATATGAGATGAGGAAAAATTTGGTGAAAAGTGGCACCCTCTTTCCTATACCGTGCACTACTATTGACCAGGGCTATGGTCAAAAGTATTGCACTTCATAGGGAATAGGGTGCCATTTGGGACGTTGTCATGGAGAGGCCATATGGAAAGATAATTGCATGTATTCTTAGTGTGACAGTATCTTTAGACAGCTCCAGATAAGTAGCTAATGAAACGTCACATCTTTAAGCCTCTCATATTTTTGCATCTTCTTTTAATAAAGCCAAACATCAACTTTAAATCATAATTTATTGGAAAGTTTTAATCACACAGGCTATATCTAAAGGATACCGGGCTCTCAAAATGCCTTGCAAGCACCAGGCTAGACTGGACTACAGTCAATGGCCTATATCAAGTCTTTAGAAAACAAGGGTTAACACACATATTACCATGCTTTTCTCGCTACGGTTCGTCCCCAAAAACCTATTTAAACATAACAATATATCAAGTCTTGCTACATGTTCAGTTTGTAAAAAACTGTTTTTTACACTGTTAAAATGAACACATGATCATGTAACATTGACCCGTAAACAATCTCTCTCTCTCTCTCTCTCTCTCTCTCTCTCTCTCTCTCTCTCTCTCTCTCTCTCTCTCTCTCTCTCTCTCTCTCTCTCTCTCTCTCTCTCTCTCTCATACACTCTCACTCACTCTGTGTCCCCCCTCAGTCCCTGTTCCATGCCAATTCCCTCCAGAAGACCCACCAGAGTGCCCTGCAGGTGCAGCAGAAGGCTGAGGTCATGCTCCAGGCGGGCCACTTTGACCCGGACGGCATACGGGCCTGCGCCGAGAAGGTGGCGATGCACTGGCAGCAGCTCATGCTCAAGATGGAGGATCGTCTCAAGCTGGTCAATGCTTCTGTGGCCTTCTACAAGACCTCAGAGCAGGTGTGTGTGTGTGTGTGTGTGTGTGTGTGTGTGTGTGTGTGTGTGTGTGTGTGTGTGTGTGTGTGTGTGTGTGTGTGTGTGTGTGTGTGTGTGTGTGTGTCCACACCACCCCCACACAGCGCTCCCTGGATTGTTTCTAGGTGTGGCTGAATCACTCAAGAACCACCTCAAGCATTTCCCATCCATTAAGGCAAATGGTGGTGTTCTGGAGGGCCTGAAGCCTTAAGACGCTTTCTCTTTCCATCACGTCATCCTGTCCCTATAGAAAAGGCTGCATATCAGTAGTATGTCCAGTTCTGTGATGGCACCTCGAAATTTTGTCCGACCAAGCATGAAGACTAACTGAGACCCCTGTGCCCTCCTCAGGTGTGCAGTGTGCTGGAGAGTCTGGAGCAGGAGTACAGGAGGGATGAGGACTGGTGTGGTGGCCATGACAAGCTGGGAGCCATGGCAGAGACGGACCATGTCATCCCCCTCATCAGCAAACACCTGGAGCAGAAGGAAGCCTTCCTCAAGGTACAGTAGATCAACATGGTTTGTTGTCTCAAATGTCTCAAATGGCGCCCTATTCCCTGTGCCTCCTTTGTACATCATGATCGTCTGCAAATAAAATATTGAACCAACACAGACAGCTAGCTAGCAATCCTATTTAGCTACAAACTTAGCAAACAAACAGATGAACGTAGCTAGCTAGCTAACTAGCGAGTAGCCACACTAGCTGGGTCATGACTCAAGATCAAAACCGTCCCCGCCCCCTTTTGTTCCTTTTCCCCAAACGCAGCATATGCATAGCGGCATAATGACCCAGCTAGATAGAATCGAAATGGGAAAAACTCCTGGGAAAATGTAGTGGTATTACTAACTATGTAAGGACGACAGTAATAAAAAGCATACTTGTAATTAGCTAACATTACAGAACAAATAGCTAGAGCAACATTAGCAAGCTAATACATTAGCTAGCTTTCTAACATTACCGCACTAGCTAACATTAGCTAGCTATTGGTGGGCCAGCTAGCTAGAAAGGCTTTTAAAACAGCTCTTTCAAAAGTAACTAGCAAGTGTTGCTAACATTTCATTGCTCTCCTTTCTCCTTTTTTATTGTTTTCTTCTTCTTCCGTCTTCTGCGTCTCTCTGCTCTGCTCTATCCTTTCATTTTCGGGAATACCACATGTACAGAATGAGAAGAATTTAGAAAAACAAGATCGTCATTGCTGTGTTTGTATTTACCTCCAACAAAGATTTTCTGTTATATTGACAAGATAGTTGAATGACCGCACTAACAATGGAAAAACATGTCCTCAAAGATTGTTGACAGGCGGGATAAGGCGAGATTGGATGGAACAATTCTAGCCAATGAGAGGGCAGATTTGCGTGTGAGAAACAGGCACAACTCCGATATAAAGTTTTAATATATTAATAAGTTGATGAAATGCCTTGTGTGTCCACTTATATGAGTTTATTCATATCAACCTGACCATTAAGAAACTTATGTTCGATCAAATCTTTTGTTGACCAAATTCGACACTCTCGTTGACCTCCATATAGAAATTCCTCACTTTGTGGTCTTATTTTCGTGGACAGATTTTCATCCTCTCTGCCTCCAACCAGAATGATGTTGACTTATATTTCCATCACCCTTTTGAAGTGTTTCTGACATTGTCAATAGTTTGCTCCTTCCTGGAGGAGGGTGAAGTTGCCCCTGGATCTTGGGTCAGTTATGCATTTCCCCCATTAATGGTTAAAGATATGATTGGGGGAGGGGATTCTGAACCTAGATTTGTACCTAGGGGAAAACAGGGAGGAGCATGAAGTTTCCCATAGGTACAGATCAGCTTCCCCATATAGGAGAAATGCAAAGCTGACCCAAGAATAGTAAGGGGAAAATTCACCCTACTCCCTCAGCTCCCAGGGTGATGAAAACACACCTCCGAAAACTGACACCAGTGCTGCATGGAATAACAATACTAAGGCACTACTTTTGATCTACTTTTTATAAGTGCACTTTAGGGAATAGGTCGCCATTTGGGATGCAACCCATGTTCTGTTGATCATTAATTTGCTGCGTATTCAAAGACCCTGAACTGGGGCTTTCTGTCTGTCTGATTCTCTTCAGTAGAACACATCTGTATTCTGCAACACGTAGCTGTTTGGTTTCATATTGATTTTCCCATTACAGAGCTGAATGTCCACGTCTTGCAGGACATGTTGTGAATGCCATTTTACTTGTTGTCAACCAAAAACAAACAACCATGTTGACTGATGTATCTATGGTGTCTTAGGATGCATGCAATAGCTTAGCCTCAGTTTCAATGTATTCTGGATGGCAGTTGTGGATACGTCGTCCATTGCAATGATCCTGTTCGACAATGTCCCTTCTTGTGCCCCAGGCTTGCACATTAGCCAGGAGAAATGCTGAGGTATTCCTGAAGTATATCCACAGGAACAACGTGGGTATACCTGGTGCAACAGGCCACGCCAGGGGACCCGAGCAGCAGGTTAAAGGTCAGTCTCAACAGCCCTATTGGACTAGCATGGTGTGTGTCCCAAATGGCACCCTATTCCCTATATAGTGTGTCCAAAAATGGCACCCTATTCCCTATATAGTGTGTCCAAAAATGGCACCCTATTCCCTATATAGTAGCTAATAATATTTAATATCTGGAGTGCATTTCCCACTCTCACTGCATGACTAATTTTGACCAGCGCTGGTTAAAAGTAGTTTACTATATAAGGAATAATATGGTGCCATTTGGGACGCACATATATTGACTACTGAGTACGAGTCCTTATATCTTACTGTTTCTAACTCTTTTAGTGCTCCTCTTCTTCAGGAAATGTACATATTTCTTTTCACATTCAGTTAAACTTACTTCTAAAGTTTCTTATGTTTCTATATGGACTAGTGAGGGATGAAACCACTGTGTTGACGATATTCTAACTTCTTTCTGTGCTCCCTGCTCTCCATGTCCTCTCTAGCCATCCTCAATGAGCTGCTCCAGAGGGAGAACCGGGTTCTGCACTTTTGGACCATGAAGAAACGGCGCCTGGACCAGTGCCAGCAGTACGTGGTGTTCGAACGCAGCGCCAAACAGGTGAGCTCTCCTAAACGCAGCCCTCCAAGTGCTGTGATTATACTGCATGTCCATAACATCTGGCCCTGGACTAGACCCAGCCAGGGATACGTGGGGGTTTTGTTTGTTTATTTTCGATGGCCAGCACAGCCACCGATGAAAGATAGAGGATATGCAGAGAGGGAGAGAGGACTAGGGAAAGAGGGAGCTCTTCACTTCTCTTCACTCCCCCCCCCCCCCCCCCCCCCCCGTCCTGTCCTGTCTCTCTCCGCAGGCCTTAGACTGGATCCAGGAAACAGGAGAGTATTACCTCTCTACTCACACCTCCCCTGGAGAGAGCGGCGAGAGGAGTCAGGAACTGCTAAAAGAGTACAAGGAATTCCGAGTCTCCGCCAAGGTATGGAGCTGGAGCTGGGAAGCAGATCTAGCCCTGCGTCCCAAATGGCACCTTACTCCCTGTAGTGCACTACTTTTGGAGTAGGGTGCCATTTGGGACGAAGTCCCAGAGCTACTGTTCGGAGTCTGCTCGGACTCCCTCACTGCTGACCCTATACCTGCACATGATATTAGCCAAACATTTCCACTGCAGCCTGCCTCGTGTCTGCCTGTCTACAGCCCAGTGAGATCATTAGCTATCAGTGGTTCAGGCGGTCTCTCCATGTCTGAACTCTCTCAAGCGTCAGCCTAGACATTGACAGATGATAGAACACTCACACACGATAATGCTTACGCACACACATGCACATGCGTATAATAATGTACACACTCATATGCAAACGCATGCACATCTCTCTGTGTGCTTCCTACAGCAAACCAAGGACAAGGTGAAGCTCCTCATTCAGCTGGCCGACAGCTTTGTGGAAAAGGGCCATGTGCACGTCACTGAGCTGAAGAAGTGGGTCACCGCGGTGGACAAGCGCTACCGAGACTTCTCCCTCCGGATGGGGAAGTACCGCTCCAGCCTGGAGAAATCACTGGGCATCAGCTCTGAGGTAAGGCCCCCTGGAGGGAATCTATGTAGCTAAGGGCTAATCCAACCTGCTGTGAGCCCTCATTCATCAACAACACCAATCCCTGGCCACTAATTAGGCTTAGACCTATTGCTAATGAATGTGTTTTCAAAGGACATATGGAATTTAAACACATTTTGTCAAACATGATACTCCTCATTTGTTCTCCCTTGACTGTATAGTCCTTCACCTGCTTCTGTTGTCATAGCTCACTTAGCGGTCACCTCCCCTGTAGCAAGGTCCTGCACTCAAGGTCCCTTGAGTGTGACTGTCTTACAAAGGGAAGACTTCCATTGAGCTAATTACAGTAGCTAGTATCTCTACCGCCTTGGGGATAAGAAAACCAGGGGCAAGACCTAACACATCTCAGTTTAAAGCCCTGTCCTCATCTCGACACACAGGCATCAATTCCTCCTCTACTTGAGAGTCTGTTCGAAAAGTCTATTTCATGTGTAAGTGCTGAGTAATCATTAAAGGGGTTACGCCCCAAATGTCACCCTATTCCCTATGTAGTGGCCTACTTTTGACCAGGGCCCATAGTACAAAGTAGTGCACTACATAGGGAATAGGGTGCCATTTGGGACGTGTGCTGAGCACTCCCCTCTGTATCTGATAGGATAATAAGGACTTGGAGCTGGACATCATCCCAGCCAGCCTGACTGATCCTGGGGAGGTGAAGCTCCGTGACCCCAACCACGAGGTCAATGAGGAGAAAAGGAAATCAGCCAGGAAGAAAGAGTGAGTACACACTACAGAGGAATAGGAAGAAATCGCTGGAGGAAGTAAGTGTATGGTAGCACTATGGCTTTTCATAAGGTGTATAGGCCTATGATGTGCTGGGGGCTGGTCTAGTGGTAGTGCTGTCGTCTGCTGCCGCCAGACCACATACCCTTGGAGGCAGTGGTTCGATCCCCTGTTCCCCCACTCACTTTTTCTGCTGTATCCCTTATATACAGTATATATATATATATATATATATATATATATATATTTCAAAATATATTTTCTAAAGGTCTTTATATATATATATATATATATATATATATATATATATATATATATATATATAAAGACCTTTAGAAAATATATTTAGAAAATAACAAAACGCAATTCATGGGATATGGCTAGATATTGACATTGGATGTCTTGGGAAGAGACAATGTGTGAGTCCCAAATGGCACCCTATTCATTTTATAGTGCACTTCTTTTGACCAGAGCACTATGTACCCTGGTCAAAAGTAGTGCACTATATATGGAATAGAGAGCCATTTGAAACTCAGACTTGCTGATATATTGCATGTGTGTATTTATCCAGGTTCATAATGGCTGAACTCCTTCAGACTGAGAAGGCCTATGTCAGGGACTTACATGAATGTTTAGAGGTAAGCTTTTCCCCCTTCCTTTTTCACATGGCAATGAAACTTTCTTCATTTCAGGAATCTTTTGGCCTTGGTATGTACTCAAAGAGGGGGTTCCTGAGTGTTTTCATGATATAATGACTCAGCTTCTTAGTTTTGTGTTCTTCACAACTCTACAGTCATTGTACTTTTACATTTTTTTTCTTCATTTTAGCAGACACTCTTATCCAGAGTGCCTTACAGTTAGTAAGTGCATACATGTTCATACTTTTTTCATACTGGTCCCCCGTGGGAATCAAACCCACAAAGCTGTTATCAGAAGAATCAGTGCCAGGAAGAAGGCGAGGATTGGTTGTAGGACATGATAGCATGTGTAGTTTCCTGTGTCCTCCTCCTGTATAGACGTACCTGTGGGAGATGACAAGTGGGGTAGAGGAGATTCCGCCTGGCATCGTCAACAAGGAGCACATCATCTTCGGCAACATCCAGGAGATTTATGATTTCCATAACAGGTAGGGATCTCTCTCAAATTGAGATGCGTCCCAAATGGCACCCTATGCCCTATATAGTGCACTACCTTTGACCAAGGCAGGGCTCTGGTTAAAGGTAGTGCACGATATATGGAACAGGGTGTAATCTGTGACACATCCTTAATTTGAAAGAGATTCCAACTTGTTATATCAGTTGATTTTGTTGTTGTGTTTCAGGTGCACATTATTGCATGAGGCCAATTCAAATCAATTATATTTCATGTGATTTTGTTTGAGGAAATACTTGTTCTACGATAACCAGTGAGTATTCTCATTGTTAACCCTCTCTTTGCTGTTTAATTGCAGCATTTTCCTCAAAGAGCTAGTGAACTATGAGCAGCTACCTGAAGATGTGGGCCATTGTTTTGTCACATGGGTAAGACTCATCCTGTTTTCACTCAATGGGTCATGTTCATTAGAGCACACAATGGAAATGTTTTGAAATGGAAACCGAAAATGAGTATTTCTTATTGGTCACGCCCAGGTAGTCCCTCCCTGTTTCAGTCCGCTTTGTTGCGTTTGGAGCCTAGTGAATACGACCATGGTGTTAGTCTTTTACTGACAACGCCCAGAGGGTATATTTCTGACTTGTGGCTTCATCATTGATAATTACATGTGAATGTTGTTTACCTTCTTGTAATTAGTTTATACAACATCTGTAATCAATCAAACAAATGTACAGTATTTTATAAAGCTATTTTGTTTTTCCATAAACCATAGGCATGCAGTAGCATGAAAACCTCTTGCAAAGATGCTTGGATTAAGCATTGGCAATGAACATTGCATACTGTAGTTGTATATATGGAAGAAAAAAAAAACATGGTCTTTCTATTAATAAAGGGGCTAATGTGTGACATCAGGGTCAAAATGGTTTGATATACATTTAAATGTGATTTTCTTGCAGCTTCACATGTGTAGTTACAGGAATAAAAGTCTAAATAGGCACAATGAGACCATAACACCACCTAGAAACAACAAACCATCTATATGTCTTTCAAAATGTCACATGGAACATGGACACCAGGGGTTGGAACCAAAATTATTTTCCAATTGCTTCGTTCTGAACAGAACCATAATTTTTTTCTTGTTCAATTCTACTGTTCCGACCAGCAAAATAAAGTTCTGAACCGTTTCAAACTTTTTTGTAGTTAATAAATCCAATGTGAAAAGTGATAACTATAGTATCCCCGAAATTGTATATTTTACATTCATTCTTTTATTGATTTCCCACCATTTTATAAGTCAGAAGACAGCCATCCAGACCTTCCTAGGACCATGTAAACGTGCTCTGTCGAATAAAGTTGTATTTGCTTCCCGCTGGTGGTCAGCTACATCATTACATCCTTTTATATCACTTCACTGCAACATTACATCAAAGGGACGGTCCTTAGAAAAAAAATAGCTAGTGTGCTAGCTAGCTAATGTTAGCCAGCTAGCTACAGTAGCTAGCTAGGTTAGCTAAGAAAACATGCAGTAATTCAACACTGGCTAGCAATAAAGATACTTATAAACAAGTCAAGGAACCTACCCAGCAGCTGCTGAAAATATTATTTCACTTCACACCTGCTTCAGAAGATACTTACTAAAATAGTCTGAGCTTCATGTGTCTCACCCGACAACATGAGGTTGGCGCCTGAAAGTGAAACTGAATCTACATTAGGCATGACATATACTGTAAAGAAATACAGTATGTTAGAGTAATTTTTACAGGAGGCTTCCAATTACAGTTAATAATAGTATTTTTTATGTTAATATTCTGTATTTAATGCAGTACAATCTACAGCTGTAAAACACATTTACTGTATTTTATTGTGCATTCTACAGTGTTTTACTTTAAATTACAGAAAAGTCTTACAGTGCAGCTAGAGATAAAATGCGCATCAAACAACCAGATGCATAATTATTGAGGAACCCCATACATTTTTGTTTGATTAGTGATGGTAAAGTTACTCTTTATGTTGGAAGCATTCGATTTTGCAATCACATTATTTTGGATATGTGTTTTCACACCATAACATAGGCAGATACGAAATGTTACGAGGTTACAGTGCACTTCCGAGATCTCCTTACAAAAAAGTGTCCGACAGCAAAATTACAGGATCAAGTTCAATGTGTAATTAAATTGTTAAATGCTTTGTATATGATATAAAGACAAACAACAGTATCATAAATGTAAGGAAATAAATATATCTTAATGTATTCACATAAAAAGGCAAATTATTATGAATGACCTTGTAACAGCTTCAAACAGTTCTCCACTACAAGAAATGCTCACAGGTATCCTAGTTTATAGAAAGACCCATATGCATGTAAGAACATAGATGTTTAGTCATTTGAATTTGACTGGATTTTCCCATACTGTTTTGCAGGCTGATAAATTCCACATGTATGTCAATTACTGTAAAAACAAACCAGATTCCAGCCAACTCATCTTGGAGCATGCTGGAAGCTTCTTCGATGTAAGTGAATGAGCTGTCTGTCCTCTTCTACCTGTAGGTGGTGCCAATGAGCCATTTATTTCAATGCTAAAGCACAGGAGCCATATTTTTTATGGTTAATTACTCCCATTCGTCTCTTTGCATTACAGTGCACAGTCTTATGGCTTCCGTTCCAAATGGCACCCTATTTACTTTACAGTGCACTACTTGAATAGTGGCCGTAGGGTTCCAGTCAAAGGTAGTGCACTATATAGTCATAGGGAATATTGTGCCACTTGGGACCAACAAATGGTTTTAGGATATGAACACACAAGTATCTCAATGTCAACATCAATATGTTTCAATCATCATGATGTCGTAAATTCTGTGTGCAGGAAATCCAGCAGCGACACGGATTGGCCAACTCCATCTCCTCCTACCTTATCAAGCCAGTGCAAAGGATCACTAAGTACCAGCTTCTCCTCAAGGTAGGGAACATAATGGGAGAGAAGGTCTGTGTCAAAATGAAAATAGATCTCTTTGGCCACGCACACCAGTGGTGGATTTTGCATTGAAAGAAGGATGCAAATAACCCCATACCTACTGTAAAATATGCTGGTAGGTCGTTGATATTATGGGGCTATTTTGCTTCCACTGGTCCTGGGGCCCTTGTTAGGGTAATGGTATCATGACCTTTACCCAGTACCAGGACATTTTAGCCCAAAATCTGGTTGCCTCTGCCAGAAGCCTGAAACTTGGCTGCAAGTGGATCCTCCAGCAAGACAGTAACCCGAAGCACACATCAAAATCCACAAAGAAATGGTTAATTGACCACGAAATCAACATCTTGCAATGGCCATCTCAGTCTCTGGACTTGAACACCATTTAAAACCTGTGGTTTGAATTGAAGAGGGCAGTCCATAAGCGCAGACGAAGGATATCAAGGATCTGGAAAGATTCTGTATGGAGGAATGGTCTAAGATCCCTGCCAACGTGTTCTTCAATCTCATTTTAGAAATAGGCTCAGTGCCGTTACCCTAGCAGGGGAGGGTGCTAGAGTATTGAAAACAGGAGTGCCAATCATTTTGACCCGTATCTTTTTGAGAAAAAAATAGTTGTTCAATTGTATTAGTATAAAATAATATAATTGTTTTATACAGTGTTTTTTGCTAATCTTCATCAAGGGTTCCAATAATTTCGGTCATGACTATATATATAGCTCTTTTCATCAAGGCCAATTCCCCCAGAAAATATGGAACATGAAAGCATTCTTCCCCTTCTCTTTCTCTTTATCGCTCTCTCTCTCGCACGCGCTCTCTCTCTCGCGCTCTCTCTCTCTATTTCTCTCTCCCTCTCTCCCCCTCTCCCTCCCTCCTTCCTGCCCCCATCTCTCCCTCTCTATCTCTCTATCTCATCAGTATGTATACTGTACGTGGGTTCTCTTATCAATCTCATTAACTTCCCAAGAGTTGGCTGATTCCCCTGCCTGTGTGTTATATGTTCACAGTAGCACTTAATGATGTGTCCGAATCTGATCACACGGTATCTTAGGCTGCATCCCAAATGGCATCCTATGCCCTATACTATATAGTGCACCATTTAGGGTGCAGACCGTATCTTGCATACATAGAGCCCCTTTACAGTGTCTGGTATAAGAAATAATGGCACTGAAACCATTTCCAGACATGTCTTCTCAAAATGACTGTTCTTAGCCTTCTTATTTTCGAATAAAACAATAACCCGCTGGGGAAATTATTGTTCTGTGTTTAGCATACATGCCCGGAACTGTAAACTTAGCGACCCTATCAATGCACTGGAACGGATGAAAACTGTCCAAATGCCATGTTTCAGGAGCTGTTGACCTGCTGTGAGGAGGGGAAGGGGGAGATCAAGGATGGCCTGGAGGTTATGCTTAGTGTCCCCAAGAGGGCCAACGATGCCATGCACGTTGCCATGCTGGAAGGTAAAGTAGCATGGAGGCCTGTGTGCTGCATTCTAGTTAAAACATCTCCAAATTCCTTAGTTAGGGTGTTCCATCACTTTATATGGAAGTAAACAAATAAACCTTGTCCCTTTAAGGGACAGTTGTGAAATGTACAGTAAGACATGCACAGCATGGAATAATACTATCTAGTAGACCAGTATAGAGCTGTAAGGTTGTTGTCTCTCTGTCAGGGTTGGGGGCAATTGGAATTGAAGTCCGACAATTCAGGAAGTAAACTGACATTTCTAATTCAATAATTGCAAAATAAAATACCATCTATTTTCAATTATTTCTCAATCAATTGAAAAGTATAAGCAAGTTATTTAAACTTTTTAAAAAATATATATTTTAATTTCAAATTACTTCAATTCAAACTCTGCTGTCTGTAATGCATTGCTGAATTTAAAGAGCCATGTGATCTCCGGCAGGTTTCGATGAGAATCTGGACGTGCAGGGAGAGCTGTTCATCCAGGACACCTTCCAGGTGTGGGATCCCAAGTCTCTGATCCGGAAGGGCCGGGACCGTCATCTCTTCCTGTTCGAGATCTCCCTGGTGTTCAGCAAGGAGATAAAGGACTCGGCTGGACGCACCAAATACGCCTTCAAGAACAAACTGCTGGTAAGACTTAGGACGACTCTTTTTCTAGCCTTTTTTTTTCTCATCTTCTGTTCTCTCCTCTCCCCTCCTCCCCTACCTGCTCTACAGTTAAAGTTCAAGTCAGAGGTCCATTTGAAAGAAATGAAGCTGCACTTGACTTGACACATCTGAGGAATGAGAACACCCATATAGTAGTTTGGAGTTCCAGCTTTTCAAGGGAATTCCGCTCAAGATAACGCTGGTGTTTTCATATAGATAATGTATCATCCAGCTGGCCAAGCTGTGAACCTAATAATACTGTAACGATGTGATGCCTTGCATGTGTCCTGGAGACTCCTGGGGAGTTGGATCAGAAGGGCAGGTGCTTATAGCCAGTGGAGATGTTTTCTCCACACTGTGGGCCGAGAGGTGAGCCATCCAATTCCCTTTGATCTGCAGCCAGCCTTGGCCTGCTGGCTGAGATGTGTAAAGCCCCCATTGTGTGCGTGCATGCACGCTTTGGATGGGTGCGAGAGTATTTGTGCCATTGTAGTGCATTCGATTTTCTAGCCTTCTTATTTGAAAAACAAAGTCACTCTCAATTGAGTGTCTGCTAAACGACTAAAATGTACAGTACGTTATGTGTAAGGAGGACTAGACTACAGTGTGTGTGGGTGGGTGTTAATTAGCAGCTTGTATAATAGGCTACATTATTTTCAGGTTGTTTTAGAGGAAGCTGTGGAGGGAGAATACAAAGGCCCAGGTGTTGATTACATAAAACAGAGCAGATGGAGTGGTCTGGAAATGAATGCTTCCTCTCACTAGGCATGAATTATGAATGTACAGTATATGTGTGTGTCCAATATCAGCTGTTCCAAATGAAATCACAAGTAATTTATAAAGCCCTTTTTGCATCAACAGATGCATTATACAAACAGCAAGCAATGCAGAACCCCAAACAGCAAGCAATGCAGATTTAGAAGCACAGTGGTTAGGAAAAAATTGTGGCCCCATCCAAGGATACCCCCGGACAGTGCCTAACAGGCAGGATATAACCCCACCCACTTTTCCAAAGCACAGCCCCCACACCACAGACCATCAACTTACTACCCTGAGACAAGGCTGAGTATAGCCCACGAAGATCTCCTCCACCGAACGAGCCAGAGGGGGCGCAAAACCAGACAGGAAGATCACGTCAGTGACTCAACCCACTCAAGTCAAGTATAGTGGAAAAAGTGATGCACCCCTCCTAGGGACGACATTGAAGAACACTAGTAAGCCAGTGACTCAGCTCCCATAATAGGGTCAGAGGCAGAGAATCCCAGTGGAGATTGGGGAGCCGGCCAGGCAGAGACAGCAAGGGCGGTCCGTCACTCCAGTGCCTTGTCGTTCACCTTCATACCCCTGGGCCAGACTACACTCACTACAGGTCATAGGACCTACTGAAGAGATGTCCCAAATGGCACCCAATTGCCTTTATGGTGAGAGCCCTATGGGCCCTGGTCAAAACTTGTGCACTATATAGGGAATAGGGTGCCATTTTGGGATGCACCTCCAGCCAGGACCCAGGGACCAGTGGAGGCTGCTGAGGGGAGGCAGGCTCATTGTAATAGCAGGAACAGAGCGAATGGAATGGCATCAAACACCTGGAAACCATGTTGATACCATTCCAGCAATTCCGCTCCAGCCATTTCCACAAGCCCGTCCTCCCCAGTTAAGGTGCCACCAACCTCCTGTGACAGAGACATAGAGGAAAGTTGTATGGACTTCGTACTTCGACTGTATCTTAATCTCCTTATCAGAAAGGGAACATTGCTATTATGTTTTTTTTATGATATTAAATGGTATACTGATAACATGATGATTTGAGAGGTTCCAAATCATAAAAAGCAGGTTCAAATCATAAAAAGCAGGTTCAAGGTTCAAGAATCTTGGTCTTCTCCATATCCAGACATCCGAGCTGGGCGTGACGGAGCACATTGAAGGGGACCCCTGTAAGTTTGCTCTGTGGGCTGGAAGAACCCCCTCATCTGACAACAAGACTGTCCTCAAGGTAGGTCTGGGCTTCTTCTGATCACAGTATAGGAGTGCTGATCCAGGGTCAGTTTTCCCTTTTCGCTCATAATGAATATGATTATATACGGACAGCTGCCGTCTACTGATCTTCAAAATGGTTCAAGACAGGGTGAAAGGTAGCTTTAGGTAATTTATCACAATACCATACTCACACTAATTGAGAGGCCATAAAAAGTGACATATAGTCTTCCTAAAGACTAGGGCTGTAAGGGCAGTGCTTTGCAGAAAGCATCATTTACAGAGCAACACCTTATAGTCCAACACCTTCAGGGTTACAGATTTTCTCCTTTTATATAGTCCAACACCTTCAGGGTTACAGATTTTCTCCTTTATATTCCAACACCTTCTCTTGCCAGAGACCAGAGGACAAAAAAGGTCAATCAGTTGGATGTGTCTCCCTCTCCTCCCCAGGCATCCAGTATTGAAGCGAAGCAGGAGTGGATCAAGAACATCCGGGAGGTGATCCAGGAGAGGATCATCCACCTCAAGGGGGCGCTGAAGGAGCCCATCCACATGCCCAAAACCCCGGCCAAGCCACGCAACAACAGCAAGAGGTGAGTAGGCACAGCACTCGCTCCGGAGTGACGTTTCCCCTATCTACAGTTCTAGGGTCAGCTTCCTCTCTCCCAATCCTAAACTTAACCATTAGTGGGGAAAATGCTAAACTGATCCAAGATCCGTGTCTAGGGGGCAACTTTGCCCTACTCCCTATCACTCAGCCATGGCAGGTACCCACATAAGCAACACTGTCAGTATGCCTATTTATAAAGTTTGAAATATATTAACAGAGATTAAAACTAATGTGCATAGATCAGTGTGACTCATTCTATTTGATTTGGTTGGGATGGCTGAAGATAATATACTGTACATCCCCTTCAAGAAACAAACATCAAGACAGACAGACAGACAGAGATAAGACACTTCCCCTCTAACTGGTGTGTGTGTGTGTGTGTGTGTTTGGATCCAGGGATGCTGGTGAGGATGCAGACAGCCAGGGTGACGGCAGCAGCCAGCCAGACACCATCTCCATTGCTTCCAGGACTTCTCAGAACACTGTGGACAGTGATAAGGTAGGAGGACATCTGCTGGAACATCTCAAGTATAAGTACTGATTTTGGTATCAGTTCCCCCATATCAATATAACCATACTCATTATGAACATCGTCTTTATTCCCAGTAGGCCTACAGCAATAAGTCCAACATATTAGATATTTACCATACACAATATAAAGCAAATAAGTGTAAAAGAAAATGTATGCTGACATTGACTGGCTCCTCCCTAGCTCCGCCCACCTGTGGGTCACGATGGGCAGCTGATTGACAATCGGGGTTTCCCTGGCCTCTTATGTTCCAAGCAGGGGCTGTGACCTGCCATTAGATCTGTGGCTCCTGATGTGGATGCCAGTAGGTTAGAGGGAACAACAACCATGTAAAACTATGAAACGTGTGTTCAGGTTTTGTGCAGGCATGTGCCCTCATGCAACATATGAAGGGCCGTATGAAATCAAAGTAAGGATACATTTGATTCCTAATTTGCTCTTGAGAATTTTTTTTAGAAAAGATTATTGGTGTTTGATAGTTAAAGGGATGGTTCATATAATAGACATGTTTGGGTAAAATTCCTCTTACCTTGAGTTGTCTATGTAGGCCAGTAGTGACAGCATCCATGATAATTAGTTGTTCAATTTAGCTACAGGCAGTAATTTGCATGACTGATGGACATTATGGTTGAGTTCCTGCACATCTACATTGCATTGCATCAATCAACCAGTAGTTGCGTGCCCCGTCATCAACTGTGCATTCGGGCGTCAGATTGCTATGTCTATTATGTTTTTAGCTCGTGTTAAATACCTATCCAGGCATTGTAAGATCTAGCATGTCTGCAATGCTGGGCAGGAATTCCACCCTTGTTGTGAAGCGGTCTCTGGTTGTGCCTGTTTGTTGTCTTAACTTTTGGAAGATTTCCCTCCCTGTGACCCACTCCCTCTCTCTGGGCTGAACACCACTGCAGCTGGATCCTCCAGCCGTCTGTTGTCTTGGAGAGCAGCCAGGCTTGGGTGTCTCTCTGCTCTGGAGGGTGGAGGAAGGAAAGATGTGTCAGAAAGAAAGAGAGGCCACATTATTCCCTATATAGTGCACTACTTTTGACCAGAGCCCTATGGACCAAATAGGGAATAGGGTGCCATTTGGGACGCATCCAGAGAGTGAGTGAGCGTGGCCTGGCCAGTCCATTGTGACGCCCTGTGACCTTTTTTACACAGTAAGCCCACGCTTTACCCCAGCGCTAAATGTCACTCTGCCACACACAGCAGAAAGATAGACAGGGCTCAATAAATGGCTGCCTTAACAGAGTGACAGACAAATCCTAGTTGAGCTTGTGATGAATAGGTGTGATTTGAGGGAAGTTTATGGAACAGCAGAGTGTGTGTGTGTGGGCATGTAGTTATTTTTGCAGCTCTCCTCGACAGTTAGGACTGTGTTCTCTCTCATGGAGGATATCACAACTAAATAACAATATTATTTAATTCCTTCTGAAGGTGGGAGGGTTGTCTTGTTGCTCTTTTGGAAGGCTCTAAACAGAAATATGTTTATCAGTGCTTGAGCTCCCTTACAGTTTATTACAATTTCCTTAAGCTATATTCCAATGTTGCACGCTGTTATGAATAGGTTAAGGGAAGGCTGGATAGAGAATTTCCAAACTTTTCAAAATGGAAAAAAACTAGTTCGTGTCTAATTTGAGCAGCTAAGTGTCACCGACTGACTGGCAGGATTCTTTTTTCTCTCAATATTTTTCTCAAGGCAAGCCATGTCAATTGTTCCACAGACTGTTTTTGTCTTGGAAATTACTATTTTCCTGGTGTTTTCCATGCCCTTCCAGTGTCGTCGTCTGGTCCAAGCTGACAGACACAAGACATCCCTGCTCCCACCCACCCACCCTGCTGTGGCTGTCACTGTGTGAGGATGTTTTCTCCCTGCATGGAGATGGAACAGCTAGGTTGTGTCTCAAATGGCACCCTATTACCTGTGGGCCCTGGTCAAAAGTAGTGCACTACATAGTGAATTTGGGATGCATTCCTAAGCTGCTTCCTGGGCTTGTCTTTCTGCCGTCTGCCTCCAACTCATATACAGTATATATGGCTGGTAATTACAAAGAAAACAGCTAGAAAACCGTTTCCAGTGGTGTGCCTCTACTTTCCCTTGTTGACCCATCTAACCCATGGCTCCATGGAGTATTAAAGAACACTTTTTATAGTTGTGGCTTGTTGATTGAGACAGGATGAAAACGCAACAGGGGCGTATTCACTAGGTACAAAAAACAGAAGCAAACGGGGAGGGACCTACTTTTAATTTGTCCAATAACTAAGTCTTGTTTTCCATTCAAAAAGAGTTTTGCTGTGTTTTACGGCATAGTTCACATGGGTGGGTTTGGCCTCTGTCCCTCATGCTGCACATCACATGGATGTGTTGTCGGCTCATTCCCTAAACCAAGGTTGTGCCTCTTTTCATTACTGTAATTTGACTAAATCAAATCTATTATCCCCTCCTTCACCCCTGGCTCACCACATAATGAAGCTGTTCTCCATCGCCACCACTGCATCCTCAAGTCATAAGACTGGCCTTGTGCTCCTCGGATGGCAGATGAGGATTATCACTCTGTCCCTCTGTCTCTTTCTGTCTCTCTCTTTCTGTCTCTCTCTTTCTGTCTCTCTCTTTCTGTCTCTCTCTTTCTGTCTCTCTCGCTCTTTCTCGCTCGGTCTCGCTCGGTCTCGCTCGGTCTCGCTCGGTCTCGCTCGGTCTCGCTCGGTCTCGCTCGGTCTCGCTCGGTCTCGCTCGGTCTCGCTCGGTCTCGCTCGGTCTCTCTGTCTGTCTCTCTGGTCTCTCTCTCTCTCTCTCTCTCTCTCTATTTATTTCTCTTTCTTTCTCTCTTTCTCTATTTCTTTCTGTCTCTATCTCTTTTTCTTTCTTTCTTTCTCTCTTTCTCTCTCTTTCTGTCACTCGCTCTCTCGATCTCTGTCTTGCTCTCTGTCTCTCTCATTCTGTGTATGTCTCTCTCTCTCTTTCTATCTATTTCGTTCTCTCAAAGTTGGTCACTTATAAATGTCCTTGTTTTCCATGAAAACATACATGAAATGAGTTTCAAAATGAATAGGAAATATACTCAAGACGTTGACAAGGTTATAAATAATGATTTTGAATTGAAATAATAGTTGTCTTTCAAACTTTGCTTACGTCAAAGAATCCTCCATTTGCAGCAATTACAGCCTTGCAGACCTTTGGCTTTCTAGTTGTCAGTTTGTTGAGGTAATCTGAAGAGATTTCACCCCATGCTTCCTGAAGCTCCTCCTATTAATTGGATTGGCAATTCTTACGTACTATACGGTCAAGCTGCTCCAACAACAGCTCAATAGGGTTGAGATCCGGTGACTGTGCTGAGCACTCCATTATAGACAGAATACCAGCTGACTGCTTCTTCCATAAATAGTTATTGCATAGTTTGGAGTTCTGCTTTGGGTCATTGTCCTGTTGTAGGAGGAAATTGGCTCCAATTAAGCGCTGTCCACAGGGTATGGCATTGCAAAAAGGAGTGATAGCCTACCTTCTTCAAGATCCCTTTTACCCTGTATAAATCTCCCACTTTACCACCACCAAAGCAACCCCAGAACATCACATTGCCTCCACCATGCTTGACAGATGGCGTCAAGCACTCCTCCAGCATCTTTTAATTTGGTCTGCATCCCTCAAACTTAGATTTGTCTGTCCATAACACTTTTTTTCCAATCTTCCTCTGTCCAGTGTATGTTTTTTTTGCCCATCTTAATCTTTTATTTTTATTGTCCAGTCGCCTCTTCACTGTTGACGTTGAGACTGATGTTTTGCGGGTACTATTTAATGAAGTTGCCAGTTGAGGACTTGAGGCATCTGTTTCTCAAATTAGACACTCTAATGTACTTGTCCTCTTGCTCATTTGTGCACCGGGGCCTCCCACTCTATTCTGGTTAGAGCCAGTTTGCGCTGTTCTGTGAAGGGAGTAGTACACGGCGTTGTACGAGATCTTCAGTTTCTTGGCAATTTCTCACATGGAATAGCCTTCATTTCTCAGAACAAGAACAGACTGACGAGTTTCAGAAGAAAGTTATTTGTTTCTGGCCAATTTGAGGCTGTAATCGAACCCACAAATGCTGATGCTCTAGATACTCAACTAGTCTAAAGAAGGCCAGTTTTATTGCTTCTTTAATCAGCACAACAGTTTGTGTTAACATAATTGCAAAAGGGTTTTCTAATGATCAATTAGCCTTAAAATTATAAACTTGGATTAGCTAACACAACGTGCCATTGGAACACAGGAGTGATGGTTGCTGATAATGGGCCTCTGTACGCCTATGTAGATATTCCATTAAAAATCAGCCGTTTCCAGCTACAATAGTAATTTACAACATTAACAATGTCTACACTGTATTTCTGATCAATTTGATGTTGTTTTAAATGGACAAAAGATGTGCTTTTCTTTCAAAAACAAGGAAATGTCTAAGTGACCCCAAACTTTTGAACGGTAGTGTATATGAAGGACAACTGGTTCAATTTGGGCACCTTCTCTCTGTGTCTCAGACACACACACACACATACTGCCAGAGTGTATTTGACAATATGTTTATCAGCCAAGTTGTTCTTCTGCTTAACAAATGGGTCTTTATATGTTGTCTAGGCCTTCTACAGTATAAGACAATGCATTCATGCTGAGCCTTGGTTGGGTCCATTCATGCAGTAGTGTGTTATTATGATTCATTGTCTCTACTACTCATAGTAAGCCTGTGGTAGAGGTCTTCCCAGGTCCAGGTGGGACCCGATTACCCGGGCCCCGATCGTTGACCCTCTGGTCCGGGTTGGGTCCTGGGTAATCGGGTCCCACCTGCACCCGTGAAGACCTCTACCACAGGCTTATTATGAGTAGTAGAGACGACGGATCATAACCCACTACTGCCTGTCTGCCTGTCTGGCTCAGCCAATCAGATGCAAGAGCTTGAACTGAGCTTAACTCTGCAGCACAGACCGAGAGAGCAGAGAAAGAGACACCATGCCAAAGTGGATGAGCTTTAAACTTTTCAAGGAGAGCAGTCGCGTAAGTAACCAGACACTAGCTTTTCTACCAAAGTAGCTCAGAACATTTAAAGACCTTCTTTGGCATTTTAGAGAGCGTTTTGGATAGGCTACTGGTCGTTTGTCATTTAAAAATGTGCCTGCCAGATGTCTACTGTGCTGTTTTTGCCAAATCTATTGATTTAATGTTTTGCTTCATCTTCAACTTTAAGATTGCAATTCTAACATATGAGTCACACATGTGAGTCCAAACTGTACATTACGGTGTATATATAGCTTCACCACATATTCACCAAAGTAGAGAAATATATACTGTATGTGACCACATAGGCATATCATTCATGGGAATCATATTGTAGTCACAGTGTTCATGTGGATAACATCAGATGGCTAAAGGAGCAGAAGCACATTGCTGTGTTGAAAGGGAGTTCCCTCCCTCATGTCCCAGTAGTAGAGCAGATGAATGGTTAAACTGTGAGGGCTGGCAGGGACAGTAGACACAGGAAGCAGGCTATTAAGTTAACTGCCTCAATTAGATGGTACTGAGTGACTGAAGATAAAATTACTGTATCTCTATAGTGGTCATTGGCATCAAGCAACATGACAAAAAAAAACATTCATCTTGGTCAGGAACATTTTCATTCTAGAAACTGATCAAATTATGTTGAATTATAGGATCTTTATGGCTCTGGCTCAAAACATGGCTGCAAAAGATCAACCCTACCCTATAGTGGCTTGTGTCTCATCTACACTATATGCACCTAGTCCCAACAGTGTAAACCAGAGAGGATTGTTGTCAATTTCCTTGGTACACCTTTTTTTATGTTGCGTCCCCCCAACCATCAGCTCAGAAAAAAATCGGCCCGTTGCTGAATTTACCTGCCTTCCCCTGGTGTAAACCCTGCACTCCAGGCAGGCTAGAGCAAACGATCAAGATTTCAATATGAACCCAGGTCTGTAAGTAATTTAATATTGTCTCACTGTAGGAGAGTGAGTGTTGAGGCTGTGTTGACATGACTATGCAACAGGCGTGTGTGTCTTTGACTGAAACACAAGGAAAGGCTATGTTTGTTTAGGCAAGGCTCGGCTGGCAGTCAAAATGAGGTCAACACTAGTCGCCGAAACATCCCGAGTACTAAATAATATGGTATTGATGTTATCCCCCCCTCATGAATGTCTACTCTAATTGTCTCCTAGGCCTAGTTCCAATTCAGTTCAGTTTGAATATAGTCGGTCTGTCAGTTATACATAACTTATAGGCCTATGTGTTATGTTTGTTCTTCAATGGACTCCCGGCCTTGCTTTTTTTTGGTACCGTTGCAAAACGCTTTGCGACTGTGTTGCTCTAATGAATATGACCCTGAGCATTGTTTGACGTGTGTGTACCCTGTACCCTCTCGCATGGCCGCATCTCTGACTGGCCTGGAGATCTCTTAGCAACGGGCCCCATCTCGCCTCTGGTGGAGGTGACCTAATACCCTGCAGATGGTGGTTTAGGGGAGATGAGATGAGGGTCTGCGTCCCAAGTGGCACCCTATTCTCTACATAGTGCACTACATTTGACCCGAGTGTGGGCCATTTGTGATGTAGCTGAGATGAGATGGACGACTCCGGCCACATCTGCTGCAGCGTAGACCTAACGGCTGTGACATTTCATGGACAACACGGTGCAGCGGGACAGAGAGGGCTCATGTCATGCCAGCTCCATTGTACCTTATAGCCTCTAAATCTATGTCCCAAATGGCATGCTATTCCACATATAGTGCACTACTTTTGTCCAGGGCCCCATGTTTAGTCTTTTGCAGCTATCTGATGTAAAGGGACCTCTACTCGGGGGGGATCTCAAAAGCAGGGTTATACATATACTGTGTCCCAAATGGCACCCTAGTACCTCCCTATGTAGTGCACTACTTTTGGGGCCCAAAGCAAATAGGCTCGTAATTGGAACAGCCATTGCATTCAGAGGACTTTGATTTACTTTACTTTTAGTACTTTCATTGTCAAACTGTTGGAGATGTTGATTATTGTTATGATTATTAATTATTGCTTGGCATTCAGTGACCTCCTTTTGATGAACTCGATTGACGGATTTCACAGGCACAGTAGTTTATTATCACAGCTTGACTTGGAAAGTGATTCATTCAACTAATCAACAACTGGAAAAAGGCACGTCACAAGCCTTGTTGATAATAATTTGGTGGGTTATTTGCCTCTGTTTCTCCTCTGTCTTTACCCAAACCCCTCTAAGTGACTGAAATAGCAGCTCTTTTCTATATAAAAGCCCTATGATGATGAAATGGTCTGCTTGGACAGGTTCCACCACAGCTCTGGAAACTCAGACACTACCATTTCCTGTTCCCCTTGGACGGCACGGCTCCGACAGCCACGCTGGAAACAAACCGCTATTTAAACCCAGACTGTGTTCTCTCTCGCTCACAACACGCAGGAGCTAATGCTCTCCTCACAGAGTGCTGTATTTATGATTTGACTCAGGTCCCAATGTTTTGTGGTTTTCTAAATCGGTTATTCTAAATGTCTCAAACAAAAGTTGGTTTTCTTTGCCATGTCAAGCATATGAGGTAGAGTATGTCCTGTGGGAGTAGTTTTACTGCATGGGCCTTTTCGTTTGTCTGTTGGTAATCTGAAGTGGTATTTGAATATAATGCTTTAACCATACTCTTTGGGCCCATCCCAAATGATACCCTAATTCCCTATATAGTGCACTACTTTTGAGCTCCCTTAACTATCCAGTACCAATCATATTTCATGATAATTAAGCTGAGTTACTACCAGTTATTATTCCACTAATTGGACAGAATTAATCATGTGGAGATAATTTGTTCTGCTAGTCAGTATAAAACAAACTGATTGTACAATGTTTTTTCCCGGAGCACACTACAAAAGTTATTGGATGTACAAGTATTTATCACTATACTAACAAGGGAGTCTTCTGTGGGCTGTTTGTTTTTGTACAATTAACTTATTTGAGTACAGTTCCACCGTAAGGCATACCACTTTGAGAGTTCACAGATGTTCTGTTGGTTTTGGAACGCATGGAGGTTCTTTGATTTTGGAGGGAGGATGGAACACAGATCCTATTGAGAGCTTTTTATCAACAATGGCATTGCTGTATGGCACCAATCACAGGTCACAACTTTGTGCAGAGGGAAAGCAAAAGTTCCCATGTAATGACTGGGTCAGCTCTGCTCTGATCTGTCTCTGTAATACCTGATGGGGGAATCTTCTGGCCACTATTCACATGTTGCGTTCCCTGCCTGTTGACACTGATCTTGTGTCAGTTTTGCATTTTCCCCAATGATTAGAGTAAACACACATGGCGAAACATGCTGGAGTAGTACGTTAAAGCAGGTGGACAGGAAAAGGAGAGGCCCCAGTGGACAGAGCCCTACAAGCACTGATGGATTTCACAGCTGGGACCAGATGGCCAACCATGCACCTTGCTCCCTCTCACGGCCAGTGGGAATCCTCCAACCAAGATTTCTGGAAAACCAGGGAATTTATTGAAAGTTCCTGGAATTTGAATCCCTACTCGTGTATGTACACTGCTATTGGCATATTAGTCTGCCTGTTGTTGTGAGAAGCTGAGAGATGTGTATTTTATAGAATTTGGAATTCCAATACTAGAATGGACGTGAACCTTATGATGGGATCGAGGTCAGGCATTTTGGCCAATATGCCAACATTCCATTCAAACAATGCGGTCAATCCACATCCATACATACACTGGCTGAAATCAATTGATTAAGGACTTGGACAAGTTGTAAACGCAACAAGTCCTGATAATATATCATGTGGTAATTTCCATGTAAAAGGACCCATGAGCACCAACGTGAAATTCATAGAAGCATGTCAAATTGGGTGACGGGTGAAGGCTGAGTCTACATTTTAGAGAAATTAATGGATATATACATTTTTTAACCGTTTCCCATCCCAAAAATGTGGAATAAGCAAAGGCTTTGATTTCTGGTCAAACATATGTATCAAAATACAATAATATTGAAGTAAAGACCCCTGCTAAATAATATCAACACCTATATTTAGATTTGGATACCATTTTTCTGCCTTTAAGTTCAGGAAACATTGTCTTATTCCTTGAAATTCCTTTACCAAAAACCCACATCTTTTAAGATATTTTCTCATGACTGTCTCATAGGGTTTAAGGATAATGAAAGTTCACAGAAGTAAAAAGTAAACTCAGACCTATCAACTCAGACCTAAAACAAAAAATTCCATTACCAAATCTTTAATGGAATTGAATTGGCTGCAATTGAATTGGCTACAATGGGAAATCATACCAGTCATAAGCCACAGTTGGGTTCACAAGTTTGGACAGCACAGTACAGCACAGTAGAATTCACTAAAGAAAAGTACAGTATAGTTCATTACAGTACTCCAGAGTTCAGTAAAGTGCACAGTACAGCACACGAGTTGAGTACACTACTGTAAAGTACTGAACTGTACTCTACTGTTGTGTGCCGTACACTACGGTGCTGTACGTTGATGTCAAAACTTGTGTAACATTTGGTATGGACCAACCAAATCTTGTTTGGGGGCAGAGCTCATAAAAATAATAAATCTGTATTACTGACATTCATTCCAGTTAGACTGGTTTGGATTTCTTCCTGACTAATATGGCAGGCATCCCCCCCCCCCCCCCCCCCCCATTCTGGAACTTTGATGGTTTATGGCATAGCCCCTCTAGTAATTTAATAGGATTCTGCAGCCAGACATATTTATCATTGAACTTTGTCGGCCCGTTTTCTTAACAAAAAAATCTCGCAGGGAAACAGAATTACCTACAAGATTTTATGCCAAAGAGTTCTTCCCCTTACCATGTCCGTATAGCTGAACCTTACAGTGCCTCCTATCATAGTGAGCTCTTTAATGAAGAACCACTTAGGATCAGTGGTCAAACTTGGGAAAAGAGGGGAAACAATGTAGGGAGTGATGAACCGCCAGATGATGCTGCCAGAAAGCTATGGGTGGTCTGTGTTGATCTACTAAAGGATCGGGTGGGGGGGGGGGTGGGGGGTGGTGGTCATGGTTTCTGTTAAGATAGGTCTGACCTGGGTGAGGATCCTCCCTCACACAGGGATGTGTTGTTACTCAGAACATGAGCCTTGCTTTGTTCTATTGAAGCTTGATTGGAGCTGCTTCAGTCAGTATGTTTGAAACCTTGAACATGATCATAGAGAAGGCTGCGTCCAAAATGGCACCCTATTCCCTATAAAGTGCACTGTGTATGAAATAGGGCACCATTTGGGACATGGCTAAAAAGAGGGAGTGCTCTGTTGTTCAGCTTATTAACAGCTCTCTGGGGGAGTGGATAATTTGTAGTGTTCCTTTTCCTAATAAGAGATTAGAGTTGACCTCTATTCAAGGTGACCTTAAACACTCCCCTCCAGCTGGGTGTGGTTGCTGGTCAAATATATTTTGTTATTGAAGGAGTCAAAGAAGTGGTATTATTTAGAATCCCCTCTGTTTCAAACCCCCAGAGTAGACAAACCAAGAGGTAACTCAAGGTCCACAGGTTTGTGTCCGTGATCTGTCCAACATTGGACTTTTGTTTGTTCTCTCTGTGGAAGTATTGACAACTTGCTGGGTTATTTCAGGCTAGGATTGCAAAAGTCTGGTAATCTAACCAGAAATCTTGGTTGATTTTCTGCTTATAAGCAGATTTCCAGCTTTTTCCCTAATGATTCCGTGAATCTTCCATCCAGGATTTCTGGGAAACTTGGGAATTTTGGGAAATGTAGGGTTGACCAGAGCAGAGCATATGAGGAAGTGTTGAGTTGACTCTGAGTGACAGCCTGAGGATTGATCATATTTTCATTTCCCTAGGTGGGAGATTTACTGACTTCAAATGGGCTTGCTAGCTAGATGATGATTGTGAAACCAGAGAGAGTTTTCCTCAGCCAGAGAACATTCATAATCATAAGAGACTAGTGATATCCTCATACCTGGGAGACTGCAGTCATTTATGACTCCCATTTATCAAACTGGTGTAGGCTACGACCGTTTCCTCAGGTAGAGTTATCATAGGTGTGCGCGTCCCAAATGGAACCCTATTCCCTATATAGTGCACTACTTTTGACCAGAGCCCTATGGGCCCTGGTCAAAATTAGTGAACTAGGCCTTTGTAGGGAATAGGGTGCCATTTGAGACGCAGCATGCGTATAATCACCAGACGAGCATGATCTATAGGCAGATGGGTTAGTTTATTACCACACTTCACTACCATGGTCAAATAATACAATCTTTCAGTGTAGTCATTTAGTGGGTGTAACTACACTGATCTCTGATACTGACTTGAGTTCATTATAATGTCACCTGTAATCTTTTGTGAACAGGCCATTTACATGAGATATTGGTTTTGGGTTTACTGAGATTTGATGCAGGTTGTATAGAGGAACTTGAGTTGTAAGCAATATAACTAGTGGCTACACACCAGTCTTTGATATGAAGCAACGTTTTAAATGTGCTACTGATTATATAGAGGTTTGTTAGTTGGAGTTGGTGCTTGTGTAATATACTGTAGTGTGATTCGAACTCTGACTCCAGTACCTGTGAATGATAAAACCCTCAGTCATACACTATATGAAGTATACACCTGTTTCAGTTGTATCCAATAGCATTTCATCACAAGGCACACTCTTACACTGGCCTGATCCATGTTCTATTCCATGGAAGGCATGGGCGGGCCTTCCAGGGAATATAACCAGGGCCCTGTGCACTTAAGGGAATAGGGTGTAATTTGGGATGCTGCCATGGTCTTTTATCCATGTATCCCCTGATAGGTTGTCTGCTGTTTGAACAGAATTTTTTTTTGTTGTTCAGTGTTCTACATAATCCTCTGTAATCCTGCACCTGGGGTAAGTGTTTATATGGATGTGAGCCTGTCACTCCACTAAACGAATATCTGATTACATCTCAACTCTACATGGCTTAACCTAGAACCTGAGCTGTGAGCTCCCCTTACTTTTCTCTGCTCTGATAATGAGACTTGATGAAAAACACCTTGTTTTTAGAGTATAACTCACTGTTCTCTGTCTCTCTCTCAGCTCTCTGGAGGCTGTGAGTTGACTGTGGTGCTGCAGGACTTCACGGCAGGTTGTTCCAGCGAGCTCAGCCTCCAGACGGGTCAGACGGTGGAGCTACTGGAGAGGCCCAGTGACCGCCCCGGCTGGTGTCTGGTGCGGAGCACCGACCGTAGCCCCCCTCAGGAGGGCCTGGTGCCCAGCACGGCCCTCTGTATCTCTCACTCCCGCAGCAGCGTAGAGATGGAGTGCTTCTTCCCCACAGGGAAAGGTAAGGACATCAACCATTTATTGTTGGAAAAAAAAGGAAAGTGCTGCAAGGATATATTAGTAGGTATTTATAGATTGAAGGTGCTCTGTGGCTAAGGGGTTAATTGGTCAACAAAAACAAGAAGGACCAAAGCACTGTTCCCGTAATTACAACGGCCGTGTCCGAATATCCGTACTTGTGTTCTAAATAGTAGCCACTTTATAGTATGTGAAATTCCAAAAATGTAATATGCTTTAAATGCCAGGAATGTCATTCATTTCGGCTTTTCATCTAGTAGAATTTGTTTGCACACTATTGGGGAAGAGCTTCATCTTTCCAGACTCACGTGTTTGACAACAGCTGATAATCAGATAAGGTGATGCGCTGGACCAAAATGAACCAATGGCGGGAATCAACGCGTCATCTACTGTGCATTAGATGACACATTCGCAGTATGGATGACCTTAGTATGTTGTTGTCCTTACTTACTGCACTCATTTATACTTAAGTATAAATGTTCTGAATAGTAATAGTACACAGTATGCAGTTTTAAGTAAGTAGTAGGCAAGCCAATGCCTTTATTATGATGGCATGTTCAATAGAACAAAATCTAAAAAGATTGTCTTGGTCTTCCTTGTTTTTAAAAAAGATGGTACTGTTTTATTTGGCAGCATGGTAATGGGATACTCTACTTCCCATCTCTCATTCAATGTCAGAGATGTGGCGAGCACTTGACATTTTACCTCAGTACAACATCCGTCTCCACTTAGACCACTTCAGAGAGGGTTTTCAGCTCATGCTGCTCACACTCCGTGATATACTGCCTCACTGCTCTCCATGACAAATATAAAAGCTCTTCAGTTAGGACTTTAATGAAGGCTCTCTCTGACATTGTAAAATTTTGTATAGGGAATTGTAATCTAGATTGAACATTTTAAAAGGTACAGGAAAGTAAATAATTTACTTTTAAAATGTTTTCTGTTGTACATTTGTATTTATTGTTGAAAGGTGGTAGTGTTGACAGATACTTTTTACTGAATTGAATGAATTGCTGAATTGATTCAAACAGGGATCCATTGTTATAATGGAACTTTAGAGTGGAATAGAAGAGCATACAGAAGTCTAGAGTTACATTAACCCAACAATGAGTACCGTTATGCTCATTGGAACGCATCCATGACAACTTATGTATGTATGTATGTATGTATGTATGTATGTATGTATGTATGTATGTATGTATGTATGTATGTATGTACAGCAGGTGAAATAAGTATTGAACACGTCACCATTTTTCTCAGTAAATATATTTCCAAAGGTGCTATTGACATGACATTTTCACCAGATGTTGTAACAACCCAAGTAATCCATACATACAAAGAAACCAAAACAAATAAGTTCAGAAATTAAGTAATTGTGGTATGTATGTATGTATGTATGTATGTATGTATGTATGTATGTATGTATGTATGTATGTATGTATGTATGTATGTATGTATGTATGTATGTATGTATGTATGTATGTATGTATGTATGTATGTTTGACAGTTATTTTGAAAGATTCCAATACTATAAAAAAATGTGGAGTAAAAAAAAAAATCTATTTTAATTTAGCGAAGGAGGACAGTGGTTGAACGCCAGGATTTCTTCTATTTAGAAGTTGCACAAATGCCGACAGTCTGCTTTTGTTGACATTTGTAAACAGAGGCTGTGTATTCTCTTGGAATCCATGTTGTGAAATTAGCGGCTATTGTGATGGACCTCCTTTTTATTGTCCATAGGAGCTTCCTTTGTCTCCTAGCCCTCATTTCCTTTGTTTTGTGGATTAGGACCTAAAACATTCCTTCTAGAATGCTCCTATTCTGAAACGCTGTGGACACCCTTGCTTCCTGTGCCGCCTCAGAACTACAGGGAGAAAGCAGGACGATTGTGAAAAGTGACAATTTATTTGTTTATATTTTTTTGTTGGTTGAGGAGCACAGCAATACCCCAATGCTTGAGATAACTGTTACGTTCTTGATATTCATTACATACAGGTTAGTCATTTTGCATGTATCTGATTTTTCATTTTCGTGCAATACAAACCGGGAGACCCATGAGGCAGTGCACAATTGGCCCAGCGTTTTCCGGGTTAGGGGAGGGTTTGGTGACTCCTGTGGCGGGCCAGACCCATGCATGCTGACACGGTCGCCAGGTGTACAGTGTTTCCTCAGACACATTGGTGCGGCTGGCTTCTGGGTTAACCGTGCATTGTGTCAAGAAGCAGCGGGGTTGTTTCGGAGGACGCACGGCTCTCGACCTTGCTGCGATGGGACAAGACTGTAAATATCAATTGGATATCACGAAATTGGGGAGAAAAGGGGTAAAAATGTTTTTTCCCTTGTTTAATCCCTTCTCGCAACTTCGCGCTCTCCTCCTCTCACCTTTTCCCTTCGCTTGTTGACTTCAGTGCACAAGACAACAGCTGCCTGTGACCAGGTGCAAAAACCTCCCCTAGCCAAACCTTCATACCATAACTGCTACACAGCTTACATCGTGGTATTCATATTAACGTTATAGTCAACAAACTAGAACTAACGTGTTAGTTATCTGACAATCCAATCCATGTGTACGATCATGCATTACAGCAGTTTAGCAGTTATACCAGCGGGCCCCGGTGGCAATACATTTGGAAGAGTTGCAGTGTTGTAATGCCTATACATAAATAGCATTCAT
Organism: Thymallus thymallus; assembly: GCA_023634145.1. Classification (NCBI taxonomy): domain Eukaryota; kingdom Metazoa; phylum Chordata; class Actinopteri; order Salmoniformes; family Salmonidae; genus Thymallus; species Thymallus thymallus. The sequence goes on along the minus strand of CM042408.1, from coordinate 25,397,821 downwards.
CTCTGTTTGAGTCAGGTTGTTGGGTAAGCTAAATAAGCATTAGCTGAGTAAGTGAAAGTGAACTTACTATGGACTAACTAAATTTAAGCTAAATTACTAAAATGTAAATCTATCTGTTATTGTTGTCACCAGTGCATATAAAAAATTCTAATCTTCACAACTGCCAGCATAAAGTGTCTTAATACGGCATTGGGCCACCACGAGCCGCCAGCTTCCATTCTACCACGAGAAATGTAATTTGTTTTTTTTGGTGGAAAACGATGCATATTCATCATATTATTATTATTTAATCCTGAATTTTGTAGGGTTGGAGTTGGTTTGAGTTAGTGGTAAGGGTAGTTAAATGAAGGCCACCCAAACATGAGGCGTTATGTTTCTGTGTATGTATGGTTGGTTGGTCTCCATGTTCTGTTCAATTAGACACACAGTAACTCTACTTTGTCCAGGGATCACCTCATTTGCCTATCCACTGCATACTGCTGACTTTCCTCAGAGAAGAGCTGGACTTTCTGCGGCAGCATGCAAAACTAAGAGCTGTAGTATGGTTCCAGTTATACAATATGGAAATTGTACATATTCCGGTTTCACTATACTATTGGCAGTACATCATAAATAGAGGTTCATTAAGAAAGGCTTACTTACAAAATGTCATGGTTTTAACCATATCAAATCAATTTGAAGCTACAATTTTCCCATCACGTGGCCGATCACTTCCTCAACCTCCTGCTGAGACAATCAGTGACCCCTCCTCCACCCCTGCTCCTCCTGGACTGATCCTCAACACCCCCCCACCCCCCCACCGGGGCTGGCTTTCACCACCAACCAAGTAAAGAGAGAGCTGGAGAGACTACATCAGTGGAAAGCGGCGGGCCCTGATGGCATCAGCCCAAGGGTGCTTAGGGTCTGTGCTGACCAACTGTGTGGAATACTCCAGCGTCCCTTCAACCTTAGCCTGAGCCTAGAAACGGTCCCTGTGCTGTGGAAAACATCCTGCCTTGTCCCAGTGCCCAAGAAGGCACACCCCACTGTCCTGAATGACTTCAGACCTGTAGCGCTAACATCCCACATCATGACGAACCTGGAAAGGTTAGTCCTCGCTCACCTCAGACCCCTGGTGTGTACATCACTGGACCCCCTGCAGTTTGCATACCAGCGCAACATCTGGGTGGATGATGCAATCATCTACCTTCTGCAGAGGGCCTACTCTCACCTGGACAACTCAGGTTGCACTGTGAGGGTTATGTTTTTTGACTTCTCCAGTGCCTTCAATACCATTCAGCCCCTGCTACTGGGTGAGAAGATGAGGATGAAAGTGGAAGCACCCTTAGTCTCCTGGGTCATGGACTACCTGACCGGTAGGCTACAATTTGTGTGACTACAGAGCTGTGTGTCAGAACGGGCAGTTAGCAACACAGGGGCCCCCCAGGGAACGGTCCTGTCCCCCTTCCTGTTCACCCCGGACTTCATATATAACTCTGAAACATGCCACCTACAGAAGTTCTCGGATGACTCTGCAATTGTAAGGTGCATCAGGGGTGGGCAGGAGGAGGAGTACAGGAGCACAATCAGTGACATTGTGTTGTGGTGTGAGCAGAACCACCTATAGCTCAACATCAGCAAAACAAAGGAGATGGTGGTGGACTTCAGGAGAACCAAGGCACAACTGACTGCAGTCCCTATACAGGGGATGGATGTGGAAATGGTTGGGTCATACAAGTTCCTGGGAGTCCATATGGACAGGCTGGAATGGGCTGGTAATACCGGGGCCCTGTACAAAAAGGGCCAGAACCGACTCTACTTTCTGAGGAGGCTCAGGTCCTTCAACGTGTGCAGTAAACTACTGCATACCTTCTACCAGTCTGTGGTGGCCAGTGCCATCTTTTTTGCAGTGGTGTGCTGGGGAGCAAACATTAAAGCTGGTGATGCTTCTCGGGTAAATAAGCTGATCAGGAAGGCTAGCTCTGTCCTGGGGATGAGCCTTGACACTAGAGGAGGTGGCGGAGAGACGGATCCTGGCCAAACTGCTGGCCATCATGGACAACATCACCCACCCTCTGCACGCCATGGTTATGATGCAGAGGAGCACCTTCAGTCACAGACTGATCCCACCACAGTGTGCCAGAGAGCGCTACAGGAGGTCCTTCCTGCTGGCGGCTATTAGACTATATAATGCTTCACCGGGGTGCCGTGCCGTCGGCAACATAAATCTGGAACTGTTGGGGTGCTAGGACCTAGTTTAATAATTATGCATCCATCCGTGAGTAACTCCGGTCCGTCAGCACTCATTCACTCAGGACCTATTTATTCATGCAGGTCTGTATATACATACTCATGTACAGTTGTTATATCATATCACGTGCAATATTGCTAGTAATTCTTGGACCTAACTTACGTAGGCATTCACTCAGGAATGCATATTAGTATCCAGTCAGTTGCACCTTTTCTCATTGCTTTTAGTATATTGAATGTGCAATACGTGCAGTTATCTGTCATTAAACCCTGTGCACTAAGGACTATTTTAAGGGAATTACTATTATTACCCCAAATTATATCATACACACATTTAGCTATTAAAGTATCTCTTCCTGTCATTTACCTGTACAGTTTGTATAACCATGCAAGTATTCACTTATCTGTAAATATAACTGTATATTTACCTGTACAGCTAATTTAACCATGCAAAATATTCACTTACCTGTTCATTTAGCCAGTCTGTCTATTAAGTAAACTATTATTACCCTCGCTCATATTATATGCATTTTTACCTACTGAAGTATTTCTCTGCCATCGACCTGTATAGTTAACCATCCAACATCCACCAATGTATAGTGTACATATTCAGCCAACCACCCATACTATGCAATGTCTTTTTAAAGCTCCAGATATCTTGTATTTCGATACTTTTTCATACTGCCGCTCTATGTATCATGTACCGTGTATCTGTCTTTTGTGTACTTTCGTTGTGGCATTTTGCACCTGCCCTGTGTTTTGTTGTTGTAGCTGCTTGACAAAGAAATTTCCCCCCCGGGGGATCAATAAAGTACCTTCCTATCTATCTAAATACCAGAAGCTTAGACAAACCTGATCGAAAGGGGCCTCCCAACTGGCACAGAGGTCTAAGGCAGTGCTAGTGGCGTCACTACAGACCCGGGTTCAATCCCGGGCTTTATCACAACCGGCCGTGATCGGGAGTCCCATAGGGTGGTGCACAATTGGCCCAGCTTTGTCCAAGTTAGGGGATTTTTTTATTTTTTTTATTTTACTAGGCAAGTCAGTTAAGAACAAATTCTTATTTTCAATGACGGCCTAGGAACAGTGGGTTAACTGCCTTGTTCAGGGGCAGAACGACAGATTTTTACCTTGTCAGCTCGGGGATTCGATCCAGCAATCTTTTGGTTACTGGCCCAACACTCTAACCACTGGGCTACCTGCCGCCCCATGGTTTGGCCGGTGGGGCTTTACTTGGCTCATCGCGCTCTAGCGACTCCTTGTGGCGGGCTGGGTGCCAGTTGAACGGTGTTTCCTCAGACACATTGATGTGGCTGGCTTCCGGGTTAAGCTGGCGGGTGTTAAGGAGAGCGGTTAGGCGGGGAGTTAGCCCATTGGGGAGTTGCAGCGATGAGACCACATCGAAAAAGGGGGTACAATTACAAAAAAAAAAGACCTGATGGAATGTTCATCATTTCCTGTCATAGATGGAGAAGATCTATCAATGACAACTCTAAAAATAATCTAAGCTGTTATAACAGATTTCTAATCCCAGTTCTGTCTGGTCATCTTGAAACACCCTTGGCCTGCCTGTCCTGAACGTCTCTCTGTATCCCCAACAGAGACACCAGCCAGACAGCCACATAACCCAGATACACTCCTCACCTGCAGTGTCCTAGTTCTCAGTACAGCTCCAAGGGCACTTTGGCTGTATGCAACACAACCTGTCCTTATTTACCCTGTAAACTATGATACACACAAGGTCCATCTCACAGAACTTTTCTGGTTCAGAAGTGTAACTTGGAGACCGATTATAGTGGGAAAGGATGTAACATGACAATGAACCTACTGAAACCTGGTTGCCTTTCCCCAGTAGCCTAGTAAGTAATAACTTTGCTGCTCATATCAGCTTGTAAGAAATGTGCCCGCACATGACATTTGACAGCCATTCCCACCCATGCAGCATTGTGGAACTATTGGTAGGCTGATACGGTCTCTGCCGACAGCTTGAGTACATAAACAATCAGAGTTTTGTCTTTTTGTTTGCCAGTACCATAGATAGGGCTAGTACTACTTAGTGGTGCCTTTGTCAAAGCGACGTGTAACATGAGTCGACTCTCTGTAACCCACACTGCTCTCTGTGAATCCGAGGTAGTGAGTGTAGGGTGCTCCTCCCCCGTCCCCTCCTCCCTCCCTGTCTGTCCCTCCCTCCCCTTAGTGGAGTTGAGCAGCCTGAACTTGGAGTAGCTAGTGGCTGGTTGCCTGGGCTGCAGTCAGGGTGCATTTTGGAACTTTCAGACCTTTTCTTTTCTTAATTGTCTTCCGGAAGCCATGAGCAGTTTCTAGCTGGCCAGGATGAAAAGTGGGAGACATTGTCGTTCCTGTTGTGGTTGGATACAAGCGAAGTGTTGCTGCTGCTGTTACAAAGTGACAGGTGCGTACCTTACTACTGACTGAGACTACGGAATGTGTGTTTTTGGGATCCCGCCAGAAGTCCAGGGTTAGGAATGGAGAACAGGTTCTGATGGGTGTACGTGTTCTCACACCTGAGCTTCTCACTAAAAGTGATTGAATATTGTTAAACAATGCTTTTATCTGTACACCAGTCAGGGATGTTACTTATCCTTTTTGAGTTATATTTGCTACAAACATTTGTGAGAGTGCTTGTATCGGACTTCACAAACTGTAGCTGGCTGACACTATTAGAACACCCTTCTTGTTTAATATTGCATGGCATTGCCTTGCCAGTGTTTACTTGTTTGCTGATGTTTTTGAGATTTTATTTCATTAGTTTCGTTAGTCCATTGTTGTTATAGTCTCAATGTTTTGCTTGTCAGCAATCAAGTTAGCAATATATGTAACTTTCAAAATACAGAAATCATCCCTGTATTATGAATTTTACAAGTCAGTTCTTAAATTTCTGTTTATTGTGTGGAAACGTCTAGTAGCAACAACGGCTCAGCCGGGAAGGCCACACAATCTCACAGAACAGAATGCCTAGTGCTGAAGCACGTAGCATGTAAGAACCCTCTGTCTTCTGTTGCAACACTCACTACCGAGTTCCAAACTGCCTCTGGAAGCATTGTCAGCACAATAACTGTTTGTCGGGAGCTTCATGAAATGGCCGAGCAGCCACACACAAGCCTAAGATCACAATGCGCAATGCCAAGCGTCGGCTGGAGTGGTGTAAAGCTCGTCGCCATTGGACTCTGGAGCAGTGGAAACGCGTTCTTTGGAGTGAAAAATCACACTTCACTATCTGGCAGTCCGACGGACGAATCTGGGTTTGGTAGATGCCAGGAGACCTACCTGCCCGAATGCATAGTGCCAACTGTAAAGTTTGGTGGAGGAGGAATAATGGTCTGGGGGTGTTTATCATTGTTTGGGCTAGGCCCCTTAGTTCCAGTGAAGGGAAATCTTAACTCTATAGCATCCCTAGACGATTCTGTGCTTCCAACTTTGTGGCAACAGTTTGGGGCGGGCAGCAGGTGGCCTGGAGGGTAGGCGCATTGGGTCAGTAACCGAAAGGTTGCTGGATCGAATCCCCAAGCTGACAAGTTAAAAATCGGTAATTCTGTCCCTGAACAAGGCAGTTACTGTTACCCACTGTTCCCAGGGTGCCGTAGACTGATTCAGAGGGGTTGGGTTAAATGCAGCAATAATAGTAATTCCCTTAAAATACAGCATGACAATTCCCCCGTGCACAAAGTGAGGTCCATAGGGAAGTGTTTGTCGAGATTGGTGTGGAAGAACTTTACTGACCTGCACAGAGCCCTGACCTCAACCCCTTCAAACACCTCTGGGATGAATTAGAATGCCGACTACGAGCCAGGCCTAATCTGACCTCACTAATGCTCTTGTGGCTGAATGGAAGCAAGTCCCCGCAGCAATGTTCCAACATCTAGTGGAAAGCCTTCCCAGAAGAGGGTAGGCTGTTGTAGCAGCAAAGGGGGGGGCAACTCTATATGAATGGCCATGATTTTGGAATGAGATGATTGATAAGAGAAATGGCTGCTGCAACGGTGAACACTCGATGAGAGCTGCACTGGCATTAACTGCCATTGTGTCATTATGCTGTCTTCATGGAAGTAGATGCAGAGGAATGATCTTTTCTGGATCGGAGGATGAATAATAATAGCGAATAGATCTGAGCTAGAGTGCGTTATGGCGGTCACTGCCTCTTCACAGTAGGCTCCCATTCATAAACACTGGACTCATTATCATGTGAGGTGTTTGTTAATAAGTGTTACAAATGTCATAAATTTCGTTTTTAATTTAATTTTCAACATTTCTGTTATGGTATGTCTCACAACAATGCAGCATAATATACGTGGGAGTCCAGTTTTTCTCCTTTCTAACCTAGATTCTTATGGAGCGTAGATTGTAACGCCGCTGGAGTCTTTTGAAGACCAAATTAGCCACAAATCCCCTTTCATCTGAAGCATTACTGCAAGTTTCTTTGAAGATGACTCTTTGGGGAGGGCTGTCAGTGTGGATGGGATGCCTCTCTCCTTTTTAATTGTTGCCCTGCGAGTTAACTAACATGATGTTTATATCTTTGAATCTAATGTCTGGGTTATTGCTGCTCTTGTTGTTGTTTTTAAATCCTTTAGGGGTTCACATTTTGCCCGTTCAGCAAATGGAAGCCAGCTTGCAGATTATGTAAACCAAACTGAAATAGAGAATTGAAAACTCTTCAGATACAGTGCATTCAGAAAGTATTTTGTCCCCTTGACATTTTCCACATTTCGTTACATTACAGCCTTATTCTAAAATGATTTAAATCATTTTTTTCACTCATCAATCTACACACAAAACCAAATAATGACAAAGCAAAATATTTGTATTTATTTTTATAAACAGATAACCCATTTACATAAGTATTCAGACACTTTACTCAATACTTTGTTGAAGCACCTTTGGCAGTGATTACAGCCTCGATTATTCTTGGGTAGTATGCTACAAGTGTGGCACACCTGTAGTTGGGAAGGTTCTCCCATTCTTCTCTGCAGATCCTCTCAAGCTCTGTCAGGTTGGATGGGGAGTGTTGCTGCACAGCTGTTTTCAGGTCTCTCCAGAGATATTAGATTGGGTTCAAGACTGGGCTCTGGCTGGTCTACTCAAGGACATTGAGGCTTGTCCCGAAGCCACTCCTGCGCTGTCTTGGCTTTGTGCTTAGGGTTGTTGTCCTGTTGGAAGGTGAACCTTCACCCCAGTCTGAGGTCCTGAGTGCTCTGGATCAGGTTCATCAAGTATCTCTCTGTACTTTGCTCTGTTCATCTTTCCCTCGATCCTGATTAGTCTTCCTGTCCCTGCTGCCGAAAAACATCCCCACAGCATGATGCTGCCACCCCACACTTCACTGTAGGGATGGTGCCAGGTTTCCTCCAGACGTGACGCTTGGCATTCAGGCCAAAGAGTTTTCTGACCAGAAAATCTTGTTTCTCATTGTCTGTGAGTCCTTTAGGTGCAGTCCAAGCGGACTGTCATGTGCCCTTTACTGAGGAGTGGCTTCCTCCTGGCCATTCTACCATAAAGGCCTGATTGGAGTGCTGCAGATATGGTTGTCCTTCTGGAAGGTTCTCCCATCTCCACAGAGGAACTGTACTCACCTCCCTGACAATGGCCCTTCACCCCCGATTGTTTAGTTTGGCTGGGCGGCCAGCTCGAAGAGGTTTGATGGTTCCAAACTTCTTCCATTTAAGAATTATGGAGGCCACTGTGTTCTTGGGGACCTTCAATATTGCAGAAATGTTTTGGTACCCTTCCCCAGATCTGTTTCTCGACACAATCCTGTCTCGGAGCTCAATTGACAATTCCTTTGACCTCATGGTTTGTGGGACTTTATATAGACAGGTGTGTGCCTTTCCAAATCATGCCCAATCAATTGAATTTACCACAGGTGGACTCTAATCAAGTTGTAGAAACATCTCAAGGATGATCAATAATGGAAACATGATGCACCTGAGCTAAATTTCTAGTTTAATAGCAAAGGGTTGGAATACTTATGTAAATAAGGTATTTCTGTAAAAAATGTTTTTGCTTTGTCATTATGGGGTATTGTGTGTAGATTGATGAGGAAAAAAATATTGTTATCCATTTTAGAATAAGGCTGTAATGTAACAAAATCTGGACAAGGTGAAGGGGTCTGAATACTTTCCGAATGCACTGTATGCGTGGAATGCGGTCGTTACAGATTATATAAATGCCACAAAGAGAAAGGTAAATTCCATGCTTGTGTGCAACCAAACAGACCCGACCTGCTTTTCCTGAATGGCCCTGTGTTATGGGTACTAAACCAGTGTTTTGGTATTTCTATTGATTGATAGATTTGTCATTAGAAATCCCGAAACACTGGTGTAGTACCCGTAACACTGTCTGTACAAAGTCAGGAAGATCAGGATACGTTTGTTTGGTTGCACGCAGGCATTGACTACTGTTTTCTTTACTGGAATTCTGATGATATCATGAGATTCATCACCTTGAAGAATTGTCTGGAATAGACATAGCCAACACCTCACGTAGAGACACCTGATAAAACAGTTTCCACTGATTTGTTGCATTGTGTGTTTCCAGAAGTTTACAGAAAATAGGATGTGGTCATTTCGGGAACGGGAACTTTTTGCTTAGATGGCTGTACAGTATGGTGCCTTTTTTAAAGGTGTAGATGATTCAGGCTAATTCAACTCATTTGAATTAGACACTGCTCATAGCCCCAGAGAGAGTCGTCAGTTTAATTAATGGCTATTAATGAATGAATACTTCTACCTGTGGGATTTTCCACACTGTACATGTCTTTAAATGTAGGCATACAGGACTGTACTAAGAACCTGTCTTGCTGAATATTTGATACCACATATCAGGACAGGCAGTCATTAGAAAGTAGACGCACACCTCCACCTCTTCTTTCTCTCTCCTCCATGCCTCTCTCTACACTGACTCAGTTAGAAATCGGTTCAAGTCATTGGGATACTGCACGGAGGAGAAGAAAATCTTTCAGTGAATTGATTTGTTGGGGAAATCGCTCAGCTTTTTCTCTTTTGGCATTCTGTAGCTGAGACTGGGAAATTGACTCAAGGTAATTGCACAGGTTTCCATTGTGAGACTGTGGCTCTATATCACACAACTTTATCACTGTTGGTGACACAGAAATATTATACTCATGTTTACGCCATGCGATAATAACTCACGCAAGCCGTTTAGACAGACAGTTTAACTAGTACAGTGGTATCCGAGCATAAATGTATATGGGTCACCATCAGAAAAGGTATTTTATGCTTCATTTCATGTTGTGGAGTCATGATATAACCCTGATGACTTTTTAACTCCAATATCATATTGCGGGTTTTAATCCCACTTTTTGGTATGGAGGGAGTATCCTTTGCGGTTGTTTCTAGTGTAAACAGAAGGCATGTGATAGAAGATGCTGATTCTGCATCAGCACTAGGTAACAGTGAGACTGCAGGGTGAGGAATGAGAATATGAGCCTTCTGTCAGTGCAGCCGTTAATCTGGCGAGATGGGAAATGAATGCGCTTAAGAGGACCATGTGGTAGCCTATTCCCTATATAGTGCACAACTTTTGGGCATCGCTATGGGCCCTGATCAAAAGTAGTGCCGTGTATATAGGGAATAGGGCGCCATTTGGGACGTAGGCCATGTGTACACAGGGCCTAATGGCCGGCCAAGAGAAACACAATTTTTCCAGCACATGCTCATGAGAGCTCTTGCTGTCGTCATCAAGTCTGAGTGTGACGCGCTGCTCCCCGAAGTGCTTTTGAGCAGGCAGTCATGTGTGGCGTTTATTCCTTGTGGTTTGTTGGCACTCTTTCTGGTGTCACTATTTGTATTTCTACCAACTGAGCTATAGAGGACTACCCCTCCCCCTCTTTCTCGCTGCCCTGTTATTGACTGTCCCCACAGGGAGAGATTGCGGCTGGGGCTCTGATACGGCTCTGGGTTGCTGAGTTGCTCTACTTTACAATATCTAACTATCTAACTACAGGCTTGGTCCACATGGTTCTCCTCAAGGTCAAAGTAATGAGTCATCTAGCACAAAAGCAGCTAGTCAGCAGCACCGCAGGCTACGCTATCCCACGATACACTTTACTCTCAATGCATGCGTCCCAAATGGCAACCTGTTCTCTTTATAGTGCACTACATTTGACCAAAAGTAGTGCACTATATAGGGATCTGGGTTGCATACAATGAAGGCCACTTTGAGACAAATGGAGCATGACATCAATAGGGGCTACACCCTGTTGTTGGAACTGTTAACCCTTTGGTTTAAACCTATTAGTATTGGACAGATGCCACTCTCTGCCCCAATAACTGCTTTCCATTTGCTCTAGGTATACAGCAGGTGAAATAAGTATTGAACATGTCACCATTTTTCTCAGTAAATATATTTCCAAAGGTGCTATTGACATGACATTTTCACCAGAACAAATAAGTTCAGAAATTAAGTTATGTGAAATGACACAGGGAAAAAGTATTGAACACATGAAGAAAGGGAGGTGCAAAAAGGCATGGAAAGCCAAGACAACAGCTGAAAACTATCAGTAATTAAAAAGCAATCCAGCCCCCTGTCAGTGCAAATTAATATCAGCTGGTTCAGTCCCAACTGATGGCCTACAAAAAGGTCTCATTGCCAAGGTGTCACACAAGACACATCTCATGATGGGTAAAAGCAAAGAGCTGCCTCAAGACCTTCGCAACCTAATTGTTGCAAAACATAATGATGGCATTGGTTATAGGTGCATTTCTAAGCTTCTGAATGTTCCAGTGAGCACTGTTGGGGCCATAATACGGAAGTGGAAAGACAATCATTTCACCATAAATTTGCCTCGACCAGGTGCTCCTCGCAAGATTTCTGACAGAGGAGTGAAAAGAATAATCAGAAGAGTTGTCCAAGAGCCAAGGACAACTTGTGGAGAGCTTCAAAAAGACCTGCAATTAGCAGGTACTGTTGTCTCAAAGAAAACAATAAGTAATGCACTCCATTACAGTAAGTAATGCACGCCTTCAAGATTTGAAGACTGTTTGTGTGGAAGAATGGGCCAAAATCACACCAGAGCAATGCATGCGACTAGTTTCTCCATACAGGAGGCGTCTTGAAGCTGTCATTCCCAACAAAGGCTTTTGTACAAAGTATTAAATAAATATCAGGAAGTGTGTTCAATACTTTTTCCCTGTGTCATTTCACATTATTACACACAACTTAATTTCTGAACGTATTTGTTTTGGTTTCTTATACCACGGCTGTCAGCCAATCAGCATTCAGGGCTGGAACTTTCCAGTTTATAATAATACATGCATTCCCCATTATATTAACATCTTTCAGGACTTCACTCAATAACACTAGAATACAATTTTCTATGTCCAGTACAATTGGATACATTCTATGCAAGTCGAATGGTGAGCAGGACTGAGAGATTCTTCTAGTACGGGGCCCGAACATGTAGTCCGCTGTTATTGTGGATAGCACTGTCAAATACTTTTCCACATAGATGGGAAATTAAGTGTCGGTGAGTCCAGTAAGAGCGAAAGAGAGAGATATAGCAAAGACAGACCGAGAGAGAAAGAGACCATGTTTAACAGAGGAGAGAAAGAGACCATGTTTAACAGAGGAGAGAAAGAGACCATTGTTTAACAGAGGAGAGAAAGAGACCATGTTTAACAGAGAAGAGGGATTTTTATTAGCCACAATAGGGCTAACTGTAGCAGTAAATATCTCCCTAGCCTGCTGATAACAGCATGGACACTCCCAGCTTTTTACTGGAGACTTCTTAGTTTTTTGACCTGGCTGGCCTGGTCAACAGAGGCCCGCCCCCAAAGCAACAAACATATCTCCCCTTTCATCTCAATGGCTTGGGCGAATGTTTCTTTTAGTATTGAGCTATTTTTGATCGCAATGGATGGGGCAGCAGCTTTAATATTTACTAATACTGACAATACTTAAGTTTTCAGTGGTAAGGAAATGTTTTGAAATTGGGAGGTACTACCCTAATTTTTCCAATCAGACATATATTTTTGTTTTCCATTGCAACATGTTTTGGGATGTTATACCCTACTGAACACCCAGAGTTAGTCACTGTTTGTTGACGTGAGCTCAAATACAGAAAGTCATTGAACTCTATTGCGTTTGAAACTGTGGCTGGTGCATTGAGAACGAAGAGGGAGACATGCCAAGGTTAAGACCAAACAACCATAGAAGGTGGTTTTGGCTTTATAAGGCCTGCATAGTGGTGGACCAGGATGAGCCAAAGAAATGATCACTCTCTGGCCCTAGTCTGGATCTAGCTAGCTCTGGTCCAGAACGTGAGGACACTGCCTCTGTGCTCTGTTTCAGTCCATGTATCCTTCCATAGAGGAATGTTGTTTCTATATAAGGATACATGGACCATAACAGTGCAGACTTAAACATCCTCACGCTCTGGACCAGAGCTAGTCTGGATCCAACAGTACATGCATGCATGCATGCATCTTCAACTTGACACAAGGTGGTTGACTAGTTAGTAATAATAGTAGAAACTAGTCCACGTTATTAGCCATTATGAAAAATGATGCAATTTATTAACATCACACCAATAGGAAAAGCAACTGTGCAGTAAACGTCTCCGCTATCTTTCTATTGGCTTAAAACAAACATCAGCATCAATGATTTAACAGTGCAAATTGTATAACTATTAGCTAATGCATTGCAATATATATTGGAGAGAAACATTTTTCTTACAGGCCCTGTTTGTAGAAATCCTATCAAAGGATAAAAGGAGGCTGTTGTGAATCTTAGGCACCTCATAAATGATCCTATTGGAGTGAGATGAGCATTCCTGTACAGTATTATCCTACATTGAGCAATGTTGGTATACAAATTCCTACATAGTATTACACTGACCAATGTTGATTAATGGGTTGACCGCATTCCTACAGTATGCCATTCAGCATTGTTGATCAACACGACTGTGTTTGTTCACCCTATATTTTTGGGAAGTAATGGGTTAAAAAATAATGGTGTTTGTTAGTGGACCTCAGGCGACAAGGGACATCACTGGTTAGTACAGAATGCTGACACGAGACCAAAGGGTCTGCATCCAAAATGGCACCCTATTTCCTATGGGCCCTGGCTCAAAGTAATGCACTATATAGGGAATAGGCTGCCATTTGGGACCCACAAGAGCCAACGAGAAATGTCTATACTGTGACGGAAGCTCATGCTGCATACTTAGGTACTCTAAAGGTGTCTGGCAGGTAGAATATTTTTTGCCAGGTTGTCTAAAATGCTGTTTGTCTCGTTCCAGAAAACTATTCGGTCAGCGGGCCCGAAGGAGTGAAGACCGAGTCGGTGGCCAACCTGCAGTCCCAGGCCTCCCTGAGCTCCATCCAGTCCAGCTCTCCAGGACCCAAGCGCTCGGGCAACACCCTCAAGAAGTGGCTGACCAGCCCTGTGCGCCGCCTCAGCCATGGCAGCAGCGTCAAGAAGTTCCCCAACAAGCACAAGAAGAGGGACGGCCGCAAGAGCATCGACCTGGGGCCGCCCGAGAGCTCCCTGCACGACGAAAGCGTAGACGAGGTAATGAGCCTCCTGACTCCTCTCCCCCGCATCTCTCTCCTCTTCATCGCATCTCTCTATCTCTCTCCCCTTCTCTCGCAGGAGGAGAGTGCAGACAAGGTAATGAGCGTCTCCTCGTCTCTGCCGCATCTCTCGCACTCTACCTCACCCTCTCTCCCTTTCTCTCTCCTCTCCACCGTGTCTGTAACATAGAGCAATTGGTTTCTAAGGGACATGTCCATCACAATCCCAGATTGCCCCTTTTTAAGGTCACATTTTGTGCGAATACACTGCATCTGGCGGAGTTGTGCTACTTTCAGGCTCTTTTTAGTTGAACAAATGGATCGTATTTAGAAGTATAGTTCAGGCAATGGTCTGGAAGAGATCTTTGCATACCATTGTGATTCCCCTTCAAATCAGTCTGTGAACCTCTGTTGAACCTTACTTCACATGCAAGCAAAGGTTAACTTGAGGGATTTGCAGATCTGCAGCATTCAAACAATCTCTAGATCCCCCCCACATCGATAGAGGAGAAATTTCCCAAGGCTAAGGTATGAGCTGTTATCTTATGACATATCTACACCCTATTCCCTATACAGTGCACTACTTTTGACCAGACCCCTATGGGCCCTTATCAAAAGTAGTATAATTAATAGAGTGCCATTTGGGACACAAACCCAATAACTATGGGATCATTCTGCAGGGTGCATGTGTAATTATGGTCTTGAACTATTGGCATCACAGTGTAAATAGGAGCCTTCTGAATCAATTTCAATATCAACAAATTTCAGCAATTCCAAGCATCTCTGTGCATGAGGAAAAGTAGAGAAGTTTTGTCAGTGAAAGTAGTCTATTTCATACTTCCCATTTGGTTGATGCTGCTACATTATAATTTCACAGTAACAGAAAAGTAAATTCCTTGTTCTCAGTCCTAGCACAGCCCCATGATAAAAAGCCTTAAAGAATGGTCACAGAAGTGTCACACATTAGTGGGACTGTGATTAGGGTGGCATCCCTAATGGCAGCCTATTCCCTATATAGTGTACTACTTCTGGTCAAACATTGTGTACTATATATGAATAGGGGGACATTTGGGACGCACCCCCAGGTCTGCAGTGGCTTGCTGGCTGTGTGGCACCCAGTGTGATGTTGAGACAAAGAAAGGCACTGTGATGAAGCAGGACACCCCCGTAGACTCTGGGACAATGACCCACATTAACCCCTCCTGCTCCCCCCGGATATTACCATCTCTACCCTTTTCTCCCTACAGAGGGGCAGGAAGGAGCGCACCCTGTCCAAGTCCTCCTCTGGAATGCAGAGCGGAGGAGAGGAGGAGCCTGAGGACGACTCTCACACCCCCCTGCCGCCCCCCATGGAGATCATCAAGGACCCCTCGTCCCAGGAGGAGAAGGTATGGCATGGCACCCCCCCTCTCTATAACCCTGCAGTACCTCTTCTAAGCCTGTAAGTCTACTAGCTCACTGTTGGAGTTACTTCTTGGATGCGTCCAAAATAGCACTGTATTCGCTATATAGTGCAATACTTTTGACTTGGGCACTATGTAGGGAATTGTGTGCAATTTGGGACGCAGACTTCGCTTAGCCTTCCCTTCGGTTGACAACCTTATTGGTCTCAGACAATCTGCTATGTCACTCAACACAGGCTCATAAGATGTGGCCACCTGCGGCCTCCTCCCCTTCCCTTCCTCTGCTGCCTATACAGTCATGTGAAAAAGTAAGTACACCCCCTGGAAAGTTCTCTTTTATTTATCAGATTTGGACAGATGGATATGTAATCTTCACTTCAACACTATTGACAGATAAAGGTTAGTCAATTTAACAAATCAAAATAATAAAATGCCTTTTCCTTATGGGGAAAAAGTTAGTACACCCCTACCTTTACCATCACATAAAATGGCAGAAATTTGAATTTGGTGTACCAAAACAAGTGCAAATGATTAGAAAACATTAGAGAGAGGGTCCAGCCTTCCATAAAGATAAGACAATTATTCTGGTTTGGTCTTAACCATATGGGTGTGTGGTAATACATCATTCAAAGATCAAAAGACCAACCCGAGGCCCTCAGAAGAAAGATTATTGATGCCCATGAGTCTGGGAGGGGTTACAAATCAATTTCGAAGTACATCATTCCTTTTCCAAGAAATTCGAAGTACATCATTCCAGACCGAAGTACGAAATTCCAGACCACTGGCAAACTACCTAGGATAGGTCAAGTCGAAAGATGCTCATAGATGTCTCTAAGAACCCCAGGGTAACATCAAGGGATCTACAGGCCTCTCTTGCCACAATCAATGTCAAAGTACATGGGTACACTGTCAGAAAGAGACTGCACAAACTTGGCCTACATGGGAGGTCAGGAAGGAAGAAGCCTCTGCTCTCAAAAAATAATATCAAAAAAATAATATCAAGACACAACACCTTGCCAGACAACACCTGGGTAAAGTCAGTTGTGTCTTGATATTCTTTTTTTAGAGCAGAGGCTTCTTCCTTCCTGACCTCCCATGTAGGCCAAGTTTGTGCAGTCTCTTTGTGACAGTGTACCCATGCGCTTCGACATTGATTGTGGCAATAAGGAAAAGTAATTTTTGTTTATTTTAATTGCATAACATTTTCAACTTTTTTTGTGTGATATGTTAAATTGGGTAACCTTTATCTGTCAATAGTGTTGAAGTGAAGATTACATCCATCTGTCCAAATATGTAAAAAAAAAAAAAGAGAACTTTCCAGGGGGTGTACGTACTTTTTCACATGACTGTATGTACTTTACAGCACTGCCACTAACTACCAGATGTGTCTACAGCTGAATCCGTGTCTGCTGAGCTCTGCTGAATGGGAAGCATTATGTGTACCGGCTTGGTTTATGGCTGGAAGAGCTGCTGCACTGTGTGTGATCTGACTAACACACTCAGTTGCAGTTTCACTTTCACTCTTTCACTTTACTCTATATACAAGAGCCTACCCCACGTTGTGTCCCAAATGGTGCCCTATGGGCCCTGGTCAAAAGTAGTGCACTACAATATAGGGTGTCATTTAGGAAGTACACTTTGACACTGAAACGTCCCGGGCCTACTATTAATTGATGTAACTTGTGTATAATTCCAACAGCGGCTCACGTTGCTCCACTAAAGCTTGTCCTGACTAAGCGCTTATCTAATAACTACCTTTGTCTCTCTGTCTCCCCGCTCTCATCCTCTTCCTCATCCTCCCTGCTGCTAACACGCTCTACCTCCCTCTCTCTTTGCCTTCCTCATAAACTGTGCCTTGCAGTCCTCCGCATTGCTCACTGCACGTCAGGGCTCTGCCGATGTCCCCAGCGCTGCGGAGCTTGTCAGTGCAATAGAAAAGTTGGTCAAAACTAAGATGGTAAGTGTGGAAGGTGAAGCAACACAAAACGGCATTGAGCAGTTGGCATTTCGACACACTCACTTTGCACACTGATAAGTGGGTGACAATCTCTACACTAACGCTCTCTTCCTCTTGACGTCATCTACTCTTTCTAGCTTCCGCTTTACAAAGTCCATTAACCATGTTGTGCTGACCGGGCGCTGCATGCTGATGTTATCATGGAGGATAGTTTGTAAATATCTTCCTTTCTGAATGTGGATGATAGAAAACAGTGTGTGTCCCAAACGGCTGCCTATTTAGCGCCCTACTTTTGATAAGGCTCTTGTCAAAAGTAGTGCACTAGATAGGAAATAGGGTGCCATTTGGGACACTGCCTTACAGCCACATACGGATCAGGTAAGTAGTATGTCAGGTGACAGATCATGTGATAAGTTTCCAAGCGTCTACTGTACAGTAGCTTCCTTTATGAATGTTCTTAATTTGACAATGTTTTGATCAACTCCCATTCTGTTTACGACTCTCTTTCAGCTTTGTAAATGTGGAGCCATTTCCAAAAGAGTACAATACAATGGAACAGAGGGCAAAATACTTATTGTGTGGTTTTGGTAGCTCCTTGGTTAAGCAGAGAGTGATCTCTTCTCCATCAGCTCCCTCTCCCTGTGTCACAGCAGTGGACTGTATGACTTTGACCTCTGAGCCCTTGGCATCATATCCTCCCTCTCTCCTTTGTTAGAATCTGGAGCCAGGTGCCTACCCCAGCTTCACCACTTTGACCCCTCCGGAGCAGACCAGCCCAGCCCTGCCCAGGAACCCTGAAATGGATCAGAAGGCCAAAGCTCTGCGTGGACGCATGTAAGAGACATGTAGCTTAGCCTCTGTCTTGTAGCGCAGACACCAATGGCTCTGAGGTTGTCTTCCTGTCCTCTGTTTGGTTATATGTGTAACCCTCAGAAGTACACCTAGCAGGTCTACTATTTAGCCTACTATGTTTATATTTGTTTATTTTTGAACCACTCCAAAAATAAGTTCCCTAATAGGAAAAATAAAGCTATTATATTCTTCCCTTGACACTCCGGAGTTCAAGTCCCTCTGTTTGTACTGCATTTATAGGTGGTTCATCCTGCAGAGAAATGCTGCCTCCTGTGTGTATTCAGGTCACTAAACACATGTCCTTTTCCTCAGGTTTGTCCTCAATGAGCTAGTACAGACGGAGAAGGACTATGTCAAGGACTTGGGGATTGTAGTGGAGGTGAGTTGACAAGAATCTCATCCTAGCGGGGGGCTATTCAGCCTCCCTGGTGTTGAAGGAGCATGAGAGACAGGCATGTCCTAGTAACAGTGTAGAATGCGACCAGTCACTGATCTAGTTTTAGAATTCATAAATCTCCAAGGCCCAAATGGCACCCCATTCTCTATTTATTGCACTACTTTTGACCAGAGCTCAAAAATAGTGCACTGCTGTATATAGGGACTAGGGTGGATGCATCCCAAGTGTTGGACTAGCAGCGTGGCTGTGTCCTTGTCGTTCTATTTGCATTGTGTCCTTTGGTATTTATGTCAAAGTCACAGTGAAGCTCCCTGACTTGTGACTATATTTACAAACACAACTCCTCAGAAAACATAGTTGGAGTATTGGCCTGGGTTTTGTCTTGCATATTGAGATAAGTGCGTAGGGCTTTTCTCACATCCAGGATTGGGTGTGAGAATATGGCGCCATGAGTTCAACATATTTAGTCATCCTGTTTTCCACCGCATGCTAGTCTTACAATGCTGATGATTATCTGACTGTCGCGTTTCCTGTCATATCGAGTCCATGACCTTCATTCGGTCTGATGTTTTTTCTCTTTTAGGGATTCATGAAGAGGATAGAGGATAAGGGAATTCCTGAAGATATGAAAGGAAAAGACAAAATCGTTTTTGGGAATATTCACCAGATCTACGACTGGCACAAAGAGTAAGTCTTGTTTCCAGTCTCCTGACTTACTGAGTCTCAAATGGCTCCCTATGTAGTGCACTACTTTTAACCAGATCCCTGTGGGCCCTGGTCAACAGTAGTGCACTATAAAGGGAATAGGGTGCCATTTGGGACATAGACTATGTATATTTGTAATATTGGGGAGAATTTCACACCTTAACCAGCCAGAAACCTCCCATAACTGGCTTGTTTTATCATTTAGTCTAGATGACCAAACTAGGTCACTCCTCATGTGGTATAACACTACTTTGGCTTGCCTCATTGCCCTACATAGCGACTGAGAGAATGTTTCCTTCCACAGTTTTTTTGTCGGTGAGCTGGAGAAATGTCTTGAAGACAACGAACACCTTCCTGAGCTTTTCATTAAACATGTACGTGAGGTCCCTTTGTTGTTCTGGTGTTGTTCAGTATGTTTGATTGTACATGATAATTTAACAACCATAGGTGACTTACATAAGTCCAAATTAGTATTCCGAAGAAGTGGAGGAGAAATCAGAGGAAAGATAATTTTCACATTTTCAACCTTAGAACTGGAAAATAAATGAGGAAAGATATGAATTTTCTTCTTCTTTTATACAGGAGAGGCGACTACACATGTATGTGGTTTACTGCCAGAACAAGCCCAAGTCTGAATTTATTGTCGCCGAGTACGACACATTCTTCGAGGTGAGCTGTACATTCTTGAGTTGTCTTAGAACAGCTTTGTATAATATATATTTTTTTGCGTTATAAATAGGCCTAATGCTAATTGCATTTTATTCTAATTTAGGGCGTACAGCAAGAGATCAGCTCAAGACTTGGCATAAGTGACTTTCTCATAAAGCCAATTCAGAGAATTACCAAGTATCAGCTACTTCTAAAGGTAAGACTACAATGCTAAACTCCATCATACAAGTAATCCCTGAAAGATATGCCTTTAGATATATTTACCTGAAACTAATGTAGGTTTTAACAATGCCATATTGAATAAACACAACTTTTTTGTTTCTTTCTTCAGGACTTCTTAAAGTATAGTTCCAAAGCAGGACTAGATTGCCAAGAGATGGAGGTAACAGAAACGATTTGCAATTACAACAACTGTATGTGTTGTTGTATTGTGTTTAGGTTGGCAAAATTCCAGTAACTTTCCCCAAAAAAACATATTTACCAAAGGGGAAAAAACAGGATATCCGGAAAATCCTCCTGATTCAATGAATCTTCCAACCAGGAAGTCTGTTTTGCCCTATTTGTTGTTTTGTGTATCCATCATCACTGCTATATCAATTTCAATGCTCACACCATTCTCAATCTGTTTTACAGAAAGCAGTTGGTTTAATGTCCCAGGTCCCCAAGCTGTGCAATGACATGATGAATCTTGGCAGACTACAAGGCTATGAGGTGCTGTACATTTCATGTAATTTAGTTAGTTAGCCAGGATATTCCACTCAGTAACAATCACCACTGTTTTCCAGGGAGTCATTAAAAGCATTCACATGAAATAGGAAACAAGTAGTGCTGCAGCTTAAGGGTGTGTTATAATTATATTTGTTATGGCATAAATGTACAGGAAGTTAGTACCAGGATCAGTTATGATTGTTTCAATCCATGCTCATCTTGTGAGAAGTGGAATTACTCACAAAGCTGTATTAGCTGTGTTATTGTACTATTTAACTCAAACAGGTCATGGCTTAGAGAGTGTGTTTGTTCTTCCACAGGCGTAGTAAAAGTCACTTTCACAACACTGACTACATTAAATCTCTGACCTCTAAGATAAGTAAAGATTTGCATTGCCTGCTGTATCAGTGGCGAGATTAAAGAACTGTTTGCCAGTGGCCTGGACTACATCCCGAATGGCATCCTATTCCCTATATAGTGCACTACTTTTGACCAAAGCCCTATCGGCCCTAGTCAAAAGTAGTGCACTAAAAATGCAATAGGGTTCCACTTGAGACTCAACCCTGGTCTTAGATACAGTACAAGGTTCTGCTGTTTAGCTTTATGACCTGGTGAGAAGAGAAGGGGCTGGTAGACTGGGTAATGCCCTTGTGTTGACAGACCGACTGGGGCATGGCTGACTATGCTTTATTCTCCAGCGTTGATAGATGTTGAGTCGTAACGGATCCTGTGTGTGTGTGTGTGCGCGCTCCGTCCCCCAGGGTAAGCTGACCAGCCAGGGTAAACTGCTGCAGCAGGAGACGTTCTTTGTCGCGGAGCAGGACACGGGCGTGTTGTCGCGCAGCAAGGAGCGCAGGGTCTTCCTCTTTGAGCAGATAGTCATCTTCAGTGAGCTCCTTCGCAAGGGTTCGTCCACCCCAGGCTACCAGTTCAAGAAGAGCATCAAGGCAAGTAATGTCACAACAACAGTGAATGCCATTAGGACACCATGGACCAGACAAATGGAGGCAATTTCCTACTGTTGCATTCAATCAATCAATCAACAAAACTTTATTGTCCCCAGTGACATTTTGGTTTAAAAGCAGGGTTGGGGAACATTATAAAATAGAGTCCATACAAAAGACAACAGACCATAGCATTGTTGATGAATTGTACAGTGTTGAGGTAGAATTCTTGTGTTTCTTTGTAACAGGTGAGCTACTTGAGCTTGGATGAGCATGTGGACAACGACCCGTGTAAGTTTGTGTTGTCGTGTCGAGGCTCGGCCGAGCGATTCACCCTACAGGCGGCCAACCTGGACATCAAGCAGGTGTGGGTCCAACATGTCAGCCAGGTCCTGGATGCCCAGAGCAACTTCCTTTCTGGTGAGAGACCTTCCTGTCTGACATACGCCTCTACTTTCATTAGCTAAATCTAGGGTTGCAAGATTCCTGTAATTTTCCCAAGATCCCCAGAAGATTTTTCAGAAATCGTAGTAGGAGGATTCAGATAATCTTCCAACAAAGATTTCTGGAAAACCTGGGAAATGTGAGAAAGTTACCTGAAGTTTGCAACCCTAACCTTATTGTCAATAGTTAGATCAAAACCCATTTAGTTATAACTACAGCCACTACATGGGAGTAATGCTATTTTCACCTCTATCATGGTCCTCATCTGTCTAACACAGAATACACGTGGCTTTTGGTTTATTGATTGTGTATAACAATGGACTATCACCACAGCCCTGCAGTCTCCCATTGAGTATCACAAGGAGAAGGGTGGTTCTCAATCCCTCACCAGAAACCCGTCGGGCAGTCGGCCACCCAGTTCCAACAGCAGGCCCCTCTCCTCCTCCTCTGTGGGGGCAGAGAAGCCCCCCCTGGCAGGACCGGGAAGGACGCCCACTCCTCTCAAACTATCTACCTCCAACGGCAACCCCTGCTTTGACCCCACGAAACACAGTGTATGCTGGGACTCCACTAGGGTGAGTCCAGTCTGGTCCGGTCCAGTCTGTTGTCTGGCCTAGTTTTATGTAGATGTTGTAACTTTGTTTACTTAAAACTCGCAGCCAAGAAGTACTGAAGTTAAGGAATTGAGTCAACGTATGTAATGACTCATGTGCATACAGGTTTGTATCAGTGTTGATTTCCCCTGTCATAATACAATCTTCCTTCCTCTCCCACCCCATCTGCACCCCTCCCTAGCAGCATGACGGCGTTGGATGTAACGGCATGTCCTCCACCATGATGGTGACCCAGGACTACAGTGCACTGAAGGAGAATGAGATCTGTGTGATCCAGGGCGAGATGGTGCAGATCATGGCCACCAACCAGCAGAACATGTACCTTGTGTACCGGCCTGCCAACAGCCAGTCCCCTGCAGCCGAGGGCTGGGTCCCAGGCCACATCCTGGGCCCCCTCACTAAAATGCTCAAAGACAGTACTGCTGACGCAAGCATCAAGTAAGTGTCCCTCAGCCTCGCCCCCACCCCCACAGAGCTGCTCTTATTGGATGAGGTGAAAGTTGAATCTGCTCCAATCCCCACCCGCCAACCCCCTTTATGGGAACAAACTCGGAAATGTTGGACAACACAGGGGCCATTTTTTTCTCCTTTTTTTTGTTAATATATGTAAAGGCTTAATGAGTAATTCTCTGAAAAGAGTTAACGGACTTTAGAGAATCATTGCTTCATGTAGAGAAGACACACCGAGAAAATCTTACATCAATGTGGAACTGACTGGTCTGGACTTTTATTTCTGTTTCTAACACTTTATTTTATTTTTTTTTATTTTTTTTTTACATGTTTTGAAAAAAAGAAAGGCCTTTTAATGGACTGGGGTCTATTTCTCCATGTTGAGAAAGTTTGTTATTGTCTATGGCAATTTGTACAGATTGTTTTTTGATTTGTTATTTTTTTGTTCATTTCTTTTTCAGATTTTATTTTATTTGATTAATATTATCAGATATGTTGGCAGTTTACTGTAAAAAGTGAATTTGGTTTGTTTACTGATGCGCTCTCTCCAGTACATTCCTGTATAAAGTATTTTGCACTATTTAAGAGATATTAATTAATGAAGTCAGGTTGTGCAATATAATTATAGTCACAATGTTCATCATTGTACTTGTAGTCTAACTAATCATTTTAAATGTATTTTAAATATGTAAAATAAAATTTTGACATGAGCATGAGTTTGCAAGGCAACATAAGTTGAGCTTGTTTTGCGTTAGAAAAACATCCGTTACATTGTTAATATTGGTTAATACTATGACGCTGCACTAGTGGTGCATGGGTCAGCTGTTTGTTCACCCGCACCCGCCCGCAATTGCTAATAACCCATCCGCAAGCCCGACTACATGTGATAAAGTGAATCTGAGGCCCGCAACTGACCCTGACCCGCTAATATAGAACTAGTAAATGCCCAGTGCACTACATTTGTAAAAAATTTTAATTTACAATACATTTTCATTATTAATATTTCTTTTTTTTATTCAGATGGGTGCTTCAGCACCCCTACTTCCTGCGTCTTTGCTGATTTAGATTGTTTCTCCTTATAATTTCCCACATTTTGGTAGGCTATTTGTTAGTCAACTTGTCTATAATTAAATACATGCAGCTTCTCTTCTGTCATTATATGTTGCCCTAGAAGACTAAGTAAACCCTTGCTCACCAGAATGTAATAAATCGATAATATGAATGCATCAATCTTGTTGACATCGGTAAAGTTTTCTGTTGTCTCTGCTTCTTTCATGGAGCAAAGACATTTAGGGGCCGGGGAGAAAACACAATAACAAAAACAAATTTGAAAGATTTTCTTAGCAAAATGTCCAAATTACATCAGTTTGAACGGTTGTAAGGAAATAGAAAGCTGTGAAAACAACCCAACATGTTTCTGATAAGATTTCAGTGTGGCTTGGATGCATATTTTATGTGGTTGAAATACTAAAGATAGCACGTCTACAGACGGTATCTAACTGCACATTCGCATTCTCTCAAAATGCTGAAAGAAATAAATCATATTTCTCCACTCCTATTCCTGAGTCAAAGTGTAGCCTGCATTTGGTGTATAATTTTACTGCAAGAAATTCTTAATTCTGCAGGAGTTAATATTAAGGCTATGCGAGAGGTTATAGACCTACAGTCAGTGTCCAGATTTCAGTTTCCATTTGACCCATCTGAACAGTTCTCTTGAAGTGCCATAGGCCTATTTGAAGTCTCCATCTTGTGACTTTCGAATTTGTATAGCACCTCACAATCCTCTTTTACCACTTCACCAAATCTTTACCCAAACATTACTTTTCTGGCCCTCCCTTCTCTTTATTTTCAACTCTCCATTCAGCAGCTTTTCTCTTATTGAATTAAACTCTGACATTGTCCTTTTTGCATCCATGGATCGATGTAAAGAAAGTTCTGCCCGTTCTCAAAAGCAGGGAACTGCGGGTTATGAGTCAACCGCACATCACTACTCCGCACATCACTACTCACTACTTCTCCACTGACCTTTGCTCTTACATCATTCCATTTGTATCTCACATTGAGCATAAAATGATAGTGAAATCAGTTCAACACGTTATTTTATCATGTTGATTTCAATTTGTAAAAATGAAAAAAGAGTTTGATTGTGGCTTGACCATCCATTTTCTCCCGATGATGGACCATTTCTAAATCGTGGGCTTTATTAAAGTGATAATTCTTCTAATGGAAATGTCGTGGTGTTGTATAAATACGTTCACCAACACCACTTCTGGGATCTAGGTTAGGAGTATCTTAACAGCACACTGGTGTATGCACTTTTTATATGATTTGTTTCTTTGTACCCGTTTTGTTGATGTAGTAGACTGCTTATTTTCATTTTCTACTAACCACACCGGACCTCAACAAAAGTTTGTTGTGTACAAAGCAGCATCATTGAAAATCTCATGAGTAGAGTACAACCATGGAATGGTTGGCCAGACCTCTTATGCCCAACAAACTAGGCTGCTTTGACACAAATTGTCTGTCCACTATGGTGTAAGAAAATCAAGGCATGGTAGCATATGGAGGAGCTTTCTTCCCCTCTTTCTGTCAGAATTTTGCTTTTCTATTTGATAATTCTGTTCCAAAGGAGGTACATTTTTGTTTTTCTTTCTTTCTCTCGCCTTCTCTTTCTCTCAGTCTCACTCTTTGATTTGATTTCAATAAAGTTGGCTAGCCCCACACAATCCCCCCCCCCCCCCCTGCACCTCTGCCCTCAGTGTGTGTAAGCCTGGATTTGACTGGTACATTTCTTGGCACAACAGGAAATCTCTTTCATGGAATACCCTGCGCTCGAGAAAGCGAGCAGAGAAGGATAGCAGTGGCAAGGGTGATGCAAAGGTTGAGAATGGACTCCGTAAGCCCAAGGAGATTCTCAGCACCAAGGTCACTGTCAAAGTGAGTAAGCGGGCTGTCTACGGCGATGGTGTGTCCTCAGCTGCCACTCCCTCACCTGTGTGTCGTGACTCGTGACGTTAATAATGTCCAACACTGAAACACTACGATAATCCACCTCTAACTACACTGTCTGCTCTCACTTTGGTTTGACGCCCCCTTATGCATGACACTAATGAGTCAAGTGACTTCTTGTTTGTGAATTGTGGCAATTGTGCTTTTGGTTAAAGGTATACTCAGCGAAATTACGTCGCCACGAGCAGTACCTTAGATATTGAGATGCAAGACTTCGCTCTCACACAGTCACACACAGTATCTGCTCATGTGCATGGGTTCGCTTCACGCTCTTAGTGTGGGAGCCACTGGAGAAGCTTAGCTTCTCACTTCAACGCTCTTAGTTATTGTGGAAATTGACCCACTATGCTGTTTACTTTCTGCATCTACTTCATATCGTTGAGTCGACCTTTAAGATAACTTTAGTTTTTATTCAAATTAATGACTTTATTGATATAAATAACACTGAAACCACAATTTTGATAGCATATGACCTGGAGCCCATCACTTAAACGAAAACAAGTCCTCATTCATGGATTTAGCATGCAGGTATTAATCACAAGGTCTTGCATTTCAGTGAAAACATACTGAAACTGGATCTCACACTACATTTATTTCTGTATCAATATATACTAGCAGTGCATTTCAAAATAACCTCTCATCAATTCCATATTATTCTAGGTCTGCTGATCCATCTTTCATGTTAAGCATGTTAGAGTATATTGTTTTAATTTGTCAATTGTGTCCATTGGATACATTTCACTAAGTTTGCTTGCAAGTTTATTCCTCGCCACGGTTTGTTTATTTATGCCCCTACCGTTACATACTCCCTACATGAAGTATGAACTTAGAAAGAGACATGCACCTATAATTAAGTGTTACTGACTGCTATTGGTGTGTCATCAACAATTTTGTTTCAGGTGTCAGCACTATAATTGTATTTATTTTTGCTTAATTGGTTCATTTCCCAGCTCATACAATATGTCCATATTTATGCATTTGTACCTCCGGCTCAGTGGTTCCCAAGCAACTCTTCTTTACAGATTACCTCTTTATTTCCTTAAATCCAAGCCCTCCCACATACAATATGCTGGATTGGACCTTAAGCCCTTATCCCCAAAGGCACTCCTAGATAAAACAATAATTTAGTTCCACTGTAGGTGTGTCTATCCAATACTTTCAGATCTACAGTGCTTGGGGAGTATGGGTCAGGGGTCAATTTGGAATTCAGCACAAGACAGATACTCTGTCTTTAGCATCATACTTACTAGTAAGCACAAAGCCTATATCAACAACCCATACACTTTAGCCTCAACAGAATCCTGACCGTGCCTCTAGCTTGGGGACCACCAGGCCTTTCTAACCGCTCTAATTTTGCTTTCTCTTATCCCACACCGCAGGAGTCAAACAGCTCAGAGGAGTCAGATTGCGATGATGAACTCCCAAAAACTAGCATGGAGGTAGTAATACACATCACTCATGCTGCCCAGGGGGGGTTTCACTGTGGTCAGGAGCTCCACATGTTGTTCCATTTGCTATACTAACTTTTTTTCCATAGAATCACTAGAACAGGCTTCCCCATTCAAATTCAACAAGTCTGCAATTGGTGGACCAGTTGCCATTTTGAGGGGTTTCATCCTGAGCAAGAACAAACCGGGATAGTTTTGTTCCTGCTCCTTATTTGATAGGATTTTCTGGTTCCGGCCTCAGAGGCCATGGGTGGAGTTTGTAAATGCATTTGCCACTGATTGGTGAACATTATTAATACTTCAGGTAAGCACCTGGAACACATGCCAAAAATGTTTGAAAAGACAAAATGCGTAAAGTGCTCAAATGCATCCATTGTAACTCCTGTGGATCCCAGGAAGAGTAGCTGCTGCATTTGCAACAGCTCAAGGGGATCCTAATAAACGTTACAAGCCTGCCCCCCTTCGAAGCTTGCTCGGTCCTGTGTGGCTCAGTTGGTAGAACATGGCGCTTGCAACACTAGGATCGTGGGTTTCGATTCCTGCAGGGGCCACCCATATGAAAAATGTATACATGCACTACTGTAAGTCACTTTGGATAAAAGTGTCTGCTATATGCCATATATTATAATAAATTAAATTGCTGTATTTCCTCAGTTCCAATTCCTGGTCATTGTAATTGAAAAGCATCCTCCTGTTACCTTTGACAGGTTGGTTAGTCTGTTGTAAAGATGTTCACCCTTTTTGATGGCAAAACAATACATTTATTCCTATAACTATGTGATTAAATCCCTAAAGGGGACTTGGCAAGTTTAGCTAGTTGCTCTGTGCCGTTCTTCTCTTCTTGTGTAGCCGTGTGGTTTCCATGGACCGTTACTGCAGCCTAGTGTTCCTACGTTGAAATACATCTCTCCCAGGGATGGTTAGGTTTGTGACTGTGACAAAGCCTCTCACACAAACCCCGTTAAGCATGTTACTACCTTGAACCTTCTTCTTTTGCATCCCCTGGTGATTGCGCCTTGTTGTGCGTTTTGTTAAAATGGGTTCAGAAGATTAGTAAAGGCATGGTATGCCTAAATGTCACAAATAAATGTGGGGTACGATGCCCTAATACAGTAGCCCTATATTGAAAATATAGTATACAAAAATGAGTGACACAGAACTCTGAGGTACACTGGGGGCCAAAGGTTTGGAATATTACTCATTCAAGGGTTTTCTTATTTTTTTTTATGTTGTGAAGACATCAAAACTATGACATAACACATATGGAATCATGTAGTAACCAAAAAAGTAGCCACCCTTGGCCTTCATGACAGCTTTGCACACTCTTAGAATTATCTCAATCAGCTTCACCTGGAATGCTTTTCCATCAGTCAAATTTGGACTTCAGACCAAAGGACAAATTTCCACCGGTCTAATGTCCATTGCTTGTGTTTCTTGGCCCAAGCAAGTCTCTTCTTCTTATTGGTGTCCTTTAGTAGTGGTTTCTTTGCAGCAAGGCCTGATTCACACAGTCTCCTCTGAACAGTTGATGTTTATGTGTCTGTTACTTTATTTATTTGGGCTGCAATTTTGAGGCTGGTAACTCTAATGAACTTATCCTCTGCAGCAGAGGTATTTCTGGGTCTTCCATTCCTGTGGCGGTCCTCATGAAGCTGGTTGAGAGAATACGATGAGTGTGCAAAGCTGACAAGGCAAAGGGTAGCTACTTTGAAGAATCTCAAATATAAAATATATTCTGATTTGTTTAACACTATTTTTGGTTACTACATGATTCCATATGTGTTATGTCATAGTTTTGATGTCTTCTACAATGTAAAAAATTGTGCAAATAAAGAAAAACCCTTGAATGAGTAATGTTCCAAACTTTTGGCCCCCAGCGTATGAACAGCGGGTGAAATAAGTATTGAACACGTCACAATTATTCTCAGTAAATATATTTCCAAAGGTGCTATTGACATGAAAGTTTTACCAGATGTTGGTAACAACCCAAGTAATCCATACATACAAAGAAACCAAAACAAATAAGTTCAGAAATTAAGTTGTGTAATTATGTGAAATGACACAGGGAAAAAGTATTGAACACATGAAGAAAGGGAGGTTCAAAAAGGCATGGAAAGCCAAGACAACAGCTGAAAACTATCAGTAATTAAAAAGCAATCCAGCCCCCTGTCAGTACAAATTAATATCAGCTGGTTCAGTCCCAACTGATGGCCTACAAAAAGGTCTCATTGCCAAGGTGTCACACAAGACACATCTCATGATGGGTAAAAGCAAAGAGCTGTCTCAAGACATTCGCAACCTAATTGTTGCAAAACATAATGATGGCATTGGTTATAGGTGCATTTCTAAGCTTCTGAATGTTCCAGTGAGCACTGTTGGGGCCATAATACGGAAGTGGAAAGAATCATTTCACCATAAATTTGCCTCGACCAGGTGCTCCTCGCAAGATTTCTGACAGAGGAGTGAAAAGAATAATCAGAAGAGTTGTCCAAGAGCCAAGGACCACTTGTGGAGAGCTTCAAAAAGACCTGTAATTAGCAGGTACTGTTGTCTCAAAGAAAACATTAAGTAATGCACTCCACCGCCATGGCCTGTATGCACGCTCACCACACAAGACTCCATTGCTGAAAAAAAAGCATGTTGAAGATCGTTTAAAGTTTGCTGCACAACATTTGGAAAAGCCAGTGAAATACTGGGAGAATATAGTGTGGTCAGATGAGAGCAAAATTGAACTGTTTGGATGTCATAATACACAACATGTTTGGAGGAGAAATGGCACTGCACATCACCCTAAAAACACCATACCAACAGTGAAGTTTGGAGGTGGGAACATCATGGTGTGGGGCTGCTTTTCAGCAAATGGTACTGGCAAACTTCACATAATTGAAGGATGAATGGGCAAATTTACGAGGAGCACCTGGTCGAGGCAAATTTATGGTGAAATGATTGTCTTTCCACTTCCGTATTATGGCCCCAACAATGCTCACTGGAACATTCAGAAGCTTAGAAATGCGCCTATAACCAATGCCATCATTTATGTTTTGCAACAATTAGGTTGTGAATGTCTTGAGACAGCTCTTTGCTTTTACCCATCATGAGATGTCTTGTGTGACACCTTGGCAATGAGACCTTTTTGTAGGCCTTCAGTTGGGACTGAACCAGCTGATATTAATTTGCACTGACAGGGGGCTGGATTGCTTTTTAATTACTGATAGTTTTCAGCTGTTGTCTTGGCTTTCCATGCCTTTTTGAACCTCCCTTTCTTCATGTGTTCAATACTTTTTCCCTGTGTCATTTTACATTATTACACACAACTTAATTTCAGAACTTATTTGTTTTGGTTTCTTTGTATGTATGGATTACTTGGGTTGTTACCAACATCTGGTGAAACTTTCATGTCAATAGCACCTTTGGAAATATATTTACTGAGAAATGGTGACGTGTTCAATACTTATTTCACCCACTGTATATATGTATTAACTGTTAATATTTTGAATTAGCAAAACAGTTCATAATTAAAACAAGAACATTATAGTTCATTCATATTGCCTAACAGCCATGCCTTATCTTTGCAGATAATGAATCCCAATTTTATACAAGAAGGTAAGATTAACTATCAGAAAATATACGCTTACATTTAAATGCATGAGTGAAATCAATAATCATAAAATTACTGATATTTCATGCATCCTTCTGTCTGGTTGCGTCTCATGGCACCCTATTTCCTAATAGTGCACTACTTCTCACCAGAGCCCTATGAGCCCTGGTCAAATGTAGGGCCCTGGTCAAAAGTAGTGCACTATATTGCGTATATTTGCTGTTAGAATCATGTGGTGTGGTTAGCTGACACTGCTGTGTGTATTTAGTGGCTCCAGAGTTCCTGATCCCACTAGCTGATGTGACGTGTGCGTTTGGGGAGACGGTGGTCCTATGCTGCAAAGTGTGTGGACGTCCCAAACCCAACATCACTCTGAAAGGACCCGATCAGAACCCGGTTGTCAACAACAGCAGGTTCACTATAAACATTAGGTAAAGGAACTATAAGATTTCTAGTTACAATACGGTCTTGATGATCACAAGGAAATCGAAACGTTGGATGCCGCCAGCGGAGGAAGACATCAGAGGACAGGCTCGTAGTAATGGCTGAAATAGAACACATGGAAATCAGAAGCGTTTGATACCGTTTCATATATTCCATTCCAGCCAGTACTATGAGCCTGTCCTCTGATGACTTCCAACACTGGCGGCATCCAATATCTGATTCTTACTAATTAATGGAAGTGCATGCCCAAATTCCTCAAACCTAGTAAGAGCAGGAAGTGAGATGAAAGAAACGTCAGTTAGACATCTCCAGAGATACTTACAGAATTATCTTCCTATTGGATGAATCATTGCTTAAAGGTAATGTTTGTGGCCTAATCCCATGTTAAATCCATTGTCTGCCTTCCAACTGCTTCAATTCCCTATGTAGTCCACTACTTTTGACCAGTAGTGCACTATATACAGTGTGTAAGGAATAGGGTGCCATTTGTGACGCATCCCTAGGTAGACTAAACACATGTTGCTGGAGGAATAACATGAACTTTAGATGGAGCTCGGTAAAAGGTGCGATCAGCAAAAGCAGATTCAAATGTAGCATATTTTGTTTCTGGAGAGAGGTCGTTCTATTCTCGTCAAACAATCACACCTACTCTCTTCTTTTCTGTCCTTGTCTCCAGGGATACGGGCGACATTCTGCTGAAGATCTGTAACCTGATGCCCCAGGACACTGGCATCTACACCTGTGTGGCCATCAACGACCATGGCACTGCCTCCTCCTCCGCCTCCATCAAAGTACAAGGTGAGAACAGGGGATATGGATGGATGGATGGAGGGATGGGGGTGGGGTTTCGAGAGGCTCTTCGTTAGCTTGGTCAAGCATACTGACCACTGCACTCACGTTTCGTTTCACTCCAGAACGCGAGATCAGGCTCCTTTCACAAGGCTAGCTCTCCATGGCCATTGAGACTGATGTTGGGCTCATGTCTGTTTTCAGGTATTCCAGCAGCACCTGCGAGGCCGGTGGCCCAGGAGGCCAGTAGCAATGCAGTGATCGTCCACTGGCTCCCCCCAGCCAGCTCCGTTAACTGTGCTGTGTCTAGCTACACAGTGGAGTACAGGCAGGAAGGTACAGTAGACCCGTCTCTCTTCTGGCTCCGGGGTGAAGTTTCCCCTAGGTACAGATCCAAATCAGCGTCCCCAAATCTTAACCTTAAAGCTGCAATATGTAACTTTTTGGGCAAATGTGCATAGAAATGTGTGTTATAGATCTGTCATTCTCATATGTAAATATTATAATTTTATAAACCAGTAAATGGCTAAACTGAACCAATATCAACATCTAGAACAACTTCACCTTATACCTATCTTCCACTTTCCAAAGCATAAGCCACAGACAGTCACCTGTGATCTTTGAACTATGACCTAACCTCTCATCCTCTTCTCTGCAGACTCCCTGGTGTGGCAGCAGTCGGTGGTCTCCACAGTAGATGTGTGTGTGAAAATTGAAGATCTCATTCCTGGGGGGCACTACCAGTTCCGGGTCAGTGCCAGTAACCCCTGGGGTATCAGTCCACCCAGCGAGCCCTCCAACATGGTAACCCTGCCCAGCGGGAGTGAGTTAAATCCATCTACACACTACAAGCAGGGAGGGAGTAATGCTATACCTAGACTATGGATGCATCCCAAATGGCACCCTATTCCCTATATAGTGCACTACTGTTGACCAGGGCCTAGGTGCCTGCTCCTAGAATGCATACCAAATAGCAACCTATTCCTTATAGTGCACTGCTTTTTATGGTAAAAATAGGGTGCCATTTTGGAAGCGGAGTCTCACAATTTGGCTTTTTTTTTTGCGATTTTGAGAGGTCCTCAAGGATATGTTACTGTATGTATGTAGCTACAATGTAAATATTGACTAATGAAATGTTCAATTTGTTTTCTTTCTATTCTAAGCTTCCACATATGATGGAACGAGCATTCAGTGGAAAGACAACTTTGAATCGACTTTCACAGAAATTTGTGAGATCGGACGGTAAATCGCAGTTTTAAAGTAGCCTACCATAATTGTTTTAAGTTTTTTTTATTGGGATTTTTCACACAGATGTCATACAAATTCTCATAAAGGCTAACTGCAGCAGTTTAATAGGTACAATAATTACATTTTTTACGTGTTACAACTATTCCTACTCCACTCCTTCAGGGGCCGATTCTCTGTAGTGCGAAAGTGTCTGAACAAGGCCAGTAAGAAGGAGGTGGCTGTGAAGTACATCACTAAGAAGATGCAGAAGAAGGAGCAGGTGGCCCACGAGGCGGACATCTTATGCCACATCCAGCATCCTCAGCTGGTGTCTCTGACTGACACCTATGAGTCCCCCACCTCCCTTATGCTGGTCTTCGAGCTGTAAGGAACTGATTCTCAATTCCTCTTTCCTCGCATCCGCTCTCCTCACCTCCTTTTCAAAATAGTTTGGAGAACCAGGTCCGGGTGGAGGGACTTTTGACCTGGTCTTCCAATATGATTGAGAAGGAGGCGAGGAGAGCGGATGTGAGGAATCAAGAAAATATTAATTGAGAAAGAGGGATGTATTATTGTTTTTGCTTTTTGCCAACTCCTCTCTGCTTGTGGCATGACAATCCTAGAGTTGGACCCAGGCTAGGGATTATAACCTTCACTTGGCTTTGTTAGTTAACACAGTCATTGTCTGCTTCCCAAATGTCACCCTATTCCCATAGTGCACTAATTTTAACCAGAGACCTATGGGCCATGGTCAAAGTAGTACATTGTATAGGGACTAGGGCCATTTGGGATGGACATGTAGTGTCTTAGTGTGGTCTGAATGAATATTTGTCTCATGTTGTTTCCAGGCTAGAGGACGGGAGACTGCTGGACTACCTGGTTGCCCATGATGAGCTGATGGAGGAGAAGGTGGCCTTCTTTGTGAAGGACACCTTAGAGGCATTGCAGCACCTCCACACCTGCAGAGTGGTACATCTAGACCTAAAGGTGAACACAAAGCACACATCTGTACCACTGCTAAGGACATATGGTGCATATACAATGTTATTAAAGGGACATTACACTTTCAATGTTTTCAGACCTCGAAAGTGGTATAACGTCAAGATGAAACCATGCTCTTTCTATGACATAGACTGACCAGGTGAATCTAGGTGAAAGCTTTGATTCCTTATTGATGTCACCTGTTAAATCCACTTCAAGCATTGTGAAGGGGAGGAGACAGGCTAAAGAATGATTTTTAAGCCTTGAGACAATTGAGACATGGATTGTGTATTTGCCATTCAGAGGGTGAATGGGCAAGACAAAATATTTAAGTGCCTTAGAACAGAGCATGGTAGTAGGTGTCAGGTGCACCGGTTTGAGTGTGTCAAGAATTGCAACGCTGCTGGGTTTTTCACGCTCAACAGTTTCCCATGTGTATCAAGAATGGTCTACCACCCAAAGGACATCCAGCCAACTTGACACGACTGTGGGAAGCATTGGAGTCAACATGGGCCAGCATCCCTGTGGAACGCTTTAGACACCTTGTAGTCCATGCCCCAACGAATTGAGTCTGTTCTGAGGGCAGAAGGGGGTGCAACTCAATATTATGAAGATATTTCAAATGTTTTGTACACTCAGTGACAAGTTCATGGCGCCGACAGACATGGCAGCTCTCCTTCTAGGTCCTCCTTGTTTTTTGTGTTAGTTCTTATATTATTAGCCCAAAATGTTTTTTGTGTTACTACATACAGCCGGAAAGAACTTTTGGATATCAGAGCGGCGGTAACTCACCAGCATTATGACCAGGAATACGGCTTTCCCGAATTGGATATACATAGACATGGAATCACTAGTCACTTTAATAATGTTTAGATACTGCTTTACTCACTTCATATGTTTATACTGTATTCTATTATATTGTATTTTAGTCTATGCCACTCTGACATTTATATATTTCTTAATTCCATTCTTTTACTTTTAGATTTGTGTGTATTGTGGTGTCTTGTTAGATACAGTGGCAAGAAAAAGTATGTGAACCCTTTGGAATTACCTGGATTTCTGTATAAATTGGTCATAACATTTGATCTGATCATTTGATCTGATCTAATTCACCACAATAGACAAACACAGTCTGTTTAAACTATTAACACACAAACAATTATACGTTTTCATGTCTTTATTGAACACACCGTGTAAACATTCATAGTGCAGGGTGGGAAAAGTATGTGAACCCTTGGATTTAAATACTGGTTGACCCTCCTTTGGCTACAATAACCTCAACCAAATGTTTTCTGTAGTTGCGGTTTAGACTTGCACAACGGTCAGGAGGAATTTTTGACCATTCCTCTTAACGGTTCAGCAATATTCTTGGGATATCTGGTGTGAACCGCTCTCGAGGTCAATGCACGCTTAACCTGGAAGCCAGCCGCACCAATGTGTCGGAGGAAACACCGTACACCTGGCGACCGTGTCAGCGTGCATGAACCCGGCCCGCCACAGGAGTCGCTACAGCGCGATGGACAAGGACATCCTGGCCGGCCAAACCCTCCCCTAACCCGGACGGCGCTCGGCCGATTGTGCGTCACCTCATGGGTCTCCCGGTCGCGGCCGGCTGCGACACAGACGGGGCTCGAACCTGCATCTGTAGCAACACAGCAATGCCTTAGACCACTGCGCCACTCGGGAGGGCCCAGGTGCCCTTTTGTGCACTGGGAAGCAGTGGCTTCGTCTGTGGTGTCCTTCCATGACACCACCTTTCTTGTTTAAAGTTTTATGTATCGAAGACTTGTCAACAGAGATGTTTGCATGTTCCAGAGATTTCTGTACGTCTTTAGCTGACTCTAGGATTCTTCTTAACCTCATTGAGCATTATGCGCTGTGCTCTTGCAGTCATCTTTACAGGATCGCCACTCCTAGGGAGAGTAGCAACAGTGCTGAACTTTCTCCATTTACAGTATAAACAATTTGTCTTAGTGTGGACTGATGAACATCAAGGCTTTTAGAGATACTTTTGTAATCCTTTCCAGCTTTATACAAGTCAAAATTCTTAATATTAGGTCTTCTGAGATCTCTTTTCTTCTAGGCGTGGTTCATATCAGGTAATGCTTCTTGTGAATAGCAAACTCACATTTTGTGAGTTTTTTTTTTTTAGGGCAAGGGCAGCTCTAACCAACATCTCCAATCTCATCTCATTGATTGGACTCCAGGTTAGCTGACTCCTGACTCCAATTAGCTTTTGGAGAAGTCATTAGCCTAAGAGTTCACATACATTTTCCAACCTACACTGTGAATGTTTAAATGATGTATTCAATATAGACAAGAATAATACATTAATTTGTGTCTTATTAGTTGAAGCACACTGTTTTTCCATAACATCTATCAAATGTTATGACCAATTAATGCAGACATCCAGGTAATTCCAAAAGGTTCAAATACTTCGCAGGTTCAAACACAACCATTTCGCTACACCTGCAATAATATTTGCTAAATGTGTGTATATTACAAATAAAATTTGATTTTAATGCCTCCACCCAAATTAATGGAAATTAGTAAACTTTTGAGGTCTGAAAACATCTGACAAACTTTCCCTGATCTTGGTCATATCCATTTACAAATGTGTTCCTGTCTTGTGTGTCCTTAGCCTGAGAACCTTCTGGTGGATCTCCACGTGCCTGTTCCCTGCATTAAGCTCATAGACTTTGGTGATGCGGTCCAGGTTTCTGGCCACCGTTATGTCCACCTGCTCCTGGGAAACCCAGAGTTTGCTGCTCCAGAGCTGATCCAGGGTACCCCGGTGTCGCTGAGCACGGACGTGTGGAGCGCCGGCGTCCTGGCCTACGTCATGCTGAGCGGCGTCTCGCCCTTCCTGGACGAGAGCCTGGAGGAAACGTGCGTCAACATTTGCAAGCTGGACTTCTGCTTCCCCGAGGACTACTTCCAGGGAGTGAGCCAGGCGGCCCGGGACTTCATAAGCTCTACCCTGCAGCAGGACCCCAGGAAGAGGCCCAGTGCCACCACCTGTCTCCAGCACCCGTGGGTGGGCGCCCCCAGTGGAGACTACTCCAAGAACCCACTGGACACTGGTCGCCTGGCCTCCTTTATCGACAGACGGAGGCAGCTGCACGATGTGCGCCCCGTCACCAACATCAAGGGACTGGTAACCAGTAGCATGGGACACACCCTATGAATACAACACACAGGTGGAATGAAAACATACTGCAAGCAGTACTACAGGACTCTGCCATTGAAACATGGTTCCTCATGAAAATGTAACTCTGGATAGTGGATAATAACTTGTCTGAAAAATGTTATGTGGATATCATGTCTGTGTTCAAAATGCCAGTAGACAAGACATTGGCATTTGATTCATTGAGATGTTTCAGAGCTGTAGTATAGCCATACTACTCTTGTTGTGTCCATATATTGTAAATGCCAACATTTCTAAATATCATCCTAAACATTTATAACTATCAGAGAAAGATTTATGAGAGGTAGTATAACTGTTGAATGTAATTTATTGTAGAACGTGGTTAACCCCCCCAAGGAACTCAGTCCGGCTTTAAACTTACTCTTGTTGTAATAGTAGAATGCACAAGGTGCATTTTCAAAATTTGGTAGTGCATCATCAGTTCCTCTTGTCATGTTAGTTATTGCATACCTTAGAGAGCTATTTATAACTTGTCAGAAATGTCCAGATCAACTAGTCCATGTCAGCTAATGTTTTTATATTTAGTTTTTTTTAGCCTATAGATATTGTTGTAATTTTTTTGTCACTCAAATATCAATGGCAAAATGTATAGAATTGAAAGAAAAGGAACTTTAAAACTGCATAATTTTCTTTGCACCCCATGACAACATTTTTTGAATTGCAGGAAATAAGCTTTAAACCTACAAAATGCTCTCCACCAACAAGAGGGGTGTGAAGTTTGTCATGAACAGTGCTTGTGCCCATAGAAATAGGGGTCGTGGGATGTTCCCTATTGCTGGGAGAGGGGCCCCGAGTGAAATATTTTAGAGAATGCATGTGTAGATATAGTATAATGCCCATTTTTCCAATTGTCAGGTTTGAGATATGAATGAAAATCTAACAACACGATTGACTTGTCACATCACGTTTTACATGACTTGTCACATCACATTATACATACTTTTTGTGTCCGTACACATCTGTCACCTCCATGATCCTTTCACGTTTATTTTGTTGGTTCACTTATGTTTTTAAGAGACCATTCATAAGACTCGAGTTCAGTTGTAATTGAATGTTCAAAACTACTTATGGAAGGACAGGCTGCAGATTTCGATCCAAATCGGCAGTGCACATAAGTGTTGCATATTTCTGTTCCCAGACCCTAATCGTTTACAACAAATATGAAGTCTTCACATTTGATGAGTGAGTAACTCATTTGTAGTGCTTATTATCCGCCATTTACTCCAAATGACTGAGCACTGATGGGTCTAAAACCCTGATTGAGCACTTAATGGAGTATAGCCTAGTCCCAACAGTGTAGGGTTCGAAAACCCATCCCTTAGTTATTAATTTTTGATGTATTGTTTATTTAAGTATTAGAACTGGTAACTTGATTGATTTTAAGTCTATTTATTTATTCTTATTATGAATGGGTATCTGTTTATAACATTTTGTTACAGCGGCCGCAGAGCATCGTACTTTACACGGGCTGGCTGCAACATGTCATTGATAGGTGTCATTCTGTGACGTGTAGTCACACATGCTGTGTACATCAACAGTCTCTAAGGCTGCATCCTAAATGGCACCCTATTCCCTAAATAGTGCACTACTTTTGACCATGGCCCATAGCACTTGTCAAACAGTACACTATAGGGAATAGGGTGCTATTTGGGAAGCACATTAAGCATTCCTGTGGGTGTGATGTACAGTATGTCGACATTTTTTCTTTATGAACGGTAAAGTATTATGCTGATCTGAATGGCAATGAAATGGCAACTCATAAACAACCATAAAACCATATGTACATATCTAACAAAACACAAAGCTGATAGTATGCTCCATGGTACAGTGCTTCAAACCTATTACTACCTAAAACTGAGTGGTAAAATGCTTACGATGTTCTTCAAAACATGTGTACATAATTTAATGTGCTATAGCAGATCATTGTACATAATTATGTGTGTACAAAAGATACATACCAGGCATATCCTTTCTTACACCACATGGGCTGTTTGTTTGTTACTGAATGTTTAATAATAAAAAGTGCTTATTTCTAAACTTGTCCTTTGTTGTTTTAAATCTGCAGGAGTCATTTTATGCAAGATGTGCTTGCTTCAATATAAGCATGGCACTTTCATGACTAACATTAAAATGATCATAAAAGGTAGATGGAAAAAATCGTCCCTTTCTGAAACAAAAATTTCCACATTGGTGCGGTTGGCTTCTGGGTTAAGCGGGCAGGTGTCAAGAAGTGCGGTTAGGCGGGTCATGTCTCAACCTTCGCCTCCCGAGCAAGTTGGGGGGTTGCAGCGATGAGACAAGATCGAAAAAGGGGGAGAAATAATTTCAGGCTCTTGAAATAGCATGTTTACCCTTTACGTGTTGTTGTTATTATTATAGGCGTTATAATCCATTCATAAAATGTATTTTAAATAATACAGTATATTATTATGCTTGCTTTATAGACCGCTTTCAACAACTACCGGTGACATTGTGGTCAATTGCTTTTATGTAAACTATCTAGCATTATAACTTTGTGTAAGGCTTTATTCCATAAACAATGTGATATATTATTCTGTCAAAATGCCAATGTGTGACATTAGGTCAAAATTTCTAAATTTTTTGTGAACGTATTTTCATGTATAGTACAGCAATTTAAGTGAATAAACATAGGCCAAACATAGTTTACTGTATTTATTCAAATACAATTTAAACATGTAAAACTCTAATTTAAGTGCCTTAAAATACCTTAATTTCAAATAGTAAAATATGTGAAATGTACATTCCATTCAGTGTAATTGGGTTCATACCGTAGCAGGATTGTTTTGTCAACAATTTGACCAATAAACATTCTACAAACAGCAATATTTATAAACACACAAAAAAAGCTTTAACAACAATATAGCTGTGAGCAGCAATGGACGGGGTTCACAGGATGACAGAAAGAACATAAGATCAGTTGCATAACAAAGCAAGCACTCTATCATGTAGGGACTATCGTCCTTTATGTGCAGTCATGAGTCAAAATAAACGTACACATGTTATTCAATCATTTCATCCAAACAACTCGCACGCGTCAAAGGGATTCTGCATAGCTAGGTGCTAAAATACATCTTGAAAGATGAATGAGGTCCACACTCCAGTCCAGTTGGTGGCAGTAATGGACCTTAAAGTTAGTTGCCAACTGCCATTTAAAATACACAGAACTTGGTTCTATTTTTGTCACACCCTGATCTGTTTAACCTGTCTTGTGCTTGTCTCCACTCCCCACCAGGTGTCTCCTATTTGTTCCCATTATCCCCTGTGTATTTATACTTGTGTTTTCTGTCTGTCTGTTGCCTTTTCGTCTTGTCTCGTCAAGCCTACCAGCGTGTTTTTCCGTATTCCTGTTTTTCTAGTCCCTGTTTTCTAGTTCTCCCGGTTCCAACAATTTTCTGCCTGCACTGACCCTGACCCCGCTTGCCATACCATTCTGCCTGCCCTGACCTCGAGCCTGCCTGCCGTACTGTACCATCTGATTCTGGTTTACAAAAGGGCCAGAACTGGTTTACAAACTTCTGCCTGTCCTTGACCTGCCTTTTGCCTGCTCCTTGTCTATTAATACATGTCAGAGACTCGAACCATCTGCCTCCTGTGTCTGCATTTGGGTCTCATCCTGTGTCGTTATAATTTTAGATGCTTGACGCGCTGCAAGCCCCGCCTCTCCCTTCTACTCATTGGTTTTAGGAGCCGGTTCGGTCAGCATGTTAGTGTAACGTGCAAATAATGAGTTGCTAATAGTTTCCTTGCTTTTGAGTTATCTATACCAAATTCAGTGTGGTTCATCTTACAGACGTCCATGATAGCGATGACACGTTTCAAAGTTGGTAAGCCACTGTGGGGTGGATTTAGGGATTTAAATGGGCATGTAAAATCAGATTTTCTCAAACTACGTTAAGACGTACCATGGGCCTACATTCCAAATTTGGTGTCATTTAGTCATATGGTTGATGAGAAGAAGATTTTTGAAGTATTGTTTTGCATGGCCATCTATGAATGCTTTAGCATCATTTTCTGAAACTCTTTAGGGACTATTGTAATGACTCCAAAGTACCAAATGTGACACCACCTGGTTTTGGTCTTAGGTAGCAAAATTTGAATTTCTGTTTTTTACATTGGATAAAAGTAGAGACTCAGAGATACCAAATGGTATATCATACACTGAATTTGTTAGGAACAATGGGAAAGTAATTCTACATTGAAAGTTGATAAACTTGTAAACTCACTTCTGAGAAAATTGCATTTTAGGGTTGTGGTAGCTACTGAATAGCTCTTATTTGTCTACACCCATTCAGCATTGTTCACACACTTGACGCTCTAGCCGATGATTTGTTTACCTCTGGATAACATGAAAACAGCCTAAGATTTTCACTACGCTTTTACTGACACCAGCCATATTCAACAGGTGTTGTACACTTTAGCTTAAGACATGTAGCTAGCTAGCTAAGTAAACAATGAACCTAGCTAGGTAAACAACATGTAAGACCACACACATCACGTTAGCTAACGAGCCAGCCAGTGAACGTTAACTAGCTAAACAACAATGAACAGTGCCAAATCATGTCGTTACTACCCTGCATATGAATAACAACGTCATACGCGCAACGTTAGCTAGGGAGCCAGCCAGCTAATGTTAGCTAACAGAACACTTTAGCTTGAGACATGTAGCTAGCTAGCTAGGTAAACAATGAACCTAGCTAGGTAAACAAAATGTAAGACCACACACGTCACATAATGTTAGCTAACAAGCCAGCCAGCTAACGTTAGCTAGTTAAACAACAGTGAATAATAACTTCATTCACGATACATGATACATAGAGCGGCAGAATGAATAAGTATAGAAATACAAGATGTCTGGAGTGCAATAAAGCTATAAAAAGACATTGCATAGTATGGGTGGTTGGCTGAATATGTATACTATACATTGGTGGATGTTGGATGGTTAACTATACTATACAGGTCGATGGCAGAGAAATACTAGCTAAAAATGTGTATGATATGAGCGAGGGTAATAATAGTTTACTTAATAGACAGACTGGTTAAATGAACAGGTAAGTGAATATTTTGCATGGTTAAATTAGCTGTACAGGTAAATATACAGTTATATTTACAGGTAAGTGAATACTTGCATGGTTACATAAACTGTACAGGTAAATGACAGGAAGAGATACTTAAATAGCTAA
Source organism: Thymallus thymallus (assembly GCA_023634145.1). NCBI lineage: Eukaryota > Metazoa > Chordata > Actinopteri > Salmoniformes > Salmonidae > Thymallus > Thymallus thymallus. Next base: position 25,354,992 of record CM042408.1, on the reverse strand, counting down.
ATGTGTGTAAAATGCAGTCCATAGTGCGCAGGGTTTAATTACAGATAACTGCACGTATTGCACATTCGATATACTAAAAGCAATGAGAAAAGATACAACTGACAGGATACTAATATGCATTCCTGAGTGAATGACTACGTAAGTTAAGTCCAAGAATTACTTGCAATATTGCACATGATATGATATAACAACTGTACATGAGTATGTATATACAGACCTGAATGAATAAATAGGTCCTGAGTGAATGAGTGATTACGGATCAGAGTTACTCACGGATGGATGCACAAATTGTTAAACTAGGTCCTAACACAACCGTTCCAGGTCTGTGTTGCCGACGGCACGGCACCCCAGTTAGGCATTAAATAGTCTAATAGCCGCCGGCAGGAAGATAGATAGATAGATAGATAGATAGATAGATAGATAGATAGATACTTTATTGATCCAAATTTCATTGTCAAGCAGCTACAACAAAACACAGGGCAGGTGCAAAATGCCACAACGAAAGTACACAAAAGACAGATACACGGTACATGATACATAGAGCGGCAGTATGAAAAAGTATAGAAATACAAGATATCTGGAGTGCAAAAAAATAAAAGCTATAAAAAAGACATTGCATAGTATGGGTGGTGCTACAGGACCTCCTGTAGCACTCTCTGGCACACCGTGGTGGGATCAGTCTGTGACTGAAGGTGCTCCTCTGCGTCATAACCATGGCATGCAGAGGGTGGGTGACGTTGTCCATGATGGCCAGCAGTTTGGCCAGGATCCGTCTCTCCGCCACCTCCTTTAGAGTGTCCAGGCTCATCCCCAGGACAGAGTTAGCCTTCCTGATCAGCTTATTTACCCGAGAAGAAACACCGGCTTTAATGTTGGTTCCCCATCACACCACTGCAAAAAATATGGCACTGGCCACCACAGACTGGTAGAAGGTATGCAGTAGTTTACTGCACACTTTGAAGGACCTGAGCCTCCTCAGAAAGTAGAGTCGGCTCTGGCCCTTTTTGTACAGGGCCCCGGTGTTACCAGCCCATTCCAGCCTGTAGTCAATATGGACTCCCAGGAACTTGTATGACCCAACCATTTCCACATCCATCCACTGTATAGGGACTGCAGTCAGTTGTGCCTTGGTTCTCCTGAAGTCCACCACCATCTCCTTTGTTTTGCTTATGTTGAGCTGAAGGTGGTTCTGCTCACACCACAACACAAAGTCACTGATTGTGCTCCTGTACTCCTCCTCCTGCCCACCCCTGATGCACCCTACAATTGCGGAGTCATCCGAGAACTTCTGTAGGTGGCATGTTTCAGAGTTATATCTGAAGTCCGAGGTGTAGAGGGTGAACAGGAAGGGGGACAGGACTAATCCCTGGGGGGTCCCTGTGTTGCTCACTGCCCGTTCTGACACACAGCTCTGTAGTCGCACAAATTGTGGCCTACTGGTCAGGTAGTCCGTGACCCAGGAGACTAAGGGTGCTTCCACTTTCATCCTCTTCATCTTCTCACCCAGTAGCAGGGGCTGAATGGTGTTGAAGGCACTGGAGAAGTCAAAAAACATAACCCTCACAGTGCAACCTGCGTTGTGCAGGTGAGAATAGGCCCTCTGCAGAAGGTAGATGATAGCATCATCCACCCCGATGTTGTGCTGGTATGCGAACAGCAGGGGGTCCAGTGATGTACACACCAGGGGTCTGAGGTGAGCGGGATGTTAGCGCTACAGGTCTGAAGACATTTAGGACAGTGGGGTGTGTCTTCTTGGGCACTGGGACGAGGCAGGATGTTTTCCACAGCACAGGGACCCTTTCTAGGCTCAGGCTAAGGTTGAAGGGACGCTGGAGTATTCCACACAGTTGGTCAGCACAGACCCTAAGCACCCTTGGGCTGATGCCATCAGGGCCTGCCGCTTTTCACTGATGTAGTCTCTCTGCCTCAGCTTGTCCTCCATTTTTTCCTTATACCCTTTCTTCCCCTCAGCAATCCGCATCTTCAGCTCCCTCTGGACGCAGGTGTTTTCTCCATCTCTTTACCTATCATACTCTAATTCCACAGATTTCAAAACTCAATCCTCCAGAAAGTGGAGAGTAACACTTATGCAGCTCCACTACACATTTTTTAAAAAGCTGCATTCAACAGTATTACCAACACAGACTGGGCTCAAATAGACAGAAGCCTTCTATATGGCAGACCAATCCAAACTCCGGTCTCGGCATGTCCAGCCCACTCATTATCTCAGCCAATCATGGCTAGTGGGAAGGTTGCTGTCTTTTTCTGTGGCTTCACCAACAGGGCTCGTAATTTAACAATTGTATTCGTATTTACAGATACCATACAAGTTTGTTATTAAAGGACATGAAAGTTCACATGTTCCAGAAGGCATTTCTGTCAAAAAACGCATTTTGATAAAAAATAAAAAATTCAAATGGCTCTCCTGTGAAGTCGTGACTTGCGACATACGCTTAGTTTCATGAAACGGGTCACAAATTTGGAGTGAATCTGACATAGTCCATGAGAAGATGTTTTAGGTATTAGCATTACACAATCAAAAAAGTGAATTGTTAATAGATTCTTTATTTTTTAAGATAGTTGATAGGCCATTGTGAGGTGGATATACAAAGGATTTCAGTAGACACGTAAAGTCAAATTTCATGATTTATCAATGGCTCAGCCATCTCTTAACTAATCCCTTAGACTTTCTCAAACTAGGTTAAGAGGTGTACCATGGGCATAGATAATGAATATGGTGGTGTTATTTGGACTTATGGTTAACGAGAATACGTTTTTCAAAGGTTTTCCAAAATGTCCAAGATGGAGGAAGATTTATCCTGACAGACCTTATGTGTCCTTGAGGCATATTTGTTCAGCATGAGAAGAGACACCTACACAAAGTTTCAAAGTCTCTAGGTCAAGTAGGGTGGTGCATATTAGGGTTTAAGTGAGACTGCTTATAACAGTACCACCTATAGGCCAATCGGTGGCATTCTTTTTGACCAAGTTATTCATGGCCTCTAGTTTCAGCGTGCCAAATTATTTAAAAAAAAGTTACCAATCTATGCTTGATTATACAAAAAAATAAAAATATAAGAACAATAATGTTTCACAGCTTTGCTGTGAACCCCTAACATCTGTGTTTGTCCGCGTTCGTCTGCATACTCCATGGTGCGCATGGTGATTTTGTTTATCCCCACCAGACGCGATCATGACACAGGATAAAATATCAAATTCAACTGTGAATCAATTATATTAATTTTAGGGCAGGTCGAAACACACATTAAACATTCATGGACATTTAGATAGCTAGCTGTGGACCATAAGCATATCAGGTCAAGCAACAACCCATGTTCATCTCCCAGAAAAAACGAGCTGTTGCAAGCTAGTTTTTCCTGGGAGATGAACATGGGTTGTTGTTTTACCTGATATCCTTATGGTCTTCTTTTTAGAATTTTTACCCTGAGTCGTACAAAATCATGTTTCTCTACTCCAACGATTAATCCACAGATAAAATGGGAAACCTAGTTTGTTTTTAGTTAGTTATCTTTAATTAATATATCCTTGTGTCAATTTACACACAGCTCTGACACACAGACACTTACAACACCAGACATGCCACCAGGGGTCACAGTCCCTAAATCCAGAACAAATTCAAGAAAGTGTACAGTATTATATAGTCATTATTTTTTACCTAGATATGTTGTGTGAATTTATATTGATATGTAGGCTATGTGGGACGTTTTTAAATTTACAATGTTTGGACTTGTTACAAAAAATAGTATCTATATAGAAAACCCCTTGAATGAGTAGGTGTTCTTAAACTTTTGACCGGTAGTGTATGTAGTTCTATCCTTGAGCTGTCCTTGTTCATTAATGTTGTATTATGTAATGTTTTATGTTTTATGTGGACGCCAGGAAGAGTAGCTGCTGCTTTCACAACAGCTAACAGGGATTACGCAACGTACGCAACGTGGCGGGCGTGGTTTGCTCATGACGATCAATGATTTATAGCATGGCTGGACAAGATTGGCTGGAGCAACGCAATAATATAAAAACGACATGTCCCATAGTTCCACGCGGTATTTCGTTAGCGTTTCGACGAGACGAGGGCATTGGACTAGACGTCTGTCAATCCTATTGATATTAGTAAAAACGTATTGAAAATGGAAAACGTTTGCCTTGAAAGTTTAATCTTAAAGTTGTATGATGTTCAGGCCGTGAAATTTGGAACGTTCACGCTGAAGAGTGGAATAACCTCGCCGATTTATTTTGATCTCAGAGTTATTGTTTCCTACCCATCTCTCATGAACCAGGTTGGTAAACACGTGTTTCCCATGAGTGGCACTGTATTGGAAACAGCACCTACAGTATTTAGTTTGTTGGGAGGCAGTCGAACTAATACATATGTATGATTTGAGTTTATGTTGGAGTTTGTTGGCGTTTGTTTTGCATTTTAGGTGTCAAGTTATCTTTACCAACGCGCCAAAGATGAGGAACTGAAATACAACTCACTGTGTGGTGTACCATACACTGCTTTGCCACTGGCTACAATCATCTGCTCCAAACACGAGTTGCCTATGCTCATCCGAAGAAAAGAAGCCAAAGACTATGGTGCGATTTCATGACTGGTCAAATTTGAATATTCTCATTATGACAGTGTTTTTGCTGCATCCAATCAGTTCAGTCTACGGTTAAAATGCTCTAGTCTAACACTTGCTAGCTAGCTACATTAGATTTCATATCTCTCATCTCAGACATCCATCTCTTGATTCTAGGAACTAAGAAGATTATAGAGGGGACCATTCACCTTGGAGACACGTGTCTGATCATCGAGGATGTAGTGACCAGCGGCAGCAGCGTCATGGAGACGGCCCTGGTGCTCCAGGCGGAGGGGTTAAAGGTCACCGACGCCATAGTGTTGATGGACAGGGAGCAGGGAGGTAGGGCCATGCTGGCCAAGAAGGGCATTACGCTCCACTCCGTCATCTCCATCTCCAAACTCCTCAACGTCCTGCTCCAGGCGGAGCGCATTGATTCTTCTACGGCCCAGAGCGTGCGCAGGTTCATCCAGGAGAACAACACCTACAAGCCCTCTGGGGAGGAGGAGAAGAATGTCCCGCCTGCTAAGAAGCCCAGCAAGCCGGCAGAGCTGAGTTATGGAGACAGGGCCCAGCTCCAAACCACACACCCTCTGGCCGCCCAGCTCTTCAAGCTGATGGAGGAGAAGAAGACCAACCTGTGTGTGTCAGCGGACGTGACCAAATGCGAGGAGCTGCTGCAGCTGGCTGACTCTCTGGGGCCTCAGATGTGTGTGCTGAAGACTCACGTGGACATCCTGCAGGACTTCAGCCCAGCCTTCATCCAGTCCCTCAGGGACATGGCCCTCAAACACAACTTCCTCATCTTCGAGGACCGCAAGTTTGCTGACATCGGGAACACGGTCAAGCACCAGTATGAAGGTGATTAGTGGGCGCACTGATTTTGCATTGCCGTGTGCCCCAGGTGGGTGGAGATTTCACTTTAAGACCAATAGAAGGGTCTTAAATGTGCAAACCCCGCCCACCCGAGGCACTGAGCTGTACAAAACGAATGCACCCATTGTTAAAATGGATGCATTGTCCAACTCCAGCAAATATAGGGCATTGTTTTACTATATTTGTCCCCTAAACCTTTGAAACATGCTTTTGAATCCTAATCCAACCTAATGAATGCCTGGTTGCTATTATTTCTAAGTCTCCTGATTGTTGTGTGTTCCTCTGTATTTCTCAGGTGGGCTCTACCAGATCTCCTCGTGGTCTCATATGGTAAATGCCCATGCGGTGCCAGGCCCTGGGGTGGTAGAGGGGCTCAGTGTGGTGGGCCTCCCACTGGACCGCGGCTGTCTCCTCATAGCTCAGATGAGCTCCCAGGGTTCCCTAGCAACAGGGGACTACACGCAGGCTGTGGTAAGCAAAGTGCTCCAGCCAGCTGTTCATCAGTGAGAATTCCAGGAGAACAGAATGTTCTGTCCCTCTCTCTTATCTCCCACCACCCTTTACAATGTGAAAGCCTGCTACATTTCAGAATGTTTTAATGATGTTTGCATGCCTAGTGTAATTGTTCCATTCCAAAATAGATGAATTCTTCCAGCATCAGGCAGCTTAACTGAAGTACTAGTTGATTACCTTAATGTAATCCTTGAGGATGTAATATGATTGTGTCTGTCATCCCTATAGGTGAAAATGGCAGAGGAGCACTCTGACTTTGTGTTTGGTTTCATCTCTGGCTCTAAGATCTGCAGCAAGCCTGAGTTCCTACATATGACTCCAGGGGTGCAGATGAAGTCAGGAGGTAATACATGCGCTACCTTTTTAACTGTCATTCCTGTCCAGTGTTTAAGAAATGTCCCCCTCGGGTATCAATAAAGTACCTACCTACAACATTCTCAGGCAAATTATTTATTGATGCAATCTCTCCTTGCCACTAGATGGTGCTATTATCCAAGAGATGTAGACTGGGTCACATGTCGTCTTGGTTGTGACTGTATTGGCACCTTATTACCTACATAGTGCACTGCTTTTGACCAGGGCCCAATATAGGTAATAGGGTGCCATTTTTGAATGCAGCTATCCAGATATGTTTTTTTACCTCTTCAGTAACAAACTATAGGGTGGTGTTTTCTTCAGCACACTGTTCATTGAATATCTCCCTCCTTTCTTATTCAGGAGATGGTCTGGGCCAGCAGTACTCCAGTCCTGATGATGTGATCTGTAAAAAGGAGTCTGACGTCATCATCGTTGGCCGTGGTATCCTGGGGGCCTCTGATAGGGTGAAGGCTGCTGCAGAGTACAGAGAGGCAGGCTGGAACGCCTACGTCAAGAGACTCGCCGCATCAAGCCAATGAAAAGTCAAACAATAGGGATGCGTCCCAAATGGACCCCTATTCCCTGTATAGTGCACTACTTTTGACTAGAACCCTAAGGGCCTTGGTCAAAAGTTGTACACTATATAGGGAATAGGTGCCATTTGGGCTACAGACAAAGACTAGAGCAGGTACCGCATAGCTAATGTGAAACCATGATTATTCCCTCCATACAGCTGCAGGGGCCTGTTCTTACTCTTATAGCCGTTTGTTCTAATCCTTGCTTGCTAAATCAACCGAACTGCGACATTGCTAATGTTTGGCAACAGGGACATGTTTCAGGATTTTTTTCCCTCCAGTGTTATTTGTATATGATAATGAAAATTTGAATATTTCTGTTAACCAATAAATGGAATTGTGAAATGAATTCAATAAATACATTTGCTGTAATTATCAGTGTTCTTTTGAAGTCACTATAAATGTAAGCCCAGGATTCTGTTCCATTGCATTAAGGGGGATTTCTACAGAAGAACACATTTAATGCTAGGCCTACTATCTTCATGATGGATGACTGTTGAAAGATTCAGCTTACAAAACAAACTTTGGCATTGTGTATTTGTTCATTGACATTAAAACAATCATGCAAGTTGTTTACAACAGTAGTTATTTGATGCCAATGTCTGATGAACCACATTAGTATATAGACAGACCTCTGAAGGTTCTTGGTGATGTGCCAGCTGTATGCTGTACCCTAATCGTTAATGAACAGTGAATATGCAGGGCTTTTTCAGTTATGAGATCAACTTTCTACTATTTGTGACAGCCTACATAACACACTCCAGTCTTTCTGGAAGGGAAAGTCTGATGTTGGGTACTAAAATAACTCATTTGCAAGTCACATGATATGGAAATATGTGTAAATGACATGGGAGTAGGTAGGCATGGGAACAGAGCAGGCAGGTGGGTTTTCGCCTACCTTCAACACAGGTGAATGAAGCCACCTTTCAATGGCCCATTCTCTATAGGTTCAGCGCGAGCATAAACGACAGCAAATCCTGCCATCTCGTCGATTAGAGGGAGCGCAACGCACTGTTGGTTTGCATAATAGAGAGGAGTTTAACTAATCTGCACTCCCCAGACTATTGTGTCAATATTGGATCTGAGCAACGCACCATGCGACAGGTGTCCGCTGGAGAATCCTCTCTCTTTAAAACCAATATGAAAAAAAGAGGGAGAGTGAAGATGAATGGAAGGATGGCCTACCATGTCAGGAGTATATATAGGCTACCTACAACAGGCCACACGCATTCAGTGTTGCCTACAAGATTAGCACAATTTGCAGGTGTTACTGATATGCACTCTAATTTTTTTCGACTACAGATAGGCAATGGTAAGATTTTATCTCGGACAAATGTGTATGTAGGATTAAATGTAAATTGATATTTTACAGACAATATTAACTTTTGCAACTTTCTTTCCAGGTGTGGGGATGGCGCGACATATGGAGAGTACAAACATGATGTAGTGTAGTCTGTGTTTTTTTTCCAAGACGGGATCATCATCATATTTGGATTGATTTTCTGTATTTGCCTCACGTTGAGCCATACGCACAATACCTGAAGATTAAGTTTTGTTCGTTCGGCTCGCGTTAAGCAGGTACAGATTTTCTACAAAGCTACAAGAGCAAGTTCATGTTGTGACATACAGTATGTCGTTGTCGTTGATGCTGATGTCTTGTCCTGTGACAAACACTAACTTTTTGTACACTAACATTATTATAGTCGTACAACATTAAGTGTTTTGCATTCATTCGGTTATATTGAATATCTTATGTGGTTTGAACATCTGGGTTAATTTCCCTCTGAAGACAACGGATACAAAATATCGACCCCAATTTTTTTGCCAAGTGGATACTTTTGATGTATTTATGCTGTATGTATGGATAAAGTTTTTGTTGTTGTTGACATTTGCTCACTCAGTATAACTTAGTATGCGCGTCTCTCCGTGGATTTTATGACTAGTTATTATACTTTTATTAGGCTACTTAGTACTCCCTTTCATTAAAAACCATTAGGTTTTTCTTTATCGACATGGTCTAATGATGATAAAGTACCAGTTATGTTAATCATTAACCAGCCAAAGAGCAGCCATCTGATATGGGCCATCTGCTGTTTGGATCCTCATCTGCCTGGGATCTGCACCTCTTTACAGGCTAGGCTACTCTGTTACATTAACTATGACATTCATGGGTGTGTGGACTTTATTCCAGTAAATGGAGAATGTAGCCTATAAACTACAGCTCACCATTAAAACACCACATCGCAATAAAAACAATTCAAGCAGTGTTCTCCATTGCTCATGCACTGTAAAACATGCTGCATTTCAGTTTAGCACAGAGACATCTTACACTACAGGCCTATCATTGTTTTGCATACATTTCAGACACTTCCAGTTTCCTCCTCAAACAGTATCAACTGTAGTACCCAATACCCCACCACACAGATTATTGAGAAATGTACCTCAGGTATCTGTATAGTCCCATTCTATTTTGAGCATAACTGCAGGTATACTGTACATTTGCATATCCAGTTTTCGTTTCGTGAACCAATAAACAGCATGGTAAAAGGTTTCCCATGTCATTATTTCTGCTCTCATGTATCCCTATTTGACTTAGCTCCAGTAAATATTTGTTTAAAGTCAGATTAAGGGGATCTCACAGCATGTATCCTGGTCACCTGCCTGTGGTATCCATGCTTCAGTTAAACCCTAAACGTCCACAATAACACCTCCTCATCTTACTTTACAGAGCTGTTATTGGCTCTGTAAAACGTGTCAAACATGTATTATTTCTTCGTCCCAATCAAGTCTTCCATCTTTCAGTCTTTCATAATGCAGTAGGTTCTAATCATTTAATATTTGTTCTGTTATATGGATAAACGTGACTAGAGCAACAAAAAATATGATTTATCTCAACTTTTATGCAAAGGTTTGGGTTGGCTCTCTCACAGATGCAATATAGGCTATTGTTCTAAAAAGTGAGTTTCAATTATGTCTAACTTTTCAGCTATAAAACCAACCTTCTCTTAACCTATTGTATACTTTTGAGAGAATTATGTGTATGATAAAATAAGCTCTGTTTTTCCCCAAATATATTTTTCTCAACCTGCAGCTATCATAACATTTGGACAATCGTGTGTGTCTGTAGAAAAGCATGATTGCATTTGTGATGCCTGCTCAACTGCTACCTTCTGTCCTTGTGGAGGGCAGGCGTTGCCCCCTGGGCTGTGTGCTGTTTCAAATGACAGTTAAAGAGGTTGCTAATTGAATATGCAAATGCCCGGGGGTTGTTTCTCCTCTGACTGCCTGGCTTTACCTGCACAGAGACAGGGATGGGGTATGGTGAGGAGAGGGAGGGAGAGAACCCAGGACTGCAGCACTTATCTGGATGTGTCCGAAATGGCACCCTATTCCTTATATAGAGTACTACTTTTGACCAGAGCCCTATGGGTACCCTATATAGGGAATAGGTTGTCATTACGGACGCACCCTTTCGCTGTCCTCGCGTAAAACCTGCCTGTTGTGGTCCTCTCTGACGCAGAGCCATTCACAGAGCAGATGTCACCTGCATGAGCTGTCAGGTCCTGTTCAAATTTGTCCTAAGGAGGATTAGTTCCTATAGCAGCAGAGAGAGGAAAAAATACACAGGGAGCAGGCCATTTGGAGGTGGTCTGCGTCTGCTCACTCACCGACTATTCAAATAGCACCAACTCACATTGATGCAGAAAACAAGACCTGTCCATTTACAACCTTATAGCCATTACTGGAACTGAGTTTAATTTAACATAAAAAAAAGAAGAAAAAAGAGACATTTCCGATTCACATTAGACAAAACTGTATTGTATGTGTCACTTATCAACAACTGGCTTGTGTCCTGTCAAGGCAAGAATTTGAAGAAAGGTGCTACTACTGAATATTTGCACCTGGTGAAATCAGTGTCTGATCAGGTACACTATATATACAAAAGTATGTGGACCCCTTCAAATTAGTGGATTTGGCTATTTCAGCCACACCCGTTGCTGACAGGTGTATAAAATCTAGCACACCACCATGCAATCTCCATAGACAAACATTTGCAGTAGTAAGGCCTTACTGAAGAGCTCAGTGACTTTCAATGTGGCACCGTCATAGGATGCCACATTTCCAACAAGTCAGTTCTTCAAATTTCTGCCTTGGTAGAACTGCCCCGGTCAACTGTAAGTGCTGCCATTGTGAAGTGGAAACATCTGTCCTCGGTTGCAACACTCCAAACTGCCTCTGGAAACAACATCAGCACAAGAACTGTTCATCAGGAGGTCCATAAAATGGATTTCCATGGCTGAGCAGCCGCACACAAGCCTAAGATCACCATATGCAATGACAAGCGTCGGCTGGAGTCGTGTAAAGCTCACCGCGATTGGACTCTGGAGCAGTGGAAACGTGTTCTCTGGAGTGATGAATCACGCTTCACCATTTGGCAGTCCGACAGACAAATCTGGGTTTGGCGGATGCCAGGGGAAAGCTACCTGCCAATGCATAGTGCCAACTGTAAAGTTTGGTGGAGGAGGAATAATGGTCTGGGGCTGTCTTTCATGGTTGGGGCTAGGCCCGTTAGTTCCAGTGAAGCAAAATCTAGATGATTCTGTGCTTCCAACTTTATGGCAACAGTTTGGGAAGGCCCTTTCCTGTTTCAGCATGACAATGCCCCTCTGCACAAAGCAAAGTCCATACAGAAATGTTTGTCGAGATCGGTGTGGAAGAACTTGAATGGCCTGCACAGAGCCCTGACATCAACCCCATCGAACACCTTTGGGATGAATTGGAACGCAGACTGCGAGCCAGGCCTAATCGGCCAACATCAGTGGCTGACCTCACTAATGCTCTTGTGGCGGAATGGAAGCAAGTCCCTGCAGCAATGTTCCAACATCTAGTGGAAAGCCTTCCCAGAAGAGTGTAGGCTGTTATAACAGCAAAGGGTGGACCAACTCCATATTAATGCCCATGAGTTTGGAATGAGATATTCGACGAGCAGGTGTCCACATACTTTTGGCCATATAGTGTATGAAAAGCAGACATTTCCAAGTTCAATAATCCTGACTTACCATATGATCTCAGGATGTGTATGGATATGTACTTGGTTCCAATATGTAAATAGCAGACTTCTCTTATATTCTATATGCATTGTGTTTCTGTATGTCGTTTGAGTGGTCACTTGAAGAAATCTGTGTCAATGTTGCCTCCCTGTATAAATACAAATAAAATAAATACAAAATACATTTGAAGGGCTACATGAAACTATGAATTTGTGAATAAAACGGAGCGTCGTGATAAAAACATATCTGTTTTCCAGAGCAATAGCAGCATCACTTCCTGACAACACATCAATGCTTATGCAACCTCCCTGACTGGGCTGGCTGGCTGGCTTTGTTACCATGGAGAAACTGGATCCTGAGAAACAGTCTGCCTCGCTTACGCCACACAGTTGTGACACATATGCATGTTGCCCTATGGAGGGGTATTGATGTAAACAGAAATTGCGAGGGAAAGTTGTAAATGGTTTATTCCCAAACAGTGTAAGATACAAGGAATGGATACAAGAAAAATTGCTGGGAGGGAGAAAAAAAACAGATATTCAAACAATGTTGTTTGCTCTGGTTGCTGCCTGGCTACCTGGCTGGCTGGTTCTTCCAGCCTGTACCTCAGCCAGCTGTTTGCAGGTTAGGCGACTCAAAAGGGCAAACATTGTGCCAACATTGCTAAATAAAATGCTCAACATGTTGAGGTGTGCTCTCTGGGCTTCTAATACATTACAGCAATGTATTATAAGGATACTATAACTACTTATGAGAGGTTATGATATCTTATAGTATATATACTTGTATTAGATGGCATTAATAATGCACTTGTAGGCATTATCTGTGTATGTATCATAGAAAGAGTTACCAACATTTATTTGCGTTGTGTCTGTTTTTATCAGACACAAATAAGTTATTTCTTATAAAAAGTTATTTGTACAAATGAATACAAACTACACTGCTCTAGTCTAACGCAAAATAAAAAAACAAAAACGCACCCAAAAAAACTTTTCTGAACCAACACTTGTACCTAGCCATCTTAAGATGAATCCACTAACTGTAAGTTACTCTGGACAAGAGAGTCTGCTAAATGACTAAAATGTCAAATGCATCTGATTAGTTCATATTTCACATTTCACAACATACTGTGTTTTGTTTGGAAAAGATACCCTTTCATGTATAAATGTACAAATGGTACCAATGTTATTTCCATACTTAATGAGCAATATCCCTTTATCAGAGACCAATGCGACCAGTTCCGAAGTATAGACTAGCCTATTGTACTACCACTGCAGAGAAGATAAAGATTCAAAGTAGAGTGTTGAGTTATGAGATTGTAGGCTACTATAGACCCTATGTTGTCAGATGCAAATAGGGAGAGCTACATTTCCCAGTGAAATGAGGCGTCAGCTGACGAGGTGACAAATCTAATCTTTCCAATGGGGGATCAAAGGCCAGCAGATGGGTGACTAGTGCTCTGTCACCATGTCTCATTGTCCACCTGCCCCAAGCCAAACAAGGCCACACAGGTAAGACAGAACAATGGAACCAGGCCCACTCAAAGGGACCGCTGTACACACAAGCAATGAAGCTAGTAGGCACACGTATGGCCACACACAGAGGCAGCAGAAAATGGTGAAATACAATAATAACACGTTGCAGAGGAACCATCCAAGTCTCAAGTCTGATTATTTGTAAATTTCCATCAGCAAATACAATATAGAGTGTGTCCCAAATGGCACCCTGTTCCCTACATAGTGCACTACTTTTGTCCAAGGCTCTGGTCAAAAGTAGTGCACTATATAGGCTCTGGTCAAACATATGTAATAGGTGTCTTTTGGGACTAGAGCAGGCACCACATCGCTAATGTTTAAGCATATCAAGTATAACCTCACCTGACCGGACCATATATTTCTGTGATATGTTGCCTCACATCGAATGTATCCTCATCATATTTACCGGCTATTATCACCAGTCACTGTAATGAACGGTTATGCCACAAGATGTCCCTACAGACAGATATTATTCCAATTGACTTACATCACTAGGTTCCATTTGTGTTATTATACTGAGAATCCAGATCATAAAGTAAAGTTGCAATATCAAAGCACTATTTTAAGATATGATACACATTCATAAGTCACTCATCCACATTCCACTTTGTATTCATAAGCCTCACAAAGGCACAGAAACATTTCGGACCCACTGACAATTCAGTAATTGACAAACACAGAAAACTACATTGTAAATGGATGATAAATTAGTTCTGCTAGAAACATGTCAGAATCTCTTCTCATGATCCCTTTCAGTTAATATGAGAATATATTTAGTGGGAAAAACAACAGGTATTAAAAGGGTTATACACTTCAAAAACGTTCTTTTCAACCTTATGAAGTACAAACATGATCCAACATGAATGAATTTGAATTATTGATCCGAAGATCTGTCTGTCTTCCCATCGTGAATCCTATGAAATATGACAGTGATGCCATGTTGGGTGGGTGCTGTGCAGAGACAGGGGTAGAGGTAGAGGCAGCCATACTTGTGGACTGAGGGATGCATTGGTGCCCTTGTACCTACCTCTGGGGTAATCTCCCAGAATGCTGCCATTATCCCCAATTTCCAATCAAACTGTCGTGTCAGTGTGTTGCTATTGTGGCTGTCCGTCAGGCAGGCACAGGCCCTGGGTGCCATTTTGATGAGTCAGTGGATCTAAGCCTCTCACAATGGGCCTCAGGAGCCTCCACAATGGTGTGGACTAATGCATGCTTTCAGCCCGCCGCTGCTGAGTATGCAAGGCTTGTGCAAAAGCGGCAGTAAATGAGGGGCTTGGTAGTATAAAAACAGAAGTGGGGGCATAGGACTCAACATTGTTAAACTGGATCTGTCCCACCTCAGTACTGTCTGTAAGTATTCACACTACCTAGGTAGAACGTGAACATCTGATTCCTGTGCATTGGTGTACCAAGAAAGGGTATTGATGACATCCAATATGGGAGATATATATCTGATATTTTTATCTGATATTTCCCCAGTACAAACTGAGAGCTCAACTCCTTTGAAAAAAAAAATATGGTACGCACTTTGCTCCGAAATCAATGTTCACTTTTATGTAGAGATACCAGAGCTCACAGAGTGAAGCACTCCGTTTTAGTCTAGTTTCCTCACCTCTGGTCTTCTTTGTCCCCTTTTGGTAGAGAGAAACCCCACGTGGAAATAGCAACCATGAACACTCAGCAGATGGAACAGATGGGCCAGTTCAAGATCACTGTCTGGGAGGAGGAGAACTTCCAGGGCAAGCGCTGTGAGTTCATGCTGGAGTGCCAGAACATCATGGAGAGGGGATTCCACAAGATCCGCTCCATCAAGGTCGAGAACGGACCGTAAGTCTCTCTTTGGATTTCTACTCTACTAGCCTACAGCCGAGGAGCTGTACTACATTATTAGCAAAGTACTACTACATAACTGCGACAGAGTCTTAATACTACATTAAACCCATGGAGTTTGTTCAGTCAACAAATGGTTTAGAGGTTTTTCAGGTAATTAGTTCTAGTTGTGTTTGAGTAAGAAGTGAGAAATGTCTTCTATAACATTAATTTCTAGCCCAGTTCCTCTCAGAAGCTAATGTATACTTGAATATTATATTCTACATTGCAGTTGTACTGTACTGTTGTGTGCCAGCCCTCAAAGCAAAGCTGTGTCATTTCATTTGTTGTGATACTACCATATAGGACAATGCTATATTTAATGATCATTATCATGTCCCTTAACACTTGACAGTCTGACTAGAAAAGATGGAATCTCATAATGAATGTTATTTTCGATTAGATGATCTTCGCAAAAAAATGTGCACTATAGTTTACGCATGCTTTTGACATTGTTATGGACCAAATGTTATAGCTAAACACAATATGAGAGCTCACTGATTGGTGTGAGTTATTAGCCTGAAATGTAGCTTCTTCTTTTTTTTCTGACAGTCAGTCAAAGTCAGGCTACAGATGTAATCTCCATTGTGTCCCAGCTGCCTGCCTAGTGTTGTGTTGCAGCGGCTGACTGATGATCTGATAATGGTCCAAAGGCGCAGCATGTGGGGTTTGCTTTGGCCCTTTGTCCTCTAACCAACAAAGCTCTCTTTGCCATGGGGCGTTGCGCTTTTGTTAACTAACCTGACACTCTATTTTTTCTCTTTCGTTCTCGTTCCCTCTATCTTTCTCTCTCTCCCTGGCTGCCGTTTAGCTGGGTGGGTTTTGAGTACCCTGAGTTCCAAGGCCAGCAGTTTATCCTTGAGAAGGGAGACTATCCCCGTTACGAGGCTTGGAGCGGAAACAGCAGTTACAGAACCGAGCACATGCTTTCCTTCAGACCTATCAAGTGCGCTGTAAGTTCCTTCCACACAAATGTGTAATTTCAAGGATAAAGAAAAGCATACATCTGAAGCACATTTAGGAATGAAGCACAGGAATACTAATAATGTTTTATGGAAGGTTAATAGATTCACACATTATTCTAGTGTTTATATCTTATCATCAAACCATAATACCACAACTCACAAATCCATCTGTTTTTTATTTTTCCCGAATCTCAAAAATATTAATGAAACCATATTAATTAATGAAACTAATCAAGGCTCATCTATCTCTATCAACAGAACCACAGTGACAGCAAGGTGACTCTGTACGAGTGTGAAGACTTCCAGGGGCGCAAGTTCGAGATGTGCGATGACTACCCCTCTCTACAGGCTATGGGCTGGTGCAGCAAGGAGGTTCCCTCAATTAAAGTCAATTCCGGAGCGTAAGTCTCAAATCAACAGGTGTAGACTAACAGTGAAATGCTTATGTACAGGTCCTTTTCCAACAATGCCGAGTTGAAGATCAAATGTTAATTAAAAATAGTGTAAATAGTAAATAGTGACACGAGGAATAAATACACAGTGAATAACGAATAACGATACAGAGGAAAAATAATATGGCTATTTACACGGATTAACAGTTTCCCATTATCTCTACATCCTATATGCCTCCGTAGAAACTCTAGGTTTGTTTTGCCCTAGCACTACACAGCTATTCAAATAACCAACTCATCATCAGGCTTTGATTCTTTGAATCAGCTGTGTAGTGCTAGGGCAACAACCCAGGACAGAGTTTGGGAAACCCTGCTCTAGGGATAGGCTATTGATTCGTAAACACATGGACAAGGACATAATTTGTCCACATAATAACATGCAGTCCTTCTGTCCTTCCTTCACCCATTACTTTCCAAGACGATTGGTTTTGTTGATTTTATAACATCATAGGACTGCATCAAGGGCACATATTATCTACAAAGTAAAATACCTCATCAGTATTTTGGTCATAGAGAGAAACATTGTCAACTGAATAACATATGCCCTTCTCTTTACAGCTGGGTGGCCTATCAGTTCCCTGGTTACCGTGGTTACCAGTACATCCTGGAGAGAGACAGACACCAGGGCGAGTACAGACACTACAATGAGTTCAGCACCCAGGCTCACACCAACCAGGTCCAGTCTATCCGCAGAATCCAGCACTAAATCCACCTGACACTATCCTCCAGCGGCTACCATGTACTGACCATGACATGTATTAAAATAGACAATAAAGGCTTTATTCAAACTACGGAAACAGTGCTTGTGGCAATTCCTTGCTTTTTTTTAAATGCCTTTTCTTGATCAGGACATAGAGCTATTTGTTCAACAGCCTGTGGTAGATTATTAACAACCCATCACCAAAGTGGCTAATTATATATTCCAACACAAGTAATCCACAAAGGCATTTTATGATATGACAAATGCATTAATATATAACCCCCTGTCTGTTAGGATAGGATGTACATTGTTCCTGTCAGAGTGTATCATATTTCCAATAAACAAGAGCACAAGATCACTATTGTTTCCACCATTGTTTTGTTGTGTAGTTGCCTACCATGAAGCCTAACATACAGAATAACATAAGAGGGTTTGGGAGTTAAGCTGACTTCACTGGGTGATTCAATAGATACACTATCTTTCACTGCGGCATCAATCAAAAGAGCCATACAGTTTAACCAAATGAAATCAACTGTAAATGCCACAAACACGCCCCTGGAGGCAGCGGTTTCTCTGCTATATCCCTGAACTTTATCTCCCCATCTATGTATACTGAATATCATTAGTCTGTTCCCCTGCTCAGACGTTGCATCTATCAACCAATGGTTGCGTGCCACGTCATCAACCGTGAAGTCGGGAACCAGTTTGCTATGACATATGATGTGGTTAGCTGATAGATAAAATACCTGTCCAGGCCTTGTAAGATCTGGCAGAGTAACACGACCATTGGGTGGGACGACCACTTGATGTATTCGAGCAGTAAGGCTAGCATACACTTTAAGCTTGATTTTTGTGTACGCTCTCAAATGTTGTAACAGTGCGGAGGGCTCATATAGCTCCGCATTGACATGATTGGTTGACGTTAGGTGAGGGCGGAGATCCTGTATAAACACGAACTCACTTCCTTGTCAACTTCCTTCACAACAGCTCTGCGCTGCTCCGCGAAGCGCATATTGCCGTAAATGCTGCACGGCCAGCGCAGACGGACGATTGACCATGTAGCGCCTTTAACGAAGCGGACTGTAAGATAAAGTCGGCGAGTGAAGTCTGGGGAGGAGCATCTGCGACAGCCGAAAGTCAGACAGTGGTGATTTTCCAAAAGCAAAGCACAGATCAACATGACATTGTCGACATGGCTGCTATTGTTTATTTAAAAAAACAGAATATACATTTCGAAAGAAACTTTTCTATACCCCCATATCACACACATACAAACCATACAAACTGAAAACATAACATGTGTACAACAGTGGAGGCTGCTGAGGGGAGGACGGCTCATAATAATGGCTGGAACGGAGCGAATGTAATGGCAACAAACACATGGAAAACGTGTTTAATGTTGTTGATACTTTACCACTTAATCCGCTCCAGCCATTACCACGTGCCCGTCACTCCCAATTAAGGTGCCACGCTACCTCCTGTGGTGTACAATTAATTGGTTAGAGAAAGGTCTCAAATAGGCTCACTTTCACGTGTATCCCCTGTAGCATTAGAATCGCGGCAGTTCCTGTTTCAGTCAAGTCTTTGGTCATGCCAGAGGGGAAGAGACGAAGCGAGAGGGTCAACTCTGCTCAAAATATGTTTCAACTGCAAGGCTCAGTGCAAAATGGCAGTATTGCGTTCTTTTTTAATCATGTTTATAAACATGTCTCCAAGCCCAAATCACTCACAAACTGAACATATACTGTATGTGTGTACATTGTACAATCAATTGGTGAGAGAGAGACTCATATATCACATTCATTTGTAGACAGTGCCTTCAGAAAGTATTCACACCCCTTGACTTTTTCCACATTTCCACAGCCTGCATTTAAAATTGATTAAATTGACATTTTTTTGGTCACTGGCCTACACACAATACCCCATAATGTCAAAGTGGAATCATGTTTTTAGAAATGTTTATAAATAATTTAAAAATGAAAAGCTGAAATGTCTTCAGTCAATAAGTATTCAACCCCTTTGTTATGGAAAGCCTAAATAAGTTCAGGAGTAGAAATTTGCTTAACCAGTCACATAATAAGTTGCATGGACTCACTCTGTGTGCAATAACAGTGTCTAACATTTTTTAATGACTATCTCATCTCTGTACCCAGCACATACAATTATTTGTAAGGTCCCTCAGTTGAGCAGTGATTTCAAAAACAGATTCAACCAAAAAGACCAGGGAGGTTTTCCAATGCCTCGCAAAGAAAAAGCAGACAAATGAATATCCCTTTGAGCATGGTGAAGTTATTAATTAGACTTTGGATGGTGTATCAATAGACCCAGTCACTACAAAGATATATGCATTCTTCCTAACTCAGTTGCCGGAGAGGAAGGAAACCACTCAGGGATTTCACCATGAGGCCAATAGTGACTTTTAAACAGTTTAATGGCTGTGATAGGAGAAAATTGAGGATGGATCAACAACATTGTTACTCCACATTACTAACCTAATTGACAGAGTGAAAAGACGGAAGCCTGTACAAAATACAAATATTACAAAACATGCATCCTGTTTGCAACAAGGCACTAAAGTAATACTCCAAAATAACGTGGCAAAGCAGTTCACTTTTTGTTCTGAATACAAAGTTTTCTGTTTGGGGCAATTCCAATACAACACATTACTGAGTACCACTCTCTATATTTTCAAGCATAGTGGTGACTATATCATGTTATGGGCATTCTTGCAATAGTTACGGACTAGGGAGTTTTTCAGGATAAAAAATAAATGGAATGGAGCTAAGCACAGGCAAAATCCTAGAGGAAAATCTGTCTCAGTCTGCTTTCCACCAGACACTGGGAGACGAATTCACCTTTCAGCAGAACAATAACCTAAAACACAAGGCCAAATCTACACTGGAGTTGCTTACCAAGAAGACAGTGAATGTTCCTGAGTGACGGCTGAGTTACAGTTTCAATGAACGAAGGCAGCAGGGCCTTATCCAGGTTCTGAGTTTTAGTGAGTTACGGAAAACAGTAAAATCAAGGCATTATCAGACATTATCACATTGGTTGCGGTAGGTTCATTCACCTCTGTCGATCTACAAACACATAGCATGTTGGCTATACAATTAGCTGCTACACATTAACTCACATTGGCTCAGCACCGGGATTAAAAACTATAATTGAATATGTACAGAGGGATCTGTTAGCAGAACAAATATTTTTATTAACAAAAGGTAAACAAATAGGCTTGCTTTACAGAACTTTTTTCTTGTTACAGTTTTACAGCGTATTTCCTGTAATTATACACATTTTGCCATGGGTGGGGATGAATTTTTGCAGTTTAAAAGCTATTTCCTAATATTCTACACATTTCGCCATGACTTATGCCATGTTAATATGATATCTGAGTGAGCGTTACTAACAAAATTATTGGGGGCCCCCTGGAGGTCAGGGCCCCTGGGCTCTTGCCCTGCATGCCCGGTCAATAATTTGGCATGCAAGTTTAGATAGCTGGCTAGACTAACTAGACTGATTTACCAATCCAAAATGTTTTAACTGACATGGGCTAATTGAGTGACTATCAGTGAGTGACATAGGCATAACAAGAGGTAAACTGCTGATGCACAACTCATTTTCGATATTGCACTTTGTGTATTCAACTATTGAGACCTCTGCCCTTAGTGTATTCTACTATTCAAACTCTAAATTGACCCCCCCCCATATGTAGCTACGCCCTGGAAAGCAGAGTTTATATCTAAAGCATACTCTGAAATGACTTGCTACTCTCCAAACGTGGCCCGAGGCGTGGCAAAGTGCTGCCAGACCATGTGAGCTGTCCAAGGTGCTGACCTGTCAGTGTTACTAGTTACTATGGCCATGACAAACTCATTTACCAACAAATAAACTATAGAAAGAGGGAGGAGCAGCTATTATGTATAGTTGAGACTGCCATTGCATGATGCTGCTAATAAATCTGCCACGTTATGGTTGGATAATATATGCATGTTTTTTTTAACTGATCCCTTTCAAAAGAATCTCTTGCTACATCCTGCTTTGAATCCATTGCTTTGAATCCTCTGTTTGCCAAGTCGTCTCACAGAGTCCCACACCCAGTCCAGGATCTTTAAATAAATGTTAAACTATACACACCTTTCTCAAATACACATTTCTGTCCAGACTGATTAAAGCGGCTGCACAGTAAAGAGGAGCTGGCCAGGCGTTTCGGATGGTGAGAATAGGGTAGGCCACTGCTGGTTGTGTTTTCAATCCCGAATAAAAGGTAAATCCAACGATAAGAGAAGATATAGCCTAGCACTCTATGTGCCTGTGAACATGTTGTGAATTATTTTAAATACAAGAGGTAAGACACTTGGATACTCACCATTGGTCTAATCTTTGCGATAATAAGATGTGCTCATTTTGTGATCAGCTATATGGACTTCTAAATGTCTTCCTATGGGATTATGTTACAGTCAGTAAATGTTGAAGGGTGAAATCCTAATTTGAGATTTGCACGCGTCACTCACATAATTCCCATTGACGTTATACCGATTTACCCACGCAGGTGTCAAATTATGATTCGACCTGAAATGTTTGATATCATTTGTTTTAATAATGGGCAAATATTAAGGTGAATCTGCAAAAACTATTGGACACCAAAACTGAAACTAGAACTTCGAGAAGCCTGACGCCAGAATGGGACAATAATATTTAATTCAAACCTTTCAGAAAGTATCTAGCATTCGAGGCTTGTTTTAAGTTGCCTGCGACCTGTTTAAAGACTCAGGCAGCTAAAGCAAGTCTGGGACGCCAGAGACCACTCTTCAGAACACAGCAGCATCAGCGGCCGAACTGGTGGAGAGGGAATGGCGTGGTGGGGATGTGGAGTGATAGCCTACTCCATGAGTCATATAGGCCTAGCCTTGCTTAGCAGTCACATGCTGTATATAGGCGTACTCTCAGGTCTCATATCGTTTGCTCCTGTTATGTTATAATAATGGTATGTGGCAACTTTTTTTTGCCTTAATTACTGTTTGACTGTCATTGCCTTTTTAATGCACACTCGCTGAATATTTTCACAGCTAATTTCATGAATGTTGTCTACCCAAAATGTATCTTCTTCATATTCATTAGTTTAGGCCTACTTATTAGAGGAGTAAATACATTATTATTTGTATTATTATTATTATTATTATACTGCGATTCTGTATTGTTATTATTTATCATTATTATTATTGTTATTATTATACTGAGCCTCTGTATTATTATTGTTTAGCATTATTATTATTATTATTATTAGGCCTATTGTTGTTATTATTATGCTATTATTAATATAATTTTGGGGATAGGGACTTGTGAGGTATAGCTTGGACAATGTCTTGGAAGGATTGCTTTTAATTAAGAGTGAATTGTTCTGTTTTGGCTTTACGTCAGGTAGCCTAGTGGTTAGGGCGTTGGGTAAGTAACGGTTGCTGCATCGAATCCCCGAGCTGATAAGGTCAAAATTCTGTCGTTCTGCCCCTGAACAAGGCAGTTAACCCACTGTTCACCGGTAGGCCGTCATTGTAAATAAGAATTTGTTCTTAACTTATTTGCCTAGTTAAATGAAGGTTAAATCAATAAACATAATAGCCTATAAGACATGGTTTTAGATTTACAACCTCATTACACGAAGATTGTACATAGTCTTATGCCTATAAACAGACGGTCGTGGATAAAATGTTCTTGTTTTCCCAAGTGCATTGAGGCGTGTTTTTAAGGTAAATATTATTTTCCAACATGAAATAGGCCTTTGTGTTTGCAAAGAGGTAAAGAGGCAGAAAAGAGAGAGGATCTGAACTGGCTTCCATGTCAAACACTTACATTCTCCATAGAAACGCTGATCTTAACGAGGAAACTTTATTAAACCCTGATGGTGAATTGATAAGACCGAATTTCTCTCGGCTTCTTTTTATTGTGGAGACCGGGGAGGGATGACAGAGGTAAATTGCTATTTTAATTAAAGCAATGCACCAGAGGAAATTGCTGTCTGAATATTGTCTCAGAGATGGGGTTTGTGACAGTTGCCTGGAAACTTCAATCTGTCCCACATTTATTCCTGATCACAGTTATGAGATAAAGTTTAATAAAAATCTTTGCCCGAATGAAATCCAACCCTTTCTTGAACAACAGCTACAATGAGACAGAACTGCGGAGGAAACCTTATGTTTAACATGTATCTCTCAGGTTCGTGCTTTTGTACGTGAATTTAACAATATTATTGGTTTATATTCAGATGAGGGAAATTGGTCTTTAGTCCTCGGGTAGTGATGCTGCTTCCAGCTAGCGATTGCTCTACCTTTTCAATCTGAAACCCGTCTCCTCTTTTGTCGGAAATCGGATATCCTCTTTCCTGAACGCGTTTCCTGGCTTCCGCGGTGAAGCTTGGCGGGAGAAACCACAAATAGGAGAAAACAGAGCTAGAAAACATTAGTTAGAGAGACTCGTTTATAAGACAGATTCATAGATTTTAAATGCTTTTCTAATATTTTCAATCTGAATGGAAATATTTCAACAAGGAGTCAGGTTATAGCCTACAGACTTATACAAATGTGTATTGTTTTTAACATATACCGTTGCAATTCATATTCTTTTTAGTTTACATTTTATACTAATATTGTTTTAATAACATATTTATTTGTGTTAATGACCGTTCTATTTCTATTGCAGATCCAACAGAAAATATTTTGAAGGAAAGCAAAAGTGGATCCTGGAGTCCCATAAATACAGGAGTGCAAAAAGGTAAGAACATTTTGAAATGTGCATTTATTATATGCATTCCAACCCAATATTATAGGCATTCCGAGCATTTGTATTACTTGTATATATTATTATATATTACTTTTAATATTTTAGAGTCCATATAATCACTATTGATTTGATTAGAGATCATTTATCAGCTGAAAGAACCCCAATGAACCCTTTTTTTCCTTCGTGATTGTGAATGCATTATTGTGTTTGTGCAAGAGGCATGGTTTTTAGACAGATACTTCTCTTTCGTGATTTTGTTTTTGCAAGACATATACATTGAGGAAAATGTTGTCCAACTGATAGAGTATGCGTAATTGTCCAATTATTTTGGAAACAAAGTGACGTTTGTTTTCCAGATTGCCTATCAATTAAATGCTTATATCCCCCTTATTGTCCCTTCACAAATGTCTATTATGTGTTATTTTGAACAGGCAGTGGACAAATTCAGCTATGGCAGTTTCTCCTCGAACTCTTGTCAGACAGCGCCAACATGTCCTGCATCACCTGGGAAGGGACGAACGGAGAATTCAAGCTAATTGACCCAGATGAGGTGGCCCGGCGATGGGGCGAGCGCAAAAGCAAGCCCAACATGAACTATGACAAACTCAGCCGCGCACTGCGCTACTACTATGATAAAAACATCATGACAAAGGTCCATGGGAAGCGTTATGCTTACAAGTTCGACTTTCACGGCTTGGCCCAGGTGTGTCAACCCTCAACAACAGAGCAAGCTCTTTATAAATTCCAGAGTAATTTTGCCCCCATTCCCTTTTCAGGGATTTCCAAGCTAAGCCTTGTTGGTCCAGGCGTAGGTCCGTCCGGATTCTCCTATTGGCCGGGGTCGCCTCCCACTCTCTACCACAGTCACAACCTCCAACAACCGGGACCGTTTGGTGCTGTGTCCGCTTCCCACATCAACTGTGTCAACAACCTCAACAACCTGAATAATATCAATAACCACTACAATTGACAACTATTAATCCACCAATGAAGTGGTCTAAAAAGGCCTAATCATAATTCACGGTGGTTGATGTAGTCTAAGGCGTGCATTTTTGGATTAGGCCTAATGATGATTTTCCTTTTCGAAATATTGTCTTGTGAACTCAACACATTGTCTAATCCTAACTGAATATGCCAAGGCGCAATTCATTAAACATTTTGTGGAATGTTTCAAATGTAATACTAAAATACAGGCTATGTATTTCAGACTAAATCCAGATTAAGAATAATTTTTATTGTCATTGATTCGATAGGACACTGGTGTCACCGCTGAGATTGTCTGGGTTTTAGCACCATCACGTGGCTATTAATTAAACATAAATACTGAATTGATGTCAAATAGGCTTGATCTCAAATATTAGTGCCAATTTAAAAACATTATGGAGATAAAGATATGTGGTCACCAATATATTTTCGGATGACTCCCAATTTAAATAACATTCGTTATTTTAAAGGTCCAATGCAGCCATGTTTTATGTCAATATCAAATCATTTCTGGGTAATAATGAAGTACCTTAGTGTGATTGTTTTCAATTGAAATGGTCAAAAAGAAAAAAATAGCAATGAGCAATTTCTCAAGCAAGAATTTTGCTAGCACTGTCTAGAAGTGGTCTGAGTGGGGAAACTGAAAATTAGCTGTAATTGGCAGATAGGTTTTGAACTCTCTTTCTTATTGGTCTATTATTTAATTTAACACCTGGTGATGTCACCAGGTAGGCCAAAACTCCATCCCACCAAAACAGGCAGACATTTTTTTTCAAACAGGAAAATCACGTTTTTGACTGCACTGGGCCTTTAAGCCTACATGTAGACATACACAGGGAGACTAAAATGCATTGCACGTATATCCACGCTTGTTTTTTCCTTTAATACGCTATTTTGATATTTTATGCACGAAAAAATAAGAAAACATTGTTTGATTATAACCTCAGAAATAATTTATTTGAAATTGTAGGCTACACATGCCATTTGATATCATGCATGAAATTGTGTGATGTTATTTTACATAGGCCTACATTTTAATTTTGCGGAATTATCAAATAATGTATGAAAATTATACAACCATGTTGTATAAAGCCATCATCATCCTCAGAATTTGCAGATTATTCTTTCAAGTGCGCAACACTTTTGTTCTCTTTCAGTGTGGGTTGATCATCTGATAACACACTGTAGATTAGGCCTACATTATTTCCAGCCACACGGGGGCGCTGCGTCTCTCCATATAACAGGTGTACTGTTTGCGCAAAGTGATGGTCAATTGGATTAATATACATTTAAAAAGATGAGCCACTGTTCCATGTGCTATTCTGTTTTGAGCGAGAAACGTCTTGTCCTACTTTAAATTTTGACAAATATGAAGTATTTCAACATTTTTTGCTGTGGATGACATCACACACTTATGATCTGTCCCAAATGGCACCCTATTCCCTATATACT
Organism: Thymallus thymallus; assembly: GCA_023634145.1. Taxonomy (NCBI): domain Eukaryota; kingdom Metazoa; phylum Chordata; class Actinopteri; order Salmoniformes; family Salmonidae; genus Thymallus; species Thymallus thymallus. Next base: position 25,328,300 of record CM042408.1, on the reverse strand, counting down.
GCACTATTTTTGACCAGAGCTCTATGCGGCCTGGTCAAACGTAGTGCACTACATAGGGAATAGGGTCTCATTTGGGACACATACTTAATATACAGACCCCCAGCCCACTCCAGTCTAAAAAACAACATCCACATTAACCATGGTGATTGCCTCCTTTCCAATTGGTACCCTATTTCCAACATAGTCCACTACTTTTGGGCCCAAGTAGTGCACTATATGGGGAATTGGATGCCATTTGTGACACAAAAAAAGTCAAAAGTAGTGCTCTATGTAGGGAATAGCACGCAATTTAGAAGACAGCCAAAGTCTACTCAGTAGGCAGAAATTATATACAATAATCTATGTAAGAAATTCATTTCCTACAAAAGAAAATCCAATATTCAAACAACAGAAAATGCTGTATTCCTAATCCTAGTTAGCCTAGATTAATATTCTACAAGCACAACAGTAAACATTGTTTGATCTAAATTGATGGTATACATGCACCCGTCCGTGTCAGATTGGTAAAGGATTACTTGTGGTAAGCTCTTATGTAACCTAAACCCTAACCTACATTCAGACATGCAGTGCTGTCAGGCAAGTGGTTTGAGAGCCAGAAAAACAACCATTCACTCACTCCCTGTCTGTGGAGCTAATTTGATGTCATAGGTAGAGAATTCCTCCTCCATGGTTGCATATTGTGAGGAGGCTGATAAGAACGCAGCAGTGTGTGTGACCTGCATATCAATAGAGCCACCAGGGACCCTGTCATCTATTGATGGCAGGCAGGCAGGCAGGCAGCACTCGAGACACCAGACGCATTTCAAATCCCTTTCCTCCCCTCCCTCTGTCTGCACATTGCCAGGCCAACAGAGGAAAAGGCATGGTCTCAGTTTCTCTCTCTTCTTGTTCTCACACTATAGGCAGCCTACTTTAAATAAGTATTATGAAATGCACTTTCAAAGGATGAAGCAAGCAAGACGGTTACTAATCTAAACTGTTTAGAGCTGTCACAATGTGCACCTTTAGATTCAGTACTGTACATATTTATTTATCCTTGGGTTCATAGCTTATTCAGACCAAATCAAATTTTTATTTAAATGTAAATGTTGCATTGGTCGCACTGGTGCCCAACATTTTTTTCTTCTTCATTTAGATACAGTCTATGGGCCTACATGAATTCTAGCTACTTTTGAAGCACATGTTGTTCCCTAGAAACTAATATGTAACACTGAATACATTGGTTTATTACAAAAGCTAAGATGTTATTAGGAATACTTGTCATTGGGAGTCATTTGTGGAATATTAGGATTCTTCATTGTTTAAAAGCACTATTTTCCTATTGAGATACATTGACAATTGTAAACTATCTTTAAAAAAAAAAACTCCTGATTTGTGACGAGGACATGCAAGAGATTTGTCGTTCATTCATTCATTGCTATGATCATTGATCTCCTGAAGAAGCTATACCTTTTCCTTCTTTCTGTGACCCCGAGAGTATACGTTGGAGTTAATCTGTGCATTTTCTGTGCTAGAATCCGGCATCCCTCTGCTTACATAACACACAGATAGGTGGGAATGGTTTTCCCTGATCAAGGTTTACATGGTGTGCATGAGAAAGTACAGCAAACAAGAACAGATATACAACAGGATCAATGCACTAACTGAGAATATTAGGGATAATATATATTATCTCTGTCTATTTGCTGTTGTACAGAAATGACATTTTACATGTGTTCTTAATTTTAGTCCCTTGCGATTTTCACTAATGGACCCACCAGCTCAACTTAAAGTCTCCCAAAACGTATAGAAATGTAAAAGTTTAGAAATGGGCAGAATGTATATATATCCATTGCCTGCTAATTTCAGCCAATGATTTCTTGGTAAACCTGTTCAAATTATTTAGATGGTCTTCAACATTTGCGTACTCTAAGTACCTCAGTACTCTGTCTGTGAGGAGGCTTTGTCCCAAGGGTTAAGAGTCATTCAACATTTGTGTACTTGTCAGGCTCTGGCCATAAAGAAGCCTATTGCTTCTCTATGTATCCATGGTCAGAGTCTGACAGGTCTATTATTTCTGTTTCTGTGTGGTGTTTTGTGTTGGATCCCTAATTAGAGGCAGCTGCACTGCATTGTCTCTCATTAGGGATCCTAAATATGTTTGTATGTCCCACACCTTGGTGTGGGTCGTTATATCTCCAGTCACATTCAAGTAAGTGTGTTTCACGTTGTTTGTTATAATTTTTCATTTGTCTAGTTCGTCATTGAGTTGTTGTTACATAGTACAAAATAAAATGTCGAACTATCACTGCGCTGCGCCTTGGTCTCTCCATGCACCCTCTACTGACAAAAAGACCCACCACAACGAGACCAAGCAGCGCAACTGGGGAGAGAAGGAGAGAGAGATTGAGCTCTGTCTGTTCTGTTGAAGTGATCCAGTCAGTGACTAACTGTAACTCCAAGCCAGTGGGAGGTATTATTGAGCTCAGTCACACAGCACACCTACCAGCTGTCTATATGTATATAACTGCCTCAGAGGAGAAGAGGGAGAGACAAGATCATTATTTGACTGTTAACCCAGTTCTTCTTTCTTTGAGATTTTGCAAATCAAAGTCTAGATGAAATCAAACTGTTGGTATTCTGTACTGTAACACTTAAATGTAATGGTTATTTATGTCATCTAAATCCATTTTCTTCTAAGTCCCTTTATGTTCAAAAGACATTTGAAGTAAGTATTTTGAAAATATGGTCCGCCATAGGTCTGTGTGATTGTTCTCATCAAGAAAGATGCCTCTTCCCTTTGTGACCTCTGCTCTGCTCTCATCTATTACATAAACACATAGATGCTCTCTGTGATGTGACACCATTCGTAGTGGGAAGTCTCTTGGTTACGCTGTTTTAGACATCACCAGTAGCATTGCCATTGCATTACCTAGATTCAACAAACACAAATAATAGAGCTTTGATCATTCAGATACCATAGGTGTGACGCAAGAACACGAGCAAAGTCAAAAGTGTACTATTTAATTTAATTCTTGGTTAGTTCAGAACCCCAAAAAATAGCGTCTGCCATCTTTCTCTCTCGTAGGTAAACAACATGAACCTGTGTCCTATAAACTACCATTCACAACTACATGTTCTGGCACCCACAGTGTGATCTCCTACACTCTTAGAAATAAGGGTTCCAAAAGGGTTCTTCGGCTGTCCCCATAGGATAACCCTTTGAAAAAGCCTTTTTTGGTTCAAGGTAGAACCCTTTTGGGTTCCATGTAGAACCCTCTGTGGAAATGTTTCTACATGGAACCCAAAATTGTTCTACCTGTAACCAAAAGGGTTCTACCTGGAACCAAAAAAGGTTCTTCAAAGGGTTATCTTATGGGGACAGCTGAAGAACCCTTTCAGGTTCTAAATAGCACCTTTGTTTCTAGTAGTGTACCTCAAACCATTCCCTGTAAGCTGGGCTAAAATGGATTAAGATCCCTACATATAGCTGCAGCTGAGTGGTGTCCTACACTGTAGCTAGTCGAGCTGACTGTAGCTACATGCAGGTATAATCCTGTTTGACAGATTAGGAGTGTAGTTATAGTAAGTGAAAAAAATAGTAGATAATCCTTCATGTTCGTCGTTCCACTTTAGTTTCCACAAGGTTGATCTTTGCACTTAGGTCATACCTCAACCACAGTGCCCCAAAGACCAGAAGAAGGGCTTTCACTTCTATAAAATCAACTTCCATTTTAAGATGTCAATAAACATAACATATATTCCCATTAAAACAACAGTAATACACCCTTCTAAACATGACATGAATGATTTGACTATTCATAGACACCATGCTCACTTGGTGTCTATGAATAGTGAGCACTAAATGAAAATGTTAAAGGTGTACATGGCTATTCTGAAATAATCCCAGATTAGAAGGGATATTAAAAGGCGAGTAATTGAACCAATGATTGGTCAATGCATCATTGTTATTCACCAGTGTCTGATGTTGTGTCAGTTTATGTCATAGAGATCTAGAGAGCGGCTTAATTTGTCCAATTACAGTGTTGATCAAACTACAGTATTGTAGCAAACGGCTGGAAAGGAAATGAATCCAGGTTGCTGGCATGATAAGACAAACTCTATAAGCATCACACCAATAGCGTTAACCCACTTTGTGGGAATTGCAACATGGATCATATAAGGAGGATCGCTACAGTATTAACAGCTAGGTGCTGATGGTAAGTGTTGGTAATTAGGAATTAGAATGTACTCACATAATATAGATATAACTAGAGGGACTGAAGATTACTATTAAACACTGTTAAACACATAAAAATGTCACTCCGTGATAAGAGTCACTGACTCAAAGCCACAAGAGGGTAGAACATATTTCAAACATTGCTTGTTAAGGGGAGGTAGTTGCAGAAACGTTGGAATGGTTTAGTCGACTTCAATAGTTGGTCCAGACGATTCACTGCCTGGGATGTAGTCATCTGATTAGATAGATAGATAGATAGATAGATAGGTACTTTATTGATCCCCCGGGGGGGAAATTTCATTATCAAGCAGCTACAACAAAAACACAGGGCAGGTGCAAAATGCCACAACGAAAGTACACAAAAGACAGATACACGGTACATGATACATAGAGCGGCAGTATGAAAAAGTATAGAAATACAGGATATCTGGAGTGCAAAAAAAAAGCTATAAAAGGACATTGCGTAGTATGAGTGGTTGGCTGAATATGTACACTATACATTGGTGGATGTTGGATGGTTAACTATACTATACAGGTTGATGGCAGAGAAATACTTCAGTAGCTAATGCGTATGATATGAGCGAGGGTAATAATAGTTTACTTAATAGACAGAATGGGTAAATGAACAGGTAAGTGAAAATTTTGCATGGTTAAATTAGCTGTACAGTTAGGTATACCGTTATATTTACAGATAAGTGAATACTTGCATGTTTACACAAACTGTACAGGTAAATGACAGGAAGAGATACTTTAATAGCTAAATGTGTGTATGATATCATTGGGGTAATAATAGTAATTCCCTTAAAATACAGTCCTTAGTGCGCAGGGTTTAATTACAGACAACTGCACTTATTGCACATTTGATATACTAAAAGCAATGAGAAAAGGTGCAACTGGCAGGATACTAATATGCATTCCTGAGTGAATGCCTAGGTCCAATAATTACTTACAATATTGCATGTGATATAATATAACAACTGTACATGGGTATGTATATACAGACCTGTATGAATAAGTAGGTCCTGAGTGGATGAGTGCTGACGGAACAGAGTTACTCACGGATGGATGCATAATTGTTAAACTAGGTCCTAGCACCCCAACAGTTCCAGATCTATGTTGCCGACGGCACGGCACCCCGGTGAGGCATTATATAGTCTCATAGCCGCCGGCAGGAAGGACCTCCTGTGGCGCTCTCTGGCACACCGTGGTGGGATCAGTCTGTGACTGAAAGAGCTCCTCTGCGTCATAACCATAGCGTGCAGAGGGTGGGTGACGTTGTCCATGATGGCCAGCAGTTTGGCCAGGATCCGTCTCTCCGCCACCTCCTCTAGAGTGTCAAGGCTCATCCCCAGGACAGAGCTAGCCTTCCTGATCAGCTTATTTACCCGAGAAGCATCACCGGCTTTGATGTTTGCTCCCCAGCACACCACTGCAAAAAAGATGGCACTGGCCACCACAGACTGGTAGAAGGTATGCAGTAGTTTACTGCACACGTTGAAGGACCTGAGCCTCCTCAGAAAGTAGAGTCGGCTCTGGCCCTTTTTGTACAGGGCCCCGGTGTTACCAGCCCATTCCAGTCTGTTGTCCATATGGACCCCCAAGAACTTGTATGACTCAACCATTTCCACATCCATCCCCTTTATAGGGACTGCAGTCAGTTGTGCCTTGGTTCTCCTGAAGTCCACCACCATCTCCTTAGTTTTGCTGATGTTGAGCTGAAGGTGGTTCTGCTCACACCACAACACAAAGTCACTGATTGTGCTCCTGTACTCCTCCTCCTGCCCACCCCTGATGCACCCTACAATAGCAGAGTCATCCGAGAACTTCTGTAGGTGGCATGTTTCAGAGTTATATCTGAAGTCTGAGGTGTAGAGCGTGAACAGGAAGGGGGACAGGACCGTACCCTGGGGGGCCCCTGTGTTGCTAACTGCCCGTTCTGACACACAGCTCTGTAGTCGCACAAATTGTGGCCTACCGGTCAGGTAGTCCGTGACCCAGGAGACTAAGGGTGCTTCCACTTCCATCCTCCTCATCTTCTCACCCAGTAGCAGGGGCTGAATGGTATTGAAGGCACTGGAGAAGTCAAAAAACATGACCCTCACAGTGCAACCTGCGTTGTCCAGGTGAGAGTAGGCCCTCTGCAGAAGGTAGATGATTGCATCATCCACCCCGATGTTGCGCTGGTATGCAAACTGCAGGGGGTCCATTGATGAACACACCAGGGGTCTGAGGTGAGCGAGGACTAACCTTTCCAGGGTCTTCATGATGTGGGATGTTAGCGCTACAGGTCTGAAGTCATTCAGGACAGTGGGGTGTGCCTTCTTGGGCACTGGGACGAGGCAGGATGTTTTCCACAGCACAGGGACCCTTTCTAGGCTCAGGCTAAGGTTGAAAAGACGCTGGAGTATTCCACACAGTTGGTCAGCACAGACCCTCAGCACCCTTGGGCTGATGCCATCGGGGCCCGCCGCTTTCCACTGGTGTAGTCTCTCCAGCTCTCTCTTCACTTGGTTGGTGGTGAAAGCCAGCCCAGGTAGGGAGGTGGGGGGAAGGGGGGTGTTGAGGATCAGTCCAGGGGGGGCAGGGGCGGAGGTGGGGTCACTGATTGTCTCAGCAGAGGTGCTGTGAGCAAAGTGGGGGTGGGATAGCCGTGAGGGTGTGTGGTCTGGGGAGCTGGAGGGGAGGTGGACAGGGCCAGTATCGAACCTGTTAAAAAATTGGTTCAGCTCATTGGCTCTGTCCTGGGTCCCCTCCGTCTGCCCACTGTTTGACTTTTTGAAGCCAGTGATATTTCTCATACCCTTCCACACCTCTCTCACCTGGCTCTGCCTCAGCTTGTCCTCCATCTTCTCCTTATACACTCTCTTCCCCTCAGCAATCCGCAACTTCAGCTCCCTCTGGACGCATTTCAATTTGTCCTTGTCCTTCTCCTTGAAGGCCCTCTTCTTCTCATTCAGCAGGGCCTTCAGGTCGCTGGTGACCCAGGGTTTATTGTTTGGGAAACAGCGTACCTTCCTGGTGGGTACAGTGTTGTCTACACAAAAATTAATATAGTCTGTTATGCAGTCAGTGAGTCCATCGATGTCCTCCCCATGAGCCTCACAGAACACATCCCAGTCTGTTGTTTCAAAGCAGTCCTGTAGGGCCTCATTCGCCTCCGGGGACCATCTCCTAATAGTCCTGGTGGTTGCAGGCTGCTGTTGGACCATAGGCCTGTAGAGTGGGGTGAGGTGGACAAGGTTGTGATCCGATCTACCGAGGGGAGGGAGTGCAGTGGAGTTGTATGCATCCTTCACATTAGCATATAACAAGTCCAGAGTTTTATTATTCCTGGTTGGGCACTTCACGAACTGTTTGAACGTGGGCAGCGTGGAAGAGAGAGATGCATGGTTAAAATCCCCCGAAATTGCAAAGAAAGCACTGGGATGCGCTGTCTGTAACCTCGCGATAACAGAGTGGATGACGTCACACGCTGCGTTTGCGTCAGCAGAGGGCGGGATGTAAACAATAACAGCAATGACCGCCGTGAATTCCCTAGGTAGATAGTAGGGTCTCAGGCTAACGGCTAGCAGTTCAATGTCCGGGCTACATGAATTCAAAGTAAACACGTAACACATAGCATGAGACCAAACACTTTACTTGTGGGGTCAAAGGACATTTATGGAAGTGTAGATCTGATCTCAGGCCATTTCTCTCAGAAATATTAATGTTTTGATATGAACACAGAGAGGAGTTGGTTGATAGCGAAAATAGACTGAACCACCAAGAAATCCTTCAGCACCACTACAATGCCATTCTGCATCATGTGTTAGTTATCCTTTATAGATAACGTTCAGTGCATTCGGAAAGTATTCAGACCCATTGGCTTTTCCACTTTTTATTACTTTACAGCCTTATTCTAAAAATGATGAAGTGTTTTTCCCCTCATCAATCTGTACAAAATACCCCATAATGACGAAGAAAAACTGATTTTTAGACATTTTAGCAAATGTATTAAAAATATAAAACTGAAATATCACATTTAAATACATTAACTATTCAGACCCTTTACTCTGCTGAAGCACCTTTGGCAGCAATTACAGCCTCAAGTCTTCTTGGGTATGATGAAGGAGTGCTGCAGAGATGGTTGTCCTTCTGGAAGAGTGACCATCGGGTTCTTGCTCACCTCCCTGACCAAGGCCCTTCTCTCCCATGATTGCTCAGTTTGGCCGGGCGGCCAGCTCTAGTAAGAGTCTTGGTGGTTCCAAAGTTCTTCCATTTAAGTATGATGGAGGCCACTGTGTTCTTGGGGACATTCAATGCTGCAGAAAGTTTTTTGGTACCCTTCCCCAGATCTGTTTCTCGTCACAATCCTGTCTCGGAGCTCTACAGACATTTCCTTCGACCTCATGGATTGGTTTTTGCTCTGACATGTACTGTCAACTGTGGGACCTTATATAGACAGGTGTGTGTGCGGTTTTCCAAATCATGTCCAATCAATTGAATTTACCACAGGTGGACTCCAATCAAGTTGTAGAAACATCTCAAGGATACTCAATGGAAACAGGATGCACCTGAGCTTAATTTCGAAGTCTCATAGCAAAGGCTCTGAATACGTTTTTCTGTTTTCTATTTTTAATACATTGCAAACATTTCTAAAAACCTATTTGTGATTATGGGGTATTGTGTGTAGATTGATTAGGATTATTTTATTTATTTAATCCATTTCAGAATAAGGCTGTAATTTAACAGAATGTGGAAAAAGTCAAGGGGTCTGAATACTTCCGAATGCACTGTATCTCAATATGATAGATAAAGAAGCTTTGAGAAACGTAATGTGCTTCATGTGGCCTAGTTAGCAGTATTTTACAGTAAAGCTGTCATGAAAGCTACCCACTGGGCATACACTTGTTGAATCAATGTTGTTTCCACGTAATTTCAACAAAATTATGTTGAACCAATGTGGAATAGATGTTGAATTGACGTCTGTGCCCAGCTGGTGCACTATGTGGGTCATCTCACATTCAGACACTGTGAATTAGTGTTCTTATTGATTCCACAGTATGGTTCTGTCTGCATTGTTTCTGTTCAGCCCACGCTTGCTTGATGTGATGATGTGACCAACAGTTATTCAGTAATCCACTGGTTACTATAGAGATAAGGAGGAGGAGAGGAATGCACCAGCCAGCCATCAGACCTGGGCTGCATCTCAAATGGCACCCTATTCCTTATATAGTGCACTACTTTTAATCAGGGCCTTGGTCAAATGTATAGGGGATACAGATTTAGCATGTTAATTGGATTACTCTTATGTTGATGAGAATTGCAGAGGAGTTTTGGGATTTACATAAATTAAATAAAAACCCACACTAACACACAGTTATATTAACAGTATTGCACTGTTCATGTAGCCTACTTTTGGCCAGTTAATTGCCTAACCACGATCAAGCAACATTATGGACTAAACATTCAAATCCTGTTGCTTCAGGATTCTTTTTTTGTGACAGTATAGGTCGAATTAGGATCCTACATCTGTAGGTCAACTACAGTGGGGAGAACAAGTATTTGATACACTGCCGATTTTGCAGGTTTTCCTACTTACAAAGCATGTAGAAGTCTGTAATTTTTATCATAGGTACACTTCAACTGTGAGAGACGGAATCTAAAACAAAAATGCAGAAAATCACATTGTATGATTTTTAAATAATGAATTTGCATTTTATTGCATGACATACGTATTTGATCACCTACCAACCAGTAAGAATTCCGGCTCTCACAGACCTGTTCGTTTTTCTTTAAGAAGCCCTCCTGTTCTCCACTCATTACCTGTATTAACTGCACCTGTTTGAACTTGTTACCTGTATAAAAGACACCTGTCCACACACTCAATCAAACAGACTCAAACCTCTCCACAATGGCCAAGACCAGAGAGCTGTGTAAGGACATCAGGGATAAAATTGTAGACCTGCACAAGGCTGGGATGGGCTACAGGACAATAGGCAAGCAGCTTGGTGAGAAGGCAACAACTGTTGCCGCAATTATTAGAAAATGGAAGAAGTTCAAGATGACGGTCAATCTCCCTCAGTCTGGGGCACCATGCAAGATCTCAGCTCGTGGGGCATCAATGATCATGAGGAAGGTGAGGGATAAGCCCAGAACTACACTGCAGGACCTGGTCAATGACCTGAAGAGAACTAGGACCACAGTCTCAAAGAAAACCATTAGTAACACACTACGCCGTCATGGATTAAAATCCTGCAGCGCTCTCAAGGTCCCCCTGCTCAAGCCAGCGCATGTCCAGGCCCGTCTGAAGTTTGCCAATGACCATCTGGATGATCCAGAGGAGGAATGGGAGAAGGTAATGTGGTCTGATGAGACAAAAATAGAGCTTTTTGGTCTAAACTCCACTCGCCGTGTTTGGAGGAAGAAGAAGGATGAGTACAACCCCAAGAACACCATCCCAACCGTGAAGCATGGAGGTGGAAACATCATTCTTTGGGGATGCTTTTCTGCAAAGGGGACAGGACGACTGCACCGTATTGAGGGGAGGATGGATGGGGCCATGTATCGCGAGAAACCTGAAAGATCTGGATGGAGGAGTGGGCCAAAATCCCTGCTGCAGTGTGTGCAAACCTGGTCAAGAACTACAGGAAACGTATGATCTCTGTAATTGCAAACAAAGGTTTCTGTACCAAATATTAAGTTCTGCTTTTCTGATGTATCAAATACTTATGTCATGCAATAAAATGCAAATGAATTACTTAAAAATCATACAATGTGATTTTCTGGATTTTTGTTTTAGATTCCGTCACTCACAGTTGAAGAGTACCTATGATAAAAAATTACAGACTTCTACATGCTTTGTAAGTGGGAAAACCTGAAAAATCGGCAGTGTATCAAATACTTGTTCTCCTCACTGTATATAGGGAAAATGATGCCATTTGGGACGCAGCCCTGGATTATAAACTCCTCAGTCCAAGTAGAACTCTACTGCTTCTTATTTCAATGTGAGCCACATAGTCTCATGATGATTCACTCTGACATTTCAGAGAAAAGTGGGTCATGAAATATTGTTCTGAAAGCTAAATTAAAATAAAATCTTAAGTGATAACTTATCTTTTCCTAACCCAAATGGATTTCTAAAATTAAATATGGATCTTTAAAGACCAAGTATGTTAACTGGGTGTCTAATAGCCAGAAATATCAGTGTTTCACCCTCTTGAAATGCAATCCTTTGATTATCTTAAGACTATTTCACCAAAACCCTAAGTTTATGATACTGTAGTATCCTATATGTTAAGCTTGTGTTAAGCATATGTAGGCATGTGTTGCAGGTTGCCTAAGACAGTACAAAGTGGATAACAAGGATGCAAATAGCCAACAGCTAAAGGCTTAGGAAGTGAATGTGGATGAGGCCCTTCAGGTCATCACTGACTCAGCAACATTTTTCCTTTCAGCACCAGGGCCAGCTCTCTCTCTCTCTCTCTCTCATATACACACACACACAAAACACAGACAGCAAAATGTACTTCTAAAGTTTTCTTTATTTCCGCAGAACTAACATAGACAAGTATTGACAGTTCACTAGGGCATCTTTGCATTGTTTACATTACATTAGGTTTGAGAACAGATCTCTGGAAATGAGTGCTATACCAGAGTGGTTCCTGATTGTTCTGAGCACATAATCACATTATGCAAGTGAAACCCATGTATGATTAAACATATGCAAATGAGCTACAGTAACAGATTAGTTTACTGTGAACATGGTGGCTCATCAGGTGTTAAAGAAAAGTCAATCTTCTGAATTATTCAGTAGGGCTAACAGTTCAGTTCCTTCAAACGGTAGCATATTACCATGACAATAAATAACATACATGCTTTACTGTTAGTGAATGCTGCACTAGTTTAAATAAACACAATTACATTATATTGCCAGGGCCTTCTTTCAGACTCCAATGTTTCAATGCAGAGCAATGATCCACAGAGAAACAGTAGATTGGAGAGATGCATCTACAATGTTGAATACAACCGCCAGCTTTGACCAGTAACTATTTCAACATCAGTTTACAATTAGGGCAAATTATTTTAATGAACCATTTTAACTGATTATTATGTTTTTGCTTCAACAAGTACATCAACAAAATGGCAACCATTTATTTTAAAAAATTTAAATATATATTTTTTTGCAAATGGAAACAATCTGCTATAATAGTTCAAAATAAATATTTGATGTAAACCACAGTATTTAATGTTGTGATAATTGGCACAAATGACGCTAAAGAATCTCTTTCCTTGTACATTCCCTTCTATGTCCTAAACGTTAGCATAGGTTTACGTTGAGGCTACGCCAGTACCTTGGATAGCTCCACCTCTCGACGCATAAAATACTGCTATTTTCACAACAGAACTCTATAGGTGAACATCAAGGCAATTATAAAAGTAGTCTAGATTACCCACACATTGATATATTTGCAGACATTACATTAATCCACGGTGTCCCCTTGACTATCCTACAATTTCGCAAAAGTTTACAAAGGTGATTGGCCTTCCTTTAGAATACAACATGCATTTACTGATCCGTGGTTACGCAATACATTTAGTTTTAATATTCACTGGTAAATGTCAACATGAATGTCTTAGAAATGTATATTCACTTTAGATTGTATTTTCATAAGCTCGTAGGAATAAGCCTTAAACTGTTGAATATTACATTCAAACCACCATTACAGGGGTTTTGTGAAACACACATCTGAGTTATCCTTTGATTTAACGGTCCAAGTCTTTGTCCCTTGACTCTCCTTCATCTTTTAGCTCTTGAAACACCTCCGTGAAAAAGTGCGGGTCTGCATTTAACTGCAACATTTTGGCACTCGTGTTATTGATGATGCTCATAGAACAATCCCAGAAATTATCCTCATTTGCCATAATCATGAATGGTTTCAGAGGGTAAGATATCTCGCAACCCATGTACGAGTATGATAAATAGAGACAGAGCAGGAAGATACCCTGGAGTTCGGATGCGCTGTCGATATCATCGGGTATCGATTCCTTACAGAGCAGGTAGACGAAGACTAAATTAGCAGGTGTAATGAATCCCTGGTCCTGCCAGCCTTGGAGGAGAAGGGTTCGGTCGACATTTCGGAACCATAGGATGACCTCATTGTAGGTGAGCTTGACTTTACAGCATCTCCGGCACATAAATTCGCCCAGACAACGCAACAGCTCCCCGGTCGATGCCTGGATAATCACACGCCTCGGTGAGAGGTCTACTTTACTAGGTTGCTTTTGGACAGGCAAGAGCTTCACATTCTCAGCGGGGACCTGAGGTTGACTAGGTTCAAGGCTTTGGGTAGGAACCGTCGGCACTGGTACAGCGAGTGGTGCTTTCTTACCATCCGCACTCGATTGTTGGGATTTCTTGTTATTTTCATTATTTTGCTGGTCTACGTGGCTGTTGTTGATCACCTTTGCGGCGTTTGGGTTGACTTTCATGCAACTATTTTTCTTGGCGGATGTGGTAAACAGTCTCTTAAATGTGAGAACTGGGACAAGCATGGAATTGTTCTTTACGCTCCCCGTTTTGATTGCGTGGTCACCCTCTTTTCTGTCATCCAGAATAGCCTCCTTCTTTGATGTTGGAGATATGGAAAGCACTGTTCCCATTCTTGCAGCGTAGGCTACGGCGTAGGCTACGGCCTGGAGAGACGGCGTTCCTCGCGTGAGGATGGCGCTCCTCGCTTGCGGCAAAGTCGTTCTAGACGACAGCGGTCAAGTCAGAGCAGCACATTTAAATCCATTGCGGGTCCATTGCGTAGACAGATGGAAATAGATTCTCTCAGGAATTGAGTGAATATTGATGGGTGAAATTCCAGCAGGCAATGGTCGCCTCTCACATGACACTCCCTCTGCAGCGCACTACCCCACGAGCAGTCAGTTGTATACAGACAGAACTTCACACTCAGTGAATGTTCAGAGAGTCAAAAGCGGCAGGGATAATTATGTAAACGAGGATTAGTTGTTCAAGTCTGAAGAATTGGCCAACCCCCAATCAGGGCTCTAGATTAACGCTTTCCATTGGTAGCACTGGCGATACCATTTTTCTTTTTAAATTAGGAGCGCCACATATAATTTAGATATATAAACAGAAAATACGTTTTTTTTAATTGATTGAGACACTATTGTTGAAGCACATCTTGTGCCCTAGAAATTAATATGTAGCCCAACACTGTAAAGACATACATTTATTATAAAAGCTAAACAACTAAGACAAATCCATGACCTTATGATACGTTTTTATTAACCTTTATTTAATCAGGGAGTCATACTGAGACCAAGGTCTATTTTACAGATGAGCCATGAATGACAGAAATTACAGGAATACACACATCAAAATATAAATACAAAATGCAAGCAGAAATAAAAACACAGTCCTAAGAATAAAAAAACATAAAAACACATTAATCAGTGGGGCAGGGGTAGGTTGACCTCAGGTCTCCCCACTGGAAGCCGGAAGTAGGGGAGCGGGAAAAATCTATCAAAAGGCGCACCTCTAACTTTGTACAGTACTAATGCAATTAGTAAATTCGGTCACACTACGAAGTGCTACCAAATAAACCACAATTCATTTATAATACTGTGAATATATAGTTTCACAGACATATTGTTGCATTTTTTTCGGGTTTGTGCGAAATCGTTAAGAATAATATAAAACCAGTCTGCACACCACCAAGGTGAATTGGTTTAGTCTTGACTCTTGGTTGACAGTGTTGGGGGATGGGTAATGTATTGATGCTCGAGTGCCAAATCAACACAAATAGATAAGAAAAGGTCTAAGCCATCAGATGCCCAGTTTAGGAAAAAGAGGAAAGAAGAAGAGGAGAAACGCGCAAAAGATAAAGGTATGCAGCTATGTCATCTCTTTATGAGTATAATATTATGCATGTAATGAAATAGGCTAGTATAACACTTATGTTTGTTAGCCTATGTTGCTTGCCATGCTATTACACATTTGGCGACAGTATTCCGTTTTCTGTCCAACTAGCTTGAATAACATTGGATATAATTTCACACAGTTTCATTATGATAATGTGTGTAGCCTGCAGCAAAACGATTACAACCTAACTAGCACATTATTGATTTGGTTAACTTTCATTGAGGTGATATCATAAAGGTTTTCTGTGATTGTATTGACTAGGTCCTGAACTCAGTAAGGGGAATTTCCAATGCTGTAGGCTAACTTAAAATACTATATTATGCTGATATTTTGTATCTTTCGTAATATATTGAGTTTTTTGCAGTGTCTTATGCCTATAATTAGCCAAGGAGTTTGTATGGTTCATTTGGTTCCTATTCTAAAAGTTTGATAAATTGTGCATAATGACATGTATATTTAATTGTGCAACAAATGTATTTAGGGTGTCAGACTCATATACTGTATTTCAATGCAAATTCAGGGGCACTGGCCAGGATGAGGAGCCATCTACCTCCTCAGCCACAGTCCTCTTCAGAAATGATCATCTCGGAGCCTCAGGATGAGTAGCCATCCACCTCCTCAGCCACACAGGTGTCTTCACAAATGTTGTCTGAGCATGAGGATGAGGATGAAGACCCATTTGCTTCTCCCCAGCAGGATTCTTCAGGTGTGTTTGTGCGCATGCGCACGTGTATGTGTGGGTAAACGCATATGTGTTTATGTGTGCATCCCTGCATAACATAAACAAAATAAATAATTTCCCTTTTGCAAAGTTTTACATTTCCAAATTGTAGGTAACAATGGTGATTTTATTATTACTGGGTATTTTTGTGGGATGTTCCACCACTATAAATGCTGTGAATAACGTGTGTAAACTAATGCCCATGTGCTCTCCATTAGAAATGCCTGTAGCAGCATCCCCACCAAATCCTGCTGCTGAGGATGAACCACTGTCTACAGACCCTGCTGACTGGCCTTCAGTTCTGACTGACAGAATTCGGACACAACTAGTTTTCAGAGGACCAAGTGAGGTAACACCTAACTTTGTTTTCCCAAGGAATGAGAGTGATGGAAGACGTTGCCACCAGCAGTATTTCAGGAAGACCTTGTAAGAAGAAAATTAATTTAGCAAACTCAGGACTGACAGACTGGAAACATTCAAGTTCTTTGCTGACTTCACACGACAGCAGTCCAGAACACCAAAACTAGTGGATTTATCAACAATAGTATCTGAAACTATCCAACCACCACTCATTTCTAGGCAGATCATCGTCTCTCATCATCACTATGTCACCGATTTGCAGGTTTCTCTTCTGGGTGTGCCAGCGCTGCCTGATGGCGATGTTGGCTAGATACTCCTTTCGCCAGCGGCTCCAAAACTGTTCTGCTAGATATTGAACATGCCACCACCTTTTCCAAGCGTACATGTCCTCCCTGATGAACTTGCCTGGAAGAGGGAGAGCTGTGGTAGATTTCATAGTAAGCAGATGATTAGGGGTGAGTGGCTGAAGACTCTTTGGATCATTGAGGTTGTCAACGGTGAGTGGGTGATTGTTTACTCACAATTGCCATTGCTTCGTAGGAGAAGGCTTGTAGAGAAGAATCATGTAGTCTACCAGAAGAGAGTGAGAGTGTGGAGCTTCATTCATTCATGCTGAAGTCACACTGTTTCTGAGCGAGAAATGTCCATGTCAACTTCCTTGAGTGCTTCCTTCAATTAATTTTTGGCTCCCACAAAGTTGCTTCCTTGGTCACATTTAATCTGACGAACTGCACCACGTATAGCTATGAAGCAGTGCAGACCATACATGAAGGCATCTGTTGACATTTCAATATGAATGGCACCAGAGCAAAAACAGGTGAAGAGAAATGAGCATATCTAAGTTCCTCCTTGAGCACATTGCTTGCTTTTACTGAGACAACTGCAGCCGTGAGTTCTAGTCTGGGAATAGTTGTGACCTTTGTGGGAGTGACACAAGATTTTCCCATGACAAGAGCACAATGAATGTCTCCCTCTTCATTCTTGAGTCTCAAATATGAACACTGAACATATCCGCTCGTGCTTGCATCAGAGAAATGATGTAGCTCTGTTTTGGTAACCCTTCCAAAGTCAGTAGGTGTATAACTACGGGGTATGTTCACCTTCTCCAAATGAACAAGATCATTTTTCCAACAATCCCACTTTGGTTGAAGTTCATCAGTCAGAGGGTCATCCCAACCTGTGCCATGCCTACACTACTCTTTTTCCGTTGAGCAGGAATGGAGCTACAAACCCTAAAGGATCATACAAGGAGGCAACCGTAGACAGTATACCTTGACGCGTTGCAGGTTGGTCCTTGAGATTGACATTGAACTTGAAGCAGTCAGACTCAATGTGCCACTGAATCCCTAGTGCTCTTTCTGATGGCAAGTCATCAAATGCAAGGTTAAGGTCCTTAATGTCGGATGCACGTTCAGATGGTATGCTTTCTAGGACAGCTCGGTCATTGGATACAAACTTGTGCAGTCAAAAACCACCCATCGCAGCCTCATGTGCAAACTGAATAGCATGTTCCGTACTGTCTATGCTTGTGACTCCGTCATCGATTTAAAAGTCGCTCATGATGAATTGTGAGCCTAGAGGGCATAGCTGTTCATCTAGCTGTTCTCCTTAGCTAGATGCTCCAGCCCATAGTTTGCACATCCAGGAGATAATGCAGCGCCAAACAAATGCACCTTCATGCAGAACTCTTGAGGTTGTGCAGTAATGTCTCCCTTTTTCCACCAAAGGAAGCGTAGATAGGTGAAACATCTTCTCAATGTCACGTATCAATGCAATAGGGCGCTGCCAAAAAACGCATTAGAACACCATTCAGATTGTTCATCAAATCAGGCCCTGGAAGCAGATGGTCATTTAAACTGTTTCCCTACACGTAGCTTATCTAGCTTGTTAGGATGTTAGATGCCATGATGAGCAATATACCATTTCTCGCCTTCATTTCCATCATCTTCAACTTCTTCCGCGTCACCATTTTCAATGACCTCATGCATGACCTTGACATAATGTTCCTTATACCTTTCAGCCTTTAACAGTTTCCTTTTGAGATGGCGAGTTGTTTGTTGTCGGGTAGATTGGGTCTCTCCTTAAAAGGCAATGGCATTTCATAGTGGCCATGACTATTTTTCCTTATACCATCATTCAGCTTGTTCAGGAAGAGGATGTCATCCTGAGACGCTGTCTTGCCATCTTCACTGGCGTCCTTGAAATTGGACTCCAGAATGCGAATAGCATTTGCAGGGGTTACTGAGGGGATCTTTTTAACAATGACCCGGTGACACATACTAGCAACACTTGATGTATCGAGGAACGGCGATGAGCGCCCCCCAATGCTCCATCCTAAGTCAGTTCGAACAGCGTAGGTCTCATCATTTCCACCTAAAAACACTTGTTTTGGTGCAATTGCCCTCGAGCAGTTGTAGATGGCCAACCTCATAATCCTTAAGTGGTGGTATTTCATCTACTACTGTGGAGAGATGATTCCAGTGCTTGGCCGTTTCACAGGTCGGAATGTGGATACGGTTTACAGGTATGCAATCCTTGGTGTAGGTAGGAGGAAGATCGATATGGATGGTGAAGCTGTAACCTCTCACACAAAGCCCTGAGACACTTTCGCTTTTCACAACTGTGTCACGTCCTACCATAGTAGTTAATTTCAGCTTCACTGGATACGTGTCTGCTTGTAAAGCGTTGCTCACTTCCTGGTCAATTAATGTAGTATCACTGTGGGTGTCAAGCAGGGCGTAAACAAGTTTTTCAGCACCTGAGTTGTTTCTTGATGACACCCACACTGGTACGATCATGGAGGTGTTAGTAGATTGTCCTTCTCCAGCTACGTTGAGTGACAATGCAGTTGTTGCCTCGTCCATATTATTTTGGTAAGAATTTGGCAGAGGTGTAGGCTTTTCCCGTTTTACATAACTGTCATCGTGGAGACACGTGGGATGCTTTCCTTTGCAGGTGTCACAGGTGTGGCGATGACGACAGTCCCTTGCACTGTGACCAGATTTCATGCACCCATAGCAAAGCTTATTTTCTTTCACATATTTCCGTCGCTCCAACAGAGACTTGGTCATGAATTTAGAACAACCATGGAGCTGATGCTTGTTCTGGCAAAACATACACAAAGGCCTTGCACTTCCTTTGGCTGACTTTTGATTCTCACCATCTTTGATTGTTTGAGTGCTGAAAACACTTGCCTTGTTCCTCTTGGTCTCCCTGACGTTTCGTTTCTCAGTAGTACATTCGGATGAACAGAGAGCATAGAAAGAAGTTATCGGATTGCAGGCAATCTTTGCTTCCTTCATCATAAAAGTCCTGGAAACTGGGGAATTCTAGACTATTGTTCAAGGTTTGTGTAGCTTGTCTGTTCTAGCGAGAAACTGCCCAGTCCGGCAGTTTTTGAACTAGCTTCTGATTCTCTTCACAGTCATTTAATATCTGAAGACCTTTAACATGAGGTATAGCATCCTGACAGGCATTAAAAAATCAAAAAAGTCTCTGAGTCCTACGGCGTCCTTAGGTTGAATTTTTGGCCAGTTTGCAATTTCTCTAAATGCCCTCTGTATAACAAATGGCTGGCCATATCTATGGTTCAGTTTGTTCCACGCGTCTTTGTAGGCCTCGTCATAATTTCTGTAGAAAGTACCATCCAGGGTCTTACGAGCTGGGCCACCCACGTACTTCTTATGATAATAAAGCTTGTCAGCTGACAAGATGCTTCTTCGATCTATAAGTGACACAAATGAGGCTTTCCACTCAAGGAATTTAACTGGATCACCATTGAATACAAATGGCTTTGGCATTGGAAGGCGATTAAGGGCTATGCTATCTTGGAAGGTTTGAGCCAGAGAAGTCACATCCACATGAGGTGATGAGGCATTGGAGGGTTGTTGG
The DNA here is from genome assembly GCA_023634145.1 of Thymallus thymallus. Taxonomy (NCBI): domain Eukaryota; kingdom Metazoa; phylum Chordata; class Actinopteri; order Salmoniformes; family Salmonidae; genus Thymallus; species Thymallus thymallus. Next base: position 25,308,197 of record CM042408.1, on the reverse strand, counting down.
ATGGTAGTTGGAGTAATGTTGTCGGCAGTTTGGAAGCTAGTTTCCCGTACTACCTCCTGGTTGTAGGCCTCCAACCTGGCCCAAGCTGCCCTTACGTCTCTTTCTGCCTGTAGTTGTTCCAACTCACATTTCTGAGCTTCAAGATCCTTCTTTTGCTGCACTTCTAAGTGTTGTATCCTTTCCTTTTTGTTTCTTCTCCTCCAAAAACACTTCATACTCAACTTCCTTTGCTGCCAGCTCCGCTGCTGTGTCTGCACATTTGGCTGCCATACATGAGGCTATGGAGTGATGGCTGGATTGAACACTGAACTTGTGACAAATTTTTGAGACAGTAGATCCGTAAATGGAGTGAGCGTAGTCGCGATCAAGTAACTCACGGAGACAACGTATTTCCTGTTTGGCATCAAACTCTTCATCAATGCCTGATATCCTTTCATAGGCAAATTTGATAATATCTGCGGTAACCGCCTCACATGCGTCGACACGACGCCTTAACTCAGTTGACGGTGTGATGTGATCTCTAATTTCAAGACAGACGTGCATGACATCATCCTTTCCTTTCTCCAATGTGTCGATCAGAAATGCCAGCTGGTTCTCTGTTATGTCTGACTTTAGCTGCTCTCTTGCTTTGCGGGCTTGGATCTTACATTGGTCATACATGTAGATAAGTCCTTTTAGACAATGGGAAGATACCTTTAATCATGTCCATAGATAGTTGTTGATGTGGATAGCCTTTACCTTTACTTCCACTGCATACGATTGTCTATAGTTATGACCATCACACAAAATACATTTTCCCGCCGCTGCCCGTGGAGATTGGATTAGTGTTGGTGACCCAAGGGGAGACGCAGGACTGCCCGATAAAAGGTCCAAAGTCAGCAACACCAGCAGACCCGTCCTCATGGATCCCATTCAGAGATGCAGCAGGGCGACAGGATTGATGAGAGAACAAGTTCTTACTGCAGCATCCCCAGCTGAATGAATGGTCAACTCTCAAACTGATGGTTCATGAAAGTTTAATGCAGTACCATTTCCATAAACACACCGTAAGAGCTGATGGAGAAACAAACCAAAAAAGCTCTTACAATATGAACAATACAGTCACAAGCCAGACTCCTGGAAATGAGCTCTATTTATGACATGTGGGGCTCACACATTGAACCTGGTTGTGGCTGATGCTACTAAAAGTTCTGTCGATGCCAAATGTTACTTTCGCATTTTACACAACATACAAGCTAGAACAGCCACTGTTTGGCATAGTGGGAGTTTTTGTAAAAGGGCTTTATAAATGAAAACATAGCAATGTATTAAACTACGTGAAATCAAAGACTGCCAACCAACTATCTGGTAGATAATGCAGTGATGAGTACTAAACCTGTCACCCGTAATAAAGTTCAGTGTGCTATGATAAACTGCATCTGACGGCTTTAATGAAGTGGCAGCTGACTCCTCGCCATAGTCTTGGACTGATAGGAACGTTGACCTAATAATCTGATTTATACTATTTAGCGAGAGGCATGACCTATTTCTATAGAAGAAGCCCATTTTTATTCTCAACTTCTTAACTAACTCGTCAAAATGCTTTTAAAGGACAGTCTATCCAGATGCCCAGATATTTGTAAGCAGGGACAAAATCAATATGGGCACCATGCAAAGTACAGTGCATTCGGAAAGTATTCAGACCCACATTTTGTTACCCTACAGACTTATTCTAAATTGGATTGCATTTTTTCCCCCCTTATCAATCACAACACAATACCCAATAATTCCAAAGCAAAAACTGTTTGCACATTTATAAAAAATATAAAACAGAAAAATTACATTTACATAAGTATTCAGACCCTTTACTCAGTACTTTGTTGAAGCACCTTTGGCGATTACAGCCTTGAGTCTTCTTGGGTATAACGCTACAAGCTTGGCACCCCTGTATTTGGGGAGTTTCTCCCAATCTTCTCTGCAGATCCTCTCAAGTTCTGTCAGGTTGGATGAGGAGCATCGCTACTCATTCATTTTCAGGTCTCTCCAGAGATGTTCGATCGGGTTCAAGTCCAGGCTCTGGCTGGGCCACTCAAGGACGTTCAGAGACTTTTCCCAAAGCCACTCCTGTGCTGTCTTGGTTGTGTGCTTAGGGTTGTTGTCCTGTTGGAAGGTGAACCTTCACCCCAGTCTGAGGTCCTGCGTGCTCTGGAGAAGGTTTTCAAGGATCTCTCTGTACTTTGCTCCGTTCATCTTTCCCTCGATCCCGACTAGTCTCCCAGTCCCTGCCACTGAAAACATCCCCACAGCATGATGCTGCCACCACCATGCGTCCTTTAGGCAAACTCCAAGCAGGCTGTCATGTGCCTTTTACTGAGGAGTGGCTTCCGTCTGGCCACTCTACCATAAAGGCCTGATTGGTGGAGTGAGGAACTCTGGAACTCTTGTCAGAGTGACTATTGTGTTCTTGGTCACCTCCATGACCAAGGTCTTTCTCCCCGATTGCTCAGTTTGGCCATGCGTCCAGCTCTAGGAAGACTCTTGGTGGTTCCAAACTTCTTCCATTTAAGAATGATGGAGGCCACTGTGTTCTTGGGGACCTAAGATCTGTGCCTCGACACAATCCTGTCCCGGAGCTCTACGGACATTTCTTTCAACCTCATGGCTTGGTTTTTGCTCTGATAGGCACTGTCAACTGTGGGACCTTATATAGACAGGTGTGTGCCTTTCCAAATCATGTCCAATCAATTGTATTTACCACAGGCGAACTCCAATCAAGTTGTAGAAACATCTCAAGGATGATCAATAATGGAAACAGGATGCACCTGAGCTCAATTTCTAGTCCCATAGCAAAGGCTCTGAATACTTATGCAAATTATTTTAGTTTTTGCAAAAATTTCTAAAAAACAGTTTTTGCTTTGTCATTATGTTGTATTGTGTGTAGATTGATGATGACATTGTTCTATTTAATGAATTTTAGAATAAGGCTGTAACGTAACAAAATGTGTAAAAAGTCAAGGGGTATGAATACTTCCTGAATTCACTATATATATGTATAAATCATCAGAGTAATATTATTATTCAATATATAGAACAACATATACTGCATTCAATACTACTTTCAGGTCAATTAAGGTTTTCTGTAAAACACTGAAGACAGACTGTAGTTCAGATAGAGACTTGTCAACCTGTGGGGGCAATAGTATCCACAACAGTATCATCGGCATACAAGGGCAGGTGCAAGTCAATATTGTTAATATAAACAGTAAAACGTACTGGAACCAGAATCGACCCCTGTGGAACACCTTTTGTTATGTCCAGAAAAACTGATTTAACGCCATTAGTAGATACACATTGATTTCAAATGTTTAAACCAGTTAAATGCAGCTTGGTCTAGGCCAATTGAGGAAAGCCTCTGAATTAGCAGTGAGTAATCAACAGTATTGAAGGCCTTTGACAGGTCAATGAAGAGGACAGCACAATGTTTCCTTTTATACATACAGTTGACCACATAATTTATAACTATGGATGCAGCAGAGATAGTGCTATGACCTGGTCTGAAACCTGACCGATGGACATTTAGAATACATTTAATAAATAAGAAAGATCTTAGCTGAGAATTAATCAAGGATTCTAACATTTTAGCTAGGCAAGAAAGTTTTGAAATAAGGTGATAGTTATTTAGGTGACCTTTGTGAAGGGGGAGTACATGAGCCACCTTCCAGATCTTGGGGTTAGTACCAGATATTGCATTGTCAATTAAAAAACATGGTTTAATGGTTCCGCAATCGGGGGCAGAGAGCTGCAGCAACAATGGATCAAGCATGTCAGCCTCTGGATTTTTTAAACATCAATCTTAAGCAAGGCATCTAGCACATCACAGGTAGTAAATGGTTGAAAAGAAAACAAAGATTCATTAGAAGTTGATGGGTTAACCAGCAAGTCAGCTAGCAGCTGGGAGAGTGAATCTTTGTTTTCTTTTCAACCATTTACTACCTGTGATGTGCTAGATGCCTTGCTTAAGAAAATCTGCCGAGATAAATTGCTGGTTAAAAGCATCACTTATCCCATTCTTCTCAGTAATGATGCCAGAGTCAGACAGAACTTGCTTAGGCAAGTTTCAGTGCATTAACTGTTTTCCAAGATTTAGAAGGATCACCAGCAGACTCAGAGGTAAAGCTTAAAAAGTAGCTTGATTTAGCTGTCTTAATCGAGATAGTACATCTGTTTCTCAGTTATCTGATAGATTGCCAATCCACTAGAGTCAGTTTTCCTTGCTTTGGCCCAGACCTGATTTCTCCCCTGTGTGAGATCAGATAGCCATGAAGAAAACCAAGGGTTAGATCGATCATTGACTCTGAATTGTTTTAAAGGGGAGTGTTTATCTGCCAGAGGTATAAATAAGGAGGATACATTTACTAGAGCCAACTCAGGGCCAGGAATACAGGAGACAGTGGATCATTTAGAGTAGAAGATGTCATGAAAAATTCCTTGAGAATATAATTATTATTTAAATGATTTAAACAAGGACTATTATTTTGTGGTTTGGTGTCTCTAATACATACTATGGGACAATGATCAATCATGTTGTATGCAAATACTCCACTAGACAAATATTTATGTGTGTTATTAGTAAGAATTAAATCAATCAATGGGGAGTTTCCAGGGGTTTTCACATTTAACGGTGTGGGTGTTGAGATCAATTGAGTCAGATTAAAATTCAATATATATACTGTTAAATTTATCTGAGGCTGGGGATAGCCAGTCTAGATTCAAATCCCCTCCGAGGACAGAAAAGGTGTTAAACACAGATATATCACCAATAGCAACATGAGGGCAATAAATCCCAGCAACAAATACATGTGTATTCTGGTTTATGGATACATATACAACCAAGAGCTCAAATTTATTGGGAACAGAAATATTTAAAGATTGGGATGCCATGAAATTAGATTTTATGTTATTTGTTAATTAGATATGTTATTTGTGTTCTGCAATAGCTGTTATAGAAATACAAACTACGGAACTAACTACTTTTTAAATACTGTAGTACCACAAGTTGGAACTAGTTTTTCAATGAAGAAGACAAGCACCAAATCTTTGTGAATGAGTAGGGCTGTATCCTTTAGAAGCTGGTGAATTGGCTTACAGTATTTTCATTTAATTTACAGATGACACAACTATGACTTGAATGTTGAACGTGTAAGCTGAACTCCTTGTTTTTCAATTCAAAATGTTATACATAATACAGTAGCTTTACATTATAGCACCAAATTGCATTGACCTTGTCTGTCAGTGCTGTTGTGTGGCTGTTGTGTTTCCGTACGCCATAGTCTAATTTACTAATCGCGTTGTCCAATCATACTGGGCGTCCTCTAGGAACCCATATAGTAGATCCTATTAGCTAGAACACTGTACACTGTACAAGTCTGGCCAGACTTGGCAAAGAGACACTGGGTTACATGACCAGAGCTTAATGCTATTTTCCTAGAGCTTTACAACGGAAACTGGCTGCAAACATACACCCCAATGTCTGACGACAGTCATAGCATCATCTACTTTCGTCCTGGTCTCACAAGTCTACTTCATAGGTAAGGTGGTTGAGAGGATGATTTCACTATTTTATTAGGTAACAGGAACTGATACTGGTTTGTAAACTGTGAACTGGTTCTAGGTGTGTTTACATAACCTACAATAAGTATCTATATGAGAAATAGGGTTGTTCATGGCATGGGAAAATCTGAGACAATGGCTTCGTCCCAAACGGTACCCTATTCCCTATTTAGTGCATTACTGTTGTCCAGAGCCCCATGTCCCTTTGTCAAAAGTAGTGCAGTATAAAGGGAATCGGCTGCCATTCTTTGTCGAGTGACTCAGCTCATGGCCCTCTTTGAGGGGAATTCAGAGAAGCTCTGATCAATGTGATCATACATGCTAGTGTATGCTACATCAATAGTGAAGTGATGAAGACACACAGAGGGGAAGTGTGAAGTGGTGTCAGGTGAAAGGTGCTCTTAACTAACAAGACTTCAATGAACCTTGATGATGACGAATGATCAAATCAAATTAATCATTGATCAGCTCTTTTGTTATGCTAACTAGAAACGGTTAAATATATTTAGTCCATTCCCTGCTATTGAAAGTCTGGAGTTAATCAATTAATTGTTATTGTTAGTTAGCAATGAGTATTAATTTCCCCCTATTAAAACATGTTCAGGCACATAAGCCTAATAAGCAAACAGTTGGCCGACAAGCTGATGATTTGTTTTGGAACACTTTTATCAGAAATGGCGCTGCAGTGGATAGCATCCATTTTACAGGCTCTGCTAATTTGTGTGTGTTTTGGGGGGCAGTGTGTCACTAGAGAACAAACTGGATGAGCTCCGTTTGAGACTATCCTATCAATGGGACCAGAAGAACTGTAATATTCTATGTTTCACAGAGTCGTGGCTGAAGAAGGACATGGATAATATACATCTTGCTGGCTTTTCCATGCATTTTCAAGACCGGTCGGCAGCCTCGGGTAAGATGAGGAGGAGTGGTGTGTCTCTTTGTTAACAACAGCTGGTGCACGATCTCTAATGTTAAGGAAGTCTCAAGGTTCTGCTCGCCTGAGTTAGAATACTGTACCTCACGATAAGCTGCAGACCATACTATTTACCAAGAGTTTTCATCTATATTTTACGTAGCTGTCTATTTACCACCGCAAACTGATGCTGGCACTAAGACCGCATTTAAAGAATTGTACACTGCCATAAGCAAACAAGAAAATGCTCATCCAGATCCAATTGACTACAGTTCAGCGTTCAACACCATAGTGCCCTCAAAGCTCATCACTAAGCTCAGGACCCTGGGACTGAACACCTCTATCTGCAACTGGATCCTGGACTTCCTGACTTCCCCAGATGGTGAGGGTAAGCAACAATACATCCGCCACACCGCCACACTGACCCTCAACTTGGGGTCCCATCAGGGCTGCATGCTTAGTCCCTTCCTGTATTCCCTGTTCACCCACGACTCTTTGGCCGCGCACGACTCCAACACCATCATTTAGTTTGCTGACGACACAACGGTGGTAGGCCAGATCACCAACAATGATGAGACAGCCTATAGGGAGGTCTGTGACCTGGCAGTGTGTTGCCAGGACAATCAACCTATCCGTCAACGTCAGCAAGACAAAGGAGCTGGGAATGCATCCATTCACATTGACAGGGCTGTAGTGGAGCGGGTCGAGAGCTTCAAGTTTCTCTGTGTCCACATCACTAAGGAATTAACATGGTCCACACACAAACCAACACAGTTGTGAAGAAGCCATGACAACGCCTCTTCCCCCTCAGGAGGCTGAAAAGATTTGGCTTGTGTCCTCAGATCCTCAAAAACTTCTACAGCTGCACCATTGAGATCATCTTGACTGGCTGCATCACCACTTGGTATGGCAACTGCTGGGCATCCGACCACAAGACGCTACAGAGGCTAGAGGGTATGGCCCAGTACATCACTGGGGCTGAGCTCCCTGCCATCCAATTGTCAAAGACTCTAGCCACTGAAGTTATAGACTGTTCTCTCTGCTACCGCATGGCAAGCAGTAAAGTAAATAGTTAACCAAATAGCTACTCAGACTCTCTGCTATCTGCATTCACTCATCAGATACGCTTCTGCTACTGTTTATTATCTATCCTGTTGCCTAGTCACTTCACCCCCACCTACAGTGCCTTAGGAAAGTACTCAGACCCCTGACTTTTTCCACATTTTGTTACATTACAGCCTTATTCAATCTACACACAGTATCCCATAATGACAAAACAAAAACTGTTTTTTAGAATTTTTACAAATTTATAACAAACCCCCCCCTGAAATATCACATTTAGTATTCAGACCCTTTACTCAGTACTTTGTTGAAGCACCTTTGGCAGCAATTACAGCATCAAGTCTTCTTGGGTATGACGCTACAAGCTCTGTCAGGTTGGATGGGGAGTGTTGCTGCACAGCTATTTTCAGGTCTCTCCAGAGATGTTTGATCGGGTTCAAGTCCGGGCTCTGGCTGGGCCACTCAAGGACATTCAGAGACTTGTCCCGAAGCCACTCCTGAGTTGTCTTGGCTGTGTGCTTAGGGTCTTTGTCCTATTGGAAGGTTAACCTTCAGCCCAGTCTGAGGTCCTGAGCAGGTAATCATCAATCGATCCTGACTAGTCTCCCAGTCCCTGCCACTGAAAAAGATCCCCACAGCATTATTGTGCCACCACCATGCTTCACCGTAGGGATGGTGCCAGGTTTCCTCCAGAAGTGACTCTCGGCAGTCAGGCCAAAGAGTTAAATCTTGGTTTCATCAGACCAGAGAATCTTGTTTCTCATTGTCTGAGAGTCTTTAAGCGGGCTGTCATGTGCCTTTTACTGAGGAGTGGCTTCCGTCTGGCCACTCTACCATATAGGCCTGATTGTTGGAGTGCTGCAGAGATGGTTGTCCTTCTGGAAGGTTCTCCCATCTACACAGAAACTCTAGGACTGTATTTTAAGGGAATTACTATTATTACCCCAAATTATATCATACACACATTTAGCTATTTAAGTATCTCTTCCTGTCATTTACCTGTATAGTTTATGTAACCATGCAAGTATTCACTTACCTGTAAATATAACTGTATATTTACCTGTACAGCTAATTTAACCATGCAAAATATTCACTTACCTAAATTTAACCAGTCTGTCTTATTAAGTAAACTATTATTACCCTCGCTCATATCATATGCATTTTTAGCTATTGAAGTATTTCTCTGCCATTGACCTGTATAGTATAGTTAACCATCCATATTCAGCCAACCACCCTTACTATGCAATGTCTTTTTATAGCTTTTTTGCACTCCAGGTATCTTGTATTTCTATACTTTTTCATACTGCCGCTCTATGTATCATGTACCGTGTATCTGTCTTTTGTGTATTTTCGTTCTGGCATTTAGCACCTGCCCTATGTTTTGTTGTAGCTGCTTGACAAAGAAATTTCCCCCTCGGGGATCAATAAAGTATCTATCTATCTATCTATCTATCTATCTATCTATCTATCTATCTATCTATCTATCTATCTATCTATCTATCTATCTATCTATCTATCTATCTATCTATCTATCTATCTATCTATCTATCTATCTATCTATCTATCTATCTATCTATCTATCTATCTATCTCTAGAGCTCTGTCAGAGTGACCATCGGGTTCTTGGTCACCTCCCTGACCATGGCCCTTCTCCCCAGATTGCTCAGTTTGGCCAGGTGGCCAGCTCTAGAAAGAGTCCTGGGGCTTCCAAACTTCTTCCATTTAAGTATGATGGAGGCCACTGTGTTCTTGGGGACCTTCAATGGTGAAGAAATGTTTTGGTACCCTTTCCCAGATCTGTGCCTCGACACAATCCTGTCTAGGAGCTCTACGTACAATTCCTTCAACCTCATGGCTTGGTTTTTGCTCTGACATTCACCGTCAACTGTGGGACCATATATAGACAGGTGTGTGCCTTTCCAAATCATGTCCAATCAATCAACAGGTGGACTCCAATCAAGTTGTAGAAACATCTCAAGGATGATCAATGGAAACAGGATGCACCTGAGCTCAATTTCTAGTCTCATAGCAAAGGTTCTGAATACTTATGTAAACACTTTGTCATTATAGGATATTGTGTTTTTTATTTATTTCATCTATTTTAGAATAAGGCTGTACTTCATTAACCTTGTACCCCTGCACATCGACTTGGTACTGGTACCCTGTCTATATAGCCTAGTTATCGTTACTCATTTTGTATTTATTCCTCATGTTATTATTCTATTTTTGTCTTTGTATTGTTGGGAAGGGCCCGTAAGTAAGCATTTCACTGTTATTCTACATCTGTTGTTTACAATGCAATTTGATTTGATTTGATGTGAGCAGAGGGAGGAAAGTCGCAGTGTTGTTGCAGATGGGCCGATTTGACACTGTTGTGACTGCTGGGAAAGTTTGATCCAGACTCAGAGGGGTTCAGGCAGGCACTGCCTCACACTGTCAGTCATCTGGAGAGAGATGACTGACAGTGTGAGAGAGAGAGAGTGAAAGAGCAAAAGAGAGGGAAGGATGGAAAGGGAGAATGAGGGATAGAGAGTGATAGAGGGGGAGAGGGAGATAGAAAGAGAGGTAGAGGGAGTGAGAGGCAGGGGGACTGATTGAGTGGGTGCGAGAGGAGAGAGAAGTGAGAGGCTTCACTAAGGACAATTGTAGTTGGGTGGAGGAAACTATTTTATCGGTTGGAAGAATTCACTTCCTCTCAAATAAGAAGCAACTTGGAACACAATACTATTCATGATAACCAAAAACACAAACACTGAAGTAGCACAGACAAAATTGAATTACGTTAACATTGATTTTGTAATTGTATTGTAACTACGAAGTAATTATATTTTTAAAAAATCTCACTCAAGTGTACTAGAATAGCTGTTTATATTATATAAGCATCTAGATAAGCTTAATGGTTGAGTACTTGGTTGCATTCTTTCACCTTGTGGTCATTTATTGCTAGTGCAGTGTACCGCCTGTATCCATGTAATATTACTACTTTTATTTAACTAGGCAAGTCAGTTAGGAACAAATTCTTATTTACAATGACAGCCTACCCCAGCCAAACCTGGGCCAATTGTGCGCCACCCTATGGGACTCCCAATCACTGATGGATGTGATACAGCCTGGAATCAAACCAGGTACTGTAGTGACACCTCTTGCACTGAGATGCAGTGCCTTAGACTGCTGCGCCACTCGGGAGTAATAAATGTGGCTATTCATATTTGCAGTTTTTGTGAGGAAACATGAAAATATTAGCTTATGTGTTATATGCATTGAATAATTTAGAAAGAGAGGGTCATGTAATTCTGAGAAAAAATCAGTGCAAACCTTTACTTGTAGGGTTAGACAGATCCAATGTTATCTTTTTTTGCATTCTTGAAGTACATCATTCAAAGATATTTAAAGAGGAATTTATATGTCTCCATTTAAGGTCCTAGTTGTTTCTGAACAATTAAAAACAAACACCAGGGGGCAGCCGTGTCCTTCAGTCAGAGGTACAGCAGCTTGTTGATCTATTCTGTCAGCAATAGTCTTCACCACTTCAAGCTAGCATTTAATTAGTCCACACAGTAAAATGGTAGACCCCAAGGCCCCTATCAGGGTAATATTGCCCATCATGACAGAAATCCTCCTTTCAACCCATCTGCCACTACTAGGAGTCTAATCACACAACCAATGAAAACTACCTGCCTATACCAACTACTACTACTACAACAACTACAACTACTACTACTACAGGAAAAGCTATATCTATGCTAAATACATTAACTTAATTGTTCTTTATTTAAAGCTTAGACACAATAATTTATATGGCAAGACAAGTGCTCGAATATATTCACAGATAATTAAATACGTCTGTGAATCCATTATTAAATCAATTAAATAAATGAATCCAAGACAGTTACAATGCTATTGTATAGGAAAAGTAGTAAGTAATAATAAAACAACTTTAATTGGACTACAACATTGAAATAAGTCGTCACTCATTCCCAGAAAGATGAAGCCTCTCACTTTCCCACTAGCCCATTTCCCACTAACTCTCTTCAAGAAGAATCTGTCTGGCTGTTGTTGTGGAGCACATCAAACGCAAACAGAGGGATCAGGTATCCTGCCTTATCTAGGCCTTGTCCATCAGGCCCTTCAGCAGGGGCTTAGCACAGCACTGTGGCCAGAGGCAGGTGGGAGGGAGGCAGGCAGGCAGGCAGGCTGGCTGGCTGGCTGGCTGGCTGGCTGGCTGGCTGGCTGGCTGGCTGGCTGGCTGGCTGGCTGGCTGGCTGGCTGGCCAGATCACAGGTCCTTCATCGGGGGAGCTGTCTGCTGCTGCAGCTGGCCATAGAAAGCCTGATAAGACACACAGCAGCGCAACAGAGAAATCGAGCACACACACTTATAAACATGCACACACACACACGCACAAACACACACACACACACACACACACACACTCCCACCACATCAGACATCACAGGCATTCACATTTTTTCTATTTTTCCCATCCTTGAAAAGGAGGGATTGTTAGGAGGGATTGTTAGGGCTGTCATAGAGGAGCTTCAAGCCACACCAAGAACTGAAAGTCTACAAAGCTGTCAAGGTCAAGGGCCAGACTTCTACAGCAGGGCTATGTATCAATCTCAAATTACATCCTACTCCCAGTATAGCACACTACTTTTAATATTTTATTTGGATCCCCTTTATCTGTTTCTGAAGCAGCAGCTACTCTTAATGGGGTCCACTCAAAACATAATACAAATACAAGAACAGCTCAAAGACTGAACTACACAAACCTGGGCCCTGGTCAAAAGTAGTGCACTACATACACTCTTAGAAGTTAAGGTGCTATCTATAACCTAAAAGGATTCTTCAGCTGTCCCCATAGGAGAACCCTTTGAAGAACCATTTTTGGTTCCAGGCAGAACCTTTTTGATTTCCATGTAGAACCCTTTACACAGAGGGTTCTACATGGAACCCAAAATAGTTCTGCGTGGAACCAAAAAGGGGTTTTCAAAGGGTTCTCCTATTGGGACAGCTGAAGAACCTTTTTTTCTAAGAGTGTAGGGAATAGGGTGTTATTTTGGACTCAGACTAAATAGTATAGTAAAAGAGGCCTTGTTTGTGGCCTGGGTATGAAACAGAGATCATACAAACATCCGGTGTGAACCTGTTCTGGGTTGCCACATGAGTTCACAAATCAATGAAATCAAGCATCCTTTTTCTAGAGCACCAGGTGTTCCAAGGCTGTCATTTGAAAGCCACACACATGGCGCAGCACGCACACTTCTGTCATGCAAACAAACCTGCAGTTATATTTAGGGACGCACAGTTATCAGTTAAAAGGCTCTGATGTGTTTATCAGGGAACATCAGCTGCTGCTCCGTTGTCATAACAGATCCTAACAGATGAGAGGAAGGAAACCCTCACAGAAGTGATAGAAAATGACTCAAGTAAAAGTGAAAGTCACTCAGTAAAATATTACTTGAGTAAAAGTCTAAAATTATTTGGTTTTAAATATACTTAAGTGTCAAAAGTAAATGGAATTTCTCAAATGTACTTATGTATCAAAAATAAAAGTAGAAACCATTTCAAATTCTTTATATCAGACGGCACAATTTTCTTGTTTTATTAAATTGACGGATAGCCAGGGGCACACTCCAATACTCAGACATGATTTACAAACTAAGCATTTGTGTTTAGTAAGTCCGCCAGATCAGAGGCAGTAGGGGAGATGTTCTCTTAATAAGTGTGTGAAGTTTTCCTGTCAAAATGTAATGTGTACTTTTGGGTGTCAGGGAAAATGTAGGAATGTAGTGAAGTAAAATTAAAAGTTGTTACAAATATAAATAGTAAATTAAAGTACAGATACCCCAAAAAACTACTTAAGTAGTACTTTAAAGTATTTTTAATTAAGTACTTTACACCACTGATAAAGTGTCTTAATAGGGCGTTGGGCCACCACGAGCCAGAACAGCTTCAATGCACCTTGGCATAGATTCTGCAATTTGGTGTTTTGTTGATGGTGGTGGAAAATGCTGTCTCAGGCACCTCTCCAGAATCTCCCATAAGTGTTCAATTGGGTTGAGATCTGGTGACTGAGATGGCCATAGCATATGGTTAACATCATTTTCATGCTCATCAAACATTTCAGTGACCACTTATGTCCTGTGGATGTGGGTATTGTTATCCTATGGGGGCATAGCCATGGTAGCCAAAAGAATTGCCAAAATAATGGTCTGCCCAGCATTTTTATACATGACCCTGATCATGATGGGATGTTAATTGCTTAATTTACTCAGGAACCACACCTGTGTGGACGCACCTGCTTCAATATACTTTGTATCCCTCATTTACTCAGGTGTTTCCATTATTTTGTTAGTTACCTGCATTACTTGGTTAGATTGCTTGATAAAGCAAGTGCTAGTAAAATAAATACTAGCCCTTACGAGTGAACCTGAACAATGAGCATTCAGCTATCTCATTCAAGGTATGCAGACGGGATGGTCAAATGAATTCCATCTGGATTTGATTCTGAAACATTGATCAACGTTTGACTCTCTTTGGTCAAATTATATTTATTCACAGAGATGTAATTCTTCGTTCTCCTATAGCCATGACCCTTTATCATATAGCTTAAAATAAAATAAAATAAAAGCACTCAGCCCCATAACATTTTCATGAACAAGAAAATAATTGGGTCTGTCCCAAATTGCACCCCCATTCCCTATATAGTCCACTACCTTTGACCAGAACCCTAGTCGAAAGTAGTACACTATAAAATAAATAGGGTGCCATTTGGAAAGCAGCCATTGAAACAGAGAATAGATGGAACAGTAATGTGAAGAATGGCAGTGGGTATTGTGAACACAGAGCGAGGTGGTTCTCTTGCTGGCCTTGACAGATGTGCTCTGTCTGATATCTAACTAAATAGAGTCTTTGATTGGGCCAGCAGGCAGACATCACAGCTCTGTCAGGCTCTCCTCATAAAACTATCCATTCACAACCCACTGATCCTCCAGCTAATATTTCACTTGGGTTTTTTTTCATTCTGAAGAACATATTTCTGTAAATGTTATTGCAAACGATAACCAAGTCACATTTATTATAAGTATTTGAGGATTCTCAATGGATTTAATGTGATTAGTATGACAGCACTAATAGCGGCCATTTTGGTGATTTTGGAACCTTTTCATATTTTCTATGCGAAGAGTCATAATTATCAAAAGTCACAATAACCTGTCCCAAAAATGCCTGGGTTTTCTGGTATGTCATGATAAAACCATACCAGTGCCTACCAGTCAGTGCAGTATCCTTAATGCCTGCCAGGTGGCACCATTGCCTGTTCTCTGTTGTCAGAAAGGCTCTGTGACCTGTGAGTGTTGACTGGTGTCTATCAGTAGATGGTGCTAGCCCTGTGTGGGGAGATGGGGTTGTCCTTAATGTTCAGGCCCTGCCAGGACAAACACACATAGCCGTGATTACATTTAACAAGAAGCAGATCATGAAAGACAGAAACCGACAGATAAATACATTACGCACAACTCCTGTTGTCATCGTCCTGCTCTTTGATGGTCTGCCCCTCTCCCTCCCAAAATAAACCCTCTTCCTCCTGGGCCTGGGAATCGCACTCGAACGTTCAATTGGCTGGAAAGATTCTCAACGCTTGATTTCAGAGCAGATATAGATAAATATATTAGTATGATCATCACTTGGTTGCCTGCTGTTTTTTTATGACAGGAGTGAATGACCCTGTCTTGACCCTGTGTTCACAGAGGGAAGATTCCTTCACCGCAGGAACCCATTCTAGCACATTTGATATTAGGGTATGTTTCACCATCTATAGAGCTGCCTCGCACTTCTTTTGAGGGAATAAATTCACGTGATAACCCACTTGAAGGAGCTCCATATTGTCACTAGTGTATCTACAGATGTTCACCTCTTGGCTACAGAATAGCAGATAGGGGATTTCTGTTTTGATTTTAATCAAAACAGTTAATAAGACTGAAATTGCATCACATGTATAACTCAATGAAATCCATGCAACTGTCCTTGAAAACAAATCGCAGAGTAGTTATGACACAGATATAGGTGTCCTGTGACACAATGAGAGAAGTCATTCATAAGACTGGTACTGTAAGATATTGGGGCTGGGTTCCAAAGGGCACCATATTCCCTATGTAGCACACTACTTTGGAATATGGGCCCTAGTCAAAAGCAGTGCACTATATAGAAAATAGGGTGCCATTTGGGATGCAGTCATTGGGTTTATTTCCCAGTCCCAGTAGCCAGCAGTGAGGGAGAGCTTCAAGGCCGGCTGGTAGGTGCATATGGATAGGTGGTTTGTAGAGGTCTGGTATCACTCCATTCCTCCCTCCCTCCCTCTCCCTCTCCCTGCCCTGCCACCCTCTTCTCCTCCCAGCCTGAGAGGGACCTCTTGTTCCCCGACCTCGCACCGGGCCTCGCACAGCTCTAGACACCTGGGCCAAGATCAACAGCACATGTTGAAAAGGCCTAGCAGTGCCTAGCAGCAGTGTTCTGCTCTGTTCCATGCAGGGGGTGATGTAATCCCATCCCACTATAGCACAACACTATGACTTGTCAAATTAGAAAGAAAAAGAGAATAAGACGCAAGAGAAAGAAGCATTACCTCTGGAAGGTTATTTTCTGCGGAAAAGTATCGTTCAGAGGCGGTGGTCTCCAGAGAGAGACGTTCCACCTGTTGCCAAACCTTAATGTCGAGAAAAACATAGGAAAATCATTATGGGATATCAGAACAGACCCTGCATCTCCTCCCTGACCTAAGTTTGTGGGTAACAGACAAGCCTGACAAATCTATTTGATTAAAGACACTCATCCCCTCATATAAGTTTGTAATCTAGTTGAGAAATATCAGATACAGGGTAACAAATATACTTCTAAATATAATAATAATAATAATAATAATATAATAACTGCTTCCGAGTTTATCTTGGATACCAATTTTGCCCAGTACCAAAGCTATATACCGGTGCTGTCTGAGTGTACCTCTCCTTGTCTAAACTCCAACAGAGGGCAACAAAGGACACCAAATCTCTCTCTCTCTCGCTCTCTCTCCCTCTCTCTCTCTCTAGCTCTCTCTTTCTCTCTCTCTCTCTAGCTCTCTCTCTCCCTCTTTCTCTCTCTAGCTCTCTACCGCTCTCGCTCCCTAACCCCCCACCTCTCTAACTCTCTCATCATGATATCAACTCCCAAGTCTCCTTAGTGAATTACCAAAGTCTTCACCCCAGTAGAAAGAAGTCAGCCAAAGAAAATAAACATAATAATCCTATTACGGGAATAGTGGTTGTGACATCCACATGCATCATCTTGGATCCTTCTAACAGGTGTTGAAAATGAATTATAGAAAATGTTGTGTTAATTTGCTATAATTTTGTTGTTGATGTACATTGATAAAACACTTAATGGCCTTTTTAACATCCCAAGAACTAAATCCCAAAAGCTGTTGGTTTTAGTATCTGTATTGAGCGTGGTTAAATGCTTGATTTGTTATTGTTTTAATGTCCTATGGGCAGATAGGTCACACTGCTACTGCTAATATTACAGTTGTTATTTTAGAGGGACCCAGAGGACCATTTAGGCTAACTCCTGGGCCTCCGTCTCCAAAGGCTCTATCATCCCACATCAACCTCCCCTTGAAGTGGTTTTATAAGACTTGACGAGGAAGCTCAGGCCCAAGTGATCAGCCAGGGAGCAACATCTGAAACCCATTTCCCGCAATTAAAGGGAGAAACTAACAGCTCTAAACATCGCTTGTTTCCACGGTATCGGCTCAAATATTCGCCTTGCGTGCACACAGACACACACACACACAGACACACAGAGACACACGCACAGATTCCCATAAACAGTAACAGAACATTTTCAAATATATTTGTTTATAGAGAAAGCAAAGTCAGAGCGAGAGAAGCAAGAGAATAGTGCCCACGGAATAGAAAATAAACCAGTCGATGACAGGGGCTAATGTGTGAATGCTCACACCTGTGCCGATGAGGTACTCCAGACAGGAAAGGGCACATGGGAGTGTGTGCATGTGTGTGGGGGGGGGGATTGTTTGTTTGTTTGTTTGTGTGTGTGTGTGTGTGTGTGTACATTTGGATGCTCATCAGACTTCAAACACAATAAAATTAAAAGCAGGCATTTCGTTGGTAGGGTAGCAGACCTGATTGCTATCTACAATTGCAATCAAACCAATTTAACTCACTAAAACGCATTGTTATAATTCCAAACCCAAAGAGCTGGGTCCATTACTTTCACTCTTGTGTGGTTTGGTTGGGTTCAGTGGATTGGTCATGGAGTACAAGACTTACTTTTGGCATGTGGTCAGTGTTGGTTTTGGAGGACTGTGTGGCACCTGTGGTTAACCATTCACAGACATATCATCTGAACACTGACAGTAAACTTTCAATTCCCATCAAGTAAATCAGTTATATATCAGTATATATTTGAACAAGTCTGTTCCAATGAATGTGATCACAAGATCAGTCTGACTATAGACTAAACATGTCATGTGACTGTAACCAGTGCTCAGATGAGCACGTTGATGATGCTTGAGAAGGATTTTAATTATTATTATTATTGTTTTTATTATTTAACCTTTATTTAACTTGGCAAGTCAGTTAAGAACAAATTCTTATCTACCAGCTTATTGCTATTTTTTCAATGAGTAGCATGTGTATTGCTCTTTTCCCTATGAGTAACATCTCAGGAGAAAATGAGGACAGGGATAAGGAACAGGCAAACATGGCATGTGCCTTGGAGGAGTCGCTGAGACACAATAACAACACAAGCGTAGCACATTGCAACAGATGATCTGTATTGTTCCTTTAGAGGAGCAACCAAGAGGCCAGGAGCGAGAGCTACTTTCACTTGTATTCAAGGAAAACACTATCAGAGGGAGAGGAATTCCATCACCTTTAGCCTTTTGTAACTTGGCAATATCTAACTATCAGCTTCCATTCCCCCCTCTGGTGAATAAAATAGAATAGACAAGCATGATATCAATTTGGGGGAGGGGAAAATCAAGCTCCTTTACAAACACAAATCATTGCAATCTCGCAATCTGAGTCTACCAAACTAAAGTTAAACCACTCAATGTGCACGGTCTTGACATTTCTGGTTCAAACCTTTCTGATTGTCGGCCATACATAAAGAAGATCACACAGTAATTCATAGTGGGCTAAGAATTACGTGAAGAGATGAACCAAAATATGAAGAAAAAAAACCCAACCAGGAGTCAGAGAGCAGAACAGAGGTTCAGGATAAATTCTGTTAGACCTCTGGTAGCTAAGTCATATGAAACAGATTTAACTCAGATGCTTAGAGAAGATCTTCAGAGGCCTGTTGATGTGCAACTCTTGATGGTGAATGGCAGAAATGTCAAAAGCCAATGAGTAAAACAGAGCTGATTCGAGTTCATCTTAAGGACAAGCTGCCTGAAGCTCATTACCTGCATTAGGCTGGAGGCCTGTTACAGGTATGCAAGCCTCCTCCTCCTGCTTTGGAGGGATCTACAGTAACTGTCAATAGGCCTAATGGAATAGGATACAGCCCCAGACTATTTATTATAATGCAAAGGTAAAGAAAAAGTATAGAACATTTTCCAAATTTAAAAATGTAAGTTCGCTGCAGCTAGCGACTGGAATGAGCTGCAAAAGAACACTCAAACTGGACAGTTTTATCTCCATCTCTTCATTCAAAGACTCAATCATGGACACGCTTACTGACAGTTGTGATGTATTGCCCTTTGTGCTGTTGTCTGTGCCCCAGGGCCGGCCCGCCCATTATGCAAGAGGGGCGGGCCGGCCCTGGGGCACACTTGAATTTGGGGCGGCATTTTGACAATTGGCTGCCGCCATCCGGCGCTACTGATCGGCTACTACACCGCCGGAGGCACTCCAGCTGCCAGCTCATAGCGTTGCTGCAGTTCCTGCCCCCACCCACTTCTCCCGAGGGGCGCCGGATGTGTAGTAGCCGATCAGGGGTGCCGGAGGGTGGCAGCCAATTGTGTTGCCTAGGGCGGCAGAACGTCCAGGTCCGCCCCTGCTGTGCCCAATAATGTTTATGCCATGTTTTGTGCTGCTACGATGTTGTGCTGCTGCCATGTTGTGTTTCTACCGTGTTGTTGTCATGTTGTGTTGCAACCATGCTGTGTTGTCATGTGTTGCTGCCATGCTATGTGATTCTCTTATGTAGTGTTGAGGTGTCTCTCTTGACGTGATGTGTGTTTTGTCCAATATTTTATTTATTTATTTATTTTTAATCCACCGTCATCGCAGGAGGCCTTTTGCTTTTTGGTAGGCCGTCATTGTAAATAAGAATTTGTTCCTAACTGACTTGCCTAGTTAAATAAAGGTTAAATAAAAAAATTACTAAATTTCACAGAGTGCATTCCTTGTAAACAACACAATTCTTTCAACTTTGGCAAAGAGTCACTTAGTGCACTCTGTTCATAACAGATTATAGTTTTGGGAACAGAAAACTGTATTGAGATCGGGCTTTTCATCTAAGAAAATATCTGAAGAGTCTTGGGCCCAGTTCCATCTCACTCAGTAGTCTTCCACTTCTGGCCACTGGCCTTCCTCTCCTCACCAAGTGGGTAGCGGGAGTTCCAACAGTATGCTTCAGATTTATACATCTGGTGAAACATCTGGGGCATCATTTATCAATCATGTGTAGGCACAAATTTGTGCGTAAACCATGCGTGGGATACTTTCCATGCAAAATGTGAGATTCATCAATATTTGGCACGTCGCTGCATTTCGCAGAGAGCACATTTTTAGAGACAGGTGCAGAAAGTACAGATTGGCTAATCAGATCGTTTCCCAAAACCAATCGTATAGGATCTCGGCGAGGATTTAAGGCCTACTTTAAAAAGGCAAACACATGCCATACATACATACATACATACATACATACATACATACATACATACATACACACATACACACATACACACATACACACATACACACATACACACATACACACATACACACACACACACACACACACACACACACACACACATACATACATACATACATACATACATACATACATACATACATACATACATACATACATACAAGTGCTATCCACACTCTGCTTTTTGGCATCTCACAGCTCTTGCACTCCATTAAACGGCCTCTTTCCGAGTGTGTACATGTAAGTCAGAATATCTTTAATGATAAGAAGTAGACGCTCAGTATTGAGAAGTCAGAATAAAATCAGAGCTTGACCAGTCTTGATTAGTCGGCTCTGGAAGGTCATGGATCTTTACTCATGCAAAGAGCCCCTAACACCTTGTCTATTGTACTCATATCATTCCCCAGTTCAGCTTAGCAGGCAATCCACTCCAACCATTTATTTAGTAGGCCTATAACCTAGTTCATACATTATAAAAAGGTCTTAATAAGAATGATAGGCTATAAAGTTAATGGAGTCTATATTCATACGATCATCAAAAGATCCAATGTCAAATCAAACTTCAATTCAAACTATAAAATAGCAACATACTTAAAACAATAAAATGAAAAAACAAGCACGGCAATAAAAGAGATAAAATGTTATCAAAGAACATAAAACCCAAAGGCGTCATTGATTAAAGGCCAAGCTAAAATGGCTGGTTGGCAAATGGGATTTTAACGCCTCACACCGTTTCACAGTACAATGCAAAGTTCCATATAAAAAAAAATATTAAAATTTATAAAAAGTATGATACACTTTTTAAAATATACACAAACAATTATGAAATCATTAAACGTATTACCTCTACAGTTTAGTAAATAAACAGCTTTTGCTCTCAAATTCCCAATGCTGGGCCCCTTGATTTCTCACTGTAGCAGCTTAAAGTTAGCAGAGGTAGCTAGCTAGATAAGTTATTACAACAGCCAAAGTACTACAGCCAATAAATGCTAGTCAATAACTAACGCTACTAGCTAGCTGGTTAACAAACGTTGTAGTTAACATGATCATGTTACTTGGATTTTAGTTGTAAGGATAAGAAATTGCATGTTACTGTTTTGACTAAAACAAGCTAATGTTAGCTAGCTACCAAAGCATAGTTGGCTAACATTAGCTACCCAACGTTGGTGGAAGAACAGATATCTTGGTAGCTAGGTAGCTAACGTTAGCTAGCTAACCAAGCCTAGTAAAATACAGCAAAGGAGATGAGAGGCTATTGACTGTTTATATTTTAAATTGATACAATTCGTTTTTTTAAATGTTTTTTTTATTATTTTTTTATTTTTTATTTCACCTTTATTTAACCAGGTAGGTCAGTTGAGAACAAGTTCTCATTTGCAACTGCGACCTGGCCAAGACAAAGCAAAGCAGTGCGACAAAAGACAACACAGAGTTACACAGTAAAACAAACAGTCAAAAACACAATAGAAAAATCTATATACAGAGTGCAAAATGTAGTGCAAAAATGCAGTAAGATTAGGAGGTAGGACAATAAATAGACTATAGTGGTGAAATAAATTACAGAATTATCATCATTAACACAGGAATGAAGGATGTGCAAATTATGATGTGCAAATAGAGGTACTGGTGTGCAAGATTAGTGAAAATAAACAAAAAATTAATATGGGGATGAGGTAGTAGTGTGGGCTATTTACAGAAGGGCTATATACAGGTGCAGTGATCGATAAGCAGCTTTGATAACTGATGCTTAAAGTTATTGAGGGAGATAGGAACCTCTAGCTTCAATGATTTTTGCAATTCGTTCCAGTCATTGGCAGCAGCGAACTGGAAGGAATGGCGGCCAAAGGAGGTGTTGGCTTTGGGGGTGACCAGTGAGATATACGGGTGGGTGTTGCTATAGTGACCAGTGAGCTGAGATAGGGCGGGGATTTACCTAATAAAGACTTATAGATGACCTGGAGCCAGTGGGTTTGGCGACGAATATATAATGAAGGCCAGCCAACGAGAGCATACAGGTCGCAGTGGTGGGTAGTGTATGGGGCTTTGGTGACAAAACGGATGGCACTGTGATAGACTACATCCAATTTGCTGAGTAAGGGATGGATCAACTTACATACATACATACATACATACATACATACATACATACATACATACATACATACATACATACATACATACACACACCTTCCTTTATTATTCCCCAAACCCTACCACCGCTCGCCCAATTGGAGTAAACTAATAAACAATAACATTTTAGCTTCTGCTTCCAGCTTATAGATGCTTTACACATTTTACAGACACAATCTATTTTACAATAGTTATATTTGTTAGTTTTTTGTCCTGGCCTTCCTCTATTTCTAATGTCCATCTAGTTTGATTTGTATTTGCCATATATTTGTAACTGTGCTATTTCACAAAAGCTCTGAATCTATATACATTTTACAGATGCCGTATGTTTTACATTTGTTATCTTGTTATTAGTCCCACCCTTCAGCTCCATTCAACCCCTCCCATCTTTCTCTTAACACCATCCATATTGGATTTGTATTTGCCATATATTTTTCAACTGCTGTGATGCTTCACAAAAGTACGTAACCTTTCTATTCTCATCGTTTCCACCAATTGTTTCCACCAATTGATACAATTAGTTTGTGGGAACCACAGGCCCACCAGGAGTCTCTTCGTGCGAGGGAATAATGCATCACCAAATGAGGGCATGGATTTCCAACAACTCATGTCATGGCCAGGCTGAATCAGATGCCGGACTACAACACACTGGCTGATATGAACGAAATACAGATGACACAAGTAGCTCAACTATTCCAACAACAACAACAGCAGCAGCTACAGCAGAGCACTTCTCCAGAGAATTCACCGGAACGGGGGAGTAAGACAGAATGAGCTAACCATAAATTCAATGTTTACTTTTGTAACTTGCACATTGGTGGTAGCTAGCTAACGTTGAATATAGGAATCCTGTTAATTTGATAATGATATGTTACATATATGTTACATGAAATAGTGGTGCGAATATCATGCATAAACGTAATTTAAAAAAAAGTATTTGTTGTGTCTCAGGAAGAACAATCCACACAACACCCACTGACTGCTAGTCAGACAGCTGAGATTAAGGCACACAGATGGAGAGTGGAGCATGACACATTTTGAAGGTGAGTAGTCCCATAAAGACATGGACTGACTGTAAAATAGTTTTACATCTTACCATTTTTTTAAGGATTTTGATGCATATAGCCATTGCTAATACACCACACTGACTCCTCAGATGCAGCTTCAAATTTGAATTGGACTGAAAGAGAAAGGAATGAGTCGTTGGACACCCGAGATAGACAGAGCAAAGGAACGGGACATAAAAAAGCGGAGATGGCGCCTCCTAAGGCAGATTAGTTTGTTGATGTAAACCAGTCCAATAATTTTAAATACAGTACTGAGTTTTGAAAAGGTAAGACTTGTTGGACAGATTTGTTAGCATTTTTTAGCTTTGAGATTCCAGTGTTGTTTATTGGGCAGAGTAACTTATTGTCTCCTTTAATTTCACAGGCACTGGCAAGGCAGTCAAAATAACTCTCTGCTGAAGAGAATCAGCGATTTGCTGGGGAAACTGAAGACACAGACCCAGAGCACCCGGATGCTACCCTAGCAATCGGATGCTTCCCTGAGTTTGAGCATCCGATTGCGTCAGCAGACCAGAGAAGGGCCAAGCTTGTTTATGGGGAGAAAAAGCGCCGTCAGAACGAAAACCGGAGTAACCATCCATGTCCACTGCATCCCTACCCAGAACATCTAATTGTGCAATAGACCACAGACAATCACCTGCACCATAGAGACTATTTTCACTGTCTCTTCACACCTGCTTCTCAAGAGACTTTTTGCACTGAATAATACACTTATTTAATTATGTCAAGATTAGTGTTCAGGGAGGTCTCTGGACTTTTCTATGTTGGTCAGGTTTAGTGTCCAGAGACCTCTCTGGAGAACTCCATGTTAGTTTTGTTGTTTGGTCCCCAATTGGAGGCAGCTGCGCTGCGTTGCCTCTAATTGTGGATCCCATTTAAGGGTGCTGCCTGCCCAGCTGTGTGCGGGTCATTGTTTGGCTGTGCTGTGCTGTGCTGTGCTGTGCTGTGCTGTGCTGTGCTGTGCTGTGCTGTGCTGTGCTGTGCTGTGCTGTGCTGTGCTGTGCTGTGCTGTGCTGTGCTGTGCTGTGCTGTGCTGTGCTGTGCTGGCAAATAAAGTATGTTGAACCAATACTGCTCTGCGCCTTGGGTTCTGTCCTCCAATCGCCGTGACACATTACTTGTTTTTCGGAAAGGGGGTATGGGATATTTATTTTTTTACATGTCTTAACTTATCTTGTACACTTCTTTTTATACATTTTTCATCATTAGAGATGTATTTTATAAATGGACTTTTGAACACTTTTTTTTCCAAATAAGAACATGTTTACAGTGCATTCAGAAATTATTCAGACCCCTTGACTTTTTCCACATTTTGTTACGTTCCCATTTTATTGTAAAATTTATTAAATTGTGTTTTTTTTCTCTCAGCAATCTACACACTACTCCATAATGACAAAGCAAAAAACGTTTTTTAGATTTTTTGCTAATTTATACAAAATAAAAACTGACATATCACATTTACATAAGTACTCTTTACTCAGTAGAAGCACCTTTGGCAGCAATTACAGCCTCAAATCTTCTTGGGTATGATAGATAGATAGATAGATAGATAGATAGATAGATAGATAGATAGATAGATAGATAGATAGATAGATAGATAGATAGATAGATAGATAGTATAGAAATACAAGATATCTGGTGTGCAAAAAAGCTATAAAAAGACATTGCATAGTATGGGTGGTTGGCTGAATATGTACACTATACATTGGTGGATGTTGGATGGTTAACTATACTATACAGGTCGATGGCAGAGAAATACTTCAATAGCTAAAAATACATATGATATGAGCGAGGGTAATAATAGTTTACTTAATAGACAGACTGGTTAAATGAACAAGTAAGTGAATATTTTGCATGGTTAAATTAGCTGTACAGGTAAATATACAGTTATATTTACAGGTAAGTGAGTACTTGCATGGTCACATTATGCTTCTTGTGTATCAAGCAACAAGCTTGGCACACCTGTATTTGGGGAGTTTCTCCCATTCTACTCTGCAGATCCTCTCAAGCTCTTGTCAGGTCGCTGCACAGCTATTTTCAGGTCTCAGTTTCAGAGATGTTAGATCAGGTTTAAGTCCAGGCTCTGGCGCTTCCGTCTGGCCACTCTACCATAAAGGCCTTATTGGTGAAGTGCTGCAGAGATAGTTGTCCTTCTGGAAGGTTCTCCCATCTCCCCAGAGGAACTCTGGAGCATCAGGTTATTGATCACCTCCCTGACCAAGGACCTTCTCCACCCATTGCTCAGTTTGGCTGGACGTCCATCTCTAGAAAGAGTCTTGGTGGTTCCAAACTTCTTCCATTTAAGAATGATGGATGCCACTGTGATCTTGGGGTCCTTCAATGCTGCAGACATGTTTTGGTAGCCTTCCCCAGATCTATGCCTCAGCACAATCCTGTCTCTGAGCTCTACGGACAAGTACTTCGACCTCATAGCTTGGTTTTTGCTCTGACATGCACTGTCAACTGTGGAACCATATATAGACAGGTGTGTGTCTTACCAAATCATGTCCAATCAATTGAATTTACCACAGGTGGACTCCAATCAAGTTGTAGAAACATCTCAAGGATGATCAATGGAAACAACGTAAAAACCTGTTTTCGCTTTGTCGTTATGGGGTATTGTGTGTAGATTTTTAAAAAGCTAATCCATTTTAGAATAAGGCTGTAAAGTAACAATGTGGAAAATTTCAAGGGGTCTGAATACTTTCATATAGTAAGCACTTGGCCTTTCCTTGATTTGGTAAAGACAATAAAGGGAGTGTGGGGGGCTGTAACAATGGTGAGGCGTGAGTGTCAGGATAACTTAATGGCATGTCTCAGGCTGAACACATTGGCAGTCAGGATCTCTCCACTGAGTGTTGTTAACACCCCATGGTTCCCCTTATCCAACAGTCGGTGGAGAAACAATCTTTTGAGTGTATCAGAGATAAAACACCTAAGATCTTCCGACTGGCATGGAAGTGGCTACAGCCTTCAGAGGTGTAAGGATAATTAGGAGTCTGAAACCAGGGTATTTAGTTATGTGTCGATGAGACAATGTTTTGGATGCAATCATCAGCAAAACAAACATTAAGTAACGGACATTTTTCATACACCATCGCACAACAGGTTGAAGTCAAGAGGGGTGTTGTAACTTTAATGGGTTACAGAGTTAATGTTTACAGTTAATTCTTTGAGCTGTATCTAAAGATATTTTCCTTTAGTTATTTACATATGTACAATAGTAATGAGCAACTTTCTTTTATTGTTTTGTAGAATCTAAAGTGGTAAAATGTAACGTGAACAAGTATTATTACTAAAAATAAGCTTTCATCTCACAACCAACATCCCGAGGCATTACTTTGAAGATAGTTATTCTATATTTTTGGTGCCGAAACCTGTGAATATGAGCTGCGACGGAGATCAGAGGGATGAAGCGGCTAAAATCGCTGAGGAGGAACGTCGGCATGAAGCAGAAAGAATGAGAGGAAAGCTGGGTACCAACCCGAGATGCCAACAAAGATTTTGAATTAAATTGATGTGGAAATAACCCAGTCAAATATGGATACCGATCACATGGAATATTGGAATTGCTGTCAGCTAAGGAGGACAGCTTGTTTGAACTTGATCGTGGAATTGAACAGTTAACTCCGTTGGACGGATTGAAGGCAGAGATTGCATGCACGGAGGATTACAAAGAGCACGCTGAAGAGCCGTGCTCAACGAGTGATTAAGAAAAAACAGGACCTCAATCCACTATCAGCACGGATGAGTGATGCTAACTCAAACAGATCACAGAGACAATCAGTAAGGCTACCAAAGTTAATTATTGAGAAATTCAATGGAGAAGTCAGTATGTGGCAGGAGTTGTAGAGCCAGTATGAGACTGCTATTCACAACAATGATTCACTGTGCAATAAAGAGAAGTTTACCTACCTGAAAATGTATCTCACTGGACCCGCTGCAAAGGCAGTAGCAGGACTGATGTTAACAGACAGTATCTATGATGATGCAATCACTCTGCTCAAGAGCAGATTTGGAAGGAAGGATCGTGTGATTAGTGCTCACATGTCAAAGCTGCTGAATCTCACTCCCGTAAAGAAATCCTCTGACATAAATGCATTAAGGCAGCTATATGATTAATGTGAAATTCAGATTAAGAGCTTGGAATCACTGTGTGTAGTGACAGAAACCCTGCTATGCCCAACCTTACTACAGATGATGTCAGAGGACATAGCTCTTGACTATAGTTGTCAGAGGGGAGTAGATGATGAATGGAAAGTGTCTGAGATAGTCAGTTTCCTAAAGAAGGAGGTTCAGAGCAGGGAGAGAACACTACAAATGACATGATCATGCAACCAACAGAAAGAGGGCAAACCATAGAACAAGTCATGCTTCTCCAATGAAATTAAAACAAAAAGACCCAATTGCACACAGCCAGCCAGAAGGAACAACATGGTCTATTCTGTGACAGTGCAGACCACAAATCAGAAATCTGCCCAGACCACAATATTGCTGCACGCAAAGAGAAATCAAAGAAAATGGGAAGATGCTTTGTATGTTTAGGACAGAAACACATAGCAAAATTATGTAGTCAAAGAACGGCAAAGGCATTTTTTAAATAATAGTTTTATTTAACCTTTATTTAACTAGGCAAGTCAGTTAAGAACAAAGTCTTATTTACAATGACGGCCTACCCCGGCCACCCCTAATCCAGACAACGCTGGGCCAATTGTGCGCCGCCCTATGGGACTCCTGATCATGGCCGGTTGTGATACAGCCCAGGATAGAACCAGGGTCTGCAGTGACGCCTCTAGCACTGATATGCAGTGCCTTAGACCGCTGCGCCACTCGGGAGCCCATGGGTAGAAGGCCCATTGTGCAGGAAGATAGCTCGTTGCTTACTAGATGGAGGCAGTCAGAGAATCTTTGAACATGAAAACCTTGTGAAGGGCCTGAAGCTACCACTAATCAGACAAGAGGCACTCTTCACATGTTTGGTTCCTCAGCCCCAGCAACGTCCTAACGCAACACAGTGTAAATCAACTTGGAGAATTTCTGGGACAAACAGCAGAGAATTGAAATAGAGGCAATAGAAACCCCACAAGTGTGCACAGCTGTGGTGAAGGTTCCTGGTGAGCAGATTCACCATGAGCTCAATAGAAAGGTACTGCAGACTTTCCAGGAGATGACAATGATCCTGAACTCTCTGTCCTGATAGGAGCAGACTACTATTGGCAGATAGTATCAGGCCGAGTAGAGCGACTGACAGAGATGCTGGTTGCTTTAGAGAGCACCTTTGGATGGTCGGTGCAGGGACCAGTTATAGATAGATAGATAGTTATCATGTCAAGTGTCGCCGAGGCAACATGCATGTTCATCCCACTTGATGAAGACACACTAGTCTCCAAACAACTGCATGCATTCTGGGAGCGTGAGTCTCTGGGTACCACAAGAGAGAAAACACAGAGCCCAGAGGAAATCGAGGCTCTACAGAGGTTCGAGAGAACAACCACCTTCAAAGATGGACGACACCACGTGGAGTTGCCATGGAAACGAGAAATATCAGAACTCCAAGACAACTATAGAATCGCCAAGAAACAGTTTGAAGGTCCGAAGAAAAGACTGAAGAAGGATGTGACATTGTACAGCAGATACAAAGAAGTAGTGGAGGACTACTTACAACAAGATTTGTCAGAGGACGTGCCCAAGGACAACACATCAAGCGCAGACAATGTGAAATACTACTTGGCGCTAGAAACACAAGGAGTAGTGCTGCAGGTTTTGGGTTTAGTGTGGAGACCGGGAACAGATGTCTTTGTGTTTGACCTCAGGCCGCTACTGAGCATTCTAAAGCAAAAGGAAAACACACACATCTTTGACCCTCTTGGCTTCCTGACACCCTTCACCATCAGGATCAAGTGCATGTTCCAGGAAATGTGGGAGAGGGGACTCACCTGGGACGAAGAGTTACCACCTGATCTGACACGAGAATGGCAACAGTGGTGTTCAGAACTATCCCAGCTATATCAGCTCGCCATAACAGGTGGTACAGAACAGACATGCAGCCACAGAACAGCCGCACACTGAAACTACACGTGTTCTGTGACGCACGTGAAAGGGCTTACAGTGCAATAGCTTACCTGCAAGGTCAATCACAAGATGGGGAAACAACGTCAAGTCTAGTCGCATCCAGAGCTGTGATTGGAACGAGACTAGCAAACAACCTGATGACCACACTGAAAATGGAACTAAAACAAATCAAAATGTGGACAGACTCGATGATCGTGCTGCATTGGATTTGCAGCTTAGCTCAGAAATGGAAACAGTTTGTCGCAAACAGAGTGACAGAGATCCAATCCTTGTCCAATCCAGACTCATGGTCACATATTTTAAGGGGAAAAAAATCCAGCCGACCTCCCTACAAGAGGACAAACTGTTTGAAAGTTGACACAGAGCCAGCTATGGTGGAACGGACCCAGCATTCTGACATCACCCAATCAGTCGGAGGAGAATGATGACAACAAGGTTCCAGAAGAAGTGAATACAGAACTCAAGTCCAGTACAGCTCACAGCAAACAGCACAGACATCACTGAACCCATGTTGGAGCTTGAAAGGTACAGCAAACTGAATAGAGTGTTCAGAGTGACCGCCTGGATAAAGAGATAGCCAATGCTCGTACAAACATAAAGATGCAAGGTGAACTGACTGCTGACGAACTGTTCGAGGCAGAAAAGTACTGGATCAAGGTAACACAACAACAGAGTTTCAGTCAGAATATCAAACTACTGAAGGCAGGAAAAAGCCTAAACAATAACTGTAAAATCTGAGAATTGAAACCGTTCATGGACGAACACAAAATACTCAGTGTAGGAGGAAGACTGCAACAGTCCAACTTCATATTCAGAGAGCAGCACCCATGGGTTCTGCCCAACAAGCACAGATACTCAGACATGCTGATACAGCATCATCATGAGAAGGTGGTGCATTCTGGATAAAGAGACACTCCAGTACAAATCAGAGATACTGGATATTGCGTGCTAGGCATCTAGTCAAGAGCACAGTGGTAAGATGTATATTGTGCAAGAGATTCAAGACAGCAGGTCACTGCGCCTTTACCAAAAGACAGAATAACTGAATCCCCACCACAGGTGTGGATTTTGCAGGGCAGCTCTACGTGAAAGAAAATGGTTCTGGGGAAAAAGTTATACGTTGCACTGTTCACTTGTGCCGTAACCAGAGCAGTGCATTTGGAACTGGTCTCAGATCAGTCAACAGAGACCTTCCTGTTAGCTCTGAAAAGATTAATCTCAAGGACAGGATCATGCAAGGTAATCTATTCGGACAATGTAAAAACGTTCAAGAGAGTTGATCAGGACTTGAAAGAGCTTTGGAAGGCAATCAAAGAGCCCCAACACTTGGGGTTCTTCTCAGAAAGGGGAATCACCTGGACGTTCATCGCCAAGCGAGCAGCCAGATCAGAGAAAACATGCCCGAGAAAGGTTCTTGGGAGAGCTTTGCTCAAATTTGAATAGATGTGCACAGTCCTGACAGAGGTTGAAGCTATCCTACATTCTAGGCCTCTGACCTTTGTGCACAATGAAGTGGATGAACCACAATCACTGACACCAGCACACTTCCTGGTGGGTAAAAGACTAACTATTAGACACTCAGCACCCAATGCTCAACAAGGACGAAATTACACACAGATGGAAGTACAGGCAGAGACTTGTGACCAGCTTCTGGAACAGCTGGCGAAGAGACTCTTTGTTGGATCTAAAGTCAGCACACCGCTGTGACACATCACAGTCCACCCCACCGAAAGTGGGTGACATTGCACTCATCTGAGAAGATAACACACCCAGACAAACCTGGAAACTAGGGAAGACTGTTTCCAGGCTGAGATGGCCTAGTTAGGTCATGTTCAGTTCGTACTCTCTCAAGGGGTTTCTTTGCCATGATGCCATCAATAGGTTCCCAAATATGAACAGAGTAATAGATGGCGCTCACATTGCCATAAAATAGCCACCCCAAAACGATTTCAATTATGTGTACAGAAAAGGTTTCCACTCTTAATGTGTAGGTTATGTGATGCACAAAATACCCTGGTGAATGGCCGGTCATGGCTCACATCAACACCATCATCCCAGAAACCCTAGACCCACTCCAATTCGCATACCGCCCCAATAGATCCACAGATGACGCAATCTCTATTGCACTCCACACTTCCCTTTCCCACCTGGACAAAAGGAACACCTACGTGAGAATGCTATTCATCGACTAAAGTTCAGCGTTCAACACCATAGTGCCCTCAAAGCTCATCACTAAGTTAAGGACCCTGGGACTAAACATCTCCCTCTTCAACTGGATCCTGGACTTCTTGACGGGCCGCCCCCAGGTGGTAAGGGTATGCCACAACACATCTGCCACGCTGATCCTCAACACGGGGGCCCCTCAGGGGTATGTGCTTAGTCCCCTCCTGTACTCCTTGTTCACCCTGTACTCCCTGTTCAAGCACAACTTCAAAACCATAATTAAGTTAGCTGACGACACAACAGTGGTAGGCCTGATCACCGACAACAATGAGACAGCCTATAAGGAGGAGGTCAGAGATCTGTCAGTGTGGTGCCAGGTCAACAACCTATCCCTCTGTCACGGTGCGCATTATATAAGGGACGGTAAACGGAGCGCTGGTGAAGTGTCATCCTTTTATTAAATGAGATGTTCTCTCGAGGCATAAAATAAAAGGAGAGTATAACAAAAAACAGTCTACAAACAAAACACGGTGACTTACTGTGTGAGCAGAAAAGCAGACAAGCAGGAACAAAAGAACAATGATCCACACACAGGTGGATCTGTGCAGATCTTAAATACTATCCCGCTATACAGCTGTCTCTGATTGGGGATGATAATCTCCCTAATAGATGTGTGAGAGCTTGGTTGTGTGCCTCTCTCCTCCCCTAGGTGGGAGTAAGAGGCCTTACCACAACCAAGCCCTCACAGTACCCCCCCCCTAAGGTGCGGACTCCCGATCGCACACAAAAGGATCCCCCCTCTCCTGAAAGAGAAAATGTCCAAAACTCTAGGGGGGACATGGCGGGGTACTGAGGCGGTTGCTGGTGGGGGCTCCGGTTCCGGTTCCGGGCGTGGCACAGGCTGTGAGAGTAGCTTCTCTCCTACCTCTCCGTTGCACGCCCGGTCCGGTCCGGACCCCGGCGCGATGGTTCCCCCCTCAGTACTCCCGCCTTCCACCAAGTCCTGTCTGGACCCTGGTGTGGGAGCCCTCAACCCTGGAGAGGGGCTGACAACCGGCCCCGGACTGGGCACCGGTGGAGCGGACTGCTCCTTCCCTGGAGCGACGTAGACGACCGGCCCCGGACTGGGCACCGGTGGAGCGGACTGCTCCGGCACTGGAGCGACGCAGATGACCGGCCCCGGACTGGGCACCGGTGGAGCGGACTGCTCCGTCTCTGGAGCGAAGCAGACGACCGGCCCCGGACTGGGCACCGGTGGAGCAGATTGCTCCGGCACTGGAGCGACGCAGACGACCGGCCCCGGACTGGGCACCGGTGGAGCGGACTGCTCCGTCACTGGAGCGACGTAGACGACCGGCCCCGGACTGGGCACCGGTGGAGCGGACTGTTCCGGCACTGGAGCGGCGCAGACGACCGGCCCCGGACTGGGCACCGGTGGAGGAGGCTCCAGGCCTTGAGCTGTGGCTGGAGGCTCCGGGCTGCTGTCCTTCGCTGGAGGTGGCGGAACGCTGACCTTCGCTGGAGGTGGCGGAACGCTGACCTTCGCTGGAGGTGGCGGAACGCTGACCTTCGCTGGAGGTGGCGGAACGCTGACCTTCGCTGGAGGTGGCGGGGCGCTGACCTTCGCTGGAGGTGGCGGGGCGCTGACCTTCGCTGGAGGTGGCGGGGCGCTGACCTTCGCTGGAGGTGGCGGGGCGCTGACCTTCGCTGGAGGTGGCGGGGCGCTGACCTTCGCTGGAGGTGGCGGGGCGCTGACCTTCGCTGGAGGTGGCGGGGCGCTGACCTTCGCTGGAGGTGGCGTGGCGCTGACCTTCGCTGGAGGTGGCGGGGCGCTGACCTTCGCTGGAGGTGGCGGGGCGCTGACCTTCGCTGGAGGTGGCGGGGCGCTGACCTTCGCTGGAGGTGGCGGGCTGCTGACCTTCACTGGAGGCCTCGGGCTGCTGACCTTCACTGGAGGCCTCGGGCTGCTGACCTTCACTGGAGGCCTCGGGCTGCTGACCTTCACTGGAGGCCTCAGGCTGCTGACCTTCACAGGAGGCCTCAGGCTGCTGACCTTCACAGGAGGCCTCAGGCTGCTGACCTTTACAGGAGACCTCAGGCTACTGACCGTCACAGGAGGCCTCGGGCTGCTGACCTTCTCCGGAGACCTCAGGCTGGATGCCGTGCCCACCCTGGGCACCGACGCAGAGGTGGTCTTCAGCCCTGCAGCTGGTCTGGCTGTCGGCCCCAGACTGGGCACCGACACGCTATGGAGCTCCTGCTCCACAGCGGGACTGAACGTCGTGCCCACCCTGGGCACCGACGCAGAGATGGTTTCCAGCCCTCTGGTGGGGCTGGCTGTCGGCCCCAGACTGGGCACCGACGTGCTATGGAGCTCCAGCTCCACAGCGGGACTGAACGTCGTGCCCACCCTGGGCACCGACGCAGAGATGGTTTCCAGCCCTGTGGTTGGGCTGGCTGTCGGCCCCAGACTGGGCACCGACGCGCTATGGAGCTCCTGCTCCACAGCGGGACTGAACGTCGTGCCCACCCTGGGCACCGACGCAGAGATGGTTCCCAGCCCTCTGGTGGGGCTGGCTGTCGGCCCCAGACTGGGCACCGACACGCTATGGAGCTCCTGCTCCACAGCGGGGCTGAACGTCGTGCCCACCCTGGGCACCGACGCAGAGATGGTTTCCAGCCCTCTGGTGGGGCTGGCTGTCGGCCCCAGACTGGGCACCGACACGCTATGGAGCTCCTGCTCCACAGCGGGGCTGAACGTCGTGCCCACCCTGGGCACCGACGCAGAGATGGTTTCCAGCCCTCTGGTTGGGCTGGCTGTCGGCCCCAGACTGGGCACCGACACGCTATGGAGCTCCTGCTCCACAGCGGGGCTGAACGTCGTGCCCACCCTGGGCACCGACGCAGAGATGGTTTCCAGCCCTCTGGTTGGGCTGGCTGTCGGCCCCAGACTGGGCACCGACACGCTATGGAGCTCCTGCTCCACAGCGGGGCTGAACGTCGTGCCCACCCTGGGCACCGACTCAGAGAGGGTTTCCAGCCCTCTGGTTGGGCTGGCTGTCGGCCCCAGACTGGGCACCGACACGCTATGGAGCTCCTGCTCCACAGCGGGGCTGAACGTCGTGCCCACCCTGGGCACCGACGCAGAGAGGGTTTCCAGCCCTGTGGTTGGGCTGGCTGTCGGCCCCAGACTGGGCACCGACGCGCTATGGAGCTCCTGCTCCACAGCGGGGCTGAACGTCGTCTTCCTCCGACTCCTCTCTGTACTCCTGCTCCCACGGCTGTAGGGGCTCCTCCTGGAACCCCCACGAGTGCAGTGGTCGGGGCTCTTCTCCCTCGATCCCCGACCACCCCCATAGCCCCCCCCCAAAATCAGTTTTGGGGTTTTTCTGGGCTCCAGGCTGGTCCTCAGTTTTAGCCCGGTGACGTGTCCTCCGTCTCCGGCGCCTCGGCTGCTCCGGACCCCAGCCTTCCTCCACCGAGCGATAATAGGAATGTTCCTCCTCGGTAATTTTCCCCATACCGAGGAGGATATCTCCTAATGTAATCCCCCGTTGCGTCCCAGGGTGGTGGATCATTCTGTCACGGTGCGCATTATATAAGGGACGGTAAACGGAGCGCTGGTGAAGTGTCATCCTTTTATTAAATGAGATGTTCTCTCGAGGCATAAAATAAAAGGAGAGTATAACAAAAAACAGTCTACAAACAAAACACGGTGACTTACTGTGTGAGCAGAAAAGCAGACAAGCAGGAACAAAAGAACAATGATCCACACACAGGTGGATCTGTGCAGATCTTAAATACTATCCCCAATCAGAGACAACGCTATACAGCTGTCTCTGATTGGGGATGATAATCTCCCTAATAGATGTGTGAAAGCTTGGTTGTGTGCCTCTCTCCTCCCCTAGGTGGGAGTAAGAGGCCTTACCACAACCAAGCCCTCACACCCTCAACATGATCAAGACAAAGGAGATGATCGTGGACTACAGTAAAAGGAGGGCTGAGCACGCCCCCATTCTCATCGACGGGGCTGTAGTGGAGCAGGTTGAGAGCTTCAAGTTCCTTGGTGTCCACATCACCAACAATCTATCATGGTCCAAACACACCAAGACAGTTGGGAAGAGGGCACGACAGGAGACTAAAAAGATTTGGCATGGGTCCTCAGATCCTCAAAACGTTCTACAACTGCACCATCGAGAGCATCCTGACTGGTTGCATCACCGCCTGGCATGGCAACTACATGTACATTTTAACTTAATTACCTAGACTAACCTGTACCCCCGCATATTGACTCGGTACCGGTACCCCCTTTATATAGACTTGTTATTGTGAATGTATTGTTACTCTTTTATTTTTTTACTTTAGTTTGTTTAGTAAATATTTTCTTAAAACTGCATTATTGTTTAAGGGCTTGTAAGTAAGCATTTCATGGTAAGGTCTACACCTGTTGTATTGGGCGCATGTGACATATTCAATTTTATTTTATTTGAATGTGGTGGCAAGGTGGCCAGGTAGAAAGCACGCCTCGTTCATTCTGCCGACAGCAGTGTTGGCCTATACGCCTACAGTAGGATGCTGTTGAGGATGGATTGGTGCTTACTCATTTGAAGTATATTTTACATTGCTAAAGCAACTTGAATTGTCCTAATGATGCACTCTTTGAAGCTCTGTTTTTATTTTTACTGGTCAAGCCACAACTGAGCGAGCCAATTAAAACCTTTTGGTTGTACACAATCTCTGACACTAGCACCTCCAGTGCTACAAATAGCCAAGGTTGTGCACAAGCACTGAGTCTGAGAATAATTTGTATTTATCAATGGTTATCTCCTACTGGTGTGCATATGACGCTCATAGGATTTTTTGATAAATCACACTTTTTCTATGCGTATGGACATTCTAGATTCTGTTCATAAGTAGAATTTTAGAATAGTTTCTATGCAATATTGATAAATAAGGCCCCTGGCTCCTTGATCTATTTGTGTTAATACTTGGTGGACACACCTTTGGTAGCCCCTATAGCTGTGAGTCATTTAAGTCAGGACTGAGGGTGAACCACTCAGGAACACTCAACACCTCTTTGAAAGCATTTTACCCAAGCATTTAGTTTAACATTTTGGCCAAAAAGTTAATTTATTTACCGTGTTGTCTTGCAGTATTACTTAATGGCCTTGTTGCAAAGAGAATGTATGATAAGGAGTTTATTTTTTTTAACACAGGCTTAATTTTTTCTCATACAGGCCAGTAATGTGGAGTGAATGCAACGTTGATCCTCTGTATCTTCAAGAATTGTGCTGGCAGCATAATGTTATGGGTATGCTTGTTACCAGCAGGGATTGGGTAGTTTATCAGGATCAAAAGAAATATTAAAGGAGCAAAGCCCACATGAAAAGTAAGAGGAAACGCTGCCTCAGTCTTCTGAATACCCAACCCTGGTATAGAGTTTTGTTTTTCAGCGGGACAATTACAAAAATGTAAATGCCAAAGACACACCTGAATGGCTTTCCAATAGGTGTTGAGTGTTCCTGAATAGTCCAGACTTAAATCTGCTTGAAAATCAGAGACACAGTTTGAATATTGCTGTCCATCAATGACTCCCAAACTGAGCTTGTTTCCCTAAGTTGTACAAAGTTGGTATAATCTTATGAAAAATTCACAGCTGTTATGTCTGCCAAAGGTGCTTCCACCAAGTATTAACTCAGGGGTGTGAAGACATGCACAATCAAGACATCTTCGTTTTGTATTTTGTATTAATATGGAAAATGTTCTATAATATTTCTTCCACTTTGGAAATGTGGAGTAGTAGGTTGTGTATATCGGTAGGAAAAAAATCTAATGTAATATATTTTTTTAATTTAATTTCAAGGCAGCAAAATGTGAAGACTGTGCAAGGGGTGTGTATACTTTCACTAGGCACTATATATGAAAGAACAGTCCACAAGGTTTCAATTATTTCCTAAATAAAAATGTTCAAACAATATATTATTGAGGAGATCTAAGGGATTATCTGTAGAGTTCAACGCTCACAACTCAATATGTCTCCACTCATGAAATAAGATCTTTAATACCTTTTTTAATGAGCTGCATTCAAACTGCATGTTCTCTCCCTTTAAAGTAATAAGTAATGAATCCAAGATTCTGATTGTGTTACAACAAATGGTGGGCATAATCTAAGTGTGGATTGAAGTCATACATGAGACAACCGCACATAAAATTTCAAAAGATGGGTTAAATTCAGCTGTTTTATGTGTATTAGTTCAACAAAGTTTAATTAAGTATGTGAATAACTGGTCAGGGCCACCAACAACCCAAACCACTTAGCTGGGTGTTTTTGTTTCGAAGTTAATTATTTAATTTGAGTTGTCAGGGACCCAACATCTATTTCAAGGAAAATTGTCTTTAATTTAGTCTCCCACTCGATTCCAAGAAGAAAAAAAAAATGACTGCATACACTGCAGCACATGGAGTGACAGTACTATTGATGACAG
The DNA here is from genome assembly GCA_023634145.1 of Thymallus thymallus. Classification (NCBI taxonomy): domain Eukaryota; kingdom Metazoa; phylum Chordata; class Actinopteri; order Salmoniformes; family Salmonidae; genus Thymallus; species Thymallus thymallus. The sequence goes on along the minus strand of CM042408.1, from coordinate 25,269,775 downwards.
TGCTAATTCCAGTGCTGACCTACAGGCTGGTCCATGCCATGGGGTTAATTAAAGGGGCAGTCTGAGATTCAAACAACAACAAAGTGGTCACTTTGGTTCTGATGGGGAAAGACAGTTGAACTAAGCTCATGAGGCATTTTAACGTTACATTCTTCAAGAATCAATGGCTACATGTAATTAATTTGAAGCTAGAATCCACATTTGGTGAAACAGCGCCACTGTTCACCCCAGCACCTTTGTTATTGTTTTTGTTTGGTTGATGGGATGGAGGAGAGGAGCAACCGGCAGCGTTCGTTGTTTGAAGTAACTTCTTTGTTGTTGTAATATCACAAACGGATTTCACCAAATACGGATTCTAGCTTTAAAAGTCAAAAAATGTATGTACCAATCCCAGATTTCCCCTTTAAGTGTGTAGTCAAGTAGTATGCTGTGAGAGCCCCAGCGGTGATGTCCTTCTACCATCCATCTGTGTCTGCCAGCTTTGTCTGTCTAACCACATGGGCCCGGGGCCCTGGGCTGTTCCGACTGTCTCTTGTGGAGACGGCTCCTCAATGCCTGTAAAAGGTGTAATCTTTAAAGAATGCCAATTCAGAGAGAAGCTTCGTGAGCCAAACAGGGCTGGGAAAGTAGCTTAGCCAGGTATAAATTACAACTTAAAAAACATTTTCCCTAGACAGGGTCTCTGCAGTGCACAGCCTGTGGATGGTCATTAACAAAGACGGAGAAATCAATGTGAAATACTTAGGTCGGGCTGTGGTTACCAGAGCAACAAAATGTCAGGTGTTAATAGGATGGAACAGCAAAAAAGGAAATTAATAAGTCACTATATTGACCAATATGGTTAATTTAATTTTCCAAAGTGTTAGGTCTGACCTAAATTTGTCTGACCTAAATTTGGCAATGATACATAAAAAATAACTCATAATCCAAATGTTGTAAAATGGTTCAGAGGTTTTACAACATTACACTCTATTTGGTGTTACTTAATTTTCCCCAATAGGAACATATAACATAACTCATATATAGAGTCTTCTGTTTCTAAAGACTATAGAGTATTTTGTCTATCATGCAAAGTCATCATGATCAGAAGGCATGTGTGTGCATGTGTGTGTGTGTATTGTGTGGTGTGTGTGTGTGTGTGTGTGTGTGTGTGTGTGTGTGTGTGTGTGTGTGTGTGTGTGTGTGTGTGTGTGTGTGTGTGTGTGTGTGTGGACGTAATTAACTATACTTGTGGGGACCAATTTGACCAAGTGGGGATATTATGTTAGTCCCCACTATTTCTAGGGGGTTTAGTATTAAGATTAGAATTAGTGTTGGGGTTAGAATTAGGTTTAAGGTTAGGAGCTAGGGTTAGCTTAAGGGTTAGGGCTAGGAGCTAGGGTTAGGTTTAGGGTTAGGTTTAAGGTTAGGTTTTGGGGTTAAGGTTAGGGTTAGGGATAAGGTTAGGGTTAGGGTTAAGGTTATGTTTTGGGGTTAAGGTTAGTGTTAGGGATAGAGTTAGGGCTAGAGCGAAGGTAGGGGTTAGGGAAAATAGGATTTTGAATGGGACTCAATTGTGTGTACCCACAAGGTTAGTTATACAAGACTGTGTGCACATGCATGTGTGTGTCTGTGTGATTTGTCTATATTTTATGCTCTGCCCCCAACATGCTCCCATTGCATTGAGCTTTGATTGCGGGATGATGCTACTACAGAATGTATGACGGTAATGCATCATGTAGATTGGAGCTATTGAATGATTTATCAGCTGGAGGATGAGGATGTGTGTGTGGTTTCTCAACGACATAGAGATGTCAACACACTGATAGCCTACAGCACATGATCTATGGAATGTTGGGTTCCAAGGTTTGGGCTGCACCCCAAATGGCTTCTTATTCCCAACAATGGCCCTGGTGAAAAGGGTGGACTAAAAGGGAATAGGGTACCGTTTGGGACACAGTCTTGGTGCTGGTTCTAGTTATTGAGGAGAAACTAGATTATAACAAAAATGTTTTCATATAGGCCTCCTCTGGAGTCACTCTAACCTCTCAGCTGACCTTTCATTCTCAGCTAGCTGTTATGGTTTTGACCTAGAGATCTCAGCAGTCATTGTTCCCAGAATCAATAAACCAACAAAAGGTTTACAGTAGTACTGGATACACTCTGTTATCTTACATCTGTTGTCTGTTTAGTGAATTTCTGTGGAGATCAGGTGGCTTATAAAATGTAGGCCTATCTGTAACTCAGGCCTGTCCTGAGGGTGTGTTTCCCGTTCTGTCCTGTAGAGAGCGCAGATCCCCAGTCTCAGCAAGCCCTGCCGCCACAGCTGGTTACACACCTGTTAGCCAGATGTCACAGAGAGGGGATAAAATGAGCTTGACGTTAGTAATTTTGTGGAACTTCTCGTTTTTCACCCATTTTTCTTATGTGACATTATTTCTCTTTCCTCGTCCAGAGCATGTTTACACAAGTGCAGATTAACGTAGTAGAAAGTCAGGTATAGCAAAGCTCCACCTGAAGACAGGACAGCAGGCAATGGGGAATCCCGACCACGTCACCCGCTCCTTAGGCAGCACGGTCATGCCATATCAAAAAGTTCTGTGGTGAAGTATTTGATTTTAAGACCTCTTGAAGGGTGTAATTAGTGTATGTTTATTTTTGGGGTGGACGGGGGGTGGCAAGCAGAAGGTCACCTTAGTGATTCAGAGGTAAAATATTACATAACATTTTAGTTTTGACTTGCAAATGGAGACACATAATATATTTTTAAAGCCTGCATGAGAAGCTGTAACAATCAAAAGCTTAAAGTAACATTGTGGTGTCTTCAATCTTGTCTTTCTGCAGGTAAAAGGTGTTTTGGTTCTAGTTGGGTGCAAGGTAAACCAGGGCCTTGGCTTAATTATCCCTTGTGTTCTGAGTAAACCTGCTCACACCTAGACCTGGCTTTGAAGGCAGGCCTGCTAATCCCCAACCTGTCAGCTGGAGAGAGGGAGAAAGAGAGGGAGAGAGAGAGAGAGAGAGAGATACAGCCTACAATAGTATAAAATCTGAAATCTGAAATTCCCACATTTCTGTGATCAACATCCATGTTGAATTCCCTCTACACAAGAATGCTCCTCCATATTTTGACTTCTGCAGATGGCAAACTGAACATGTGAATGTTTTCTTGTGTATTTTTGGATTTCACTAGATATTAAATGCACAAATGAATGAGTGCATGGCAGTTTTTATTTATGCAACCACAAAATGGCACACAAATAAAGAGCAAAAATCTCCAAACGAAAGTATAGGTCTTTAATATCTGTAAAGGAAGCCACAGAGAGGGTGTTCCCTTTGGAGCAGGGGCCAGCAGCCCAGCAGTGGTGGCTGGAGTCAATAGGTTGTTTGATCCCTGAGCTGGATTCTCTGGAAACACTGAACGTTCTCTTCCCCAGAGAGTTCAGAATCTCTGGGTCGCCTGCTGGAAGCATTACAGTCAAGTCAGCAGTGGACTGACCCTGATTCTCCTCAGCTGCATACTGCTCTACCATGGGAACCGCTCAAGAACCACTCGAGAACCACTTGAGAACCTTGACATGTGTCATAGTCACAATTTACAGAGAGCTGTGTTGTGAAACAGATATACGATAGGCCTACCATAGTACTTACAAAGTTATTTTGAAAATGGTAAGAAGTCCTGGGCCCGCTGCCGTTGAGAAGATCTCACATCCGACAGAGATAATTAGGTGCTACAGGCTGATATGCAGATCGCATTGTGGAAAGGTGACTGAAAGGTGGGGAGCTTCAAAAAAATGTAAGTGAGTCCTCACTGCTTAGGTCTTATTATCTGAAAGGGTCAACGGTTAGGTTGGGGTTAGAGAGTAGACTATGTATTCGTGACATAAAGAGAATAAACATAGTTTTAGTAGAGTTCATAACATGAATTACCCCACCACCCAAATGAAGACAAGCTGCAGAGGATTGGTTGCTTTGATCTTAATGGGTCCAATTAGTAAATAAAGACCAACAAAGCAATGGTGCATGGAATTAGGGAGGTTTAGAGAAACAAAACAAAACAAAACAGAAAACATTTACACTGGAAAATGTAATGGCCCTATTACATTTTATGACAGTTAGAAACCAGGACTGACCCTGGATGCCTCCCAAATAGCACCCTAAACCTTATATAGTGCACTTCTTTTGACTAGAGCCCTATAGGCCCTATTTAGGGAACCATATAGGGAATAGGGTGAAATTTCGGCCACACACCATGGGAACAAGACAAGAAATTAAGTTCTTATTTTCTTGGGTTCAACTTTGAAAAGAAGATACAATCACGCTTTGATATATCAGCCGCTACCTCAAAGAGGAGATCACGGGCCGTCGGTACTGGCAAGGTGCTCTGCCCATCTGCGAACTTGGGGAAGTGTAATCATCTGTGTGTGTGTGTGTGACCACAGCATAGCTTTCACTAATGGCGGTCGACTGGGCCCTGACATTCCCATCGAGTCATCCTGATGTGCATCGGCCATCGCCATGTGTGAAGTAGCACAGAGGAACCACATCATGGGCCAGCCCTGCCTAGTTAACCCACAGCTTCCAGTCACACACCAGATAGGAATCCAACAGGCCCCTCCCTAGCAGTAATGACCATTAAATACATAGAGACAGGCCCACCATATGGAACCATGCAGGACAGTCACATCGGATTTGTCGAAAACACATTTTCAGAATCGTGTTGATATGATTGTGGTGTGAGCTGGTGGGAAAATTCCCAAACAGTTACAGCGAAGCATGGGAAAGCAGTATGAATTCAATAATACTGTACTATATCATCTAACGCAGTCTGTCTCTTTCTGAAATATTGGGATTATTGTATGTCATTGAAAGGCATTACGTTTCTAGCATGTTCCAAATTAAAATGAGTGAAAATATATGATTGATGACTTATCATGGAAAGTCTGGGGGTGTTGTGGCATGAAACATTACAAGTTGCGCCCCAAAGGCCACCCTATTCTCTACATAGCGAGCAACTTTTGACCAGCCAAATTGACTGTATTCCCTACATTGTGCACTACTTTGGGCCCTGGTCAATACAGAATACACTTTTTGTATTTTTATTGAGTAAACCACTAGGAAACATTAAGTGTCACTGTCCAATGTGAATAGAAGTCCAGAAGAATGCCATTATGAAGAATGATGAACGCTTTTGACCCTTTCAGGAACCGTTGAACCGTTTGCTGGTTATAAACCATTAATAGTTACTTTGTGAGGCAATAACATGCAGGTGCATTCTCTGGTATCTGGTTGTCTCTATAGCTGGCAGCGCTCCTGGAGCAAAGATATGTCGCATTGATAGCAGTAAAAGATAAATGAAAATATAATTTTGGTGACATGTTTATGTTGTATATACCGTATAGCATTTGTATGTCTTATGTGTGAATAATGCAGTTATATGTTTACTACATATCTTTCTTTATCTTATCTGACTTGCCACAACTGAAGTTTGTTCCATCTAGGAAACTTTGTAAATCTCTTCTATTCTTAGAGTATGATTGGCACAAATCAGCCAGCATAAGACAAAATAATATTTGACAACTTCAAAATATGCATAGAGTTGTCACCTCATTGTCGTCTGAATCTGTACAATGCAAGCATGTCAGAAAAGTACCCAGGATGGCGTTTGCATTCCCTATTTGATTATATGCATTTGAAAAGTTATAAAGCCAGACTGAGGAGGTGGTAATGTTGTGATTAAGCATAAAATGGCGGCGGGGCACACAGTACAATGGCCAGAACAAGCCATGTTTCAACTGCTCCCTGATTCCGCCACCACTGGTGGAGCACAGAGCTTAAGATGAAAGTCTGTGTTTTGTGATTCATATCTCAGTGATGTGGTCCAAGCTGGTCTGTCAGGTTTACATGCCCTGCTCGTAAATTGGCACCAGAATGTATGCAGTGTGGCAGTCTGTGGCGGGTGACTTTAAAGGGCTGGATTATCATCTGGATACAATTGTGTCATTACAGTTTACTTCTGTCTGTAAGTGTGGGGACGGTAAATGCCCTGACGATAATGATTGAAATACCCCCATCACCCCCTTAGACTCACTCAAACAAATCACTGAAGCCACACAAGTCGTGACAAGTAAGTTGGACCTACTTTGACCTCTGACCTCTGTGACTAAACAATGGGGTCCACAGGCAGTTACTGTAACTCAGCTCACTCCTTCCCGTAAGGTTTTAATTGGACAAGTAGTCATCCACTTTTAACTATGTTTGGTAAGTCCGTTAAAAACAGTGCAAGAAAGAAATCACTTGTCGATATTACTGGAAATGTCAGAGGAATCCATGAGAATTCTTGCTGTTCAAACAAACCTTGCAGTAATCACAACAGCAGACAAATACACTATTTTCACGTTTTCTGCTAAGACTTCTATTCACCTGCTTTTTTCCTCCAAAATTCCCTTGGAAAACTAGACCTGAACTACTGTCACAAAAACTTCTGCAATTTAACCTTTAATTTTCGATTACCATCATAACTTTTAGATTTTTTTAATGATGCCTCAAGCAGTGCGATGCAGTGCCTTAGACAGCTGCGCCACTCGGGAGGCTCAACTTGTTCTAGTTTTAACCACATTGCAGGTCTTCTGAGTCCAGTATGTATTGAGGTTTCAAGTCACACCTGAGAACTGAGTTAAGTAGTCATTACCTCATCACAAAATACTTTAAATAGGTCTGTCATTTCCCCTCTTACAGGATCATATATCCTGCCTTTAGTGACTCATTAAATCTCTTTATCCTCCGTAAGTGACAACCGTTCATTCTCTGGCCCTGCGATTAACATTACCCTGTTATTTGGCTTCAAATTGTCTCATCCCTCACCCTCACAGAGGACAGGTCACAGTCACACCTATTACACTTAAGCTTGTGGTCATGACTTAGCCCAAAATCAAAGGCCTAACTGCATGCAAACTAACTGATTCCCCTGTGCAGTGTTTGACATCTTACCTGCGAGAGGGGCTCAACCAGTAATTGTCTGAGTTTACAGTTTACCCATGTCATGGCACTCTGTAATATAGATATGCAGATTGGAGGGGATGTCATGATGGATGGAAACAAATCAAGCACTGTGTGACAGAGGTTGGACTAGTTGTGTGGTCTGATTCCATCAATGTGGCCTGCAGGTGCCTGGTCAGAAAGTTAGTTAAATTATAACCAGGAATCTTATCATTGTATCCATTCTAATGTTTTGACGACATCCAAATAAGAACAACATCCATCCAAAATGATCAGTAAAATAAAAAGTTAATAGTTACGCTGTCCATATTAGGACAGCCTCAGTCTCAAACGTCAAACCTGCTATCCAGCTGTTCCAGGATGGCCTTGTTTTGATGTTGAAATCACATCCCCTGAATGGAGACAGCTGTATGCTGTTGATTGAAATCAATTCCTGCTGAGACTGAGGCTGTTCAAATATAGACCTGGTTAGCCAGACACTCTGGCTTTCCTTTAGTGAAGACGTGATGTGTACTGGGATGTCTAATGAACCTTAAGATCATTCTGAAGACAGCCACTGCCTCTTTTCTATGACAGATATTTGGACAAACATGGGTGCAGGGCCATTCACCTCAAAAAGCACAAGAAAGAGGATTTCGACACCCACCATCTCAGATTGTTCTGAAATCGTTTCTGTAACAGATAGTAGTAACAGATACAATTAGCATTCCTGAAACATTATTTTGTTGAAATATAAAGCTAATTGATTGCACCCAAATTGCCAATTTTAATTTATAGAATTCAGATAATATTCAATAAATATAGTCCCCAACATTCGTTTGGACCAAACTACTTCCTACCAAGGAGTAAGATGAGGAATTCCAAAAAATTATCAAAAGCCACCCACGGACCCACTACACCAATCCCACCCCAACAACCAGTATACAGTATAGGTTCTCCATGTTCGACAAGTAGTATGGAGCTGTGGCTTGTAGTATTACTTATCCATACTATGTAATGTATTTCGTTTTTGTTTTTGTATATGTTTTTATTTACTCTGTTCAGAGAAATTAGTCAATAGTTAGGTTTCCAAGATTTTAATGCGAATATTCTAAAATCAGCATACAGACAATATGCACATTTACCCACCAGAGAGTCCATTCAATTGACTTGTTTCCATTCAATTGGCTTGTTGTGGATAAAAGGCTGTGCGTGGGGCCTCCCGAGTGGCACAGAGGTCTAAGTCACAGCATCACATGCAGTGCTAGAGGTGTTACTACAGACCAGGGTTCATATCCTGGGCTGTGCCACAACCGGCTCATAATTGGCACAGTGTTGTCCAGGTTAGGGGAGTGTTTGACCGGTGGGGCTTTACTTGGCTCATCCCGCTCTAGCAACTCCTTGTAGCGGGCTGGGTGCCTGCTGGGTTAAGGAGTGCGGTTAGGCGGGTCATGTTTTGGAGGACGCATGACTCAACCTTCGCCTCTCCTGAGCCTGTTGGGGAGTTGCAGCGATGAGCCAAGATCGAAAAAGTGGGTAAAATACAAAAATATCCCAACTCTTCTAGTGTATTTTGTTTTGTCAACATTTGGAAAGTTTAGCAACAAGTTTCCATCAGGACTGTTGTGAAAAAAATTATCCGACATGTTCTTTACTTGCATGAAAAGGTTGGATGGAAACCTGCTTCCAGAAGTCGCTTGAATTATTAAACATGAAGTCGTGTGAAAGTACCAGGTTTGGACGACTAGATGCTGCTGTTCCTGCTAAACTCTTTTATCCATTTTGCTGTTCTCTTGTGTTTAATAAATGTCCAACATGGACGTTTATTTCTAAATATCAAATCATTTCAAGGTAACAATTAAGTACCTTACTGTGATTGTTTTCAATTAAAATGGTAAAAAGAAACAAACATAGCTTCTAAGCAAAGAGCAATTTATCAAGCAAGTGTTTTTCTAGGACTGTTTGGGAGTGGTCTGAGTTGAAAATGAAAATGAGCTGTTATTGGCAGAGAGGTCTGGAACTATCTTTCTTATTGGTCTATTAATTCATTTACCGTATGGTGACGTCACCATGGAAGGCCAAAACTCAGTATTCACAGTATTTCTCCAACCTCATAGTGTGGAAATATATATAAAACACAAGAAAATCACGTTTTTGACTGCACTGGACCTTCACAACATTTCCTTTGCAACTTTGGGTAGAAAGCCAATAGTTATGTTTCACTATATTGGATCACTCCAATATATTGGTATCACTCCTCGGCGGAGGGATACATCTGAGGTGAGGATTTACAGATTTACTCCCACATACACCTGTGTCACGGCTGGGGTCTGCCCCTATATACAGTACCTCCATGACAGCAACACACGTTCTCTTTCATTTTCTCGGCAGATGTCCGTATGGTTTGAGGTACAAACTTTCTGAAGTTCGCTTGGTAAGTCACTGATAAGTGTAATATCTTGCGTGGAAGTATACTCACTGGCTGTTTGCAGCCTGGAGCAGCTGGCCACCCTTGAGTGCTCCACTCGCTGCCTGCGGTTGATCTGTATCTTCCGCCCGTGGTTTGTAGTACTTGTGTTTTGTTAGCGTTACACTACAACTCTGTGTGCATTCATTATTATGGTGGCTCTTGCTGCCACAAACTGTAATTTACCTTACACAACTTGCCGACTGGCTTGTTCTATGTGTGTGTTTTCTGCTAATTATCCTGCATGGTTTTTTCTTGTTGGGCTTTCCACTACGTTGAGATATTAACTTTGGAGTTCCTTAACGGAGTTACTCTATCACATGATGCTGTTTTGTCGCCTGCGTCTAGCTAGGACCCGCTCAAAGGCGAGCTGGGATCTGGATGTTGTCTTGGAGTCTGCCTTCCTGAAGCCCCTCTCTATGAAGGTGGTTTCCTTGTTAGCGATTACTTCCATGGAGAGGATGGGTGAGCTCCATGCTTTTTCGGTAAGTTCTGAGTGCTACCGGATGGACCCCGGTGGGAGGAGTATATCTCTCTGCCCCATCCCTTCATTCTTCCCGAAAGTTCTGTCAGACAGGCATATGAACATCCCTTTTTATAATGATACAAGGCGAGACCCAGATGCAGACACAGGAGGCAGATGGTTAGAGCTCTGATATTTAATATAAACAAGGGAGTAGGCAAAGGACAGGTCAGGGACAGGCAATAGTTCATCAACCAGATCAGAGTCTGAACAGTACAGAAGGGCAGGCATGCTCGAGGTCCAGACAGGCAGATAGGTCAGATAGGCGGGCTTGGTGTCAGGGCAGGCAAAGGGTCAGAACCGGGAGGACTAGAACGACAGAGACTAGGAACAAAAGGAGCTAGGAAAACCCAATAAGGGTGCAGAACGCCTTCCAGAACTGAGACGATAACTGAGGACCCCGGTCGGAGGCCATGTCCATCGGGAGTCCATGGATCCGGAAGACGTGCTGCACTATGATCTGGGTCGTCTCTTTTGCAGAGGGTAGCTTGGGGAGAGGGATAAAATGGGCAGCCTTAGAAAACCGATCCACCACTGTCAGAATGACGTGTTGCCATCAGACGGAAGGAGCCCAGTGACTAAGTCCAGAGAGATATGGGACCAGGGACGATGAGGCTGAAGGAGGCCAGAAGGAGCTTGCCACGGAGTCTTACACACAGTGCACGCTGTGACGAAGGCATAGGTGTCAGGAACCATAGTGGGCCACCAGGAACGTTGTTGAGGTAATGCCAGGGTACGACGAAAGCCAGGATGACACATTAGCTTGGATGAGTGAGCCCACTCCAGGACCTGAGACCGGACTGAGTCAGGGACAAACAATCTGTTGGCTAGACCCTGCCCAGGAACCGTCTGGGAGCGGTGTGCCTTGTGGACCAGGGTCTCAATTCCCTAGCCCACAGAAGCTGCCAGGCATGAGGTGGGAAGGATGGTCTCGGAGTCAGAGGATGTCTTGAAGAAGGCTGCGCCGCCTTAAGGTACTGAGAGTGACAGAACGGGCTCCAGCCTAGGATTGAACCTGTGGTCCAGTCAATAACGGGGTTGTGTTTTTGTAGCCAAGAATATCCCAAAACCATAGGAACATGGTGGGAATCAATGAGGAGAAGCTGTATGGCCTAACTGTGATTACCAGAAATCCACAGATTAATGGGAACTGTGCTGTTGGTAACTCTCCCAATGGAGCGGCCATCCAGTGCTCTAGTATCATCAGCCCCAGAGTCAATGAGCATCCGGAGAGACTTAGACTGGTCTCCCCAAAGCAGGATCTCAAAAAAAGGAGTGCTGGTCATGGGATTTAGGGAATTACTATTCTGGCTTGCCAGTGTACTTGTACCTAAAAAAAGGTTGGGTCTCTTAACAGGGCAGGTGGCTATGTAATGTCCCGCAGCACCACAATACAGACAACAAATAGTGCTCATTCTACGTGACCGTTAACTAGGTGATAATCTAGCTCTAGCTAGTTGCATGGGCTCAGGGGTAGCCAACTCACCCGTCGCTGATGACTCTTGAGGGGACTCGGGTGTTTTCGGCTCTTCTCGGAAATGCCAATTTCGGGGATTTCCGGGTTCCTTCAGACGGGAGCTAGCAGCAGCGAATGAGTGAGTGTGAACGAGACCTGACCTCTTCTCACTCCTCTTTCTTCTCACTCCTCTTTTCTCGTAGACGCCAGTCAATTCTAATGGTCAGGACAATGAGGGAATCGAGATCCCAAGGAAACTCCCGAGCTGCTAGCTCATCTTTTATTTCTTTGGATAGTCCGTGGAGGAAGGTATCGAACAGAGCTCCGGAAATTCAAACACCTTCCTCACCTCGTCCATGAAAACCACCAGATGATGGCAGACGGTGGATTGTTGCTCCCAAACAGCCAGGAGAGCGCCTTTCCAGACATCAGCGTAATCAGATACGCAATCTTCGATCGTTCTGAAGGGAACGAAGAGGGCTGAAGCTCAATAATAAGGGAGCACTGGGAAAAAAATGCCCGGCAGGTGCCAGGATCCCCAGCGTATCGCTCCGGAGGAGGTAAGCGGGGTTCTCGGGGAGCCAGGGTAGGTGAATCAAATGCCCTATTGGTAGGGAGCTTACAGAGTGGTTGGGAAGTCTCAGTAGTGGTGTGCTGCCTATGGGCTAACTCACGTAATTGCTCCGTTAATGCCTTAAACCCCTGGCGTTCCTCTAGAGAATGTAGTCCTTCCAGAAGGTTCTGAAGTAGCTCTCCATGCTTCCTAATGGAGATAACCTGCAGGGTGACAGTGTGGCGGAGCTGGTCCAAGTCTGCTGGGTCTGTCATGGCCAGTTCGTACTATAACGATACAAGGCGAGACACAGATGCAGACACAGGAGGCAGATGGTTAGAGATCTGATATTTATTATAATAAAGGGAGTAGGCAAAGGGCAGGTCAGGGACAGGAAATAGATCAACCAGATCAGAGTCTAAGCAGTACAGGAGGACAGGCAGTCTCCTGGTCCAAGACGGTACAAGACGGCAGGCAGGCTCGAGGTCCAGACAGGCAGATTGGTCAGACAGGCGGGCTCGGTGTCAGGGCTGGCAAAGGTTCAGAACCGGGAGGACTAGAACGACAGAGACTAGGAACAAAAGGAGCTAGGAAAAACACGCTAGTTGACTTGGCAAGACAAGACGAACTGGCACAGAGAGACAAAGAACACAGAAATAAATACACAGGGGAATAATGGGAAGATTGGCGACACCTGGAGCTGCTGGGCTATCAAGCAGAGGCTCTCTCATTGGATTGTGGACATGATTACAACAGCATACCACCTGACTGGTAGGCTAGTGCTGGGATCTGTGGTATTCAACACGAGGTGTGGCTGCGTCCTGGGCTCTACTAAGAGGGGTGCCCCTCGCTGATATCTGTGCTACGGCCAGCTGGGCTTCCTCTTGCACCTTTTGCTAGGTGCTATCGGGTAATGTGGCACCTCCCTCTGCGGTTGGTTCAGCAGTCCTGGGTGTCGCCTCCCCTTCCGGGGACTGTGCCGGGACCCCCCTTCCACATTGACTGCACCGACTAATCTGGTACGGGTATACCAATATATTGGAGTGATGCAATATAGTGAAACATAACGAAGGTTACGTATGTAACCACGGTTATGTGAGCTTGATGGACTAAAATGTTGTGGCAACCCTAATAAAACCCAATAAAATTCCATTGTAAAAAACAGTGGTGGAAAAAGTACTCAATTGTCATACTTGAGTAAAAGTAAAGATAACTTAACAGAAAATGACTCAAGTAAAAGTGAAAGTTACCCAGTAAAATACTACTTGAGTAAGTATGAGTGAGTAAGTAAGTATCTGGTTTTAAATGTACTTGCTAGAAGTACAGTGCTAGAAAACTAAATAGTCATACTTGAGTAAACATACAAAGTAAAAGTAAATGCTATACATCAAATTCCTTATATGAAGCAAACCAGACGGCACGATTTTCAAATTACAAAACAAACACAGTATTTTTGTTTCATGAGTCCGGCAGATCAGAGGCAGTTGGGATGACAAATTATTATATTGATAGGTGCCATAATTATGTCCTGCTTGAGCATTCTAAATGTAATGAGTACTTTTAGGTGTCAGGGAGGATGTATGGAGTAAAAAGTACATTATTTTCTTTAGGAATGTAGTGGAGTAAAAGTAAAAATTGTCAAAAAAATAAATAGCAAAGTAAAGTACAGATACCCAAACAAATTACTTAAGTAGTGCTTAAAAGTATTTTTACTTAAGTACTTTACACCACTGGCAAAACACTATACAGTGTGTGTTTGGGACATTTACCATTAAAGACCATTAGAGACCATAACATTGAAACCATTAGAACTGCTGTATCCTAATGGTTTGCTTATTCACCAGGAATGGTCCAGCAGTAACTCATTTAGACCTTTTGTGAAGGGAATAAACCACCCACAAGGGGGCCGTTTCCTTGACACAGATTATGCGTAAAAGAAGGAAAAACTGAACATCCGCAGATATAATGACTGATAACATTTTATTTGCTCTTCTTTTCAGGACAAACGCAATGCCTGTATTCTGAGAAACAGAACAGTGCCTTTATGCATTAATGAACAAAAATGCTAGTTTATAAATCCACACACTGTGTCACACCCAACTTTATCACCAGATGCAGAGGTCTCTTGTGAATTTTAAACCCAATTGTAAGCGTCACGAAAACCCATTGGAATGTGGAACATACAGGGACATCACTCCTCATTGGTTTTAATAGCTACATGAACACCAAGGAAACCGAAACATTATTCACCCAACAAACTCTTATTCGGCTGACGTTTCATTAGCCTAGTCCCAGATTTATTTGTGCTATCATGTCAACTCCTTGGCACATGTTTGACATGATAGCACAAACAGATCTCGGACCAGGCTAACATTTAATTACCCCAAAGTCCCCTGAAAATGGAGCCTAACTTCAGGTCTCCCTTGTCTGAGAGGTCTTCTGTCCTCAGTGGGACTTCCTGGTCAGATAAAGGTGAACTAAATCAAAATAGGTATATTTTTCGACAAATAAAAGAAGTGGACAGGCGAGTTGACCGTTGCTTCTTCCCAATGACCTGGCTGCCACTGGAGAACATCTAAACATGTGATAGATATTATAGCCCGTCTTCTTTACATAGCCCTGCTGGCCTCAAACTTCACAGCATCTGAACTCTGGGAGAAACCACAGAGTCCTATGAGCCCATTGCATCCATCATCCTCATGTTATCAAATATGAAATCAATGACGTCAGGGCCAGATGTGCATGCAGCCAGGCAGAGCTAAGGGCTCACGGCCTGCTGTGGTCGCCACTATTGACAATACTGTGCATCTGCAAATGGATGAGGACAGCATACATTAGCTAACGGGTTAGCATTGTACCATTAAAGTATGTGTGGATTGCCAAAATTATATGATGTAAAGAGTTCATCTGGATAATTACTTTCTCTACTATAATGATATTATATAATATATTTGATGATTTATTTTTATTTTTATATTTTTAGGCTTTTTAGGTAGATCAGCTGTAATATTGCAGATGTAATTGTCTGCATCATTTTCAATCCCCCATATATATTTTCTGTAAATATATATTTATAAAATATATATATTTTGAATCTAATGGACAACAACACTTAGGCTTTTACTTCAAGCTTATACATACAGTGGGGAGAACAAGTATTTGATACACTGCCGATTTTGCAGGTTTTCCTACTTACAAAGCATGTAGAGGTCTGTAATTTTTATCATGGGTACACTTCAACTGTGTGAGACGGAATCTAAAACAAAAATCCAGAAAATCACATTGTATGATTTTTTTATAATTAATTTGCATTTTATTGCATGACATAAGTATTTGATCACCTAATAACCAGTAAGAATTCCGGTTCTCACAGACCTGTTAGTTTTTCTTTAAGAAGCCCTCCTGTTCTCCACTCATTACCTGTATTAACTGCACCTGTTTGAACTCGTTACCTGTATAAAAGACACCTGTCCACACACTCAATCAAACAGACTCCAATCTCTCCACAATGGCCAAGACCAGAGAGCTGTGTAAGGACATCAGGGATAAAATTGTAGACCTGCACAAGGCTGGGATGGGCTACAGGACAATAGGCAAGCAGCTTTGTGAGAAGGCAACAACTGTTGGCGCAATTATTAGAAAATGGAAGAAGTTCAAGATGACGGTCAATCTCCCTCGGTCTGGGGCACCATGCAAGATCTCACCTCGTGGGGCATCAATGATCATGAGGAAGGTGAGGGATCAGGCCAGAACTACACGGCAGGACCTGGTCAATGACCTGAAGAGAGCTGGGACCACAGTCTCAAAGAAAAGCATTAGTAACACACTACGCCGTCATGGATTTAAATCCTGCAGCACACGCAAGTTCCCCCTGCTCAAGCCAGCGCATGTCCAGGCCCGTCTGAAGTTTGCCAATGACCATCTGGATGATCCAGAGGAGGAATGGGAGAAGGTCATGTGGTCTGATGAGACAAAAATAGAGCTTTTTGGTCTAAACTCCACTTGCCGTGTTTGGAGGAAGAAGAAGGATGAGTACAACCCCAAGAACACCATCCCAACCGTGAAGCATGGAGGTGGAAACATCATTCTTTGGGGATGCATTTCTGTAAAGGGGACAGGACGACTGCACCGTATTGAGGGGAGGTTTGATGGGGCCATGTATCGCGAGATCTTGGCCAACAACCTCCTTCCCTCAGTAAGAGCATTGAAGATGGGTCGTGGCTGGGTTTTCCAACATGATAACGACCCGAAACACACAGCCAGGGCAACTAAGGAGTGGCTCCGTAAGAAGCATCTCAAGGTCCTGGAGTGGCCTTGCCAGTCTCCAGACCTGAACCCAATAGAAAATCTTTGGAGGGAGCTGAAAGTCCGTATTGCCCAGCGACAGCCCCGAAACCTGAAGGATCTGTATGGAGGAGTGGGCCAAAATCCCTGCTGCAGTGTGTGCAAACCTGGTCAAGAACTACAGGAAACGTATGATCTCTGTAATTGCAAACAAAGGTTTCTGTACCAAATATTAAGTTCTGCTTTTCTGATGTATCAAATACTTATGTCATGCAATAAAATGCTAATGAATTACTTAAAAATCATACAATGTGATTTTCTGGATTTTTGTTTTAGATTCCGTCACTCAAAGTTGAAGAGTACCTATGATAAAAATTACAGACTTCTACATACTTTGTAAGTGGGAAAACCTGCAAAATCGGCAGTGTATCAAATACTTGTTCTCCCCACTGTAACTATATACATTTTACAGACACAGTATATTTTACAATACTCATCTTTTTGTTTCTTTTTAGTCCCACCCTTCAATCTCTGAATACCATCCAGTTTTTATTTTTAACTATGCTGTTCTGAATTTATATATATTTTACGGACAAAGTATATTCTAATTTAGTTACTGTATCTTGTTATTTTTTGTCCCACCCTTCAGCTCCTACCAACGGGACATTAAAAACTGTAATATCTTATGCTTCACCGAGTCGTGGCTGAATGACGACATGGATAATATAGAGCTGGTGGGTTTTTCCATGCATTGCCAGGACAGAGAAACTACATCTGGGGGGGGTGTCTATTTGTCAATAACAGCTGGTGCACAATGTCTAATACATTTACATCATTTAGCAGACACCCTTATTCAGAGCAACTTACAGTAGAGAGTGCATACATTCTCATTATATTCCCCCATGGGAATCAAACCCATAACCCTGGCATTGCAAGTGCCACGCTCTACCATCTGAGCTACACGGGACGAGAAGTCTCAAGGTATTGCTCGCCTGAAGTAGAGTACCTTATGAGAAGCTGTAGACCACACTATCTACCAAGAGAGTTCTCATATATATTATTCGTAGCCGTCTATTTACCACCACAGACCGATGCTGGCACTAACACCGCACACAGTTCTGATGTATCAAATACTTATGTCATGCAATAAAATCCAAATGAATTACTTAAAAATCATACAATGTGATTTTCTGGATTTTTGTTTTATATTCTGTCACTCACAGTTGAAGATTACCTATGATAAAAATTACAGACTTCTACATGCTTTGTAAGTGGGAAAACCTGCAAAATTGGCAGTGTATCGTATACTTGTTCTCCCCACTGTAACTCCACCAGTCCTATTTATGATATAATTTACAAAGATTATACAATTTATTAATTTTTTTAATCTATTAGTATATTTGAGTTTAACCATAATATTTGTTGTATTATTTATTCTACTCTTTCTGTGGGTTAAACTGAAATTGGAACCAACTTTCTATGGCTTGTTAAAAAAATAGCAATATATTTGGATTTCAAATAACCGAACGTGAGAGGTTGTAATCTGAATAAAGGAAAAAAGTCCATTCTTGAAACATTATTACTAATCTTTTAGAGAACCCGTTTGGATTTAAGTATAACTGTTGTATGACTGAAGCCTTTAGTGAGAGGTCTAATGCTTTAATATTTAATAATTTCTGCCCTCCAAATTCATGTTCATTATATAACTAGGCCCGTTTATTTTTGTCTGGCTTGCCGTTCCAAATAAAATGAAATATTTTTTTCTCATATAATTTGAAAAACACGTCGCTAGGTGTAGGCAAGGCCATAAGCAGACAGGTAAACTGGCATATGACTAAAGAGTTAATCAGGGTGATTTTTCCACAAATAGACAGGTATTTTAAGATCTTATCTAACTGTCTATAAAAATGTATTTTAGTGAGATTATTTATTTATTTCGGGATATGAATACTGAGTATGTCCACTTCACCGTCAGACCATTTTATTGGTAAACTACATGGTAATGTAAAAATACTGTAGTACACTTAATTAGGTTGTAATCCAGACGTTAGAAAATTTATCTAGATCCTCTATGAGGCTGTGGAGGGATCCAAATTGTGGATTTAAAAGAAAACATGAATCATCAGCAAACAATTACACCTTTGTTTTTAAGCTCTAGATTTCTAGCCCTTGATATTATTGTTGGATCTGATTTTAAAAGCTAACATTTCGATGGCAATAATAAATAGATATGCCGATAGTGGAGAACCTTGTTTTACTCCTCTTGACAGTTTATTACTTTCTGAGAAGTAGCCATTATTTACTGTTTTACACATATGGTTACTATACATACCTTAACCCATTGTATAAGGCATTTATATATAAATTCTTGCAGTACTTTATCATAAACCTTTTCAAAGTCAGCTATGAATACCAGGCCTGGTTTTCCAGATTTTTCAGTGTTCTATTGTTTCCAGTACTTGTCTTATATTATCTCCAATGTATCATCCATGTAAAAAAACTGTGATTAGAAATTATGATTTTAATGTAACTCTTCTGAGACTTCCAACATACATTCCAAATCATTGTGAGGTGACATGATCTGGTTCTTTTTTAATTTTTTATTAACCTTTATTTAACTTGACTAGTTAGTGACGAACAAATTCTTATTTACAATGATGGCTGACATACAGGGTCAGCCATAGTAGTACAGCACCCCTGGAGCAAATTAGGGTTTAGTGCTTGCTCAAATACACATTGACAGGTTTTTCACCTTGTCGGCTCGGGTATTCGAAACAGTGATTTTTCGGGTTACTGGCCTAACCTTCTAACCGCTAGGCTACCTGCCGCCCAATTACAGACGTAATTACTGAATTACTTCTTCAAATTTATTAAATTGTTCTTTTATGACTGGCTAGCGTTTAAAATCACTTTGATTTATGATCCTAGATCTGTTTGGGGATTGGGAAACCACACCATTAGTCATGAAAGCTCACATAAGGATCAATGTGCTGACTGGGTCTGGGAGAGACAGATCATTATCATAGAGAGACATTCCTCTGGATATGATTAAAGATTCAAAACAGTAGCAATACCCATTCATGATGCATCATGCATGAGTCGTAGAGCAGGAAAGACCACACCTGCATGTCCTTCCTTTATAATAATCACTGCAAATATACACAGCGAATGTATTGACTATTTTTTATTTATTTACTTGTCTATTTATTGTCTACTCACAACCGCCATCATATTACTTCCATTGATTCAGTTTAGAACATGAAACCTCCTGTCAGTTTTGACCCAGACTTAACGACTAAAATGTCCTGTATCCACCGCACCTCATTCACCAAGCCAACTACTGTCATCACAGCTAACTGCGAATGCCTCCTTTGATACAGAGCACAACTTATTTGCATGTATAAGGTAAACGCTTGCATTCCGCTTGTAAAATGCTTTGCTTAGACTTCACCCTGTGTCCACCTATCACCTGGGGCCCTTTGTAAGGGAGCCATTTTTTAACTGCAGCACAGTAGCTCCCTCTCAACCCCTTTGTAAACTACTGATGCACAAATTACCAACCCTAACGTTGACATCACCTATGAAACATTACCTTGAAGAACTTCTCATTTTTACTATGTTGATAGCTCACTGTTGTGACATAAACAGGTTGGAAATAAAAGGCAGAAAACCACTTCAAATCTCAAGATGGTGTCTTCTGATTCTGCACAGTCTTGCTGAGCTAAATTGTCTATTTTCCTCTGAAGTGTAAAATCAAAAAGGGACTCTGCAAACTGTGTACTGTTACTCCAAGGTTAGGATTACTCTCTTTCTCTAGCCCCCTCCCCCCTTCTCACCCTCTCCCCCTCTCTCTCTCTCTCTCTCTCTCTCTCTCTCTCTTTACCTCCTCTACTTGGAAAGTCCCCCTGTTTGGGAGCAATGTATTAGAGGCACGCCACTTGCAGCTGCATGACCACATGAGAGGGCTCACTGGAGGAATAAGGAGATAATGAGAGCCTCTGTGCTGTCAGCTGTGGCCAGCTGCTCTAGCCAGATTAGAGACCTGCGTTTATTGCTCGTCTAACTGATGTGCTTGGCGCTGCCGCTCCACTCCAAGCTCTGTGCCTCTCCCTGGCCTGTGTCACCATGCTGGCTGGATAGCTGGCCACTCACTAAAGGGCCAATCCCTGAAAGACCCTCAACCCATCCATGTCTCCTGCTGCACACCTTTCACCTTTCTCATAAGGCAGTGCTAATATGGACACCGTATTTCTATTTACTACAGTGTATTATTAATGCGTGGTGTATTACTGTATGCTGTTTGGTCCCTGCATGGTTGAAAGCTATATTTACAGTAGCTATCTGTTTGAGCTCCACTGTGGTTCTTTTGCATGAATATACAGTATTTCACCTAATATCACATTACACAATAGCAGCAGGACAATGAGGATCTCCAGCAGTCAACGGGAAGTGGGATTCCACCAATGCAGGTCTTTCTACTGCTGATTAAAATCATCAAAGGCTCGGCTGTGTAGGGCTTCACAACCCATTTCACAGAGGGCTCTTTCGAGTCGGCACTGGACTCATGCTTTTAATTGTTTTGGTTTTATGGCTGTCTCATACTGTAAATGTAATTATTGTCTCTTTCTTACTGAACTTCGATAGAGTGTACAGTGAGTGACTCACTTGTCTTGATTTGAAACCACCAACTTGGCAACAATGCCAGAGAAAAGAGAAAAGGAGAGAGGGATTCCTGCTTGGAGAAGATTGGACAATTAGCTATCTCTGGCAGACATTTGCTCTGTAATAGTTTTCAGTGTAACACACAATCCCTTCTTCACTAAAGTGCCTAGAGAAGCTGTCGTTTTTATGTCAAGTGCCAACAATCAAACATTCAGCCAGGGTGAACGAGAGTAAAGGGGCTTTTCTTGATACAAATACAGCAATGCTATTACATTTCAGCGCTGACTTTGACTCCATAGCCCACTGACTTGAATGTCAATTGAAGCTAAGCTAAGCTAAGCGTATTCCATCAGTCAGATGACACTGAAGCCTCACAGTTTCTCACTTGTGGTTTACAAATTTAGAGGAAGAATTTATCTATAACACTGGCTTTTTGGAGCGCCTGCAAGGTACCCACCCATTTACGGCCTCTTGTGTTTTATTTATCTGTAAGTGAACACCCTAATGCTGTAACCCTGATAAAAGCTGCCTGTTCCAGATGTCACCCCTGTCTTGGCAGATGACACAAGAAAAATTACACATCAGAGAAAATCCTTGGTACCCCCTCCTCCCACCACCACCCCTACCTCTCCAAAAGGTACAGCATCAAGCATTTCAAAAGTCGGTAGGCTAAAATGGAATGCTGCTAATAAGACATGTACATAGTAGGATAGTGATGTCACATAAGGTAATGTCATCTATTTCAGGCGTTGTGTTTGCAGGTAATGCCTGACACACACATCAGCAGGCAGGTTTCAACATTAGGGAACAGTGAAGCCTTGACACTCCCCTTCAGACATGTTCCAATCTGTCTCTCCCAAGTCATTTCTAGTGCTGCTTAAGATGACTATTCTGACATATCAAATAAAATGAGAGAGGGAGGGGTTGTGGTAGATGACACCCTAGCACTGACAAACTTTCATTTGACTTCATGGGGCGCCTGTGAGACGTCGAGGGTAAAAGTGGAGTACATTCCTGTCCAGGCCATCCCTGGTTACAGCTAATGTATACAGCTGATTCAACTTGTTCACAGCATACTTGTATAGCGTACCACAAGCAATACTAGACATATTTCCTGGGCAAGATCTGCAGGGTAGAAGGATGGAAAAATGTCTGGAATGATCTCTGAACTCAGTTCTACAGGTCTGTGCAGAGCATATTGAACTTTTGTTTAAGGTAGCAGAAATAGCTTGGGGCTTTGTGTTTATCTGAACAAAGAGCTGTTATTGATGAACCTATATCTAGCCTTATGTAGCCCAGTGTCATGTCCCTTTAGCAATGGTGTATTGTTAACAAATTCCAAGTTAAAAACAAAATGTACGAGGTAAATAAATGGGATAGAATGACATTCCACATAATTGTTTTGTTTTGGAACCTTTGTTCGAACTTCTGTGTTCTGCCTGGACCATATATTATGGCATCCCCCACCCTTTCACCCACCGTCCTCATTGTCAGACATACTGTAGCTCAGAGGTAGAAATGATTCATCCCGGCCTAATTTTCAGCCAATGCATGGCAATGGCATACCTGATGATTTGTTGTTGTTGAATTCAAATTATTTACGGTAAAGTCAATTTTGAAGTCCTTTTTGAAGTGTGACCGCAGTAGAGGAAGAGAGTAGTCTAAAGCAGGTTTTGGCACCAAAGTGGGTCCATTACATTGGTCCCATTATAAATCTTGATCTAAAGAACTACTACTTTGCAGTTGGAAAGACTTGAGATAATAGCCACCCGTTTGGCCATGCAATTGTGTAGATGGTAAAGATTTGTACTGAAATTGCAAGAATTCCTTTAAAGCGGCAATCAGCAGTTGAAACAGTAACAAAGTGTTTCCCCGCCTCTGTTTCAACAAATAGCTGAGGGATGGGGCTGGAGAAATGTAAGAACTTTCAAATTAATTTAACATACACTCTTATCCAGAGCGACTTACAGTAGTGAGTGCATCCATTTACGTACTGGTCCAGCCTTGAGAATCAAACCCACAACCCTGGCATTGCAAGCACCATGCTCTACCAACTGAGCCACATGACAGAGCTGTGGATGAAAAGACTGACCATCCATAATGTCAAAAAGCTATATAGTGTTTCTTTACATTTACATTGTTTACAAACATTGGAGTAAAGCTTATATTTTGGGTTCTGATGGGTTGAACTAAGCACATGAGGCATTTATACGTTATATTATTTAAGAACCAATAGGTACATACGGTATCATTCATTCACAAGTCCAAAAATGGATGTAGCAACTGCAGATTGCCCCTTTGAAACATTCCGTAATTCAATAGAAAAAACACAACAATCTTTCAAGTACAAAGGTACACATGGTCCTGTAGCCATGGTACCTATTTCCATCTCTACTTATCAAGAATCTTCTCTTCTCTTTCACTTCAACAGTTCAGCTCCTCAATTTATTCACAAGTGCTTGGCTCTGTTTCTGTTCGACCATCGCCCATCATATTGGTCAATAAAAACACTTTAATATCCACAGCTCTGTGATGTAATATTAGGTGACCATAAACCGTGGCTTGTGGGTTGGTGGGGGTCAGCTATGAAAAGCTGAAGAGCCTAAGATTAAAGGGTAACGTTGCTTGTACGTTTTATGTTATTAATGCTGAAATTGCTAATTATACTCTTTAGAACTTTTGAAGGGGTTGGTTGATGATGCAGTTATTTAGTGCAGATATCTTTGATCAAAGCTGTAGAGCCCAGGGTCAGCGGGTGGGAGAGTGCCAGGGCTTAAGAAGTAACTACAGGGACACAGGCTGTACCATTTTATTTCCATGAAGACCAAGAGCTGGATTCCATCTGTGTCGCTGAAGTTCAGCATTAAAATGTGTGATTGAAATTTAAAGGCAATGTTCCCGTGTTAGCGGAGACTGCATTCACGTAAACACTGCATACGTCGCCTCAATTGGAAATTACCTTAAAACTTGCGCAATCTGTAACGGTTCAGCGAAAGAGACTGAAGCCAGCCCCAAGTGTAAACATTCTGAAACACCATATTATTCTCCAGAAGAATTCTCACGAAGGCGAAAGGGGCTGCTACACCAATGCTTACAGCTGTCTGTGTTCAGGAGAATGCAAGACAGATTACCAAAATGTGCATCCTAGCACAGATAAAAAGATGTTTTCTAATGGCGTTATAAGTACATTCATATGTTTAAAGGCAATCATGGATTAAACTGTCCTAAAATGTACCTAGAACAACTCTTAGCCCTTGAGGAGAGGCCAACGATAAGGATAATGTATAACAATGTCACCCTTCAAGAAAAGTGATACAATGACCATGCTGAGAAAGGAAAAATGTAATTTTTCACTAACTCCATGGACTTCCCCAATTCACTCCAGAGTTTCAAGACATTAGGTATGTTTCAAACACGCTCTCTTTATATAACTAACACTTAGCTAACAAAATGTTCCCAAAACTTTGCACGACATCCATTAGATCATCTTCTTCAACCCCCACTAGGGCCAAAGGACATGATGTTTTATGAAGGATGCAACAAGTGACTTAAGGAGCCCTTTTAAAAGAGAACTCGTGAAGTATTTAGGACGTCACAATAGAGAGGGCACACGAGAACAGATTTGATCCAATGACAGACGGGGACCTGGGGAGGTGGAGTGGGCTGGCTGTGAGTCGAAAGATTTCCCTCTTAGGGACATAGCTGGACCGAGGGCTTCTGGCTCCTATCCATTTATAGCACTCATGGTGAGGAAATATTTAACCCCCCTGATCAATATTTCAGTGGATTGCTCCTTGTGTCACTCCAATCTCCTGCCTTGTGAAGACATGGCCATAGACCCTAAGCTAGTGTAAAGTGGGAACAGTCACTTGGGTGAGCAGGCTTCATAACCCTTTTCGCAAAGCCTTCATGAAAATGGGACTGAAGCTCCTTGTGGTGTCGGCTTAGGTTGCCCAGAACATGTTGCAAATGGTGTTAAAAGCATGTACTTGCTGGCCTGCTCTCAAATATTTCATGAATATAGCCTGCAAATTATCCTTCTTTCCTCCTCAATAGCATTCATGCTGGTACAGGCCATTAAAAAGTAATAAAGATCAAACTGTAATGTTAGCACAGATCAAGTATTTGTAAAGAAGTTGACAGAATGAGTTATGTATGTATGTATGTATGTATGTATGTATGTATGTATGTATGTATGTATGTATGTATGTATGTATGTATGTATGTATGTATGTATGTATGTATGTATGTATGTATGTATGTATGTATGTATGTATGTATGTATGTATGTATGTATGCATGTATGCATGCATGCTAACACTTACAGTTGCATTAATCTTATTTAAGATAGCTAGCTGAGACAACCACATATCACAGTTGTATTGTCCTCAATAAAGAAGTTATCAGCAAGTCAGTGCTAGTAAGAGCCAAGTGCATGTTTTTAAAATATTTACTTATATCAATGATGGAGCCCACCAATGATGGTCAAGAACCTAAGGGGATTTTTTTTTCTCAAAACTCGAGCTGAATATCAAAAATAAGTAAGGATTATGATGTTTTCACCAAAGCATGATGACAGTCCAGAGTATTATTATATTAACCATAGAGCAAATCAAATAATAAAGGTGCATCAAAGTGATGTACCACAGTGTAATCTAAGGGAAAACAAGGGCCTTGATGGGATTAAATGTCTGTATGTGAGTTCTCGTCTGATCTGACCTGGGCCCGGATTCACAAAACACTTCTTGCACAAAAACTTAAGAAGCTTCTTAAGGAAAAAAACAAGAAGTTCATAAGATAGTTCATAAGTGCAATTCATCAACAATATCTTAAGATTTTATGATTTTCTTACGAACTTCTCAAATAGCTTCTTACAAATCTTCTCAGGATGTTTTAGCTAGCTATCTAGCTAGCAATGGCAATCATGTTAGCATATTTCATACTGAGATTACTGTTCTAAAACATGTTCTTGGGTTTAAAATAATACGTTTGGGAGTGAATTAAACATGTTCAATTGCTTTCATGAGTATATTTCTCTCACTGCCCTGAGTTTAAGACAAGGGTTTAGCTATCTTGGAATTAAGAACATTTCCATCAACTTTATTTTCAAGAATAGAATTTCTTCTTAACTTTTTACTTAAGGAGAAACACAAGAAATAGTGCAATAACATTTTCAAGAACCTTTTTGAGGAAGAGCAACTTTGCTTAACTTTCTTCTTAAGTCTATAGTTAAGAAAAAAATGCAGATACACGATACATGATACACAGAGAGGCAGTATGAAAAAGTAGCAAAATACAAGAAGTCTGGAGTGCAAAAAAGCTATAAAAAGACATTGCATAGTATGGGTGGATGACTGAATATGTACACTATACATTGGTGGATGGTTCATGGTTAACTATACTATACAGGTCGATGGCAGATAAATACTTAAATAGCTAAAAGTGCGTATGATATAAGTGAGGGTAATAATAGTTTACTTAATATACAGACTGGTTAAATGAACAGGTAAGTGAATATTTTGCATAGTTAAATTAACTGTACAGGTAAATATACAGTTAAATTTACAGGTAAGTGAATATTTGCATGGTTACATTAACTCTATATAAAGTATTGTAGCATGTGTGGCCAAACTGTCTAATATGACCATCTGCTTGGTGTAACACAGAATGCTTGAACAAACTGGATACCCCCAGACATTGAGTTCAGATGATTGTCATCATATAGATTGTTCATACAGCCCACTCATGTTTGCTTGGAGGGTTCCATATAACTCAATGGGGCAGCACTCCAATACTCACACTAATCATATTTGACATTGTCAAGACATCTCCAGGCAAACAATCGTGTTCTTGTGTCTTTTTATTCCCCACTGTTACTTCTGAGCTTGATCTGTGATAGGGTTGCAACATTCTGGTAGCTTTCCCAAAATTCCCAGGTTTTTGGAAGATTCAGCCAGGATCTCTGCAAAACCTGGAATTTGGGGAAATATACAGGAATTTTTAAACCCTGATCTTTGATAAACCATCATGCTACTGGAATGGTCAATTTTTATGTGAACTATTATCAAAAAGTGGCACAATGATTGTTTTGCTACACTCCTTTACGTACACATATGGGTCTCTGGAGGAAGTGTCCTGTGGCCCCGTTCAACCACACATGTCAGGACCACAGGCTGAGCGCCCATAGGAAGGGTGTCCATAAACAATGGGTCTGGTAATCACCAAGCCCTTCCCCAGATGAACAGTACTGGTTGCAAGGAGCAAAGGGAACACTACAACCTTGTAAACGCATCCCTAACTGTAGCCACACTACCGTACCTCTATACGGTGTCCATATTAGGACACACCCTAATACGGACACTGTACCCGTGCTAAGCTATGATGGATAGGCCACGCACTGGATGTCAAAACATGAGAGAAGTGGTTATGTTTTCTGTAGGATTTGAATAAACCAACAATTACTATGCTTCATAGTTTGTCAGCCTTCAGCAGAGCTTGCTCATGTCAGACATGTCAAACAGACCAGTAATCCTACACCTATAACACCTCTCACGTGTGGTCTTCATGCTGACGATAATGTCAAAGTTCATTACTGTTTGTAGACATCTAATTAGATCAACAAGTTTCAATTGGGCCTCTTGTGATAATAAGTCCTCTTTAGTGTATGGTCAAACAAGCATAAATGAATCATGTAACACTTTCAATAAACCTGCTATGGTTATTAACCCTGGATTGCACTGTGTGTTGTGTTTGTGTTCAACAAAGGAAATCATGATGTCTTCTTGCAATAAAAACTGTTGCTCAGAAGTTCACATGTTGTGTGTACTCTCTTCTGTTTGGTACCTTGCTTGTATGGACTGGTCCCTCGGATCTGCTTTATGCGATCCTCCCTTGGGGGAAAAATGCACAGAGAACATTTATGCCACATCAGGCTTTGGCAGTGCAGTGCCTGTTTTCCATCTGCTAGCTTTGAGCACTGCTCTGCTCTGCCCTTATTTATGGCGACTGGCTTTTCCCGCTGTCTTTACACCACTAAGAGCGACGCTTGTTTGCGGAGAGTAACGTACTAGCATTTTCGTTTGCTAACATTTTGGTCACCTAAAAACTTGCCCAACTCTAAATATATGGCTGGTGAAACAGTTCATGGTTTTTAATTCAGAGCATGTAGGCACTATGCCCCAAGGTCAGACATCGGGCAGCTGTGTTTTCTGATGTTTAAAAACACTGATTAAAAGGCTATTGAAGGGTTTTCTGCTATTTCATAGGACTGGGCTGGAAAGGGTGTGATATTGGATAATGAGTGTGTGCAATGATAAGTACAGTATGTGTTTACTTAAGGTCCAAGTGTGTACCACACCTGCCAGTTTATGCAACTGGATCAAAAATCTCAATCACCAACCAAATATTAGGTACTTAAAGAGCCACTGAACATGCCGATTGGCACGTGTTTTTCTGTTGCTCATTAGAAAAACGTTTTTTCAGTCTTAGAGTTATGTTTCCTTACCTATTCCGTGTCTGGTTAATGATGTTTGTCCCCCATGTGACACTGTAGATATGGTAGACTATTTCACTTCCTCAAAATCCCCAAATGAATATAAGATAACTCAAGAAATCTGTAATTAATTTAGACGTTTTTGCTGAGGAAGTTTTAGTTAACTAAGGTGTTTGGTGGAGTATTTCTCTAGTAAAAAAATGTCTAATGTGTTGTCTTACGTAAACAAATTTGGAGCTGCTGGACAGGTCTGTCTCACCGTCTATGCTATTGGATAGAGAGCAATCACCGCAGCTGTTCACCCCATGTTAGTGGGCAAATGAATATCTTCAAATCAAAACCCAAACTTCATTTGCCTGTTGTGATACACGGATGTTCCAAACTTTTTTTTAGGCGAGACTGACTTTCTGACCAAAATTATCCTATGTACACTAGTCAACTTTGACACTAGAATCACTGTTTCTGACTCATATCAATGCCACATCAAATGGATTTGTTATTTCAGTTTAGAATAACTTTGGGATATACTCTCAAGATCAATAACAGATACTATTTAAATAAACTAAAAGTCCAGACCCGGATGCATGAACCAGTTAGGGCCAATGATTGATAGCTATCAATCTTTGTAATTTGATATTTATCAAGTATTTATCTGGATGATTATACCTATTCATGATTCAAATGGTAATGTAATGATTTATCTTTTAAATGACTGAAAGACAAAAGGAATTATCAAAGGGAAGCTTAAAATCATCAAGTACTGTTTGTTAATTTACGGTACTGCCTGTTTATATAAGGCAGAAATGATCAACTTGCTGCAATTTGGCTGCTGATGAAGCTCACTGTCGACTGACAAAAGGCCTGGGGAAATCTTTGTGCTGATTGCAAAAGCTACATGTCAACCTAGGGGTTTGCGGCACAACACGTTCTCACAGTTCAAGCAGCCCTTACCGAGGCCAAAATTTACCAAACTAGTACTGGATGCCAAGCTACTATTATAAGACAGTAAAGAGGGAGAGCTTTTTTCTCCGCTTGTATGTTTAGATAAGAATAGGTCTGTATGACTTTGCACATTAATAGTGCACATCTATTTACTTTGAAAGCATATCTCTCACATTCTTACACTTGACTTGGTAACTTCATCCTACACTAGGGAACTGAGAATGCATCACTAAGCCAAGATGCCCCAGTGGTTTTTTCTGCACGCAAACTACAACATCTATGGAAGGCGGAAGAGTCGGGATGAAGCACATCACCAGTAAAGTTGCTGACTCATGACCAGATCCATTTTTGCACTTTATTTTTTTTTACCAAATGTACTCTTATTATTTTTCATCACATTAAAGTCCCTTTTATACTTTAGTTCTTTATTGTTTCACAAATATTAAGTTATCCACAAAAATAAAATAACTTATAAAATAACAATGATCATCGAATATGAAAAATAATAAATGTATAACAAAATGCATATTGTTCTGTTATATCCCCAAAATATATGTTCTCCAGAACAAAATGAATGTGCAAACTACTAATCTGCATCAAAATAATCTGTGCCAATTTATTATGTGTTTTTTTGACACAGACACAAAGTATTTTCTCA
Source organism: Thymallus thymallus (assembly GCA_023634145.1). Classification (NCBI taxonomy): domain Eukaryota; kingdom Metazoa; phylum Chordata; class Actinopteri; order Salmoniformes; family Salmonidae; genus Thymallus; species Thymallus thymallus. Next base: position 25,239,784 of record CM042408.1, on the reverse strand, counting down.
TAATAAATTACCCTGACTGACAAGTTCTTTAATAAAATGCATTTTGATATATTCTATGGGGAAATTCCATTTTCATAATAAAACACACAGCACAGGCAAACAATGGACCTATTAGCAGACAAGGATACACTGTAAAAACACACAGCACAGGCAAACAATGGACCTATTAGCAGACAAGGATACACTGTAAAAACACCCACAAATCTAGGTGTTTCAAGTAATTATTACTAAGTAACAGACTTTCTTTTCTCTTTACTCAACTTTTCATTCCAAGTGTTACCTGAACAAAAAATGTGTTTTTGTCCCAAACTAAGCTCCAACAACTCCAAAACTTCTGTCCATTTAAAAATATGTGTTTGCTTAACTCTCATATGTTCATTAAACTAGACATTATTTAGGCATCTTAACAAAAAATGGCTGTGCAACTGGTTACACACAAACAGTGCTTTTAACATGTTTTTAACTTACATATTTGACACACATTATTATATTGCGCATGTTCATTATTATGTCCTCAACTGGGATTTGAACTCATAACCTCTTGGTTCTTGGCATTCCGACCCTCCTGCTACACCACCATGTCTGTGTGAATTATCACTTCATCTGATTTGATTTAATTATATAATAAATTTTTGGTTAATGCCCAAATAATAATTTCTGTTTGAATGAACATATGAGACAATTTAAGCAAACACGTCATTTTAACATGACTGGATTTTTGTCTAGGTTTTCTCATGTTGAAGTTTAGGCCAACTAAAAATGTTAAGTTCAGATAACACTTTGACCGAAAAGGTGTGTGGAAGGCAGTGGAACCAGTTACTTAATAATATTTAGTTGAAACAACTCTATATTTTTTTTTACAGTGTATAGACAACCATATATTTGCATTGAGTTTTAGGTTTGGAAGAACTTACATCAACCATTCATCTGTACAAACTTTAATGGTGGTTTACGGCTAACTTAATTGGGGACAGTTAGAAATGTACAGGGGGGGGGGGGGGGGGGGGGGCTGGTCCAACTCGAGGTGTCATAGAAAATAAAAAAATCACCCCCCTCCGCAACATTATAAATATTTTCACACAACCCTCCCCTTGTACTGTAAAATAAAATGCACACCCCCTTCATAGAATTAACCAAAAAATATGTTTACGACCAAAATTAAAAATAACTGTGTTTAGAAACGTGGATATCATCATTGCCACTTCAGCATGCTTTTGTAGCACAGTCGCTACCATGCAGGGCTACGGGCCAGAATGTTGAGGGTTCGCCGACCACCTCGGACATCTAACTCTCACTGCCTGTTTCATTAGACCTACACTACACTAGTGATCATCAGCTAGGTGGAAATCAGATTTTCAACATTTTGATGCTATATTTATAATATATATATATTTTTTTACAGGTTTCTGTGCCAATGCACCACAACCAATAAGCAAAGCAGACTTTGGCCGCTTCAACATCATGGTTTGCGTTTTTAACACCACAATCTGCACAACTTGGATGCTGGAATTATATTTTGGACAAATGTGCGCAGGTAGCCTACAGGAGGCTTTTAAAGTAGCCTAATCAGATTAAAACATTGTGACTGGCTGTGTTAATGCCATACATAAAAGGCAATACATTTTAAGAGGGAAATTACAAATATTTAGGCTATATTGAAGCGTTAGGTTCTAGGTGCGCAAGGAATGGTCGCTCGGATCGGAGAGAAGGCGTGTTAAAGGCATACTTCAGGATTTTGGTGATGATACCCTTTCTTTATACACTTCCCCAGAGTCAGAGGAACTCATGGATACCATTTTTATGTCTCTGTGTCCAGTTTGAAGGAAGTTAAAGGTAGCTTTGCGTGCTAATCCCGAAGTATCCCTTTAAGCTGTCCTGAATAACTGGGCCTGCTGGGAGCATATGTGGCCACATTATCATAGAACGACTTTGGAGAATGATGATACGCAACAGACAGCGCATCGAGAGTAAACCCACAAATGACATTTTCATTGCATTTTACAGCCTAGAGCAGAATTTTGTTCTCACTTGAAAACAATGATGCAATTACTCATTGCAATGTGGTGTTGTAGGCTAGTCTAGGTAGGATAATTGTATTGTCCCTAAGAAAGATCAATGGGGGAACTTTTTGAGTTGCGTGTCTCATGTCTTCACTGTTCTTTCATGCGCAATGACGCACCTGGCCTCTCCGATTATATTGATAATTGGTGCTGCTTTGAATGATTTTATGTGTGGTGTGATTGCTACTTAGCATATTTCAGATCTGGATAAATGATCCGCAAGTTAACGTTTTACATCATGAATCTTGTTCTGGAGGCAGCTCTGCAGAGTGGACACTAGCTAGCACAGCTACAAAGTCATCAAATCTGATTTTAAACCTAACCCTTACCTTAACCCTAACCTTAACCACACTGCTAACCCTAATACCTAACCCTAACCTAAACTTAAGACCAAAAAGCTATTATTTTTCATGAAAGTTTACAATATAGCCAATTTTGACTTTGCTGCTGGCCAATCTAAGGGGAAATCGCCCAGTTCTGCCATCAGGACAAGACTCTTGAAAATATGCGTCAACCTGCAAGCGATCCACCTACCACTATTTTCACTATGAATGGTGGATAGATAGCAACATAGACAGTTAGACTGGTAGACTATATTGACCTGTGGTATAGTTATGGATAGCAGTATAGACAGTTAGACTGGTAGACTATATTGACCTGTGGTATAGTTAGCCCGTGGAAAAGCGTAGTGAATAAGGGAAGTACCAAAACACCTTGATAGGGGAGGCACAAGCAGATGAGGACATTTGGCTAGGATGGAAGAAATTATATAGTAAAACCTGCAAAAGGGTGACTGTAAACCAGAGAAAAAACGCACTATACCCTCCCCTGTGCACAATAAAAAAACACCCCTCCCCTATTTTGGACCACCCCTACATCCCAGTAAATTTCTAGCTGTCCATTGAGTCAAACCTATGAGATAACGGTAGTGCTTTATTACATTGACTATATCTTAACAGTTAGTAGTGTGAAGGCAGGGCTATAGATGACCAAATTTTGCGCAGACCAACCAACTGGCCCAGTCTTTTCATTGTTTCAGCCTTCAAGACATGACTCAGCTCAACAATTGCCCTCAGGCTGTTTCTCATGTCCATTCTGTATAACTACTCATGTCTCTATCACTTGATCATCTGATTGCAACTCCATCCTTGCAAGAGAACACCCGCAACAGTCAACACTCTAGTCCATACTGTCTTTTTACCAGTATGGACAAATATACTGTTGTGAGGGACAAGGTAGCCATTTTGCAGATTGACATATTGAATTTTGTAACCTGAAACATTACAAAACAATCCAAATGAGTTGACATGGTTAACCTGTCGCTCTGAGTATAGCAAGAGTAGAAGTAATATTGTGGAACAATCTCTAGCTTTTCCCAACTGCTGCTTGTCTTCTTCTTACATTACCGGAATCCCATGCAGTTGTTTTACGTCTAGAGATAACAACATCAGCCATTTATCATTTTTGGAAGCCTTGTTTAAATAAATGAGTGCTCAGTTATCAATATTATCCATAGTATTTCACTATCTTTAATCTAATTATTCCTAAAAACACTTTCTGAGATGAAAGGCAGTGCAGATCCAGAGTCTCTGAACTATGGTGGTTGGACACATGCTGTGCACACATTGATTGTACATCTCTTTGAACTGGCTATATTCCAGTCTTGTTTCGTGTGATCCATTCTACTAATGGAAATGGCAGTCCATTGCAAAGGGAAAGGGTGTATTGCAGTCTTTCTCTGTTTTAAAAAAAGGTATATTATTACATTTCTGCATTTCTTCATTTGCAGACACTGACCCACTCTGTTATTCGACACTCTTCGCAGACCACATAACAGCACCAGTGGAACTTGCAGTTGCATCGTTCACTTCGGGTCTGCTGTAAGATGTTATGGCCTCGCCCGCAGCAGAGGCTTTCACAGTTGTCCATCTCTGGACTTGTCTTGTTACAGATCCTCCCTTGCGTTCCGGCCGAGTCGGACCGCAGATCCCTCTCGCAGAAGTCCGGGGACTTCTCAAAGTAGACCAGCTCGTTGAGTCGTCTGTGTGTGGGGTGGTGGGCATGCTCCAGCTGGCCCGTGTTCCTGTTGTGGGCTTTGATGAGGGTGGCTATGTGGAAACGCTCCTTGAGCAGCGAGCCTACCACCCTGAACTCCGGTGTGACTTGCCAGCAGGTCTTCAGCTGGCAGCTTCCTGATGTCCCGTGGCATTTGCATTTCCGTCTCATGTGGTTCATCACCACCTGGAACAGAGGGGAACAGGGAACTGCATGTTAACATCCTCCTTCATCCCATCCTGTAGTAGGACGCATGTTCACTCATCAAATTAGGCAAATCAACTAGACTGTGATTAGACTCCTCTTTCGTTCTACAACTGCTCACATTTATCACATATAATTGTCACTAAAATAACTGGCTTGACTTTTCTGCAATAATCTTCAACAGAAATAAACTTTATTTACACAATTTCTCACTCTAAAGTGGTGTAACTCCCTTCCACTTGATCCTGGCCCCCTCTCCCAAAATGAGTTGCTCATATTGCTGAGTAACCAATTAGGCATCAAAAATATTACAGGCATCACAAATATGTTGGTAGAGTAGCAGTAGCCTAATATTGAGATGTTTTGCGTGGAATAATGGACTCGCCAAAGCTGAACTGTAGTAGCGCTTTTTCATGACAATGTCAAGTTCCCATCCCGACTGAGGATATCCCTTCCACACTACCAGACCTCCCATTCTCTCAACAATTCACTCATCTGTCAGTCTGAGTTATAAACTTTTAGATCCAATTACCAACAGGAAAAGGGGCCACCCTCAGCACTGACAGATGCTCCCTACACCCACCCCTATCAACAGCACAAGCACAAACACACACCTTCAGCACTCCCACATTCTACTCTCTCCTAGGCCTCTACCCAGCTGCCCTGGGACACACACACATGAAGACGATCGAAAACAAGTTTAGTCTGCTGAAAGCCAAAGGATTAAGTTTCCACTAGTACAGTATGTGAGTCACAGCTAAAACAAACTGTGTTGAAACTGCACTATTTAATGTGCCTGCTCTCTCTTTCTTTGTTTTGAGATATTATCTGATGAAGAGTGAGGAGATCCCGAAATGTGTTTTCCCTTTGGATAGAAACGAGTTTAAACCCACTTTATTATTCAGATGTGTTCTGATCCATTAAACAGAGCGTTCCGACGGTTTGAGCCGAGGACATAGTCGTAGCCACTCTAAGACTAAAGGTCATTTTTAACAGTTGCCAAAGCAGATATACTTTGTGGAGAAACATGAATTCTTTAAGGCTTGGGTTTGTGTGCTGTGGGTTTCCATTTCAGGGCCTCTTGTAGGTGTTCCCATTGAATAGAGAGAAAGCGCTATTCTGTGTGAATGAGAGTGGGAGAGTGATAAATGGATCCACTTGAGTCATCCATTAGGAATGATATTGAAAGAGAAACAACACTTGATCTCACTGGGGCCAAAGCCAAGAACTATTGATCTCAGCCCGTTCAGACCAAATATCGCAAAACTGGCTAAATACTTTCAGGCCTTTTAAGCTTCGTTTTTACATCAGAGCATTGCGTCCCTGAACTGCATCCTTCTGGCTTTATATACACCCTGTAATTACACAACAGTAACCCACTTAACCCTTTAGATACACACTGAACTGGACGGTTTAATTGTATCCTTACTGTAGTTGTTTTCATGAATTCTCGTAATCAACTGTCTAACTAGTAGGTTTGTTTACTAAAAAAAAAAAACATTTTGATGATGCAATATCCTGGAACCTGTAAGCAGGGGACGCAAAAACGACACACTAAAACGAGAGACGACTGAAACCAAAACGGTTATAAAACTGTCATAAAACCGCACGCCGTGTCCCAGTGTGCATCTGGGAGCATTAGCTGAGTCAACGTGCCTATGGCACCTCCGAGCTCTCCTGGAGGTGACTGACTGACGAGAGACGCTGATATGGCAGTGATTTAAAGAGCCCTTATGGATACGGAACTGACTGACTGGGTTTTAGAATCTCACTCATAGGCCCAGAGGCTAGACAGAGAGCAGAGTACAGGAACTATCTGATTCTCATATCTGTGTCTGCCATCCACTGATTAGCAACTCCTAGTCTGAGTCCCAAATGGCGCCATACTCCCTATATAGTGCGCTACTTTTGACCAAAGCCCTATGGCCTATGGCAGTTATACTAAACTACTACTTGAGAAGGTGCGGTCACAAATATTCCCTAGATGGCAAATGTCCGGATGGATATTGTAATTTATCAGCATAGTAAACAACTCCCTCCTTGCGACCCCAAACTGTTTAAACTGTTCCAAACCCCTATTTTTGGCTAAGAGAACATTTTGAAATTTTAAAGCTCATTCCCTGCAATTCTACACATTTTGCCATGGGGCGGAGAGAACATTTAGGAGTTTTAAAGCGTTTTTTTGCAATTCTCCACACAGGCTCAGAGACAGTTTCTATCTACAAGCCATCACACTGCTGAACACTTGAACTGGACTGACCACTTGCACTGAATCTCCACACTTTAGCACACATGCACTCACTCACACACACACCAGCGGAGGCTGCTGAAGGGAGGACGGCTCATAATAATGTCTGGAACGGCGTAAATGGAATGGCATCAAACACATGGGTTTGATGTATTTGTATTTGATACCACACACACACACACACACACACACACACACACACACACACACACACACACACACACACACACACACACACACACACACACATACATTCATGCTACACATCACAACTGCTGCTACCAGACTCGTATTATTATTATTGCTAAATACTGCACAATTTAAACACTTTCCCCCCAATCCCCCCTTCCTCAAAACACGTGTAAATTAATGAAGCTAAGCACAGGCAAAATCCTAGATAAAAACCTTCAGTCTGCTTTCCACCAGACACTGGGAGATGAAGTCACCATTCAGCAGGACATTAACCGAAAACACAAGGCCAAATCTGCACTGGAGTTGCTTACCAAGAAGACAGTGAATGTTCCTGAGTGGCCGAGTTACAGTTTTGACTTAAATCTGCTTGAAAATCTATGGCAAGACCTGAAAAGACTTGCTAGTAATGATCGACAACCAATTTGACATAGCTTAAAGAATTTTGAAAATAATAATGTGCAAGTGTTGCACAATACAGGTGTAGAAAGCGCTTAGCGACTTACCCAGAAAGACTCACAGCTGTAATCGCTGCCAAAGGTGATTCTAACATGTATTGACTCAGGAGTTGAGTACTTATCTAATCAAGATATATTAGAGTTTTATCTTTCATATTTAAAATTATATTTTGACATTTTCTTCATCTTTGACATTACAGTATTTTGAGTAGATCATTGACAAAATAAAGTCAGCAATCACTTTCAGATGTCCCCAGCAACATGGACAAGGAAAAAAACTGATATAAGCAAACAATACCTACAGTATTGTTTGTTCAAAGATAGAACCCTTTGAAGAATCCGTTTTGGAATCTCTCCAAAGAGGAGAGATTCATGTCTAACTACACATGGTCATATCCTCCAAAGTGTCAGGCCTTTGACTGTCAGTCTCACTGAAAATTGTGCGTTACATATGTAGATTACATAAGATAACACTGTAGTTATGCAAAGAAAAAAAACTTACTTTGAAGTAATTGCCCCCAAATTCATTGGCAGACCACCATTAGAAACACACATCTGGGCTGTTTTTATTGGGGAAGAGTGAGACAGACCCTTCTATAAACCAGCCTCAGACAGAGATCAAGTAAGACATATTGGTAGCAGATTAGGACCACAGGCAATACTACGTATTACATGGTCTACAGAGCAAACGCTTCACTATGTCTGTGTCCCAAATAGAACCCTAATCCCTTTACAGCGCAGGGCCCTGGTCAAAAGTAGTGCACTCTATAGGGAATAGGGTGCCATTTGTGACGAAAGCCATGCTCCTTCCTTTATCAAAGGGTGTGTCTGTTTAATATTGTCATCATTCTTAATCCCCTTATTCATGTACTCGTTATTGTGTCATTAAAAATGGGATTTAATAGTCTATTAAAATGTTATGACCTAAATTACTTCCATTGACTGTGAATTGTTACTGGTATGTTGTCTATATTCATTTACAGTATAATGACTCAATGTTTAGCAAATATGACATTATGTTATGAACTACTAAGATATTTGTGCAAAAATATATCTGTCCTACAATCTTAAACAGACATTTTTACGAACAAAGTTACATTGCACATTACTTTACGTTGTTCCATTCAAAGACATGTAACAACAACCGTAAAGGGATCTAAGAAATATAAACAAACCCACATCACATTACGTTTCAGCATCACCTAAGTAAATCCAACACACGTCATCAAAGACGGAGACACGCAATAATTGACACTGAACAATAATTTAAATGAGAACCTTCCACTCCACAACAATCATGTGCAGTATTACTCTCTGTTAACATTCACCGATCCATAAGAGTTTCCACCTGCTGTGCCTTAACAGTGGTGAGCATTTGTTCTGGAGGTGCCCCCCACCGATCCAATAGCATGTACACTCTCAGGCCAAAGGAATGCTCCCTCTCCTCAGATGAAGCTGCAGACTTCTAATGGAGATCCAACAGGCAACCATAAAGGATTTACTAAGGCCAGACCAAAAAGTCACATTGCACAATCAATGTGTAATAAGCTCTGCTACATATGAGAGAGAGAGAGAGAGAGAGAAGAAAAAAGGGCATCATTAAAATATAAATATACAACATAAAAGCTGTGTCACCCACAGCACCAGCCACTCAAACAAGCTATCACGAAGGTATAAAGAAAGGCTCAGTTTATGTTGTCATGAAATGACCTGCATTTACATGTAAATTTGTCCGTCTACTATCCTAGCACATTGCTCATACTCGTGGCTGTGAATACAGACATGCTATGTGAAATGATGTCAGCGTTTGTTGTGGGTGTGCATTTCCAATTGAGTGATTCCAATGAAAATATTGTTGAAAGGAATTTACTACCATTGCAAATGTTTCCGTGTTGTCGACAGCCACTGTAAACATTTAATCATGCAGCGTGAACCTCAAAACTATGTTTGGATCAGTGATGACATCCTTATACACACACTTACTGTTGTGCAAGGGTCAATCAGGGTCAATCGGTTCCGGTGTCAACACCCCTCTAGGGGGGTCTGGAGGCATGGCACTTTTTTCTTTTTTTTCCTTTTTTTTTTCTTTACATACTTGGACAGATGGATATGTAATCTTCACTTCAACATTATTGACAGATAAAGGTTACCCAAATTTACAAATCATGTTTTGCGGGTACTATTTAATGAAGCTGCCAGTTGAGGACTTGTGAGGCATCTGTTTCTCAAACTAGACACTCTAATGTACTTGTCCTCTTGCTCAGTTGTGCACTGGGGCCTCCCACTCCACTTTCTATTCTGGTTAGAGCCAGTTTGCGCTGTTCTGTGCAGGGAGTAGTACACAGCGTTGTACGAGATCTTCAGTTTCTTGGCAATTTCTCATGGAATAGCCTTCATTTCTCAAAACAAGAATAGACTGACGAGTTTCAGAAGAAAGTTATTTGTTTCTGGCCATTTTGAGCCTGGAACCCACAAATACTGATGCTCCAGATACTCAACTAGTCTAAAGAAGGCCAGTTTTATTGCTTCTTTAATCAGCACAACAGTTTTCAGCTGTGCTAACATAATTGCAAAAGGGTTTTCTAATGATCAATTAGCCTCCATAAACTTGGATTAGCTAACACAACGTGCCATTGGAACACAGGAGTGATGGTTGCTGATAATGGGCCTCTGTACGCCTATGTATTCCATAAAATATCTGCCATTTCCAGCTACAATAGTCATTTACAACATTAACAATGTCTACACTGTATTTCTGATCAATTTGAACATTTTTTTTTTGCTTTTCTTTAATTAACAAGGACTTTTGAATGGTAGTGTATATATACAGTATATAGCTGTGAAATGGTTGCTTTAATTTTGAAGGTAAAATACATCCAAAAATGTCCTGATAATTTGGTCAATATATATTTTCACCTGCTGACCTGTTCGTCCTCTTCTTGCCTCAACATGGGCAGTGCTCTCTCTCTCTCACTCTCTCTATTGCCTGTCTTTGAATCCTGCTGTAATAATATGGCCAAATAGCATGATCATATACAAAAATAGCTGGCCTTAACAATGATGGGATTAGCTTATTAACATGAATTAGATTCTGATTTTATTAGCTAAATTCTTTATTTACTGTCTAGCAATAGGTATAGCTAGCTAACTGACTACATAGTACCAGTCTATTATTAATTGTACAGTGTAGTTTGGTACAGGAGCTAGCTAGCTATGTAGCCATTCATTCATTTACTTACAGTCCTCCACACTCCCCCCAAAAATCTTACTTCCTGTCCTTTTCTCCTCTTTGGCACCATTAAGGGCACTAGCAATTTTTTCACTAGGTTGAACACTGACTCACTGAGTGCTGCTTATCTAAAACTGCGGTTGAAAAGGGAAAGGGGAAGATCCAGATACTGTGGTGCTAGCTTTGGTACTAGTTTAGCTAGCTAGCTAACGTTAGCCTAGCTAAAATAGCCAACTTAGCATTGCATCACTCGGTATGAAACTATTTTTACACAAAATCATCTCATTATCAATAGTTCGCTAGTTACACAACAACATAGGAATACATTTATGAAATGTCATTAACTTTTCCTAAATTTAAACGTTCAAAATATTTATACAGTACATTGGAGCGCAAATACCAACAGAGAAAGAGCGAGAGGGTATTCAGCGAGATGCTGAACCGTTAGAAATACATTGCAGACCGATGAAAAGGGAAATGAGAAGAAATTGCGCATTTCTCTGTTTTCCTTACAAGCCGTACTCAACTCTTTTTCCCTTTACCACGAACTGCCTGCTGCCTCTGGGGACCGGGCGCAACCAAAAGTGTATTTGGCAGCGGGGGGATCCAATAATAAAATTAGGATCTGAGTCACTGTTGTGCAAAGCAACATAAATCCAGTAGCTGCCTGGCACTTTACAGTAGAGAAATGTTTTCCAATCAATTAAACTTATTGGGGGGGGGGGGTTAAATTAACCTGTTTCTAATATTGGTAGCGGTCCCGACCCCCCCCCCCCCCCCCCCCTTCCCCCGCAAGTTACGCACCTGCTGCTGCAGAGTACATTTTGCAAAACGTAAAAAAATTAGAAAACTTTTTCTATGACCTTTCTCCCCTGATAAACTTCTCTGAAATCTGTATTTGGAGGAAGGAAGGGCGAATCTCTTTTTACTTTCCGCCGTGTTTGATGTCTAAAATCTTTTGCTGGGTTTAAACATCTGTTTCCAAACAGCCAGCAGCCACTAATTAGAGCTTTTAACAAGACTGAACTTTGTGAGAACTAGAGGGTGGGCATGAGGCAACATGTATACCCCATTTTTTTTAGGGGAGGGGTTGGGGGAGGTGGTGGAGGGTACGAGGTATTATTTGAGACCTCACCTGTCAGTGTTTTCGTTTTGATTTGGGGGGCTTTCTGCTCTGTTTGAAGTAATCAAGGTGCTCTGGCTGCGTTCTTCTAACGATCCACCACTCCCTGAGTCATACTGTACCTCTGATGTCTCTGTACACTTTTAGTTTATTACATTTACACTTTCAATTGTTTTCTTCTCCCAGCGTAGAACTCATTAAAACATTGATATTTGAGGTGTGTTAAGAGAACTGCACTCCACACACCCAGAGCATTGTGCTACCTGATCTGAGAAACAACTAGCAGAAGCACAGACTCTGCAGCTTTGAACGCAACTCTGGTCATCTGTGTCAAAACACAGCTCAGATACTGTACATTGAGTTAATTGAAACTGTTCAGAATAAACTAAATTCCAGCTAGATGCAATAGAGCTATACCGAAATACATTTGAAGATACAGCTCCTTTTAATTACACAGTGCAACTGTTGATTGACGTTCTTGTGAATCTACTTGTAATGGACGTTTTTGTTTCAACTCATGTATGTTAATAGTGCCGGTTTCCTTGGCTCTCCTTGTGATCCAAGAAGCTGTCTCCAAAAGCGGTTTTGACAGTTTTAAAGCATTTCCCAGTAGCAGCAGGTACGTTTCTAACACAATCAGCTACTTTTGCCAAATAGGCCTCTTGGCAAAAACAGAGCTTCAATGTGCCCAAACTATGACTCTTCCCTGCAACTTCTCACCCTGAGTGTTAAATATATCAAAAGATAGTAGCTATCTCTGCCTCACTATCTTCCCTGTAGTGATATATTTTTGTCATAACACTGCAACTTCCTTAAACCAAAGGGTGTAACATTGATCATATATCATCGGTCTTGGGATCCAACTAGGGTTTTTCTTTATTTGCGCTATTTTTTACATTGTAGAATAAAAGACTTCAAAACTATGAGATAACACATATGGAATCATATAGTAAGCAAAAAAGTGTTAAACAAACAGATTCTTCAAATAGCCACCCTTTGGCTTGATGACAGCTTTGCACACACTTGGCATTCTCTCAACCAGCTTCACCTGGAATGCTTTTCCATAAGTCTTGAAGGATTTGCCATATATGCTGAGCACTTGTTGGCTGCTTTTCCGTCACTGCGGTCCGACTCATCCCAAACCATCTAAATTTGGTTAAGGTTGGAAACAAAAATCTCAAATTTGGACTCCAGACCAAAGGACAAATTTCCACCAGTCTAATATCCATTGCTTGTGTTTCTTGGCCCAAGCAAGTCTCTTCTTCTTATTGGTATCCTTTAGTAGTGGTTTCTTTGCAGCAATTCAACCACGAAGGCCTGATTCACACAGTCTCCTCTGAACAGTTGATGTTGAGATGTGTCTGTTAGTTGAACTCTGTGAAGCATTTATTTGGGCTGCAATATGAGGCTGGTAACTCTAATGAACTTATCCTCTGCAGCAGAGGTATTTCTGGGTCTTCCATTCCTGTGGTGGTCCTCATGAAGCTGGTTGAGAGAATGACATGAGTCTGCAAAGCTGTCATCAAGGCAAAGGGTTGCTACTTTGAAGAATCTCAAATATAAAATATTTTTTTATTTGTTTTGGTTACTACATGATTCCATATGTGTTATGTAATCTGATTGTATAGTATATAACTGGCCCCTTATATACAGCGGGTGAAATAAGTATTGAACACGTCACCATTTTTCTCAGTAAATATATTTCCTAAGGTGCTATTGACATAAAATTTTCACTGGATGTTGGTAATGAACACATGAAGAAAGGGAGGTGCAAAAAGGCATGGAAAGCCAAGACAACAGCTGAAATTAAAAAGCAATCCAGGTGCAAAAAGGCATGGAAAGCCAAGACAACAGCTGTAATTAAAAAGCAATCCAGCCCCCTGTCAGTGCAAATTAATATCAGATGGTTCAATCCCAACTGATGGCCTACAAAAAAGGTCTCATTGCCAAGGTGTCACACAAGACACATCTCATGATGGGTAAACGCAAAGAGCTGTCTCAAGACCTTCGCAACCTAATTGTTGCAAAACATAATGATGGCATTGGTTATAGGTGCATTTCTAAGCTTCTGAATGTTCCAGTGAGCACTGTTGGGGCCATAATACGGAAGTGGAAAGACAATCATTTCACCATAAATTTGACTCAACCAGGTGCTCCTCGCAAGATTTCTGACAGAGGAGTGAAAAGAATAATCAGAAGAGTTGTCCAAGAGCCAATGACCACTGAGCTTCAAAAAGACCTGCAATTAGCAGGTACTGTTGTCTCAAAGAAAACAGTAAGTAATGCACTCCACCGCCATGGCCTGTATGCACACTCACCACGCAAGACTCCATTGCTGAAAAAAAAGCATGTTGAAGCTCGTTTAAAGTTTGCTGCACAACATTTGGAAAAGCCAGTGAAATACTGGGAGAATATAGTGTGGTCAGATGAGAGCAAAATTGAACTGTTTGGATGTCATAATACACACCATGTTTGGAGGAGAAATGGCACTGCACATCACCCTAAAAACACCATACCAACAGTGAGGTTTGGAGGTGGGAACATCATGGTGTGGGGCTGCTTTTCAGCAAATGGTACTGGCAAACTTCACATAATTGAAGGAAGGATGAACGGGCAAATTTACCGAGACATTCTTGACAAAAATCTGCTGCCATCTACCAGGATGATGAAGATGAAACGAGGGTGGGCATTTCAGCAAGACAATGATCCCAAACACACAGCCAAGGAAACTCTCAATTGGTTTCAAAGAAAGAAAATAAAGCTGCTAGAATGGCCCAGCCAATCACCTGACTTAAATCCCATTGAAAATCTATGGAAAGAACTGAAGATCAAGATTCATAGAAGAGGCCCACGGAACCTTTAAGATTTGAAGACTGTTTGTGTGCCAAAATCACACCAGACCAATGCATGTGACTAGTTTCTCCATACAGGAGGCGTCTTGAAGCTGTCATTACCAACAAAGGCTTTTGTACAAAGTATTAAATAAATATCAGTAAGTGTGTTCAATACTTTTACCCTGTGTCATTTCACATTATTACACATAACTTAATTTCTGAACTTATTTGTTTTGGTTTTTTTGTATGTATGGATTACTTGGGTTGTTACCAACATCTGGTGAAAATGTAATGTCAATAGCACCTTTGGAAATATATTTACTGAGAAAAATGGTGACGTGTTCAATACTTATTTCACCCGCTTTAGAAACTCATGGATCACTGTGTAGGGCCGAGCATGGCTTTATCATCTGTGGCTCTCTATCTATCGTTCTCTCCCTGCATGGCTAAGTAACTCCACATTTGTGTTTTCTCTGAATAATCAAGGAAACCAGAAGTGAACTTATGGAAAGATGCAAGTCCAAATTACTGTGAAGGAAGCGTTGAACAATGAGCAATTTACTGCTCCTTTTGTGTATGGCAACAGTGCTGCCTGGGAGCAAACATAACTTATCGCTGTCATATAAATATCAGTGTCCAGTGCATAAACAGTAACAATAGGTAGTAGAAGTAGCAGTATTAGTAGTATTAATAGTTGTAGTAGTAGTAGTAGCAGCATTAGTAGCAGTAGTAGCTGTAGTAGTAGTAGTTGTTGTTGTTGTAATAGCGTAGAAGGAGTAGGAGTAGTAGTAGTAGTAGTAGTAGTAGTAGTAGTAGTAGTAGTTGTTGTAATAGTGTAGAAGGAGTAGGACTAGGAGTATTAGTAGTATTAGCAGTAGTAGTAGGAGTTGTTGTTAATGTAATAGTGTAGTAGGAGGAGTATGAGTAGTAGTAGTAGTAGGTGTTGTTGATGTAATAGTGTAGTAGGAAGAGTAGGAGTAGGAGTAGGAGTAGGAGTAGGAGTAGGAGAGGTAGTAATTGTAGTATATCAATATTTCTATTATAAACTCTTTACTGGGTGGGCACTTTCTCTTCTCTGTTTATTTCATAAAACATGCTGCTACTCTTCCTGTCATCTCTGGAGCAACACAAATCTGACACAAATCATCCACTTAGTCAAACAACAGAGCAATAATACCATTGCCAACACCAAGCATCTGTCCATGAGATCAACTACATTGGGTGGGAAAATACCTATGGAATACCAAACTAATATTATTCAATTGATCACATATAGTATCATAACATCAACCAAAGAAAACTAGCATTAAGTATATCCAATTTTTAGAAGGAAACTGTTCGCATTCCAGACCACTGCTATATGGCCATCATAATCAAGCTTAAACATTCCCACATCATGATGCTGCCACCACCATGCTTCCCACGATTGCTCAGTTTATTCGGGCGGCCAGCTCTAGGAAGAGTCCTGATAGTTCCAAACTTCTTCCATTTCAAAATTATGGAGGCCACTGTGTTCTTGGGGACCTTCAATGCTGCAGAAATGTTTTCGTACCCTCCCCAGATCTGTGCCTCGACACAATCCTGTCTCTGAGCTTTCCGGACAATTCCTCCGACCTCATGGCTTGGTTTTTGCTCTGACATGCACTATCAACTGTGGGACCTTATATAGACAGGTGTGTGCCTTTCCAAATCATGTCCAACATATTGAATTTGTAGAAACATCTCAAGGATGATCAATGGAAACAGGATGCACCTGAGCTCAACTTCAAGTCACATAGCAAAGGGTCTGAATACTTAAATATTTCATTTTTTTATTTTTAATACATTTGTAACAATTACTGATAACCTGTTTTCGTTTGTCATGATTGGGTATTGTGTGTAGATAGATGAGGATTTTTTTTATTTAATACATTTTAGAATACGGCTGTAATGTTACAAAATGTGGAAAAAGTCAAGGGGTCTGAATACTTTCCAAAGGCACTGTAAGGAGGCATCCTGCCTTGAAACGTAAAAATGACAGGAACATTTATGCATGAAGGTAAGGTTTGGTGATGAAACTGAATTAGCCAGCTATGACATTTATTTCATATCAATGTGTTATAAATTTCCTATATCGATATTTTAAAAATTATACTACGACTATGAGCATAAAAAAATAACATACTAAGACTTAAAACATATACGCAGATGCGTCCTTAGGTGTTATTGTAAAAGCCTGATTACAAACATTAATAAGATTAAGTAGGAGAGGAGGCCTGACTCAAAGAGACCACACTCGCAAGGCAATTGCATCATGTGGAGAAATCAGTGAGTAATCTGTATTGACAGGTCAACTACTGACTTCTGGCCCAATAAAATCAGACCCTGTGTCTCAAAATGACGTGACTGCTAGGATTCAAGTCATGATCATCTCATTATTTACCTGCTTTCATGGTTAATGTGTCTTTCTAGGGTGGGCCCCAAAGTGACTCTTATTGATGGTATGCAAGGTTTCCTCTGTGTTGTCTTAGGAACGCTGCATTATCTCACCAATCCCAATTCTGTCACACCTCAGAGGTTCTGTTGTCTTGATATCCTGTAGGTCTGACGTCTGATTGGACGTTAACTCAACAGTAATGCTATTGGTCAACAACAAAAATGTTGAACGCAAACAAGTCTGATGCTTATAAAAGGGTCTTCACTCAATCCCAGGCTGTGTCGCAGCCGGCCGCGACCGGGAGACCCATGATGCGTCGCACAATTGGCCCAGCGTCGTCCGGGTTAGGGGAGGGTTTGGCCGGCCGGGATGTTCTTGTCCCATCGCGCTCTAGCGACTCCTGTGGCGAGCCGGGCGCCTGCACGCTGACACGTTTGCCAGGTGTACCGTGTTTCCTCTGACACATTGGTGCAGCTGGCTTCTGGGTTAAGCGAGCATTGTTTCATGAAGCACTGTGGCTTGGCAGGGTCGTGTTTCGGAGGACGCACGGCACTCGACCTTCGCCTCTCCGTACGGGAGTTGCAGCGATGGGACAAGACTGTAACTACCAATTGGATATTACGAAATTGGGGAGAAAAAGGGGTAAAAAAATTATAAAATAAAAATAAATAAAGGGTCATAGCTTTCCCTTCTTTGTTCCTGACCTGCGCTGGTGAGATACACCCTCTCTCTTTCTCTCTTTCTCTCTCCACCTCAGGGACCCTTGGGGCATGGCCTTTCAGGTTGAATTCTCGCTCTCTCCATCTCTGATCATGCCTAGAATAATGCCTTGTAATGCTTGTTAATGCTTTGCAACTTAATCTTATGCCTTTTACAATGTAATCAAATCTATTTGCCTTTGATAGACAATTATTATTGCTTTCTTGATGCTTTATTCCTGTAACTCAGCTATAGTCTCTTGCATATTGCTGAATCATCTTAATGTAGTCAGATAAACAATAGGCTTTGTTAACAACTTGCATAGTGTTATCACGGGTCGCATGTGAGGTATATATAATATGCATATATATCAAATATTACCCCGCTACATCTTTTCCATTCAAAACTCCTCAGTGATTTAAGAAGGCATCCCAAATGACGCAATCTATTTGCTATAAAGTGCACTACTTTTTACCATAGCCCTATGAGCCCACACACACTAAGATTGTTCTATAGAGAAGAGGGAGTTGTATTGTACACCCCTCTGCACAGTCATAACCCCTACCACCCACCACCCCAAAACAGCCCTCGTCAGTAGCTGAAACGCCTCCTCTCACCTGCCTGCCAACTCTGTTGTTGTGGAGCCTCATCCTGGCATGGATGTCCTTGTATGTCTCGCGCGAGTCCAGGAAGTCCCTGGAGAACTTCTCCCCAAAGTCCACGTCGGGGCTGCAGCCTCCCCACTCCCAGGAGTCCTGAGGCCCGGCCAGGTCTGCAGGGAAATGCTCCATGACTCCGTGCACCATGCCCTTCCCCCGGTGGATAGCCTCCAGCTGCAACCGGTTCAGTTTGATGCGGAAAGCCTCCTCGTCGCCTCTCCGCTTCTCGTCGCAGCCGCACGCCTTCAGCTTCCCCATGGAGCAGGCATTGGACACGGCGTGGACCACGCCTGCTGCCGCGATGGCGTACGCAAAAGCACTCTCTCGGAAACCTGCAAGGGATGAAGAGAAAGAAAAGGTTGACGATAGAGACACTATTCTGTTATACTCCTTTTGATTCCTACTGCACATACTGTACAGTGCAGTAGATGAGTATCTGTGGAGCTATAGAGAAGTCCAATGAGCCCTAATGAGTTGATGAGATACACTGCAGTACCAGTATAAACCCCCACCCTACCTCACAACACAACAGAGGCAGAAACATCTGGGACAATAACAATTAAGCCCAAACACTTGCATGTCTCCAGGCCCAGGGGCTGAAAGTGAACAAACCCCCAACATCCTTTCAACATAAGGATCTGACAGTGGTCATAAACAGGGCTGGAAGTGGCCGGTGGTGGTGCAGCAGACGTGAGCACCGTATTGTTAATCCCCTTTAAAGCTCTCCCTTTATTGAGCTCTCCAGCATGTTTACAACTAACCTGGCTACTGTTGGAAACCGTTTGATCTGCCTGCCAAATCACACACAGCAGCCGGCACGGCGTCCCACCCCTAATCAGGCCAGTATGGGCTGCTCTGTCATGCCACGCATGTTATGGGTGACGCAGCAAAGCAGAAGAAAAAGCAATAGTTACCAGAACTAGGGTTTCAAAATTATATTTTTTCCAGAAATCCTGGTTAGAGAATTTCAGAAATCTTCCAACAGGGATTTCTGAAAATCCTGGAAATGTAGGGAAAGTTACCAGAATTTTGCAACCCTTGCCAGTACATACTGTAAGTATGCCCACATAAATACATATTATTGTACACATCTTTGACAGAAGGTTCACGTGTGTAAGGCGATTCTGAAGGCCTTCCTCAAGTTGTTCGTGCAGAATCCTAACATTGTTACAGCAACTTAATGGGCCTAGAGTTTCTCTGTCCAGTACTGCCCATTTCCAGGGTTACAGGGTAACATACAGAGCATATTCACCACAGGTGTCTGTCTATACTGTACTCTCCTTAGTGGTGATCAGAGCTAATAGCCTGTAGCCATGACTCCCTGAGTTCCTGTAAAACCAGTCCTTCTCAGAATCATTTACTGAAGAGAAAAATAAAGTGTTATAAAAGAAACATGTTTAGAACATGCTCAAGACTTTAAAGGGAAATCTGCAGTTGCTACATCCATTTTGGGGCTTATAAATCAATTATATGTACTCATTGTTTCTTGAAAATAACTTATTAATGCCTAGTTCAACTGTTGTAAATGTAAACAAACACTATATATCAAAACATGGTTAAAACTATAATTGTGATATCATGGATGGTCAATCACTGCATCCATAGCTCTGCCTATGAATTTGAGAGTGGTTGTATTTCTCCAGCTCCAATCCTCAGTTATTTACCGAAACAGGGGCAGGGAGTACGATTTGTGATTGTTTCAACTGATGATTGCCCCTTTAAAGCTTACAGTTTGAGGAAAAATGGTATTACTACAAACAGCCCTATTTGTCACTAATGTAGAGATGCTCAGTGTTACTTCTGTTACTACAACTTGTGATATTTGTAACATTGATTTTCTTACTTTTTGATTACAAAAAGTAGACATGATCAAGCCAGAATTCGATTGATCATATTTTACTTATTTAAAAACACAGAATTGTAACTGTTATTATTACATCTGTATAGGTATACAGTATCAATTAGAAATTACATTTGGAGTCAAAAAAAGTGTGCAAGTTTGAAGTCCTAAACTGGACATGACCAGCTTAAAGTGCCCCAAGGGTTTAGAGGATAGATAAGATGTAGTCGATGATGTTCCATTGATCATCCCTTATTCACTCACTCATACACACGGACGTACACACACGCACACACACACACAAAGAGTAATTTTTTTGCCTCTCCAACTTCCCATGATTCCATGTTGGACGGAGGACGGCACTTAGATGCAGCCCAGAGACAGAGACATGAAAATGCTGTTTTAGATTTCCTCCCAAGCAGGCTGAGGCGAGAGACCTGGAACAAATCAATCTAACAAATAATTTAAAGTGAGAGGCACGCCCGGCTGAACTGATGGCTGAGGAAGTGGGAAAATGAATTAAAGATTAAAGAAAACTGTCACTTTGTGTTACAGAAACCAACTAAACAGGTTTATGTATTTCCACTGAGAGTTGGGAAAGTGCTGAGAGCAAATTCACAGCACTTGCACTGGCAGAGAGTAAAAGCATTAGCCGGGCCCCGAGAAGGCTCACTTTATGTGTTTAATTCAGGCTAACGTAGAAATCTGGCCCCATAAAGTATGTCGGAATAAATCAACAAGCAGATACATGTTTGAGGTAAAGAGGATATGACATCTGTTTCCTGTAGTAAAATTAGATATCCAAACAAACAATTAGATAGGGCATGCATAATATGCTGCATGTGCAAAACCCACTCATAAAAGCTTCTAAACACAAACCTGCATTAGCTTAATAGCTTTATATCTACTAATGTAGTTCCTACTGTATGTTTGTTGGTGCCCAGTTCAAATAAAACATAGTACAAGAAAATATATTTCATATAATGCAACTATGTAATGAAATATTCATTCAAAGTATGCATTTCTTAGCGGATTAATCACCTATATAAATTATTTAGAGTTTCTATGCCTTAGGCAAAGCATACCCATCCATAACCAAATGCCAGAGAACCAACAACTCCTTCAATAATAATGACAAACACTCAGTGTGTAAAGTGAACGAGTAAAGGGGGACGTAGGATAGGTCCCAAATGGTATCCTATTCCCTTTATAGTGCAATACGTTTTACAAGTAGGGCCCTATAAGGAATAGGGTGCTATTTGGGATGCAGACGTGGTAATCAGAAGCACCTTTTTTAACTCAGGAGGGGTCCCTACCACATACTGTCTGTTAGGTGACTCACCCCTTTTGAAAACCACACTATCGTATGGGATCTTGTTCCTGGTCTCCAGGCTCGAGCAGTTCCACCTGTGTCCTCTGAACTGGTGCTGGCACTCATGGATGGCGATCTGGATCCCTTGGATGGCTGAGGCAGTGACGTCGGGGTTTCTCATGCACACCTCCAGTTGTCTGTGGTTCAGTCCAGGCAGGGTCAAGCACACAGTGTTAGCGTTGAGAATGGGGTCGATATTAGGGATCTTCAGCCCTAGAATCTTGTTGGAATCTACCCTGGAACACAGAAGGTTTGATGTTAAGGTGTGTCTGTACTGTGTAGCACATGATTGATACTTCTGTGCCATGTAAATCATTTGTAACAACCGTCATTTACATGACAGGAGTCAGGTGTTTCACGGTATTACACTTCTGAGAGTTTATGGTTGTAAATTGTTTCTGAAAGTATTCACTCATGAAGTAGTTAAAGGTCTAAAAGTGGTACAATGAGGAAATGAAAATTCCAGATTTAATGTTGTGCATTCTAAAATATATTGCCTCCTGCACACACATGCGCGCGCGCACACACACACACACACACACACACACACACACACACACACACACACACACACCAGACAATCTCATGAAGTTCATTACATAAAATTCAATTTGTGCAATCATTGATATTGGCAGAGTTGTTACTGTAATCACAGTATTGATCAAATAAACATGTTTAACAGATTTTGCATTTCTACATCAAATTTTACCATGTCTCAAAACACTCTGTGACATCAAACTTTAAATCTCGCAATCTGATATTGGATGAAAGGGCATGTCACAAGAGAGGATGGACACCATGTTAACAATAATTAAAAATAAACACTCAGTCCGAAAGTGTGGCTTAACTTTTTAGTCATTGAAAAACCCTAAGAGCAAATTTAATGGGAACATTTATGTAAATTATGATAGAAATGTAGTCTGTCTGTGATACAGAATCCAGATCATTGAAACAGTTATGCAGAAGTAAACCCTTCAAATCAACTTTGGGTTATTACAGTAGCCCAAGTAGGATACTTGACCAGGTATGGAACAAACACTGTTTTATTTGCTTACATCTCCTAAAAATCTCCATGTGCATTACATTATCATGCAAAGAGTCTGATCTTTATGATGGTAAAGTTAGTCATCATGTCAATAATATGATACTTATTATTCAGTTATGGCAAACTCATATAATGCTAGAGGGAAATGATTTGTGAAGGTAAAGTTGCTCTTCTAAGAGTTATTTATTGTACAGTACTAATTGCAAATCCTATAATAATAGGATTTGCAAACAAGAGCAATGCCTACGTGCCAACATAGACTACAGTGTAAACTGTAGGTAGGTGCTGCAACATGTAAATAAAATCACAGCCGAATATAATGTAGCAACTGTAGGCTGTAATACATGTGGTACAAACTTTAGATAAACACTGGCACAATTCATTATTTTATTAACGTATGATTATAACTGTTACTATTCAAAGAAAATCTTCAGGTAAAATATTAAAGTAAGTAAATTAAACGTCTCAACTCACCTTTGATTGAACAGAGTGATTGCCATCACTAGACATATTAGGCGGCAGAATGAGAAATCCATTGTATCGTTTGTTTTTGACAAAAGATAAGAAATGACATCAGCGTGTATAACAAGTTATATGTCCCTCTAATATCTGTCAGATTTTTCAAAGAAAATGTTTGTCCACTCCAGAGTTCCGGGGGACGCGCTTTGAGGGTGACAGGTCTTGAGTTCAAGTGTGGATCTGATTTGAGAACTGATAAAAGACCGACAACGTGCTGGATGTACCAAACGACTGCAGGACAAGTCATTCAAAGAACGACAGAGTTTGACTGCACTATCTGTCAACTTATTGAAAGATGATTATAAGTTGGAAGAGAGACGACTAAGCACTCTTGCATGCTATATCACATTTGCGCAGCAGTACGACAAGTTATTTGCATTGGAATACATCCGAAAGCCGTGGGTGTACTAACAGCGCGCTATCTTGAGTCTCGTTGACTTGTGATGATTTGCTTATACTGATAGCATTCTGAACTACACCACTTAGCACTTTGACAGCCCACTTCTACGTCACTCAGAGTAACTAATAGCGGCAGAAGAGGACAACCCACTGACTGGGCACACACTGGTTGAATCAATGTTGTTTCCACATAATTTCAACAAAATTACGTTGAACAACGTGGTGTGTTGTGCCCAGTGTGCACTTAGCATATAAAGTGTCCGAATAAACGTTGTTTCAACTTAATTTGTCAATGTATTGTGACATGGAAAATCTATTTAAACTGTTGTTTTGAGGGTGACATTTCAACCACATGATTATGTCATCATGGTAACCAATCTTCAACATAGACAAACCTTGTATACAATGTGTTGAATTTGTAAATTTGAAACAATGTCAGATCTTGAACATTATATCCACTATCAGAAAAATACTATAGGCTGGGCAGCACCTCCTACTGGAGTGTTGATCTAAGACCTTATAAGTCATATTTGTCAAATTTGACAATATGATGATAATAGCAAAGTTGCTTTCTACCAAATATATGCCTATTTTAGCAATGTCATCGTATTCCCAAGGCCCTATATTGTAATTTAGACTACACAGTCATTAGCCCCTGTTCAAAGTCATTAGCCCCTGTTCTACTTTAAAGCATCAATATGGTGGCGGAGTCTGTAGAACGTTGATAACAATGGCAACTATGCGACCGAGTGACGAAGGTGCAACCCATGAATAGCATTTGCGAAGTCATCAACCGCTATTGTTTCAATTCATCTCAGGGTTCAACTAAAAATAGACAATACTTATAGGCCTAGGGTCTCAACCGAAACTCTAAGTTAAAGAATAGGACGAAATCAAATCAAACTTTATTTTAATTTGATTTGGTCCTTTAAGTTTTGGTTGAGATGGAGAGGTGAATTGAACATATCAATTATTAAATTGTAGACAAACTGGATATTGATTTGTGAATTGTTCAAGGCCATGTGATATTACTCATCTTGGGCTTTTATGAGAGTGGGGGCAAATAATAATAATAATAATAACCTTTAGCCACTGGTGCATTCTGGCAGTGTGAAGTCACAATATGAGTTTATGTGGTCTGAACTAGGGGGGGGGGGGCTCTACATGACTCGGGGTAGATATACTGTATGGCAAAGATCCCACTGTCTGCTTCATACTACTGCAGTTAACCACCACTGTGCGCCATTACAACTGAGTCACTATTCTGCTATATTACTCACTTATTGCTTTCCTCAGGTAAGATGCATTACAGTGGACATATTTCCTCTCTGAGAATTAATAGCAAGACGTTGCAAGCTCAAGAAAAACAAAAAATACTGTTTCCATCTGGCGGGCAGTGGTTTTCTGCCAAGCAGATCTGCTGTCAGGACTCTAACAATTTATTTTCAATTAAATTTATCATAAGTGACGTAGGAAACAAATTCTGTCCCAAGTCAACCAAGGGTACTTCTTTCTTACAAAACTGAGTTGCTTTACTCAAATGACTCAAGGCAATCGGTTTCCTCAAATCATCAGTGTCCTGTACAGAGACCAAGGCTACTTCCTACCAATATTGTGTATTCTAAGGGCTTATACAGTATATTCTATTATTCTCTTCCTATACTTGTCACACTATATTCATATTTCAGGATAGGCCCTATATATTCACCAATTTGAATATTCCCGAATATGATTTCTTGTCATGATCAATTATACATTCCACCTCTTCTGTCCACCTGTCATTCTCTTGAAGTCACACCTTGACTTTTCCACATTTTGTTGTGTTACAGCCTGAATTTGAAATGGATTACATTTTGATTTTGTGTCACTGATCTACACACAATACCCTATAATGTCAAAGTGGAATTTAGTTTTGAGAATTCTTAGAAATGAAAAGCTAAAATGTCTTGAGTCAATAAGTATTCAACCCCTTTGTTATGGCAAGCCTAAATAAGTACAGGATAAAATATTTGCTTAACTCAATAATAGTGGTTAACATGATTTTTGAATCACTACCACATCTCTGTACTACACACATACAATTATCTATATGGTCCCTCAGTCGAGAAGTTAATTTTAAACGCAGATTCAACCAGAAAGACCAGGGAGGTTTTCCAATGCTTCGCAAAGAAGGGCACCTATTGGTTGATGGGTGAAAATAAAAATAGCAGACACTGAATATCCCTTTGAGCATTGTGATAGGAGAACACTGAGGATGGATCAACAGCATTGTATTTACTCCACAATACTAAACTAAATGACAGAGTGAAATGAAGCCCGTACAGAACATAAGGCACTAAAGTAATACTGCAAAAAAATGTGGCAAAGAAACTTTTGGTCCTGAATACAACACGTTATGTTTGGGGCAAAACCAACACGACACATCACTGAGTACCACTCTTCATATTTTCAATTATTGTAGTGGCTTCATCATGTTATGGTATGCTTGTCATCAGCAAGGACTAGAGTTTTATAGGATAAAAATACATGTAATAGAGCTAAGCACAGGAAAAATACTAGATGAAAAATTGTTTCAGTCTGCTTTCCAACAGACACAGGGAGACAAATTCACCTTTCAGCAGGACAATAACCTACAACAACAGGCCAAATATACACTGGAGTAGCTTACCAAGATGACATTGAATGTTCCTGAGTGGCCTAATAACAGGTTTGACTTAAATCGTCTTGAAAATCTATGGCAAGACTTGAAAATGGCTGTCTAGAAATGATCAACATCCAACTTGACAGAGGTTGAAGAATTTTTAAAAGAAAAATGAGCAAATATTGTACAATGTACAATTCAGGTATGCAAAGCTCTTAGAGACAAAGGTGATTCTAACATGTATTGGCTCAGGGGGTTGAATACCTGTCTAATCAAGCTATATTAGTGTTTTATTTTTCATAACATAAAAAAAAAAATCGTATAACATTTCTTCAAAAATCCAGAAAATCACATTATGGTTTTTAAATAATTAATTTGCATTTAATTGCATGACATAAGTATTTCATCACCTACCAACCAGTAAGAATTCCGGCTCTCACAGACCTGTTAGTTTTTCTTTAAGAAGCCCTCCTGTTCTCCACTCATTACCTGTATTAACTGCACCTGTTTGAACTCGTTACCTGTATAAAAGACACCTGTCCACACACTCAATCAAACAGACTCCAACCTCTCCACAATGGCCAAGACCAGAGAGCTGTGTAAGGACATCAGGGATAAAATTGTAGACCTGCACAAGGCTGGGATGGGCTACAGGACAATAGGCAAGCAGCTTGGTGAGAAGGCAACAACTGTTGGAGCAATTATTAGAAAATGGAAGAAGTTCAAGATGACGATCAATCTCCCTCGGTCTGGGGCACCATGCAAGATCTCACCTCGTGGGGCATCAATGATCATGAGGAAGGTGAGGGATCAGTCCAGAACTACACGGCAGGACCTGGTCAATGACCTGAAGATAGCTGGGACCACAGTCTCAAAGAAAACCATTAGTAACACACTACGCCGTCATGGATTAAAATCCTGCAGCGCACGCAAGGTCCCCCTGCTCAAGTCAGCGCATGTCCAGGCCCGTCTGAAGTTTGCCAATGACCATCTGGATGATCCAGAGGAGGAATGGGACAAGGTCATGTGGTCTGATGAGACAAAAATAGAGCTTTTTGGTCTAAACTCCACTCGCCGTGAGTACAACCCCAAGAACACCATCCCAACCGTGAAGCATGGAGGTGGAAACATCATTCTTTGGGTATGCTTTTCTGCAAAGGGGACAGGACGACTGCACCGTATTGAGGGGAGGATGGATGGGGCCATGTATCGTGAGATCTTGACCAACAACCTCCTTCCCTCAGTAAGAGCATTGAAGATGGGTCGTGGCTGGGTCTTCCAGCATGACAACACCCGAAACACACAGCCAGGGCAACTAAGGAGTGGCTCCGTAAGAAGCATCTCAAGGTCCTGGAGTGGACTAGCCAGTCTCCAGACCTGAACCCAATAGAAAATCTTTGGAGGGAAGTGAAAGTCCGTATTGCCCAGCGACAGCCCCGAAACTTGAAGGTTCTGGAGAAGGTCCTTATGGATGAGTGGGCCAAAATCCCTCCTGCAGTGTGTGCAAACCTGGTCAAGAACTACAGGAAACGTGTGATATCTGAATTTGCAAACAAAGGTTTCTGTTCCAAATATTAAGTTCTGCTTTTCTGATGTATCAAATACTTATGCCATGCAATAAAAAGCAAATTAATTACTTAAAAATCATACAATGTGATTTTCTGGATTTTTGTTTTAGGTTCCGTCACTCACAGTTGAAGAGTACCTATGATAAAAAATACAGACTTCTACATGCTTTGTAAGTGGGAAAACCTGCAAAATCGGCAGTGTATCAAATACTTGTTCTCCCCACTGTAGGACTAGTTTTACTGTGGATATAGATACTTTTGTACCTGTTTCCTCCAGCATCTTCACAAGGTCCTTTGCTGTTGTTCTGGGATTGATTTGCACTTTTCGCACCAAAGTACGTAGGAGACAGAACGCCTCTCCTTCCTGAGCGGTATGACGGCTGCATGGTCCCATGGTGTTTATACTTGCGTACTATTGTTTGTACAGATGAACGTGGTACCTTCAGGCGTTTGGAAATTGCTCCCAAGGATATTCCAGACTTGTGGAGGTCTACAATTTGTTTTCTGAGGTCTTGGTTGAGGTCAGACAGATTATTTCACTTATAATTCACCATATCACAATTTCAGTGGGTCAGACGTTTACATACACTAAGTTGACTGTGCCTTTAATAGCTTTAATAGCTTGGAAAATTCTAGAAAATAGTGTAATGGCTTTAGAAACTTCTGATGGGCTAATTTACATAATTTGAGTCAATTGGAGGTGTACCTGTGGATTTATTTCAAGGCCTACCTTCAAACTCAGTGCCTCTTTTCTCAACATCATGGGAAACTCAAAAGAAATAAGCCAAGACCTTAGAAACGTTTGACCCAAGTTAAACAATTTAATGGCAATGCTACCAAATACTAATTGAGTGTATGTAAACTTCTGACCCACTGGGAATGAGATGAAAGAAATAAAAGCTGAAATAAATAATTCTCTCTACTATTATTCTGACATTTCACATTCTTAAAATAAAGTGGTGATCCTAACTGACCTAAGACAGGGAATTTTTACTAGGATTAAATGTCAGGAATTGTGAAAACTGAGTTTAAATGTATTTGGCTAAGGTGTATGTAAACTTACGAATTCAACTGTATATACTAAAATGTGTTTCATCACTGTTAATGCTGTAAATACAGTATGTTTTATGTACATGTAGTGCAAAATCAATGCAAATGTAATACCATAATATGTTATTCTATTCTAGTATGTTTCTTTTTTCACATCTGCCCATTTTCAGACTGGGAGGCAGAACATTTTTGAGAAAAAAGACATTTGATAGTGAGAGTTACCATAGCATCCCTTCTCCTATCAGAGCAACAATGCAGTACAACCTTACACTCAAAGTTCATGGGAGATATTTCCTCCCTCTGCTCTGAGCATCTGAACACAAGGTGCTTTTTCCGAACAGAGATCTGTCTTAAATTTGTAATGAAGGACATACATACTAGCAAAACTACTTACAGTGTATATACAGCGCTATATTGCTGACAAAACTGTCAAATGACAGTTCAAAAGGTCATGCCAAGTTCATGTTTCTTGGAGAGTTTTGTTTATTTTGTTTATTTTTTTTATTTCACCTTTATTTAACCAGGTAGGTCAGTTGAGAACAAGTTCTCATTTGCAACTGCGACCTTGCCAGGACAAAGCAAGTCAGTGCGACAAAAAACAACAACAACACAGAGTTACACAAGGGAAATAAACAGACGTACAGTCAATAACACAATAGAAAATCTATATACAGAGTGCAAATGTAGTGCAAAATGCAGTAAGGTTAGGAAGACAATAAATAGGCCATAGTGGCGAAATAAATTACAGATTAGCATTATCACTGGAATGATGGAATGTGCAAATGATGATGTGCAAATAGAGATACTGGAGTGCAAAATGAGCGGAAGTTAAAATAAATATATATAAATATGGGGATGAGGTAGTAGGATGGGCTATTTACAGAAGGTATATACAGGTGCAGTGATCGATAAGCAGCTCTGACAGCTGATGCTTAAAGTTAGTGAGGGAGATAGGAACCTCTAGCTTCAAGGAGTTTTGCAATTCGTTCCAGTCATTGGCAGCAGAGACCTGGAAGGAATGGCGGCCAAAGGAGGTGTTGGCTTTGGGGATGACCAGTGAAATATCTGCTGGAGCGCATGCTACGGGTAGGTGTTGCTATGGTGACCAGCAAGCTGAGATAAGGCGGGGATTTACCTAATAAAGACTTATAGATGGCCTGGAGCCAGTGGGTTTGGCGACAAATATATAGTGAGGGCCAGCCAACGAGAGAATATAGGTCGCAGTGGTGGGTAGTATATGGGGCTTTTGTAACAAAACGGATGGCACTGTGATAGACTACATCCAATTTGCTGAGTAGAGTGTTGGAGGCTATTTTGTAAATGACATCGCCGAAGTCAAGGATCGGTAGGATGGTGAGTTTTACAAGGGCATGTTTGGCAGCATGAGTGAAGGAGGATTTGTTGCGAAATAGGAAGCCGATTCTAGATTTAATTTTGGATTGGAGATGGTTAATGTGAGTCTGGAAGTTGAGTTTATAGTCTAACCAGACGCCTAGGTATTTGTAGTTGTCCACATATTCTAAGTCAGACCCGTCGAGAGTAGTGATGATAGTCCGGTGGGCGGTTGCGGGCAACGTTCTATTGAAGAGCATGCATTTAGTCTTACTAGCATTTAAGAGCAGTTGGAGGCCACGGAAGGAGTGTTGTATGGCATTGAAGCTTGTTTGAAGGTTAGTTAACACAGTGTCCAAAGAGGGGCCAGATGTATAAAGAATGGTGTCGTCTGCGTAGAGATGGATCAGAGAGTCACCAGCAGCGAGAGCGACATCATTGATGTATATAGAGAATAGGGTTGGCCCAAGAATTTAACCCTGTGGCACCCCCATAGAGACTGCCAGGGGACCGGACAGCAGGCCCTCCGATTTTACGCACTGAACTCTGTCTGAGAAGTAGTAGGAGAACCAGGCGAGGCAGTCACTTGAGAAACCAAGGCTGTTGAGTCTGCCAATAAGAATGCGGTGATTGACAGAGTCGAAAGCCTTGGCCAGGTCGATGAAGACGGCTGCACAGTACTGTCTTCTGTCGATGGCGGTAATGATATCGTTAAGTACCTTGAGCGTAGCTGAGGTGCACCCATGACCAGCTCGGAAACCAGATTGCATAGCAGAGAAGGTATGGTGGGATTCAAAGAAGTCAGTGATCTCTTTATTAACTTGGCTTTCGAAGACTTTAGAAAGGCAGGGCAGGATGGATATAGGTCTGTAACAGTTTGGGTCTAGAGTGTCTCCCCCTTTGAAGAGGGGGATGACCGCGGCAGCTTTCCAATCTCTAGGGATCTCAGACGATACAAAAGAGAGGTTGAACAGGCTGGTAATAGGGGTTGCAACAATTTTGGCTGATAATTTTAGGAAGAAAGGGTCCAGATTGTCTAGCCCAGCAGATTTGTAGGGGTCCAGATTTAGCTGTCTGGATTTGGGTGAAGGAGAAGCAGGGGGGGGTTGGGCAGGTTGCTGCGGGGGGAACAAAGCTGTTGGCCGGGGTAGAGGTAGCCAGGTGGAAAGCATGGCCAGCCGTAGCAAAATGCTTGTTGAAATTTTCGATTATTGTGAGTTTATCGGTGGTGACAGTGTTTCCTAGCCTCAATGCAGTGGGCAACTGGGAGGGGATGCTCTTATTCTCCATAGACTTTACAGTGTCCCAGAACTTTTTGGAATTAGTACTACAGGATGCAAATTTCTGTTTGAAAAAGCTGGCCTTTGCTTTTCTAACAGACTGTGTATATTTGTTCCTGGTTTCCCTGAAAAGTTGCATATCACAGGGGGCTATTCGATGCTAATGCAGTGCGCCACAGGATGTTTTTGTGTTGGTCAAGGGCAGTCAAGTCTGGGGTGAACCAAGGGCTATATCTATTCTTAGTTCTACGTTTTTTGAAAGGGGCATGCTTATTTAGGATTGTGAGGAAAGCACTTTTAAAGAACAACCAGGCAACATCTACTGAAGGGAACGAGGTCAATATCCTTCCAGGATACCCGGGCCAGATCGATTAGAAAGGCCTGCTAGCAGAAGTGTTTTAGGGAACGTTTGACAGTGATAAGGGGTGGTCGTTTGACCGCGGACCCATTACGAACGCATGCGATGAGGCAGTGATCGCTGAGATCCAGGTTGAAAACAGAGGAGGTGTATTTGGAAGGGCAAGTTGGTCAGAATGATATCTATGATAGTACCCATGTTTACAGATTTAGGGTTGTACCTGGTAATTTGTGTGAGATTGAGGGCATCCATCTTAGATTGAAGAACAGTTGGGGCGTTAAGCATATCCCAGTTTAAATCACCTAACAGTACAAACTCTGAAGATAGATGGGGGGCAATCCATTCACATATGGAGTCCAGGGCACAGCTGGGGGCTGAGGGTGGTCTGTAACAGGCAGCAACAGTGAGAGACTTATTTCTGGACAGGTGGATTTTTAAGAGTAGAAGCTCAAACTGTTTGGGCACAGACCTGGACAGTATGACAGAACTCTGCAGGTTAACTCTGCAAAAGATTACAACTCCACCTCCTTTTGCAGTTCTATCTTGATGGGAAATATTGTAGTTGGGAATGGAAATGTCAGAATTTTTGGTGGCCTTCCTGAGCCAGGATTCAGACACGGCTAGGACATCAGGGTTGGCGGAATGTGCTAAAGCAGTGAATAAATCAAACTTAGGGAGGAGGCTTCTGATGTTAACATGCAGGAAACCAAGGCCCTTACGGTCACAGAAGTCAACAAATGAGAGTGCCTGGGGAATAGGTGTAGTACTGGGAGCTACAGGACCTGGGTTTACCTCTACATCACCAGAGGAACAGAGAAGTAGAAGAATACGTGTTCGGCTAAAGGCTTTAAGAACTGGACCTCTAGTGCGTTGGGTACAGAGAATAAAAGGAGCAGATTTCTGGGCGTGGTGGAATAGATTGAGGTCATAATGTATAGACAAGAGTATAGTAGGATGTAAGTTCAGTGGAGGTAAACCTAGGCGTTGGGTAATGAAGAGAGAGGTTGCATCTCTGGAGACACCAGTTAAACCAGGTGAGGTCTCTGCATGTGTGGGGGGTGAGACAAAGGAGCTATCTGAGGCATGTTGAGCGGGACTTGGGGCTCTACAGTGAAATAAAACAATAATAGCTAACCTAAACAGCAACAGGCAAGGCATATTAAAAGAAAGGGGCATAAAAACAAACACAGATTAATTAAGAGAGCTAAGACAACGACGGGTAATGGCGATGAATGGACAAAGAGGGTCAGATAGAGAAAATGTGCTGTGCTACACACAGGACCCGGGGCCTAGCAGATAAACAGAATGAAATACCATATAACCAAACAGTCCCGCAGACATCAGCTGTGAAGCCGAGTAATCAGGATCTGATGAGCAGCAAAGAGGTGAGCCAGGGAGCAGTTCAGTGGGCGCTGCAGTAGGCGAGCGGGAGGCACAGCGTTCAGAGTGCTAGCAGACCGGGGCTAGCAGGCCGAGGCTAGCGGGTGAAACTTCGGCGACGTCGCGGAGGAAAAGCCTGTTGAGACCACGTCGGACAGTTACGTCGGCAGACCAGTCGCGGTGGCTCGGCGGGGCTCCGTGTCGACAGTAGAAGGAATGAGAGGAAGAAAGCGGCAGAGTTTAGCCAATTACATCAATTTCACAACGAGAACACATAGCTCTCCACTTATAGGACCATGCAGACAAATAATAGCTAAGATTAGGAGGAATAATCAGTATTTGGAATGGATCGGGTATTATTACAATTTAATCAAAATAAGAGAAAGCCACTCTTCCTGAGATTCAAATGATGGGCTAATGCAGGAATATTAGATGATTGAGAAACACACTTCTACAGTAGGCCTACGTCTCAGACAATTACAGTGGCTATAGATCCAGACCAGTACTTTGGACTGCCTGTTTTTATCTCCATAGCAACAACCACTATAGAAATTGAGTGATTGTTGTACAGTAAAATTCTGCAGAATATATATATATTTTTAAGAGACTTACAGTTTGGGGCGGCAGGTAGCCCAGTGGTTAGAGTGTTGGGCCCATAACCGAAAGGTTGCTGGATCAAATCCCTGAGCTGACAAGGTAAAAATCTGTCGTTCTGCCCCTGAACAAGGCAGTTAACCCACTGTTCCTAGGCTGTCATTGAAAATAAGAATATGTTCTTAACTGACTTGCCTAGTAAAATAAAGGTAAAAAAAAAAATAAAAAATACCCAGGTCTGTGTAAAGCCAGGGATGAACTTCTTTAAGGTCCAAATCCAAGACCTTATAAAACAATGTTGTAAAGATGTTTGTTATTGAAACTGCAGTGTTAAAGTGATGAATGGTGCAATAGAAAGGTTAGGCCAAACTTGTTATTCCTTTGTATCTGTGTTGCAATCTTCTGGGTGGAAGAAAAGTATGGTTTTAATTCATTAACAAGTCATTGTGGGACAAAAAATTGTTTGGGGATGACTGGAACTTTATTTTGGACCGTCTTAACGAATCACAGAAGGTACACTCCTCTGTCGCCCAGGGGAGAGTTTAAATTTAGCAAAACATTTTATGGGCTTTTGAAAAATGTGGCATGTTTTGTTTCAATTTTAGCGAAAGAGTCAGAAGTGTAGTGAGATGAGCCAGAGAGAGTCTGATGTCTATGCAGTACTCTTGTTTATCTGGAAAGGACATGCAGTACTGGAGGTCAGGCTAAAATAGGGTGTTTCGTAAATGGCACCCTATTCCCAATCAAAGATTACCGGTCGCGT
Source organism: Thymallus thymallus (assembly GCA_023634145.1). Lineage (NCBI taxonomy): Eukaryota > Metazoa > Chordata > Actinopteri > Salmoniformes > Salmonidae > Thymallus > Thymallus thymallus. The sequence goes on along the minus strand of CM042408.1, from coordinate 25,205,469 downwards.
ACACAGATTTGCAGTGCAGTAATAACTAGCAGTAAAAAAAAACCAATACACACATATTCCAGAAAAATGAAAAAAAAAGTTAGGATGAGCCATGGCTAGAATACTGTATAAAGTGGGTAAAGCAGTATGTAAACGTTATTAAAGTGACCAGTGTTCAATGACTATGTACATAGGGCAGCAGTCTCTAAGGTGCAGGGTAGAGTACCGGGTGGTAGCCGACTAGAACAGTGACTAAGGTTCAGGGCAGGGTACTGGGCGTAGGCCGGCTAGTGGTGACTGTTTAACAGTCTGATGGCCTGGAGATAGAAGCTGTTTCTCAGTCTCTCGGTCCCAGCTTTGATGCACCTTTACTGTCTCTGCTTTCTAGATGGTAGTGGAGTGAACAGGGTGGCTGAGGTCCTTGAGTGGCTAAGGTCTTATGATGTGGCTAAGGTCCTCAGTGCATTCGGAAAGTATTCAGACCCCTTGACTTTTTAAAAATGTTGTTAGGTTGCAGCCTTATTCGAAAATTGATAAAAAAAATAATAATAATTATCAATCTACACACAATACCCCATAATGACAAAGCAAAAAACGTTTTTTAGAAATGTTTGCTTATTTTTACGCAGAACTTTGTTTTTTTAATTCGGGTTCAAGTCCGGGCTCTGGGTGGGCCACTCAAGGACATTCAGAGACTTGTCCCGAAGCCACTCCTTCATTGTCTTGGCTGTGTGCTTAGGGTCGTTGTCCTGTTGGAAGGTGAACCTTTGCTCCTGTCTGAGGTCCTGAGCGCTCTGGAGCAGGTTTTCATCAAGGATCTCTCTCCACTTTGCTGCAATCCTGACTAGTCTCCCAGTCCCGGAAAAACATCCCCACAGCATGATACGGCCACCACCATGCTTCGCTGTAGGGATGGTGCCAGGTTTCCTCCAGACATGACACTTGGCATTCAGGCTAAATAGTTCAATCTTGGTTTCATCAGACCAGAGAATCTTGTTTCTTATGGTCGGAGAGTCTTTAGGTGCCTTTTGGCAAACTCCAAGCGGGCTGTCAAGTGCCTTTTACTTAGGAGTGGCTTCTGTCTGGCCACTCTACCATACAGGCCTAATTGGTGGATTGCTGCAGAGATGGTTGTCCTTCTGGAAGGTTCTCCCATCTCCACAGAGGAACTCTACAGCTCTGTCAGAGTGACCATCGGGTTCATGGTCACCTCCCTGACCAAGGCCCTTCTCCCCCGATTGCTCAGTTTGGCCAAGAGGCCAGCTCTAGGAAGAGTCTTGGTGGTTCCAAACTTCTTCCATTTAAGAATTATGTTGGCCACTGTGTTCTTGGGGACCTTCAACGCTGCAGAAATGTTTTGGTACCCTTCCCCAGATCTGTGCCTCGACACAATCCTGTCTCGGAGCTCTACTGACAATTCCTTCAATATCATGGCTTGGTTTTTGAGTCTCATATCGAAGGGTCTGAATACTTATGTAAATAAGGTATTTCTGTTTATTATATTTAATACATTTGCAAAAATTTCTAAAAACCAGTTTTTGCATTTTCATTATGGGATATTGTTTGTAGATTGCTGAGGAAATTGTTTTATTTTATCAATTTTAGAATAAGGCTGTAACGTAACAAAATGTGGAAAAATTTAAGGGGTCTGAATACTTTCCGAAGGCAATGTATAAGGAATAGGGTGCCATTTGGGATGTAGCTTGTCACTCTCAGCCTCTCTCTGAAATATGACATGCATACGAGTACAGGAAGATACAAATCAGTAGCATAGTAGGACATTTGTAGGACATTTGTTAATGTGTTATTTAAAGCCTGCCAGCACCATCTTTTGGACCTCAGGAATAGTAGAGGCTGCGTTAGCTGCCACTATTGGGGATCCTAATAAAAATAATGAATTGCAAATATCTCCAATGAAGACTGACATCAATAAAAATCAGTTGGCTGTACAGTTTAAATCACAGTCCTATTCAAAGTTTACTTAATATTTATCAATGTGCTCAATTTCATACAAAGGTAAATGTCCTCCAGAACATAGTCTCCAAAAATCAGTTGGCTGTACAGTTTAAATCACAGTCTTATTCAAAGCTGACTTAATATTTATCAATGTGCTCAATTTCATAAAAAGGTAAATGGTACTCGAGACATTGGAATAATTTTACAATTTCAATAGCATTAATGAAAATGTATTGCACAGTACTATTTCAATGTGATGGTGAATGCGTACTAAAAAGGTTTACACCAAATGTGACGTTGAATCTTTTATTCAGAGTTAAATATCAAGGAGGATCAGGTATCAGCCAAACAACAAGCAGCTAGCTTGTCTAACTATCTTAGCTGGCATGCCTTCTGGCAAGGTTGGTAGACTTTTAGAAAAGCAAGCAATTACTAAATGTACTGAATATGACTCACATTCCTTTCAATCTTTTACCAAGATTTTAGCAGAGATGCAGAGAAGCATATTTAGTTTCCTGAAAAAATAACCACCAGTCGGGAGGATATATACAGCTCATGAGGTACGCTTAATTATGCAGAAAAATAAGCATACAGTATTTCTTACATAGAATTAAGCATAATGATTATGGCTCTAGATTGCAGAAAAATTGATTGGATTTTCATGCTGGTAAAGTAAAATTATCTTTAAAACAAAACAGGTAAAATGTCCACTAGTCTATTCTATCATATTATATTCTACCGCATTCTATTATATATTATATTATATTATATTATGTTATATACTGTCTGGGTATCCTCAGTTAATCCCAGCTATTCCGTGACCAGGTAGTTTGTGGTTTGAACTAAGCATTTGATGTGTTAATAATTCCCGGAGGGCAATAGGCAGGGAATCTTCTGTACTGGTGTTTACCTACCAGCTGGCGCAGGCTCTCCAGATCCCATTGAGGAAAATCAGAACATTGCTTATTTTCGTTACCGCTTGAATTACTCCTGGGTATCCCTAATTGGCCATAATTACATGTTTGTTTGATATTGTTATTGTGTAAGAACATCTGTGTGTGCAATGCTGGAGATACGACCAGAGAGGTATGTAAAATAGAAAACATCTCAGCAAACATGATCCCATTGGCCCCATGTGGGAATTTGGTAGGCAAGGTGGGCACGGGCTAGCCCACACTAGGCCCACAGCATCCCACACCAAGCCCAACACAGCGTAGCCCACACCAAGCCCACACCAGCCCAACACAGGCTACTCTGCACTAGCGCAACACAGGCTAGCCCACAAGAGCCTAACATGGGCCAGCCCACAAAAAGCCCAACACAGGCTAGCCCACACAGAGACCAGCATGAGATACACCACACCAAGCCCAGTACGGGATAGCCCATACCAAGCCCAGCTAGAGAAGGGGGCTAATATGAATATTGTGTGGTGTGTACACAATTCCTTTTGTGCAACAGTTACTGAGTGTCATTCCAGTTTAAGTGTAATATGCGATGCCCAATTTTTGGGATCTTGTACAGTACACTGCCATTTTTGAAGTCTTTAGAAATACTTCAATGATTGCATGTGACATGAAAAACTTGAAACGTCTCCTGAAAAAAAAGATATGTATGATAGTAACAACTTGGTTGTCTTTCTGATACAATAATGTATCACATTCCATAAAAACTTTAAACGCTTGAAAATTATGCAATTTATGCGTTTAATTAAATTCCTAATAAATGGCAAAGATGCATTGGTCCAATGTGGGCAGCCTAATGGGTACGATACATTAGCATGCATTGGGCCAACATCGTGCCAATTTGGGCATGTTTGGTGGTAAAAAAAAGGGCTTATTTCAGGCAAAGGGAGGGCTGCCTTCATCAGATATGGCCTACTCACACTGGGCCACACGTGGCAAATGCCTTTGGGGCTAATGTGGAGCCGATTAATAAAGGTGCATTGGCCCAATGTTGGCAGCCTACATGAAGCCAATATTTTAGCCTGCATTGGTCCCACATTGTGCCAATGTGGTGATTTTGAAATCTCTGCTGTTTGTTGCTGTGTAATTATGCAAATAATTATAGTAACTGAAATTACAAACACGAACACAAGCAGGCCAGTCTCTCCGAGCTTTGCTCTACTTGGGGAATATTGTAGTGGGATCTCAATCTCTCTCGCTCTGCTGTAGATGGTGCTCTCTCTCTCTCTCTCTCTCTCTCTCTCTCTCTCTCTCTCTCTCTCTCTCTCTCTCTCTCTGCTATAGACAGTGGGCAGTGCTGACCCAACCATCTGGACTATGTCTCTCTCTGTGGCCTCCTGAGAATCATCCACCAATGTCTTGTTTATCAAGACAAGGATCACATCAAATTACGGATTGGAACTTTTACAACTTCACGTAAACTGCACATAAACTGCACAAAGTTACCGGATGGAAGAGAAAGAAGTGGCTTGAGCTTTGTTGATAAACAATCTGAGGAGAGAAATGGGGTGAAGATAGATCTGAAGAAATGCTGTGCTTGGGCTTCCTTCAAAACCTTTAAGTGGAGTGGGCTCGGGCGACAGAGGTGAAGATCAGGATGAGCGAGAAAGCAGGGATTTCAGTCTGTTGAAGCACCTGGCCCACCAGGTCTGGTCAGCTCAGTGCACTAATGGCTGCATCCCAAATGGCACCCTATTCTCTTTATAGTGCACTACTTCTGACCAGTGCCCATAGGGCTCCACTGGTCAATGTAGTGCACTATATAAGGAAATAGGGTGCCATTTGGGACATAGACATTAGCCCACTGAGTTGACCAGGCAATAAAATATACTACAGATTACTGTGGCTGGCCAGCGGCCTTGAATAGAGAATTATACTGAGTGGAGGATTTGAAAGCCACATAACAGTCAACAAAAAGCTCCAAAGCCTATATGTGTTGGTGTTGCAAGTCATGTACAGGGAATTAACCAGCATTTCGAGGAGTTGTCTTTGAAGAATGGCACAGTGGGAAGAGAAATAAACACCATGTTCAAATAGCGCCATCTTGTGTCAAAAGATCATACTGTCCTCTGAGTTGACCCTGAATATCAGTGCTGATACTGGATCAGTTTTGCCTTTTAGATCACAATGAATAAGATTACATAGACGGGGGGACCTGATCCTAGATCAGAACTCCTGCCCTGAGACGCTTGACAAATACGGCCCCAGGACTCATACAAAAGAGGGCTGTACTCAAACAGCGAAATCAACATTTGATTCCGGACAGAGGCTAAACTACATTAGGGAATTCCCATATGGAGTGTCAGCAAACAACATTGTTTATTTGCTCAGTCCTGGAGTGACTGTCCTGAAGCCTGTTTTCTTTTGAACAGACGTTGCCAAGTCAACCTAAAACAGCAGGTTCCTCAATCACCCCCCGACCAAGCAGCAATGTTTTTACTGCGAAGGATAACAAGGAGGTTTACTTCTGCTAAACAAAGAGTGCTCAATTGTATGTTCATCCAGCCAAAGTAATGATACGCTGTAGGTAACTGCGTTACTCACATAGTCTATTCCCATGGACCTTCGTTAGCCCCTCTCAGTCAGTCCACCAGGCAGACAACAGCTGAATTTCCAGCTCCAGAGGCACGTCTCACTCGTGAATATCATTGTTTCATCCAAACACAGTGCTCACAATGCTAGAACGGAGGTTTACACTCGGTGGGTTATAATTAGACTGATTATGATCAGAACAAATCTCACACAGCGTTTGTGAGTATATTTAGAGTCGAGAGCATCTCAGTGAAGATCAAGAGAAATTCACAAAAGTTCAGAAAACATTAGGGTGTTATGTTGTAACAGTTACTCTAGCTCTCACTCTCTCTTTTGTTCTTAGTAACGATTCAAGCTTCCTGACAACAGAGAAAGATCTCCCTGATTATTGGAGCAAACAAGAAGAGATTCACATTGTAAGTAATTTGAACTGGCTTTGAGATGATTTCATGTTAACAGCTACTCTCTGTGACAAACATGTTTCCCAAATGGCACCCTATTCCCTATTTGGTGCACTCACTACTTTTGACGAGGGCGACACCCTATTCTCTATAGTCCACTACTTTTGACCAGAGCCCAATGGGCCCTTATCAAAAGTAGTGCACTAAATAGGGACCAGGGTGCCATTTTGGACATAGCCAAAGGTTCTAGTATCTAAAGACTACGCACCTTTAATGAGAACCTCTAGTCTCAGTGACTAGACCACCGGGAGTTCATTCATTGCCCTTATGATAATCAAACGCTACCCCAGGAGGACTCCTAACAGTCTGATTGATCCAAGGAAATGACTGTCTGCCTCATGACATTAATCCACTTACAGTGGCAGGCCTTCATTAATGTCTCTGTGTGTTTTACAATCAGCGGGAAAAGACAGACAGATCTCCGAATACACTGCATTCCTCAGGGCACTGTTTGGAGGGGGACATGTGGAAAAGTACACCTCTTCTATAAATCTATCCACTGTCTATGCAGTTCCTCTGACTTTACCCATGCTGAGCCGTGGCAGCTTGAGGAGAGAGTGCTCCTGGCGCTTTTCCTGTCTGTGGCCTACCTCTGCCTTCAACACTGCTGGCTCCGCTGCAATGTGAATTCCTGGAAAATATGAACTTGTGTCAACTTGCAAGGCTCAAACCCCAACACCATAAATAACTAAAAACAACACCTTTGTTGCTGAGTGGCAAAGGGATATAGTTGAAGCAGAAGTGTTGAAAATATATTTTAGAAAATGGTCATTGGGAGTGAGGTGAAACCCTCAACCCTGACCCAGTATAAAGTCAACCAGTTAGAATAACACTTACACGATGTGTTGAAGGTCAATGGAAGGAAAAAGTGACATAAGTTTCTATAAATCTACCAGTTTATACAAGGGTAATGAATCAAAATCTCTGCTTTGTGTTGGTCTAAAAAAGTTACTTGATGTAGTTCACATCAAATACAACAAAATTATTTAAAAAATTCAAAACCCCAAAAATCAAGAGTAGAGAGAACAGTTGACTTTTTATTTGTATAGTAAGTGCAGAAACTCACTTGTACATTTATTCAAATTTCTCCACATACTGTAACTGGAAAATAACAAAATGGATATGAAATTAACTTTATAGAATACAAAAGTTGAATCAATTAACAAGCAATTATGAAAGTCAAAATTCGGTCTCTGAATCCAAACAAATGCTGACCAATTCTCTTTAGATCATTCAACATGCCATGACAAAATCATGTTTTCAAAACTTGGAAATTGTGTCTTGCCTTGAATCAAGAAAATGTCAAAGATACATTCTTCCATTTTGACAAGAGCTGTTTAAACATACATACAGTAACAGGCAGCCCAACAAGCCCTAAAGTTGTTCTATGGGGAAAATATAGGCTCAGTCCTCCCTTGATTGATCATGCTCATGCATACAGTATACACTTTAGGTACACTTTTAGGTATATACAGTTTATTAGGTACACCCATCTAGTACTGGGTCGGACCCCCCTTTGCCTCCAGAACAGCGTGAATTCTTCGGGGCATGGATTCTACAAGGTGTGGCGTTCAAACGTTGCTCAATTGCTATCATGGGACCTAACGTGTGCCAGGAAAACATTTCCCACACGATTACACCATTACACCACTTCCACCAGCCTGTACCTTTGACACCAGGCAGGATTGGGCCATAGACTCATAATGCTTACGCCAAATCCTGACTCAACAGGAACCGGGATTCGTCAAAACAGGCAATGTTTTTCTACCCTCAATTGTCCAATGTTGGTGATCGCACGCACACTATTGCCGCTTCTTGTAGTTTTTAACTGATAGGAGTGGAACCCGGTGTGGTCGTCTGCTGCAATAGCCCATCCGTGACAAGTTGTGAGTTGTGTGATGCTGCTCTGCACACCACTGTTCTACTGCACAGTTTGTGGCCCGCCTGTTAGCTTGCACCATTCTTGTCATTCTCCTTAGACCTCTCATCAATGCGTTTTTTTCCCCAACAGGACTGCCGCTGAATGGATGTTTTTTGTTTGTGGCACCATTCTCAGTAAACCCTAGACACTGTTGTGCGTGAAAAACCCAGAAAGCGTGCCATTTCTGAGATACTGGAACTGGTGTGCCTGACACCAACGATCATGCCACACTCAAAGTCGCTCAGGTCACTCGTTTTGCCCGTTCTAACGTTCAATCGAACAGTAACTGAATACATCAATGCCCGTCTGCCTGCTTTATATAGCAAGCCACAGCCACATGACTCACTGTCTGTAGGAGCGAACCATTTTCGCCAACGGGGTGTACCATATAAACTGGCCACAGAGTGCATCTCACATATGAATTGCCACATTTGGTCTGATATCGTGCTTTGGTAGACTGCAACCAAGACGTGGTAAAGTGGTCAATTCTACTGGTTACGTAAAGAATGCCTAATATTGTAGCAGAGCTCAGTCAGAATCGTTCCATTATACCAAGTTTTTCTCCCTTAATGTGATATGCTCTTTTACAAAATTTACATTTAGGTTCAATGAAAAATCTAATGGACTCCACAGACAGAACTAGTAGCTCCGAGGATATAGTGATCCTGTGCAGTGTGTATTCACTGTCATGGTAACAATATTAACGATGAAACCTCTGGCAAGGAATCATCTAGTCATAAACTATGACATAAAGGGCAATAAATTGTAGCGATGACATTGTACTCTCTCTCTCTCTCTCTCTCTCTCTCTCTCTCTTTTGACCAACAATTTCTTGTCTTACAGATCCCTGAAAGGTAAGTAGCAACACAAACATACTCTAATACCTTAGACCCATTCACATTTACAGTATGTTTGGGTGCAACACACTTCATAAGTAATTGTTATTATTAATCACAGTGAAGTGAAGTGTTTCCCCCAAAAAACAAGCAGAGATCTGATCTGCCTATTCAAAAGAACGAAGGCAGAGAGTCAAAAGAAATGGTCTTTCTAACATCCAACTCACTTCAGCGATGGATGGATTTATTATCAGCATTGTATGCGATTGTGAATGGCCGTTCTGCACAACATGACTATACGTAACACATCTATTCGCAACAAATGCTTTAATTGAAAGTGCATACAAAAGCCCTGTATATTAAACAGATAATATTATACTTTCTCGATACTGCACCTTATACGAAAAAAAGTCGTAACATGTTTTTCCATTTGCAAACTACTCAAACAACAACTCATGTAACACATGGTTTACATAGATAGCTCCCATATCCAAAGTGCTTTTCAGAGAGATGGTAGGCACGTTCCTCATTTTATCACTATGAGTAGTCTTGTCATTAAATGTTCATAAATAATAGTCTCAGGTGTCAGTTCAGCTCCTCACCCTGAAAAATGATGGGGTTCGTCCTCCAAACAAATAAACCCCACATTTCCCTTTTTCATATATTTTGTGCTTGATACCTGTATTCCATGTTGTGCATGTCCATTTATCTTTTTCATAACATTCCAGTTACTGTATATAGGAATGTAGCATGCTGATATGTCTTATTACCATGACCATAGTCTTATTTTCCACACTCAAAAGTCATTATGCTTTTGTTACAATAGTCCCCACTTGTAGTTACACGGTTAACTGACCATGAAGAGTGTTTCCCTAATTGTGGGTTGTAGCATGTTCCTACAGGGTCTTGGAATTGGATTTGAGGCTGGAAACAGTTGTTATGCTATTTTCTGGTTCAACGGCTAAAGGCTTGAGGTGGGTCACTGTGTAAACTGATTGTCTTCTATAAGATGGGACCAAGCATTCTGCTCTAGAGCGTTCTGGGAGCTGAAATGTAACGTTTAACCTTAGATGTGACATTCAATATTCCGCTCTGGAAAGCTGGAACAGTTGTTGGGTAAGTTTCTCCAGTGGGTTTCTAGAAAAAGAGCCTAAAAGAGCCTCAGTTTCAGGGTCGTATGTGGCGAGCACTGAAAAAATGGCCATTCTGGATTGTTCTACAGCTTGAGAGAAGAGTTACTGCAGCTGTCTGTCCAAGATGATCCTAGATAAGACACTAATCTCTCAGCCTGCTCCTGAATTGAACTGTGGGAGGCTTAATCTCAGTGCATCTCTCGTGTGAGGCAGAAGAGGTCAGGCCTGAAACCAACCCAGCTTCTCTGTGGTAATGCTAGTGACAGAGACTGAGCTCTTTCCTCACCGAGCACTTCTTACACTGCACCACGCAGCACCAGTGGAAGCGGCAGAGGCAATTCTCCTCGAACACCACCGTCTCGTCTTGGTAGCCACGCTCGCAGCACAACAGGTCACAGCCACTCACGTCCATGGCTGTGCTGTTGCACATGCGACCTCGCGTGCCCAGAGAGCCCGTCTTCCTATTGGGCGAGCAGAAGTCGGGAGACTCGGCCGAGTAGATCAGGTCGTGTTTGTCCGGAGGCTTGATGTTCTGCCCTACGGGAATCAGGGTCTTACCATCGTTGCCTCCCATCACCTTGGAAGCTCCATTGAACCTCTCCAGCAGGCGATCACCCACCTCGCGAAAGTGAGGCATCTTTTTCCAGCAGGTCCGGAGTGTGCAAGACCCGGACAGGCCATGACATTTACATTCAGTCCTCATATAATTCCTCACCGCCTGTAGTAAAGACACAGAGATAGATAGGTGAAATAAAAGCAGACACTATTCAGAAGGAATTTATCCCCAGACTATAATTGGCCCAACTACACAGACACTCCTCCCATTTACCTGTCTCTGACCCCTTGGAAAGGTTTTGGCTTGTGTGCCAATGTAACATACTGTGATGAAGCAATACTGACAGGGGTGAGCAAAGTCCCAGGAAATTCAAAGCAATAACCTGTAATTAGCTTCTCAAAAGAGCAGACAACCTCCTAACTCGGTGCAATGCTCCTCTCTCCCTACAAACAAGGAGGCCATTGTAAATCCAATATTTCACGTTTTCAACATACATGTACTGTATTGAGTCCTTAACAAAGACCTGAAAGTGTTTAAGTTTTACAAGGCAAAAAATGTGCATCTACTTGCCTTAAAGCCTTGAAAACAAACTGTGTGGCTTGCACTTGTTTTCTTTTATCAGAAATATGATTCTTGTTAAAATATCAGTTTACAGAGTTACAAAACTATAGCTAGAGGCTGTATTGGTTGATGCATTGGATGAAAAGAGGAACATTCAGCTAAACAATGAATACTTCCAGTATCTAGACCTAATTTTCAACTTTGTTTAAAAGAAAAACATACAAATAAATGAAAGAATTTAGCTTGATTATACAGTAGTTTGCATAATAAAAAAACATTTCATAAGTATCCTTGGAGGTAAAATAAAACGTAGGAGATGAGTGTGTTTGGAGTGAGTTATAAAAAGTTAATTCAAAGCCTGGGGTGGTCAAACGTTCTATGCCGCTACCTCTGTAGCACATGTACTGAACATTGTAACGCTGCCAGCAAGGGGCTCTTTCAGCATTCATTCATCTCTATCTCTACCCTTTGTAATAAAGGATTAAAAAGTACAAAAGGATTGCCACAATCCTTATTAAAAAAGAAAAGTTAATTCACTACCAGTCGTCCTGCTTCATTGTTGTGGAGATCGATCAACGTCCTGATGTCACTCTTGCCCTTTTTTCTCTTGGCGTCCATGAACTGCTTGGACTTCTCGTAGCCAAACTCCACGTCATCTCCGCAGCCGCCCCACTCCCACTTGACTCCCTCACCAGAGGTGGTGGTAGAGGAGGAGGCAGGCCCGGGGGGAGCCCTGCTCCTGGTCGCCTCACAGCCACACTGCAGCAGCTCCCCCATACTGCAGGCCTGAGTCACTGCGTGGGTCACCCCAGCCGCCGTGATGGCGTACACAAACGCTGTCTCCCGGATGTCTGAAAGACACACACACACACACACACAGGGGTGTCATCAGAGGAGCTGATACCCCTGGTATCTGAGATAGGAGAGCTAGTACACAGCTGCAGGGCTATTTATGTAGTAGGGCAGTTTACCACTCTAGCCCAGAGGGATAGATTAATTGTCTGTTTTTATTCTACGACAACAACATCATTCGGATTTGTATTGTTCTTTGTTGCTTTGGAAAAGACAACATGTCTACGTTCCTAGCTGTTATAAGGGAGAAGAGGAGGTAGGCAGTTAGTGGTCCATTGTGTCGAAGCTGAAATGAATGACATTTATTTTCTGGAGCTGGAAGACATGAGCGTGCAGTCACCGCTCAGCCCTGTGCCAATTCCATATCGCATGATTCCGTGAATGGGATTCATTAAATCTAGTGAAACGGAATCGATGCCGTGCGAGGGCCCTGCAGACCAGCACCCTGTGATATTAATACCAGCTGTCCGTCTGCACACCCAGTGATGGCTCCATACAGGCCTGTTCTGTGTGTGTGGCGTCTCCCAGCCCAGCCCAACCCAGCCCCAGCCCCAGCCCAGCTTGAACCAGCACCTGAAAACACAGTCCTCCTCAGTCCTACTTACATACTGCTCCAATAAAGCCCTTCCCTGCCTGCCTGTCGTGTACATTGTGAAGGCCATTCCGCATCACACACCATCACTGTTTCATCTCAGGTTTATGCTGTAATAGATCTGGGGGGAAAACAAATGTTCTCCTCCCAGGCCAATTGAGTGTACAGCAGAGCTGACTAACTCAGTAACTTCTGTTGACACTCCTCTTAGACAGGCAAGTCATGTCTGCTTCTGCAGGAGGTTTCAGATAGTCTGCGTCCTAAATAGCCCCATATTCCCTTAATAGCGCACTCATTTTGACCAGGGTCCAAATAATATCACCTATTTTTTATATCTACATAGCGCATTGATGTGAATCACACTGCTGCTCTCTCATTTAGCTATTTGCGCCTTACGGATTGTGGTTGTTGTTGATGGCTGTTCCCAAATCTAAATGTGTATTTGAACCGAATAATGGTTGAATTCAAGAAGTTTAAGCTGCCTATCAATCATTGTTTTTTTTATACCAGTGGACAGCCAGTAAAAATGCGCTCTTGCATAGAATAATAGGGAAGACATCAAAACTATGAAATAACACATAAGGAATCATGTAGTAACCAAAAAAGTGTTAAACAGATTCTTCAACGTAGCCACCCTTTGCCTTGATGACAGCTTTGCACACTCTTGGCAAAGTATGCCATTCCATGAGTGCATTTCTTTTTCAACTTGAATCAATGAGCCCAATCAGTCCTCAATGACAACAAAATCTTAAAACAACAGAGTAGGGCTGTATCATAAGTCATGTTATGCTCAGGTAAAACAATTTGGCTATTCTATACTTCCATATTTCCAAGTCCTATTCTTGAAGATCAAGGGGTATAACATTTGTTAGAATGACTGGAATTCTGATAGACTTTGGTTTTTAATGTAATTATATAATTGAATCGTATTATTATACTATGTAGTAGAAAGCGATGGCTTAGAAGAAGCCTACATAACCAACCCATAAAGTAAAATTTGACATCCATATATGGCCAGCTATGTAAACTTTAACATTGATTTATCCTGCAATAGATGTTGTTCAATTGGTAACATCCATTTTTGTCTTCTTCTAATGCCTCTTAAGGGGAAAGTAATCTAAAAGTAATGGAAAGTAATCAGATTACGTAACTGAGTTTGGGTAATCCAAAAGTGACGTTACTGATTACAATTTTGGACAGGTTACTTGTAATTACAACGGATTACATTTAGAAAGTAACCTACCCAACCCTGGTTGTGACCTAGATGAAGATCAGATCTGACAACAAAACAGTGGAAGGCCTGATTACCAACAACGATGAAACAGCATACAGGGAGGAGGTGAGAGCCCTGGCGGAGTGGTGCCAGGAAAATAATCTCTCCCTCAACATCAACAAAACAAAGCAGCTGATCGTGGACTACAGGAGACAGCCGAGAGAGCTGCCACAACCATCCACATTGAGTGGGCCGCAGTGGAGAGGGTCAAAAGCTTCACTGACAACCTGAAATGTATCCTTCACACAGACAGCGTGGTAAGAAGACACAACTGCACCTCTTCAACCTCAGGAGGCTTGGTCCCTAAGACCCTCACAAACTTCTACAGATGCACCATTGAGAGCATCCTGTCGGTCTGTATCACCGCAGGGCTCTCCAGAGGTTGGTGTGGTCAGACCAACACATCACTGGGGGCACACTGCCTGCCCTCCAGGACATCTACAAGCACCCGGTGTCACAGGAAGACCAAGAATTTCATCAAGCACCTCAGCCACCCGAGCCACGTCCTGTTCACCCCACTACCATCTAAAAGACGGAGACCGTACAGGTGCATCAAAGCTGGGACCAAGAGACTGAGAAACAGCTTCTATCTCCAGGCCATCAAACACCACTAGCAGACACCCTGAATCTTAATCTCTGTTCTAGCTGGTTACCACCCGGTACTCTATTCTGCAACTTAGAGACTGCTGCCCTATATACACAGTCATTGAACACTGGTCAATTTAATAATGTTTCACCCACTTTATATGTACACTGGGGGCCAAAAGTTTGAAATATTACTCATTCAAGAGTTTTTCTTTATTTGCACATTTTTTCCATTGTAGAATAAAAGTGAAGACATCAAAACTATGACATAACACATATGGAATCATGTAGTAACCAAAAAAGTGTTTATTTAAAAAAAATCTTGGCATTCTCTCAACCAGCTTCACCTGGAATGCTTTTCCATCAGTCTTGAAGGAGTTCCCACATATGCTGAGCACTTGTTGGCTGCTTTTCCTTCACTGCGGTCCGACTTTCCCCAAACCATCTAAATTTGGTTGAGGTTGGAACCAAAAATCTCAAATTTGGACTCCAGACCAAGGGACAACTTTCCACCGGTCCAATGTCCATTGCTCGTGTTTCTTAGCCCAAGCAAGTCTCTTCTTCTTATTGGTGTCCTTTAGTAGTGGTTTCTTTGCAGCAATTCGACCACGAAGGCCTGATTCACACAGTCTCCTCTGAACAGTTGATGTTGAGATGTGTCTGTTACTTGAACTCTGTGAAGCATTTATTTGGGCTGCAATCTGAGGCTGTTAACTCTAATGAACTTATCCTCTGCAGCAGAGGTATTTCTGGGTCTGTCATCAAGGCAAAGGGTGGTGTCAGGCTCTGGCCATAGGGAGTACCTAGTGTCCATGGTCAGAGCCTGACAGATCTAGAATCCTAGATCTACGTGTTTTTCGTTTTGTGTTGAATCCCCAATTGGAGACGCGAGACGTTGTCTCTGATTGGGGATTCTATTTGAGTTGCTCATCCCCACACAGTTGTGTGGGTCATTGTTTAATGTCATCTTTTGAGTAAGTGTGTTTTCCTTCAATTCACGTATCTTGTTATTATTTTGGATAGTTCTGACCAAGTTTAGTTTTATGTTAATAAAACGATGTCGAACTATAATGAATGGGCTGCGCATTGGTCTCTGTACACACACGATCGTGACAGAATGACCCACCCAAGACAGACCATGCAGCGCAACTGGGAAGAGCAACGAGAGCAGCGAGGAGGAAAGCGTCGGCATCGGGGCTCTGGAGGACGAATAGCCCGAAAACAACCCCAAGAAGATTGGGGGGGCTATGGGGGTGGTCTGGCCGAGAGGAGGAGGCGCCAGTACCACTCTCCAGGTGGAATGGCGAGGAGGAAGAGGAACAGGAATGGACGGCGTTGGATGAGGAGGCGCAATACCGGGCTGGAATATTCAGGAGGATCATGGAGCTGAGTAGGCAGAATTGGAAGGAGTGCGAGAGCGAGAAGACGGAGCTGAGGGGAAAGAGGCCCATGAGGGGCATTCCCAATCCGGGTCGTTCGGGGCCAACCTTCCAAGCCGAGACTCCAATGCGCCTCTCCAGTTCGGTATGTCCGGAAGTGCGTGTCAACAGTCCAGTGCCACCTGTGCCGGCTCCATGTACCAGGCCTCCAGTAAGCCTCTCCAGTCCGGTACGTCCTGTGTCTATTCCCCGCACTCGCCCTGAAGTGCGTGTCACCAGTACGGTGCCATCTGTGCCGGATTCACGCACCAGGCCTCCAGGGTGCCTCTCCAGTCCGGTACGCCCAGTGCCGGCTCTGCGCACCCGACCTCCAGTGCCTGTTCTTCGCACCAGCCCAGTGGTGCGTTCCCCCAGCCCGGTGCGGCCCGTGCCTGCTCCTCGCACCAGCCCAGTGGTGCGTTCCCCCAGCCCGGTACGGCCCGTGCCTGCTCCACGCACAAGCCCAGTGGTGCGTTCTCCCAGCCCGGTGCGGCCCGTGCCTGCTCCTCACGCCAGTCCAGTGGTGTGTTCCCACAGCCCGGCACGGCCCGTGCCTGCTCCTCGCGCCAGCCCAATGGTGCGTTCCCACAGCCCGGCACGGCCCGTGCCTGCTCCTCGCACCAGAGCTCCAGTGAAGGCCCACTGTCTAGAGTATCCAGTGACGGCCCACAGCCCAGAGCCTACAGCGACGGTCGACAGCCCAGAGCCTCCAGCGACGGTCCACAGCCCAGAGCCTCCAGCGACGGTCGACAGCCCAGAGCCTCCAGCGACGGTCGACAGCACAGAGCCTCCAGCGACGGTCGAAAGCCCAGAGCCTCCAGCTCCGTAGCGTGTCGATGCCCAGTCTGGGGCCGACAGCCAACCCAATTACAGGGCTGGAAACCACCTCTGCGTCGGTGCCCAGGGTGGGCACGATGTACAGCCCCGCTGTGGAGCAGGAGCTCCATAGCGTGTCGGTGCCCAGTCTGGGGCCGGCAGCCAGCCCAATTACAGGGCTGGAAAACACCTCTGCGTCGGTGCCCAGGGTGGGCACGACGTACAGCCCAGCTGCGGAGCAGGAGCTCTTTAGCGTGCCGGTGCCCAGTCTGGGGCCGGCAGCCAGCCCAGAGGAGGGGTTGGCACACAGGACCGGTCATCTGCTCCAATCCAGTACCGGAGCAGTCCGCTCCACCGGTGGATGGCTCGGGTCCGGCTGTCTGCCCCACTGCAATGCCAGAGCAGTCCGCTCCACCGGTGCCCAGTCCGGATTCGGTCGTCTGCCCCTCTCCATGGCCGGAGTTGTTCTCCATGCCAGGTCCCATTCCGGGACTGGTTGTCGGAATTACGTCAGGGAGGAAGCTGTCCACTTCACCGGGTCCTGAGCCGCCACCGAAGTGGATTGTCCCTCCTCACCCCTCCCATGTCATTTTTTTTGTTTATTTTTTTTGTGATTGTCGCGGCCGGGAGGGGGGGTACTGTCAGGCAGGGGGGATACTGTCAGGCTCTGGCCATAGGGAGTACCTAGTGGCCATGGTCAGAGCCTGACAGATCTAGAATCCTAGATCTACGTGTTTTTCGTTTTGTGTTGAATCCCCAATTGGAGACAGCTGCGAGACGTTGTCTCTGATTGGGGATTCTATTTGAGTTGCTCATCCCCACACAGTTGTGTGGGTCATTGTTTAATGTCATCTTTCGAGTAAGTGTGTTTTCCTTCAGTTCACATATCTTGTTATTATTTTGGATAGTTCCGACCAAGTTTAGTTTTATGTTAATAAAACGATGTCGAACTATAATGAATGGGCTGCGCATTGGTCTCTGTACACACACGATCGTGACAGGTGGCTACTTTGAAGAATCTCAAATATAAAATATATTTTGATTTGTTTAATACTTTTTTGGTTACTACATGATTCCGTATGTGTTATGTCATAGTTTTGATGTCTTCACTTTTACTGTATAATGGAAAAAATTCCTTGAATGAGTAATATTACAAACCTTTGCCCCCCAGTGTATATACTGTATTCTATTCTTGGCTCATCCTATATAACTACTGCTGTACACACCTTTTCTATACTGTTCATGCGGTCTTTACACATTATACTGTATGTATACATATTTATATTCCGGTCTCTGATATTGCTTGTTCTGATATTTTTTTTATTCTGGATTTTGTGTGTATTGTTTTTCTATTGCTAGATATTACTGCACTGTTGGAGCTAGTAACACAAGGATTTCGCTGCACCTGCGATAACATCTATGAATCTGTGTACGCGACCAATAAACTTAGATTTTTTAAATAATTGTTTTTATAATCCAAAATAGAAATAATGATCTATGTGTTTAATGTACATGTAAAGAAATACAGTGGACTAACAATCAAGTGTCAATCATAGAGATAAATAGAGGTCTCTTGATGGATATAACCCATTTAAGTATGGACATCGCAATTGAGAGTCTCCACCAAGTCAAATACCGTGATTTACTAAGACATTAATTGGAAAGAAAACACATCTTCCACTGGGAATCGGCTCCTAAGACTCAGTATTTTTTTTACGGAGTAATCTGATTAGTTGCCGTACTTCCGAGAACACTCGCATCTTTCATAGCGAGCTAGCGAAGTACAGAGAGAGAAGAGAGTGGCACAGTATAGGCAGGTCGCCACCAGGAGTCAGAACCGTGCACTAGGCCTATCTATCAGCAATTAAAAGCTCTATCACGCAATGGAATGCTGCATTTCGCAATTTCTTGCCTTGCAATGTTTCTCAACTTCAGTAAAGCAGGGCCTATCATCAATGAATAGGCTAGGATATTCTACATGCAACAGGCCGAGTCTGCTGCACTGTGATTTTAATTTTGTGGGGGACAAAAACAAAAAAACATTCACAACCCTACCAATATTTCTTGAAATATTAGATGTTCGGTAGTGACATTATTATTTTTTTAAATACATGAAGATCTACAAACGTTCTCACAAATTTGCTCCAAAATGTTTGCTGCACATAGACTACTCACCGTGTGGCCATGCTGAAGAGGGGTCCCATCACCTGGTAATATTTTGTAGGCATGTGGCTTAAGGCACATTCATTCTACAGTCTTTTAATGTGTGTGTTTCGGTAGTGACATTAAAAGTGGGACAGCTTTAAAAAAAAAAAATTATAACAAAACTACTAATTAGATCAGTATCTTTCAATGTATTAATAGAACTACTCAAGATATATTTAAATAATAGTGTTTAAAAAAAAAGATAAATCATGAATTGCTTTATTTTCAAACCTGAAGTTTAGGCGTCAGGGTGTGGGACAGCCACCTCTCAATAGAAATAGTTGTGTAAACAATGACTTTGTACTATATAAATGTAGCAATATATTTGTTATTGCCTTGGAATGAATTAGAGCATATCATTATGTAAATACTGTAAATATCCTAAGTTGTCTTTTTAAATAGTTGTTTTTGGAGTGGGACGGCAATTTACCCTGTATATGGAATAGGGTGACATTTGGGACTCGTCCATAGATAGATTAAAGATAGATGTCTAACAGTCACGCCTGTTCACTGTTTCAGTTGGAGAGGAAATTAAAAGGATGGAAAGAGAAAACAAATATAGCTAGACAACTAATCAGTATCCACAGAATCTTAAGGAGGTCAATGTCTTGACAAGCTACATTAATAGTTGCTTCAGTTATGTCCCTTCGGTTCGCTCGTCTTCATCACCAATACGCAATGCAATCAACATGTCTATATTGGATAGAAGACGTTCAACTCATAGAAGTGAAATGAAACTTTATAACACAATCAAAAAGTATGTCTGTTCAGTTGTATAATGTGACCGACCCTCTTGACTAAGACAATAAAAACTTGACTAAGAGAGAAGAGGTTATGAAAAAATATACAAATATATTTTAATTTGAATGAACACCATTTTATATTTTCCTCCGAGACACAAATTCCAAACAAATTTCTCCAGCAGCCTATGCCTGGGCCTGCCTGGGAGATCACTTGGTGCCAGAAGGGGCTTCGCAAGGAATTAGAAAATATTTTTTTAATACTCAACCTTTGAGTCAATGATGCATGGGTTTGCTTTAAAAAGAATTGAGGGAACCCAGGGCTTCTCTCTGTAGCCGTACATGTGACACAGCCTGATGAGTGTGAATTATTTTTATTGATTGATTTTGCTGCAATGTGCCACACCACAGGAGAAGTTCAAATCTTGTACGGCACATATCTCATTGCATATCTGAAATCCATTCCATTAACTTGAGACTCACAGAACGGTGAGTACACCAAGTAATCCCTAAACATGCATCAAACAGACAATCACACTTACTCAAAACGATAGACATTCCACCTTAAAAATGATGCATAGCCTTATATCGCACAGCTTTTACTGTAATCCGATAATTGACTAAACGCAGCTGCTCTGTTGATCTTTGAATCAACAAATACAGTATTTCTTTCATCATGCAGAGTCCAAGGCCATATGACCCACTGAAGCCCTCAACTTACAACCAGAGGAATGTTTAAGAGTGTATTGATTGTAGCTGAACAATGGATGCACACTGCTGTGCCTTAACGCAGGTGTGTAAAAAGTAAGAAACAAGAGAGACGATTAGCTACAGTAGCTTAACTCCTGAAGCAACTGTCTGCCCCAGTGGACCTGAGAGAGTATAATTTAAAGTTGCATGGTGTTACCTGATACAACTAGGCCATTACACCCTCTTTATCTGAGTTTAGAACAGAGAAAAGAAGGAAGAGAAAATAAGCAACATCTCCACTTTGATAGTATCAGTTTCCGGGCCTGACACAGGATCAGGATCAACCCTGTGTAATTAACATTTCAGGGCTAATTGGTTCTAACATAACAGAGATCAAGCTAATTATGGTGATCGATCATTACCAAGGAAAGTCATTGCCTAAAGATAAGTGGCTAGTACATGACTTTAAGGTTCACAGTGGTATGTAACATTTTGTATGTTCGTTCATATTTGTCCACACTGTAAAAAAAATACAAAAAATCTAGCTGTTTCAACTAATTATTATTAAGTAATTGGTTCCACAGACTTTTTTTCATTTACTCAACTTTTTGGTCCAACTGTTAACTGAACTAAAACATTTAGTTGGCCCAAACTTAGCTCCAACTTGAGAAAACTTAGGCAACAATTCAGTCAATTTAAAATGTTTTGCTCAACTTGTCTCATATGTTCATTCAACTAAAAAAGTGTTATTTGGGCAGCTAAACTCAAAACGGCTGTGCAACTGGTTACACACACAGTGCTTTTAACATACGTTTTTAACTCTGTGGAACCAGTTACTTAATCATATTTAATTGAAACAACTATATATATATTTTCTACAGTGCAATTTATCCCGTGTCCAACTGGGATCATTTCATTGACATTATGACATTATGCCAAAGTGTCTCACCTCGTCCAGAGAGTTTGACCACAGTCCTATGGATCCTGATCAAAAGTGGTACACCATATAGGGAATAGGGTGCTAATTGGGACACAGACTAAGTGTGTCAAATTCATAAGGACAGTTACTGAAAGACCTAAAATGTGTGGTGTTTGTTTTCTCTCCAGGAGTCTGGAGAAAACCTCTCCGCCCCCTGGCCAGACGATGCAAAGCTCCCAAATGATGATTGACAGAGAAGCAGACAGAAGCAGGAACATTTTGACAGAGCTAATAATGAGCTGCATTCCTGAGGCGGCAGAAGAATTATGATTATTCTATCTTGT
Organism: Thymallus thymallus; assembly: GCA_023634145.1. NCBI lineage: Eukaryota > Metazoa > Chordata > Actinopteri > Salmoniformes > Salmonidae > Thymallus > Thymallus thymallus. The sequence goes on along the minus strand of CM042408.1, from coordinate 25,184,138 downwards.
CACTGCATACTGTCTCCAGAGCACGTCTAATTACTTCATTACAACCATGAGACAACATGTCGAAGCAGCCAGCAGAGCTAGCAGCAAACCCCTGGCATTGAGAAGTCAACACAACAACAGCTCTGGTTTATATGTTTGAATATAGGAAGAAAATAGCCTCCAGTTATTTTTGCAAATGGAGAAAGCTACTTTGTGCAGCACCCCCAGCCCGCCGCATGCATGTGAGGAAGTGAACCTGTCCTTGCAGATCTTCCTGCACTGACAAATGGTCATTAGAGCTACATCTTGGTAATTGTTCGGAATGCTTCAAAACATAGGAGCACTTAAGCCTTACCTATAGACATGGAGGAATTTATGATTAATTGCAATTTTGGCAAGCAGTTTCACTGAGTTCTCCAGTTCTCAGTGAAAGGAGTAGCTAATGTTGTAATCCTTACCCTGACAGCAAAAACTGTTCATAAAATGTACACTTAACTAAAGCTACAAAGATGCTATTTAGATCCATCTGTCTGTGAACAGATCAGGGCCTGGTCTCCCAAAAGCATCTTAAAAACTCTTAAATGTAAAGTCCCCTGTTTAGGGGACCTGCGTGGTTCTGGTACCGGTTCCAACCAAAATATTTGGTTATAAATTGATCTGTGGACACCGTAGATCAACATGGCTTGCATTGAGCGATAGCCCTGGGCCCAGATTCACAAAACACTTCTTACACAAAAACCTAAGAAGCTTTTTGAGAAAAAAACAAGAAGTTTATAAGATAGTTCATAAGTGCAATTCCTCAACAATATCTTAAGATTTTATGTTTTTTGACAATCTTCTCAAATATCTTCTTATGAATTGTCTTAAGATGTTTGTTGCTAGGCAACCAATTTAGTTAACTATATAGCTAGCAATGACAATATGTTATAAAACATATTATTGGGTTTAAAATAATCAATACTGAAACTTTCAGATGAAGTTTGGGAGTGAATTAAACATGTTCAATTGCTTTCATGAGTTTATTCTCTCACTGCCCAGAGTTTAGGACAAGGGTTTAGCTATCTTGGAATTAAGAACAAATCCAATAACTTTATTTTCAAGAATCAAATTTCTTCTTAACTTTTTGCATAAGGAGATAGCGCAAGAACATTTCCAATAACCTTTTTGAGGAATAGCAACTTTGCTCAACTTTCTTCATAAATATTTAGTTAAGGAAAAAATGGATACATTTCTTCTTAAGGTTTTGTGAATCTGGGCCCTGGTTCCTACGGACACAGTAGTATATTTTGTCTGCCTATGTAACGTAGGATGTGAAATCTGAAACCACTTGAAGCTGGGATGTCCCTCCTACCATTTCATTCACTCTTCTGACTGTCCATCAACTCCTGGCTGAACCCTACGTCACAGCCACTGAAAAACCACATGCCTGCAATCCTTATATCATAGCGCAGCAGGAGAGAATGGTTTCGTCACTACAACACATTCAGAGATCGATAGCCATTAATCTTAAATAATTAATAGATTTTAACAAAAAAACACTTTCTGTTTGTCATAGCTGGACAATATATGAGATGAAAGGTGAGTTCCTAACAAGTTCAGGAAGCCAAGCTTGAGCTCGGTGTGACGTTCACAGCAGTGGGGGCAGATGTTTTGATCAAGAGAGACCTTTAGAAAATATATGCACATTTTCTCTAACACTAAACATACAAATATGTATTTTACAGTTATTAGGAAGGTGAAATCTTATAGTTAGTAATATTATAATTTCATTATACTATAGAAAGCATATGTCATTTCGAGCCGTATTCATACAGTTTTGTTGAAAACAAAATACATAATGTAAAATATTTAATATTTAAATATTTATATCATATTTGTACTGTGCTTGAGCTTGTTTCCTCAAAATGTACTACACCTCAGCAATTTATAACTATTTTGCCCAGAAAAAATGTTTATTTTCTTTTTAATTTTTAATTTCAATTTCGGAATATCCAATTGGTAGTTACAGTCTTGTCCCATCGCTGCAACTCCCGTACGGAGAGGCGAAGGTCGAGAGCCATGCGTCCTCCCAAACACAACCACACCAAGACACACTGATTCTTGACACAATGCTCGCTTAACCCGGAAGCCAGCCGCAACAATGTGTTGGAGGGAACACAGTACACCTGGTGACCGTGTCAGCGAGCATGCGCCCGGCCCGCCACAGGAGTCGCTAGAGCGTGATGGGACAAGGACATCCTAGCCGGCCAAACCCTCCCCTAACCTGGACCACGCTGGGACAATTGTGCGCCGCCTCATGGGTCTCCCGGTCGCGGCCGGCTGCGACACAGCCTGAGATCGAACCAGGATCTGTAGTAACGCAGCTAGCACTGCGATGCAGTGCCTTAGACCATTCGGGAGGCCAGAAAGGTGAGATTGTTTGGGGGGGGGGTGAGTATGCAGCATTACTAGTTATTGTTTATGGCCCTTTCATGATAAATAAGGACTTTTGTAGATTACATAAATTAAATGGTATTTTACATTTAGTTACATTTAACTGGTTTTATGGTTAAGTTTATCGTTAGAACCTTCGTAGTAGCATCGTTAAATATCCAAGCTGTTTCCTTAAACCATCATTAGTAAAGTTGCACTTGAAAACACTTGTTATTTACCGACTGCCTCAGACCACTCATAGAACAGCTAAGTGCATTGTTACAAATTTGCCAATGTCTTGGCAATTGAACAAGCGAAGAACAAAAATATGATTCAAATGAAAACTGAAATGACTGCATCAAAAAAAAATACAATAGGGCTATAGGCTATATAGGCCTATATATTTAAATCATATTGAAATCAATTTCATGTTCAGTCAATTGAGTTATATTTGTAGGCTACACTGTCTATATTCAGTATATTTAATAATGTGTAACAACATGTGCAATGGTGGTGTTTTGGGAAACGCTTGTTACATCTTCAGCCGTTGTAGGAAAGATGCATCGTTAAAACACTCGTACGCTTATGTTTCATCGCTATCGGGAAACCGAGCCCAGTCCAATAAGAGTGGTCACACAAATGTTCTAGATGTACTTCTGACAACGGTTGGATCAACATCTGACCAGAGGAGACCGACCATGCCGCAGGCTCTTTACCCTCTGCTGGCTCTCAGCAACAAAACAGGAACGTTCCAAACCACAGTTTACAGGAAGATGACGTGTGTAATCTAGCATTTTAGGAGGTATCATCTTAATATCCACATATTCTGTTAAAGCGCCTGCAGAATACTTAGCTTTGCCTCAAGAGATTACAGGCTTTGTCTGTAATGACTTAAATGACTACGGCATGAGATACTTTTTACTCTGAAGTTTGTCTTTAGAACTAAGCGCCGGTTCTTTGAGACAACATCTTTAAGTGAAAGTTATAATGGACATTTCTTGTGTCAGATTACTGGCGGTAAAGAACAGGAATGCTGTCAGCGCCAGCAGGATGCTAGTAACGGTCCTCTAATTGTTTTGAATATGAAAGACGTCCTCAAAAGATTCTTCAAACAACTGAGGGCATGCATTAGCTAGATAATAGAAGATAAAGCCAATAAAGAATACACTATATTGGATCTAAACGGTGGTTTGTTGACAAAACACTTCCTTGTTGGTACACACAGAATGGTCTCTATTAACCAAGCATAGAAAAGTGAAATGGGAGGAGACAATGTACAAACTGTAAGACAATAATTGCATAGTAGCAGGGCCTACATTAGTTGTATTACTCACTTCAAAGAGCACCGACAATGTTAGAGCTCAATGGTTATATGAGAAGCAATTTAGGAAATAATTTAGAATTTGCTATTTGATGCAAAAGAGGAGCAGTCAAGTGTAAATCTGTCTTGTTAACATACAACAGCTGGCCTTGTTCTCCACTGCACTTGGGATCCAAGTGAAGTTGAAGTGAGGCCATTGGCTGTGCACTCAAAGGTCAAGGGGTCACGTCTTAAGTGAGACACTGTTGAACCATTTGAAAGGCACTTAGATTATTATTTTCTATGTCAGGCAGGCAGTGAATGTGTAGAGTTATTGGAAAAATGATTATTCACCTTGTTGGAGTATTTTTCCAAAGTACTTGTTCTGACTGGTGCAATTCCAGCGGCGAAAACGAAACTGGTACTGGCACTCCCGCACACCCAGCTTGGCACCCTTGGCGACCTCGTTGACGATCTCTGGCTGGTTCTGGCACAGCTCGGCCTGCTTGCCCGCTAGTCGTTTGGTCTTCCGGCAGATACTATTGGGATCCATGACCAGAGGGCTCCCCACTGCCCTACAGGGAAGCATTCAACAGATAGACTATGACACCAAATCACACTACAGTGGCATAACATTATGATGTGTTCGTGTCTTACTCTTATTACACATAAGTATCACTAAAGCTATATGTATGTGTTCTTCTGTCAGGCAGTTTAATTACTTGACATCACAAAGTTGTGCAAAAAGACATTTCAGGTGTAGAGAGAAATAGTAAAGCTGCAGTGAATATAGGAATATAAAAAGGATTGAGAGAGCTGCATCTTAATTGCCGGATTTCTTACCTAGCGTTGACAGGCATGTGTTTACACTTAGGAAAAAATGTTAATTTCAATTCCTAACGGGAGTACGGGCCTCAGGTTCAACACTGTGAACTCTTGCCAGTACTTCCTGTGACAGTTGCTATGACATCATGTGAGATCCCCCTGTTCCCTCTATTCAAGAACTCTGATGTGATCCGTAAAGCTTGAGTCCGTTTTTATCATTATGTGGGAGTAGGAGTGTATGAGAATACCTCATTGCTTTTCACTCACCTTTGTCACAGCAAATCTTTCTCACTAATAACATTCATCTGCCTCGTGAGTTTGTTTTAAGAAGTCAAACAAGCGATCTTGCCAACCCCTAGCGTGGCAGTCTGATAAGAAGCATGAGACACAGGATAGTTGCTCTTAAAATGTAATGCATCCCTTCTCCAGTAAGTCAATTACATTATTAAGTTGACACCATTTATATATATATCAATATCTGAAATGTCACTGTATATCTGTGATTCAATCCAAATATCAATTATTTGTATAGTTAGATTTGTACAGTTAGACTTTTCTTTTGCCATAGCGTCATGGAAAACTAAAATTTAACTGCCAACATATTGTACACTTGTCCTTGAAAGACTGAAAAATACCATATCGGCTACACAGATTAAGCATAGAGAAATTCTTGAAAGCCTAATAATTCACGCTCTCCTAAAAGTGTGGAGTGAACAGCAGCTTAATGCCCACAATGTGAGTTATCTTCGCTGAAATGTGAGAACTTGACTCTGACAGTCCAGCATCACGACTTCTGGGATCCTGACATCCTTCAGCCAGTTATTGATGATGTATTGACAACGTCTCCATGGAGACAGATCACAGGAGAACACATCTCCAGCATGGTATGGTATTCCTACACAGACTCCAATGATTCCACACCCCTGTGTAATTAACATGTGCAGATACAGAACTTAGCAGACACACTACGTTTTTACAACCCCTGATTATCTGATGTGTCATGGCCTTCAAACCTGTGGGAATCTGTGTGCCAGGATCATAGCTTTGAAATTGTCTCAGTGAGCTGCTCACAAAAAAGGGACCAGGTTTTACAGCAGGAGGTGTAGACTCGTTAAAAAAAAGCAGACCATGTTTCAGACTTTCTTCTCCAAGTCCTGTGTCATTGTCAAAGTGAAAGGCAAACCCTCCTATCCCAATTTTAAAAAAGGAACACTTTTATATAACACGAGTAGACCGAAGCAGCTTGAGCACTGGTATGGACCAAGCACGGGGTCTGAGTATGGTTCCAGCAATATGTAGATGAGGACATTTCTCTGTCTTGACCACCATCTTTATAAAAGCACACAAAAAGAAATGACAAAATCAGACAGACAGACAGAAAGACAGACAGACAGACAGACAGACAGACAGACAGACAGACAGACAGACAGACAGACAGACAGACAGACAGACAGACAGACAGACAGACAGACAGACAGACAGACAGACAGACAGACAGACAAAAAAGTATAAAAATACATGAAGTCTGGAGTGCAAAAAGCTATAGCTATAGTTTGCATTGGGAAGATAAGCAGTCAATCTTCCATGTCCATGCACTGTGTCATTATTCCGCTCCTTTATCCGTCACAGTAAAGCTCCTGGACACGATAATGGTGAAACAGAGTCTAATTATAAGAGAAAGGAGGAAGTACTGCCATCTACTCAATCATTCGCCCTCTAAACAGTGCCTCGCATGAAATATCATAGAGATAACCAGACCAAAATAGAAAGGGAAACACTGATGAAGGACATGTATCCAAATGATCAGTCTCCATGTAGGCCGTCGTGATCTTTTGGCGATAAGCTGTTCTTCTAGCTTTGTGTGGACCTCAATTTACATTATGAATTGCATGGCCATAGATATGTGGCCTTTTTTCACTTGGCAAACAAGTACATTTTATCCACCTAATCCTCTAAGTCGGCTATGGTGGATATGAAATTAGTCACGACAAGGCTAGAACGCTAGCTGGAGTGGCTTGGGTTCAGGTCTGTGGTCCGTGTCTCCGAGCCATGGCACAATCTTCTCTAGAACTCAACACTAAATCAAATCCTGCACAACACTGATGCACCGCTGCTGTCTGTCACATGTTTGTCTTGCAATGAGTGAGGACAACATGAGATCTACACATGCACTGAAAAATCCCAATGTCTGGAAATCGGTGGAGGCCACATGCTCTGTGGTGAAACAGTGTACATAGTAGCCTCTGCCAAGCCCTATCTTTGAGTCTTTATCTGATCTTTCTGCCCTTGATTGGAAATCATGCGATTTTCCAGAAATATGTATAGCTTTGAAATGGGAGTGAGAACGATAAAGATCTGGTATAATGAAGTGCTTCTCTACAGGTGACGCAGAGCTGAAGCTTGGCCCAGGATCTATTCCAGGAGCGGATGAGTGGAAATGGCACGCGCTGTACGCACACCTGTGGGCCACACTCCTGGCTGCCTGCCAGACAATGACCCACACACACCCAGGAGAACCGGGAGGCTACTTGTCCTTAAACTTGCAAAGTCATTCCACATTCTCTGGTCTCATTTCTCTCTGCTCAAATGATTAGAGCCTAATCAAAGAAGCTCTGAAAGAAGAGGTTTATCTCAGAGACGTTTCATCTACCCCCACAAATGGCATCCTGTCTCTCTGGTCAGGCTGACAACCATTTGCTTTAAAAGACAAGGGGCAGAGAGACAGGAGTGAGATGGCATGCACAGCTCTCAACAGAAAGCATCTTTGTCCTGTCAAACTGCAGGACCTCCAGGTGTGCTCACCTGAGTGCTCCAATTTTGTCTTTGGGGAGAGAGGTTCACAGTTTAGCAGTACTAATAGCTAGCCTTGATTGAGAGGCAAACTTGAAAAGGTTTCATTTAGCTAAACATCCCTCTTCAGATGTGCTTGTCTCAAACTCATTTATTTTAGTTATTAAAAAAATCAGGCTGTGTCTTTTTAAGTCTCATACATCTCAGAGTACTGAACAAAGAATTGTTTTATGATGACATATCCACTGCCTCAAGGTCCACGGAAAAATGCCAACTCTGACCTCCCTAATATCTCTGTTTTTACTACAGGCAATTGCAGACCTCCACAAGCTGAAGCTGAATATTTTTTGGCTCGATGAGTCATAACATTAGGGACTTTCGTTTTTTATTGTAGATTTCATTGACTTACTTAACCACATTTTAGATATTAGTTTGTTATCAACAATAAAAATGCTGTTTTGAAAATACATGTTGTGGTTCGTTAAGACATTTTTAGAGATTGTCAGAGATTGTTTGATCAATCATTACAATTTATTTGAGTGAGTTTGCAGTATGAAGGTGGTGATAGATTAAGAAAACCCTAACTTTTAATTAGTATGTAATTGTAGACTAAGTATTACCAAATACTTCACAATGCAGTCAAGGTCATCAAAGGTGTTACCATGTTATTACACTTGTCAATAAAGTCTGTTCCAGAAGTACATATATTTTAGTGCAACCTGACATCATGCCAATCTTTAGCCAAATATCAAAAACATTGACGAAGGCAAAGCATAACCTTCATAACATCAGATGACAAAAAACACCGTATTCTAAGAAACCTTATTTCCATTAGCAACTCAATTTGACGCACATGTTAATTGTGTGTAATATGACTTACCACCATAACCCAATGATATTAACCGGACATAAGAGGATGAAAAACAGCGCTAGTTGAGTCCGAGATAATGGAATCGTCATGATGAGAGTATCCTTCAAAAAAACAAACGTTGAATTAAAAAGTGAGAGCCGCCAATCCCCAATTCAATTAAGGTGTTGTTTTCATGGGATGTCCCGCAGAGTTGTTAATCTGCAGGATTCAGCACCTCCACGAAATGCGTAAAAAGTCCTTTGAACCCCACTTTGGATGCACCACTAACGTTCGATTACTCGGTCAGGAGGGAAGAGACATCGTGATGAAATGCGTTAACCTCTTCGTAGTCGTCTCTCTGGCACACAGATTCAAAGCTCAAATACCAGAGGAAGAGGTGACAAGCACGTCCTAACTAAAACACCCAAATTCCAATAGCACAGCGATTTTAATCTGGCAGCAAGGATACTACAGCCCGGGGGTGATGGAATGTAGCCAGACCTTGGGCAGAAAAGTAAACCCAAGGACCTTGCAGATTCCGTGAGGACAATCAATGCTAACGTTTTAGTGCAAAAGTAATAAAATATATTGGCCTTGGTAACAACTGTTGAATTTGTGCGTTGCTCAGCATCGAAGTGGTCGGTAATGTTCGATTCACAGATAGGCGCAAAGCGCACAAATTTACAACGGTGTCTGCGCGCTACTGCACTTTTCAAGTGGGAATGTACTTTCCTTGGATTAGAAATGCGCTCATTTCCCACCTGGTATTATGTCGCTTCGGGCCAAGTGAAAACCTCCTTTGTCACTCAGAAAAATGGCATAATTAGTTGGAAGAACCTGACTGTGTGCAAAAATATATTTTAGATCAGAATGGGAGAGAAAGAGAAACATTTCCCCCTGCGTGTTGTTAGTAAAGAAATAAGAGCTCTCAGGAATGGATGAGCTCATCTCAGGTGTTAAATACCTTTGTCATATTTGCCAATATCTGTTGATAACGTGAACATGCATACTTCTGGGGAAACTATGTAGGCCCAAAGTTGTTTTTCTGAAATTAAGTAGACCAATAGAACAGTAAAGCCAACTTTCATTGCCACTGTTATAGCTGTGGAAAGGCAATAACATATTTATCAAAAACATTTATTGAGAGAGAGATAATATGTTTCTACTCATCCAGTCATCTATATTTGTATTTATTTATTCAGGACAAGTAGCTTAAGGTAATCTATGGGCTATGACCTCCGTATGTTTTCATTTGTTTCCATTATACTGGATGGAATAACCTTCTCTCAGTGCTTTTTCTTTGCTAAGCTCACATTCTATTTTTTTAATATTAGTCATCAATAAATTATTTACTATATTTTTCAAGACCAAATGACACTTTGTTCCCATGTGTTATACATGTCTTACATAGGATTACCATCTACGTATCTCCCTTTAGAGTTGCCAAGGGCATCCCACTTGAAATTCAAGATCTCTGTCTTCACGTAGCCCATCAAAGATTCACCCCTGCATTCCAATACAGTGATCCAATCAATCACAATATAAACACAAGCAAACAGGTCATTTCACTAGTCTCATTTACATTTTTCATTTCTTTCTCGATAGCCCTGAGCAGCCAAGAGGAAAGAAGAGGAGCCTTGTCTGCTATCTCATGTCCAGGTCTATTTGATTCATACCTTTTGTTTCCTCTCCAACTTCAAAGGTGAGATGTGGAAGAGTTTTGTCTAAAGCCACAGGTGTGTCACGGTAATGATAGTTCAATTTATCATTGGATAAAAAAGAAGTGATATCTGGCTTAGCCTCAATGTATCATCAGTGGGTCATCATTGGGTCATGTGACAAAGCAGACATTGAATCAAATACGCATCAAGTTTTTTTGTGTGTGACCTACAGTAAACTCAAGATCAGATGTAGGACACAATTCAAAGTAGACTAAACTGTTTATTTTTTGGTATCAAGTTTGAATTCTCTCTTTATTAACCACATGCAAAAAGTTCATGTCCCAGCATTGAGTGGAATACGTTCAATTTGACCTAATCCAATAAATAGGCCTATGTAAATCTATCATTACATTTTGGGAATTCCTGCAAGAAATGCCCTGCTATTTATATGACTTGCACTCGTAATCATATAAGAAAGTTATGAAAATTGCGTTATCACTCCTCGCCTATATTTAACTGAGACATAATTGCAAGCATGACTTCTCCACTTAGTAGTTCTCCCCCCCCCCTCCCCCCCACTCTCGCTCTCTGTATGGGTGAGTGTTTTTGTTAGGGAGGACTGATTCTTCATACTTGGCTTAAACTTTATGGACAATAAAGATCCCATTTCAAAGTACAGCAGGGTGTTGAGCCTGGGGTCTTGGCTGAGTGTTCATGGGAACAGCCCTAAGCAGAACTAGAGTATGTCTTTAGTTGACAGTGCTTCAACAATCCCTTGTACTGCTAGCATGTGCTTCATACTTCGCCCTTGCACCATGGCTCAGCATACTCACCTTTTCACACTGCCTTCATCCAACCATGGAATGGCTACCTACTGTCTGCCATGGGATTGCACCTCCTATCTCTGGTTACCAGAGCTTCATCTTTCTACCACACATTCATTAGCCCTTTGTTTCTCAAATCTTTCAATCCCCTTAATCTGGCAAAAAGTCAGTTAATACATTCCCCTAGAATTATCAAAATCACCAGAAATCCCATCACACATGATATTTTATATGCCAAATTAAATTAAGGCTAAATCAAAAACACATGACGGCTATGTGCCTTAACCTTTTTAAACAAACCACAGTCATTTCTGGAATCCCCTTGAGAAGCAAAGTTTGTGAAATTCCTTCACAACTGGTGACAGAATTTTATTAGAAAACATTGATACTGCCACATGATTTCACATATCTGTAAACACTAAGCCTGTTCGGAAAAATAAATGGAGTTATGTCATATGATATGAAGCCCTGACTACAGTAAATGAGGGAGACGGATGCAATATTTTCATCAGAATTGTGTAAATGTTTTGAGAAAAACAGTAAATTGCCCAGCGAGAGAGAAAAAAGTATTATCTTGTTTTCTCACAGAGTCGAGGCCCATTGGTGTTGACACCCACAAATCAATGTCACTTGTCTGCACTGTCACCTATGACCCTTTGCAGTGAGTCTAGACCGCATGCTTCCTCAACACAAACCTAATTCCCATGCAGAATACGCATTCTGACTGTAAAAACGTGTTCAATTTTTTACTGATCATGAGATCACCCCCTCAGCAGAAATATTCCCCTCAGAATCGGGCCAGCCTGTTGGAAACATAATTAATTCCAGCAGTTTTCACATCTTCCAAGTGCGTCACTTTTAATACTCCATAATAACATCACTGTTGAATTTTTGTTCATTAGATTAGGTTTGGCCCAATCGATTGTGTGAAAGTGAGACCCACTATCTCTCAGGTAGTGTCTATCTGATAGTGTATCTATCACTTATACGCACAGCTGCTTTTTTATCACCAAAATCTGTCCTTTTGGGCAGGGTCATTTTACACAAAGCCATGGAACTACAGATGTGTTCTTATCTTAGGCCTGTGTTTAAAAGACAAAGAGACAAAGAGAGATAAGTAGAGCTGCTTCTGAATTTTCTTCCACTGAGCATGTGTCTCCATGTTCTGCCTTGCAGCAACAGTATACACCCCCTGTGTCTTATAAAGGAAATAGTATGTATGTACTACTAGTGTAGTACTAGTGTAGTATCACTCCTGAGAGAGAATGCTCTCTTAGAGAGCTTTTGTTGTGTTGCACATTTGCATGGAGATGATATCAGAAGATAACAGGCCAAACACTTATCACTGGAATGATAAATCCAGTTCATACACAGTGCTCACAATGAGATGTACAGTAGCAAAGCATTGTCGGGCCACAGTGTGCAACCATTTGAGAAATATATTCTCTAGCATGTAGATAGATAGATAAATAGATAGATAGATAGATAGATAGATAGATAGATAGATAGATAGATAGATAGATAGATAGATAGATAGATAGATAGATAGATAGATAGATAGATAGATAGATAGATAGATAGATAGATAGATAGATAGATAGATAGATAGATAGATAGATACAATAAAGTACTATCTATCTATCTATCTATCTATCTATCTATCTATCTATCTATCTATCTATCTATCTATCTATCTATCTATCTATCTATCTATCTATCTATCTATCTATCTATCTATCTATCTATCTATCTATCTATCTATCTATCTATCTATCTATCATCAACATTGATGATAATAGTTTCTTTACTTTTTAAAAACGTTTCTTTTCATTACCTTCACTACATTATTATTTATTGTGATACCTCATGATGTTATGTACAGTAGGTACTCTACATAATCAAGCCTTGCTACTTTGGAAATATTTGTTTTATTCGTTTTGTCTGATTTGCAGGCTAAATATGAAGAAAAACTTAAGAAGAAATGTGTTACTGTATAAAAAACATTGATATGGTTTATTAGTATATAGCGCCACATGGTGGAAATATATGTAAAGGATGCTTCAGAGAGAATAGAGGAAAGAATTAATGACTAGCCTTAGCAACTCTGTAGTGAGCTTTGATGTCATAAATGTTTTACGAGATGGCACAACCTGGAAGAATGTTGTGCCATGAACTTATAAACATAGAGATCTTATTAAAACACTATATGATTATTTGCAGAATTACACTATTCTACATTAAGGGTAATGTGGATGCGCCCCTATGAACATCTCGCAGGTCTGAATCAGTCCCTGAAGAATGAAAACCAGTAGCCTAGTGCTGCGGCCGTCCAGAGTCATAATTGATGTGATCATCTTTGTGGGCAAGTGCGACTTTGGTAATCAGCAGTTGAGTCGAGAAGCCTCAGAGGTGAAGCGAGGCTCCACTCCCTTCAAACTATGTCCTCGCGAAAATATAGCGATAAAATTGGGATTTTTTGTATGGAGGTATATGAGAAAGAGTCGGATTTGGTTAACAAAAAAATGTGATTACCAATTTGCTAAGTGAGGCATATTTGATCGAATAGAAGTTCCGTAATATCTAGGTTGTTACGAATGTACTTATATAAGTGGAAGTACGTAGCATTTTGGCAACTTTTGAAAAAACGACCTTATATCTGAGTTGTGTCTGTTGTTCACGCACACACGCGCGCACACACACACACGTATCTGCTCTCTCATCGGCTAGAATGTTCCCACCTGATCTCACCTCCTTTTGCCCGTCTTTGCAACGACTCCCATTGTTAGGGCGGCAACAATACCGTCATTATATAGAGTATCTCTGGTAGCCTACTCAAAATATGTTTGTGCTCAGAATCCTACCCTAAACCGATACCCAAACCTTAACTCTAACCATAACTTTAAAGGTCCAGTGCAGTCAAAACATGATTTCCCTGTGTTTTATATATATTTACACACTATGTGGTTAGAATAATACTGTGACATTTGAAATGTGTGATAGTGCCCTTTGAGTTTAAGACTGCCTGAAATTTCAGCCTGTTTTGGTGGGACCAATAAGAAAGAGAGATCCAAAGCTGTCTGCCAATAACAGCTAGTTTTCTGTTTTCCCCTTCCCACTCAGAGCACTCCCAGACAGTCCTAGCAAAAATCTTGCTTGAGAAATTACTCTTTGTTTTTTTACCATTTTGATTGAAAACAATCACAGTAAGGCACTTAATTCAGGGTGGCGGGTGGCAGGTGGCCTGGAGGGTAGGTGCGTTGGGTCAGTAACTGAAAGGTTGCTGAGTCGAATCCCTGAGCCGACAAGGTAAAAATCTGTTGTTTTGCCCCTGAACAAGGAAGTTAGCCTACTGTTCCCCGGGTGCCAAAGACGTGGATGTCGATTAAGGCACCCCCCCCCCACACCTCTCTGATTCAGAGGGGTTGGGTTAAATGCAGAAGACACATTTCAGTTGAAAGCATTCAGTTGTACAACTGACTAGTATCCCCCCTTTCCCTTTTTAATTGTTACCCAGAAACAGGGGCACAACTTTGGTTTTAGAAGTGGGGGGACATTACTTTTTTGGGGGAGGGGGGGTTGCCTTGTTTTGTTTGGTATCACATTCCAATGATAAAACTGCAATTTCAGGATGAAGTTTTATCATTGGAATGTGATACCAAACAAAACAATTCCAACCCATCCCCAGTGAAAGTTGCCCCCCTCCCCAGAAATGTTGATATTGAGATAAAAACCCCTGCATTGGGGCTTTAACCATAACCCTTACCTAACCCTAACCTTAACCCGATAGCAAGGACCACTCAAAATAGGTTGACCATCTGGTGATTTGGTACACATCTGCCTTGTGAAAATGTGCTTGATTTAATTTGCATACCACATCACAGATGCATCTAGAAATGTTCATGACCAAGGCATGCATGCAAAGTAGCCAAGGCTACTACCTGTGCTATCAGCTGCTTCATCGAGGAAGCGAAGGGCAAAAAGGGAAAATATGTGTAAAATTATATGGTGCAATTGGTAGCATGTTGGATCTTGCCAAGAGGTGGACCATAAACAGCTATTGGGAGAGGGTGAAGCAGAGCATTTTGCACAACCCAAAACCCCTAATTTCCTCTATCGTAAAACCAATACACCAAGTGGTTAACAAGGTCCATGCATAGGCTTATAGTGTTACGAATTCCCTGCTGGTGACTTATCCACGTCTCACAGCCCCAAGCTGTACACTCCACTCCCCATCCCCCACAACCCAGAGCTTGAGAGTCTAGGGGTACCTTATAAACCAGCCTCAAACTTTCTCTGACCTGTGTACCTTGGCCCTTATTGGTGGTTGCTAATGGGTAGGTTATTAGGGGGCAGGACACCTGGCAGTTCTTCAGACTGTGCAGGCCACAGTCTCCTCACTTCTCCTCTCTCTGAGTGGACTTGTGTGTGTGCAGTAGTGAGAGTTTACTGTTGGTTGTAGTTGCTGATAGATGCTTCCATATTTAGTTTTATTATACAGACCTTTGCAATGAGTATTATTATTGCTCCAGTTGAGCTATTGCTGTTACTAGTCCATTCCATTCGGTCTTATTCTGGATCCATTATCTTATACTGTGTTACAGAACAACATATTTTCCACGTCCCTATCTGTTGTGCGTGTGTGTATTATGGCAATAAAGTGTATGTTATTTTTTTAAATGGGCCTATTACAATAATAGATGGGAAATAGTCCTATTTTGCAGTGTAACATCTACAAGTTTGTTTGGTAGTGTCAGAGCTAACTGAGTGTCCACTCTCACCATTTATGTGCCCTAGTTCACACAGCCTCTAGTAAGGTGTCAAGGTTTATAGGATAGTGACCTGGCATGAGGGGCTATGAACCCTACTGGCCTGACCTGGAGAATGTGTCATTTTTTTCTAATCTAGGTCATTTTTAAGGTAATATTTGCAAGAAAAAAGTGACAATCAGAGAGCATTATCCTCTAAAATTGCACATTTCTTCATAGTCCTCTATTTAACCTCTTATGGCCAGTTTCTCAGACACATATTAAGATAAAGAAATATATAATCATTATTCTGTTATTTAAAACCAGGCCAAGGTTTCCAAGAAGACAAAAACAATGTTCTTCTTTTAGGGCATGTTTGAACAGTAAATTCACAAAGTAACCGTGTATCATGAAATCATAGTAAGTAACCATGAATCATTAACATCCCAAAAAATGTTTTGTCTTAACCCGCAAATCTGGACTTTCTGTTTGACTGAATGTGACTCTAGGTTGCCCTCTAGGGTGGCAGTGCACCTCTGTAATAGGCTTTTCTTAGCTGAAGCAATGATTTAATTTAAAACGACTCCTTATTTTAACCAACATGTATGTAGGCCACAGTATTGTGATCTATTTAGCCATGGGCGAGGTCGATGGGTTTTATTTGACCAATTCTGTGATTCAGTAGGCTACAGAAAGAGTGCTGGAAAAGGGTATACTTATCCATTTCTGACGTTGGTTTTATTGGGGCGGAGCTAGAGACCACTGACACGTAAGAATCCTGCATTAATTCCAAAGAAGAAGCTACATAGACCTACATCTTTTTAGTCGAGAATGATGTCCTTTTTAAAGATAGCCAGCAGCTAATATTTTCTATTTGGATTTATGTATATCATTTCCCAAAGAGTCTCACATTAGGACAGCTGTATTCTGTAGAAAGGACCGACGTAGTATATAACGTTGAAAATGAGATTTGCAATGTTTATTTCTTTGCTGAGGCCGATCGGGCCTGTTATTATCGGCGTTTCTTTGGGATTTACCTTAAGTTTACTTAGTGTGAATTGGGTAGAGGAATCTTGTGTCCTCGACGGGAAAGCAAGTGAAGAAATGCGTTTGGCCCAAGATGGTAATTCAAAAGGAGCGAGGAGACCCAATTCGATATCGACGGTGGATGTGGACGCCGAGGAAGATTTTGAGCCAAGAATAGTGCCATATAAACCAATCCAACAAAGCCAAACAAAGAAACTTTTTCGGTAAGCATTCAAAAAGAATGGTTGTAACCCGAAAGATAAAATGTGTTATTATAAACATGCTTCAACAGTGTTGTAGCGTACTTAGATCTTATTTTTCCAGTTGACTTCTACTGTGTGACGCTATTGCCCACACAACTTTTTTCAGAATGGATATTATGTTGCCAGTTTTCCCAGGAAAACTCCTTACAATGTTGCCAATTGGCCTTCAGCAGGATATTATGAGCCTACGTTAATTTAGGCATGTGGTTGTTTTCACCTCTTTCTAAATCAGTTTTTTTGCCATTATTTTTTTAACTCATAGGCCTATCAGATGTCAAGCACACTTAAACAACATCAGATAGCAATTGATGAACAATATATAATTATATTGGAAATCAGTTCGTCTTGGAGTCTGATGTTAATGTGCCCACTAAAACAGGAACATCTGTGAAAGGCCAGCATTCCTGAAACTATATCACAAATGTTACATTCTTCACCTATCTGTGGCCTTCAGTCTCCAGCTACCAGAGTACAGTATTTTTGGCCATAACAAATTATTGACAAGTTATATTATTGATATAGTCTACCTATTGTATATGCAAGAATATTCAGTGAATTGCATTGAAAATGGTGCCATGTGCTTGCCTAACCTTGTGTAGCATGCACAGTCAAGTTTTGCATCATGGTGTTGTTGTGGTGTATTACTTTCGAACTAGAATTTAATTTCAGCAGTATCTGGGTAAATACTGTTGTCATTGGGAGTAAATTTAACTATACCATGTTATTACCACTTTATTCCATGATGTAACATGACTTACTTAGTCCATTGGGTCCCCAGTGTGACATAAGGCTGAAAAAATGGTCTGCCTTGTGCCCTGTCCCATGAGACCCATATTTTCTAGCTCAGCCTGTAACGTGAAGAACTACCAAAATGTTATTAGACAAAATGTGCTAGGATGTTTTCTCATCATTACCTTCACAGCAGTGTGTAACAGTATTTGATTTGATCTGGAAAAAAACCCAACAACTATGAAAACGGGTATTTATTTTGTTTTCATTAATTTCATGGGGTTAGAGAATTTTTCCCCTACACATTCCATGTGTCCTCATGGACAGCTAGCCAGTAAAAGAGATGTACAGGATAGATTCTGTGTATGTTCATTCAACTTGTCACACAGCTCCATTATATAAGATAGAGCTTTGAGCTGCTGGGCCGAGGTCCTTCTCTGGTGCTAACTCTTATATCTTGGACTCCAATGTCCAGGTTTCGAAGTCAGACAATCTTTAATCAGTTAACTGTAGGAAAACAATTACTGATGGGATTATACATTGTGTGAATGGTTGCAATTGTTCAAACGTTAAGCATAAGAACGTGCATGAAAGGGTAAAGCTTTCATATGGTGAATGAAGACTTTTAAACATAAATAATTGAAATGCTAAGATGCAATTTAAGTACCAGTATGTTTGCAGTACTGCGTATACATACAGTCCAGTGCCTTGCAAAAGTATTAAGACCCCTTGGATTTCTTCACATTTTATTGTTACTAAGTGGGATTAAAATTTATTTAGTTGTCATTTTGATCAATAGAAAATGAATAACTCAAATATAGTTGTTGCATAAGTATTCAGCCACTTTGTTTAGGCAAACCTAAATTAGTTCAGAAGTATAATTTGGCATAATAAGTTACATGGAATCTATGTGAAATAGTAAGGGTTGACATGGTTTTTTAATGACTAACTCTTCATCTGTCCCCCATACATACTACATCTGTATGGTCTCAGTGAAGTGTTGCATTTCAAGCACAGATTTAACTACCAAGACCAGAGAGCTTTTCAAAAGCCTCATTATGATTGGTAGATGGGTAACAATAACACATCAGACATTGAATATCTCTAAGCATGGTCAAATTAATACTTTTGCTGTGGATTATATATTAAACCACCCAGACACATCAAATATATTGTTGTCCTTGTGAACTGAGCTACAGAACAGGAATGAAACTGCTCAGGGATGTTACCATGAGGCCATTGGTGATTTTAGAACGGCTAAATGTCTGTGACTGTAGAAAACAACTGAGGATGAATCAACAACATTGCAGTGACTCCACAATAATTACCTAAATTACAGAGTAAAATATATAAAAAATATTCCTAAACTTGCATCTTGTATGCAACGAGGCAATAAAGTAATACTGCAAAAAAACACAGCAAAGGAATACACTTTTTGGCCTAAATGCAAAGCCTTATGCTTGAGGCAAATCTAATATATCACCGAGAAACTGCCTCTTTATTTTCAAACATGGTGGTGGCTGCATCATGGTATGGGTATGCTTGACATCTGCAAATACTGATGAGTTTTTCAGGATAGAAAGAAATGGGATTGAGCTAAATACAAGCAATATCCTAGAGGAAAACCTGCTTTAGTCTGCTTTACACCAGAAACTGGGAGAGGAATTTACCTTTCAGCAGGACCATAACCTACAACACAAGGGAAAATCTACACTGGAGTTGCTTTCCAAGAAGACCGTAAATGTTCCTGAGTTACAGATTTGACTTAAATCTGCTTGAAAATCTATGACAGTACTTGAAAATTACTATCTAGCCATGATCCCTAAAACCTTGACAGAGCTTGGAGAATTTTGAAAATAATAATGTGCAAATAGGTGTGCAAAGCTCTTATAGGCTTACCCAAGACTCACAGCTGTAATCGATGCCAAAGGTGTTTCTAACATGAATTGACTTAGTGAGCTGAATGCTTATGCAACGACTACTGTATATTTGTTATTTAATTTCTATGAATCTTTTAAATGTTCAAGTTTTTCTTCCACTTTGACATTAGAGTATTTTGTGTAAATTGTTGACAAACATGTGAAGAAATTGAAGGGTTCTGAGTACTTTTGCGAGGCAAAATATACAGTTGAAGTCGGAAGTTTACATACACCTTAGCCAAATACATTTCAACTCAGTTTTTCATAATTCCTGACATTTAATCCAAGTAAAAATTCCCTGTCTTAGGTCAGTTAGGATCACCACTTTTTTATAAGAATGTGACATGTCAGAATAATAGTAGAGAGAATGATTTATTGCAGCTTACATTTCTTTCATCACATTCCCAGTGGGTCAGAAGTTTACATACACTCAATTAGTATTTGGCAGCATTGCCTTTAAATTGTTTAACTTGGGTCAAACGTTTCGGGTAGCCTTCCACAAGCTTCCCACAATAAGTTGGGTGAATTTTGGCCCATTCCTCCTGACAGAACTAGTGTAACTGAGTCAGGTTTGTAGGCCTCCTTGCTCGCACACACTTTTTCAGTTCTGCCCACACATTTTCTATAGGATTGAGGTCAGGGCTTTGTGATGGCCACTCCAATACCTTGACTTTGTTGTCATTAAGCCATTTTGCCACAACTTTGGAAGTATGCTTGGGGTCAATGTCCATTTGGAAGACCCATTTGCGACCAAGCTCTAACTTCCTGACTGATGTCTTGAGATGTTGCTTCAATATATCCACATAATGTTCTTTCCTCATGATGCCATCTATTTTGTGAAGTGCACCAGTCCCTCCTGCAGCAAAGCACCCCCACAACATGATGCTGCCACCCCCGTCCTTCACGGTTGAGATGGTGTTCTTCGGCTTGCAAGTCTCCCCCTTTTCTTTCCAAACATAACAATGGTCATTATGGCCAAACAGTTCTATTTTTGTTTTATCAGACCAGAGGACATTTCTCCCAAAATTATGATCTTTGTCCCCATGTGCAGTTGCAAACCGTAGTCTGGCTTTTTTATGGCGGTTTTGGAGCAGTGGCTTCTTCCTTGCTGAGCGGCCTTTCAGATATAGGATTAGTTTTACTGTGGATATAGATACTTTTGTACCAGTTTCATCCAGCATCTTCACAAGGTCTTTTGCTGTTGTTTTGGGATTGATTTGCACTTTTCGCACCAAAGTACGTTCATCTCTAGGAGACAGAATGCGTCTCCTTCCTGAGCGGTATGACTGCTGCGTGGTCCCATGGTGTTTATACTTGCGTACCATTGTTTGTACAGATGAACGTGGTACCTTCAGACGTTTGTAAATTGCTCCCAAGGATGAACCAGAGATTTTGAGGTATTGGCTGATTTCTTTTGATTTTCCCATGATGTCTAGCAAAGAGGCACTAAGTTTGAAGGTAGGCCTTGAAATACATCCACAGGTACACCTGCAATTGACTCAAATTATGCCAATTAGCCTATCAGAAGCTTCTAAAGCCATGACATTATTTTCTGGAATTTTCCAAGCTGTTTAAAGGCACAGTCAACTTAGTGTATGTAAACTTCTGACCCACTGGAATTGTCATATAGTGAAATAATCTGTCTGTAAACAATTTTTGGAAGAATTACTTGTGTCATGCACAAAGTAGAGGTCCTAACCGACTTGCCAAAACTATAGTTTGTTAATGTGAAATGTGTGGAGTGGTTGAAAAATGAAGTTTAATGACTTCAACCTAAATTATATAAACATCCGACTTCAACTGTATGTACAAAACCTCTGCATAGTATGTTTTTGTTTTATAATTTAATGATATGTACCCATTGATTCTTGAAGAATATAACATAAATGCCTCATGAGCTTATTTCAACTGTCGTACCCCATCAGAACACAAAATATACACTTGTTTTACTCCAATATTTCTTAACAAAGTAAATATAAACAACCACTGTTAAAACTATTATTTTGATATCATGGATGATCAGTCCTTGCGTCCCCAACCCTCAGCTTCTTAGTGAAACTGGCGGGGAGGAAACTTTGTTAATGTTTAAATTAAGGATTGCTGCTTTAATGAGTGTGTATGCTTTCCAGGGCTAAGTACATCAGTACAGAACTGGGGATCCGGGAGCGTCTCTTTGTAGGGATCCTGACGTCCAAAAACACCATCAACACACTGGGAGTGGCCGTGAACCGCACGATCAGCCACCACCTGGACACTGTGGTCTTCTTCACCGGCATGCGCAACCGCAAACTGCCCCATGGCATGTTCGTGGTCACCCATGGGGACGAGAGGCTCATATGGAACATGTTCCAGACCATCAAGTACATCTTAGAGCACTATATCAATGAGTATGACTGGTTCTATCTGGCCCAGGACGACACATATACAGAGGCAGACAGGATCAAACAGCTGGTGGCTCACCTGAGCATGGACCGGGAGCTTTACATGGGCAGTCCTGAGGAGTTTATAGGTGGGGAGATGGAGGGGAGGTATTGCTACGGTGGGTTTGGATACCTCCTGTCCCGTACCCTGCTGCTCCGGTTCAAACCCTTCCTGGAGAACTGTAGGAATGACATCCTGAGTGCCAGGCCTGATGAATGGCTGGGCAGATGCATAATTGATTATGCCAACACCAACTGTGTGGATGAGCATGAGGTAGGCTATGTATTATTACTGTCTTGTACAGAAGAGTTCCATGAACATAGTTCTGTTCCATGGGTTTATGATCCCTTTGTCCAAGAGACTTTCCCAGACATGGATTAGGCCTAGTCCTAGAATAATTAGTATGTTTAAAGGAGATTCTCCATTCAGTGTTTTTTAGTCCATGACTAGGCTTAATCTGTGCCCGAGAAAGCATTCCCAGGTGTTTCTTAGTAAGTGATTGTTTATTGTGTCAACAAACCAGACCTGGGTTGAATGCATAATGCAAATTACTTGAGCTGCACTTGATTTAGTTTGTCCTGTACGATAGAACCAATGTATAGTCACAAAAGTGGACAATCAAGTATTAAACATGTGTATTTGGCCCAGGTCTGCTCTGAATTGGAACCACAAGTCAACTGGCATCTCTCCCAAAAAGATGAAACAGAGCCTGACTTCATGAAGCCTCATAAACTTTAAACTGCATGCCAACATAGCTCAGCTCATTATTCATCAGTGTAGTAGGCCGGTTCCTGCTCAGTAAAATCTTGACACACACACCATATGGTAAACATTGAAGACCGTATAATACAACATCATGTCCGAACACTTTATTTCCAAACTACATTTGTTGTGAAAAAGTAGTCTCCTTAAATGGTATACTAGTGACATCTGTAGAATAAGGCATCATAGTAGTGCTAAAACATAGTTCTAACACTCATCAGTGTTTTAGCACTGCATTCTCTGTAGAGACAGAAAGTTGTCTGTCTGTCTCTCGTCACACTGTGGCCCCTGAGGGTACTTGTCTTCTCTGCTGTGACCGAGAGCTTTGCTTCTCCTGTTCTGCACTGACAGTCAGGGCCCCAATGGATCCCTGTCACAGTCACACTGCTTGTCCAAGTGACAGTTTAAAGACTGTGCACCTTAGCTCCTAGTGTGGCCGCATGCACATTACACTTTAATTTGTTCCAACAATATTACCACTTATACACCATTCTACCGCAATACTATTTTAGATCATGTTCTTTTAACATAATGAGGTAGTTAATTCAAGACAGTTTGAGTTTGCCTACATTTTTTCTGTGGCATGTTACTTTCTATACCATCTTTACTTGGTCTTCCATTTTTTTTCTTCTGTGGTCTGGCATTTGAGCAGGAAACCATCTTGTTTAAGAGTCTGTATTGGAATAGAAACAGAGGACCTGTTTCACTGCTGCGTGGTCATCTTGCCCCAGGGCCAGCACAACTCTGGGAGGGAGAAAGTAGAAGTAGGGGGAAAGTCAGAAGAAAAAACATGGGCGAGTGTTACGTGGAAGTACAACTCACGTTCCACATAACTGCATTCGTAGCAGTTATCAGTTATGTGTCGCAGTTACAGTGATTATTTAGACTTTTTGCAATTAATTTTTCAGTCCGATGGTTGGTGACTTCTGCTCATGCGATTTTCATTATTTGTTATTTTAATAGCTTGATCAGATTGGACTATGGTCTTCTCTTTAGATTAAAGCTGCAATATCTACCTTTTCGGCCGACCCAACCAAATTCACATAGAAATGTGAGTTATAGATCTGTCATTATCATTGAAAACAAGTCTAAGGAGCGGTAGATCTGTTCTATGTGCGTTATTTCTATGCTTCCTGCGCAGTAGTCTAAGACACTGTATCTAGAGGCGTCACTACAGACAACCTGGTTCGAATCCAGACTGTATCACAACCGGCCGTGATTGGGAGTCCCATAGGGCGGCGCACAATAGGCCCAGCGTCGTCCGAGTTTGGCCGGTGTAGGCCGTCATTGTAAATAAGAATTTGTTTTAAACTGACTTGCGTAGTTAAATAAAGGTTAAATAAATTAAAATTTGCGGTTTTGCTTTTTTAACTTTCTGTTTTGTACACCAGTTGAAAAATAAAATGTTTTGTTTGTTTATGGGAGTCCTCACCTGGCAGCTTCATTAAATAGTTTCTCAAACTAGACACTAATGTACTTGTCTTCTTGCTCAGTTGTGCACCAAGGCCTCCCACTCCTCTTTCTATTCTGGTTAGAGACAGTTTGCGCTGTTCTGTGAAGGGAGTAGTACACAGCGTTGCACAAGATCTTCAGTTTCTTGGCAATTTCTTGCATGGATTAGCCTTCATTTCTCAGAACAAGATTAGACTGACGAGTTTCTGAAGAAAGTTCTTTGTTTCTGGCCATTTTGAGTCTGTAATCGAACCTACAAATGCTGATGCTCCAGATACCATCTATCGATCTACTCAACTAGTCTAAAGAAGGCCAGTTTTATTGCTTCTTTAATCAGCACAATAGTTTTTAGCTGTGCTAATATAATTGCAAAAGGGTTTTCTAATGATCAATTAGCCTTTTTAAAATTATAAACTTCGATTAGCTAACACAACATGCCATTGGAACACAGGAGTGATGGTTGCCGATAATGGGCCTCTGTACGCCTATGTAGATATTCCATAAAAAATCAGGTGGTCAGTCCAGTTCAAGTGTTCAGCAGTCTGATTGCTTGTCGTTAGAAACTGTTTCTGAACATGTTGGTATCAGACCTCATGCTCCAATATGTCTGCTGTCTGGTGTGTGGGGTCCTTGATGATGCTAAATGTACGTACATTTTTGTTTTCAGGGGCTGCAGTACTACCATTACGAGATGGGCAAGAACTCAGATCCGAGTAAGGTGGAGAATGTACAGTTTAAGAATGCCTTGACTGTCCACCCAGTGACTGACCCTGAGCAGATGTACAGACTACACAAACACTTCACTGAAATCGAACTTCAGAGGACATACAATGAGATCGAGAAGCTGCAGGTAAACGATCTGATCCTGAGCACCACAAAACATCCTTTGTTCAGTGAACACCAACGTAGTCACAGTCTCCCTGTCTGTTTTCATTTAACATCAAGCGCTGAAGGCTTATTTATTTTAGTTGAGTATTTGTTTTGTGAATGACTACTCTCTTGGAGTTTTAAAGACATGCTCAGGAACTTTGCCAACTAGTAAGTATTTATTAAACCTCCTGCTTTGGGCTGGATGAGTTGATGTGTAGTTCATTCATGCATAATCTATGAGCAGAATTTCCTGCTTTGAATGTTTTCTAGAAGCCTTGCGGCACCATTTTTCCTATATTTTTCCCCACGTGGGCCAGCCCCATAGCAATTTGAGTTCAAGCCAATAGGATTCAGTCCATCGCCATTTGAGTGACAGCTAGCAAGATGTACACACAGCAGAGAGAAAGGGAGAGCGAGCAATGACGTTTTACTGAGACCAGTACAAAAGTACTGGAGAATCTCTTTAATTGTAGCAGTACAGTATCACTGTCAGCTTATGACTGTACATCTCCTCATGTGTCCACAGGCAGAGATAAAGAATGTGAGCAAAGTGGCTTTTGATGGCAACCGGAGCTCCCAGTGGCCCATTGGGATCAATCCTCCATTTGAGCCTAAATCTCGTTTTGAGGTCCTCCGATGGGACTACTTCACAGAGGAGCAGGTGTATTCATGCATTGACGGCTCCCCCAAGTGTGAACTGCGTGGCATTGATCGGTTGGACGTGGCTGACGTCATCGAGATAGCCATGGGGGAGCTGAACAAGAAGTACAAGCCTGTACTCCACCTGAAGAAGCAGCAGCTGATCAACGGCTACCGGCGCTTTGACCCCACTCGGGGCATGGAGTACACACTGGACCTGCAGCTGGAGGTAGTCAACCAGAAGGGCCACAGTCACTCCATCACCAAGAGGGTCCACCTGGTGCGTCCTCTGAGTCGCATCGAGATCATCCCCATGCCTTATGTCACAGAGGCCACAAGGGTTCATATCATCTTACCTCTGACCTTTCAGGATCGGGGCGCCGTCAACCATTTTCTAGAAGTGTTTGCCGCAAATTTGTTTGAGACCAGTGAAAACGCCATCTTGACTTTACTGTTTATCTACGACCCATTTGAGGCCCAGCAGGTCAACCAGAATGACATATTCGCCAGTGTTAAAGCCCAGATCAATGCCTACGAACGCAAGTATCCGGCAGTGAAGATCCTGTGGATAAGTGTCAAGACCGAAACCCCTTCTCAGATCAAATTCATGGACATCATCTCCAAGAAGCACCCAGTAGACACGCTGTTCTTCATCACGAACGTCAACACCAACGTCAACTCCGAGTTCCTCAACCGTTGCCGCATGAATTCCATCAACAACTGGCAGGTATTCTTCCCAATACACTTCCAGGACTACAACCCAGACATCGCCTTCCACAACCAGAAGCCCCCACCCACAGTAGACCTGGTGAAGGATGCCGGACACTTTGACCGCAGTTCTTTCGAGGAGGCGTGCTTCTACAACTCAGACTACATGGTGACGCGCACACGCATGGCCTCCGATATGCAGGAGAACGAGGAGATCCTGGAGACCTTGGATATCTACGACATGTTTGTTAAGTACTCCATCCTGCATGTGTTCAGGGCTGTGGAGCCGGCTCTGCACCAGAAGTACAGCTACCAGGCCTGTAACCCGCAGCTCAGTGAGGACATCTACCACAGGTGTGTGCAGAGCAACCTGGATGGCCTGGGATCCCGTTCCCAGCTCGCCATGCTGTTATTTGAACAAGAGCAAGGAAATAGCACCTGATCACAAGCCCCCTTAGAAACTTTACCTAGAATGTGTATGTGTGTGATTATGTGTATGCGTGCTTGTTTGCGTGAGTGTGTGTATGCGTGCTTGTTTGTGTTTTAAAACTAATGCAGTACTTTCCTAAGCGGAAACCTTTTTACTAAATGTTTACAATAAAATTGTGCTGTCCGTACAGAAAACGATGCTGGAACCAAATGTGTTTTAAACCTTCGGATTTGGTGGTCATGCTGGGACGCCTATCTCATAATTTTAATATGTTACAAAAGTTCTACATACCTTTTGATGTGACTCTTGAGGGTATGGCTTTAAACCTGCACAACTTTTGATACTTGGTCATTTGCAGTTTAGTAATCACTACTAAAGCACATCTCAATATGTGTGCCTTTCTAATGTCTGTCAGTCCTCTTGTATTTTATTTTCCGTTATCATGTCAAGCTAAAATAAGTAGAGATTTTTATATATATACATTTATCAATATTTGAGTCCCATTACATTCACATTACACTTATCACATTTAAATGAATGAGCGGGCATCTGAAATATAGATTCACTGTACTCGCATGTTAAACGGAAGGAAGCTTCATGGCACTGACATCAGATACAGAATGAGATTACTGTTGGGCTGAGAGGATTGGACGGTATGTGTCGGTACAGTACAGTAGGTCCCCATAGGTGAGGTCCCAAACAAGCCTGTAGATGTAGAGGCTCTTCAGGAGGTTGCAGCGTTACAGAAAAATAAAATAAAAAGGAGAAACCGATATGATTGTCTCTTATTTAGAATAGGGATTTATGTCATCTTTATCCATTACATTTCTATCTGCAACGTTTATAATGTTTTAACTGAATACACCCCTGGTCAGATCCGTTTGTCTGAAAATATTTTTGGAGAGTCCACGTTTGAGAGCTTTGCTTGACGTACTGATTGGTTTCATACAGCCGCTCCCAACACTGCAGACTTTGTTGGTTTTGGGTCGAATTCAGGCATTACAACACCTCTTGTTTTAAATAAGTTTATTGCACTAAAAGGACAAATAAATACTATTCCCACACCTATGCAGAGCGGAAGTTAATGTTTGAAACAGTTAATATGATCGGTTTAATGTGTCTCAGTTATTATAGGTATGGGCATTTTGTATTTTTTGAATGTTGGAGTACTAATTTTTTTCCCCAAGTACTCAAATTAAAATCAAAAAATTATATATATATATATATATATTTTTTTTTTTTTATATATGTTCATTTATCTAAATGCCAACAGATCGCAACAATGCCTAATTTAGCATAACCATTACACATAACAAATTCTAATTGCCCCAAATCAATTCAAACAATAAAAATACAAATGCCATTTAAGATTAAGTTATTGGAGCCGTAATATCAACTGGTTATATTATATCATGGAACACAATCTTCAAAAAGGCAGCAACCTCCGCAGTGGCGCTTGCTTGTAGAACCCTTTGGCTGGGCAATAGCTTAGCCATTTGTTAATTTAGCAGACAATACACTCTTATTTCCCGAGCCCTTATCTCAGTTAAAACACCCATTTCATAGTTAAAAAAAAAAACAAAAAAACATGCGGTAATATAGCAGAATAAAATGGAACAAAATATATTTTCTAATGAAAAAGTTGCCATGGCGAAGTGATGAGAATTGCGGGTGTGGAACAATTATTGTCAGTGATAATTTGAAACGGGGCTCAAGTTGGGGAGTCAAAATAACAAACTTCACTAACTAAAATCTGTATTTTCGATAGACGGGTTCGATGTAGTTTATTCTGCCTGTTCTTTTGGAATTTCACATTGAATTCTGCAGGGTGATGAATTACGGCCACATCTGTTTGGTGAGTAGGCATATATTTATTTATTCTGATAAATACGCTTTTTGTCATTATCAAACGAATGTTTTTGCATATGCTAAGTATGGAACCTGTCTATGTTTAGGGTGGTTATATGCTAAGCTAACCAATTCTAAACGGCACTAGCAGTTCGCAAAGTAGCTGAATTAAGCGGGAAATAGACGGGACACAAGTATTCAAAAACTGCAGCTCGTTGGTAGAATTTGTGATAACAATGTCGTCAGTTGGCAAGGAATGTAGCTTGTCTATCCCATCCGTTAGATTCGTATTTATAGCCATTTATTTCTGTAGGTCTACCCGGAGCTTGTCTGCGCACTCAGCATGCTTCTGTGGAGGGAGCGGTCGTAATTGAGTGATTGAGCGAGACATGGAGGGGAAAGGGAATATGGGGAGAAGGTTGTGATGCTTTGCTTGATTTCTTTTTTGTTGTGCCCCGCAAATGCACATGTACAAATATAACACGAGTCTAGGCAAACTAACGTAGTCTAAAGTCAACATTTCACTACAAAGCACATTTCACCAAATAGCTTTACAGCATTTGCAAAACAATGGGATCTCTGGTTAAAGGTTGAGCTTTGACGTCCGTTTGAGTACTCAATTAGCTACTCATGCCCATCCCTAGTCGGTTAACGTAACGTGTCTTCAGATTTCCTGTCTCTGTCTCATACTTAAAATAAACCATGAGCTCTGTTGGCGTTAGCGATACTACTGTGCAACGTATACGTTCTATTTTCTCCCGAGATTGCTAATAAATGTATACGTTGATGTAATGCCCATCGGTTATGAATGTTTGTTTCAACCTCCGTGTTGAGAAGAGACACACTCTAAAGTGATTTTCGTACCAGGTTAGGAGACTATTTTCGCTAACCCTAATCCTTCTCCTAACCTGATGTGTACGTTCTCCTAACCTGCTACGAAAAAGTAATCGAAGTGGCGTGAATAGTTGTTTATGCTGTCTGTTCCAGGTTTCAAAGTGCACCAAAAACTATACTAACCATTAGCCTTAGCGTTTCTACCGCCACAAAACCACACACTGGGTCTGTTCTTACGTGACCAACAACCTGCAAATCAGAGGCCATGATTGTGGTTTTGTTGTGGGTGGTAGCGAAGCAACCATTATTTGCATGCAATTAACATGAATATGCATGACCTTTTCTCCTGACAGTGGAAGAATTGTGCTTGAGCACTGCTTGGGGCTCCCAAGTGGCGCAGTGGTCTAAGGCAACGCATCTCAGTGCTAGAGGCGTCATTAGACACCCTGGTTCGATTCCAGGCTGTATCACATTGATTGGGAGTCCCATAGGGCGCACACAATTGGCACAGTGTTGTCTGAGTTTGGCCGGTGTAGGCCGTCATTGTAAATAATAATTTGTTCTTAACTGACTTGCCTAGTTAAATAAAGGTTACATTTAAAAAAAAATGAAATGGAGACATGCTTCACCCGCGCACCGTGCCGAAAGAGCGTTAGAGGCTGCCGAACTATAGTCAAAAGTCAGACGAGGCGCACTGCATGATTTCAGACCGCACTCTATCTGCACTCTTCCAAAGAGAAAGTGGTGTATTTTTTAGTTTGGTGCTGCGATAGAGTAGTGTTTGACCTAGGGCTAACTTTGTGACTGGACTAGTTCACAGTAGTTGCTGGTTTCGGTATGTTACACACTAAAATGTAATCTCTATATATTTAAAGTAGGTATTTGAAATCAGTTGAACAAGAATGTAGTTATTGAGGGCAATCATGATTGTGTTAAGAGTATGTTGTGTAGAAATTGGCAGTCAACAATGTTACGTGTTAGTTGAATTTTAAATTACATTTCTATTACATCAGAATATACCTGAAGATATACAGTACCAGTCAAAAGTTTGGACACACTTACACATTCATGGGTTTTTCTTTATTTTTTACTATTTTCTACATTGTAGAATAATAGTGACGACATCCAAAACTATGAAATAACACATATGGAATCCTGTAGTAACCAAAAAAGTGGAATAATTTTCCAACAGTTTTGAAGGAGTTCCCACATATGCTGAGCACTTGTTGGCTGCTTTTCCTTCCCTCTCCTTGATCAAATAGCCCTTACACAGACTGGAAGTGTGTTTTGGGTCATTGTCCTGTTGAAAAAACAAATGATAGTCCCACTAAGCGCAAACCAGATGGGATGGCGTATTGCTGCAGAATGCTGTGGTAGCCGTGCTGGTTAAGTGTGCCTTGAATTCTAAATAAATCACAGACAGTGTCACCAGCAAAGCACCATCACACCTCCTCCTCCATGCTTCACGGTGGGAACCACACATGCAGAGCGTTCACCTACTCTGCGTCTCACAAAGACACAGCGGTTGGAACCAAACATCTCATCAGACCAAAGGACAAATTTCCACCGGTCTAATGTCCATTGCTTGTGTTTCTTGGCCCAAGCAAGTCTCTTCTTCGTATTGGTGTCCTTTAGTAGTGGTTTCTTTGCAGCAATTTGACCATGAAGGCCTGATTCACTCACTCCTCTGAACAGTTGATGTTGAGACATGTCTGTTACTTGAACGTGAAGCATTTATCTGAGATGCAGTTAACTCTAATGAACTTATCCTCTGCAGCAGAAGTAACTCTGGGTCTTCCTTTCCTGTGGTGGTTCTCATGAGAACCAGTTTCATCATAGCGCTTGATGGTTATTGCGACTGCACTTGAAGAAACTTTCAAAGTTCTTGAAATGTTACATATTGACTGACCTTCATGTCTTAGTAATGATGGACTGTGGTTTCTCTTTGCTTATTTGAGCTTTTCTTGCCATAATATGGACTTGTTCTTTTACCAAATAGGACTATCTTCTGTATACCACCCCTACCTTGTCACAACACAACTGATTGGCTCAAACGCATTAAGAAGGAAAGAAATTCCACAAATTAACTTTTAACAAGGCACACCTGTTAATTGAAATGCGTTCCAGGGAACTACCTCATGAAGCTGGTTGAGAGAATGCCAAAAGTGTGCAAAGCTGCCATCAAGGCAAATGTTGGCTATTTTGATTTGTTTAACCCTATTTTGGTTACCACCTGATTACATATGTGTTATTTCATAGTTTTGATGTCCACTATTATTCTACAATGTAGAAAATAGTACAAATAAAGAAAAACCCTGGAATGAGTAGGTGTCCAAACTTTTTTGACTGGTACTGTACATCGTTTGAAATTACATTGACATTGACATTTCCCTGCAACATTTATTAAGTATTATATGTATTTAAATGGTAACCCCTTGTTGCCTTTAATATGTAATAGTTTGGCATCAAACAAATAGCTGTACACCCCAATTCCTCCCACTCAGTATTGTGCAACCAGAGGCCTTTTGAGTGGGTGCAGCACTTTTCTAGAAACCTGCGTTTGAAATGTGAGCTTAAGTAAAATATGTGCAATACTGTATAGATTATAACAAAAAAATTAAATGTCCATTCAAGAACAAGGATACATTTTTTTTGACGTGTTGCAAGTTGATTACCTGCTCTAAATGATATTTATTAAAAAAGTATACCAAGGAAATATCCTGTGTAACAACACTGAACGTGACATGACCTACATTAAGACTTAACTTGCATTACTGTTTTTTGTTGATTAATACACTAAGTTTAGAAGATTTGATATATAATGTATTATACTGACACAAAAACACTATGGACACTTTTAATCTATCATGAAATAACCAAATTCCCTTGTAAATCTTAATTTTAAATGTATATCCTGATTTTTCAAGTGGTTTTTGTAATTGCATCCAGAATGGTTAATGCATGTCTATTTCAACAGAAGCTATGTTAGATTACATTATGCAAATTCAGAATGCTGAAGCTCAAATAGATTTCCATTGTTTGCTTTGTATCTCTGTGTGTGTGTGTGTGTGTATATAATATTCGTCTTGTATTTGTTCTGTTATTAGCTTTGTTTACACAAATGGTAATAATATTGTGCGTGATGGTGTGATAGACATTTCCTACTTTGTATGTCTGAGTGTTCTATTTTTACCACCACTGTAAATCCAAGTATTGGATTCAGTCGGAATTCGATTAATAGTTTATTTACCAGTAATTTGAAGTGTCCAGTGTACTGTGGTATCTTTCTAATGGTAGTGTTAACCAAAGCCGTTACTCATCGAATTGAGAAACCGTGACAGGTTGGAAATTCAATCCATATCCCCCCCTTAAAGCAGCTGACCCAAGGCTATCCAGACCTATATGAAAAGGTCCTGTGTACAGTACAAACTGCCCCAATCTTAGGACATTCGTTAAGTGCAGAACAGTTCTTACCTACCAACAGACAACAAAATACTCATTGGTAAATCTTCTGTTACAAAGATTTTGCATGTCATATTAATCCAAATTAATCATTATGTAGGTACAACACAATGGTATACTGAAATCCTCAATGAACTGTGAATTATTGTAATTATGATTAAACAATATTTGAGTATAAAAATGTTGTCTTGGTTCCTTTTTAAAATGTGTAGTTGGTGATGAACTAGCGTGGAGAAATGGTGAGCGGAGCATTACATTGAGAGGCAGTGGAGCCAACAAAGCCAAGGTTGTCCTTTAGGTGTCAGCAAAAGAGCACATAATCATTCAGCTACTGCCAAATGTTGGCTGTTTATCAACATTGAGAAAAGTGTGTGTGCAACGACCAAATTGCTTCTGTTATATGTTTAAAACCGCACACTTTCAAAGTTTCAAAGCCAGTATGCTATATTATATTTGGTATATTCTGTATATATTATCTTTTTTTTCCTTTTAACTTTGTCTTGTATCAAATGTTTTTTTATTTTTTTAGTTTGTTTGGGAAGAAACTGAAAGGCTAAATTATATTTATAGCAGGTGTATTTCAAGGGCCCTATACATACTACCCCAGGCATGCTGTGAAACCACCTAACTATATAGCAGCTGGGAGCAAATTGTATGTCATTATTATGCACTTCATTTTACATACAGTCTTTGGACTTTCTCCTCCCACAAGGAGGGGTTAATCTGAAGAATTCAGACTCAAGGGTTGTGTCTCAAATGGTACCCTATTACCTATATAGTGCACTACTTTTGACCAGAGCCCTATGGGTAGTGCAATACATAGGGAATAGGTTGCCATTTGGGATGCACACTGAGTGAGCTGAATTACTAAACTTTTGCTATTCAACTTTCACATTAGTTACACCAACTTGTTATCGAAGACAGTGTTGTTTGTTCCTGTTGATGTTTTGAAGACAAACGGTTCACTCAATGTATGAGCAATGTATGTTGTCTTCTCCTTAACTCTGAAATTATTTTTGACAAAATTCACAGTGAGTATAAATAAAAAATACCTGACTGCTAAGCTCTTTAGACTCTTAAGAATCTGACCCTTTTTTTCAACTTTGTCCCCAAATCTACCCAAATCTAACTGCCTGTAGCTCAGGACCTGAAGCAAGGATATGCATATTCTTGATAACATTTGAAAGGAAACACTTTGAAGTTTGTGGAAATGTGAAATTAATGTAGGAGAATATAACACATTAGATCTGGTAAACGATAATACAAAGAAAAAAAACGTTTTTTTTTTGTTTCTTTGTAATATCTTTGAAATGCATGAGAAAGGACCTAATATTACTTAGGAGTCCATAAGCAATTTAGACTTTGGCCACTAGATGGCAGCAATATATGTGCAAAGTTATAGACTTATCCAATGAACCATTGCATAACTGTTCAAAATGTTATATCAAGTTTGCCCAAATCTCCCTATTGGTTTATTGATACATTTTCAAGTACAAAACTGTGTACTCTCCTCAAACATTGTATTATTTCACTCTAATAGCTGCTGTAAATTGGACAGTGCAGTTAGATTAACAAGAATTTAAGCTTTCTGCCCATATAAGATATATCTATGTCCTGGGAAATGTTCTTGTCACTTACAACTTCATGCTAATCACATTAGCGCACGTTAGCTCAAGCGTCCCGAGGGCGGGACATGATCCTCTACAGGTTAATTAAAGCTCAAGAACAAAGTGAAGAAAGTTAAAGGGAAAAAAAGTGAATTTACAATAGACCATATAGGAGGCATTTAATGTACCAATCTAAACTTTAATATTTGTACTTACCATAACATTTATAAAATGTGTTCTAACAGAAGAAACAGTTACAATAGCAGACGTCTGAACAAAATGTCTTCAGCATTCTCCTGTATATCTTATTGAATTTCCATTGGTGTCATACTGTTTGATAGAATTGCTCTGATCTGTTCTTCATCTTGAACTGTCGACAGTGTAACGGTGCATGCTGCATTGCCATCTCACTCTATGAACCCCTATTGCTGTCATGTGGAACATTCAGACCAAAA
Source organism: Thymallus thymallus (assembly GCA_023634145.1). NCBI lineage: Eukaryota > Metazoa > Chordata > Actinopteri > Salmoniformes > Salmonidae > Thymallus > Thymallus thymallus. Next base: position 25,149,327 of record CM042408.1, on the reverse strand, counting down.
TGAGAAATTCGCAATACACAAACTGTTATTACAGACAACTTGATTTTGATTGTTTGAAATATACAATATGTAAACAGTATTGCGGAACTGAATAAGCAGAGAAGAGAGAAATGAAGTAGAAGAACGAGCAGAGTTGCACATTTAGAAATGATAATGTACAGAATGTTGTCAAATTGGGCAATCAAGGAAGGTCCACTCCAGCTCCACAGCCACCATTTAGTTCTACAGTAATATGCACAGATGTCATTCGCAACTACTATTTGTAATATTACATACCAAATTAGTTCATTCTCAGACAGGACATACATGTATGCTATACACACAGAAAATCAGAGACCGACTGAAGCTTTCCTGTGTCTATACGTACAGTTGAAGTCAGAAGTTTACATAAACCTTAGCCAAATACATTTAAACTCAGTTTTTCCACAATTCCTGACATTTAATCCTAGAAAATATTCCCTCTCTTAGGTCAGTTAGGATCACCACTTTATTTTAAGAATGTGAAATGTCAGAATAATAGTAGTGATTTATTTCAGCTTTTATTTCTTTCATCACATTTCCAGTGGGTCAGAAGTTTACATACACTCAATTAGTATGTGTTAGCATTGCCTTTAAATTGTTTAACTTGGGTCAAATGTTTTGGGTAGCCTTCCACAAGCTTCCCATAATAAGTTGGGTTATTTTGGCCCATTCCTCCTGGCAAAACTGGTGTAACTGAGTCAGGTTTATAGGCCTCCTTGCTTGCACATGCTTTTTCAGTTCTGCCCACACATTTTCTATAGGATTGAGGTCAGGGCTTTGTGATGGCCACTCCAATACCTTGACTTTGTTGTCCTTAAGCCATTTTGCCACAACTTTGGAAGTATGCTTGAGGTCATTGTCCATTTGGAAGACCCATTTGCAGCCAAGCTTTAACTTCCTGACTGATGTCTTGAGATGTTGCTTCAATATATCCACATAATTTTCCTTCCTCATGATGCCATCTATTTTGTGAAGTGCACCAGTCCCTCATGCAACAAAGCACCCCAACAACATGATGCTGCCACCCCCGTGCTTCAAAATTCACCCAACTTATTGTGGGAAGCTTGTGGAAGGCTACCTGAAACGTTTGACCCAATTTAAACAATTGAGTGTATGTAAACATCTGACCCACTGGGAATGTGATGAAAGAAATAAAAGCTGAAATAAATAATTCTCTCTACTATTATTCTGGCATTTCACATTCTTAAAATAAAGTGGTGATCCTAACTGACCTAAGAGAGGGATTTTCAACTAGGATTTAATGTCAGGAATTATGAAAAACTGAGTTTAAATGTATTTGGCTAAGGTGAATGTAAACTTCTGACTTCAACTGTACATATACACGTATACATGACTTTAACAAGTGAAGTTAAGCTTTACATTGATCATTTGACCCCACATTCACCCTAGTACAGCATCTCCTCTGTATCTGACCTGTCATCTTCAGTGTTATTGATGACAGAGGAGAAACTTTGTATAGGATGCCATCAGAGACCATGATTGGGAACATTTTGAAAATGTCATAGTGACACATTAATATTTAAAAGCCATGTATGGCCCACGATTACTTGACATGGACAAAAGTAGTTTCTATTTACGCTGATGAATGGGTAATTTCATTGTGGACTTGTCTAACAAAGCACAGATCGGAGCACTCAACTACAGCAGGGTTACCGATATTAAAGGCCCAGTGTAGTCAAAAATGAGATTTTCCTGTGTTTTATATATATTTCCACACTGAGGTTGGAATAATACTGTGAATTTATGAAAATTATAATAATGCCCTTTTAGTGTAATGGCTGTTTTGAAAAGACCGCCTGAAATGTCAGCCTGTTTTGGTGGGATGGAGTTTTGGCCTGCCTGGTGACATCAATTAATTCATAGAACAATAAGAAAGAGTTCCAAACCTCTCTGCCAATAACAGCTAGTTTTCAGTTATTCCCTCCCTACTCAGACCACTCCCAGACGGTCCTTGCTAAATTCTTGCTTGAGAAATTGCTCTTTGCTAAGAATTAAAGTGGTCAAAAAGAATAACAGTAAGGTACTTAATTGTTACCCAAATGATTTGATATTGAGATAAAAACGACTGCATTGGACATTTTTAAGATCACAAGCAAAATAAAATAGTTATATTCAAACATCTTTATCTATTTAGGTGATCATATGCGTTGTAAAGTGAGGTATAAATGAATAACCCAGCAAAATACAAAATCGTATACCCACAGTCGGTTTTCAAATAGTAGTCGAAGTAATAGGTCTTTAATAGGTCTTTCACTGAGGCTGTTCTACTCGGGAGTTGAAAGAAGTTTTAGTTCTGGATCAACCTTTACTGTAACAAATTCACTATCTAAACCAAGAGATTATGCAGGAGACATAAAACAATTATTTTGAATGCAGCTTCCAACAGGGATTTCAGGAAAAAACGTTTCTGGCCCTTTCTTTAAATAGAGGCTCTCAGCTACTACAGACTGTTGAATGTGCTCATTTATGTTTATTATGACTCATCCATGTCAAGGAGATTCACAGCACAGCTTGTTGCTTGTTATTCATTGCCTCTTTGACTGCTGTCCTAATATGGACACCGTAATTGTTGTAAGAACTGTCAAAAAATGTGGACAACCATATCTATATGCATTTTGTTGCTTGGAGCAAAGCAATTACAATCATCATCTTTCTGACTGGTTTTGCTAATAAACAAAAAGACATCAGTGTGATTATTACAATCATAATAACGTCTTTATATTATTTAAATCATATTCTCTAAAATATATAAATAAATGACAAACATTTGTATTAGTGTTATATATTAAATTAATCAGTATCTATTTAAAACAGTGCTTTCTCTTTGTATTCAGGTTGAACCTATGTACATGTATAATGCTACTCTCTAAAACACCTTTACCATAAACCAGACATGTCTCAAAGTAGAGGAGAGATTGACTTCCTCACTGCTTACCTTTGTGAGAGGTATTGACGTGTTGAAACAAACAGCTCAGACACCCATACATACCCCACAATATATGCCACCAGGGGTCTCTTCACAATCCCGAAGTCCAGAACAGACTCTGGGAAAAGCACAGTACTAGCGACGTGACTACATGGAACTCTTCCACATCAAGTAACTCAAGCGAGCAGTAAAATCTGATAAAAAACGAAACATAAAACAACACCTCGTGACACAACGCGGACTGTGAAGAGACACACAAACACGCACACATAATCTAACACACGCACTCTACACACACACACACACACACACATTGTAATGTGGTATTGTGGATTTGATATTGTACATTTGTAATAAGAGTAATAATGTAATAATATATTGTATGATGCATTGTTTTATTTATGATTTAGGCTGTTGCGTTTTGTTGTGATGTAATTGTTTTAACCCTGCTTGGACCCCAAGAAGAGTAGCTGCTGCCTTGGCTAATGATAATCTTAATAAATACTAAATGGTGTATAGCTGGTATACAGTATGTTCCCTATGATTAAAGCGATGGTAGTATGGTTTTAACACGCTAAAAAATATCAAATGTTGATATCTCAATATAATGGTTAGATTGAATATGACCACTTGTCTTATACTCATCTTGTATACAATATAGAGGGGAAATTATAATATCTCATTAAATAATTACATATTTTACAATGATTCAAAACAGTGAACTGAGTGAGAAATGATTGAGAATAGTTTGCAGGAAACAAAATTAAGAGTGGTACAGAAATCAAGATACTGGAGTTAAGTGTAAATTCATCAAGATGGCTCAAGATGACATGCAGTCCTTGTCTTGTTCCCATGTGGTGACCATGTACCAAAATAACCAGTATAGAAATCACAGAGTGGCCAGCTTTCAATTGGAGCAGGATCGAAGGTGGGCGTCTCCAGCTGGACAGTAATGTGGGATCCAATCTGTGCCTACATACAAGTGGTCTGTTAGCAGCACAGGTTTGGTGTTCGACTTTGGCTGTAGCTTTTTCACTGGTGACAGCAAGAAAGATATAGAACTGAGGTCCCAGGGTCTGTTTTGATGCCCGATCCAGCCCAGAGAGGACACATCTTTTGTTGTCATCAGGATGGAAATATGGCCGCCGGCTCTAGCAGGCAAAGTCCTCAAACACTCCATGTGGCTGTCCTTGGTGTCCTTGGTGGTGGGGAAGATGGTGGTTCGGTAGAATCGTATTGGCGTAAGCTCCTTCAGGATGACTTCTGGTCATGGTCATATCACTGGACTCCTGGTGGCCACAAAGAGCACAACACAATAAAATATACAAAATGGGCCAGTTTCCCCAGACACAGATTAAGATTAGTCTTGGACCAAGGGCTCTATTCAATTTGTATCACCAAAGTATCGCGGAAGATCCGCGTATACATTTTAAGGTAATTTCCAATTGAGACTAAATATGTAGCGCTTACCGTGAATGCAGTCTCCGAGACCGCGCGAACATTGACTTTAATAGTCAATCGCGCTATAAGGTGAATCTTCAGCGCTACGGATTGAATAGAGCCCTAAGAAGCATGTTCATGGAGGCTTAATCTGTGTCCTGGAAACCGGCCCTAACTGACCTAAATTACAATGCCTTTAAATAAACCAAAATGATAATACCTTTGGTGTAATGGTAGATATTTCATGTAGATAATTTTTTTTACGTCTAGGGAAAATTGATGATTTTGGATGATTTTATATGAACTCGAGAAGGAAATGTGTTCCTCATGAGAGAGGGACCTGGGAATTGAAGTTGCCTCTGGGGGGGATGTAATCCTGTACAATGGGATAAAACAATATTTTTAACAAGAGACTAACCAGATCTCCTTGAGACATGCAGTGATATAGCTTGTAGTGATAAAGATTAGTCACATAGCTTGTAGTGATAAAGATTAATAGTGATATAGGTTGTAGTGATAAAGATTAGTGATATAGCTTGTAGTGATAAAGATTCATAGTGATATATAGTGATATAGCTTGTAGTGATAAAGATTTATAGTGATATATAGTGATATAGCTTGTTGTGATAAAGATTAGTCACATAGCTTGTAGTGATAAAGATTTATAGTGATATAGCTTGTAGTGATAAAGATTAGTGATATAACTTGTAGTGATATATAAAGATTAATAGTGATATAGCTTGTAGTGATAAAGGTTTATAGTGATATAGCTTGTAGTGATATTTAGATTTACAGCCGTTGTATCAAATGCGTTGTACATCACGGCCAGAGTGAACTGAACAACCCTGTTTTCAGGAGCTTCATTCCCCTTTGGGCTCACCCTGCATGCACATACTGTAGATGTGTAGGCCCACGACATGCCTGATGCAACATGCCTGCCCTCCACAAGCAACGCACTCACCTTATTGGCTTTCATATCTTGCAGATCCACTGTGGCAACAGTGGTCGTCTGCTGTTTCTTCTCATCATTCTGTGGCCTCAGCAGACGCTGCAGCCTGTGCTTGATCACCTGGATGAAGGGAGGGATGGATGGATGGATGGATGGATGGATGGATGGATGGATGGATGGATGGATGGATGGATGGATGGATGGATGGATGGAAGAGAGCAAGCAGAGTCAGGAGTTCACTCCATCAGCACATCTGACATGTCCCAGAGCTCAGCGAGCGGAGGATTTCCATATCATTAGCCTCGTATAACACGAGTGAAATCCTTCACACTCGTAATTGACACATTAGCAGTGATAGTAGTCCTTGCGTAACAGTTGGAAAGGTGAAAGTCCCACTGACACTGATTGAGGTTGCCATTTTAGAATGGTTTCCTTGGGTTTTATCGAGTAAGAACACCTGAAATGTGTGTAGGGTTGTAAAATTCTGGTAACTTTCCCAAAATGTCCAGGTATTCCAGAAATCCCGGTTGGAATCAGGTGGGAATAACAAGGAAATCCGTATTCGTCCAACCAGAATTTCTGGAAAACTAACAGAATTTTGCAACCCCAAATGTGTCATCTTTTGTGAGCTTCATGCACATACAGATATTAGACAATGTACCTCGTAAACATAATCCAATATTTCTAAGATTGTCAAAATACTGGCTCCAATGAACAAGCCCATCTGGCCTCCAATGTCACCTGAAAAGGAATAAATATCATAATAAGATTCCTCCTTCTGGTATGGTTCAAGGTGATGCCAATGATTACTCATATTTCAAAACCATTATATGATTACAAATTCCATGTATTACTAGAGCCAAAGAACCACTGTCAGGCAGTTTCCATATTAAGACTTACCACATGAAACACCAATTATTGAAAACTTTGAATAAAACAATGGCGAGAGAGGAAAGGGTCATGGCAGAAAAGAGAAACTCACCTAGTAAACCTGCAACATCGTACGCTTTCTTTTGTTCAATTGTTTCATAGTTAAGAGCCTCAAAGAAGATGTCCAACACCAGAAAGTTGTCTCTAGAGACGGAGAAAATTAGAACATTAAGAAAAGATAACTGCATATGTTTATTATATGTTGTTATAACCAATAGTGATGTGTTGTTATGAAAGATTATACACATTTCACTTTCCTTTTAACCTCAACCACAGCACTATAATATTAACAGGATAATACCTAAAAACATATACTGTATCATGTCATTTTTAAGGTCGTCATAAATTGTCATGATGGCACTTTCATGCCTTAAAGCTATTAAAAGTAATCAAGTTAACGATTGTCAGGTTATGGGGTCTTTAAGATTTTAACAGCATTGAGCAGTGAACATGAAAAGCATGGGCTGCATCTTAAATGGCAACCTAGTACCCTACTTCTGATCAGGGTCCATAGGTCTCTGGTCAAAAGTAGTGCGTATATATGAATAGGGTGCAATTTGAGACACACATGATGTGTAGTCAACCCCTGAGGGTGTCTCCATTTTCTAGCAGGTCATAGTAATAAACATTGTCACGTTAGCTCTACCTGATATATTCCTCAGACTTGTCGTATTTCCTGGACAGGTAGCGAGCGGAGCCCTTACTGGGGATCTTGACCATGGAGAGCTCCTTGCCGTAGCGGGTCAGGTTACATGGTGTCTCGCAGGGACAGGTGTCCCCAGTGCTTTTCTGGAGAAGGGCTGGAACACAGAGCAGATTGTTAAGCCTGGGTGTGCGACATAGCCTCGAACACAGAGCAGAGTGTTATAGCCTGGGTCTGGGGCATAGCCTCGAACACAGAGCAGTGTGTTAGCCTGGCTCTAGGACATAGCTTGGGTCAGTAGGCCAGTCTAAAACCAGGTGATCTTAAATGAGCTATAGACTCCAGTGATGATAGAACACCTGCCATGCACAAAGTGAGGCCCTTGTTCTCCTGCATGGGCTCCACAAATAGGATGCAGGTGTGTTTGGGTTCCATCTTTGCCTCCCCAATAACCACTGTTGATGTATTTCAGTTAGCAAGTTAAAGGGGAATTATTTTACTTTTTAACCTCATATTCCTTATCTCCAGTGTCTATGTACTGGAGATAATGAATATGAGATAAAAAAAAAAAAAAGGTGGGATTTCCCTTTAATATCATTTAATGTTTACTAGTTTCAAGTTTTTATTGTCACATGTAATAGTAATGTGAAATGACTTTCTTGCACGATCTTTCCCAACAATGCAGTAGTTCTATAAAAAAAAGTAGAACAAAAACACAGGAGAAATAGAAATGAGAAGAACACGAAAAACGTAACTAATCTATATACAGGGTCAGTGCCAATACCATATTTACAATGGGCAGGGATACTGGAGTGATACGATTAGATATGCATAGGGGTAAGGTGACTAGGCATATATATGATATATGATAAACAGAGTAGCAGCAGCGTGTATGATATTTGTATGCGAGTGTGTGTGTGTGTGTGTGTGTGTGTAGAGTCAGTATGAATGTGCGTGCATGGTGTGTGTGTGTGTGTGTGTGTGTGTGTGTGTAGAATGTACATAGAGTCTATCATTTTTCCAGGCCTTCCTTTCAACACTGCCTGATATAGAGGTCCTGGATGTCAGGGAGCTCGGCCCCAGTGATGTACTGCCTGTCCGCACCACCCCTTGTAGTGTCATTCGATCAAGAGGAAGGTGATGTTGCCATACCAAGAAGTCAAGATGCTCTCAATGGTGCAGCTGTAGAACCTTTTAAGGATTTGATGGCCCATGCCAAAACTTTTCAACCTACTGAGGGGGTTGAAAAGGCGCTGTGGTATGTGGAGTCCTTAGTGATTTGGACACAGAAGAACTTGAAGCGCTCGACCCAATGATACAATCTACACACAATACCCCATAATGACAAAGCAAAAACACGTTTTTAGAAATGTTAGCAAATTGAGAACCCCCCCCCCCCCCCCCCCCCTGGAATATTACATTTACATAAGTATTCAGACCTTTTACTCAGTACTTTGTTGAAGAACCTTTGGCAGCGATTACAGCCTCAAGTGTTCTTGGGTATGACGCTACAAGCTTGGCACGCCTGTATTTGGGGAGTTTCTCCTATTCTTCTGCAGATCCTCTCAAGATCTGTCAGGTTGATTGGGGAGTGTCGCAGCACAGCTATTTTCAGGTCTCTCCAGAGATGGGCCACACAAGGACATTCAGAGACTTGTCCCGAAGCCACTCCTGCGTTGTCTTGCTTAGGGTCGTTGTCCTGTTGGAAGGTGAACCTTTGCCCCATCTGAGGTCCTGAGCGTTCTGGAGCAGGTTTTCATCAAGGATCTCTCTTTACTTTCCTCTTTTCACCTTTGCCTCGATAATGACTAGTCTCCCAGTCCCTGCCGCTGAAAAACATCCCCACTGCATGATGCTGCCACCACCATATTTCACCGTAAGGATGGTAACAGGTTTCCTCCAGACGTTAAACTTGACATTCAGGCTCAAGAGTTCAATCTTGTTTTCATCAGAGCAGAGAATCTTGTTTCTCATGGTCTGAGAGTCATTTAGGTACCTTTTGGCAAACTCCAAGTGGGCTGTCTTGTGCCTTTTACTGAGGAGTGGCTACCGTCTGGCCATTCTACCATAAATGCCTGATTGGTGGAGTTCTGCAGAGATGGTTGTCCTTCTGGAAGGTTCTCCCATCTCCACAGAGGAACTCTGGAGCTCTGTCAGAGTGACCATCGGGTTCATGTTCCCCTCCCTGACCAAGATTGGTCCCCGATTGCTCAGTTTGGCTGGGCGGCCAGCTCTAGGAAGAGTCTTGGTGGTTACAAACTTCTTCCATTTAAGAATGATGGAGGCCATTGTGTTCTTGGGGACTTTCAATTTAAATTTTTTTGGTACCTTTCCCCAGATCTGTGCCTCGACACAATCCTGTCTCAGAGCTCTATGGACAATTACTCCGACCTCATGGCTTGGTTTTTGTACTTTTACCTGTGGGACCCTATATAGACAGGTGTGTGCCTTTCAAAAATCATGTCCAATCAATTGAATTTACCACAGATGATCTCCAATTAAGTTGTAGAAACATCTCAAGGATGATCAATGGATACAGGATGCACCTGAGCTCAATTTCGAGTCTCATAGCAAAGGGTCTGAATTCTTATGTAAATAAGGTATATCTGTTTTTTGTATTTTTTAACATTTGCGAAACATTCTAAAAACCTGTGTTTGCTTTGTCATTATGGGGTATTATTTGTACAGTAGATTGATGATACATTTTTTTTTTTACTGATACATTTTAGAATAAGGCTGTCAAGCCAAGAGGTCTGAATACTTTCCAAATGCACTGTACATCCATAAACAATTGCTCATTCACAGCGATAAAAGCAAATATATTCACAATCCGAAAAAAAAAAATCACATACTACATAAACAAAGACCACAATACATGGCTTACTCAATCATCCCTCTTTTCAAGACAAAATTCAATTCAGTTGGACAAAATGGCCAGTGTCTATGACCTGATAACCGTAATTCAAATTGTATAACTCTTATAATGAGGTTATTTGTATGCAGGGGCAACACATAATCTATTCTTGGACTGAGGCACACAAAAAAATCAACTATTTAATACAAATATATAAATAATGTTTTAAGTTATTACCTTTCACAATGGGTGAATTTATTCTGATTATTTGAGTAGAGAATATAACTGATATAAATATGAGCAATTCTTGTAAGATATATCTAGATTTAGCTCAACCACCCATTAAATGGGCTTGGATTCCTTTTGAAGAAGAAGATAATTAAATGTCTGGCTTATTAGGCTTGAAGATCATAATTGTACTAATATATCTCTCATCACATAATAAAGCGGTCTCTTTTATGACCATCATCTGCACAGAGATAACCCGAACCAGCCAGTGGAGAGTCGGCCGCACCATATGGAGTTGGTTTGGTGAAGGAATATCAATGTATTGTGAAAGCTCTGAGATGAAGTTGAGTAAGGTGTTGGGTAACATCGTTGTCACTCACAGCTTGCGCATTTCCTGCTCCTACAATTTACATATCAACATGGAGGCAATTTAATTTTGAAATCTCCAACCATACATTGAAACCCAATATTTCCTTATAAAGTAAATCAACATTCTGAGTTTTACTCTGTTATAATAGAAAATAAAAACATGTCTTACCAAGCGCCTTGTCAACACACTTGATGTTACTGGGAGTGCAGATATCGGCAGTTCCTGGGGCACAAAACATGAAACGAGTTTGATCAATCCAAAACAAAATGGTCACCGCCCGTATCTCTGCCAACATGGAAAACTCTCATTGAGAACAGAACACTAGCTTATCATTAATCTACGAACACAAGCAGACGTGGGAAGATGAGTTCCAGGGATAGGGTGTCCGCCTTTGATTGCATCGAGAAATGGAGCACCGGGGCCCCACCCCAAAGGCATATTTAGAAAGTCTAAAAACCAATCAACGATTTACCTTCTCACCGTGACAAACACAGCGCAGGGGGCACTAATGATAGGAATTCATCAGGAGCACAATTAATTGCGGGAAATATGTGTGGCAACACAGACAACAAAATGTTCTTTGAGTTAATGTTTTGAGAACAGTCTCCTTTTCAATTTGCATTAGGGAAGATTGATTTGGGGACATTAAAGTCGGGGGCACAGAGGAGCAGAGTCGTCATTATGATCAGAGTAGCAGGAATGCACAGGAAATCTTTCATTATATTCTCAATGGAGAGAGGTCAGGTGTGTCTGTACAGGGGCTTTTCATCAAGGCACTCCGTTGGGGAATGAAAAGACTCTAGCCATGCCTCTACATATATATTGATACAGTGTGTGAACATGAAATGGTTAACAGGGAAAAGTATCTAATACCAGTGACCCACTGGGCACACACTGGTTGAATCAACATTGTTTCCACGTAATTTAAATGAAATTACGTTGAACCAACGTGGAATAGACATTGGATTGAAGTCTGTGCCAAGTGGGGAGTGAGGTTTACCGTAGACTACTTACCGGGCATGTGCACCATCCTGCAGTTGCACTCCCGGAGAACCTCCCTGGTTTCGCAGCGCAGGCGGCAGGCACTGATGCTGTAGGTGTCGTATCCCGGGATCATCTGGTCGCTGGTGGAGCGGCAGTTCCCCCAGGGCTGGGGCAGGTAGGTCAGCTAAGCACAGAGTGATTGATTAGAGACGTGTCTGAGCCACAGTGAGGAGAAGTGAGTAAAGTACTGAGGGAGTGTATAATCTGCGAGAAAGCAGTGCCGGGGCCTACCCTTTGTTCTTGACATGAAACAAAGGTCTGGAATCCCGGGGAGACTCCAAAGCCCAGCTGGTGGATGTATGGAGGCTCATCCTGGCTGTGGATCTGCACGCGGATCCCTGCCTCTAACGACGTCTCATCTTCAGGGATAAAAGAGGCACGCGCAGGCAGTACAAAGACACATGTACAGAGTGGGTTCATTCAGCCTTTTAGCCATCAAACCTAGGGGAAGGCTAATTTTCACTAGGCCTATCTCAGTCATGAGAAAAATGAGACACTTACAATGATCACATCTACATACAGTATATGACTAACAGCGCTGTATACAGATTTATCCCTCCCAGTAAACACTTTACGAAAACATTATTCAGGATGGTGGTGCCATTGCAAAAATGTATCACTAGGGTCCCATACAAATATGATTCAGATGTATAACAACAGAAACAAATCCCGCAGCAACATGTAAGATTTATGGCTTACTTGTCTCTTTCCAGATGGGGAGATACTCGTCCTGTTGAATATCCAACATAATCTCCAGGCCATTTCCCATTCCACCTTGCTTGGTTTTCCTGGACGTCGACTTGTTCCCATTGAAAGTATAACATTTTCCATATCTGGTGTAGACCTACAGAAGAATATAATCATATCAGAAATGTCTGAATAACATGACAATATCCATCTCTACTATGACAGACATACTCGTAAAGTGTCGCAATGAAGTTGAAGATATGGACTGGAAAATAAATTAGATTGTCTACGTGGTCTACATTCTCTGTCTGTAATAAACCTAGGAGATGTGTTTTGAGGGGAGAGTGATATACCAACAGTCTTGATCTTTACCATACTTATGAAATCATCAAAAACAAAAAACATATAACTTATACCTATATACTTTACATACTTATGAATATGATAAAAAATGATCCATTCAGGATTCCACAAAAAGATCTTAAGTGTTCCTTTTAATCTACATTGATAAAATTAAGCATTTGAAACTGAGGTACAGTCATTCGAACGCTTGACAGCAGCCTTTTAGGGAAACGTAATTCCTTTGTTTATGGGCCTCATCACACCACAGTACAAGCCAAAGTGACATTGTCTATTGTTTTTACTTGACACATGAACCTTGTGGAGCATTAGAACAAAAAAATGAAAGATGTGAAAATCAGAAGACAAACAAGATGAGGTGATGAGACAGCAGGGTTGACAGTAAAATAACAATGGTGCCAAATCTAGTATGTTTCTGTAAAAACAAGCCTTAGAGTTGCATAATTCCAGTATCTTTATTAAAATCCCCTGGTTTTCCAGAAATCATAGATGGAAGATTCCTGGAACAATCCGGGAATCCTGGGAATTATCCGAATTTTGCAACCCTAAGCACAAGCCTTCTATTGAGTGGTGCGACGACAAACATGAGACAACACATGAGCACTCATTTACAGACCACATGGAGTGCTCTGATCTCTGATAGTTACTCACAAATCAAAGCCATGATTGAGCTATAAAACCTGTACACTGTCATCTGGCTCTGCAGCTGGCTGTTGCACACCATCCACAACAGTCATTAAGACCAGTTTTGTTGTCGTTTGAATCCCAGATTGCCCCTTTAAGCCCAAATCAAAGTTTATTGGTCGCGTACACAGATTTGCAGATGTTATCCCGGGTGCAACGAAATGCTTATACAGACAATTATTACCAAACTGGGATGTTTACTAAAACATAGTACACACCCACCATACTGTTCCTTTGACAGAAAAAAGGTAGATTTCCATCTACTGTATAATCGTTCAATAAATGGCTACACATACAGTGCCTTCAGAAAGTATTCAGACCACTTGACCTTTTCCACATTTTGTTAGGTTACAACCTTATTCTAAAATGTATTAAATCTACACACAATACCCCTTAATGACAAAGCAAAAACTGTTTTTTAGACATTTTTGCAATGTATTAAAGATAAAAAACAGAAATATGACATTTACATAAAAATTCAGACCCTTTACTCAGTACTTTGTTGAAGCACTTCGGCAGTGATTACAGCCTCGAATCTGTAAATTTGGCACACCTGTATTTAGGGAGTTTCTGCCAGTCTTCTCTGTATATCCTCTCAAACTCTGTCAGATTGGATGGGGAGTGTTGCTGCACGGCTATTTTCAGGTCTCTCCAGAGATGTTTGATCAGGTTCAAATCTGGGCTCTGGCTGGGCCACTCAAGGACAGTCAGAGACCTGTCTTGGCTGTGTGCTGTCTTGGCTGTATGCTTAGGGTCGTTGTCCTGTTGGAAGGTTAACCTTCGCCCCAATCTGAGGTCCTGAGCACTCTGGTGCAGGATTTCATCAAGGATCTCTCTGTACTTTGTTCCGTTCATCTTTCCCTCGAACCGGACTAGTCTCCCATCCCCACAGCATGATGCTGCCACCACCGTGCATCACCGTAGCGATGGTATTGGCCAAGTGATGAGCGGTGCCAGGTTTCCTCCAGACGTGATGCTTGGCATTCAGGCCAAAGAGTTCAATCTTGGCTTCATCAGACCAGAGAATCTTGTTTCTCATGGTCTGAGAGTCTTTAGGTGCCTTTTGGCAAACTCCAAGCAGTCTGTCATGTGCCTTGTACTGAGGAGTGTCTTCTGTCTGGCCACTCTACCATAAAGGCCTAATTAGTGGAGTGCTGCAGAGATGGTTGTCCTTCTGGAAGGTTCTCCCATCTCCACAGAGGAACTCTAGAGCTCTGTTAGACTGACCATCAGGTTCTGGGTCACCTCCCTGACCAAGGTCCTTCTCCCCTGAATGCTCAGTTTGGCCGGGGGGCCAGCTCTAGAAAGAGTCTTGGTGGTTCCAAACTTCTTCCATTTAAGAATGATGGAGACCACTGTGTTCTTGGGGATCTTCAATGCTGCAGAAATGTTTTTGTACACTTCCCCAGATCTGTGACTTGACACAATCCTGTCTCGGAGCTCTATGGACAATTACTTCGACCTTATGGCTTGGTTTTTGCTCTGACATGCACTGTCAACTGTGGGAACTTATATAGACAGGTGTGTGCCTTTCCAAATCATGTTTAATCAATTGAATTTACCACAGGTGGACTCCAATCAATTGTAGAAACATCTCAAGGATGATCAATGGAAACAAAATCACCTGAGCTCAATTTCGAGTCTCATAGCAAAGGGTCTGAATACTTATCTAAATAAGGTATTTTTGTTTTTAATACATTTGCGGAAAATTCAAAAAAAAAAAGTGCTTTGTCATTATGGGGTATTGTGTGTAGATTGCTGAAGAAATTGTTTTATTTAATCCATTTCAGAATAAGGCTGTAATGTAACAAAATGTGGGGTCTGAATATTTTTAGAAGGCACTGTATAGAATATGTAGCCTAGTATGTAGGAACAAAACAATGTTGTAAAATGATTCAAAGGCATGCAGTATAGTTGTGGCTAAACCAATAGAAGAGGACATTGGTGTACAAGCCACCCTCTTTGACTGACATGTGCTGTTAGTGAATATTGGTTTAATCTGTGGAAGGCTGGCATAGAGCAGCAGAGAAGGTAAGCTGCACCTATCATTGATTTAGCCTTCTTCATTGACATACTTAAGCCTCCACCGCTGCTCTCGGTCTGATCTTTCAGGTTACAGTGGTAGAGGGATTCAAGTTTAGAAATGAATACTCTCTTACAGAGTCCCGAGTTCTGCTTTAAATCTTTGGCTGTTGTGAGAATGCCGGGTGTTCACAAATGATGTCCCCAGAGAGCAGGGGAAGTTTTCCCATCATCTCAGCCTGGAAATGGTTGTTGGCAGAGCCTCCACTGATTCATTTCTCAGCTTTAGAGCCTCTCTCTTGTCTCTCCAAGAGTCTGTGTGATTGATGGAGCATTTTCCCCTTGTTACATCTTGCACCAAATTTAGCAAAGTAACAGCACTGACTTTGTCAATTCCAAGTAGGAACATAGTATCCTCAAATCACACTAAAAGAATCCTTCAAAGGCATCTGTAGCTATATACCTTTAAGGTAAATCATTTTGAGGACTAGTGTTCTTGGTGAACTTTTAATTAATGTAATAGATAGTAACACCTACAGAAGTTCTCGGATGACTCTGCAATTGCATCAGGGGTGGGCAGGAGGAGGAGTACAGGAGCACAATCAATTACTTTGTGGTGTGGTGTGAGCAGAACCACCTTCAGCTCAACATCAGCAAAACAAAGGAGATGGTGGTGGACTTTAGGAGAACCAAGGCCCAACCGACTGCAGTCCCTATACAGGGGATGGATGTGGAAATGGTTGGGTCATACAAGTTCCTGGGAGTCCATATGGATAACAGGCTGGAATGGGCTGGTAACACCGGGGCTTTGTACAAAAAGGGCCAGAGCCGACTCTACTTTCTGAAGAGGCTCAGGTCCTTCAACGTGTGCAGTAAACTACTGCATACATTTTACCAGTCTGTGGTGGCCAGTGTCATCTTTTTTGCAGTGGTGTGCTGGGGTGCCAACATAAAGGCCGGTGATGCTTCTCGAGTAAATAAGCTGATCAGGAAGGCTAGCTCTGTTCTGGGGATTAGCCTTGACACTCTAGAGGTGGCGGCAGAGAGATGGATCCTGGCCAAACTGCTGGCCCTCAGCATGCCATGGTTATGATGCAGAGGAGCACTTTCAGTCACAGACTGATCCCACCACGGTGTGCCAGAGAGCGCTACAGGAGGTCCTTCCTGCCGGCGGCTATTAGACTATTTAATGCCTCACCGGGGTGCCGTGCCGTCGGAAACATAGACCTGGAGCTGTTGGGGTGTTAGGACCTAGTTTTACAATAAGGCATCCATCCGTGAGTAACTCTGGTCTGTAATCACTCATTCACTCAGGACTTATTCATTCAGCACTCATTCATTCAGGACTGTATATACATATTCATGTACAGTTGTTATATATATTGTTATAATATTGAAAGTAATTCTTGGACTGAACTTACGTAGTCATTCACTCAGGACTGCATATTAGTATCCTGGCAGTTGTATCTTTTTTCATTTCTTTTAGTATATCGAGTGTGCATTTATCTGTAATTAAACCCTGCACTAAGGACTGTATTTTAAGGGAATTATTATTATTACCCTAAATTATATCGTACGCATGTTTAGCTATTTAATCTCTTCCTGTCATTTACCTGTACAGTTCATTTAACCATGCAAATATTCACTTACCTGTTCATTTAACCAGAATGTATATTAAGTAAACTATTATTACCCTCACTTATATCATACGCACATTTAGCTATTTAAGTATTTTTCTGCCATTGACCTGTATAGTATAGTTAACCATGCAAATATTCCTTATTTATCTATATCAACTTGCAATATTTTTATCATTTTTTTCACCTAACCCTCTGTAATAATGTATAGTGTACATATTCAGCCATTTACCCATACTATGCAATGCCTTTTTATAGCTTTTTGCACTCCAGACGTTTTGTATTTTTATACTTTTCATACTGTCGCACTATGTATCATGTATCGTGTATCTGTCTTTTGTGTATTTTCGTTCTGGCATTTTGCACCTGCCCTGTGTTTTTTCGTAGCTGCTTGACGAAGAAATTTCCCCTCTGGGATCAATAAAGTACCTACCTACCTACCTACCTACCTACCTACCTACCTACCTACCTACCTACCTACCTACCTACCTACCTACCTACCTACCTACCTACCTACCTACCTACCTACCTACCTACCTACCTACCTACCTATGATAAAACTTCTACGATGTTCTCTGTCAAGGTATTGGTTATACTGTATCTATTAACAGATAACCCTGTAAGCCAGAGGTCTAGTGACACAACTTTCCTAGGTGGCATAGGTCTGGATGGATATCGTACTTTGTCGTAGTAACAAACAGTCATCTAAGACTTAAAAAACATGTTGTTATATAAAATCTACATTAAATACATTAAATGATACAATAAGACAGATTTTGAATTAATTACAACTTTTCTTTAACATTGCTGAATAACAAAAGTGGTTGTATAATTGAACTGAGAACAATTGTACATGGGCCTTAAATAAAAAACATTCTAGAGAACAAAGGAGAGTTTAACAAAAATAATAATCTGAATGCACAGAAAGTCACTGTGGGCCATGAATTATTCATGTACAGTCAATGTTTTTTTTAACATATTTGGACAGATGGATATGTAATCTTCACTTCAACACTATTGACAGATAAAGGTTACACAATTTAACGATTAAAATCAGCAAAAATGCCTTTTCCTTATGGGGAAAAAGGTAGTAGTCCCCTACCTTTACCATCACACAAAATGGCAGAAATTAGAATTAGGTGTACCAAAACAAGTGCAAATGATTAGAAAACATTAGAGAGAAAGGAAGAAGCCTATGCTCTCAAAAACGGACTTCTGCCAGACAACACCTGGGTAAAGTCAGTTGTCTTGATATTCTTTTTTGAGAGCATAGGCTTCTTCTATCCTGACCTCCCATGTAGGCCAGGTTTGTGCAGTCTCTTTCTGACAGTGTACTCATGCAATCCAGCATTGATTGTGGCAAGAGAGGCCTGTAGATCTGTTGATGTTACCCTGGGGTTCTTAGAGACTTCTATGAGCATCTTTCGGTCAGCTTTGGCTGACTTTGGTGGGACGACCTGTCTGACAGTGGAATGATGTACTTCGAATTGCTTGGAAATGGAATGATGTACTTCGAATAGCTTGGAAATGGATTTGTAACCCCTCCCAGACTCATGGGCATCAATAATATTTCTTTTGAGGGCCTTGGTTAAGTCTTTAGATCTTTGAATGATATGTTACCACACACCCATATGGTTAAGACCAAACCAGACCAATACGTTTCTCTCTAATGTTTTCTAATCATTTGCACTTGTTTTGGTACACCTAATTCTAATTTTAGCCATTTTGTGTGATGGTAAAGGTAGGGGTGTACTAACTTTTTCCCCATAAGGACATTTTCAAAGTTTTGTTTTTGTGTGTAATTTGTTAAATTGGGTAACCTTTATCTGTGTTATCTAGTGTTGAAGTGAATATTACATATCCATCTGTCCAAATATGTAAAATAAAAGAGAACTTTCCAGGGGGTGTACTTACTTTTTCACAGGACTGTAAGTCACTCTGGACCTTGCCCTTTCATTAATGAGAGAAATTACACTTTCTGTCTCCTGCCAATGCTTTGAACTTTGGCACAAATGGTGTGAGAGCAACTCAATCAACTTAATTTGCAGTGATGCAACATCTACCCATCTGAATATCTGTGTTGCTTATTTTGACAACAAGAAGGGGTTCTGGATGAGAAGCAACTGTTCTCTCCCAACAATGAAGTCATCAAAGTGAGCTTTGAAGTTATCCATGGTTGGGAACATATTTGTCTCCCTGCATTTGCACCAGAAGATTGGGGAAGTGGACAAGTTCTCCCTGGAGATCATTCTTGAAAAGCTCCAATTTCTTCTGGAAAGCATGGACTTCTGTTATCATATCACACACTGTGTTGTCCCGTCCCTGCAGCTTAACATTAAGTTAATTAAGGTGTGATGTAATGTCTGTCATAAATGCAACTGTTTCCATCTTCTCCTCATCTTCCAAAAACCCAGAAAACTGAGTTGCCTTGTCACTCTTTTGCTCTGATAAGAAAGCTTTGATTTCCTCCCGAATGGCCCAAAGTGTTCCAAAACCCTGCGTTTGCTGAGCCATCTGACATGGTTGTGCAGTAGTAAGTCAGCCAAACTGGCATTGGCCTCTGTCAGAAAGCCTTGTAGCAGGCGGTGTTGTAGGGATGATGTTGCTCTCAAAACGTTGATCAGTTTCATTATCGTTGTCATGACCTCAGAATACTCTTTTCCCAGATTGGCACACAGAACAGATTGATGGATGATAGAGTGGTATGATGTCAGGTCAGGGTGGTCCTCTTTCAAACATGCAACCAGTCCCCTCCTCTTCCTATCATGGCTGGAGCTCTATCTGTGGTGATGGAGACCACAGACTTCAGAACTATCGCTCTTTTTGTCAGCATCCCTTTGATGGCCTCATGGATATCCTCTCCCCATGTGTGCGCTTCTAGATGTGTTAAGCCCAACAGCTCCTCACAGAATTCCTTCTTTGTTTCATTATAAAATCTGACAAACAGACTGTTACCTTCAAGCAGAGTGTCAGCAGAGTGTCAGCAACTTCACACATGCATTCTTTTACCATCTCAGCATCAGATTTTTTTTTGTTTGGGGGGGAATCCCAAAACCCAAGCTATCCTCAGTGAACACTCCATTGCACATCGTTGGGCTGGGAATTGACAAGGACTTTGGTGGATCTCTCATATTGGGATTTGATTAATCTCGTTTGTTCTCACCTCTGTGTTCAGGGGATACGTCTGATTGAAATGACTATGCTTGGTGTCATAATTGCGCTTAACATTGGCACTTTTCACAAGGGCTACAGACTCGCTTCATATCAGGCACATTGGTTTTGTACTAGTTGCAGGGAGAAGGAATACATACTTATTTTTTTTAACAAGCCATATTAACAAGGATATTGGTAACTAAGCTCCTGCTATCTGTGATATTAACAGTTGAACTGCTGTCAAATATTTCTGTTTCTTTCTGCCTGGTTGTCCCAAGGTTCCGCAGATATTTGCATTGATGTATTGGGTAAGACGCAGCCTCTTGTATTTGCATATAACCATGCGATTGGATTAGACGGGGCATTAGTATAGTTGAGCGTTGCTTCGAGAGAGAGAGAGAGAGAAAGATAGGTTGTGAGTTAGAGAGGCCACTGTGCACGGTTGATTTTTAAAAGCTGTCTAAACATAATTTATTTACTTTTATAAAACAAAATGCAGTGCTGTCCGCCAGTTGAGTTTGGCTGCTGTAAGCCAATCATATATAAGTAAGTGAACAGTTTTACACATGTGCAGCTCCTGCTGTGCTATGCATGATGTCACATGTCTATTTTCTTAATAAACAAGTGAACCCTATCTTGGTCATTGGTTAATTTGACATTCTCATCCTCTGCTGAGGGACATCTCTATAGGTTAGAAAGTCAAAAAGGATACACATTCATAGTCCAACACCCACATGAACAGCTGGATTGTTACATTCTTTCCACATTAAAATGCAACCCAAGTCCGTAGCAGTATCTTTGCTTTGGAAAGATGCCTAGCTACATCTCATTTGCATAAATCTATCCTGTTCTAGCACCCAACTTAATTGGGCTTAATGTCAGGCCATTAACAGTGTTTTGGCATTGTTCTATCCTTAAATGTATTCCTTTCTCCTTTGCCTCTCCATTTTAAATACATTAAGAGGCTCACCACTTGCTTTATGACAGTTCCCGGGCGCTTTCCCGGGCACTTTCCTTTTAAATAACTCCAGAGGACATCCATTTCCAAGCATGTGGCCGTGTGTCAGCGGCCGGGGCTCTTTGTGTATTGGTGAGGAGGAGGATTGAAACATGCTGCATGGCTGATTGGCAGTTGAGTCCCATTAAGGGTGGCTTTCGCAGGTTTAAGGGTGAGACAGAACGTTCCCTGGTTTAAATGGTTTCATTACAGACCTCTGGCAGAGTGCTAGGGATCACACATGGAATATTTACATGAAAGCTGCAAAACCTTTGGAGACATATCTTGTCTTTTGGTTGGTTGCTCTTGTGTTAAGTTGCAAGTAGAGCTCAACCGCCTGAATTGCACAAACAGTAGCCAGAGGAATAAAGGAACTAAGGGAGGCGGTTCTACCTCACTGCTCAAGGTGCAGTGCCTGCTAAACTGCAGTTTAGTCACTTAATTCTCAAATAATCCGGAATCAAACTACGCTATTAGAGTCTATCAGAGGCAACACGAAACATATGAGATTTGTCGTGGGTCAGCGCTTTTAAGATCTCAACATACTGGGGAGAAGGAAGCACTCTCATTGAGGGAACGGAGAAGGTGTCTCATATAGCACCCTATTCCCTATATAGTGCCCTACTTTTGAACAGGGCCCAGAGGGTGCCATTTGAGACACACAGAGACACTGGCTAAAACGGAGGAGACATTTAAATGTAACGTCTAAACAGTGTGTATAGGAATGTGAGGCACGCAAGGTTCTGCACCATTGGCTCCTGTCTCAGGGGTAAGCCACTCAACTCGGCATCTAGGGCACCACTTTGGCACACTATCAGACACATTACATTTATTGTATATCAGTTCCTAACTTCATTAAACAACTGTCTGGCAGCATCTCTTGGGTGGTGGCCTATCAACCACTTTAAAATAACAGTGGATTAGGACGTTATTATATCTTATTCAATTAATTGGAGATTTGTAGTAAATTTAATAGTTAAAGGACAGACGCCACAGCGGTGAGATAATCCTTTATCAAACTATCGAGTCTCTAATCACGGTTGTATGACTCAGTGCACTAAGAACCATATATATTTGCAAACATTCTTTTATATTTTATTTTAACAGTGTGGTAATCATTAATATCCTGGTAAATATTCAGTACATGTGGTGGTGGGTACATTTTTTATTTTTTTGAAACATCAATTGCTGTATTGATAAAAACATATATATATATTTATTTTGTTTCTTATCTCCCTCACTCAACCCCGAAAAATAGTAATGAAAGAAATGGGCACTATACTCTACTTATAATACACATATTG
The DNA here is from genome assembly GCA_023634145.1 of Thymallus thymallus. Lineage (NCBI taxonomy): Eukaryota > Metazoa > Chordata > Actinopteri > Salmoniformes > Salmonidae > Thymallus > Thymallus thymallus. Next base: position 25,127,057 of record CM042408.1, on the reverse strand, counting down.
TTATATGGTTATAAGGTCTACTTCAGGATTTTTGTAATATTAGGCCTTCCCAGTATCAGATGAACTTGTGGATACAATTGTTATGTCTCTCTGTCCAGTATGAACAAATTTAGAGATACACATAGACTTTCAGTCAGCTAACGCTAGTTAGCAACTGCACTAGCATTAGTTAGCAATTTCCTTCAAACTGCACGCAGAGACATAAAAATAGTATACACAACTTCATCAGAAACTAGCAGGCTGTATAGTTCTCCTTCCTCTCCTCATGTTGGATTATAACAGGCTAATGGAGCAGCACATGTGCACTTGACAAAGACTGTGTCCAAAATGGCACCATAAGGCTCTGATCAAAAGTAGTGTACTATGTAGGGAACAGGATGTCATTTACGACACAGACAACAGCTCAGACAGATGGGGGGAAATCTACCTTGACAGTGTTGACAGAGTGTGCCAACATCTAACAGCGTACACGGGCACACAAATGAGCCATTTGGAAATGTGATTAGATACCACTAATATAACGGAGATCTATTAATTTCTATCACCAGAGGCATACAATTCTCTAAGCAGTCTTTGCCGGTAATGGAAATGAGTCCTCCCTTGCTTGTAAAGCTTTGTTAAATGTCTTGGAGGACTGAAACAACCGATTGGGCACAGAAACGATGCCCCCCAGATCTCCTTTATACATCAAATGATTATATCTTCCCATTTTTAAAACACCCAAAGGATTCTATAAATCATTGGGAAACATTAGATACAGTATGTTCTTTATTTTTTATACTTGTAGTCATATCATTCGTTCAGATCTGTATTCAAATGACCTCATTTGTTTACTGGATTATGCATCATGTGTCTAAACTACACTAACCATTTGTGACAGTTGACTTATGTGCCTTTTCTTGCCCATGGCATTATAGTTACAATCTCTGGCTCTTTTTTCGACTTGGATGGTCAGGATCATAGCGTGGTTTAAAGGACTGGAACACATTACTAATACAGCACTGCTGAGTGCGTGTTACCGTAGGTCACAAGGGTCCTTACCAGATTATATCAATGTTTATCAAATATGTGCCAGGCTATTCCCTTTGGGTCAATTTGCTTTTTATTCTTGTCAGTGATTCTGTTTGGTAATATTCGATAAAGCTTGAAGGGGAGAGGAGAAATCGGCCCTGGGCATAGTGTGCAGAAAACAGTCCTGCCTGAGGCATTTGTCTAACTGTCGACTTTGTTTTCTCGCTGCCGTTTAGATGTTCTATTTTAATTAAGGCACGTCTGTCGTTAACATAGACCTTCATTTCCCCAGCTCTCAATCTTCCACCTCCCTCTAACGCCCTCTCCTCCAGACTTCCCACCTCCCTGGTGCAACCGCTAGAAAACTACTCTGCCGCTGTCAACGCCGTACGCGGGCTCCACTTTTGCCTGGCAAACGTTTTATTTGGTATTCTTCAGATGTGAGACACTGTCGCAGTTGTTTTTCTTTCTCTGGGAAGGAAGTCTGGGATAACAATATTTGTTAAGGACTGGCAATTTCGTATCGGAAGAACAGCAACTATTACATTACCACTACATAACTCACCAGTATACAGTATATAGTGTTTAGGGGTTTTGTACGTGTTTTTTTCCGTTCATGAGCCAATGGTCCTTTTAGAGTCTAGACCTAGACTGAACACATTAATTATACATTTAAGGATTATGGTAATTTGGGATAATTACCTCACCCAGCATTATTATAAAATACGTATAGATCACCATAGCCCATGTTGTGACATTCCAAAGGAGACATGCAACACTATATTTATTCACAAGGTGGTGCAATAAGCGCAACATATCAGGCTTACCCAAACCTCTTGTTTTGGTGGGCTTAACATGAACAAGGAAACAATATTTACCTTGTAATATTGATGATCCTGGGGACCAGCATGGTCCATGGTCTATGAATCATTGGACTGTACCTCTGAGCAGTATCTTTACTCAGGCCTATACACTTGTTATTAGAACGTGTGTAAGTTAGTGGAAGACACATTTTGCACTCTTGAATTACTTTCTTTGGTTAGCATGATGGTGGGGATCTAGTGCTAGCCAACACTGTGATCTTTGTGAACACCATAGAGTTAGATGGAGGGCGTACTTTCCACAAAGCCTGACCTAATCCCAAATGCACTCCTAGACCCTACACTTATGGAGATCTAAGAGGATTTGATTGGTGTTAGCAATATGGTGGAACTTCAACCTAGCCTATCAGAGGACAAGGTGGAGCTTTTACCATATTGATTGCACCGGTCAAATCCTCTCAGCTCTTCACAAGTCCATAGGGCGAAAAGTCTAGGGGTCCATTTGGGAATGGGTTCCTGTTTTAGCATGGCCAGCGCCATTGATAACTTTCAACATTTTGAAGTAGACAGCAGATGGGACTTCATCTGGGTTAGGCCATTATGCGAAAGAAGCAAAGGCATGCCCTCTATCCAACTTTATGGTCAACACATCAAAGAGTGGTGGAGGAGCTGTCCAATCCAGCCAGGTCCAGATCTATGGTGGGCTATTAGCAGCCAGGCTGGGTGCCATCCTCACAGATGTTTAGCATGTGGACTCTTGAGCTGCCAAATTGGAATATGAGACACAAGGATATTTTCCAAGAGGCCTGTGATGCTGCCTAAACATCAAGGGCAAGTCTGTGGTCAGTCAAAATTCTTTTTTTTTTATTGAACCTTTATTTAACTAGGCAAGCTAGTTAAGAACAAATTCTTATTTACAATGATGGCCTACCTACAGGGACAGCCATAGTAGTACAGCGCCCCTGGAGAAAATGAGGGTTAAGTGCCTTGCTCAAGGACACAGACAGGTTTTCAAATTGTCGGATCAGGGATTCGATCCAGCAACCTTTGGTTATTAGCCCAACGCTCTGACCACTAGGCTACCTGCTGCCCTAAATAACACCCCAAGGCGGCTAACATTCTTGTAAAAGGGATACTACTTCTTACTGGTCAAGTCTCAGAAAGCTCACCCCAATACTGTTTGGTTTTCTGTGCCAGACCTCTCTGAGAGGATTAGTAAGGTAAACGTGTGAACTCTGTATATTTTGTTGTAACGGCAACCCCATACTGGTATGAATGTTGCCACAGGTGTGTAGACTACCAAGGTCAGGTGAAGGACTCGCCTGGTATACACAGGTCTACAAATATTGGAAGGGCTCCTGCGTTTACAGCAACTGTCAATATGGATTTGATCTCGCTGGTGTTGAGCAATGATGACACACATTAGCTTTTATTTACAACCTCTCAGAGCTAGCGCTGAAGTTATTCTGCTCATGGGGGAAGATGAGTTGGAGGTCAAACTGATGCTGCTGCATGGGTCAAGTGAGTGGAAATTACTTCTGAGTGAAAAGGATCCACTGTGTTGTACCAACACCAGAGATGATGATCAATGATGATTATACAAACACATAAGCAGTGAACAATTCTTTATAAAAAAATGTATTCTCATTGTTGGATAGTTCCCTCAGGGTAAATGGGTGTGCAATTTTCTGTCAAATCCATTTTAAACTGGATATTAGGGTAGATAATTTACTGTGAGCAGTGGAGATGCTATAAAATCCCATACAGGGAATACAACAAAATAGCCTTGTCACAATGAGCATTCAAAACAAAAATGTTCATTAAGGGTGCCTATTGTCCGTACGGGAGTTGTAACGATTGGACAAGACTGTAACTACCAATTAGGGAAAAAAAAAAAAAATAAAGTTCCATGAAGTTCCTAGGAAATTAGAATAGTCCAAATCCCTGCAATTAATTTTCCTATAATAGACACCAAGGCGAGAAGGACATTGCTAACTAGCGCTAGCGCAATAGCTAACTAGCGTTAGCGCAATGATTGAAAGTCTATGAGTATCTGCTGCTACCTCTACCTTCCTTCGTACTGGACACAGAGACGTACAAATGGTATCCACAAGTTCATCTGACTCTGGGGAAGTAGATAAAGGGCCTCAATGCCAAAATCCCAAAGTATCCCTTTAAGAGGGTTCATGTCGCATTTCACTTTCTCTACCATAATCACATTGCTAGTCACCATAGGTTGAAAAGCCAAGTCAAAAATTTCAATTCTAACATAGGCCTACTGCATGACCAATTTGGGTCCTGTCAGCCACCTCAAATGTCCTTTATTTACAGTGGCATTTTTTCCAACATCATTTTAAAAGATGGAATGAATGAGCCTGAACACAGGCAAACTACTTATGTTGGCATTGATGTCTCTACAGCCTGTCACCTCTCACCTACTGTAAATAAAACATCTCCAGCTAATCAGGATTGGATCCAATGTGTCCAACTATCTGTGTGTGCATGGGGATAAAAAAAATCAATGTCAGTGGATTCCCATAATACCTCCATGTCTGTCAGCAAGGCTTCATACGGGGATGGAAAGTCTTCAGCTGAATTTACCCAAGGGGAATAACAGACATCTGATATTGATGTTTGAAGGGTGCCTGGTGTCAAGAAAGACCCTTATAAAAGCAATGCTAGACATATCCCTGAGATGTGTGCCAAATGTCATCACTCTGAGTCAAACAGAACAAGAGATTTAAACATGTGCCAGTTATAGCACCACCATGAGGTTAATATGAATGTTCTTGCGTATGTTGAGTCTTGACAGTGTTTGCAACAAGTGTACCAAATGTTGTTACAATATGAATATCCTTGACTGATTTATATGCATTTATGTACCCGACCACACCCATGTGAATGTTTATTGAACAATAGTGGCCATGTTGTTTTAGGTACTAGTCTGGAAAATATTGTGTTGAGAGACCTTTGTCCATAGATGCCATATATCAAGTTGTATGCATATCGGTCATTCGGGGCGTTTTAAGGGTTTTTCAAAAAATTCTAAATTGCGGAAAATCCATCATGGCGATACTTATTTCACCCGCTGTAGGAAACAATTTTCAAAACGGCTACAGTACATTCAACTGATTTGCTGCATTTCAAGGCATGTTTTTGAATGTTGCCTTATTTCCTCCATTAAATGAGAATAAGTGCTGTGTAATGGCTGATTAACAGGTGTCAGGTTAATAAAGTAATATTAATGGTTAACATAGGGTTAAGACAGACATTCATTATTTAGAGGTCAAAATGCATAATAAATCAATGAATCAACATAAGACAGACCACGTCGGCCATGTACAGTAGATCACTTGCTGGGTGTCAACGAACATGTAGAATCGTCAGGAAATGAAGATAAAATGAGGGCCAATGTTCTGTGGTTACAGGCGATATAGGACATACCCGCGGCGTACGGCTGATGTTTGTGTTGGTCCTTCTTGACCTTAAAATCAATCTTGAACGCAATCCTTCACAGCAAACATACTGTAGAGCTCAAGAAAATTATGATGAACCTGATTATACACTATGGAATTATTCCACACACACTTTCGTCCCACTACCATTCAAGTATTATCCTGAACATTTTCCCACTTTTTGTGATACATTTTTTTTACTACCCACAAGCTTATCCAAATGTTTAAACTTTGCATCAAAATGAAGAGGTACCTGTGAAATGTCCCAGGGCCCAAAAATATTAAATTAGCTGGCAATCCTTTATGATGCAAGATATCAAAGAGAAAGGACAATGTGCCCCAAAAATATATATTTGTCCGAACCTTTGTAGGCTTTGTTTTTTACTGTACCATATTTCTTCATCTTATCACATGAAGTTATTGCAACACACAAATCACTTATTGCGCAACCCATGGGGGTGACAAGTCCCCAAAGTGGTGACCCTAAAAGTCTGAACATGCTTTAGGAGTTCTAACAAAGAACATAAACAGATAAATATGGGAGCTTGACCCTTCCAAATTCCCAGTTTAATTAAAGACAAGTCCCCTGTTCAGTCATTTGAAGTCAGCTTTATTAGAAAATGTAAAAAGTCTCCTCCCCAGAGAGTCTCCGAGTCATAGGGAAACTGTGCACAATATGATTTTAATTTCCCAGCAGACCACAGCACGGTAACTATTTAACGACAGGAGGTGCGGCTCTACTGAACGAAACAAAAAGGTTGCGCTTTCTTTTCTTTGTCACCAAATGTGTCCTCCTCTTCATGAAATGTTTGACTGATTTAGCTGACATTCAATTGTCCTTTAATTATCATTCAACTCCAACCTGGGCCTCATTGCATTCATCACCTTACTCAGATATAGTACAGTGTGGGGTGGGGGTCGGCACTGTAAGCCTTTTACTGGAACATCAAATGGACAAACCTTATTATTAAGAAATTAATAATTTGCCATTCCTACTGAAATAATTGATTAATTGCTCTTCTTGCGGGACGAACATTTCTATTGAAGTGTAGCATTTAGGAAAAAGGCTGGAGGGTGGAGGCATAGAAGACCAGTAGTCTGCCAGTGGTACCAGGGATAGAGTTTACGGTACTCTTGCTGAGTATAGAGACATTAGCACTGGTGGCCCCGCAGGGTTCTGAGTTCTCCCATCTTATTCACACCTTTTACACAATTGAATGCACCAGCAGTAATCCTGATAACTATATTGTCAAATTCTCAGATGTTCCCGCCGTTCTTGGTCTGCTGTATAATGATGCTGATACTATTGTGTACAGGTCAGAGATCCTGAGGTTTGTCCAGTGGTGTGATGAACACCGTCTCATCCTTAATGTAAAGAAAACAGAAAAGATGATGTTTGACCCCAAATCTGTTGGCAGAAATGTGGCTGTGGTTGTCCACTATTCCAGCATAGCACAGGTTAGTCCAACAATGCCTCTATTTCCTATGTAGACTCAGGGTTTTTGAAGGACCAGAAAATAATGCTACTAACCTCAAATTGCCCGCCTGACACAAACTGCCATGAAGGTTATGGATGTGAGGCAGAAGTGCTCTTCGCCGGAGGAAGGGGAGGACCATCCTCCCGAGTGAATTTCAGATTTTATTTTAATAGTGAAACATTTAAAAAGTTATCCTTTTTAGATTAAACTATACTAAATATATTCAAGTCACTAAACAATTGATTAAAACACACCGTTTTGCAATGAAGGTCTATAGTAGGCTCAGCAGCACTCTGTAGGGTATCTGGAGGACAGCTAACTTATTTCCTCCTCTGGGTACATTGACTTCAAAACAAAACCTAGGAGGCTCATGGCTCTCACCGCCTTCCATAGGCTTACACATTAATTATGACAACTTCCACAGGACGTCCTCCAACCTATCAGAGCTCTTGCATTATGAACTGACATGTTGTCCACCCAATCAAGAGTTCAGAGAATTAATCTAGAACTGAAAGTATAAGCTACATCTAGCTAGCACTGCAATACATAAAATGTGGTGAGTAGTTGACTCAAAGAGAGAGAAAGACCATATTTGAACAGTTTTGAAAAATGTATTTCTTCCAAAATTAAGGAGAAGCCAGAGAGCGAGAGAGAGGGAGCTATATTTTGTAGTACTCTTTTTTTACTTTCACTTACTTAGCTAGCGTCGAATGCAGCTAGCTAGTTTAGCCTACTCAAACACCCTGCTCAAACAGAGAGGAATGCTATTTTAGCTAGCTGGCTATGGCTATCCAACACTGGAACTCTTCCAAGTCAGGGTAAGCTTTTAGTGTTATTAATTTATTGCCACTGTGGACCTACGGTGTAACTGCTAAACTGCTTGCTGCTGACTGTACACTGTACAGCATGATTGTAGCGGGTTTGCTAAAACGTTACTTCTAGTAGCTACACTACATGGCCAAAAGTATGTGGACACCCCTTCAAATTTGTGGATTTGGTTATTTCAGCCACACCCTTTGCTGGCAGGTGTATAAAATTGAGCACACAGCCATGCAATCTCCATAGACAAACATTGTTATTGTGAAGTGGAAAAGTCTAGGAGCAACAACGGCTCAGCCGTTGAATGCTGAAGTGCTTAGCATGTAAAAATGGTCTGTCCTCTGTTGCAACACTCGCTACCGAGTTACAAATTGCCTTTGGAAGCAACATCAGCACAATAACTGTTCATCGGGAGCTTCATATAATGGGTTTCCATGGCCGAGCAGCCGCACACAAGCCTCAGATCACCATGTGCAATGCCAAGCGTTGCCTTGAGTGGTGTAAAGCTTGCCGCCATTGCTCTGGAGCGGTGGAAACGCATTCTCTGGAGTGAAGAATCATGATTCACCATCTGGCAGTCCGACAGACAAATCTGGGTTTGGCGGATGCATAGTGCCAACTGTAAAGTTTGGTGGAGGATGAATAATGGCCTGGGGCTGTTTTTTAGGGTTCGGGCTAGGCCCCTTAGTTCCAGTGAAGGGAAATCTTAACACTACAGTATACAATGACATTCTAGACTATTCTTTGCTTCCATACAGAATAGTGCTTGTGGCAACAGTTTGGGGAAGGCCCTTTCCTGTTTCAGCATGACAATGCCCCCGTGCACAAAGATCGGTGTAGAAGAACTTGACTGGCCTGCACAGAGCCCTGACCACAACCCCATCGAACACCTTTGGGATGAATTGGAACGCAGACTGCAAGCCAGGCCTAATCGTCCTAGATCAGTGCCTGACCTCACAAATGCTCTTGTGAGTGAATGCAAGCAAGTACCCGCAGAAATGTTCCAACATCTAGTTATAGCAGCAAAGGGGGTAACAACTCCATATTAATGCCCATGATTTTTAAATTAGATGTTTGACGAGCAGGTGTCCACATACCTTTGGTCATGTGGTGTAGCTAAAATGTATCCAATAGAAACTCTTGTTTGCACCAACCTTTGCACCTACGTTGTAAAAGTTTAATTAATAGGCTAGGTTCTAGCAACCTCATGATGGGTACAGGGAAAATTTGAGTATCATGTAGTAGCTTAAACCTATCGATGTAACATTGAGCTGGGTGAATGGAATATGAATGACAGTCATCCAATATGCTGTAATAGAAATAAGGCCATGCTCATAAAAAAAATTATCATCCCTCATCATAAACGGCATTGACTGCCACTGCTCTCTGCAGACTATTTATCAGACAGAAAATTATTTCAGACCCCTCCCATGTACTCCCATGCTTATTATCAGCTCCTCCCCTCAGGCAGACGCTATAGGCTCCTTACATCTAAACTGAACAGGCAAAAGCACTCCTTAATTTCCATGTCCATCAAATACCTGAACAGCAATAAGTAAAAGATGAGCTGTGTTGGTATGCTACTGAACGAATGGAAGGGAAATGTGCAATATGCATTATGTATGTGGCTATATGAGAAGTGCACTATAGGTATGATGGGTAACGTGCAATCACTAGTGAAAGTCTAAACGCTTTGAGCAGTCTTCACATTTTGCTGCCTTAAAATTAAATCTACACAACCTACTCCACATTTTCCAAGTCAAAGAAAAACTATAGAACATTCATGAACATCAATTGATTGCATATTTCTTCCAGCCATTACTGCTTGGTGGAAGCACCTTTTGCAGCCATTACAGCTGTTAATCGTTTTGAATACGATTCTACCAGCGTTGCACAACTCTTAGGGCAATATATATCCATTGTTTTTGTCAAAATTGCTCAAGCTCAGTAAATTTGGTTGTGAATCATTGATGGGCAGCAATATTCAAACCTTGTCTCTTATTTTCAAGCAGATTTAAGTCAGGACAATAACTGGACTATTCTGGAACACTTACCACCTCTTGGAAAGGTATTCTGGTGTGTCTTTGGCATTAACATTGGTGTAATTGTCCTACTGAAAAATTTAACTCTATCCCAAGGGTTAGGTTTTTAGAAGACTGAAGCTGTTTTTTCTCAAATGTTTTACCTTTCACAATTACTTTGATCCTGGCAAAGTCCCCAGTCCCTGCCGGTGACAAGCATACCCATAACTTCACACTGCCAGCACAATAGTTTAAAATACAGAGGATCTACAACAATACATTCACTTCACATTACTGGCCTGTATGAGAAAGTGAAAATGTAGCCAGTGTTAAAATATCCACTCATTATTTCAATCATCCATCATGTTTGCAACAAGGCCGTTAAGTAATACTGCAAGACAACACAGCAAATAAATGTACTTTTTGGCCTAATCCAATACAACACATCGCAGAGTGATGCGAGGGGGACAAGGGGTCTGAGACCGAGTCAAGCACAGGAGCTTGGTGACACCTTAATTGGGGAGGACGGGCTAATGATAATGGTTGAATGAGTGGAATTATATCAAATACATCAAACTCATGGTTTCCATGCATTTGATATCATTCCATTCCATTCCATTCACTCCGTTCTAGACATTATTATGGGCCGTCCTCCCCTCAGCAGACTCCACTGGAGTCAAGACCGAGACCAGAAAAATGCGAGTCCAATTCAAGATCATGATTGTAATTTTGTCAAATCACCACCATAATAAGAGTTCAAAATGTCCAGTATTTCTGTGTTCATATTTAATAATAACTTATGGATTCTTTATACATTCAGAATAGTGAAAAAATGCATGCTGAGGGAAAAGTCTACAAATGATTACTAACTCAAACACAGTGGGAAACAATGGGCCTTCTACACCTTCAGAGAAGGTCTAAGGATTTATAAAATAATTATATTGTTATTTTCAATTATGTTCTGATTCAATCTGTTCAGTTTTTGTTGGAAAGGAAAGGGTTACCACTGAAGAGAAAAAAAGATCCAATCAGGATTTTTCTTTGCTGGTCTCTAGGAAGATAAATCTAGCTAGCCATTGGCTAGGCCATCAGAAGCTAGATAAAGGCATTCAAATGTATTAGAGTGACAGTGGAATAGTAATTTTCCCACGGTTTAGCTAGCTTTTGTTATCGGCTAGTTTGCAGCGGCTGCAAAGAGGATGGTGTTGCTAATTTGTTAGAGTCTCCCTTTTCAAGAATAACTTTCAACAATAAGTTATTAAGTTTCAAATGTTCATCATCTGGTGAGTGGAACTGTGTTTCTTATTGCAGCGCACTTGCTGTTGTTAGCCAACTTTTTGAAAATAACTTGTGTGGTACATTGTTGCATTTAAAGTGGAACTGACAGTATTTTATCAAAATGAAATCGTATTAAAATCTGTTCATTTACATCCCCAGGAAGAATATTACACTTAGATATGGTCATTTTCACGTTTTCATAAATTCTTAGAATGTTGGGAATTACGTATAGAGGCATTTGTGAAAATTCTATAGCAAAAAATATATATATATATTGTCCAGTCTACACAGACGGGTGCACTGTAGTCAATCAGAGCTATAGTAGGCCTTTATACAAACAAGCCATTTGTCACACGGGCCTAACATCATTCACTTTGAACTGGACTGCGCGACTATAGATTATTAGAACGCATTCGCAAAAAGCCACAAAATACACCTGATGGATTTCTGCAAATATGTAAACACCATGGAAGTCCTCTTACATTTGGGAACTTTCTAATCCTATTGATCAAACAACCATGAAAAGGTAGGCTCTCTCTCCCTCAGTTATGCACAACAAGATCAACAACTAGTGCTAGCCAGAGCAAGACTAGCTAAAATCTAAAGAAGAAACATTAGATAAACCCTCCCAAACGTTTTCAGCTAGTTGGCCATCAAAATTGCACTATTAAATAACTTTTTTTGCCTACGTTTACTGACACCGATCATATTCAGCGGGTGTTACGCATTCGTCAGTTCTGCACGCTGAATTTGCGAACGCAAGAGATATGCTAAAAAGATATGAGGGGAAAAAGTCAGTCACTCACCCACTCCTCCAATGGCTTGACATGACATCCTCCAAGCAGATATCTATCTATCATTAGGTTCCATGTTTTTAGCTACATAAATAGATACATTAGCCTATTAGCCACGTTATGACTGACTTGTTATCATTGACCTTGCTAGTTTGATTGTATTGACGTTCCCAGCCTTTGTTGGGTTTGTCTGTTTTTGTCCAGAATATTGAGTCATTTAAATTAAAATATTGCACCCCGAATAGAGACGGCAAACAATGTACCAGGCCAGCTGCGATTTACAACCTGATTGCAATATTTTTTGTTTTTTTTGTGGTAAATATGAATGATTTTTAGAGTGTAGGCTATCGGTGTGGCTCATGTGAATATATGTCACTTACTTTGTGCATGATTACATAATAGATTTTATTTTATCTATTTAACGAGGCAAGTCAGTTAAGAAAACATTCTTATTTAGAATGACGGCCTACCTATAGGGTCAGCCCTGTATACCTCCACTACACTACTTTGATACGAATCAGTAGGGATTAAGAAGTGAATACACGCCATTCCCACTGAAAAAAAGTGGGTATACGGTTTATACCTGCGTATGCCCTCCATTGTAGTAAAATTACCTGCCCTCCAGGACACCTACAGCACCCAATGTCACAGGAAGGCCAAAAAGATAATCAAGGACAACAACCACTGCCTGTTCACCCCGCTATCATCCAGAAGGCGAGGTCAGTACAGGTGCATCAAAGCTTGAACCGAGAGACTGAATCTCAAGGCCATCAGACTGTTAAATAGCCACCACTAGCACATTAGAGGCTGCTGCCCTATATACATAGACTTTAAATCACTGGCCACTTTAATAACGGAACACTAGCCACTTTAATCATTTGTAGATATTTTTCATTACTCATCTCATATGTATATACTGTATCCTATTCTATTATACTGTGTCTTTGCTGTTCTGTCATTGCTTGTCCAAATATTTAAATATTCTTAATTCCATTCCTTTACTTTAGATTAGATTAGTGTGTATTGTGTGTTTTGTTGTGATTTTGTTAGATATTATTGCACTGCTGTAAACACAAGCATTTCACTACACCACAATATCATCTGCTAAACATGTGCATGTGACCAATAAAATGTGATTTGATTTAATTTGATTTATTACACCACTGGCCCTTTGTGTTTTACAAAAAGTGCACTCTCCTACAGGAGTGTGCTGGTATTACGGTTGCTGTCCTTTCAGAATCACAAACCTGTCACACACTGAAGGCCTGTCACGTTCGGGTGTGTAGAGAGACCAAGGCGCGGCGTAGTGATAGTTCAACATTCTTTATTAAGTAATGAGACTATACTTGACTAGATGCGAACTATACAAAATAACAATGATGCAGATAAACCGAAAGGAAACACACTTACATCGACACGGGACAATAGACAACAATGAACCACGCCATGGGAATGGAACATACACATATAAGTAGGATCCCTAATTAGAGACAATGCAATGCAGCTGCCTCTAATTAGGGATCCCACACACAACACCACACAGACGTAGAATACTAGATCTGCCAGACTCTGACCATATAAATATTGAGAAGCAAAGCTTCTCTATGGCCAGAGCCTGACAAGGCCTATAGGTTTGCCACTGCGCGAACATGTCTATAATAGATTAATAGGCTATTAAGATATTAATGTTTCAAGAAAGGAGTGTATATATTTGGCCTTGCGAAGCGGTTTTATGCTCTAACTGAATGGAAACTGATAATTATGAGTTTTTTACTCCGCTGGTCTTGGCTGGTCTCAGGAAGAAATTATGAGTTCTCACTGTCCGAGACCGAGTCAAGACCATGTATCTGACGAGACAAGACCGGTCTCGAGACTTGAGTACTACACACTGTAGACAATATATATTGTCTACTTTGTATACAGCAGTACTGTGTGTCTAAGACAATTTTCCCCTTGGGGACATTAAAGTTAATCCTATCCAATCCTATCCTATCAACTGCAAGGTAGTCTACCTTTTGATTCTATTTGGCATGTGTACTGCGCTTCACTGAGACAGACAGACGGACCTGAGAACGCCTTGTCCGGTCTGCATGGGACAAGTTGTCAGCACTTTGTCAGGCCTCATGATTTCAAATCCCCTACGGGCCACGGAGAGGACAGAGAACTGGGGGGGGGGGTTCACCAGGACAGGTGGGACTCCATTTGAAGTCAAATCACCCTGACAATTAATGTTATGCATGTCTCCATTCAAAGAGCTTGTACAAAACCAGCCTACTAGGAAAAGACAGACTGGCTTTCAAACATAGTGTCATGAGTGAGACTTTTTATGGTTGCTTACAAAACTAAGTGGGAAATTCCAATTAGATTTTGTAAATTGCAGAGCCTATTAGAGATCTGTGAAATTAAATTGATCAATGTAAATGTATAACAAGACACTCTTTAATGCCAGAATTCCTTTATGAATAACCATTTCAGATCTCTGTTCATGAAACTGAAATGACATCTGCTCAGAGGCAATAAATCTCAGGGTAGAAGACATTTAGCTTTGCCCTGGATTTACCCACGTTATTTTTCTGTAGGGCAAGTTCAGGTGGGGGCAAATCTACCCCGACTTCCAAGAAGCCTCCTGTTTGAAGCAGCTGTTTGAGAGACATGCAAGTCCTTGACCACCCTCTTGGCCTTTCATTTAAATGTTGACAGATACTGTCTAACTAATCTGTCTATAATACACTGCATGTAGCTGGTGATGACCTAAATCAATAGACACTTAAAGGACATTCTAATCCTAGTGTATCTAGTAGGGCATTCTTTTATTCTTAAGGATTTTCACACACTAACTTAAAATCTGTTGAGTGGTCTTCAGGGTGGAATTCTTATTCCTGTCAGCGATGGGGGGATTATGGGTAAGATTTAAAGCTTCTTCCTTCAACTTTTGCCAGGAAAGGCGGGTGAAAAAACAAAGGAGGAATGAGTTTTACATTTTGAGTGTGCCGACACCCCGATGCATGGCGTAAAGAAACAAACAAAAAGTTGTGGGAAAATAAAAATCACCCATCAAAGTGGCAGATGAAAAGCCATCTGTTATCCCTTATCCCAGACATTTTTCAACATCAGTCATGAACATATAAAATTGCTCTCCATGGAGAAGAAGCTTATTCTCCTGTATCGGGATTCACAACAATCTACGGCTGAAAATACCTTTGACAATAAAATGGAACACCTGCCTTTTTCCCAAGGATCACTTGAGACAACATACGCACGGTTGGTGGTGCCAGTGTGATCTGCTGGTGTGTTTGTATTATGCTTAAGAAATTCAATTAGCCCACAGTCCCCATCACACCTGGCTAATGGCAAAGTTCTGCATGTAGGTAATTAACTGGAATGGATTTAGAATGCTCAGTCAATTTGGACAATTACAGAGTGCAAGCTATAAGTGTGGCTTTGTGTGAAAATCATAACTTTCCATTACATTTTTATTGTATTACGATAAATGTTCCCACTTCCCATTAAATATTGGGCAGAATCCGTAGATTTTTTTATGAACTTATGCTGAGACCTTCTCTCTGCTCTTTAATAGGATGATAATACTACAGTAATAATGACAGAATATGTGTGGTATAATCCACTACTGTGTTTGTGTGGTATAATCCACTACTGTGTTTGCCTTAGTGATCCTTTTAGCTCGACTTACTCCACATTAGGGCTGTTGTTGTGTCAAAATATCCCTGCCTGCTCCCTCTTCACATCAATCTCCAGCTCAAATGCTGGTGTTTGTTGCTATTTTTAGGATGAAGAAACAGGGTAAAATAAGAAACATGATTGACATTAAATTATTCCCCAATCCTTGAACTGTGTAGCAAGCCATGGAGTTATGACTTACAACTAAGAGAGGATCAGATTGGCACAGTGGAAAGTGTTGGTGTGTAATTGAATTGAAAAGCACAAAGCCGCTGTAGATCACACTCAAAATTCCTCAAGCCCTCGAATTCAAAACCAAGTCACGACCCTGGTCGCCATAAGTGCCATCCAAGTCAAATCCCAGTTGGTTGCATGTGTGTCACAAGCAATCCAAATTCCCCCATCAATCGGGCAGCGGAAGACACGATCCCTGACAACTTTACACATCAGCCAGGGATTAGGAAGAAGGGTTTACGCTGGCCTTGCCAGAATCACGGATAACATTTTTTGATTCAGCAATTTAAACTAATTTCAAGGCTGGCTCCGCAGCAATTTTCTGGATCAATGGAACGTCATAGCTCACTTGGTCGCTAGCTCTCTTATCGCAGGTACCAACAGCAACGGGTTGTAGGGGGCCTATGCTAATCACGGAGTCTGAAAGAGTGCAGGGGGCATGTTCCCCCAACAGAGAATCTATGACCCTTTCCTGCCAACCCAACATCCTAAACACATTTGATGTTTCTGCAATTCAGAGCATTTAGGGCCCAAAAAATAAACATTTTGCAAACACTCATGGTTTGAATTTATAAATGAATTTGCTTTATTTTCAACAAGAAAGCTGTGCATTTTGTTATTTAATTGAAAATAAGATACTCTTAAATGAGACTTGTAAGAACATTACAGCTAACACTCTTTGTTAGTTAAAAGTCAACCAATCAGATTATACTACAACACCTAACCTTTCCATCCTTGAGCCAGACACTTAAGTGGGTCTTGGTTAAAGCCTTCCTGGGCCATCTCAGAATATAAATTATGTAAATACATACCATTCCATTTTACTGGACACATTTAGCATATATTATTGCGATTGCCATCCAGTGGCCATGAAACTAAGCACATCTGAGGGCTGGAGACATACTGCATACTTTAGTAGAATGTGGTTTTGGGGATGGGGTTGGGGGGTGGGGGGGGATGGCACAGCCGAGGACAGCATTATCACGGCCACTATTTATTGGTGCTGCTGCCGCCCCATTCCTTTGAACACGAATAACTCAAATGTGTGACTGTTATTAAATCTGGGAGAGTGAAAAAGAAAATCAACAAAGATCATTCCATTGTAATCTGTGGATTACTCTGCAGTGCTTCCACTTTTCCAATGTCCCCATGCTTGCTCATGTCAAGTCTGGGACAACAGGAGGGAAAACGGGGAAATAAAACACAATGAAAGATACTTTGAACTCTCCAAGACTAACACACCACGCTACTTTTGTATTTAGCCAGTGTTAGTTCCATTTATTTTTATGCTTCAATTACCAGAGAGGGAATGCCATAAGGGGTTAAAAAGCAATTTCCCCCATCATGACATCTGTACAAATTATGGTGGCAAATGTTGGAGGAAAAAGGGGGCCAGATAAGGGGTGAAAAAGCAGTGGTGTTGGAGGAGAGAGGTTAATCCGCCTGTTTAATCTGTGGAGGTATGGGGAGGCCTTATCTCTGCTTCCTGCTGCCTCTGCACTCTCCTTCAGCACCCAGGCAGTCTGACTGTCTGAGATCACTCAGTACTGAGAGGAAGGCGGGCCGGGGGGAGCTGGGGGTGGGGGGGGTTGGGGGAAATCAGGGACAGCGTCCGGGGTACTGCCATCCCAGTCCTGCCTAACCCAGGCCAGACATCCCCCATCCAGCTTTGTAAGGACCATAGAGAGGGAGCGGAGAGTACCATACCACTGATGCTATCGGACACCCAGGGATTGGCCACTCATTCTTTCCTTCCTTCCTCTCACTGTTTGTTTTATAGGGGGGGGGGTGATGAATCTGGGCCACCGGGGCCTTGGCACTACACTCCAGCTCATTCGCCTGGTTCAATGGGCTGAAAAAAGACTGAAAATTGTGTTTGTAAACTCAGCAGCTGTCAACTACCAAGAGGCTTAGTACAATGTGGGAAAATCCAACAAATATAGATATCACGATAGTGATAAAGACTATGGGCTCTAATTTAACAAACCTAACACAATGGTAAATATTATAGTGGTAGCTATAGGTCCGGGGGGGTGTCAGAAATATTTTAGGTATTTTCGCAACAAGAATTACGGGTGCAATAGTTGACGGTGGTGTGAAAAAACGGGGTTTTGATTTCTAAAGTTATAGGTGTGACGAGGGCTTGACCATTCACTGGCTAATCAGAGTGTTCCATGGCTTAATACTGGATGCTGTTGTCTCAAGTTGTATATGGCTTAATACTCGACGCTGTTGTCTCTACAAAATATTTGCGACCTAGTCCTTTGTATATTTATAAATAGTTAACTGTAACAAATCCAATTGTATTTGTCACATGCTTCGTAAACAATAGGTGTAGACTAACAGTGAATTGCTTACTTATGAGTCCTTTTCCAACAATGCAAAGTAAATGATAGAAATAGTGACACAAGGAATAAATACACAGTGAATAACGAATAACAATAACTAGTTAAAATAACATGGCTATATACAGGGAGTACTAGTACCAAGTCGATGTGCAGGGGTACAAGGTAATTGAGGTAGCTATGTACATACAGTATACAGTTATACAAAACATTAAGAACATCTGCACTTTCAACGACAGACTGACCAGGTGAATCCAGGTGAAAGCTATGATCCCTTATTGATGTCACTTGTTAAATCCACTTCAATCAGTGTAGATGAAGGGGAGGAAACAGGTTAAAGAAGGATTTTTAAGCCTTGAGACAATTGAGACATGGATTGTGTATGTGTGCCATTCAGAGGGTGAATGTGCAAGACAAAATATTTGAAGTGCCTTTGAACAGGGTATGGGAGTAGGTGCCAGGCACACCAGTTTGTGTCAAGAACTGAAACGCTGCTGCGTTTTTCAAGGCCAACAGTTTCCTGTGTGTATTAAGAATGGTCCACCACCCAAATTACATCCAGACAACTTGACACAACTGTCGGAAACATTGAAGTCAACATGGGTCAGCATCCCTGTGGAACGCTTCGACACCTTGTAGAGTCCATGCCCCGACAAATTGAGGTGCAACTCAATAGGAAGGTGTTCCTAAGGTTTGTAGGTAGGGGTAAAGTGACTAAGCAACAGGATAGATAATAGACAGTAGCAGCAGCGTATGTGGTGAGTGTGAAAGTGTGTGTGTGTGTGTGTGTGTGTGTGTGTGTATGCGGTGTCAGTATGCATGTGTGCGCATGTTATGTGTGTGTAGGCATTGCCGTATGTTTGTGTGTGTGGACAACGAGGAAGTTGAAGCTCTTGACCCACTCCATTAGAGCCCCGTCGATGTGGATGGGGTGTGCTCTAAATATGTGTTGGCAGTCAACATTGTTTAACGAGTATAGGCCATACATGTCTTTACGCATTGCACTTCTCCTGAAATAAAAAATACTAGGCTCCCTTTAAAATGTAATGTGTTGTATGTGTGAGGCACGTTTTCAATATCCACCGTTGAAACGACATTATAGGACTGAATAATTTGAATATGTTTTGAGGAGCACGTATTTGGCAACCCGGACAAGAGGCGCTCTTTGGAAATGGGGATGGATTCTAGCGAAATGGAGTAGCCTAATGCAAAAGCATGATGGCAAAAGCCTCAGGAGTAGACAATTTACAAACCTTTTACAGGTAGGCTACTTTTCTAATGCATAGCCAGGATTAGAAAGACATTGGAATTTTTGGAGGGGCCCCACCAAGATCTACATGCTAAAATCGCCACTAAAAGACACCCAAAGCATTGCTGTTGAACCAACTTTTGTTGTAGTAAGGTAACCTACTGAGGGCTTGGTGTTTTAATCGAATGAAATGGAAAACAAGCAATTGTTACAGAAATTACTGTTTCTGTCGTTCCATGATGGGCAATGACGGACTGGCCATCTGGAGCACCGGGAGTTTCCCCGTTGGGCCGCTTGTCAATTGGGGCCGATGCAATGCAAAATATAAATAACCCCAGCCCCCGCTTAAATAAGTGCTGTGTGTCTGACTGGCCCAGGCGAGTGGGCTGCTGGCCCACTGCTACTGCGGTTGGGTATTACATCTGTCAGCCTCTCTCTCCCAGCCAATTACTTTTGGTCCAGTCCATTCTAACTTTACCTGGGCCCCACCCCTTTCCCATCTCTGTTAAGTGGTGACATTTGGATAAATAGTGGAATGGACCAACAAAAAGAGACAAAATGTAAAGGTGGTGCTGAAAAGTGGAGAGAGAAGAGTTTGAAGTCCCTTGAGGCTGATGCAGCCAAATGTTTTAAAATTATTCATTTGGCGCCGTTACCAGTCAATCATCTCAGCCTAGTGAGCCTGAAGGCACTGGCAGCAGAGAGGAGAGAGAGCAGAGAGAGCAGCCCATTGAGCCCAGCGATAGCAGTTCAACTGTTAGTCAAGGTTTTACAGCTTAAGCAGTAAGACAGAAGACAATTGGGTTTGGCTAGCTGGCTATTTAGCTATATCGGGTGCGTTTTGTTGAAACAAGAGCTCGTCAATGTCACTTTTCGTGAACCGACCAATCACAGCCTGGATGGGGCGGGACATTAAAAAGTTTGACGTGCTAAAGAAAACTTTCAAAATATTGAACTCATTGTTATGCATGAATGCCTATGCTTATTGACAAGTTAGTACTTAGCATTAACAAATTAGAGACTAACCACCAATGTAGACCATTTTTCTTGTACAAGGATTTAATGACGGAACAAAACCTACAAACATTATAAATGTTGGTTGTGTATTTCTTAAACTGCTGTATTGTCCAATTGTAATTAATATTATACTAGTTGTATACAGTATACTATTATATGAAATTATATGAATATACTAACATTATATAATTAATATATTAATATTATACTAACATTATACTATTATATTAACATTATACTTTATTTAATGTTATAATATTATACTAATATACAAATGTTATAATTATTATTCATCCAGGTTGAGGATAGTGCATCTGCCACCCTATATTTTTTATTATTTTAAGAGGCCGAAGTCAGGGGACCTAGATATGTTTTTTAGTTTTCCACACCAACAAAAGTGTTGCTCCAATTGGAGAGACACACTGGTGGGATAAAGACAGTGCCTTAAATAAGGTCTTTGGAGCTTTTTGAAATCCAGATGAGGGTCTGTATGTTGATGTCCTTCTCATTCGTTCAACCATACATGATCAGAAAAACATCAACACTACTGCACGAGTCAAGGCACAAGCATACATTGAGGGGTTGCTGAAGTATGAAACAATCCTTACAGCTCATATATTCCTCAGAATATTTCAGGGCACCTCACCAGTCTCAAAATATCTTCAAACAAGTGGAATGGACATTCTGTCTGCACATCGTATGGTTGGGTCTACAGAGGAGCAGCTGAAAAAAATGGCAAGAGATTTTGAAAAAGTCAAGGCAGCTGCAGACACATTTGTTCAGTGGGCCAACAGGAAGTTGCAGGAACGGGATGAGGAACGTTAGAGACCACTGTGCCAACGAAAAGGGCTCGAAAGAAGAAAACCATGCCTGGAGAGATGGCACAAGATGAGACTTTTACTAGGGCAGAGAGTGCATACATCGGCGATTTCTGAGTAATGGCACTTTGTATGCCGACATTGCTCTTCTGGACCCTAAAACTTTAGTCAGCTAACATCCAGTGCCATTGGCCTTCCACAGACAGCCCTTCAAGAACTAAGCAAATGTTTAATCAAATTTGACAGCAGGGTGGCCAATTTAAAGAGTGAGCTCATGAGTCTGGCAGAACAGTGGACTAGGTTAAAACAATTGGGATTTGAAGAATACACAACCAGGACTATGGAGGATCATGGACCCGAAGGAAATTAAGACAAGGTGGAGATGGTGAACAAGAACTGTTCATCTTGCAAGGACTGTCCAGCGTGTTGCTACCGTATTCTTAGTCGGAACTACCTATTGACGCATACCACATCCTGGGCCTTGCTTACAAGTTCCTACTTACCCTGTCAGTAACCCAGGGAGCTTGCGAGCAGAGCTTCTCTACTCTGAAATTAATCAAGAGTAGGCTCAGGAGCCCTCTATCTCAACAGCACCTGGAGGCTTTTATGCTCATGGCTACTGAGCGAGATGTTTTAATGGCCCTGGACAGTGACCTGGTTATAGATGGCATTGCTGAGAGAAGTGAGCTGCTCCAGAAATTGCTAATTTAAAGAGATAGGAAATATGTTTCTTTTTATTTTATTCTATGACTTGCCTACTCACCAGCCTTTTCACCAACAAATGTCTTCCTGTATTATTTATTTTACTGGTCAGATTCTTGCCACCTTGCTGCCAGTGCCATTGTGCCAATATGTGCTCCTTCAAGCCAGCCTTCCCCTTGTTCTATTTTATACATATATTTTACTAAAGTTGTTATAAATATTGTTCAGTAATCTTGTTTACATAAAGTGTGGCGTGGGTTGTGTGGGTGGTGGTGTATCACTTGGGGGGTTTTGGTGGACCGGTCTTTGTCAAAAAGTCCAGGGCCATTTTGAATTCCCAGTCCGTCCCTGATGATGGGTATATGGACATGTAGCCTACATGGAGGGTGTTTTAAGCACATCCAAAATAATAACAGGATCTGGCTAAAATAATGTACAATACATTGATATGAGGTTTAGGGGCACAAAAAGCACATATTTTGTTCCATGTGTATGTGGGCACTGTGCGTCATGGCTAGAAAAGTTGCAATTCCACTGTCAAAATCTATCCCTTAACCAACCGCGTTACCGCCAAGACCTGCTTTTGGCAAGTCTTAAATCTCCCTATTTGCGCTGAATGAAAGGGACACTTTTGCACTTGTTTTAAGGACACACCTCAAATATTGCCACCCCTCCCACTTCAGCGCAAGTGAGTTGACATTAGACAGATACATTCCCGAACCTGTCGCAAGGGGTGGAGCGCCAGTTTTTACATGCCAAAATTGAAAACGAACGTGCATTTGACACTTGTGCTGCCCTATCGCCAGCCGAAAAATAGAGCCTTATGTCTATTCACAATATTTGCAATTGAATTTAGAAAAAAATTACAGTCCGGCTCAGTCTTCATTTATCAACCATGGACTTTTAAAAAGAGAATTGTCAAAAGTAGTGCACTATGTAGGGAATAGGGTGCTATTTGGAATTCACACAAAGCCCAGCCCACTGACTCAGGAACAGGACTAATGACTATATGAAACCTTTTTTGTCGTCCCTCACTTGACCTTAACATGAGCACTTTGTTTTAGCCATGGATCAAATGGGTCTTTCTAGTGGCATATTTGCTAAGTGTCATGTTAAAATGCTCCTTATAGCACTGAATGGGGAGGCACAGCTTGAGACTGACTTCACTTACTGCACAGCAGGGAAAACTAGTCAATTACCACAAATAAGCAGGAAACCTAAAATATCTATCCCAATTATTTTATAAATGCTCTGAAAAGAAAAAATTATTGCAGACATTTATGATAACATCTTATTAAACAAACTAGTCTGCGGGTCATTGATGAACCCATACAGAATGGCATCACTTATAGGTAGACATTAATTTAATTATAATATAAATAGTATAGATATTTACTAGTTAGGTTCTCTGTTGTTTCATGAGCTGTATCCCAATTGTTCATCAAAGTCTTATAACTACCAAAGGCTAACTGATCAGCCATAGAATTTACTGAGCATGACACAGCACAAGGATGGGCTATACGGTGTATTCGGAAAGTATTCAGAACCCTTCACTTTTACCACATTTTGTTACGTTACAGCCTGATTCTAAAATGTATTTCATATTTTTTTCTCCTCACCAATTTACACACAATACCCCATAATGACAAAGCAAAAACAGGTTTAGATTATATTGCACATTTATAAAATATAAAAAAAACCTTTAAAATAAGTATTCAGACCTTTTACTTAGTACTTTGTTGAATCACCTTTGACAGCGATTACAGCCTCAGGTATGATGCTACAAATTTGGCACACCTGTATTTGGGGCATTTCTCCCATTCCTCTCTTCAGATCCTCTCAAGCTCTGTTAGGTTGGATGGGGAGCGTCACTGCACAGCTATTTTCAGGTCTCTCCAGAAATGTTCGATCAGGTTCAAATCCGGGCTCTTGCTGGGCCACTCAAGGACATTCAGAGACTTGTCCCAAATGTATTTATTTACAATGACGGCCTACCTACAGGGTCAGCAAATTCGAACCAGTGACCTTTCGGTTACTGGCCCAACGCTCAAACCGCTAGGCTACCTGCCGCCCGAAGCCACTCCTGCGTTGTCTTGCTTGTGTGCTTAGGGTTGTTGTCCTGTTGGAAGGTGAACCTTCGACTCAGCCTGAGGTCCTGAGCCCTGTGGAGCAGGTTTTCTTCAAGGATCTCTCTGGACTTTGCTCCGTTCATCCTGACTAGTCTTCCAGTCCCTGCCGCTGAAAAACATCCCCACAGCATGATGCTGCCACCACCATGCTTCACCGTAGGGATGGTATTGACCAGGTGAGGAGCAATGCTTGGTTTCCTCCAGAAGTGACGCTTGGCATTCAGGCCAAAGAGTTCAATCTTGGTTTCATCAGAACCAAGAATCTTGTTTCTCATGGTCTGAGAGTCCTTAGGTGCCATTTGGCAAACTTCAAGTGGGCTTCAATCCTGCAGACTTTTTTTGGCACCTTCCCCAGATCTGTGCCTAGACACATTCCTGTCTCGGGCTCTAGGGCCAATTCCTTCCACCTCATGACTTTGTTTTTGCTCTGACATGCACTGTCAACTGTGGGATCTTATATTCTGTAGACAGGTGTGTGCCTCTCCAAATCGTGTCCAATCAATTGAATTTACCACAGGTGGACTCTAATCAAGTTGTAGAAACATCTCAAGGATGATCAATGGAAACAGGATGCACCTGTTCTCAATTTTGAGTCTCATAGCAAAGGCTCTGAATAATTATGTAAATTAGGTATTTCTGTTTTTTCTGAAAAAGATTGACAGGTGCTCCTTCTTCCAAAGAGTAACTTCACTTTTCAGTTTGGTCTAGTCTAATTAAAGTGGCAGACGGAACCAGTCTTTTTAAACGATATGTTGATGTAGGAAATGGGCTACCTTTCTCTTTGATATTCAGAGAAATAAACAGTCCTACTAAACGATTCCGCATCTCTGGCCTCCAGCTACAAAAACAATTACCAGAAAATCAATTTCTACATACATCTACCTATTTTTTTTATGAGTCTGTTAATGAGAACATTCCATTGACTTGCCAAGGTCCTAACAAGACCTACCACCATTTTTTTGTTTTGTTTATTGTCCTCACCTACAAAGTTGGTCAGAAGAAAACATATTTTTCTTGCCAAAGGTAAGATCCTTAAAATAAACATTTTTATTTCCCATTTATTCACACATTGCCTATACTTGCCTCAAAGTTTCAAACATATTGTAATATAAACCTGAGGTGTGGCTCATTGTCTTGGAGCAAGCTTTTGAGGCTGTGCGTGCGTCCCAATCCCATCTTCTTTCTCCTAAGATATGCACATGTTCACTACTTACCACACTTTTAAATCCATTGGATTGGTGGAGGCGTGGGCTAGCTAGAGGGAGTTTTCACCTTATTTCTTACACCAGTCATTTCCTTTAAAATCAGCGAAGGGAAGTGAACAAGTGCACACTTTGGGAGGAAGGAGAGATAATTGGGATGAAGCCCAGTTTCTATTAGTTTCTGTATTCTCCTGGAGTAAGGGCCGATGATTTGCACTGTTAATGGACAGCTGATGGCTAATGACAGGTGTATTAAGTGATCATAGGATTTTAATGGGCACTTAGCCCCGACCCTTGAAGACACAGTCAACACAGAGCTGCTGAGAGTCACTGGAACAGCTGTCGCACTGCCAAACATAGAGGGAGCTCACTCAAATGATCTAGTTCCACTCGTTTCTATTTACCTATTGCACTCTTTTCTCTCTAGACTCCTCCACACAATATCATTGAGTGACCATACAAAACGCAGTACATATACCATATCACTTTAAATACTTAAAACATGACGCAACATGACATTTGTTTCAAAAGAAATTTGGCATTTAACTTGACTGCATCATGTGCATCACGCATCTACCTTTTTTACATTCACAATCTCGCTCCTCTAAAGATTAATAGTTTTTATCTGACGCAAACATCCGGGGTGCAATTCCAACGTGATAACAGAAGAGAACTTTTTAGAAGTCTTTTTGCATATTTCAAATCAAACAAAGAAGATGTTATGCCTGAATATGAA
Organism: Thymallus thymallus; assembly: GCA_023634145.1. Taxonomy (NCBI): domain Eukaryota; kingdom Metazoa; phylum Chordata; class Actinopteri; order Salmoniformes; family Salmonidae; genus Thymallus; species Thymallus thymallus. The sequence continues at coordinate 25,101,270 of CM042408.1, read as the reverse complement.
TATGTTTCTCACATAAACATTGAGGACAAAAAGGATTTCAAAAAAGTAATTTGGGAGCACTACAGAAAGAGGTTCACAGTAAACATTATTTCCTCTTTTGATTGAGTTCTCACACATTTGTACTGAAACTCATGTCTACTTCCGCTCCGGCGCTCAACGTCGCTGGTTTACCAACCAACCCATCATGACACACACCTGGCAACCCTTATTACACACACCTAGCAACCCTTATTACGCACACCTGTGCCTCATGAAGCACACCTGGACTACCCTGATTACTTCCCCTTTATCTAGCACTACCTAGCATCACTCTTCAGGCAGTATTGGTTCAGTTTTCATGTCCAGACGCTTCTCTTGTTTTGTAATGCTCCATGTTCATTATTATTAAACTCACCATCTGCACCTGCTTCCTGACTCCCTGCGTCTATGTTACAGAAACATTATGATGAATACATTCCCAGGAACAAACACTTTCTAGGCAATCTACCCTAACTTACCAGGGCATTTTGGCTTTGATAGGTAGAGGTAGACATTTCCTATCATTTATTAATTTGTACTGGAAATTTCATCTCAACTCCTACGAGTGATACAACTAGAGATGGCACATGTTTTAAGACGTTACAGGAGCAAGCTGCTTTAGACTAGACTGTATTAGCGTCATTTGGAGACTTAACTGCACCTATCAATTAAAACTTGAGTTATACCATTTGCAGGAAAATTGCACCTCAGGGAAACTACAGTATTTGCCCTTGGCGAATGCTGTTACCACAGTCAAAGGGTATCTCTCAAAGGGGCACAGTTTAATACCCTGAAACTAAAGTGCATTCTGCCACATGCAGTTAGCTAGATTGGTATTGCAACACACCAACACATCAGTCTGTACTAGTATACAATAGTTATAGGAAGTAATTTGCATTAAATTGTATGCTTGAGAGAACCGAGGTAAATTGTGTCGCTTTTCACTCTCTCTCTCTCTTCTTGCACTGCTTCACTGGCAGACAGTATTATGTTACTGTGATTTGTCTTAATATAGTGCATCCACCCTCTAAGGTTTTGGCCAGGCACCTTAGGGCAGCGTCTCAAATGGCACCCAATTCCCTTTATTTACCTACTTTTGTAGTCAAAAGTAGTGGATTATATAAGGAATAGGGTGGGCCCTGGGCAAAAGTAGTTCACTATACAGGAGAATAGGGTGCAATTTGGGATGCAAACCAGTTTTCCTTGGACAGCAGTGAGGTAAAGCCCAGGTCACAGAATCAGTGCTGGGCACCAGGAGTCCCACAGAGTAAGCAAAATAAGCAGGGGCACGCTGTGACTTTCAGCCATCAATGTGCTTACTCCCCTGATCATTTAATTTCCATTTCTCTTGGCCACTTCACACATTTCATCAAGCCACATTTTAAATGCCAGCGGTTTCATTGATTTCCATTAGAGCAGCTCACATCTCTTGGCTGACGCCACGGCAGGGATATTAGCATTCCACTTTTACACACACCACTGCCTCTGGATATCATTTGCCACAGCCTTCTCCTCCGCCTTACTGAACAGTGTAAGTTGTGTTTTAATTGAACAGCTGAAAATGTTCGAATCACATAAAATTGGACAATTGGATATAGGAGAATAATGACCTGGGTTCATGTTTCATTCCCCCGTTGACATTTTCACGCACCTGTCAGTGCACTCCTCCGTTGAGGTTTTAGCAGTACTCAGTCCTTCTGTCTCGCCCCAGGGCTCACCCTGAGACCAGCATTCCACTGGTTCAATCCCCTGTCTGACGGGCTATAACACAAACCAGAGAGAGATGCATCTCTGTTCCCATACAGGCACTAAGAGCAGGCCTTCGATCCAGGGGACTTACTTGAATGTCACCTTAGATCCCATCACAAAGGTCTGCAGAAAAGGTCAGCATCCATGAGTTATTATTGAGAATACCATACACGCAGAGCTGGAAATAACATGAGGGTGCATTAGGAACACAGAGGATATGTCCCAAATGGAACACTATTCCCTATCTAGTGCACTACTTTTGACCATGAAGGTAGGTAGTTAGGTAGGTTGGTAGGTCCCCGAAGGGACATTTATTTGTCAAGCAGCTACGAAAACACAGGGCAGGTGCAAAATACCCGAACGAAATACACAAAAGACGATACATGATACATAGTGCGGCAGTACAAAAAAGTATAAAAATACAAGAAGTCTGGATTGCAAAAAGCTATAAAAAGGCATTGCATAGAATGAGTGAATGACTGAATATGTACACTATAAATTGTATTATTGTTGAAGTTGATATAAATAAAACAATATTTGCATGGTTAACTATATAGGTCGATGGCAGAGAAAGATACTTAAGCAGCTAAATGTGCCTATGATATAATTGAGGGTAATAATAGTTTACTTAATATACAGTCTGGTTAAATGTTCAGGTAAATTAATATTTGCGTGGTTAAATTAACTGTACAGGTAAATGAGAGGAAGAGACACTTAAATAGCTAAATGTGCCTATGATATAATTTAGGGTAATAATAGTAATAATAATAATATCCTTAAAATACAGTCCTTAGTACAGGGTTTAATTACAGATAAATGCACGTATTGCATATTCGATATACTATAAGCAATGAAAAAAAATGAAGAAAAAGATACTACTGACAGTATACTAATATGCATTCCTGAGTGAATGACTACGCAAGTTCAGCCTTCCTGATCAACTTATTTACCCGAGAAGCATCACCTGCCTTTATATTGGCGCCCCAGCACACCACTGCAAAAAGATGGCACTTGCCACCACAGACTGGTAGAAAGTATGCAGTAGTTTAAAATCGGTTCTGGCCCTTTTTGTACAAGCCCCCGGTGTTACCAGCCCATTCCAGCCTGCTGTCCATATGGACTTCCAGGAACTTGACCCAACCATTTCCACATCCATCCCCTGTATAGGGACTGCAGTAAGTTGGGCCTTGGTTCTCCTGAAGTCCACCACCATCTCCTTTGTTTTGCTGATGTTGAGCTGAAGGTGGTTCTGCTCACACCACGCCACAAAGTCATTGATTGTGCTCCTGTAATCCTCCTCCTGCCCACCCCTGATGCTCTCTACAATTGCAGAGTCATCCGAGAACTTCTGCAGGTGGCATGTTTCAGAGTTATAGCTGAAGTCAGAGGTGTAGAGCATGAGCAGGAATGGGGGACAGGACCGTTCCCTGGAAAAAATAACCCTCACAGTGCTACCTGCTTTGTCCAGGTGAGAGTAGGCCCTCTGCAGAAGGCAGATGATTGCATCATCTACCCCGATGTTGCGCCGGTATGCGAACTGCATGGCGTTCGGTGATGTACACACCAGGGGTCTGAGGTGATCGAGGACTAACCTTTCCAGGGTCTTCATGATGTGGGATGTTAGCGCTACAGGTCTGAAGTCATTCAGGACAGTGGGATGAGGCTTCTAGGCACTGGGACCAGGCAGGATGTTTTCCACAGCACAGGGACCCTTTCCAGGCAAGGTTGAAGGGGAGCTGGAGAATTCCACACAGTTGGTCAGCACAGACCGTAAGCACCCTTGGGCTGATGCCATCGGGGCCCGCCGCTTTCCACTGATGTAGTCTCTCCAGCTTCTCTTCACTTGGTTGGTGGTGAAAGCCAGTCCAGGTGGGGAGGTGGGGGGAAGGCGTGGGTGTTTGAGATCAGTCCAGAGGTGGGGGGAAGGGAGGTGTTGCAGATCAGCCCAGAGGGAGCATGGGTGGGGGGTGGGTCGCTGATTGTGTCAACGGAGGTGTTGTGCGCGTGTCGTGCACGTTCACTTTTTGAAGCTAGTGATATTTCTCATACCATTCCACACCTCTCTCAACTGGCTCTGCCTGAGCTTATCCTCCATCTTCTCCTTATACACTCTCTTCCCCTCATCAATCCGCAACTTCAGCTCCCTCTGGACGCATTTCAATTTGTCCCTGTCCACCTCCTTGAAGGCCCTCTTCTCATTCAGCAGGGCCTTCAGGTCGCTGGTGACCCAGGGTTTATTATTTGGAAAACAGCGCACCTTCCTGGTGGGTAAGGTGTTGTCTACACAAACTTGTCTCAAAGCAGTCCTGTAGGGCCTCATTCACCTTCGGGGACCATCTCCTAACGGTCCTAGTTGTCGCTGGCTTCTGTTGGACCATAGGCCTGTAGAGTTGGGTCAGGTGGACAAGGTTGTGATCCGATCTACCGAGGGGAGGGAGTGCAGTGGAGTTGTATGCATCCTTCACATTAGCATATAGCAAGTCCAGAGTTGTATTATTCCTGGTTGGGCACTTCACGTACTGTTTGAATGTGGGCAGCGTTGAAGAGAGAGATGCATGGTTAAAATCCCCAGAAACAGCAAAGAAGGCACTGGGAAGCGTTGTCTGTAACCTCGCGATAACAGAGTGGATGACGTCACACGCTGTGTTTTGCGTCAGCAAATAGTAGGGTCTCAGGCTAACGACTAGCAGCTCAATGTCCAGGCTACAAAACTGTTCCTTAACAGTAATATGGCTTGGATTACACAATCTGTTGCTAACTAATAAAGCCAGCCCTCCACCCTTATGCTTACCGGAAGAAGCGCTTTCCCTGTCCGCTCTAATGGTCTGGAAACCGCCGATAGTGACGTTCCCTGTGGGGATGTCTTCATTCAGCCATGTCTCGGTCGAACATACTAGACTAGCTTCCCTGTAATCCCTTTATCCACGGACTACAGTCGTGGCCAAAAGTTTTGAGAATGACACAAGTATTGGTCTCCACAAAGTTTGCTGCCTCAGTGTTGATGATGGCAATTTGCATATACTCCAGAATGTCATGTAGAGTGATCAGATGAATTGCAATTAATTGCAAAGTCTGTCTTTGCCATGAAAATGAACTTAATCCCCCAAAAACTTTTCCACTGCATTTCAGCCCTGCCACAAAAGGACCAGCTGCCATCATGTTAGTGATTGTCTCGTTAACACAGGTGCGAGTGTTGACGAGGACAAGGCTGGAGATCACTCTGTCATGCTGATTGAGTCCGAATAACAGACTGGAAGCTTTAAAAGGAGGGTGGTGCTTGAAATCATTGTTCTTCCTCTGTCAACCATGGTTACCTGCAAGGAAACACGTGCCGTCATCATTGCTTTGCACAAAAAGGGCTTCACAGGCAAGGATATTGCTGCTAGTAAGATTGCACCTAAATCAACCATTTATCGGATCATCAAGAACTTCAAGGAGAGAGGTTCAATTGTTGTGAAGAAGGGGTCAGGGCGCCCAAGAAAGTCCAGCAAGAGCCAGGACCGTCTCCTAAAGTTGATTCAGTGCAGAGCCTGCTCAGGAATGGCAGCAGGCAGGTGTGAGTGCATCTGCACGCACAGTGAGGCGAAGACTTGGAGGATGGCCTGGTGTCAAGAAGGGCAGCAAAGAAGCCACTTCTCTCCAGGAAAAACATAATGGACAGACTGATATTCTGCAAAAGGTACAGGGATTGGAGTCATTTTCCGATTGTTTGGGCCATCCGGAAAACACCTTGTCCGGAGAAGACCATCAGTCCTGTGTCATGCCAACAGTAAAGCATCCTGAGACCATTCATGTGTGGGGTTGCTTCTCAGCCAAGGGAGTGGGCTCACTCACAATTTTGCCTAAGAACACAGCCATGAATAAAGAATGGTACCAACACATCCTCCGAGAGCAACTTCTCCCAACCATCCAAGAACAGTTTGGTGACGACCAATGCCTTTTCCAGCATGATGGAGCAACTTGCCATAAGGCAAAAGTGATAACTAAGTGGCTCGGGGAACAAAACATTGACATTTTGGATCCATGGCCAGGAAACTCCCCAGACCTTATTCCCATTGAGAATTTGTGGTCGATCCTCAAGAGGCGGGTGGACAAACAAAAACCCACAACTTCTAACAAACTCCAAGCATTGATTATGCAAGAACGGCCTGCCATCTGTCAGGATGTCACCCAGAAATTAATTGACAGCATGCCAGGGCGGATTGTAGAGGTCTTGAAAAAGAAGGGTCAACACTGCAAATATTGACTCATTGCATAAACTGAATGTCATTGTCAATGAAACCCTTTGACACTTATGGAATACTTGTAATTATACTTCAGTGTACCATAGTAACTACTGACAAAGATCTAAGAACACTGAAGCAGCAAACTTTGTGGAGACCAATACTTGTGTCATTCTCAAAACTTTTGGCCACGACTGTAGACCCTCAAGTTCCTCCATCTTTTTATTCAACGATCTCACGGATAGCCGGCTTGTACTTCCTCAGCTTTGCTTTACACGTCCATCCCACCCTGCATCAACTCGTCCAGAATATTGAACGTTTCCCTGGGATGCAGCAGCGCTGAGTGTGCTAAATCCAAGAGCTGGGCTCAGTTGTAAATAATTGAGGACTCGTGTGTACGATTGGCACTGCTAAACGTAAGATAAAGTGCCTCCGTGATAAAAAGGACCGCTAAAACCTTCGTAAAACAGTAGCACTCCATAATCCTGAACTATTATAGTTCAAATGTTGCAAAAAAACGAACAAAAAACATACTTAAACAATTAACGCATGAACAATGGGAGCTGCTTAACAGGCGACCACACAGGGCGGCGCCAAGACTGTAGTGCTTGGCTGTAAGTAGTGCGCTATGTAGGGAGTAGTGGCTCTGGTCAAAAGTAGTGCACCATCTAAGGAATAGGGTTCCATTTGAGATGCAGGCAGTGACAGAAGCACCCCATTTGTTCCAGTATGCTTTGCAGGGACGGACATGTGTGTACTTGTCTACAGAGGCCACCCAAGGAGAGGCGAGCTCAGCCTGTGCCATTAGTGTAATTCTCAGAGTGAGCGCTTTACCATAATTGGCCTCGACAATAATAACAAAACAAAAAACTCATCAGAACTGGTGATTAACATGGCATGGTCAAATGTCTTCCTCCGCCATGAGTGATCGAAATACTCTCTGACGCAACAGCGTCTCCACGGCAACAGACAAAACACGGTGATAGTGGTCAGCCTCACAAGTCTAGTTTTAATGGGATCAATGCATGATATGTAGTGCTGCTCAGAATTTGACAAATAATTGCTCATAGCGTTGGCCTGATGAGAACATTAATATAGTGAAAGAGCAAAGGTTTGTCACACAGAAAACGCAAATGTATTATAATTTCCCAATCAATGTCTTATACAGATCGAGGTCTGAACATGTCCGAATCCTAATTCAAATTAGGAGTAACAATTATTGTAAACTATTTTCTTAGGCCTCTATCAATGTTGACAGGAGAAAGCAAGCATTGATGTACACCTTTGGATTCACCCAGTCCCTGACGAGCAACTTTATCAAACTGGTTTAAAAAAAACATGCTATGTCAACATAAAACCCAACCCACTGACTGTTCAGGTGACAGCATTGATGATAATCCCTCAGAGCTGCACAGATCAAAGGAAACCTTGCCTTAGCCGTGCTGCCTTACCTTCCCTATATATTCCCTATATAGTGCACTACTTTTCACCAGAGCCCTATGGCCCCGTGAAAAAGTAGTACGCTACATGGGAAATAGGGTGTGCCTTTGGTGATGCAGACCGTTTTTACAAAATGACAGCTAAAAAAGCTGTGGACATGCACAACCTCAAAACATGCTCATTACGGTGTGCTGTGCTCAAGTACTATCTCCTGGCCCTGCTGCATGCCTCCAGGTCTATCAGTAGATATTGTTATTGGGAGAATTTGGCCGTTCGTGAGCGAGAAGGTCAATGAGCTGATGATGAAAATGAGGCCCCTGCTGCAGCTGATAAACTGCTATTGATTTGACCGAGAGAAATGGCAGATGGAGGGAAAAAGATGGCTGCCTGTGTGAGAGACACTGTTTAAGGTATGGGCCAGGTAGAATTCCATATGGCAACCTTAATTAAGTTTTAAGCTATGATATTAAATCAGTATATTTTGAAAAAGGAACTCCGGTGCACTGGTATTCTGATGGAGCAAAACTTTGAACACAATATTGTGGAGACAGGGAAAAATTGTAAGCTAAACTTAAAGACCATCCAAAAAATACCAAGGCATGTAGGAAGATTGAGACATTGTGGAAAACACCAGTGTCCTGGAGTATCTTTTCCCTCTATGCACTGGGTACTACATCAGGTGTGCCAACAACCCTCTAGCGTACAATACATATGTTAGCATAGATGCTTGTTAAAAGTGGCCAAGTAGGCTACTGTGGCTATTTGATCACAATGTAGGTCTACCAGAGTGGCCAACCATCAAATACAATGGATAAAATGCATCCCATAACATTTTAACATGGATATAGATGTTCTATCATTCATCCTACAGTAGCAGCCAATGTGTTGTGTTCAATGTACGTAGGCCTACATTCAATGAGACTTTTGAAAAAAATATGCAGGGCTTGACATTAACCTTTTTATCCACTTGACTGAACATGTTGTTGTGTTGTGTGATGCAAGAAACCACTTTGCAAAATAAAATGCATTATTATTCCCATATCATTATTACAGAGAATCAGACAAATGATGTTACCCTATGCCTATTGGCTACTTAGCTTATTCAAGCCTGTCTCAAAAGACAACACTGCCCCTTTAAGACAAAAAATAAGCTCTTTACCTAACTCACTTTTCAAAGAAGTCTAGAAAGGTACACGTTTTGTGCTCTTGTAGGAATAAATCAGTCCCCTGTTGCTGACAAAAAATATCTATAACTGGGCTAATAACTCACTAACTAGCAAAGGATATGAACAATGCAGCTCTTGCGATCTCAAAACAAGCGCATTTACTCAAAACAGCTCAACATCCCTCCACTCTCCCTTTCCTCCAATGACACTGACCAAAAAGGGATACCTGTTGAGAGTGCTGAGTAAGAACTTAAAGATGAACTCACTCATAGTGAGTACAGCTATTTGCTGAATTTATTGACAGTCTCTCTCTAGTCATTGTGTCAAACGTTTTGAAATCTCACAGCATGAACTTCGCTGTAGCTTTCTTTTATGTCTGCTACGTTACTGCAGACATGGTAATCTGAGTCATCTGATTGGCCAGCGGTAGGTTAGTGCACATGATTTGCTCTCTGGGGGAATGCAGAGTTTGTACCTTCAGACACATGAAATGGTTCAAAATGACAACAGTTGCCTAACTGCCGCGCAGGGCAGCTGAATCGGGTGCACCTAATGTCACAAATAAGAACACAAGGCTTTATTGTTGTTTGTTTTTTTTACAGAAATGTTTGCAGATCGACTAGGAATGACCGGTTGATGACCACGACAGTCTCTGGCGCAGTATAGAGGCAACATTGGTGGTGACCACCACCGGCACTGCAACAGTTAAATGAAGAAATATCATACATTTATATTTTAGTAATTTAGCAGATGCTCTCATCCAGAGCTACATTTTGATAAATTTTTATACGGGTCCCCTGTGGGAATCAAACACACAACCCTGCCATTGCAAGCACTGTGCTCTACCAACTGAGCTACACAGGACTAGAGAGCTGAGCCATTCTCCATATTTAGTAATATGTATGAGCAGCTGGACAGTTTTTGTTTTTCACAAGAGTGGCAGAAAGAGAGGACTGAGACCGGGGTGTTAGCAGATGAACTGATGGCCTTTACTGTGTTCTACAGGACCTCAGCCAGTTCGCTAGCATTGTTTACCTCCTCCCAGAAGACATTGCTGCTGCATGCTAATATTAATTAGCGCTTGTCAGCAGAGAACTCCTTTAAAACAGGTCATGCGAAAGGTCAATGTGTTACATTGTAATTACCTTACATGTTGGAACAAGATCTTCCCTTTGAAATTGGCTGGTGCACATAACTGATCCTATATTCCCCTTCTCTGCTATCAGCAGTGAAGTATTACTGAAAACCAGTGGATGCCAGGGGAAGCTAGGCTTCCCCAAATATTTGACCAATAATATTTTTTAAATGACAAAATAATTGATCTTTTGTCTCTGTGTTTTTATGTTGTTTTTTTTTTAAGTGGCTGAATCTCACCAAAAAAATCATCAGAACGAGGGAAACAGTGCCCCTCTTTCTCAGAATGTGTAGCCCATTTATCTGATGCTGTCTGGACCAGAAGAGCATAACATGTTGCCGCTGTAGCCTTTGATTGATTGATGCCAGCAAGCATTTGGCCTCCAAATTAGCCAATCAGAGTTGAGCTGAGCTCAACTGTGAGTTGTCCTGGTGTATTGGCTTCACACAATTCAAATCTGGTTGTGTTGATGTCCTGCAGTTGTAAGCTAACATGGACAGCTACATGATATTTAGCAACCTTGATTGGACTAAATAGTTTTCAGTATCTTTAAGTTGTTTTCAGTGTATTATACTAAGCATATATAGGCCTTGTTGATTTGATGATGTTTAAATGGTGCTGAGATAGCGGAGGCAGTGCTTCTGTTGTCTTTGTGCTGACTTGTAGTAACTCCTTGGTTCTAAATCAGTAGTTGTTGGCCACGCAGTCAAGGGTGAACAGGAGTGGGCTGAGCACGCACCCTTGTGGGGCCCCAGTTTTGAGGATCAGTGAAGTGGAGGTGTTGTTTCCTACCTTCACCACCTGGGGGGTGCACGTCAGGAAGTCCAGGACCCAGTTGCTCAGGGCAGGGTTCAGACCCAATGCCCCGAGCTTAATGATGAGCTTGGAGGGTACTATGGTGTTGAATTCTGAGCTATAGTCAATAAACAGCATTCTTACATAGGTATTCCTCTTATCCAGATGGGATAGGGCAGTGTGCAGAGTGATGGCGATTGCATCATCTGTGGATCTATTGGGGCAGTAAGCAAATTGAAGTGGGTCTAGGGTGGCAGGTAGGGTAGAGGTGATATGATCCTTGACTAGTCTCTCAAAGCACTTCATGATGACAGAGGTGAGTGCTACGGGGCGATAGTCAATAAGTTCAGTTACCTTTGCCTTCTTGGGTACAGGAACAACGGTGGTCATCTTGAATGCATGTGGGGGCAGCAGACTGGGATATGGAGAGATTGAATATGCTTGTAAACACACCAGCCAGCTGGTCTGTGCATGCTCTGAGGACGCGGCTAGGGATGCCGGCAGCCTTGCAAGGGCTAACACATTTAAATGTTTTACTCACGTCGGCCACGGAGAAGGAGAGCCCACATTCTTGGTAGCGGGCTGCATCGGTGCAAAGAAGGTGTTTAGCCTGTCCAGAAGCAAGATGTCAGTCTTGGCAACGTGGTTGGTTTTCCTTTTATAATCCATGATTGTCTGTAGTCACTTCCACATACGTCTTGTGTCTGAGCCGTTGAATTGCAACTCCACCTTGTCTCTATACAGACGTTTAGCTTGTTTGATAGCCTTGCGGAGTAAATAACTACACTGTTTATATTCTTCCATATTCCTAGTCACCTTGCCATGGTTAAATGCGGTGGTTCCCACTGTCAGTTTCGCGCGAATGCTACCATCTATCCACGGTTTCTGGTTAGGGTAGGTTTTAATAGTCACAATGGGTACTACATCTCCTATGCACTTCCTTATAAACTCAGTCACAGTGTCCGTGTATGCGTCTAGATTATTTTCAGAAACTACCCTGGATTATTGCCTCTGGAATCTATCTACTTTGGATTTACCTCACTATATCGCTCTCCCTCAGCCGGTGAAACAGCCACTCAATCTGAAACTCCTCTCTCCTTGGCTCTTCTTTTGTAGCTAACTCAGCCGTCAATCGGTAAATCTCTGCCTTCTCTACTTTATATCTGAATACTTTTTTTGGTGTGTTCCTGCCTGTGCTAGCCTAGTTGGTGTTGTTCTCTGGCTTACTACTTAGCTATGTCGATCAAGGTAGTTGGCTAGCTAGGCCAGTTAGCAGTGCCTTGTGAAAGTATTCATCCCCTTGGCGTTTTTCCTATTTTGTTGCATTACAACCTGTAATTTAAATAGATTTTTATTTAGATTTAATGTAATGGACATACACAAAATGGTCCAAATTGGTGAAGTGAAATGAAAAAAACTACTTGTTTAACGGAAAAGTGGTTTGTACATATAGTATTGTAGCGATCTGGCCAACATAGTAGCTGAAGAGCGCAAGGGATTGTGGGTAGTTAATGTTCCACAATAAAACTGTTGTGTTATGTGTTTATGTTTCTAGTAATTAAGCTAATGTTATGTGGTTATGTGTTCTTAAGTTGTCTGAGTTCAGGTTATGGGGGCAGGGGGAATTTTAGAGTGCCTACCGTAACCAAGCCTTGCATGGCCGGAGGTTAAGTCCGTTGCCAAAAGGAGAGTAATAAAGTGTGACGTTCCTGTAGTAGTGTGGTGTATGGGGCACAGGAACTCTCTGTTTAATCAATCTCCATCTTTTGCCATCTTCTCTGGCCGAGCTCGCCACAGTATGTATTCACCCCTTTTGCGATGAAGCCCCTAAATAAGATCTGGTGCAACCAATTACCTTAAAAAATAACTAATTAGTTAAATAAAGTCCACCTGTCTGCAATCTAAGTGTCACATGATCTGTCAAATGATCTCACTATATATACACCTGTCTGAAAGGCCCCAGAGTCTGCAACACCACCAAGCAAGCGGCACCACCAAGCAAGCGGCACCATGAAGACCAAGGAGCGCTCCAAACAGGTCAGGGACAAAGTTGTGGAGAAGTACAGATCAGGGTTGGGTTATAAAAAAATATGAGAAACTTTGAACATCACACTGAGCACCATTAAATCCATTATAAAAAAAATGGAAAGAATATGGCACCACAACAAACCTGCCAAGAGAGGGCCGCCCACCAAAACCCACGGACCAGGCAAGGAGATCAGGGTTGGGTTATAAAAAAATGTATCAGAGAGGCAACAAAGAGACCAAGATAACCCTGAAGGAGCTGCAAAGCTCCACAGCGGAGATTGTAGTATCTGTCCATAGGACCACTTTGAGCCGTACACTCCACAGAGCTTGGCTTTACTGAAGAGTGGCCAGAAAAAAGCCATTGCTTAAGAAAAAAATAAGCAAACACATTTGGTGTTTGCCAAAAGGCATGTGGGAGACTCCCCAAACATATGTAAGAAGGTACTCTGGTCAGATGAGACTAAAATTTACCTTTTTGGCCATCAAGGAAAGCGCTATTTCTGGCGCAAACCCAACACCTCTCATCACCCCGAGAACACCATCCCCAGAGTGAAGCATGGTGGTGGCAGCATCATGCTGTGGGGATATTTCTTGAGGGAAACCTGTTTCAGTCTTCCAGAGATTTGAGATTGGGACAGAGGTTCACCTTCCAGCAGGACAATGACCCTAAGCATACTGCTAAAGCAACACTTGAGTGGTTTAAGGGGAAACATTTAAATGTCTTGGAATGGCCTAGTCAAAGCCAAGACCTCAATCCAATTGAGAATCTGTGGTATGACCTAAAGATTGCTGTACACCAGCGGAACCCATCCAACTTGACTTTGGGGGGGTGAATAGTTATGCACGCTCAAGTTCTTTTTTTTGTCTCATTTCTTGTTTGTTTCACAATTTAAAAATAATTGCATCTTCAAAGTGGTAGGCATGTTGTGAAAATCTAATGATACAAACCCCACAAAAATCTAATTTAATTCCAGGTTGTAAAGCAACAAAATAGGAAAAATGGGGGGTGAATACTTTTGCAAGCCACTGTAGCTGTCTAGGCTAGCTAGCAGGCTAAAATGGCTAGCTGGCTTTTAGCTGGCTGGCTAAGATAACTGCATATACCGGTAACATTATTTGATAACTGGTTAGATGGCATTATGTGCACTGAACAAAAATCTAAATGCAACATGTAACAATTTCAAAGATTTTACTGAGTTACAGTTCATATAAGGAAATCGGTCAATTTAAATTAATTAGGCCCTGATATATGGATTTCACATGAGTGGGAATACAGATATGAATCTGTTGGCCACAGATTCCTTAAAAAAAAAGGTAGGGGCGTGGATCAGAAAACCAGTCAGTATCTGAATAACAGTGTCTGCTAAATGACTAAAATGTAAATGTCTCTACATTACAGCAAAGTATATTGTGTATGACAGCAGTGGTACATGCTGTTGCTGCGGAGGCTGCTGTGGCCTACACACTAGTGGCCCACAGCTGCCTGTCCCTGTACTGACCTTCTAAATGTGTGTGTCCCTGATCTAGTCCATCTTCCCTTGCAGTGGCAGACACAACTCTCCAGAGCCCAAACACAGAGCCACGAGTGCATCCGCCCCATCTCTGACAAAACATCCCTCCTACTGCAACCATCTGAAACCACAGCTTTCTCTTCTTCCCTCTGGTAAACCCCCGCAGACAGGTAGACAAGCAGGATGTGTGTCCTGCTGCAGGACATTCATCGCATCTGACGTGGATCTGCTAAACAATAGGTCCAAGAAAATAAAGGATTTGTGTCCTCACCATCATTGTGACCTTTTGTTACGCCTCAGAGGGGCAGGCGCTGATACAGCCCATGTTTCAACATCACATCTGTACTCTGTGTAAATGAGTCAAAGGCCAGTGTGGTTTAGGAGTGGCGAAGGGGCATTACTCAGAGAAAGACACAGAGGGGAATTGGGGGATATGAACTCTGGAGATGATAGTGTATTGGCATGTCAACCGGAAGAAAAACAGTCCTGCCCTCTATTTACATGTACCTCTAATGAGTCTGCATCCCAAATGGCACGATATTCCCTATGTATAGAATGACATTTGGGACTTAGTCTATGCCTTGACATTGCATAATCCAAGACGAGAGTCTTTCTGCAACGAGAAGAGCCCAGCTCAGATCCCCAATCATGGGCCGTATATCGTGAAACAGTGTGTGACGATTGAAAATGACATTTTTTATCAGCAGTCCGTAGCCCGCTGATGTGATCTACAGTACCATCGCCAAGGACTAAGACAACCCCCGTAAATCTTACACATATTTTACACAGCATCAAGACACCAGATCGATTTGTATCTCTTCCCCTTGAAACCAATAATGAATTCCTGATAACTCATTACTGATTGGTGGCAATTTACAGCACAAATATCAATGTGGAAATGTAATTCAAAGTTACTGTATATTAACGGCATGTCACAGGCCGCTGGTCGTAATTACAAGATGTAGGAGACAACACGCAACTCTCTATGGTTCAATCATACAATTGCACAGCTGTTAGGAAAAGACAGAGAAACTGTGAAATGGTCTGTGAAAAATATCTACTGCACATAAGTCATCAGTTCACTCCATTTCTCTGGAGACTTTCAAAGCGTCATTTATTTCAATCAAACTCAAAATTGTTTGATCAGCCATGCACGGCTTAATTGAATAATTACGAATCTGCCTGAATGGACAAAAATAACTGTAGAAAATAAATGTTTCCACAGACCAGTTCTCTTACACAGAGTATTTGTCTAAACAGTTCGATGTGCATTGAAGATTTCTTTACACAACGTCATACACAGACTTAGGCATGCTAACAAAACAGCCAAGCATGAGGTCTAAGTTACAGTTATTCGTAGTTCTTTGTCCAGACTGGGAAAAATATTGCCATATATAATAGTGTATTCTCTGCGCTGCGCTTTCAGAAGGGTCTACAGCTTGCCAGTGCAGGTCAACAGCTTGCCAGTGCAGAAATGGAGCGTTATTGTCCTTACTGCACAAGATATGCCAATTCTGTTCTCAAAATATGAGTATAACAAGGTTGTCGGAGACAGAAGAGTCAGGGTAAAAATCCCTGAGGGCTTAACATGAAAGGCATTCACTCCCACACTGCAATCTCTACCACGCTGAGAAGACCACACACACAAACTGCATCTCTTCTTCAAAAGCAGTCCACGTGATCTTGTCCCATAGCACAATAACAATGAGTTCATCCTGAATGGCCAAGACTAGCTACTTTTACCGATCTTATTGAGCTCTTATCGAGCACTCTTCCAAAAGCGCAACAAAGCCTTCACCCGGACAGAAAAACACAACATGCACACAACTTCTCTCTTTAGAGCCGGAGTTTATGAGTTACAATATTATTTGCTTGGTTTGCAAAGGTCAGGTAATCTACATTTACGAAGCACTTTTAATCTATCTCTGTAGCAGTCATGGTTCACAATGGCCTAATTATGGTGATGACAACATCAAGTGCCCCCCTGAGCCCAATATTCATTCCCCCTGGATTGTGTGAGAACCCTACTTATGCAGAGTCACAGTTGTCCACCGCTGGACATCTTAGATCAGATGGGAGACATAGGTCACAGAACACTGGAGCTTAGCCTTGACAGCGAGCTTCTTAATTAATCTCAACCCCCTCCAGGTCCAACATTTCCATGATGACAACAGGTTATAGGTCATACAAGTCTACAGGTCTCCACAGTGCAATAGCCATGGTGGATGTAGTGCTATGTGATACTTTTCTATTGAGAGTTCCTCATATTGGTCCATATATCAAATCAAATAAATCAAATCAAAAGCTTTGTAAACAACAGGTGTAGACTGATGGTGAAACACTTACTTACGGGTCTTTTTCCTACAGTGCAAAGTTGAAGATAAACATTTTAAATATACACCCCTGGCAAAAGTTTTTTACATTGTAGAATAAAAGTGAAGACATCAAAACTATGACATAACACATATGGAATAATGTAGTAACCCAAAAAGTGTTATTTTATAATATATTTTATATTTGTCAGCCTCTGATCCTTTGGCACCCTCTAGTTTTTTCTATGGTCAGAGCCTGACAGGTCTATTATATGTGATTCTATGCTTGGTTTTGTGTTGGTCTGCAATTAGAGGCAGCTGCTAGTCATTGTCTCTAATTGGGGGCCATATTTATGTTCATGTTTTCCACCTGTGCTTGGTGGTTCATTGGTTTGTGTTTGTGCCTGTGAGCACACAGTTTCGTCACGTTTGTGTTATTTTGTCTTTGTTGTTTTCCCGTGTTTCAAGTTCGCTTAAAAAAAAAGTTATGTCGAACTACATCTTGGTCTGCCACTCCTTCCGATCATGACAATATTTTAGCCACCCTTTGCCTTTATGACAGCTTTGTGCACTCTTGGCATTCTCTCAACCAGCTTCACCTGGAATGCTTTTCCATGCTGAGAACGTCTTGGCTGCTTTTCCTTCACTCTACTGTCCAAAAATCTCAAATTTGGACAGGTCTAATGTCCATTGCTTGTGTTTCTTGGACCAAGCAAGTCTCTTCTTCTTATTGGTGTCCTTTAGTAGTGGTTTCTTTGCAGCAATTCGAGCATGAAGGCCTGATTTAGGCCTCTGAACAGTTGATGTGTCTGTTACTTGAACTCTGAAGCATTTATTTGGGCTGCAATCTGTGGCTGGTCTCTAATGAACTAATCCTCTGCAGCAGAGGTATTTCTGGGTCTTCCATTCCTGTGTCGTTCCTCATGAAGCTGGTTGAGAGAATGCCATGAGTGTGCAAAGCTGTCATCAAGGCAAAGGGTGTCTACTTTGAAGAATCTCAAATATAAAATGTATTTTGATTTAACACTTTTACTACATGATTACTACATGATTCCATATGTGTTATGTCATAGTTTTGATGTCTTAGCAAATAAAGAAAAACCCTTGAATGAGTAATATTCCAAACTTTTAACCAGGGGTGTATACTGTATATATGATATAAATAGTGACACGAGGAACAATTACACAATGAATAATGAGTAAAAATAACGGCTATATACAGGAAGTAACAGTATAGAGTCTATGTGCAAAGTAATTGAGGCAGCTATGTATTTTGAAAAAATATATCAACTATCCATTTCAATGATTTTTAATGAGTTACAGTTCATATAAGGAAATCAGTGAATTGAAATAAATTCATTATGCCCTAATCTATGGATTTAACATGACTAGGAATACAGATATGCATCTGTTGGTCACATACTTTAAAGGTAGGGGCATGGAACAGAAAACAGTCAGTTTGTGACCACCACACATCTCCTTCGCATTGATCAGGCTGTTGATTGTGGCCTGTGGAATGTTGTCCCACTCCTCTTCACTGACTGTGCAAAGTGGCTTGATATTGGCAGGAACTGGAGCACGCTGTCGTTCACACTAATACAGAGCATCCCAAACATGCTTAATGGGTGACATGTGTGGTGAGTATGCAGACCATAGAAGATCTGGGACATTTTCAGACTCCCGGAATTGTGCACAGATCCTTGCGACATAGGGCCGTGCATTATCATGCTGAGACATTGGGGCGATGGCGGCGGATGAATGGCACGAAAATGGGTCTTTGGATCTCGTCAAGGTCTCTGTGCATTCAAATTGCAATCGATAAAATGCAGTTGTGTTCGTTGTCTATAGCTTATGCCTCCCCATACCATTAACATTCAATTTTCTAGCAACAGCCCTACCTCATGGTCATTTCTGCAGCAAATGTGGCCTTTTATTGTCCCCAGTACAAGCTGCACCTGTGCAATGATCATGCTGTTTAATCAGCTTCTTGATATGCGACACCTGTGAGGTGGATGAATTATCTTGGCAAAGGAGAAATGCTCACTAACAGGGATGTAAACAAATTTGTGCACAAAACATTTGAGAAATAAGCTTTTTGTGCATATGGAACATTTCTGGGATCTTTTATTTCAGCTCATGAAACATGGGACCAACACTTTACATGTTGCGTTTATATTTTTGTTCAATGTACATACAGGTAGGGGTAAAGTGACTAGCAAACAGGGTAGATAATAGACAGTAGCAGCAGCGTGTGTGTGTGTGTGTGTGTGGCGTCAGTATGCATGTGTGCACATGTTATGTGTGTGTGTGTGTTGGGGTGCCAGTGTATGTATGTGTGAGTGTGTGGGTAGAGTCCAGTGTGTGTGCATAGAGTCAGTCCAAGAGTTTGTTTGATTAGCTATTTAGCATTCTTGTTTAGCAGTCTTATGACTTGGGGGTAGAAACTGTTCAGGGTCCTGTTCCAGACTTGGTACACTGGTACCACTTGCTGTGCGGTAGCAGAGAGAACAATCTATTGCTTGGGAGGCTGGAATAGCCCCATGGATGTGGGCTAAGCACACACCACTGAGGGGCCCCTGTGTTCATGGTCAGTATGGCGGATGTGTTGTTGCCTACCATCACTGCTTGGGGGGCGGCCCGTCAGGAAGTCCAGGATACAGTTGCAGAGAGAGGTGTTCAGTCCCAGGGTCCTTACATCGGTATTCTTACATAGGTATTCATTTAATCCAGGTGGGTGAGAGCAGTGTGGCGAGAAATAGAGATTGTAAGGACCCTGGAGCGAGCGAGATGACTCAGTCGTCCAGAACAGCTGGTGCTCTCATGCATGGTTAAGTGTTGCTTGCCTCGAAGATAGCTTGTCTGGTAGGCTTGCATTGCTGGGCAGCTCACGGCTGAGTTTCCCTTTGTAATCCGTGATAGTTTGCCAACCCTGCCACATCCGTCGGGCGTCAGAGCTGGCATAGTAGGATTCAAACGTAGTCCTGTATTTACGCTTTGCCTGTTTAATGACTCGTCGGAGGTCGTAGTGGGATTTCTTATAACCATCCGGATTAGTGTGCTGCTCCTTGAAAGCGGCATTTCCAGCCTTTAGCTCAGTGTGGATGTTGCCTGTAATCCATGGCTTCTGGTTGGTGTATATATGGTCACTGTGGGGACGACATTGTCAATGTACTTATAAATGAAGCTGGTGACTGATGTGGTAAACTCCTCAATGTTATCGGATGAATCCCAGAATATATTCTAGTCTGTGCTAGCAAAAGAGTCCTGTAACTTAGCATCCGCTTCATCGGACCACTTCCTTATTGATTGTGTCACTGGTACTTCCTGTTTGAGTTTTTGCTTGTAAACAAGAAGCAGGAGGATAGAGTTGTGGTCTGATTTGCCAAAGGTAGGGGGAGGAAAGGCCTTGTAGCCATTTCTATGTGTGGAGTAAATGTGAGTTTTGTGGTAAAAACGGATTTCAGTTTCCCTGTATTAAAATCACCAGCCATGAGAAATGCAGCCTCTGAATGTGCATTTTCTTGTTTGCTTATGGTCCTATACAGCTCATTGAGTGCGGTCTTAGTGCAGCTTTGGTTTGTCGTGGGAAATAGCGAGTTACGAAAAATATAGATGAAAACTCACTTTATAAATAGTATGGTCTGCAGTTTATCATGAGGTATTCAGGTGAGCAAAAACTCAAGACTTCTTTAACATTAGAGATCGTGCACCAGCTGTTGTTAACAAAGAGACACACCCCTCCTCCCTTTGTCTTACCCAAGTTTGCTGTCCGGTCTTGACGATGCATACAAACTCCAGCGAGATGTACAGTATATTCATGTCCTTGTTCAGCCATGACAGTTTTTCAGGTCCCGTTGATAGTATAGTCTCGAACAGAGTTCATCCAGTTTGTTCCCCAGTGACTACACTTTCGGCAACAGAACAGAGGGTAATGGTGGTCCGTTTTTTTGCCGACGTAGTCAGGATTCTGCCACTTGCGCGTCCCGAGGATTAGGGCCTTGTCTGGAGTAAGCAGAACGTCCAGAGCTGCCAACTCGTTGAAGTAGAGGTTAGTGATCGCTGTTTTAATGTTCAGAAGCTGTTTTCGGTCGTTGGAAATGATGGCAGAAACATAATGTTTAAAGAAAGTTAAGATCAGCTAAAAATAAAACGCAATATAGAAGAATTGGTCAAGAGCCTGTAAGATGGCTGCAGTGGGAGAATTGGTCAGGAGCCCGTAAAACAGCTATCCACTGCAGCGCCATCTTAGAAAACATGTTGGATGTGCTGACGTTGTTAGGAAGATGAGTAATAATCGAAACCTAATGAGAGCATGTCCAAGCCACAAGGCATATAGATTACCCATATAGTTTGCCTGGTAAAGAGATTAAAGTGTAAATATAAAAAACTATTAATTAGATGTAGGCCTATGTATTTGCGTGCTGTGCTCTGCTGGTTTGTTAAAGACAAATCACGTAACGTGTGTGGTGTGGAATGATTCAGGACACTGTTCAATCAGTTTGAATTGGTTATTTCCTTTATCGATCTGAGTAATTTCTGCTCTACTAGAAAATGTGCCACTCACTGAACATGTAAGTGCCCGCCCAAGGTCTCATTGATTCTAAAACAACAAAAGATCAGGCAACTCAAAGCTTTTGATAGAAAAAAGCAGCAATACATTTTATGAAATTTGACTATGAAGCTCAGACAAAAAAACATTTCTAAGAATTGTCACATTAATGTATCATTCGTGGGTGGCAGGTTTACAGTAACTAAACATTAGATATTTTGTGTGTCTATTCTTAATAGGGTCTCATACCTGCGCAAGAGGACGAAATTATGCACTTGACACGCACAAGGCGGCTAGGGCCACAGAGAGCTAATCATATGCACACAGTTGACAAACACTAATTACATAGTGCAGTTAAAGCAGCAGCCAAAACCAATACGGCTCCTAGAAGTTATCAGTGAATGTTGATAACCACCCAGACAATTCCGACCGTCATTAACCTCTCGACGACCCTAATTCAGCTCCACAATCCCGGGGATTCTGGGGGATTAATGCTACATTAACATAATTAGGGTCAGGAACGGACAAACAGCGTATTAATAACAACTGGGATGACATGATCTACACTGAACTTAATAGAAGTCTCCAGCTACAGTAAGCTGTCATCATAATACAAAGCTGCTTCGTAACAATGTGATAATAACCACAACAAGCAGCTGACATTGTTGATTATTTAAAGAGGCACAAGATAAACACGCAGCGCTATTTAGATAAAAATGTTATAAACTGAAAGTCTGCATCACAGAACATAAGGCTGCAATTCGTAATAAAAACATGGACTGTGCTATTGCGTGCCACTGCAAAGAATCTACTGGCGTAATGCAGTTTCTCTGGTCCCCCCCAGGGTCAGAGTTGCAGACACCCAAATATCACCTACAGTGCCTTCGGAAAGTATTCAGATCCCTTGACATTTTCCACATATTGTTACGTTATTCTAAACATTTTTTTAAAATCCTCAGCAATCTACACACAATATGCCAATCCCATAATAACAAAGCAAAAACATGTTTTTAGAAATAAAAAATAAAATAAAAAAACTAAAAAGCATTATTTAAGTATTATTTAAGTATATATAAGTATTCAGAACCTTTAATATGAGACTCGGAATTGAGCTCTGGTGCATCCTGTTTCCATTGATCATCCTTGAGAAGTTTCTACAACTTAAACATGATTTGGAAAGGCACACACATGTCTATATAAGGTCCCACAGTTGTCAATGCATGTCAGCGAAAGAACCAAGCCATGAGGTCAAAGGAATTGTCCGTAGAGCTCCGAGACAGGATTGTGTCGAGGCACAGATCTGGGGAAGGGTACCAACACATTTCTGCAGCATTGAAGATCCCCAAGAACACAGTGTCCTTCATCATTCTTAAATGGAAGAAGTTTGGAACCACCAAGATTTCCTAGAGCTGGCCGCCCTGCCAAACTGAGCAATCAGGGGAGAAGGGCCTTGATCACGGAGGTGACCAAGAACCTGATGGTCACTCTGACAGAGCTCTAGAGTCCCTCTGTGGAGATGGGAGAACCTTCCAGAAGGACAACCATCTCTGCAGCACTCCACAAATCAGGCCTTTAAGGTAGAGTGGCAAGACGGAAGCCACTCCTCAGTAAAAGGCACATGACAGCCCTTTTTGGAGTTTGCCAAAAAGCCCCTAAAGACTCTCAGACCATGGGAAACAAGATTCTCTAGTCTGATAAAACCAAGATTCAACTCTTTGGCCTGAATGCCAAGTGTCACGTCTGGAGGAGACTAGGCACCGCTCATCACTTGGCCAACAACATCCCTACGGTGAAGTATGGTGGCAACATCATGCTGAGAGAATGCTTTTCAGTGGCAGGGACTGGGAGACTAGTCAGGATGGAGGGAATAAAGAATGGAGCAAAGTACAGAGAGATCCTTGTTGAAAACCTGCTTAGGACCTCAGACTGGGGCGAAGGTTCACCTTCCAACAGGACAACGACCCTAAGTACACACCCAAGACAATGTCGGAGTGTCCTTGAGTGGCCCAGCTTGAACCCGATACAACATTTCTGGAGAGACCTGAAAATAGCTGTGCAGTGACGCTCCCCATCCAACCTGACAGAGCTTGAGAGGATCTGCAGAGAAGAATGGGAGAAACTCCCCAAATACAGGTGTGCCAAACGTGTAGCGTCATACCCAAGAAGACTCGAGGCTGTAATCGCTACCAAAGGTGCTTCAACAAAGTACTGAGTAATGGGTCTGAATACTTATGTAATGACATAAAAAATAAATAAAAAATGTTTGCATAAATGTCTAAAAACCTGTTTTTGCTTTGGGGTATTATGTGTAGATTGATGAGGGGAAGAAACAATTTAATACATTTTAGAATAAGATTGTAATGTAACAAAATGTGGAAAAATTAAAGGGGTCTGTATACTTTCCAAATGCACTGTAAATATATATTTATACTCCGGAATCTGATATTTTCGAATTCTAATATTTATTTATTTCTTAATTCCTTAATTCCATTCTTTTACTTTTTTTTTTATTTGTGTGTAGGGTTGTGTATTGTTGTTCATAGTTAGATATTACTACACTGTTGGAGCTAGGAACACAAACATTTCGCTACACCCGCAATAACATCTGCTAAATATGTGTTTGCAAGAAATAAGATTTGATTTATACGCTTTTTTTCCAGGGGAGATTACAAGATGACTGGCTGGGCAGTCAGTGGGACAGCGGATGCGCATTGATAAATCTAATGGAACTGTTAACAGGCATTACACAGAGAATGTGGGGATTGTGGTGAATAACTCCCTGTTATCAACCAATCAGCATCCAGGATCTAAACAACCCGTTTTATAACAAAAAAATAATGTTTATATACAGTATACATTATATAAGTAGGTAAAAAGAAAATCAAGATAAGATAGCAAGTTTTCACGTCTTCCTAAAGACCACAGTGGATGCTGCTGATGTATGGCAAAAATAAGCAGTGGGAAGCAGTGGGATAGGGCTGGACCTACACATGTCCCTGGGAGACTCAGGAGCCTTCATTAGCAAGTTGCAGGGTGAGAGTTGCTGTAGTATTATTAAGTAAGACACTTCAAACGGCCAATTGATCAGTGAGGTTGAAAATATAATCTCAAACTCTGATGACTACTTTGGGTTGCTTTAGATGTGCTAATTAGGATTATCGATCCTATATCATGTCACAGTTTAAGATGATGAAGAAAAACTCCCACATAATTTACTGGGAGTGCAAAGTGTGCAACCTCGCAACTTTCACGAAGGGCACTTCTAAAATAAAAAAAATACAGTTTTCTCTGATGGATGCATTTTATGGCTTGAGAGTAAACAATGAGAGAAAAAAGTACTTTCACTGTAGGAGAACCTAATATCATTGGGAGTGGAGACGATGAGAGAAAACATACTCATGATAGGAGAACCTTATATCCTTTATTTTTAGGAAGATTGTCAGTAACTGGCCACTGTGTTTGAGGTTTAAAATAAGAGCTGCCTCCTAACTTCAGTGCCAAGTGAGTGACAGAGCAGTGACAGGATACAAATGTGAACCTTCATTGCACTGGGCATCCACATAAACACTTGCAAACCCTGGGCCGCACTTTGAATTGCTAATTTAGCTGACGGGAATGTGTTTTGAGAGGGAACCATGGGTTATACAAGCCTTCCCGCCTCCCTTTACAAAGTCATCCATTTAGTACGTTTTTCACTTCCGCACTGCTCCCAGACAAAATGGGCAGTCCACTATTTTCAACAACATTGATCAGCTGGTGTGAAGCCGGGCCTGGGATATTAGCGGGAAAATGATCAGTTAGGGCTGGAGAAATGACTCACTGCAGGGAGACTTTGATTGACTTCCCTCCGGGGAGACACTGCATTAGGCCTCCATTTGGATGGGAGGCTGTGGTTTACAAGGCTGGTGAATGGACAGCAGGAGAGTGGAGCTAAAGTTAAGTAGAGGGATGTTGTTGTTGAAAAGAAAGTGAAGTTACATAACAGAGCAACAAAGGACAACGCCAAAGAGGGAAAGGTGAAGATATGTTTAGCCGCTCTCTGTTTGAGATGCATAGGGTTGAAATAATGTACAACATTTCACACACACCGATCATGACCTAGCACGCTCTCTAAGGAGGGATCATTAATTGTCTGTCTGTCTGTCTGTCTGTCTGTCTGTCTGTCTGTCTGTCTGTCTGTCTGTCTGTCTGTCTGTCTGTCTGTCTGTCTGTCTGTCTGTCTGTCTGTCTTACTAAATGATGCAGAAGAGAGGAACGTGTTTGCTCATTTGGAGAACGTTCTAATGCAACACATCGATGATGAGATATGAACCACAAATACAATCAAGGACAATAAAATCTAATTTTGCTGAAGTTATCCATTATCCATTCTGGAGGATGTAGTTTGAGGAAATAAACTTGTGCCTTCAGTTGCACGGCCACGTCTGACCAACCAACCAACTTCTACACATAATAAACTCCTTTCTCATTCTGTGCTAATGTTTGAGGATCCCTTGATGTTGAATATCTTTTCCATCTCGTCCAATTGTGTATAGTACCGTTCACATCTTCTGTACTGCCAGTGTTCCTTATGAGGTGTTGAGGCAAGCATACTAAATGTGTGTAGATCTCCAGATACGTCCCTGAACACATTTCTTATGTAGAAAATCTGTTATGTTGTCTGTATAGAATGTTATATTTCTTGTGCTAAAAAATATGAACATTAATAAATCAAAAGGACGGGAACTGATTGTTATGTTAACGGTTGGAATAATAAATGCATATCCATCTGTTCATTTAGGATATTTTCTGTGTTCTGCATTGGTCACTATCGACACGGCATAATATGAAAGTTTGGTTGAATTTGGGGGGTGTTCTGTATTCCTGTAAACATATATAATATTCCTGTAAACATACACATTCAAACTTGAAACTTAACTTCATATTATTAAGTTTCAAGTTTTAATGTCATGTGCACAAGTACAGCGAAATGCATTTTCTTAAAACCTCTAAACCAAACAATACAGTAATCAATATCAATATAAATGCAGAATTATACTGTATGACTCATTTTTACATATTTGATGTAAAACCCAGCAATCTTAATAGTACATGCATTAAAATATTTTATATAAGTATATAAATATAAGTATTCCTTTCTGCAGAGGGCTTCTCAGTGGAGAAAACATTGCCCTGAATCTTCTAGATCTCATTACCAATGGAGATTATGGGAATGTGGCCGGGATGATGTGGTAAAAAGCAAAGGAGGTACCCTAGGATGGAGTAGAACGCTACATTAAAGAGTTTCCGATAGGCATTTAAAGTCTTCTAAGCAACTCCAGGCATGGTGGGGAGAACCAAACAGAATGCTAAATAATCAACTATCCACCCTCTTTCTAATCTCCATGACTTTCCACGGCAAAGCTGCTAAATAGCTTTGGACTGAACTTAATACATTGAGACCTGACACAGGCACAGCCAGCAAGCAGCCTCTGAAGTTCAGGCGTTGCAGTTTACACCAAACAAAGGTGAAAGGAGGAACAGAACTCTAAACGTAAGCAGAACACACCGATCAGGTGTGTTATAACATAGGGTGAATTCAGAAATAGTGGGATATCATATAAACTGGGACAGTTTATAATCAGGGAGCTCACCCTGCGAAGCACACGGTAAGGTCAGTGACATAGTTTTGTAAAACATAAATAATATAATATGGTATAATATGGTTTCGCCTCAGTGTACACAAACTGGTGTCATGCATCCTATGAATGTAATATCAACATTTGTCCTTTTTGTGTGATTAGGAAAAATCTTGAGTATTTCAGAAATGTATCAGGTGTTGGGCTAATATGCTGGATAGTTGTCGTAAGAGGTTACAGAAGAAGGAAATGCAAAAAGTGTCTAATTCACCCTCTATTTGACATTCAGATAAAGAAATATCCATTCCACTAACAAGAGGCTAACGTTTATTCCATCTTCATTTCTGCCATTAATTCAAATAGTACGTTATATGAGTAATTAAATATTATTTAAAAATCATCTGACATAATATAATGTATGCAAAATATAAAAAATGAATAATACGGATTAATTCAAAACATGCATCTCTGCATTCACAGATGTGTATTCCCTATATAATTCAAAGTGTGTCTCTCCCATTAGCAGTGCTGGAAAAAGTACAGTTGTCATACTTATCAAAAGTAAAAATATAAACCATTTAAAATTCCTTATACACCGGGAATGACCAGGATTGTTCTCTTTATAAGTGTGTGAATTGGACCATTTTCCTGTCAAAATTTAACGAGTACTTTTGGGTGTCAGGGAAAATGTATGGAGTAAAAAGTGAAGTACAAGTTGGAATGTAGTGAAGTACAAGTTGGCAAAAATATGAATAGTAAAGTAAAGCACAGACACCCCAAAAAACGAATTAAGTAGTACTTTTACTTAAGTACTTTACACCACTACCACTAATTACTACCTGAAGTTGAGCGGGACTCTGGTTAACATTCAAATCATGAGGCTGCTGGCTAGTTAAAAAAAAAATGATGTCAGGTCATTATAGATTGCAATTTTTCCAGAGTAAAATGAATACATTAAATCTTTATTACCCTCAAGACAGTGTGAGAGAGGCAGGAAAGACACCTTCAGAATATTTCTGTTTTTTTTTTTTTCTTTTCTTTTACAAGTTTCTGGGGCCTGTCATGTCAGGGTCAGCGTCTAATCACATAAAGGCTTGATCAAAGTTCCAGTAGCTAGAGGGAGAACACAAGACCTAATTTTTCAGTGTGGGGATTAATCAACCATCAACTAAACCAGCAGCGCCAGCATCACCCCACCCACACTACCCAACTCCACAACCCACCCCCACAAAGCCTTCTGCTGACTGCGAGCAAGACAAGACAGACAGCTCCTGGACCTGTTGTAATCAGGAAGATAGAATATACAGGCAGAATCCAGAACCATATACTAGCACAAGATAGATGATCGGAGTGATAAAAAACGGAAGGTAAATCACGGGTGTGGACGTCTCCTAGGTGGGTGATCAAAAGATCTTAAAGTTGAGAGCGTGGGGAGAATGCTTGAGTAATATTCCTCACAAATCCCATCATCAATATTTTAAAAGGAGCAGTTGCCAGTCTTTTATACCTCATCAGTCTTTGGGATCTAAAGCCCTAGACCAAACCAGGGCTGTAACTACATATAAGGACACTGAGGTCCGGACCTCAGTAATTTTTTCTAATAAAATAAATCATATAGTATCATTAGAGTTACCAGCCTCAGATTGCAGCCCAAATAAATGCTTCACAGAGTTCAAGCAACAGACATATCTCAACATCAACTGTTTAGAGGAGACTGTGTGAATCAGGCCTTCATTGTCGAATTGCTGCAAAGAAACCACTACTAAAGGACACCAATAAGAATAAGAGACTTGCTTGGGCCAAGAAACACAAGCAATTGACAGACCGGTGGAAATGTATCCTTTGGTTTGGAGTCCAAATGTGAGATTTTTGCTTCCAACCTCAACCAAATTTAGATGGTTTGGGATGAGTTGGACGGTAGAGTGAAGGAAAAGCAGCCAACAGGTTCTCAGCATGGAAAAGCAAGATTTTTGGTTTTTGGAAAGAATGCCAAGAAAGTTCAAAGCTGTCATTAAGACAAAGGTGGCTATTTGAAGATATTAAATATATTTTGATTTGTTTAACACTTTTTTGGTTACCAAATGATTCCATATGTGTTATGTCATAGTTTGAATGTCTTCACTTTTATTCTACAATTTTAAACATAGTGCAAATAATAAGAAAAACCCTTGATTGAGTAATATTCCAAACTTGTATATATACCCCAGTGTGTGTATATATACAGTGGTGAGAACAAGTATTTGATACACTGCCGATTCTGCAGGTTTTCCTACTTACAAAGCATGTAGAGGTCTGTAATTTTTATCATAGGTACACTTCAACTGTGAGAGACGGAATCTAAAACAAAAATCCAGAAAATCACATTGTATGATTTTTAAGTAATTAATTTGCATTTTATTGCATGACATAAGTATTTGATCACCTACCAACCAGTAAGAATTCCGGCCCTCACAGACCTGTTAGTTTTTCTTTAAGAAGCCCTCCTGTTCTCCACTCATTACCTGTATTAACTGCACCTGTTTGAACTCGTTACCTGTATAAAAGACACCTGTCCACACACTCAATCAAACAGACTCCAACCTCTCCACAATGGCCAGGACCAGAGAGCTGTGTAAGGACATCAGGGATAAAATTGTAGACCTGCACAAGGCTGGGATGGGCTACAGGACAATAGGCAAGCAGCTTGGTGAGAAGGCAACAACTGTTGGCGCAATTATTAGAAAATGGAAGAAGTTCAAGATGACGGTCAATCTCCCTCGGTCTGGGGTACCATGCAAGATCTCACCTCGTGGGGCATCAATGATCATGAGGAAGGTGAGGGATCAGCCCAGAACTACACGGCAGGACCTGGTCAATGACCTGAAGAGAGCTGGGACCACATTCTCAAAGAAAATCATTAGTAACACACTACGCCGTCATGGATTAAAATCCTGCAGCGCACGCAAGGTCCCCCTGCTCAAGCCAGCACATGTCCAGGCCCCTCTGAAGTTTGCCAATGACCATCTGGATGATCCAGAGGAGGAATGGGAGAAGGTCATGTGGTCTGATGAGACAAAAATAGAGTTTTTTGGTCTAAACTCCACTCGCCGTGTTTGGAGGAAGAAGAAGGATGAGTACAACCCCAAAAATACCATCCCAACCGTGAAGCATGGAGGTGGAAACATCATTCTTTGGGGATGCTTTTCTGCAAAGGGGACAGGATGACTGCACCGTATTGAGGGGAGGATGGATGGGGCCATGTATCGCGAGATCTTGGCCAACAACCTCCTTCCCTCAGTAAGAGCATTGAAGATGGGTCGTGGCTGGGTCTTCCAGCATGACAACGACCCGAAACACACAGCCAGGGCAACTAAGGAGTGGCTCCGTAAGAAGCATCTCAAGGTCCTGGAGTGGCCTAGCCAGTCTCCAGACCTGAACCCAATAGAAAATCTTCGGAGGGAGCTGAAAGTCCGTATTGCCCAGCGACAGCCCCGAAACCTGAAGGATCTGTATGGAGGAGTGGGCCAAAATCCCTGCTGCAGTGTGTGCAAACCTGGTCAAGAACTACAGGAAACGTATGATCTCTGTAAATGCAAACAAAGAATTCTGTACCAAATATTAAGTTCTGCTTTTCTGATGTATCAAATACTTATGTCATGCAATAAAATGCAAATGAATTACTTAAAAATCATACAATGTGATTTTCTGGATTTTTGTTTTAGATTCCGTCACTCACAGTTGAAGAGTACCTATGATAAAAATTACAGACTTCTACATGCTTTGTAAGTGGGAAAACCTGCAAAATCGGCAGTGTATCAAATACTTGTTCTCCCCACTGTATATGTGGAAATGCACTGTATATATATATATATATATATATATATATATATATATATATATATATATTAAATAAATAAAAATCATCAGCAATCTACACAAAATACCCAATAATGACAAAGTGAAAAAAGGTTTGTAGAAATTTTTGGAAAACAATTATGAAATAACAGAAATAGCTTATTTACATAAGTATTCCCTTTGCTATGAGACTCGAAATTGAGCTCAGGTGCATCCTGTTGTCATTGATCATCCTGTTGTCATTGATCATCACCTGTGGTAAAATCAATTGATTGGGCATGACTTGGAAATGCACACACCTGTCTATATAAGGTCCCACAGTTGTCAGTGGATGTCATAGCAAAAAGCAAGCCACAAAGTCGAAGGAATTGTCCGTAGAGCTCCGAGACGGGATTGTGTCGAGGCACTGATTTGGGGATAGGTACCAAAACATATCTGCAGCATTGAAGGTCCCCAAGAACACAGTGGCCTCCATCATTCTTAAGTTTGGAACCACCAAGACTATTCCTAGAGCTGGCCGCCCGGCCAAACTGAACAATCAGGGGAGAAGGGCCTTGGTCATGGAGGTGACTAAGAACCCGATGGTCACTCTGACAGAGCTCTAGAGTTCCTCTTTGGAGAGGGGAGAATCTTCCAGAAGTACAACTATCTATGCAGCACTCTACCAATCAGGCCTTTAGGTAGAGTGGCCAGACGGAAGCCACTCCTCAGTAAAAGGCACATGACAGCCCGCTTAAAGACTCTCAAACAAGATTCTCTGGTCTGATGAAACCAAGATTCAACTCATTGGCCTGAATGCCTAGCGTCATGTCTGGAGGGAACCTGTCACCATTCCTATGGTGAAGCACGGTGGTGGCAGCATCATGCTTTGGGAGTGTTTTTCAGCGGCAGGGACTGGGAGACTAGTCAGGATAGAGGGAAAGAGGAACGGCGCAAAGTACAGAGCGATCCTTGATGAAAACCTGCTCCAGAGCTCTCAGAACCTCAGACTGGGGCGAAGGTTCACCATACATCAGGACTAGGGTCCAAAGCACACAGCCATGAACTCAGGAATGTCCTTAAGACAGAGTCTGGACTTGAACCCGATCGAACATCTCTGGAGAGACCTGAAAGTAGCTGTGCAGCAAAGCTCCCCATCCAACCTGACAGAGCTTGAGAGGATCTGCAGAGAAGAATAGGAGAAACTCCCCAAATACAGGATGCCAAGCTTTTAAGGTCTTACCCAAGAAGACTCAAGGCTGTAATTGCTGGCAAAGGTCTTTCAACAAAGTTTTGAGTAAATGGTCTGAATACTTATGTAAATGTGATGTTTCTGTTTTTTGTTTTTAATAAATTAGCAAACATTTCTAAAAACCTGTTTTTGCTTTGTCATTGTGGGGTATTGTGTGTAGATTGATGAGGAAAACATTTATTACATTTTATAATAAGGCTGTAAGCTAACAAAATGTAGAAAAAGTCAAGGGTCTGAATATTTTCCGAAGACACTGATCCAAAATATAAACGCAACATGCAACAATTTTAATGATTTTACTGAGTTACAGTTCATATAAGGAAATCAGTCGATTTAAATAAATTCATTAGGCCCTAATTTCACATGATTGGGAATACAGATGTGCATCAGAAAACCAGTCAGTATCTGGTATGACCACCATTTATCTCATGCAGCGCGACATCTCCTTCGCATAGAGTTGATCAGGCTGTACTTTTTCCCTGTGTCATTTCACATTATTACACATAACTTAATTTCTGAACTTATTTGTTTTGGTTTCTTTGTATGTATGGATTACTTGGGTTGTTACCAACATCTGGTGAAAATGTCATGTCAATAGCACCTTTGGAAATATATTTACTGAGAAAAATGGTGACGTGTTCAATACTTATTTCACCCACTGTATATATACACACAGTATATTTATACATACAGTATATTCAATTAGCCTACTGGTCAACATCTAAATAGTGCTCCCAGCATTGATCAAAGCTCAGAACGTTTATATTCTTGATGTAATCGCGTCTGCCTCTTTGTGAACTAGTGGAGTCATATACAGTGGTTTGTTAGTTATGTTTGCCAGCTTCCCCCAGATTTGCCTTTTCAGCAGCTCATTTACCACACTCTCAAATGGCTAACTCCACCCTTTTGCGGCACAGACCGAGGGCATGAGATATGAAACGATGTACCCCAGTTTGGAGTTAGCCAAATCAAGAATATAAACATTCTGAGCTTTGATCAATGCTGTTCAGTTTGCAAGATGTCGGACAAAAGGACATTTTAAAACCGTCCCTCGACTCCCTCTGTTTCTACAGACATTCCTTAAAACAAACAAAAAATGATTGAGTGCACAACTGGTAAATAGTCGCTGTCAGTCAGTCAGGTGGCTATCAGCCGGCAGAGACTTCTATTGCAATACCTTTGAAGGGCTCTGGCTAGTATTACTTAGCTTCTTAATTCATCCTTCTAGCTGGCTCACGTTAAATGGAGCCTACTTTAGCTGGATACTAAATTCTCATAATAACTTTGCTTTACAGAGAGTAGGCTACTGACACAGACATGGATGTAGCGCTCAGTGGTGAGGCTGAGGCAGCCTGCAATGCATGCAGGAGGAAGCAGAGAAGACAGATATCTCTTTCATACACAGACCGAAATCCCATTAATTTGCCATGCCTGCTTCTTTTTGACTAGTTTATTTTGCCTACACTTTAACCAAAATACAGGTTTCAGGTATGTGTGAATGGTTTTCTGTTTATTTGCAGGTAAATTCGTTAACCTCCCAAATCTGAAATGCCAATAGCTCTCTTGGTTAAACAAACCCCCCCCCCCGCCACCACCTCTCCAAATTTGCCAGTTACCTACTGATATGTATTAAAGGGGTATACCTGTAAAAAAAAATGTAAATAAGGGCCCTCATGTGGGGTCCTCTGAGAAAGTTAGGAACTTAAAATGTTTTAATATGAACATCTACACATGGGCTATTTTCTTTTTAGGCCTACATTAAAATGCTATCAAAATTGCATTTGTAAAAATGTAATACGTTTTTGTTCATACTGTTCGTCTTATTTCAATCGCCCACTGAAGTTTATAGTGTACCCATTACCCAACTTTTACTAATACATCCCTTATATTAATACAGAATTGTAAGTAATATTCTAATAGTTCATATGAATGTGATAATACGTGTACTGTGTACTCCATTGATGTCTGTTTGTGCCTAGCTTAATTAGTAATGCCTAGAAATACAAATATGAACGCTACGTAATTTGACAAGAGATATCTATGTAATGAGGTGAGGATGTTATGCAATTCATCATTAGAACTGACTTAACAGTCGCTAGTGGAACGTGTCAGTGTGAATAATTTCTCATATTTCCCATCTTTTAGGGGTATAACATTAGAATTATAAAGGTAATAGGCTATGTGTTTCTTGATTACTGAGGTGAATTAACCTATAGCAGCCAAGGTGATAATGGCTGGGTGATTTAAATAATAAAATGTAAACCGACTTTAGCAATATTAATAAAAAGTCTATGTTTACCAAGGTCATCACCAATATTCTGCATTAGCAATATTAATAAAAAGTCTATGTTTACCAAGGTCATCACCAATATTCTGCATTCCCACCTGTAATCCTGCACACTAAATGCTAGCGGATTGTCGGTGTATTAAGGAATTATCCACCCCTGCAGGTAAACATGTTGCTAGAATGGGAGTTGCTATGGGGAGGAAATGTAGGATGTATACAACAGCAGATAAAAACAGCAAGGTAAGCCATCACAGGGAGAAGACAGACACTGAGATATTCCTACATCTCCAATTCTGCAGCTTTGTGGAAGAAAACTCACCCTTACTCTAGTGGTGTATTCTGATCCATACATTATAACTGATCTATCACAGTTACTGATATACCCTGGTTCCATTGTGTAGTGGTAAACACAAATATGAGCACAACGGTGAAACAAATTGCTTCGTATTTTTCAGATGCAAGTGTAACGTCACGTGACCATGAAATTGAACACACTTTGTGAAGTTCCTGTTTGGATCAATTGAAGTGGTGCAATGGGACGCCGTCTGTCACTGAGGCCATCTAGCATTTCACTCCTACCCTTCCCACACACTGCCCTGAGACATCTGCCTACCAAATCAGCCAGAATATAGGCTAGTGTAGCTCTCGTGGGGAGGGAAGCAGCAGAGTCTGAGCAGACCCCCTTCCAAGTTTTATCAAACAGTTGAGCGGAATACAGACTGGAAGTTTTCCCATAAGCAACTGCATCATCGGGCTGCTTTATCCAACTAACTATAAATCATTGTGAATAAGAATGTGTTCTTAAACTAGTTAAACAAAGGTTAAATTAAAATAAATATATATACAGTCGTATGAAAACGTTTGGGCACCCCTCTGAGGCTGCATAATAATTTACTCTGTCGTCACAGAAAATGATCACAGTGGCATGCCATTCAATTTCTAATAAAAGCTGAGTACTGGGGTACTGTCAAGACAAAGATTTTTAGTGTAGCAATATTAAGTTGTATGAAATTAAATCAGATGTGAAAAATAGGCTATGCAAAAATGTGGGCACCCTTGTCATTCTGTTGATTTGAATACCTGTAACTACTTAGCACTGATTAATTAGAACACACAATTGGTTTGGTGAGCTCATTAAGCCTTGAACTTCATAGACAAGTGCATCCAATCATGAGAAAAGTTATTTAAGGTGGCCAATTGCAAGTTGTTGTTCTCTTTGACTCTCCTCTGAAGAGTGGCAACATGGGGGCCTCAAAACAACTCTCAAATGACCTGAAAACAAAGATTGTTCAACATTATGGTTTAGGGGAAGGCTACAAAAAGCTATCGCAGAGATGTAAGCTGTCAGTGTCCACTGTGAGGAACATAGTGAGGAAATGGAAGACCACAGGCACAGTTCTTGTTAAGGCCAGAAGTGGCAGGCCAAGTAAAATATCGGAGAGGCAAAGGCGAAGGATAGTGAGAACGGTCAAAAACAGCCCACAAACCACCTCCAAAGACCTACAACATCATCTTGCTGCAGATGGTGTCACTGTGCATCGTTCAACAATTCAGCGCACTTTGCACAAGGAGAAGCTGTACGGGAGAGTGATGCGGAAGAAGCCTTTTCTGCACACATGCCACAAACAGAGTCGCTTGAGGTATGCAAACGCACATTTGGACAAGCCAGCTTCATTTTGGAATAAGGTGCTGTGGACTGATGAAACAAAGATTGAGTTATTTGATCATAACAAGGGGCGTTATGCATGGCGGCAAAAGAACACAGCGTTCTAAGAAAAACACTTGCTACCCACAGTAAAATTTGGTGGGGGTTCCATCATGCTGTGGGGCTGTGTGGCCAGTGCCGGTACTGGGAATCTTGTTAAAGTTGAGGGTCGCATGGATTTCACTCAATATCAGCAGATTCTTGGGAATAATGTTGAAGAATCAGTCACAAAGTTGAAGTTACGCCGGGGCTGGATATTTCAACAAGACAACGACCCAAAACACTGCTCAAAATCTACCCGGGCATTTATGCAGAGGAACAAGTACAATGTTCTGGAATGGCCATCCCAGTCCCCAGACCTGAACATCATTGAGAATCTGTGGGATGATTTGAAGCTGGCTGTCCATGCTCGGCAACCATCAAATCTAACTGAACTGGCAATGTTTTGTAAGGAGGAATGGTCCAATATACCTTCATCCAGAATCCAGACACTCATTAGAGGCTATAGGAAGCGTCTAGAGGCTGTTATTTTAGCAAAAGGAGGCTCTACTAAATATTGATGTGATCTTTCTGTTGGGGTGCCCAAATTTATGCACCTGTCTAATTTCATTTGATGCATATTGCACATTTTCTGTTAATCCAATAAACTTCATTTTACTACTAAAATATTACTGTGTCCATCAGTTATTTTATAGATCAAAATGAAATTGCTGATCCAAACACCTAATTATTTATAAATGGAAATCATGGAAATTGTCAGGGGTGCGCAAACTTTTTCATACGACTCTATATATACTCTATATAAACAAAGCACACTACAGTATCTCAAAAAAGTTCAAAAGTTGGTATACAAATTAGGGAGAGCGTATTCGTGTCCTTCAGAATCAGATGCAGTGTAGCTACTGTCAACGAGCCGCTTGTCTACCGTAGTTTTCTGCGTGACTGAGCATGTATATTATCAGTGGGGTGGAATCAAGAGCAATTGCATGTTCATGGCACAGAACGCAGACTGGTCAGCAGCAGGGGATTTGTAGCTTTTGCCAATATATCTCTGTGGCAAACTGTCTCACCCAACGTCTCAAGACTAGTGTTTACTCAAAAAGCTCACACAGTTTAGGTTGGGAGACATTGCTGTGAAATATCTAACCTGGATGCACCACCTTGGAACAAAGCAGGGAGTGTAATCATGTCTGATAGCAAGTTTCCCGCAATAACAGAACCATTTTTGGGACATTTACTCTGTTGCGGTGCAATCCATAGTCAATGCATGTTTATCCAGAGCTCCCGGGAGGGACCCAGCGTCCACGACCTCTTTCATATTCAGAGAGGGAACTCTCCCAGTCTCTCTTTTGCTCCCTCACACCCCTTTGTCCACAATTCACAGCACTCCTTTGTAATGAGATGCTAATCCTTTGCAACTTATTCCAGTGTTTGGGAGAAAGAAGGCTTTTATTTATTCAGTGTCTATCTGTATACATGTTCTGTGTAAAGAGATCTCAGGTCCTCTTCCGACATTAGCTGCATTTGAACGAGGCTCATGGTTAAAGGTGACCTCTCCTGAGCATAATTTTACCTGCCTGATGCGATTTTGGTTTTAGATTTATTTTCCTTCCTTAACTCAATTTCTCCAGCAGGAAGTATAATTATTCAAGCAAAAGTACATGGTATTAATCTTGTGGACAGCTGATCAATTCATTTGTGATGACTTGTTAATTTGCAATCCAATTCTAAAGTACATACTACGCTCCCACATTGATCGTTTTGTATTTATTTACATGCCACAAACAGGCCCGGATTGACCTGAAAGATGCCATGCACCTTAACATAGAGATAAAAAGCAATGAGTGGCAGTCCAGTTCTGTGGGTGCCTTGTGATTTCTACCCACTAAAGGGTGAATCCATGGTGTAAAGGTGCTCTTTCTTGACTTCATTACAAGCTGAGAGGTGCAAGAAAGGAGGCAGATAACGCCCTGTTTGGAACACTCCAATAGCATACGGAAAATCGGCACATGGAGTGGCTCCAATTTAGATCCCGAACCAGCTGGTCCAGCACAGAAGTGGACAGCAAGGTAGAGACGCAATCTCGCTGACCACTCTGTTTCCCACTGAGCTCACTGAGTACCACTTTAGGAAAAAAAAGCTGTGCCAAGGGGCGTGGCACTCATTCAAATCAGCTTTTCTCCTCTCCTATATACTGTAGCTGGAGTGTATAATCATAATATAGTCATGTATAGTACTCTGCTGATATCGATTCGTAGCTGTTGCGCTTCCTCAGGAGCTGCCAAATAATACCCCAAGCTCTCTTCAGAAAGTAAGATAATACCTATTAGATCATCAATATTCAAGAATAAAATGGATTTACGAGCACACGTGATATTGTCAGCCCCCTTTTGGCACAAGGAGCAAAATATATCTCCATTCTATATATCTCCATCTCACTCCTATATCTCAGGTCCTATTGCATATTATCTTCCCTGATGTTCCTCAGGGTCGTGGTGATTATTTATATATTAGCCTATTACCTCAACTTGCTAATTCGTCAGTTAAGAGGCATTCTAGCTAATATGGAAAAATATACAAGCAGTCTCAGGGTAGAACTTTCATTATGGTACACATAGTAATAAAACATGTTAAACTGTTAAACTGTTAATTCCCCATAGAACAGAGTCGACGGTGAAGGTCAAAGACAATGGAAAAAAAGCTTGGTGATTTGTGAGTGAAGCGGCGTGGCATTTACTTCTTCCCTGGACTTTGGAGATCTGTTTCGAAGCACGTTATTATCCCTTCCTTCCTGTACTCTAAGACTCTGTAACCAAATGGCAACCTATTCCCATATAGTGCACTACTTTTGACTACAGCCCTATGGCAAAGGCTATGGGCCCTGGTCAGAAGTAGTGCACTATAATATACGGAATAGGGTGCCATTTGGGATGTAGACTCCGAGAGAATGTCAAGGACACACATAAACATGGACAGGAAGGGATGCCATACCTCATTAATGGCCATATTTATTCTAAGTGATGCCCTTATCACAGTGTTTGTAATGAAATGGATGAGATCACAAATTTGAAAGGATATATCTTTTTTTTTTTTGTCCCGAGGGCATTTAGAGGAAAAGCGATTTCCATTCTTCTCCCAGGAAAGGACAAATAATCGTAACTTATCTTTAGATGAGAAAATCACAAACGGAGAAGCTCTAATTGGGGTATTTACATTCAAGTGCTCCGATCGGCTGCACACACACAAACACAAGTGCGTGATCATCAAAAGTGCTGCGAATTTTGCTATTAAAATAAGTGCTTTGTTTTATGCATCTCACCGTCAACAAAATACAAGATGCTTCTTCACAGATATTTTAAAAGGAAAGTCAAGCAGTCATGTATTTTGGATTTCGCCTACAGTATCTAACTGGTGTGATATTGATATTAAAAGGTGAAAAATATATGAACAAGATGTGAGCAGACACAGCAGTAAGCTGTCCATTTGGTACACATGTTCAGAAACAGTGTTTGGTGGTAGCTAGGACTCTCCCGCGTCCAAGTATCTCTTTACCCCCCTTAGGTCCTCGTGAAGAAGAATGTTCCAATGATTATGAGGGGAATCCAGGACATGATGAAAGTGTTGCTATTAACGGCCAAAAGTAACTTCTCTCTCGGGACAACAGTGTTAATCGGAGCCACTAGGTCCTCTCCTCGCTGGATCAATGTCAGCATACATTTCCTGATGCGTGCCAAGTTATCTGTGTTTCAACTTTAATAGGTTATTGAACAGAGACGGCATTTAGGGAGCAGGGCCGTATTTCACGTTATTGACAATGAAATGCAAAAAACCCTTCTCAATAGCATACATTAGGATAAACAGAATACATCTTGACAACACTGTTGGAGGAGTACAATTACAAAGACAACAAATACAACTCTAGTAACAGCAAACACTGCTATTAAAGCGAGGAATGCTGCTGGCCTCCTGAGTGGCGCAGTGGTCTATGGCACTGCATCTTAGTGCAAGAGGCGTCACTACAGTCCCTGGTTTGAATCCAGGCTGTATCACATCCCGCCGTGATTGGGAGTCCCATAGGGCGACTGGGTTTGGCCGTTGTAGGCCGTCGTTGTAAATAAGAATTTGTTCTTAACTGATTTGCCTAGTTAAATAGAAAACAATTATAAATGTATCTGACTCATTAAGGCAAAAAAACATGTACAATCAGACAAATTTGTTATAATTAGTTTAGGTAATAGTAAACGAGGAGGATGATTAGCAGAACTAAATAGCTTTTTCTTAAGGTCATGTCCTCCTACTTCATATGAGTTCAATCTAAATCATTTCTGAATGTCAACACTGAACTGAAGACCATCATCCAAGATGCTGCTGGATGCCCTTGCTCCATCATATACTGTCACAATCTTGGATCCAGTTATGATCAACAGCATATCAACAAATGTCACTTCAAAGCTCTAGACGGTAATCCAGGAGCTTAGTCCCAAATATCACAGTATTTCCTATATAGTGCACTCCTTTCGACTAGGGCCCATAGGGGCCTATAGGGCTCTTGTCAAATGTAGAGCACTATGTGGGGAATAGGGTGCCATTTGGGACACACACAAGGTAAAAGCTCTGGGTTAGGCAGAAGACAAAAGGACAGGAAGAGTAAATCAGACCACCACACCACAGCCAAGAGGGACACAGTCTGGCCCTGTCCAGCCCACACAGGAACCAACCAAGCACAGTTATATTCTTGGCTCCAGTCATGTAATCTGCTGCAGCACCATAATTAATCGGTTTCACAATGTTTACTTTAAGTTGTTAAAGTGTGTGTATATCCACAAAATGCATTTATTAATATCATATTGGAATCTAATAGGAAGTAATTTGGTTGCGTTTTAGTGCAGTTCATTACACTGCAATGTATTTCCTGCACCTCAAGCACTTCATAAGTGAAATGTACTAGCAGGATGACAAAATGAGAGGTGGCAAATCAACCACTGGGAGATAAATCATATGACATTTTTGTGCACCTGAAGGTCGAGTGGTTTGTCAACATCACATCTCCACACAACCTGCTAGACTGGCACACGGGGAAATTGTCTGTCTGGAAAGATTAGACTATGTACAGAAATAGAAATATATCAACGATCATGAAAATCATCTTGGCATAACTTTATTCAAGGTACTGTAAAACCTTGTTCAAGTAACTACCTTCAGAAATTCTCTCTTTACTTTATTTGAATATATTCAATCCCTTTTTTATTATAGTTAGGTACTAGTAACTAAAGTACCTTCAAAGGGTATTTCAATCTTTACTTTGTTGAAATATAATCCCTCTTTTTCCACTCAACATAATAGATGTTCATTTACACTTACTGTACCACATGAATCTGGTGTTCTAAGTTAGGGGAGGAGCAAAGCTAAATCGTAGTGTAAATAGCCTATACATAGCACTATAGGCAATTGTATGAATATTTCAGGCACACATTTGATCACGGCTCTTAGCAGAGGATTGCTACAATGGCAACTGGGAGGCATCAGCATTAACAGGTCCTGAGCATTACCATAAGGCATTCTCCATTACGTTCAGAAAGCTTTAACATTACTGAATACGATTTCTATGATTTCCTACTCACCGAAAATATTACACAAGAAAACTGGAGGTCAGGGGTCAACCTAAGGCAGTGTATTTGCAGTTGGCTCAAATGTAACCATCATTAACCATTCCACAATTCGTTACAGCCATTTCAAATGTAGCCATACCACAGGCTTTACCAAACCTCTCTCACAGGGAAAGAGATTCTAGGTTCAGTGCTCTTCAGGACACTGAGAGTCATTGCGATGTGTGCCAATAGAAGTCATACCTGGTTTGCATCAATACTATGAGCAATAGTGGCAAATATGCTCAGAATGATGTAGAATGGGCACAGAAATTGAGATGAAATGTTTGTGAAATTCCGGTCGGTAATGTATGCAAGCGTGGGGCCAGGCCACACTCGAAAGATCAGCAAGGGTTCTAGCCAAGTGACATTAGAAATAATTCAGAACACAAGCCAATTGTCCAGCCAAGCAGATATTCCAGACGCAGGCAGTTCCTCATGCAGCTACAGATAGCACTGGGGTTAGATATGCACCGCGACACTCGTGCTCCTTGTTATTTCCTGCCGCTGAATGGTAGTCCAGGTAATCAATGACATTTCCATGCAAATTGCAGCCACAATGGTTTCTACAACTGAAATATCTTTGAAATGTTCAAATTTGCTGTCTCTTTCAAAGTAATTAAGTGATACTGGTAAAAGGAAATGAGAGACATGCATCCATTATCTGGTGTGGTCTAAAAGCAGGCTTGATTCATTTTTCACAAGCATTTCCACTAATGTATTCGGGGACTCTCAAGGCATGCTCTCCTGAAGAAAGTAAAGAGCTTACAGCGCATCTTTGGTCAGCAGCTTTCATCATCATCACCTAGGCTGCTACCCAAATGACGCCCTATTCTCTATATAGCGCATTACTTTGTGCACTATTCCCTATATAGTGCACTACTGCTCACACAAAGTGAATAGGGTGTCATTTGGAACGCAGCCTTACTGTTCAGATGGAGACTGTAAACACTGTTTTTGAAAACATATATAGAGAATGCAGAGTGTATTTTCAGCCCACTATTGTATGAGGTTTGGAAATGGCTGCTCATGGCTTAATACTTAGCAGTACTAGATCATTGGAGAACCCTTTCATGAGGAAAGGTCTAACATAGGTCTAATATATTGACCGAGTTCGGCTAACAACTTTGTGTTTCTACTAATAGAAATGTTTAAATCAAACTCAAACCTGGCTCGGGCAGCATTAACAAATGCAGCAGAGACCCAATACCCAGCAACCAGATAAATAGTCACACTAGGCTTAAGGGCTGGGAAGCAATCTGACTGAAGGATTTATCAATCCATTGGAAGGGGGAGGGCCATAATATTAGGGGCTATTATCAATCTTGTTGAACCAAGTCCTTCAGCCTGTGATCAAACGTGCGTGTGTACACACAAGCACACACATACACACACACACACACACACACACACACACACACACACACACACACACACACACACACACACACACACACCACCAACAGCTTGGTGTACTAGTTATCAAAAGGAGACAAATGTGTGTGTGAGTAAAGACTCCCAAGGGTTAGAGGGGGTTAACTGCACCAGAGCATTAGAAGCCTTTATCGTGGAGTTAAAAGCCATCCCTGAGCTCTAGCTTCATCTCATATACAGCCTAGTGCTCTAAACCTTGCAGAGGTAAGAGGTTTTAAATCTGATCAGAAATGATAAAAAAGCCTAATCCCTAAATAAAATATACTGTTTGGTTTTGTATTATACACTAGCTGGTCACAGGTGGGATTTATCTGATTAGATGTTGATGATGCATATAGAGTAAAGCAGCCAACAAATTTGACTGTAATTCATCTCCAGCGAGCGTGGCAGAGTGGAGGAGGAGGACAGTGTGTGGGACAGGGCTGGAATAGGTTACACCTTCAGTACTCTTCACATATCCCGCATCAGAGCAGCATGATATGGGATCAACAGGGGTATTTCTTTACACGTGTAGGAGCAATAGCTATACAGACTGTGCATTAGGGGGGGAAACGGATGCAAACTTGGTCTCCAAAGCTGCTCATATTCTAACAGAAGATGGGCTCTGTTCATCAAATGAGTAGCATGGTAAACTGTGAAGACTGGAGAGAGAGAGAGGCCCACGGCACTGGAAGTGTACGGCTAATTGACAGGCTGTTTCAGATGGAGCTCCAGAAAGGCGGTCACTTTCACGGTCCCCAGTCCTCCGTCTCTATCAGGGGGGCTGGAGGGATGCAGGTTTGGGAGAGCCAGGCGCTGAACCTACTGGGGGACCTGTCATTCACATACTCCTGTGCTCATGTGCAGCACTCACTCCAAGACAAGAGAGACATGCCACCCCGGGAGAGAGTGGGTGCCAGCCACAGAGACACAACACAGAGCACCTGTTCATGGGAAAACTTTTCACAGGACGACACAAAGGAATCAGATCTAGAGAGTGCCTCCTTTTGTTGTTGACTTGGGAGTTTTTGCCTATAGGAAATTCATTGGAGCTTGTATGAACAAAGCCCCACATCTCTAGTTAGGCAGTTGTCAGCGTCGGTAAGGATCAACAACAGCATGATCATACATGCGTGCCTAACCATTCTGCATACTATTGATTTGCATTATCCTTGTGCCAACACTTGTAATTTGATCGAAATAGATGAGCTGGAGATCAAGAATAGTTAACCATTCAGGTTTACGTCGTTAAATATAACATTATCTATTAGAACACACCAGCCTCTCAACAAGGACTTAACTCGCAGAAATGACAAACTGCAGACGGGAAGGGACCTTTAATGGTAACTGCGTTTACCCCGGTTTCATAGGTTGCGGCACACAAGTTCTACGCCACTTAGTTAACCCCATGAATATACGCAGAAGGGTTCTGTCCTTGCTGAGAATTAAATTTGATAATGCAGCTGCAAACAGAGCCGACAAAGCCAAAGGCTCTCTGCCAGATCTACACGATAGCGCCACACAATGAATGAA
Source organism: Thymallus thymallus (assembly GCA_023634145.1). Lineage (NCBI taxonomy): Eukaryota > Metazoa > Chordata > Actinopteri > Salmoniformes > Salmonidae > Thymallus > Thymallus thymallus. The sequence goes on along the minus strand of CM042408.1, from coordinate 25,057,078 downwards.
CAATTATCCTGAGGTTACAAAAAAAGAAGAATGAATAAAATGTGTATATTTTTTCATGGCATGTTGAGTTAGCTCTATCTGGTGCTGATTTATCTGAGTCAATATTATGATTTTTTAAAATAATAAATGGCATAAAATGCTAGTCAAACAACGCTGCCAATCAGGAAAGGTATTAAAGGGAAACAAATCCTTTTGATGCATAATTATGTACCATCGCGTCCTAAAATAGATCGGCTATTTGACCAGTCAACACGTTCTTAGATTCAATATAAAAGAATAAGACCTCTATGGAAAACAGGTTGGTGAATGTAAAAATAAAACAATATTTACTATGCTAGTCGCTGTTTCTTTTCAATGCAGAAGAACAGCTCCTAAAAATACACCTATCAATCTTCTGAAAAATAACAACAGTCCACCTTCATCCAGGGTGTTCTGACGATATGGTTCCACGGAGCTACTGTGTTTGGATGACAAAGACACAGGTTTTGAACTATGCCTATTTTCCTTCAACGATCATTTCACTCTTAGGGATCAGAATGTATAATAAATTGCTATGTATCTCTGTCTTGGTGGGGTCATGAGCGCCTCGAGCGCAAATGCATGGTTTGAATTCCTTTTTCCCTTTCCAATTATTGCATTTCAAAGCACACGATTCAGACGCACAGTGACACACTGTTATTTTTCAATAAAATGTTGTGTTGTGTCTAACTTGAGAGCATTCAAGTGTTGTGAGAGATCATTGCTTAAAAACAGTAGAAAATTATTGAAACAAAATGCCAGTTTCAAGGTAGTAGCCCTTTTCTGTAGTCAAATGACCTAGTGGCCTCAGGGGTGGAATGTTATTCATATTTTTCATAATTTCATAATTAATCAACATTATAAAAATAAAAAAACGCGCTGAAGGCCTTGTGATGAGACTATTCATAAGACACTTTTCTCCTGAACACCATCTCAGTCATTACCTAAACAACACATCTGGAGTCCTCCAAATGATCAATTGAAACAATCCCGATATATGTAAATCAGTGAGAAGAAGAAGAATGAATGAGTTTACAGAAAGAGAGAGGGCACGTGTGTGTGTTTTAGAGTGTGTGTGTGTGTGTTAGTGTGTGTTAGTGTGTCTATGTGATTAATAGCATTCCGACTGTAATAACGATGCTTCTATTGAGTTAGTTTGATATTCAGCCTTTGCTATACTGTGGTGCACACTTCTGTTGCTCCACGCACCTCAGAGGCACGCACCAATGAAAAGAGGCGTAAATGCCGTGTGAGAGAGACTCTGTGGCGGGGCTTAACATCTGTTAGCTAGATAGAGCACATCCCATCCCTGCCTGCCCTCACCCAGAGCTCCCAACCCAGGCTGGCTGGCTCCTCACACGGACGCTCCCTCCAAGTTCTGCTGCCCTTGGGGGTGCAGTAAATGACATGTCATGCGTGGAGGCAGTAGGAAGCCTGTAACAAATCTAACTGACAGCCCCCCAAATGCAGATCACAGTCACTCCCCATCCCAGAGAACTAGCGAGGTTTCAACAGCTGACATAGGACAGCCCCGTTCCTGGATGTCACGATCTACCCCTAATTAATGTACTCTGAGAGAAGTGACTGTCAATGTGTCAGAGGACGTTCTAATCAACTGGTGTAGAAATACTGTAGCTTGAACCCGAGTGCATAATAATCTTTTGAAATTACATCGCCACAGCTGCTATCTTTAACTGTCTTTTCAACTGTTTTTCCTTGGCCATGTTTTCATGCCAAGGAAAACATGGCATTTTCCTTGGCATGATACAATATATGTCAGGGGTAATAAAATGTCTGTGAGTGAAATATGACAAAGAGAAACAAGCTGCCTATACATTGCAACAGCCACCGGAATCAGGGTGGATAAGTCATTATTTCCTTGGTCTGTAACTTGGCATATCAAAGGTTAATACTATGTAATCACCATGATAAGAGAGAATCCTTGGGTCTGAGGAAGGTGAGCATATCAATGTTCAACAAACCCTATTAACACTTGACACCAGTACTTTATCATCACTAAAGCAATTACATATTCCTGTTCCTCCTAGAGAGAGGGAAAAAATCCATCTCCTATCAGAACTGTGGCTTTAATAAATTGTGCACAACACACAGAGAGAGAGTGAGAGAGAGAGAGTGTGAGAGAGAGAGAGAGAGAGAGCGAGAGAGACTGGATGTGAGAGAAGCTTATGGAAATTGTTTCATTCCTTTTAGTCAATCTGGCTAATGCAAAAATCATGTTTGTCTGTCTCTGAATATTTAATCTTAACAGCAGCGAGATTGAAATACAACGTAGGCGGAACATTACTCCATCCCTCCTGAAAGGTACAAGAGCTGAGAGAGCTAGGGAGCCGTTCCACAATGCCAGACAGAGAAAGAGAGAGAGGGAGTGAGGGAGAGAAGTTAGCTTGTAAAAGGTGATATTGTGACCATGTACTCTCTCATCTGCTGGCATCGAAGGCAGCATAAAACCACAGTGTTTTTGAAAAGTAAACCATTTTTCTCTTCAGGCGAGACGGAGCCGTTGTTCCATGCCGTTACATTCTCAAACACTAGTAAATCATTAGATAACTGTTGCTCCACTGTACATGACAAAAGATAACAGACACAGAGCTCTGAATCCTATTTATTTAAAAATCACATGGCTCTTCAAGTAACACTAAAACACAGAGAATTTAAATTAAACTACCTTTAAAGTATATTGCTGACTCCAACATTGTCTTTCATGCCTTCAGTTTTTTTTTGCAAAAAAGTGCTATGTTCCAAGGATCTGTGTTTTTGATCAAATTCAGAATATTTTACTTCCAAAACATTTTTCTAATGCCATGTGTTTTCAGTATCTGAAATGTTTTAGTTTAGATGAACACTGAATAAAATGTTCTTTCTCAGAACAAGGCACAGGTATGTCAGCTACTTTGGGAAACTTTTCAACTTACCACAGAGAAGTCCTCGGCAGAGCAGTTCTGTCCACTGAAGTTACAGCTCTTCAGCATCTCGTCCAGCTGATGTCCTGTCCGGTTGAAGATGTCCTGCATGTCCGGCGCAGGATAGTCCAAATCAGTGGGCTTGTGGCCATCCCGGTTTTTTGGAGGTAGACCTGTGAGGTTAGCCAGGTGGTAGATGTCGGCGTCGGTGAGAGCAGAGAAGCGGAAGCGGTTGATGTTGCAGATGGTCACAGCTGGAAAGACCATCTCAGGGCTTGCTTCCTCATTCAGAGCGGTGACGTGAGGATGCTCCAGGTAAGAGATGGCACACTTTGCTGCGTGGTACAGAAAGAGTGCCAGAGAAGCCAAAAAGGCAAGTGCCCAGAGGGTCTGCCGAATGCCCAGGCGCCCCGAGACAAAGATGTGGTTAATCCCGTGGAGAGAGCTGGAGTTGGCGAAACCAACAAGGTCCTTCGCTGGAGGTGAGCAGCTCTCCTCAATCAGGCTCTCCTTGTCCCCATCCTGCTTGCCTTTTTGCTTCTCATCCTCCTCTGCAAATTTGATTTTGCAAACAAATTCGATCGGCATGTGGGCAGCCAGGTCTGCGTTTGGGGTTGTTTTGATGACAGCTGTCAGCCCTGATCCACTTGTCCCGTCTTCTCTTGCTGTGGTCCTCAGAACAGATTACAACTCCACAAAGAAGAAGAAAAAGGCACAAGAGAGTTGCTGTTGCTGCTGCTGTTAGTGCTGCTACCGCTCCTGCTGCTGCTACTGACTGCCACTGCTCGTAGTGACTAGTGCTGCTGTGCTGCTGCTCTGGAGGCTTGTCTCAGTACTTGATCATCTCGCAGAGTCTTGCTTATCAGCAGTAATACAGCAGTCAAAAAAAAAACACCCTTGCTCTCCGCTTCAGACCCACAGATGAAAATGCAGCATTTTGAGTCAAGCTAAAAGAGGCAGGGGGCTACTTAATAATTCATGAGAAGGCAACATTGTGATTATTTCCTCCTCACTGGCGCGAGCTGCCACTTCCCCCCGTCGTACGTCCTTGTGCTTCCCACAGCCTGCTCCTGCTTAATAAACTTGTTCGAAACGGTCTTACTCCTTGACCGTAATAAGTTGGGGTCAAAGGTTGTTCTGCCAAACATCCGGTGCAGGGTGTCACTAGTTTTTAATGCCCCCACCTCCCTGGGGTCTCCAGAGAATGCCTAATTGGAACAATAATGAGGAGTGAGAGAAGTGGAAACGAGCACCAGGCAACTCCTAGCAATCAATCTACTCTTTGGGAAAAAAAGAAAAAAGAAAAAAAAAGACTATCGATCTGGCTGAAGCATCTGTCAGAGATTAAGGAAGGCAGTACAACGGTCCTTTCTTATCAGGAATTAATGGTAGCGTCACAGGCTCCAGCACGAATTTGAATTAGTGGACACCTTCTGATCTGGGACCAAGATGACGCTGGAGATGTTGAAATAAAGTATCGATTCCCCCTTCACCCCCACTCCTTCTCTTTTACAGTGTGTGCCTTCATGATATTAATGGCCCTTTTCCAGATTGCCAAACAAAATGATGTAAATAGGAGGCACAAAAGTGGGCTCCCTAATGCATGTTATTCCCCTTTAAATGGGATTAGTCATGTGGGTCACATCACACAGAGCTGAGACCTGTAGAGAAAAGGCATATTTAAAGATGAATTCAACCGCTTTAAACACACGTGCCAAGTTCTCTCAAGTGGAGACGGTGAGAGGGTAGAGAAACAGGATTATTACAGATTGAACGAGGAACTATGGGGACAATGCTTTCAAAAAGTCCCTTTTAGCTGACCCTCCCCTTTTTTACTCACTCACTACATAGACTGGGGGACTAAATAATACTGTGAAAGAGCAGGAAAGTTATTTTTGACATGACTATTGAAAGTATATAACTGAATAGCATGAAATCTTGTCAAATTATAGAAAGAAGTAATGCTCAAGAATTGAGATTGATTGAAAATACAAGAACAATCAATGTACCCTTAGTTTGTGCAAGCCATGGAAATTCTCATCCACAGTGAGAACTGGCAAAGTACCCTCAAGGAACCCTTGACTCTTCTCTGTTTATTTCTCCCTTGATCAATGTCATAGTATTCACTTCAACAAGGGGCTTTACTCTGTCAAACATAAAGAGATGGACCCTTGATCATAATTCCTTACAGATATATTGAGATACTGTATCTAAGGAATATTCCATTCACTTGGTGGGAATGATGTTTAGATGGATTAACCATGCTTCTGGCAGTGAGGTCAGCTGGACATTAAGTATTTTGTATAGAGATACCCTAAGGATACTGAGGTTATTTACAGCAGCCACACAGAGGGCTGGGCTGATCATCATCCTGGGGGAGGGGTACAGCCCTCATTCCTGCCTGCAAAACATATAGCAGCCACATCTGGCAAATTGAACAATTTCACATATATTGGAGATCATTATATTTGCCTTTAGCCAAGACCGGTTTTTTCATCTTACAACCCAACATACACAGTCCACTAACTGAAAAAATATTTCAATGATTTTTAATGAGTTACAGTTCATAAAAGGAAATCAGTGAATTTAAATAAATTCATTATGCCCTAATCTATGGATTTACTTGATTGGGAATACAGATATGCATTTGTTTGTCTCAGATACCTTAAAAAAAAAGGTAGGGGTGTGGATCAGAAAACCAGTCAGTATTTAGTGTGACCACCATTTGCCTCATGCCTGTGGAATGTTGTCCCACTCCTCTTCAATGGCTGTGCGAAGTTGCTGTATATTGGCGGGAACTAGAACACACTGTCATACACACCGATCCAGAGCATCCCAAGCATGATGAGTATGCAGGTCATGGAAGAACTGGGACATTTTCAGCTTCCAGGAATTGTGTAGAGATCCTCGTGACACAGGGCTGTGCATTATCATGCTGAAACAGCAGGTGATGGCGGTGGATGAATGGCACAACAATGGGCCTCAGGATCTCATCATAGTATCTCTGTGCATTGAAATTGGCATCAATAAAATGTAATTGTGTTCGTTGTCCGTAGCTTATGCCTGCACATACCATAACTCCGTTCACAACGTTGACATCAGTAAACCGCTCGTCCACACAACGCCATACACGCTGTCTGCCATATGCCCGGTTCAGTTGAAACCGAGATTCATCCGTGAAGACCACATTTCTCTAGCGTGCCAGTGGCCATCAAAGATTAACATTTACCCACTGTAGTCGGTTATGGCGCTGAACTGCAGTCAAGTCAAGACTCCGATAAGGATGAGAACCATGCAGATGACCTTCCATGAGATGGTTTCTGACAGTTTGTGCAGAAATTATTTGGTTGTGCAAACCCACAGTTTCCGGATGTGGAGTTCCTGGGATGGCGTGGTTACACATGGTCTGCGGTTGTGAGGCTGGTTGGTGCTATTGCCAAATTCTCTAAAACAGAGTTGGAGGCGGCTTATGGTAGAGAAATTAACATTGCTCTCTATTTCTCTGGCAACAGTTCTGGTGGACATTCCTGCAGTCAACATGCCAATTGCATGCTCCATCAAAACTTGAGTTATCTGTGGCACAATAATAACTGAGATGGCTTATAGAGGCCAGGATACTCCCGGAGAGGGAAGTGTAGAAATGGAAAATGTTACCAAAGCCTTGGAGCACTAAAAAAAGCATATGATCAGCACCAAGAACTAAATAAATGGTTGGAAATTTTGACAAATTTGACAAGTGGTATACATTTAAACCAGCCAAGAGTTTATGGATGCAATCGTAGTGTGGAATACTGAAATTAGAGAACGGTCCAGACCACAATACGTAGGCATCCTAACCATAGCATTTTATCAGCAGCGGATAAAACTGGAAAAATATAAAAATAGAGACCTGTGAGGTAAAACGAAGCATGCAGTAGACAAGAACGAGACAACAAATAAAAACACTAGGCATATCCGAAATTTGTGCACATACTAGACTATATGAACAAAAGCAGGAATTGGCCATTGCGCTAGTCAAAACCTAAAACAGGAATTAGAAGGAGGCCTTGAGGATAGACAAAAACAAATAAAACAACTCATGGTTGTGCTTCAACAGTATCAAAATACGTGTGGAGGAGTAAATGCAATTGCCACTCCTCCGCCATTCACCCCATGCTGTAAGGTGAAACAGGTCACATCTGGTAGGCCACCATTATACCCCTCTCTTAAAGAGGAAAATAACCAATATGGGTTTCTAGAGGCAGAGGACAGGCACATTACGAGTCCGGATCAGCATTATCCAGGTAATCATATATTTGATATTCTTCAAAGTATCCACCCTTTGCCTTGATGACAGCTTTGCACACTCTGGGCATTCTTTCAACCAGCTTCATGAGGTAGTCACCTGGAATGCATTTCAATTAACCAATCAAGGTGTTCCTTGTTAAAAATTAATTTGTGGAATTTCTTTCCTTCTTAATTTGTTTGAGCAAAACAATTGTGTGATGTGACACAGTAGGAGTGGTATACAGAAGATAGCACTATTTAGTAAAATACTAAATCCATATTATGTCAAGAACAGCTCAAATAAGCAAAGAGAAATTACAGTCCATCATTACTTTAAGGTCAGTCAATCCGGAAAATTTCAAGAACTTTGAAAGTTTCTTCAAGTGCAGTCGCAAAAACCATCAAGCGCTATGAGGAAACTGCTTCTCATGATGACCGCCACAGGAAAGGAAGACCCAGAGTTACCTCTGCTGCAGAGGATGAGTTCATTAAAGTTACCAGCCTCAGAAATTGCAGCACAAATAAATGCTTCACAGAGTTCAAGTAACAGACACATCTCAAAATCAACTGTTCAGAGGAGACTGCGTGAATCAGGCCTTCATGGTCGAATTGCTGCAAAGAAACCACTACTAAAGGACACCAATAAGAAAAAGAGACTTGCTTGGGCCAGGAAACACAAGCAATGAACATTAGACCGGTGGAAATCTGTCCTTTGGTCTGTTTGAGATTTTTGGTTCCAACTGCCGTGTCGTTGTGAGACGCAGAGTAGGTGAACGGATGATCTCTGAATGTGTGGTTCCCACCATGAAGCATGGAGGAGGAGGTGTGATGGTGTGGTGTTGCTTTGCTGGTGACACTGTCAGTTATTTATTTAGAATTCACTTAACCAGCGTGGCTACCACAGCATTCTGAGGTGATACGCCATCCCATCTGGCTTGCGCTTAGTGGGACTACCAATTCTTATTTACAATGACAGTCTACCCCGGCCTCCCCTAACCCGGACAGTGCTGGGCCAATTGTGTGCCACCATATGGGACTCCTGATCACGGCCAGTTGTGATACAGCCCGAGATTAAACCAGGGTCTGCCTTAGACCACTGCATCACTTGGGAGCCCCAATATAGAAATAGTAAAAATAAAGAAAAACCTTTGAATGAGTCGGTGTGTCCAAACTTTTGACTGGTTCTGTAGGTCCAGTAACAATACCCGGGTCATTTTACATGAAGACGGGAGTGGAACTGTTTTTGGGGTTGGATAATCTTTGCGAGATGCCAGGAGAGTGGATTTTAAAAGGTAACAAATAAAAATTGTCAATAAGAACGGCAAAAGCCAAGCAAATGTTGTTTCAGGATCATCCAGCAGTACTGTAGCGTAGCTCTAGTATTGGAAGCAGCTGGTAGCTGTAGTCTTTTTGCCCCGGTGAAAAAGAAAATAGTGCTACTGCCACTCAAAGTAAGTATGGTAATTACCTGCCATGTGTTGTACCTTAATTCAGCATCAATGTGCTTTTTGTCATACCCTTCTTTATGTTGAGATGCAAAAATTACAAACCTTTTAGCAGCCATTGTTCATGCACAAAGCACAAAAGCTGAAGAACATACGCATATCCAGGTACTTTCCGCAGGTGCTGGAGTTGTAGGAAAACTAAAGGAAAACGCAGTACACCTCCAATAGACCTCCAGTGAAGTGTTGGAGGTAGCCTTAGAGACTATGGTAAATATTAGTGATTGGGGAAAAAATCTATACAGTAACACATACCAAAATTATTTTGGGACGATATTATATTGATTCTTTGACTCCAAGTATCTAGTTGTAAAAAATAAAAAAATTAATAATGTCTAGATAGCGTTAGCTAGCACTAGTCATCTGTACCTGCGCCAAAACTCCGGTACTTTTCATTCTATAGCTTGTTCTCCATCTACTTTTGAAATAGTGTTGAAATGTTTTCAACACTTGTATTTCCATGACTCCAGAAGACATATGTTTGTATCATCAAATCGCAATTCATATAGAATCGTAAGAATCGCAATACATATCGCATTGGCACCTATGTATCATGATAATATCGTATCGTGAGGTTCCTGGCAATTCCCAGCTCTAGTAAATATCATATTAAGTTTTATATCATATTTTTGTAGCAGCAACCTAGCAAATATCACTCATTGGCTTCAGGCTATGCAACACCTTTGTCCATTTAATAACTATTGTGATGGAAGTGATGACTTGATACTGTATACAACATCCAAAATCAACAGAAAGAAGTACACTGAACAAAAATATAAAAACACCATGTAAAGCATTAGTCCCATGTTTCATGAGCTGAAATAAATGATCCCAGAAATGTTCCATACGTATAAAAAGCTTTCCGGATGTGTTTACGTATATGTTAGTGAGCATTTCTCCTTTGCCAAGATAATCCATCCACCTCACAGGTGTGGCATATCAAGAAGCTGACTAAACAGCAATATCATTACACAGGTGCACCTTGTGCTGGGGACAATGAAAGGCCACTCTAAAATGTGCAGTTTTGTCACACAACACAATGCCACAGATGTCTCAAGCTTTGAGGGAGCGTGCAATTGGCATGATGACTGCAGGAATGTCCCTCAGAGCTGTTGCAAGAGAATTTAATGTTAATTTCTCCACCATTGTCATTTTTGAGAATTTGGCCTCACAACCTTTGACCACCTGTAACCACGGCAATACAGCACCTCTACAAACTGTCAAAAAACGTCTCAGGGAATCCCATCTGCATGCTCGTTGTCCTCAACAGGGTCTTGACCTGACTGAAGTTCTGCGTCGTAACTGTGTTCAGTGGGCAAATGCTCACCTCTGATGGCCACTGCAGACAGCATGTATGGCGTCGTGTGGGCGAGCGGTTTGCTGATGTCAACGTTGTGAACAGAGTGGCCCATGGTAGTGGTGGGGTTATTTGATGGGCAGGCATAATCTACGGACAACGAACACAATTGCATTTTATCGATGGCAATTTGAATGCACAGAGATACCATGACAAGATCATGACACCTATTTTCATGACATTCATCTGCCGCCATCACCTCATGTTTCCGCATGATAATTCGCAAGGATCTGTACACACTTCCTGGAAGCTGAAAATGTCCCAGTTATTCCATGACCTGTATATTCATCAGACACCCAGTGAGCATGTTTGGGATGCTCTGGATCATGTATACGACTGCGTGTTCCAGCGTGTTCCAATATCCAGCAACTTCACACATCCATTGAAGAGGAGTGGAACAACATTCCAAAGGTCACAATCAACAGCCTGATAAACTCTATGCAAATGAGATGTGTCGCAGTCCATGAGGCAAATGGTGGTCATACCACATTTTATGGTATCTCTGACCAACAGATGCATATCTGTATTCCCAGTTATTAGAAATCCAGGGCCTAACGAATTCATTTAAATTCACTGTTTGATGTCAATTTCCTTATATGAACTGTAACTCAGTAAAATCTTTCATTTGTTGCATGTTGCGTTTATATTTTTGTTCAGTGTAGAACTGGAGAATTCTCTTCACATCTCAGTTTTTTGCTACATAATAAATCCAGAATGTTGCACTTCCGTTTTGCAGTTCAATATATTTATCTTTGGAAGAAATATATTTTCTTTAATCTCTGTTGAATAAACTTTTCCTGGGGGTAAATGTTTTCCAAACAGGCATTTCTATTCATTCCCAAGAGTGCAACTATGAGATATGGAGTTTGACATTCTGACAGACCCTAGCCAGCCTTGCTGCTACACAAGCAAATTAACTTTGAGACTCTGAGGCTATGTAATTGTTGTTAGAGAGGTATTAATTCTCTGATAGTTGTTAAAAGATGTTCATTGAATGCAGGTGAGGTGACTGCTACCTTAGCATTAACAAAGGTGTTTATCTGCACCAAACAGACTATCCAACTGTCTGAAACAGGCCAGGGAAATGTCAAATTAGCATTTAAGCAAAACAAAATTGTATTTCTAGTTGTTTTTCCTCATTTGAGAATGGGGGACTGTGGTAAATGGAAGAATGTGGTGATATTTACTATTTTGTTTAATAATAAATAGCAAAGATCAGGTGTAAAATTAAGGTAAGATAACAACAACAAAAAAGCTGTCACTTAAGCTGAGTTTACACGGGCAGCCCAATTCTGATATTTTTTCACTATCTGGTCTTTTTACAAATCACATCAGATCTTTTTCAGAGCTGATCTGATTGGTCAAAATAACAATGTTCTGAAGTGTCTGTCCTATATCTGAGAGTTATAAGAAAGATCAAGAAACTATCATATTTTTTTTAACTTGTATTTGTTTTGCACTAAACTATCTCTCTATATCCTTCCATAAAGGTTTTAAACTGGTACTGGGGGACCTTCAGACAAGTCTTGTGAGGCTTGTGGGCATCCTAGAGCAAAACAACTGACATGTACATGTCTGGAGAGTCTCACCTTTATTAGTGTGTAGCCCAAACTGTTCGTACGCTACAGAGAGAAGTTGTCTGAAGTTGGTACAGCTGATCTGCCGAGTCCCAAGACGCTTGTGGGGGTCGTAGCAAAACTTCTCATCTTTCCATAGAGGGGTCATACTAGTTTGTATGCGAAACCGTTCGGATGTTACAGACGTTTTGTGAGAAAACCGATTTTCGGGACATCTCAAGGTCTGACAAACACCTAGCTCTGCCACCTTTCACTGCAGATGTGGAAGTGCAACTTTGTGGATGTGGTGGATTGAGATGCATCCAATGCAAAAAACCTGATATCTCTTTGCGCTTAGTGGAACTATCATTTGTTTTTCAACAGAACAATGACCCAGCACACCTCCAGGCTGTGTAAGGTCTATTTGACCAAGAAGGAGAGTAATGGAGTGTTGACCTGGCCTCCACAATCACCCGACCTCAACCCAATTGAGATGGTTTGGGATGAGTTGGACCGCAGAGTGAGGAAAAGCAGCCAACAAGTGCTCAGCATTTGTGGGAACTCCAAGGCGGTTGGAAAAGCATTGTAGGTGAAGCTGGTTGAGAGAATGCCAAGAGTGTGCAAAGCTGTCATCAGGGCAAAGGGTGGCTACTTTGAAGAATCTCTAATATAAAATATATTTAGATTTGTTTTTTTTGTTAACACATGATTCGATATGTGTTATTTCATAGTTTTGATGTCTTCACTATTATTCTACATTGTAGAAAATAGTAAAAATATAGGAAAAACCCTTGAATGAGTAGGTGTGTCAACTTTTGACTGGTACATTGCAGTGAATGTATTAACATATTCCTCTGAAAATGCTAAAATAACTGGTATAACATTGAAAGCCACACACCAACCCCCCCCTGAGATTAGACACGGTATGGATCAGTCGCTTAGTTCAGCCTTGGCCAGCACAAATCCTGCTACCATGGTCTAATACTACATGAAAGTCCAAAATGCCAGGGCCTAGTGAGAGCTCTCATTATTAAGGTTAGACTATCTACTGAAGGACCATATGGATACTTGCTGTATGTATGAATGTAGCCCATTGCCCAAGGGAGAAAAAGAAAGAGTGTAGCCAACGCAGTGGACTGAGGAATTTACATGCTCTGCACACATGAGCCGAAAGCTCAAGGTTCACTGATTCTTTAGAGCCCAGAGGATCATTCTTATTCAAGAAGAACACATGCAGTATGCTGCTTTATTTAAAAATGCACGTCTTACTCGTGTATATCTTTAATGTTTCAGTCCATCAAATCCGTAGATATGTGAATAACATGGGGAGAGAGTGAAAGTGCACGTCCCTTGACCTTCCAAGTAGTGCTCTCACAGAGAATGTTGTGGACCACATTACATAATTTCCCTGTCAGTGTATTGCTGCCAATCAGCTGCTCTTAGCTATAGTTCAGATGAAAGACTACTATTCTCAAGGGAACCGAGACGAGATCAATGCAAACAAAGGCAACATTATTGATAAAACCTCAAATAAAAAAACGGAAGTTGTTGACAATATGTAGGGTTTTCAAGTATTGACAACCAAAATGGCAGAGCTCTGCATCTACAGTTAGTGAAGGACACAGCCAGAGTAGAGCAGACTTTAACTTCCCAACAGCATGATATTTTTGTGTCCTCACCCCTTCCCCTCCCCACACCCGCATGCAGCCCCCCACCCCCCAAGTAAAAGAAAGAAAGGCTCTCTCTCCCATAAGCAAGTGGAACAAAAGCTAAATGTCACAGGCTGAATCTCCTTTCACAAAAATCATTCATGCGCAATTTCTATAACACATAGCTTTTTGTAAATAATAAATGCACTTTCTTTTTAAGAGCTTCTTAATAAAAAATCCCTCTCCCTCTTCGAGAGTTCATGGGAGTGTCGGGTTTTCCGTGGAGGCCGGCCGAAGTAGCGATGGCCTGTAACGCCAGGGGAGAACATTGACTGACTGAACCTGATCTGGTTGCATCCGACACACAGAATAACAGTCCAGTTGAAAACAATGGATGACAGAAGACAGCTGGAGGAGAGACATGATAAATATGAGGGGGGAAAAACATATATTTACAAATTAACAATTTTTTTCGGTTTACAAAGCAAAGTTTACACTGATAAAGCCAAGTTGTGTGTGTTGTAAAAATTAATAGTGAGGCGCTCCGATAATTGCTTACTTTGTACTTGGAGACATTGTGATTAAGTGGACTGATAAGGCTATATTTCACGTGGGCACCTCTCCCCCTGCCTTGATTATCTATATGTTTGTGTTTGATGTCTTGATGCAGAGCGAGAAGCCTCATTAGAGGACAGATGCTGACTTGTTATTGGGCTCACAGGCTGTCATTGCAGGACAGATGGGATGTGGAGGGAAGCCTGGGAGGGACCGCTGACCTTCTTCCCCTCCCCCTCAGCATCACAAACACAACGGGCATCACACTACCAATCTTTCCCCTACTCTGACAGAGCCTCACCTGCCCTCCAGCCCCCACAACAAGAGGGCATGTTCTGCCGCCAGCTGTGTACCTCACCACCACGCACGCACGCCAAGCCGCCCCGACTCAGTGGAGTCTGTGAAAACTCACTCCAGCCCTGTGAGGCTCACTAGGATTTCATACAACAGTGAGTCAGTGACGATGATAATGATTCTATTCTGTTTTAGGGGAGGGTGGTGGGGCTGGCAAGAGGGTTAAAAGTTGAAAACTGTCTCTCTAATCTCTATACAGTTATTTTGAGAGGTAGAATCATTGTGTTTCTTTGTGCCGTCTTGGCTTTCAGAGGGGGGGAAACAGCTCATTAAATTGTCTTAACATAGCAACTACCGAATGCAAGACAAATGACTGTTCGGAGAAAGAAAAAAACTGTACTAGAACAATAACACATTACAAATAAATGACGACAATTTCGAGACGGTGTAAGAATGTATCAAAACAGTCAGGCTAAGTGTAGAGTGTTGCAGCCACATCCTGCGAGAAAAGTTGAGGTTGCATTTTGTAAAGAGGTTCTGATCCTCCCGATGATGAAAGAACAACATGCTTGAAGAACAGCGTCCCTAGGGAGAGGCCCTGACACAGGATATTAGAGGCAGAATAAATCATGTAATGTTGCTGTATCATCTCTGGCCTGATCAATCTTCTCCAATCAATGAGCCCGTCTCCAGTCATGATATCTGAGGGACAGGAGAGCAGGCACCTAAGCTGCTCATTAGCATTGGGGAGTGATTGGATAGCTAAAGGAGGTACAAGGGGAGCATGGATGGATCAGCCAGGGGGCAGAGAGGGGTGAACTGAATAAATATTGCAGAAGAGTCACCCGATAATGGGATCCTCACAAAGGCAATGAAAGACAGATCAATTTTACACAATTTGGCAAGGTCTTGCTTCAAACATCTGTTGGGCACAAATGTGTTGATGTAGTTGTAAGCTGTAGACGTTTATTACTTTTCAGAAGAAACCCTTCTAGTTCAAATGTGTTCAGTTGTTCCAAACTAAATTGGATTGACAGTACATTTGAGCCATTGAGAACATGCTGGTGTTATCTTTCATGAGCCAGAACTTCATATTGTTCAGTCACTATGAATGGGAGTCGATTCTATTTCTTCTGAATGAAAATAGATCAAGAAAGTTACAACCCACTCAATTAAAAATATATCAATGGCTTTGAGTACTTCAAAAGGAAAATGCAATGCAGTGTAACAGTACAATGTGCAGCTAGTCACTTGTTGATTACCGTTATTCAAATTTCATTCTCACCAAGGAAAGTCCCATTCTGCCCAATCAGATCCAAAACGTCTTTATCATCAGCAGGGGGAGGAATATATTGTGATGCTCTGTCATTTGATCTCTTAATAGGTGCATTTTGGTAATGACTAAGGTTTCAAATGAAAGAAGTCCAACGTGAATCAGGCTTCAGCGTAAAACGTAATCAAGCTGTGAACATTCTGTAACCTTCGTGGCTCTGAGATTACCTTTTGCATCTGATCATAACACAGAATTTGCATGTGAAAAAAGCACTGAATAAAGTCTGCATGGCATTGTTACTAATACAATGTAATTTATGTCTTCAAAGAACTATGACAAAACAGCAATTCACCACAATAAAGCAGTTTGTTTATTATGTACAGATATTAAAATACAGAGCATGCCAAGAAGGGTTGGAGCTACATAAAGATACATTTTCAAAAAGAGACCAAAATAGCTGTTTCAGGTGACACTAATGCCCATTAACTTTTTTTAAAGAGATCATTATTTTCACTTCTACAAAAAATGTTTTCGACATAGTAAAAAAAAATAGAAAAGACTACATCTATTAAATATTTTGGAATATGAATTAATGGAGTCCTTGTGAGGGATGGTAGCAATAATTAGATCAGTAGCGGAATGGTGTCTGACCTTTCCTAGTGCTCCTGGCTTCAACCTCCAGATTGGGACATTTAGCTGTCGCTGTGGACAATTATCTCTCAGGTACTTCCTGCTGTGTTGGATAATAATACTTAATTAGCCAAAGAGCGGAAAACATGGGGAGGACTCTCTCGATCTGTTGGAACTGCAACTCTCGGCCAGGGTGTGCAGCGTAGTCAATCATGTCCACTCTATTGCCTTCTCTCTCACCTGCCCAATGGGTTTCCCAGGCCCTGTGTAGGCTGCTCTGCTCTTAATCAGAGCCCTTGGTGGTATCATGCTTTCAGGGGACCAGAGGTCAGGCCATCAGTGGTAAGGGAAAGATGAGGGCCCATCTGCCTCTCTAGCCCCAAAACCACTCTCATCCCCTAACATGGGTGGGAAAGGGTCAGCCTTGCCAAAAGCTATTGAAATATGCATAGTCTGTACTGAGAAACGGTGAGAAAGGTGACTTTCAACAACTCTGATGCATATACAGTATGCACTACACGTGAGATTATCAGGGAAGGTACAATTATCACCATGGTTTTAGGGGATTACGCAGTTTTATTTAGATCTATATCTTGTCAGTAAATGACTTGATCATTTAAAATGCTTACTATTACATGCTACTTATGGTAGTTAACATTGCTTGAGGCATATTGGCACATTGTTTGGGCCATTCCATTCTGTCAATGATGAGCATAAGATGGAGTAGAATTAAATTCCTTCTTCCCTTATTCAGGATGGAGGGAACCTGCTCTTATTTGTAGCATATTGTCCAAGATACCAAAATAAAATGAGTGAAAATACTTTTGGATTCATTGTGTTCCATACCCACTTTAACTGTCCAAGTACTTGTAGAGGCAGTATAGTGCCAGGGCTGGCCATATATGTACTACTATCCCCATGTGTATGCATCTGTATGCATCAAATAAAGATCTCACAACTAGTTGTGAAAGCTGCAATCAGTAGAAAATGTTGTCCGAAGGAATGGCTGACAACACATAATTTCATGTGAATACATATCATTCATAGAGCTTTTTAAAAGGTCAGGGAGTCCACGCTTCAATATGATATAGGCATTTGTGCACCGAAAAGGACATTTGTTATCCATCTCCTGCCTCCATATTTGTTCCAAAATGTTGCAGGGGAGTCTATCAAATCTGTACAGCCATACTGGATAATACAGAATATACTTTCAATTAAACACAAAAACAACCATTTAATGAGAAGTTAGGCTGGTCTGACAAGCAACACAGGGTCAAACTTCACACATGCAGTACCTAGGTTTAATAGACTCACAGCTTTTACCTACTACAATACTTATGTTGGTCTACTGTACTTCAAAAACAACATGTAGGCTCCTCATCACAGGGCAGGTTGCTTAGGACTCAAACCTTCTAGCTGTATCTAACTGGCTTACCTTAGCTACACCAAGCTTGTTTGATAATGGACTAGCTAGCTATCTAGTAGCTATGTAGCAAGCTAGTAAATTAAGTAATACACGTGTGAGTTAGCAATGCTGCAGTTTCCCAAAGTTTGCTTTTAACTTTGAACTTAGCTAGCTATCTATGTTGTGGAAAATGTGGGATATCGTCAACATTTAGTTATGGTATACAGTCTTGTTTGGGTAATTTTGGCTAGCTAGCATTACGAGATGCAGAGAGTGTATTGCTCAGTTTTATTAAAATTGGTTATACTGGCTTAGATGTGATAGCAGGACGATTTGGTTTTAACATTGATCAATGCTTAACTAAGAATATTGCTAAATTCTTAATATATATGTACGATTATAAAATAGAGTATAGATAAACCCCTTATGTGATACAATATTTTTCATCACAATATGGGCCAACATTCAGAGCAAAAAGTAGGAGGGAAATAGCGGATGTCTATGTTTGAGGTCAATCACTGTAAAATGGCACATGCCACAGCCTGGAATGAGAACAATAGCACAGACACACACTAAATGTCTTCAGTCACTCATCAATTACCAGGAGACTGTGCAGAACATTACAAAAGCTCCCTAATTACATTTAATCTTCACTCTAGATGTAAAACAGGAGGTTAACATAATATCACTTAACCAATCTTCATGGTTCAATAGCTCTAAAAGACTGACCTAATGAGAGCCAATCTGCTTCACTAACACTTTCTGACTGGTAATTTTTTTGCAAGACAAGGCGTTCTCTAAAATCCAATTTTCTCCAAGCTTGGTTTCTTTTTTATGTCTGTAAACTTGTCATGTCTTATGTCTGGTTGAATTTTATAATTTTTTTTGCCATTTTGCCAATTCTTTCCAAATCTATTATTTACTGCCAGTACAATGGTTGGATAGGGTAAATCCCTTCTGCATGAGCTCCCCTCTGTGCCAAGGACTTGAAAAGGGACTCAAGTTCAGAATGAGTGAGTTCTGGGATTTAAATATGTCATTTGGCTTCCTATTCTCAAGAGGTGGAGTAGAGTAAACTTTGACATTTAAGTGTCTAAGGCTGCATTTCAAATGGCAACCTCTTCCCTTCTGCACAACTTTTAACTACTTTGTTTAAAAGTAGTGCACTATATAAGGAATATGGTGCCATGTGAGATGCAGCCTAAGTTATTGGGAATAGTAAACCCTTTGCAAAAACTCTTTGAGGAAGTAAACAAACAGATCCCCCAGCCAGATGGGATCTGAATTTACCCCGAGCCCTCAACTATATTTATATATACTATACTTAATTGCTTTTATGTATTTTAGTGATGGCCACAAAAAAGTAATGGGGAATCAGGAGTTGTTGGGTTAGTGGGCATCATATGTTAGTAAAAACATATTTATTTTTTGTCTTATCATAAGCTGAATGATAATAGCAAGGAGAAGTATTCAACATTTTCAATTGAATATATTTGGTAGATAGTTTTTCTTTACTTTGACTTCCCAACATTACAATTGGAAGAGGAAGTGTAAACTCTAACATAGCTTATTAGCTAGAACAGTAAATCCAAACACATTTTTGCTAAAAGCAGCTGTTTAGCTGGTTAAACAAAGGTTAGCCATGTGTTGGCAAAAATGTCAAGAAAGCTTACCAGCAGCCAACGGCACTTGCCGCACCGGTAGCCTAGTCACGGGTGCTTTTTCAAAGCCTATGTCAGATACTCCAGTGAGTGTAATTGAATCCAATAAGTGTAATTTGCTCAATATTAGGAGTTGAGAAATAAAGTTGACATCGTCAGAATTAAGATAATCTCATATTTTCTACTGTAGGTACAGTATTTCATTAAACATTTGTTTATTCTGTTGTTGCTAGCAATATTCATAAAAACAATGAAATAATATGATAGATAATATTTTTATATATATATATATATATATATATATATTTTTGCAGCCCCCCCCTGTAGAACCTCTGCGGCACCCTATGGGACGCCAAGTTGAATACCCCTGGGCTAGGTAGTTCCTTGTAATGGTTCTGCGCGGGTAATGGTAGAAGGGGCAGAACGTGACAAACAAATGGTCAATTTTCTCTCAGGTCATATAAGACCCACAACTGTCCAATATGCTGTGTACACTCATGAGAGACATTGCAGAAGTCTTTTTTATTGTTCTGGACAGTACATTTACAGCATAGGCTGTGATATTGCGAGGGGTGAAAGTGAGTGTAGAGGCAAAAGACGAATAGGAGAGGAAGGATTGCGTAAATGACATTTAATGAAAGACGGCAACACACATAGAACAATAACCCGCAAGGGTTGAACAGAAAACATATGGATTAAATAGTGACCCTGATGACCGATGAGGAACAGGTGTGGGTCATCAGGGCGTTGCTACCATCTTCCCCCAACCGCCGGTTAGAACGCCGGCGAGGATGATCGCTGGAGAGAAGGAGGGCCCGCCGCTCTGCGCGAGGCATTCGTTACATAGGCAACCATATGAAGTTGCTAGAGAGAATACTGTTAAAGACCAACTCTGCCATGTTTATAAAAAATACATAGAAAGAAGCCGAGTAGGCGGCTGGTACGTTGCAATAAACTTTTATAAGAATATACAGCGGGTGAAATAAGTATTGAACACGTCACCATTTTTCTCAGTAAATATATTTCCAAAGGTGATATTGACATGAAATTTTCACCAGATGTTGGTAACAACCCAAGTAATCCATACATACAGAAACCAAAACAAATAAGTTCAGAAATTAAGTTATGTGTAATAATGTGAAATGACACAGGGAAAAAGTATTGAACACATGAAGAAAGGGAGGTGCAAAAAGGCATGGAAAGCCAAGACAACAGCTGAAAACTATCAGTAATTAAAAAGCAATCCAGCCCCCTGTCAGTGCAAATTAATATCAGCTGGTTCAGTCCCAACTGATGGCCTACAAAAAGGTCTCATTGCCAAGGTGTCACACAAGACACATCTCATGATGGGTAAAAGCAAAGAGCTGTCTCAAGACCTTCGCAACCTAATTGTTGCAAAACATAATGATGGCATTGGTTATAGGCGCATTTCTAAGCTTCTGAATGTTCCAGTGAGCACTGTTGGGGCCATAATACGGAAGTGGAAAGACAATAATTTCACTATAAATTTGCCTCGAACAGGTGCTCCTCACAAGATTTCTGACAGAGGAGTGAAAAGAATAATCAGAAGAGTTGTCCAAGAGCCAAGGACCACTTGTGGAGAGCTTCAAAAAGACCTGCAATTAGCAGGTACTGTTGTCTCAAAGAAAACAGTAAGTAATGCACTCCACCGCCATGGCCTGTATGCACGCTCACCACGCAAGACTCCATTGCTGAAAAAAAAGCATGTTGAAGCTCGTTTAAAGTTTGCTGCACAACATTTGGAAAAGCCAAATATAGTGTGGTCAGATGAGAGCAAAATGTAACTGTTTGGATGTCATAATACACACCATGTTTGGAGGAGAAATGGCACTGCACATCACCCTAAAAACACCATACCAACAGTGAAGTTTGGAGGTGGGAACATCATGGTGTGGGGCTGTTTTTCAGCAAATGGTACTGGCAAACTTTACATAATTGAAGGAAGGATGAATGGGCAAATTTACAGAGAAATTCTTGACAAAAATCTGCTGCCATCTACCAGGATGATGAAGATGAAACGAGGGTGGACATTTCAGCAGGACAATGATCCCAAACACACAGCCAAGGAAACTCTCAAAATAAAGCTGCTAGAATGGCCCAGCCAATCACCTGACTTAAATCCCATTGAAAATCTATGGAAAGAACTGAAGATCAAGATTCATAGAAGAGGCCCACGGAACCTTCAAGATTTGAAGACTGTTTGTGTGGAAGAATGGGCCAAAATCACACCAGACCAATGCATGCGACTAGTTTCTCCATACAGGAGGCGTCTTGAAGCTGTCATTACCAACAAAAGCTTTTGTACAAAGTATTAAATAAATATCAGTAAGTGTGTTCAATACTTTTTCCCTGTGTCATTTCACATTATTACACATAACTTAATTTCTGAACTTATTTGTTTTGGTTTCTTTGTATGTATGGATTACTTGGGTTGTTGCCAACATCTGGTGAAAATGTCATGTCAATAGCACCTTTGGAAATATATTTACTGAGAAAAATGGTGACGTGTTCAATACTTATTTCACCCGCTGTATACTACCGTTCAAAAGTTTGGGGTCACTTAGAAATGTCCTTGTTTTTGAAAGGCTCTAACCAGAATAGAAAGAGGAGTGGTAGGCCCAGGTGCACAACTGAGCAAGAGGACAAGTACATTAGAGTGTCTAGTTTGAGAAACAGACACTTCACAAGTCCTCAACTGGCAGCTTCATTAAATACTTCCCGCAAAACCTCCCACTCCTCGTTCTATTCTGGTTAGAGCCAGTTTGTGCTGTTCTGTGAAGAAAGTAGCACACAGTGTTGTACGAGATCTTCAGTTTCTTGGCAATTTCTAGCATGGAATAGCCTTCATTTCTCAGAACAAGAATGGAGTGACGAGTTTCAGAAGAAAGTTCTTTGTTTCTGGGCATTTTGAGCCTGTAATCAAACCCATAAATGCTGATGCTCCAGATACTCAACTAGTCTAAAGAAGTCCAGTTATATTGCATCTTTAATCAGCACATTTTTCAGCTGTGCTAACATAATTCCAAAAGGGTTTTCTAATGAACAATTAGCCTTTTAGATGGCAGATGGTTAGAGCTCCGATATTTATTATAATGAAGGGAATAGGCAAAGGGCAGGTCAGGGACAGGCAATAGTTAATCAACCAGATATAGTCAGAGTAGTACAATGGAACAGGCAGTCTCGGTCAGGGTAGGCAGGAGTTCAATAAGTTTATTGCAACGTACCAGCCGACTACTCGGCTTCTTTCTATGTATTTTTTATAAACATGGCAGAGTTGGTCTAAAATGATAAACTTGGATTAGCTAACACAACATGCCATTGGAACACAGGAATGATGGTTGCTGATAATGGGCCTCTGTACGCCTATGTTGATATTCTATAAAAAATGTGCCGTTTCCAGCTACAATAGTCATTTACAACATTAACAATGTCTACACTGTATTTCTGATCAATTTTATGTTATTTTAATGGACAAAAACAAAAACATTTCTAAGTGACCCCAAACTTTTGAACGGTAGTGTATTTACAAAAGAAAACATATACATGGGAGCAGTCAGCAAAGTACGTCAGGACGCACAACTGCAACGCTTTTCGCCTACTAGAGTCTTCCTCAGGCAGCATAGTGAAAAAAAAATACATAAAACTGAAGAAAGCAGTCGGCGGATCCTTTTGAGGATCTGAGGACCCATAACCAGGGCTGAGTCCGAACATTACAGGAGGGCAGGCAGTCTCGTGGTCCGGACAGGCAAGGCTTCAAACGGTACAGGGCGGTAGGCAGGCTCAAGGTCAGGGCAGGAAGAATGGTCAGGCAGGTGGACTAAGTGTCAGGACAGGCAAGGGTCAGAACCAGGAGGACTAAGAAAAAAACAAGGACTGGGGAAAAAAAAATAGGAGCTGAGAAACAAAACGCTGGAAGACTTGGCTAACAAGACGAACTGGCACAGAGAGACAGAAAACACAGGTATAAATACACAGGGGGTGATGGGCGACACCTGGAGACAAGAACAAGGACAGGTGAAACAGATCAGGGTGTGACAACAACAACAAAAGCACCTAAGTAATGTGTTGACAAGAACTAAACAAGCTGGGGATTTTCCAGTTGACCCCGTTTTCATCACTTTATTAAAAACCTACGTACACCTATACATACTGCCATGATTACAGTGGGTACTCCCTTTAGCGCAGTCTTCCATTATCTGTGTTCTCTGATAAATGGCAAGCCAAACTGACATTTGGGTTGAATCCCATTTCCTGGTTATTCCTGTTTGACTAAAGGTATTTGATAGGGACTAAAAGAGGGGTCATTTAGGTCACCTTGTTTCAATACAATTCAAATTCAACTCTACATTAGCTGCTTCAAGGGTTTAAGCTGTTGGGGCTGAGCTGGCATTTATTTTAAAACACATTGAGTGGATTTCCTCTTAAAGGGATACTTTTGGATTTTGGCAATTTAACTTGTAAATACAATTTTTAACTAATGCTCGCTGCTACCTTAGACTTCCATTTTAGCTGTTACCATAGACTTCAAGCCATTGCGCTAACACTAGTTAGCAATGGTTCACAAAACTACCTCTAACTTCCTTCATACTGGACACAGAGACATATAAATGGTATCCATGATTTCACCTGACTCTGGGGTAGATAAATGGCCAAAAACCCTAAGTATCTATTTAACACAACAGCCCTGTTAAGTAGGGCCACACAGCACTAATAAACCAGGCAAATCCCAATAAGCATTGGAAATAATATTATATTTAGGTTATGCTGATTTTCATGTAAACCAATGTGACCTGTATTTACAGAGAAAACTTTATGTTTTTAAAATATTAACATCATGGCATTGTTCTTTGCCAAATTATTGAATTCTATTATTTGAATACTTCATAGATAATAATAGCTCTAAGACAGAGGTGTTAAGACAGAGGTGTTATTACATTATAGTAAATGGTTGTGCATTTCAATAAATAATTCAATAAATACAGTAAAGACATTTGAGTTACAAGTATATACATAGATCATACACGTGAATGTAATGTCAACTTATATTCACTGAGAGCATTTAATAGCAGTAAAATAGATAGCAAAAACAAAAATTGAATTACCTACAGATAACAGTATTTTGCCATTTTATCCTATGGAACATATTTTGGCCTTATGTTATGTTTACTGTTGCCTAATCCTTCCTCCATCATTTGTTGTGACACAGTATCGACAGAAAATGGAAGATTAATGTGTTCTCTGGCCTTACCTACAGCATAAACCGCTCCTATAATTCAACCTCCATAGTTTACAGCCATGTGTCCATGTGAAGGGAATACTAATCTTATTCTCAAATTTATTTGTCATGTGCGCCGAATACAACAGTTGTAGACCTTACAGTGAAATGCTTACTTACAAGCCCTAACCAACAGTGCAGTTTAAGTTAAAAAAAAGTATTATGTATACAATTGATAAGTAAAGAAATAAAAAACTGTCAAATGGCAGTAAAAAAATACATATATACAGGTGGTATACAGGTGATATATACAGGTGGTACCGGTACAGAGTCAATGTGCAGGGGCAACGGTTAGTCTGGCTAAGTTAGGTAATACGTACATGTGGGTATAGTTAAAGTGACTATGCATAGATGATAAACAGAGAGTAGCAGCAACGTAAAAGAGAGGGGTTGGGGGGTGGGAGTGGAGGACACAATGCAAATAGTCCGGGTAGCCATTTGATTAGCTGTTCAGGAGTCATATGGCTTGGGGGTAAAAGCTGTTGAGAAACCTTTTGGACCTACACTTGGCGCTCCGGTACCGCTTGCCATGCGGTAGCAGAGAGAACAGTCTATGCCTGGGGTGGCTGGAGTCTTTGACCATTTTTAGGGCCTTCCTCTGATAGAGGTCCTGGATGGCAGGAAGCTTGGCCCCAGTGATGTACTGGGCCATACGCACTACCCTCCATAGTGCCTTGCGGTCGGAGGCCGAGCAGTTGCCGTACCAGGCAGTGATGCAGCCAGTTAGGATGCTCTCGATGTTGCAGCTGTAGAACCTTTTGAGGATCTGAGGACCCATGACAAATCTTTTCAGTCTCCTGAGGAGGAATAGGCTTTGTCGTGCCCTCTTCACGACTGTCTTGGTGTGTTTGGACCATTCTAGTTTGTTGGTGATGTGGACACCAAACACATAATAGCACAATTGGTTAGGCGCCCGTAAAACGTCAGCCCTGTCCTCCGGCGCCATTTTAGATGTGCCTAATGGCTTTGAAGGCCTAATGGCTTTGAAGTGGGCTCTAGAGCAAAGAAAAAAGTGCCAAACCCTCATAAACAGGTTTTGTGAAACACATTGTGCAAAGTACTATTTTGTATTTTTGACAGATGGTGAAAAGTGTGTCTTTCTGACAGTCTAGCCTTATATGTATTTAGGTATTGTTCAACATTGTCACTCATTCCTGATTGAATAATCTACACGAAATTATGATCATAATTAGATATTAGTATATAGGAAATGCCTTTTCATCTCTTTTGAAAATAAATGACTCATATCCTCATCAAAATGCAGCAATACAATAATTGGACTATTATTTATCTACTTCAACCCAGGCAAAAATGCGACTGTGGTTTTGCCATTTCTCAAATTCCTTAATTACAGGTTGTTTTACAATTACTACACTGATTACAACGGCAAGTCCTGCCAAGCTCCCAGATGGGGCAGCTTACAGTGAACGGCAGGGTTTGTTTTGCTATAGTCCAATAGAGTAGAAAGGCATTTTCCCTTCACCCAAGGAATCCCCTTGCCATTCAGAGGCTCTAGTAGTGTGTCTTGGGAGGAGAGTCCCAGTAGGTATTAGATAGAACATTGCGGCCCGTGGGGAAAACAACCCCATTGACTCACAGCAAAAACGTCACATTTTTCAAAGACAATTTGTTTGTGTCCACTTATTATTTTCAACATTGTCATCTCCTGAGCGTTCTCACTTCTTAGAAAAATGTAATATTGTAGGATTTCATGACAGTGCTAGCAGCCGCATGAGTGCTAGCCAACTACCGACCAGAATATTAAGCTAACCTAGACCAACAACACAAACAGACTATACTGAACAAAAATCTAAATGCAACATGCAACAATTTAGTTACAGTTCATAAAAGGAAATCAGTCAATTGCAATTAATTCATTATGCCCTAATCTATGGACTTCACGCAACTGTTGGTCACAGATACCATAAAATAAAGGTAGGGGTGTGGATCAGAAAACCAGTCAGTATTTAGTGTGACCACCATTTGCATCATGCATTGCGACACATCTCCTTCGTATAGAGTTGATCAGGCTGTTGATTGTGGCCTGTGGGATGTTGTCCCACTCCTCTTCAATGGCTGTGCGAAGTTGCTGGGTATTAGCGGGAACTGGAACATGCTGTCGTACACGTCGATCCAGAGCATCTCAAATATGCTCAATGGGTGACATGTCTGGTGAGTAGGCAGGCCATGGAAGAAAAGTGACCTTTTCAGCTTCCAGGAATTGTGTACAGATCTTTGCGACATGGGGCGGTGCATTATCATGCTGAAACATGAGGTGATGGCGGTGGATGAATTGCACCACAATGGGCCTCAGCATCTCGTCACGGTATCTCTGTGCATTCAAATTGCACATTAAAACACTTACATTACATAAAACTAAAGATAAAACAGTACATCATATAACATTATTACACCACTACATATCCAAATGTTTAGTACAATAATATCACAATGTGTGCGTATGCATGTGTCTGTACCTTCCTGTGTGTCTCTTCACAGTCCCCGTTGTTCTATAAGGTGTATTTTGACCTGTTTTTTAAATCTGATTCTACTGCTTGCATCAGTTACCTGATGTGGAATAGAGTTCAATGTAGTCATGGCTCTATGTAGTACTGTATGCCACCCATAGTCTGTTCTGGACTTGGGACTGTGAAGAGACCTCTGGTGGCATATCTTGTGGAAGAGAATTTAACATTCAATTCTCTTGCAACAGCTCCGATGGGATAGTCCTGCAGACAGCATGCCAATTGCACACTCCCTCAAAACTTAAGAAATCTGTGGCATTGTGTTGTGTGACAAAATTGCACATTTTATTGTTCCCAGCACAAGGTGCACCTGTGTCAGGACGTGGCCCTGTTGGGTAGTTTTATGACCACCCCAATAAATTCCTTTCTCTCTCTCTCTCAAACCGTTCTACAGAATGGACTCTTGGTTAGAGTCTTTGTTACCACAGAAAGAGAGACTTGGCAATACATTAACATCAAAAGGTTGGGCAATGAACAATATTTCTTATAACCCAACCAGTTGAAAGTGTCCGTAGGTAATTAAAGAATATGATGCCAGATTAGTTGTTGTCTTGGACATTAAATCTTATCACAGGATGGCAAAACCATATCTTGGAAAGTCAAGGAACTTTCATTGGGTTAGAAGGATGAAACGCCTCTTCTCTTCCTAGTACAAAAGCCCCCTTGTGACGCCATTCACTTCGGACTAAGCAAGCCACGGTGTAAGCCGAGGCTGCGAATGGTTGAGTTCCTGATGACGCTAGGACTGGTGTCCATTAGTTTAAAAAGGGCTAAATTGAACTACAACTATCTAACGAAAGCTACATGAACTATAACTCGCCATGTGAAAATTGTGAATTTCGATTAGACCAGCCAGAATACAGAAAGAGCTGATTATGGTAACTTGGTATGAACTTTGAACTGTGATTAACTAAAGAAGAAGTCATTCAATCCTAGTCGCCACGGTTCACAGCCGCAGTGATGAAGACTCTCCAATGGACCAGAGTCTTGCGTCTTCGACCCATCTATCGAAGCCCAGCTCAATCGTAAATATATAATTGCATTTCATTTATCTGAATGGGTGGTTATTAAAGTGTATAAGAATTCTTTTATCTATCTGTTCTGCTCATTTCATCCAACTCCTCCCCTTTCCTTTGTATAACTAGCCGTCATATCGGAAAAGCCCACTAGGGACTTTTCATGGCATGATTGCTAACATGTATGAGCTATACTGTTGTGTATATATAGGTAATTCTGTGTGATTCTTTAGCTAGTAAATAAATCATTAAGACAATTTGTGTATGTTGATTTAACAATGGGAGCTAGGATTCATGCAGATTTTGATCTTACGATCTTCAGGATGAGACTGAAATAAGGTGACGATTAATCATTGACTGCTATTTGATATAAGCTCTTCAGATCTTTAAGAGTTTTTATTCGGAAGACAGCAGCTCTATAAACACACTTCCATGGTGCTACAGGTTATTAATGAGTTAATTGTTGCAGGATTTAATTCAATCACGTCATCAATTAAACGTTGAATAATCTATTTTATAAAGTACAGTGGGGAGAACAAGTATTTGATACACTGCCGATTTTGCAGGTTTTCCCACTTACAAAGCATGTAGAAGTCTGTAATTTTTATCATAGGTACTCTTCAACTGTGAGTGACGGGATCTAAAACAAAAATCCAGAAAATCACATTGTTTTGTAATTTTTTATCATAGGTACACTTCAACTGTGAGAGACGGAATCTAAAACAAAAATCCAGAAAATCACATTGTATGATTTTTAAATAATTAATTTGCATTTTATTGCATGACATAAGTATTTGATCACCTACCAACCAGTAAGAATTCCGGCTCTCACAGACCTGTTAGTTTTTCTTTAAGAAGCCCTCCTGTTCTCCACTCATTACCTGTATTAACTGCACCTGTTTGAACTCGTTACCTGTATAAAAGACACCTGTCCACACACTCAATCAAACAGACTCCAACCTCTCCACAATGGCCAAGACCAGAGAGCTGTGTAAGGACATCAGGGATAAAATTGTAGACCTGCACAAGGCTGGGATGGGCTACAGGACAATAGGCAAGCATTTTGGTGAGAAGGCAACAACTGTTGGCGCAATTATTAGAAAATGGAAGAAGTTGAAGATGACGGTCAATCTCCCTCGGTCTGGGGCACCATGCAAGATCTCACCTCGTGGGGCATCAATGATCATGAGGAAGGTGAGGGATCAGGCCAGAACTACACGGCAGGACCTGGTCAATGACCTGAAGAGAGCTGGGACCACAGTCTCAAAGAAAACCATTAGTAACACACTACGCCGTCATGGATTAAAATCCTGCAGCGCACGCAAGGTCCCCCTGCTCAAGCCAGCGCATGTCCAGGCCCCTCTGAAGTTTGCCAATGACCATCTGGATGATCCAGAGGAGGAATGGGAGAAGGTCATGTGGTCTGATGAGACAAAAATAGAGCTTTTTGGTCTAAACTCCACTCGCCGTGTTTGGAGGAAGAAGAAGGATGAGTACAACCCCAAGAACACCATCCCAACCGTGAAGCATGGAGGTGGAAACATCATTCTTTGGGGATGCTTTTCTGCAAAGGGGACAGGACGACTGCACCGTATTGAGGGGAGGATGGATGGGGCCATGTATCGCAAGATCTTGGCCAACAACCTCCTTCCCTCAGTAAGAGCATTGAAGATGGGTCGTGGCTGGGTCTTCCAGCATGACAACGACCCAAAACACACAGCCAGGGCAACTAAGGAGTGGCTCCGTAAGAAGCAACTCAAGGTCCTGGAGTGGCCTAGCCAGTCTCCAGACCTGAACCCAATAGAAAATCTTTGGAGGGAGCTGAAAGTCCGTATTACCCAGCGACAGCCCCGAAACCTGAAGGATCTGTATGGAGGAGTGGGCCAAAATCCCTGCTGCAGTGTGTGAAAACCTGGTCAAGAACTACAGGAAACGTATGATCTCTGTAATTGCAAACAAAGGTTTCTGTACCAAATATTAAGTTCTGCTTTTCTGATGTATCAAATACTTATGTCATAAAATAAAATGCAAATTAATTACTTAAAAATCATACAATGTGATTTTCTGGATTTTTGTTTTAGATTCCGTCA
This sequence comes from Thymallus thymallus, assembly GCA_023634145.1. NCBI lineage: Eukaryota > Metazoa > Chordata > Actinopteri > Salmoniformes > Salmonidae > Thymallus > Thymallus thymallus. Next base: position 25,027,064 of record CM042408.1, on the reverse strand, counting down.
CTCACAGTTGAAGAGTACCTATGATACAAATTACAGACTTCTACATGCTTTGTAAGTGGGAAAACCTGCAAAATCGGCAGTGTATCAAATACTTGTTCTCCCCACTGTAGTTGAGGTTTAAGGTTTAATGAATGATTTGTCCCAAATAAAATGCTTTAGTTTTGGAAATATTTAGGACTAACTTATTTCTTGCTACCCATTCCGAAACTAACTGCAGCTTGTTGTTAAGTGTTGCAGTCATTTCAGTTGCTGTAGTAGCTGACGTGTATAGTGTGGAGTCATCCGCATACATAGACACACTGCCTTTACTCATTATAGCAGGGGGTGTAAAGCCATAACACATACATTTTTCCAGGAGCAGACTATGATCGATAATGTCAAAAGCTGCACTGAAGTCTAACAATACAGCCCCCACAATCATTTTATTATCAATTTCTCTCAGCCAATGATCAGTCATTTGTGTAAGTACTGTTCTTGTTGAGTGTCCATCCCTATAAGCATGCTGAAAGTCTGTTTTCAGTTTGTTTACTGTGAAATAGCATTGTATATGGTCAAACACAATTATTTCCGGAAGTTTACTAAGGGTTGGTAACAGGCTGATTGGGCGGCTATTTGAACCAGTAAAGGGGGCTTATACCAATACATGGATTTGACAGTCAAACTATCACTTAAATAGCAGCCAACCATTTTCACTGTTGATATCTTGTGCCGCGCTGTGATTAGTTTAAGTTAACTAACATAAGTGTTTTTTTCCCTGTGATAGCAGCCTCCCAAAATCAACATCCGACATTCCAAAATATAGATATAACCCTTCTACAAGTTTTCATCTAACCAACCATGTATAGGTTATTCCAAGTTCTCATGTGGCCTTTGAATATTGTTTGTTTAAACAGCGCTATATCCCAAACGTTTGACCCCTGTTCTATTGATTTCAGCGTGATATCGAGTTATTAACAAAAGGTTTGTGTTACACTTACCACGTTGGCGACCCACTTGATTCAAAATGCAACACTTCAAAATGTAGCTAGCTGTCTTCTAACCAGTGATGTACATATTATTCCCAGATTACATGTGTTTTTTGAGCTGTATTAGTTTTAAGAAGATGCATAACCTCATCTTCCCCCTTTAGGGTAATTGATTTCAATGACATATCGATATTTGTGATAGATAGATAGATAGCAACACATATTTGTCAATCTATCTATCTATCTATCTATCTATCTATCTATCTATCTATCTATCTATCTATCTATCTATCTATCTATCTATCTATCTATCTATCTATCTATCTATCTATCTATCCATCCATCCATCCATCCATCCATCCATCCATCCATCCATCCATCCATCCATCCATCCATCCATCCATCCATCCATCCATCCATCCATCCATCCATCCATCCATCCATCCATCCATCCATCCATCCATCCATCCATCCATCCATCCATCCATCCATCCATCCATCCATCCATCCATCCATCCATCCATCCATCCATCCATCCATCCATCCATCCATCTATCTATCTATCTATCTATCTATCTATCTATCTATCTATCTATCTATCTATCTATCTATCTATCTATCTATCTATCTATCTATCTATCTATCTATCTATCTATCTATCTATCTATCTATCTATCTATCTATCTATCTATCTATCTATCTATCTATCTATCTATCTATCTATCTATCTATCTATCTATCTATCTATCTACAACCCTAATCAGTGATGTATTGCCACTTGTCAAAACAACAGGGTTTAAGGTGCGTGTGCAGTTTATAAGGTAATATGATTACTATTGTGACACATGTTGTCACGATCGGGTGTGTAGAGAGACCAAGGCGCAGCGCAGCGATAGTTCGACATCATTTATTGAATAAACTTAAATAGAACTATACTGGATGTGAACTATACAAAATAACAACCAACCAACGATCGATCGAGATATATATATATATATATATATAGTGGGTGAAATAAGTATTGAACACGTCACCATTTTTCTCAGTAAATATATTTCAAAAAGGTGCTATTGACATGAAAGTTTCACCAGATGTTGGTAACAACCCAAGTAATCCATACATACAAAGAAACCAAAACAAATAAGTTTAGAAATTAACCTGTGTCATTTCACATTATTACACATAACTTAATTTCTGAACTTATTTGTGAAACTTTCATGTCAATAGCACCTTTGGAAATATATTTACTGAGAAAAATGGTGACGTGTTCAATACTTATTTCACCCGCTGTATATATTAAACAGAAAACACACTTACATGGGTGACGATGAGACAATGAACCACGCCTATGGAGTGGGACATACACATATAAGTAGGATCCCTAATTAGATACAATGCATAGCAGCTGCCTCTAATTAGGGATCCCACACACAACACCACACAGAGATAGAACTGCCAGACTCTGACCATAGAATTATAGAGAAGCAATAGGCTTCTCTATGGCCAGAGCCTGACACATGTACTGTATATGTAGATAGTACATTGTATGTGTATGTTCTCACAAACTGTTTCTGCATATTGGTTATTGATTTGGACACGTTAAAACTGTGTTTTGACATTGGACTATTTATCAAAATGTCTTGTCAACAGGAATCAGCGACAACATTTTCAACATAAATTTTAGGAATATGAATGGAACTTTCAACGTTCATTTCCAATGGTATTGTACTTAATCAGGTAAAAAAAAAAAATCAGAATGAGTCCAAAAAATGTGCTGCGATTGATTTATTATGATGATATACCAGAAATCACCCAAATGGATTTGCCCTGCCTACTAAGTACACAGACGTGAATAGGGCTCTGATTTGACCTTCTGATGACCGTGGGACCCCAATCAACTTCCATTGACCAAAGGTGTACTGTGGCCTACACAATTTCCTAGCATGCTTCTAGAACTCTGCTGATCATCAGGGATTCTTTCTTGTACTACTGTATGAGTTATAAAATGCCATTTCTCCACAAGTCACATCACGGAAGGAGAGTGCGGTAATATAGTGGAAAATGCAGAATAGGAATGAGCCAGGCAGAAGTCTGTAGAGATGTTTCCTACTGTATATTGCTGGCACACACACACACATGCTCCCATTAGCAATAATGCATCCCATGCATGCAAACACAAGCAAGGGTTATGACCCCACTCTTATTTGCACAACTCGATACCTTGAACCTGGGAACAGTCCATTACACTCACTATCCTATAGGAAATATTACATTGGGACTGGATGTAGTGTAATTTGCTTCCTGCATCACAGGTCACTAGCATTACAAGGAAATACTGTGCTGTGCCATTACTGGACTAGCATTGTGGACTAAGATTATTAAGTGTAACAAATTTTAAATAACGTGGGCATACTTCACCCCCAAAACGTAGGGAGTTATGCCACTCAATCTCACCTCAGCCAATATCCTATGCCTTTGGACACAACCTCCAAAGATCTGCTCTCAGTCCAACTTGAACATGCTGACACATCAAAGAGTATTCACCTTCCCTTGCCATATTGTTCAGCACAGAATGCATGTGTCACTAGCCTTGTATTTATTTCTTTTATAGACACTGACTTTGAAGAGAGAACACCTAAATCCCGTCTCTGAAATAGTCCTTCTGCATTCTCATTAGCACACAAAGGAGCACTAATAAAAGGTTGACCTTGGCACCGTGGTTTGAGGAGAACCTGTGATTTGAAAGTCATGGTCTTTAAAGGCAGATAAGCAGCAGTGCATTTTAATCCCCTCTCTGCTGAGTGGGGCATCTGGTTAAATAACTGCCTCTTCCCTTTATAGTGGGGATTTCTGTTACGTCTGTGCTTTCTACCACAGATTCCCAAGACTTCAGATCCATCCATTGTATGGCCACATTGTGTCAGACTTAAGCCCCTATCCTGAATCGCCGTCCCTAGACTAGAGCAGCATATTCCTGTACATGTCAGGAACGGAATCCTTATTTTCTGTGAGGCCTCAGATTATAAAACTTTCTTTTCCTCTCACAACAGCAACTCTTGGTCAGTTATGGTTGAATCTCCAAAACCAATTAACTTTTTTTTCACCCTGTGCTGATGCTCCTTTGAACATCCAACTTTGCCCAGTGCTTGGTGCTTAAAATCCAAGGTTTCCAAGGCAACAAGCAAGATGCTGCAGCTTTAACCATCTTAGATAATTCCACCAGCTACTCTTCAGCCAGGTTAATTAAGTATTAAAGATAAAAAGTTGAAGCGGTAATGGTCAATACGTATCATGACAAGTGGGTGGATTCCTATAATGAAGCTCATAATTCTTCCCTCACTATGTCCTCGCATCTTGATACAATGTGAGAAAAGAGTGCAACTTTTAAATATGCATGCGCTGAACATTTGACTAGACTAATGGAAAAGATCACAAGAGGGTTGTCTATCTGTGACAGCTTCTTAGCTCCTTACTTTGGTGATGACGTCATCCGGATTCCCTTCAGGTATGGGATATCTGCTCATATGGACATGTGGATGACGCAAACTGGATGAATAGAGTGACAGATTAGCAGACACCTCCCTACACATCTAATTTATCCTCGTAATTAGGTTGACTCATTATGGGAAAGCCTTTTTACCAAACTGGAATCCCCATAAATATAAGGTGCAGAAACACCATCCTGTCAAGCTCTCTCGTCAGTTCCATTTCATTGTGAAGGAGGGGAAAAATTGTTAATTTGCATCATAGCCAGGATTGTGATGGGGGCGCATGGAGAGTTGATACAGGGCATGTTTATGCAGCCAAGGCGTTCACCTGGAGGCTTTAAACACCTCCCTTGTCTCACATTGATTCCGGAACGTCTGGATGACGAGATACATCACAGAGTTTGGGGATTATGTAAACCCTGACATTATTTTTATTTTTTTACCCCAAAGTCTTGCGCTGGGATCAGCCTGTTTTGACCTTTCTGCCAGATGGCATTACAGTAGGAGAGGACTGGAGCGATGTTGACGACGTGAGGTGCAAAGCCCCGGGCCCTGACGATTAGCATACTCATCTTCCTCTCTGCAATGAGTTTGACACCCAGCACCCCCAATGGATCTGCAGAGAAACCTCCTTATAGTAAAAAGCTCTGCAGAGGTCTGTCCATTACTGTTCTCCCAAACCCCTTGAATTCCTGAAAAACAGGCTGAAAGGAAATGTCTAAAAATGAATTTCAAAGTTGTTTATGGAAGAAAAAAACGACAAACTAGAGGGACATTATAATGAGAGCAACATTCTGAATGTTATTAAATCCCATTTGGGGATTTGGTTTAGGAAATGTAATGTTGGGAAGATGAAGTATGTTACTGTTCATAATTGATATAGCCATTACTATAAGAGTATTAAAGCAGTTACAAATGCTATTCCATAAATGTTACATGTCAACCACACTAACTGTATACAAATAATAAAGATATCATGTAGGGTCACTTTGGTAACAACTGAAACATGTAAATGAAACAAGAATGACATGCTTCCCAGACTAAGCAATAAAACGATGGTACTGCAGGTCTTGTGACAAGTCGATTAACGCTGCTCATTGTAAAAAACATTGAATATGCACACAATATATACATATTGAATATGCACACAATTCTATACAAGTGAATAATGATTCATTTGGCTCTACTGTATATGGAATGCTGATCTTTAACGGTGTAGCTAGTCCCATGCATTATACAGTAGCTGAGTGGGTGAGGTGAGAGCAGATACGACATATAGACTGCAAGCATCCCTGCACCATCCTAATGAGCGCATGCACTACATTCCACAATGCATGTGGTCATTCTGGACGCTGGCGCATTCTGTTTATTTCGCTCAAACTTGGCTGAAGAATTTTGTCAACCAACCATGGTCACTAACAGTAGTGGTGAATGCACACACCATAATGTGCGGGGCAATTCCTTTTCGTTCATGGCAAATTTGTGATTGGAATATAACTATGTGGATCTTCAATGCCATTCTGGAGAATAAATGAGAACACTTTCACTGGAGCTTACAGCACATAATTTAGAATGGGTGTAATGAGAAAGCATGAGGGAAGGCAATTAACATTTAAAAGAGGGGCCCGGCTCATTCGTAATGGGGATGATGCCATGGCTTCTGTGTGCCTTGGCACTCAGCAAATATTTAACAAGGCCCTGCCTAAAATGGATGAAGGTAAAGGGGGAGACAGACATCTCATGTCTACGACTAAGGGGACAGCATGTCTATATTCCAAACTGTGGATTTTGCTTGTTAGTAGCATCATGAATGCCCATCTTGTCATATGAAAGATACACTTACAGGGAAAGGAGGCAGGGGAGTCTTTTCACTTTTAAATTACCACAGTTTGTTTCCAAAATAGAAATTAATGACAACTGTTTTCATGATTGTGCAGGAGATGATTTTACTATGACATAATTACATAAACTAGGTGTAATCAAACAGGTCTACTATGGTACAACATGATATATGGTGGAGCTGAGGGGAGTATTGGCAGTTCCATGTAGGCTCAATGGACCACATTACTCTGAGTAAATGGACTTTTGATAGCCCTGAGGAACAGCTTGGGCCAAAGAGAATCCGTCACTACCGCTGGAGAACTAGGGAACTAGAGAAACACAAGGGGTAAGAAAGACAGCACAATATATTTCAGTACAATCCTTGCCACCAAATTTGTTTTATTATTCATATACCCGAGAGGTAGTCAATTTCTACATAAAATTATCTGCATCGCAGTGTTTGAGGCTTCCCTACAGACCCGGGTTCGATCCCAGGCTATGTCACAACCCGCCGAGACCGGGAGTCCCATAGGGCGGCGCGCAATTGGCCCAGCGTTGTCCAGGTTAGGGGAGAGTTTGGCCGGAGGGGGGGTTGTGCTTTACTTGGCTCATTGCGCTCTAGTGACTCCTTGTGACGGGCCGGGCGCCTACAGGCTGACTTCGGTTGTCAATTGGACAGTGTTTCCGCCGACACATTGGTGCGGCTGACTTCCGGGTTAAGCGGGCAGGAGTTAAGAAGCGCGGTTTGGTGGGTCATGTTTCGGAGGACGCATGACTCGACCTTTGGGGGGTCGCAGTGATGAGACAAGATCAATATTTTGGCGAAAAAGGGGGTAAAATCCCTCCCCCCTCAAAAAAAGACTTAAATATAATTTGACTTAACAAGACTTAACTAAAGTCACTGTACTGTGTGCACACTGAGTAGACCTAGGTGTAGCCCTTATGTGTTTTGTATCATGCATAGCCTTTGCAAACTGTTTTTGTTCAGTTTAGAGCAGGTTCCTACAAAGAAAGTCTGCTTGCTGTCCTTCCCTGGCCATTGTTAAGGACATTCCTATGGTCGTGACTGCCCAATCAATCAGACTCCAGCAGCGAGAGGGAGGTTCCCCATCCTTGTCAGGACGAGTCATTGCAGTGCACTACCGACGCTCTCGACAAGCCATAATATTCCCCCTCAAACTAAATTGTCTCTAAAGACATGACAGTACCAAGGAGAGATACTCCTTAATAAGTGGGAATATTTTGTAGGAATGGTGGAAAACCCTGTTGATCGAACGATATGGAATTGCCATGCCTATACAGTGGGGAGAACAAGTATTTGATACACTGCCGATTTTGCAGGTTTTCATACTTACAAAGCATGTAGAGGTCTGTCATTTTTATCATAGGTACACTTCAACTGTGAGAGACGGAATCTAAAACAAAAATCCAGAAAATCACATTGTATGATTTTTAAATAATTAATTTGCATTATATTGCATGACATAAGTATTTGATCACCTACCAACCAGTAAGAATTCCGGCTCTCACAGACCAGTTAGTTTTTCTTTAAGAAGCCCTCCTGTTCTCCACTCATTACCTGTATTAACTGCACCTGTTTGAACTTGTTACCTGTATAAAAGACACCTGTCCACACACTCAATCAAACATACTCCAACCTCTCCACAATGGCCAAGACCAGAGAGCTGTGTAAGGACATCAGGGATAAAATTGTAGACCTGCACAAGGCTGAGATGGGCTACAGGACAATAGGCAAGCAGCTTGGTGAGAAGGCAACAACTCTTGGTGCAATTATTAGAAAATGGAAGAAGTTCAAGATGACGGTCAATCTCCCTCGGTCTGGGGCACCATGCAAGATCTCACCTCGTGGGGCATCAATGATCATGAGGAAGGTGAGGGATCAGCCCAGAACTACACGGCAGGACCTGGTCAATGACCTGAAGAGAGCTGGGACCACAGTCTCAAAGAAAACCATTAGTAACACACTACGCCATCATGGATTAAAATCCTACAGCGCACGCAAGGTCCCCCTACTCAAGCCAGCGCATGTCCAGGCCCGTCTGAAGTTTGCCAATGACCATCTGGATGATCCAGAGGAGGAATGGGAGAAGGTCATGTGGTCTGATGAGACAAAAATAGAGCTTTTTGGTCTAAACTCCACTCGCCGTGTTTGGAGGAAGAAGAAGGATGAGTACAAGCCCAAGAACACCATCCCAACCGTGAAGCATGGAGGTGGAAACATCATTCTTTGGGGATGCTTTTCTGCAATGGGGACAGGACGACTGCACCGTATTGAGGGGAGGATGGATGGGGCCATGTATCGCGAGATCTTGGCCAACAACCTCCTTCCCTCAGTAAGAGCATTGAAGATGGGTCGTGGCTGGGTCTTCCAGCATGACAACGACCCGAAACACACAGCCAGGGCAACTAAGGAGTGGCTCCGTAAGAAGCATCTCAAGGTCCTGGAGTGGCCTAGCCAGTCTCCAGACCTGAACCCAATAGAAAATCTTTGGAGGGAGCTGAAAGTCCGTATTGCCCAGCGACAGCCCCGAAACCTGAAGGATCTGGAGAAGGTCTGTATGGAGGAGTGGGCCAAAATCCCTGCTGCAGTGTGTGCAAACCTGATCAAGAACTACAGGAAACATATGGTCTCTGTAATTGCAAACAAAGGTTTCTGTACCAAATATTAAGTTCTGCTTTTCTGATGTATCAAATACTTATGTCATGCAATAAAATGCAAATTAATTACTTAAAAATCATACAATGTGATTTTCTGGATTTTTGTTTTAGATTCCGTCACTCACAGTTGAAGAGTAGCTATGATAAAAATTACAGACTTCTACATGCTTTGTAAGTGGGAAAACCTGCAAAATCGTCAGTGTATCAAATACTTGTTCTCCCCACTGTATATATATATATTTAAATCTCTGCTATTTGACAAGCTATGTGGCAGCGACATGAATTTTGTTGCTATACCACTTATATTTTGTTGCTATACCCTCTATAGGAGCAAGGTCCCAGAATCTCAGGGGTTAAGACATCTAGGTGGGAGAACCACTAGTCAGTGATGTGGCGAAATCTCTTGAGAGATAGGCCATGGGATATTCAGCAAGAGACAGAGGAACAAAGGTACATTTACAAAGTGAGAGTGGGTGCTTTTAGTGCTATTTCGGTCCTGCCTGGATCCAGGTGAGCGGTGAGAGGCTGTGGCTGGCTTGTCTGCTCTACTAAACCTCAGTCTCTTTTCTACTTTTCTTCCCAGTAACAGTGAGAATTGTCAAATGAGTCCCTTTGTCAGAAACAGGTCCTTTTGTTATGTAAGTTCAACTAAATAATTTTCCCAAAATACTGTTCTTAAAAGCCAGGGAACATAAGAGTGTCTTGAAATTTATTTAAAATAGGAGAAAAATACTATTTTAAATGTAAATGTTCCTGTTCTGCGGCTAAGAGAGTCACTTTCACTGGATTATGTCTGTGAGTGTCTTTAAGTGTCATTAATGTTCTGAAGTTTCCCTGCAGAAACCCAATTATTAGCATGTTATTCCATGACAACCATGAAGAGGTAATACAAAGAGAGTACTTGGAGATTGAACTTATTTATGACACACAGAAATAGTGTTCAAATTGCATATTGACTTCTGATTGTTCCCCTCAAAATATTTACAGAATATATTCTGTTCCCTTTTTTAAAGAACTCTAAAAAGCCTAAAAGGGAGCCACAACAGTAAGAGCCATATAGGCATTGGGGAACACTACAGTAGACTCACTGTGGAGAGAAAGAGAATTATGATCACATCAGTACTGTTCATGTTTACTACCGGTCTTCCGGAAAACAGAAATTAGTTTTCAGGAAGAACTGTTTTCTTGTTTTGGCTGGCTTTGCATGTCATACAAGAGGCATCACTAAGATCCAGATAACCTTGATTACATATCAGCCCAGAAATCCTATTTTATCACAAGTAATATTTCCTCTGAGGCTGTAATAATAGTATAATGGCTTCGGATCTTGGCCGTGATAGATTTTCCTTTGGCGCTGTGCAAAGAAAATGTCTACACTATCAGGATTCCATCTGTAAGCGCAAACAATGCCAAGATGGGTCGGCATCTGGTTTATTTGTTTCACGTTTGTTCTCCATTCCCGGTGGGTAATAGTTTGCAGAGAAGTGTCATTGACTAAAACAGACAAACATTTAAACTGAAAGGTGCCCTGACTGTAAAATAGTCTCTGAAGCCGGCAGCATCGATTTCTTGTCCTGAGTACACAAACAGAGGAGCAGGGGAGAGTACCATCGTTACCTCTGCTTTCCATCGCTATTGTTTCTGATAGGCTTGCAGAGAAGCTGGACCGGTAGCATTTTCCTACTCTCATGCCGTGCCTGTCCACGAAGCCTGTACTTATAAGTCTGGAACAAATGGACTGATGCTATCTGGCCCTGAAATACAGTGACTTCAACAAAAAGCAATTCAGAGGGACATTCGGTATTTATAAATGTCAACTTAAGTAAAAAAAATAAGGTTCCAGGTCATGAAAGTTTTGTAATTAAAGGTCAACATCCATGATAAAACAGCTGTATTCTGAGATTCTTCAGGGGGATTTTTCCTCAAAGAAAATGGCCAGCAAAATTAAACAAGGGAAGATAAGAGGGAAAGGTCTGAAAGGCTCCGTAACAGGAAGTGATGAGAGGAGTTTAGTGACAGATGCAGGCTGGACTGTAAATCAATCCAGGCAAGATGGATGGCAGATCTGCTATGGACTCTGAGATCAGACAGGAATGTCAAGAAAATGTAGACAAGAAAAAAAAATGCACACTGAAATATAATGTAGGTAAAACAAAATCAGTGGAGGCTCCTCAGAGGAGGAAGGGGAGGACAGGATAGAGAGATTTAGCTATTTTTCATAGTATTTTTTTTCACTTTCACTTACTAAGCTAGCTAGCTAGTTTAGCCTACTCAAACACCGAGCTCAAACAGAGAGGGCTGCTATGTTCGCTAGCTGACTATCCAACACTGGACCTCTTCCAAGTAAAGGTAAGATTTTGGTTTTATTAATTCTTTAACATTAGGGCCGCCGGTGTAACTGCTAAAGTGCTTGCTGACTGTACACTGTACTGTATGATTGTAGCTGGATTTCTAAAGCATTAGTTATATTAGCTAGGTTGACTATGATGTTTGATAATATGGTGACAATGATTTAAGCTGTGTGTAGCGGTTAGCGGTTATGATATGAAGGTTTGTTTTGGAACGTTTTTTTGCCTGGTCACACAAAGCTGATGTGTTCTGCACTGAAGTCCACAAGCGAAGGGAAAAGGTGAGAGAGGAGGAAAGCGCGTAGATGCAAGAAGGAATTACAATGAGCAAAGTGATCATGCTGTTTGTATGTGGCTGCTATGAAAGGGAACTGTGTTTGTGTATCTTAAAATTCTGTTGAAAAACTTTTTTAAATATAAGCAAATGGAACGAAACGGGAATAAACATATCTGAATTTGTCCAATAGAAACTCTTGTTTGAAACTGTTGGACTAATGATTACGCCCTAGATCAACTAGATGCAGGCAAGAGCGTGCAAGGCGGTATTGAATTTGTCAATGTCTGTCAGATTACACATTTTTTTTTGTAAACTTTCATTCATAGACTAGGTTGTAGCAACCTCATGATGGGTATAGGGAAATGTGAGTATCATGTAGTAGCCTAAATCTATTGATGCTACATTGAGCTGGGTGAATAGAGTATAAATTACCAATATGATGTCATAGAAATAAGGCCGTCCTCCCTAATCTTAAACGGTACCGACCGCCACTGCCAACTACCCCTTTAAAAATGAACACTACAATAACTAACTCTGAGAAAGTAGGTCTACTCAAACTTGTCCCGATCCTCTGGTTGTGTGAAACCATGTCTAATACCCATCAAGGAATCCCCAGGACCTCTCAAGAGCTGTCAGACACTTTCCGTAAACCAGCAGTGGGAGAAACAACTCCATTTGCAAACCAGGACCATCAGGAGAATTTAAATAAATAAAGAAGGTTACTGGAGAGCTGTAGAGCATCAAATGAGACACCTGTTTCCACTTAAGTAACACAGTGACAGGCAAAGAGGGGTGGCCTCCTTTGGCAGAACAAGGCCTTTAGATTGGGCACATCATGACAGAGACATTGACAGCTTGGCTGCAACAGGAACCCATCTTGGTGGCTCTGATGCCATTCCATTTCACCTATAAATGACTGCTAATAAATTAGCCGACATGCTGGCTCTAAATTGGACAGGTTAATTGTTCTGAACACACATCGCAGAAAGGCAACGTAACCTTGGTTCATGTTTTACAGCTTGTAAAAATCAACAGTAACATTACACTATCATGACAAATGGACACGCAACTATGTGAAATATTGTCTTCCCCAGTGGCTGGAGTAGGAGTTGATAAAGAAAAAAAAAGTGTCTCATGACGCTTAATAGAGACTCCTATCTGTTCGCTCTGCCTAATTGTATGTGAAATTATGTCTACTATTCACTGCTCTACAAGCATCGCTGAGTGTGACATTAAATCTAATGATTGTCGGTATTGTGCTATCGACATACCTGAATACCCTGATTGATTGAATTCTTCGCAGCTATTATATGAAATTACACAATTAAACGTACTAATTAAAAAAGGCGGGCTGATTGATTATGTAACAATTTTTTATTAATGTTTCATGAGATCGATTTATTTACTGTAGCTTGCACCAATCCCTGTGAAATGTGAAAACATGAAAGAATTGTCCAGAGGAATCAATATTAATAAACAAAAACTAAAATACATTAATTACTGCATACAAAAGAGCAAGATAATCCATAGTGGGAACTCAGCATAACCTCAGTTCACGATATTTAATATTCATTAAATATTCACCCTAATAGATTGTAATCAGTTAAACTAGACAAGCGGGTGCCTTGGGAGAAAGAAAGCCTTTGTTTTTATTCAAGGAAAACGGCGCCAATGGGGTTTATGACAGACAGCTCTTCACAACCGGCATCAAATCTACGGGTTATGCACTTACCACAACAATGTCAGGTTTGTTATTACTCCAAGCCAAAGGACTCTGATTAATCATAATATTCATGAGTGTGCGGCTGGCGACAGGGTGGGAGTGACCTTGACTTCTTTGCTCAACGCGCTTATGAACGCCCCGGAGTCAGGGAATATCAAAGGGGACACACTCCTGGAGATCTGGGCCAGAGACATCGTACTCATCTGTCACAGGCCCACAGGCTAAACCAACACATAGAAAGAAGGCTGATTTGCACTGCATTGCAATGCTCTGCTCTTTGGGGAAGAAAGTAGACATTAAGGTATATTTAAAAAAAATAAAAACATAAAATATATATTTAACTAGGCAAGTCAGTTAAGAACAAATTCTTATTTACAATGCTGGCATACTTTCAGGGTCAGCCCGTGGAGAAAATTAGGGTTAAGTGCCTTGCTCAAGGACACAGCGACAGGTTTTTTTCACCTTGTTGGCTCAGGTATTTGAACCAGCGACCTCTAACCGCTAGGCTACCTACCCTCTGTACCGGTACGCCCTGCCGTATAATCCTGAGTGACTAAAGCTGTTGCATAAAGAAGTGAAAAACATAAAGAAAAAAACAGTCCAAAAACAATAATGACAGTATAGCTCAACTTCACATAGCGAGGACTTCCAGAATATCTGTGAAACACAGAGTAGAAACAAAGGGGTGACTGCTAAGACATTATGAGACAAAGTTGTCATATGGTTTCTGAAATAAAATCAAGGCATGAGTTAGAATTCCTTTTAATGATGGTAACTGTCACTAAAGCTGTCCTACATTACCCTTGCTGCCTAGGCTTTGAGGGAAGATGAAAAGAGAGGAGAGGGTTTCTCTGTTACTGGTAGAGGTTTGATATGGTGAAGCTAGTGCTGCAGGACATAGGCCTACTGTACAACCTACCAAACAGACAGTAATACTTTGTCAGTTCTGCTGTTGAGATGTATATAGCACAAAATAAGAGCTTGTTTCAATTATTACGTTTTTCAGAGAGAGGAATTTGTGACCCATAGTCACCACTATCATCTGTTTTCAGGTTTATCAACATTATCAAACAGGATTGATAAAGACAATCTATTCTGAAGCCATCAATTAGTTCTCAAATGTATTCTGGACAGATCTGAGGAGTAAAGAGATGGTTTTGTGTGATGTGGTAACTCATTTATTTCTCAACCCTCCTGTAGGCTATTAGATCTCCCCGTTGGACACATCATTAGGGAACGTTCGTCACTCAAGCCATCCCATTTATTCTACCCTGTCTCCCATTCCTGTCAATTTATGGCACTCCAAGGAGTCCACCTGACCAGACAGACCAGCTCAGCCTTTCCCAGGGCAACCTTTTTGCAGCGCCAGCACTGGCTGTCAGGGACATTTAACACCGAATTTACATTATTTATGAGGGTACCTTTGAAACGCTTTCCTTAATTATTTTCCAAATTTCCATACAAATACTCTTGCAACATTGCAGATACACTACCGTTCAAAAATTTGGGGTCACTTAGAAATGTCCTTGTTTTTGAAAGAAAAGCAAAAAAAATGTGTCCATTAAAATAACAGCAAATTGATCCGAAATACAGTGTAGACCAAAAAATTGCTTTTCTTTCAAAAACAAGGACATTTCTAAGTGACCCCAAACTTTTGAACGGTAGTGTACACAAACTAAACATGGGGAATACAGAAAGTGGGTACTGTGTCCAAACATATTGAGCTGTGCCTCATCACTGATTGATCATGTTTACTTCACCAATGTTGCAACTCGGATTGCAGTTAAATGGCTTTAAACCAATTTAGGACACGTTAAGCACTGTGGTTTCCTTGGTTACTTTTTCTCATCCAATCACATAGCATAGTGCCTATCGCTTTCCTCGCTCTTGCTTCCCTCCACCTTTCAGCCTATAAATGGAAGATTCAGTTAGAATACTTAGATAGACCCATTCAAAACAGCCTTGGGTAACACGACAACAAGCAAAATAAGGAAGGAAGAGATTTAAGTTTGTTTGTGCCTGAGTATGATAACTTAAAGTCACCCCCGATGCCCAACAAGTATATACGCCATCTTACTTATATGAAAATCATGCTGTTTTGAGAAGCCAAATCAAGGGTGTCTGAAACGTATGTTAAAACCCCAGATCTCTTTAGTCAGAAAGCAAACAACATCTGTAACATCTGTAACTCCAAATAATCAGTAGCCTAATCAAACTAAAAGGAGCAACAAACTGCATTTTGGAGTTAAAGAAAAACAGCAACCCAGCCATCCACGGATGGGCAGCAAAACCTTGGTTCTAAAAGTGATACAAGTGCATTAGTAAAATTGACTCTGGGGGCTGTGGATAGACAATCCTTGCTCACAGACCTAGAACAGTATCATCCAAGATATTTGCTATTCAACAATTTCCATTGAAACATTTCCTGACTCTCCAAAAAGACACTGCTGTGTATCCTATGAAAAATAATGCTCTTTATCACATTCGATCCTTGTCAATTCTACTTTCTGTCTATTCTACTGAAGCAGTGATACACAGGATAAGTGACCTTGACAGTCATTTCTATGCCCGTACCAAAGTCAGTATATTGTAGTGACTCTGTAGAAGAGCAGTAAACTGACTAGCCTAATTTTTTAACATTTACGCATCAAAATATGAGATGGTGATTTTTACCAAGGACCCCATTTAAAGAGGAGGATCTATACCTTTTATATGGTCTTAAAGCTTTGGCTGCACTGTTAACCCTTCACCACTTAACTTGTAAACGCCATGAATCCAAGCCATGCCCTTGACTGTATAGTGTCGTTCCATATGATTTCAACCACTTTCTGACCGCACCCGTTTTGATTTGAACAAAACTTTTATATATGTTTGCCCATGGTAGAAATGGTCGGAAAGTTACCTTTTGGACCTGAATGGAATTCAGGAGATAGGGGTGCTCAAACCCCACCCTACCACGAGACTCCCATGTCTTCATCAGTGAAAAATATAAACAGTTGAGTTTGATATAATTTGAAAGCTTACAAACATGATTGTCAAACTGTTTTATGATTTATTGAAATACATTTTTTTTTATTCAAAAGGCACACCTGTTAATTGAAATGCATTCCAGGTGAATACCTCATGGCTGAGAGAATGCCAAGAGTTTGCAAAGCTGTCATCAAGGCAAAGGGTGGTTACTTTTGAAGAATCTCAGATATAAAATATATTTTGATTTGTTTAACACTTTTTTGGTTAGTACATGATTCCATATGTGTTATTTAATATATTTGATGTCTTCACTATTATTCTACAATGTAGAAAATTGTAACAAATAAAGAAAAACCCTTGAATGAGTAGGTGTGTCCAAACTTTTGACTGGTACTGTGTACATACACACACACACACACACACACACACACATGTATATATATACAGTGCCTTCGGAAAGTATTCAGACCCCTTGACTTTTTCCACATTTTGTTACATTACAGCCTTATTCTAATATTACTTAAATTATTATTTTTCCTCATCAATCTACAAACAATATCCCACAATGACAAAGCAAAAATTGCTACAAGCTTGGCACCCCTGTATTTGGGGAGTTTCTCCCAGTCTTCTCTGTAGATCCTCTCAAGCTCTGTCAGGTTGGATGGGGAGCATTGCTGCACAGCTATTTTCAGGTCCCTCAAGAGATGTACGATCGGGTTCAAGTCCGGGCTCTGGCTGGGCCACTCAAAAACATTAAGAGACTTGTCCAGAAACCACTCCTGCGTTGTCTTGGCTGTGTGCTTAGGGTCGTTGTCCTGTTGGAAGGTGAACCTTCGCCCCAGTCTGAGGTCCTGAGCAGGTTTTCATCAATGATCTCTCTGTACTTTACTCCGTTCATATTTGCCTCGATCCTGACTACTCTCCCAGTCCCTTCTGCTGAAAAACATCCACACAGCATGATGCTTCCACCACCATGCTTCACCGTAGGGATGGTGCCAGGTTTCCTCCAGATGTGACGCTTGGCATTCAGGCCAAAGAGTTCAATCTTGTTTTCATCAGACCACATAATCTTGTTTCTCATGGTCTGAGAGTCTGTGCCTTTTACTGAGGAGTGGCTTCTGAAAGATGATCAATGGTAACAGGATGCACCTGAGCTCAATTTCGAGTCTCATAGCAAAGGGTCTGAATACTTATGTAAATAAGATATTTCTGTTTTCAAATTTTAATATATTTCTAAAAACCTGTCATTATGGGGTATTGTGTGTAGTTTGCTGAGGATTTATTTTTATTTAATCAATTTTAGAATAAGGCTGTAACGAAATGTGGAAATAGTCAAGGGTTTTGAATACTTTCCAAAGGCACTCTGTGTGTGTGTATATATATATATATATATATATATATATATATATATATACACACACACTGTATATATATTCTATTTTTTCATTATACATTTTTTGGTCTGTTCTGAGTGTTATTTTGGCATTATTATGTGTCACATATCAGTTTGCAAACAATGTAAAATAAGTGAAGCCGCATACAAACATGGTTTCTTTTTTGCTTTCTTGAGTAAGGCAGCTCCAAAATGCAGGTTTTTTAGCCTAGCTCGGGCAGCCAGCGGAAAATACGGAGAGTAGGGGTTGGTAATGTTCTCTAGTTGCGCCGTGATTGGCTCACTGTTCTGTCACTCATGGGGATACTACGTCACCGCAAAATATACAGGGACATTCAAGCCCCTTGGGTGCTGCCATAGAGTTACATTAGAAGTGCCCATCCAAGAAGGCTCAAGGTCATTGGGCACAGATAAAATGATGTCAAATCATGTTATATCTACCATAGCTTTGAATGGACTGATCATGTCGACATCATACTTTCAAAATCTTAGCTAGCAAGGTAGACAAGCAGCCATCATCATGAATCACGTAGACAATCTAATGTCAAATCCTTTTCAATCCTTGTCATATGAAGAGAAATTATAGATACAATGTATCAGTGCTCATCGACCATTGGACATAAACATTACACAACAAGTTGGAAATCGCAAATTCAACAATGACTGGTGGCTAACTGCAAGCGTTGCAAAAAAAATCACTAGCCTGCTATTCAGTGGAGTGGGTGTGTGGTCCAAGTTTGCGTTTAAGGGTCTCTTTTCCAAGCTTAAAAGGATAAACATTAATGCTGTCAATACAGCATGAATTCTGCCACATTCAAAACAACTGGAAACTCGTAACTGGGAAATCTCAGACTTTAGTGTGTTCAAGACAACTGGGAACTCCGACTGGGAAAATACGTTTTGAACGGTCATCCAACTCGGTATTCCAAGTCGGGAACTCAGGCCTCTTTCTAGAGCTCTGACCTGAAGATCACAAACGTCATGATTCAACCTTGTTTTTTTTTTCGAATTCCCAGTTGTCTTGAAAGCACCATAAATCCAGACAATGCCAGACTTTGATGACAAAGTTTGATGACCAAATTTGCCCACAAGGACCGCGCCACCTTCCTGTTTAAGTGAGCACAGCACAACAAGGTGATTCCAAAAATGTATTGTATGCTGCTGCATAAATTATGTAATATACCAGGGAGATACGTATACTGTAGCTAAGAAAGTAATATTAAGTGTATGTTGTGTAGTAAGCTGTTAGTAGCCCATGTGCCTCACCCTAATAATTTGGCCCCTTTCCCCCTCATAACTCAGCCTACTGTTCTGACTTGGTGGTGCACATGTAGCCTATAGCCTGTTTTAGAGAAATGTAATCATTGAATATTGTAAGAGTTTTCATTGTCTGCTTATATGCCCCCTTTATTTATGCTACAGTTCTGACTTGGTGTACAGGGAGAATACTGTAAGAACAAATTCTGTTCTGAATTCTGTCGCTGTACATTTCAAAAGTGCTGAACGAATAGTTATATTGACTACGTCCGTCCTAGCTCGCTCATTAATGTCTTAATCGAAATTACGGATTGCCTCTTATCTGCTCGTCATACCCTTATACCATAGTTTATACATCTCAATTGTCAGTAAAAACCACATTTGTTTAAGCAAGTCAGCCATATCAGCTATGTTTTTTCAAAAGGCAGTAAATGAGGCTGAATGAACTGTTTCGCTGCCAGACAAAGCTCCGCTGATAGCCAGGTGTAGCAGTGTTAAGGGTTCACTCCATGGTGCTGAAAAGAAAGCTCTGCTGTTGGGACAGCTTTATGTAGGCCATCAATGTATTGTTTAGTGTTGTGTTGTGGCTTTGCTGGCATGCATAAAAAAAAAGAAATGTTTGCCCCACCAAGATTTACTTTCTAAAATCGCCACTGACCAGAGGCCATCTTACTGGTAGTAATTTAAAGTTTCAATAAAATGTAAATGTCAAAAGTGCACCAGCTAAATTACAGGGGTCTGAAGGGATAGGCCCATTCTATGAATTGTATTTATATAACTGAAATGACACTCACCATGTATTCAAGAGTATTCTGTGTCTCAACCGATGATGGGCACAACACAAATACTTCAGATAATGTAAAATAGGGTCTAAGCTACAACATTTGTGAAAATTTGAAAGATCTGAGTTTATGTTTTAGATCATTTACGTTAAAACTTAAAAATGACATAACAGTTTGACAATCCTGTTTGAAAGCTTTCAAACGACATCAAACTCAGTGACAGTGATGAAGACATGGAAAGCTTATGGTAGGGTGGGATCTGCAAAACAGGTCAACTTTGAGCAGCTATCTGCTGAATGCTTTGGCATTCAGGTCCAAAAAGTCACTTTCGGACCACTTCTACCATGGCATGTATGAAAGGTTTTGTTCAAATCAAAAAGGGTGTAGTCAGAAAGTGATTGAAATCATATGGAATGTCACTATAGAGTTCCGTGTTCTAGGTGCAATATCAACAAACAGTGGGGATGGCAACAGAAAGAGATGCTCTGTAAAACTAGCCAAAGCAGGAGCCCTGGACATAGGGGCTCCATGAAGGTCTAGTGCTATATGACATATGAATCAGAGTAGTACATCCATCTCAATCGTCAAACTAGCAGATTTTGAATAAAGTGGCATAATTATATATATTTTTCAAAATAAGTGGATGACTAATACAACAGAAATAGGCTATTTTTGAAAAAAACAGCAGGTGTTTGATAAAATAATTGTGCATTGTCAATGGGAATGTGTGGCTCCATTCCCCAGGCGTAGGCTTTGAAATAATGCCCCTGTTCCTGGTAACGCAGTGGAATAGTCAGCCCCCACTTCAGCAGAGCTGGTAGAATTACTTATTCCCATTTTGGTTCATGGATTGGAGTTTTAATGTATTTAACGAATTGCATCACATTGGGAAAATTATGGAAGAAGGGGAGTGTGGAACGGCTGATTTGGCTGCATGACCAAAATATGAAATTTACAATCAAATCACCATATGGGGTGAATGTCTGATATGTCTGAAAACTCAATCCCAGTGTTCTAGACTAGAGCACAGGGATGGCTTCATCTCAGGTTTGAGTCGGGTTTGGGTTTGGGGGTGTGTCACTGTCACATTAGCAGCAGACCAGAGGCCATCTCTCTCATAATTTCTTGAGCCCCATCATTGGGACCATCCACTTCAGCCACCTCCCCGCTGCCTGAGAGCAAATGCCTCAACATGCGTGAATTCACAGCTGACAAGATCTCGGTAGAAGCACTTATGAAAGAGGAAGAGCCAAGACAAGCCAATCGACTTGTAGAGCAGAGAGAGATACCGTACGGAGGAGTGACACTGTCTGCAGACCGCATGTATTATTTCTACATTTAGCTATAGCCCTGTATAGAAGGAGCCTGGTGAAATACAACTTCCAAACATATTCAGCAGGCATTGAGGAGAGACATTCAATTTACCTTGCCATAGACTATCATGTAACATTCTGCCTGTGTCATGAATTACTGCTGGAACATGCAGAAAATAAATGCTACATCTTTGATCTTTCCCAGTTGTTCAAAAGTGTATAACAATAAAGTACGTTGATTTAGAACCTCTGATCAGATCTGGTGCTTTAAACAACAAATCAGAGTGTGAAGATAAAGTCCCTACTAAACATTTATGGGAGATACATAAATAATGCCTGTAGTTGATGGGGAGGGCTTTTGGCTTTTCAGCATTGTAGTATTGCATATACTCAGTGGGACAGTTTCCCGGACACAGATTATGCAGAGTCGTGGAGTAAAAAGCTATTTCAATGGAGAATCTCCATTGCAAACACTTTAAATTCTTGGGCTAGGCTTAATTTGTGTCTGGGAAACTGGACTTCAATGCATTATGTAGGCTTTTTTTAAAACTAGGTTTGATGAGAACGCCATTGTACAATTAACTATGATCTGACCCGTAACAAACTGTTACAAAAAGTCTGAGATTAATAATTTTTCAGTTTTAGAAAACAAATCACTTAGCACATGAGCTAGTAGTTCCTATGAAAAGAACATGAAAGCAGATGCATTGGGAACCAAATAAGGACAAAGAGGAACAGAAATGTTGGCTAGCAATGAGAGGCCCTTATTAATCAAGTGAATGACAGGGTATGAGTTGCCCTTTCAATCCCCAGCCTAGTCCGGAGGGAACCGATGGCTGTTAATATTTAATACATACACGTTTCATCGTGTCACAAATCAATCTGTCCCTTCAATTAGTTGAAATTAATTAAGTCGATGGTCAAGAACCGCTCCTGTTTAATGCGAATTGCTGACATCAGTACAGTGAAGATTTATTTGGGACTGTGAATGGGCTTTTTTCTAAGGCAAATAGAATAGGCCGTTTTTCTTCGACTGTCTAATGCATGGCCTGCTGTTGAGCAATTTCTCTCATCCTAACTTCAACTTCCAAATAAAATAATTTGAATGAATTTCAATGAAAGTCATTCTCACGGTTCTACCAACCACCAGTGAGCGGTAGAAGTACTACCACTAAAAGTGGGCGTTTACTGCCAGGACTGCCTGGGTAAGCAGCCAGGCAGGGTGTTAAACAGATATTTCTACCACACGCCAAGGCAACGGAACAGCCAGTGGGTCATAAATATGCATGCTACGGGGGTGTTCATGGAAAGCAATAAGGCATCATCATCACAGAGATCACCCTGCTGTCACTCTGCTCCGCAGTCACCATTAATAAACACTGACAACATGACCGCTTGACCTGTCCCTGTGGCGATGTGGGTGAAAGATGCCCACCCCACCCTCACCTTCAATGAGAATGGGTGTGCAGCTAACTATGTGTGTGTGTTTTATCAGGGGAGCCCATTGAGACCAGGGTCTCATTTTCAATGGCACCCTGAGGACAACAAATTCAACACAAACATTCCAATAAAAATACATGTACTGTATGTACCTTAGTAGCTACCAGACCTGTGCTACCCATTTCATGCCATTACATTCTTCGGCTAAGGTAAAGCAGCAAACATGGACGCATGCATACAGTATAGACCCCCCATACTCAACTGGCGGGCCGTGGACCGTGGACCGGATCCGGACCCAGAACGGAGTAAATACAGACCGCAGGTCATGAAAACATTTTTATAAATATACAGTGGGGAGAACAAGTATTTGATACACTGCCGATTTTGCAGGTTTTCCCACTTACAAAGCATGTTAAAGTCTGTCATTTTTATCATATGTACTCTTCAACTGTGAGTGACGGAATCTAAAACAAAAATCCAGAAAATCACATAGTATGATTTTTAAGTAATTAATTTGCATTTTATTGCATGACATAATTATTTGATACATCAGAAAAGCAGAACTTAATATTTGGTACAGAAACCTTTGTTTGCAATTACAGAGATCATACGTTTCCTGTAGTTCTTGACCAGGTTTGCACACACTGCAGCAGGGATTTTGGCCCACTCCTCCATACAGACCTTCTCCAGATCCTTCAGGTTTCGGGGCTGTCGCTGGGCAATACGGACTTTCAGCTCCCTCCAAAGATGTTCTATTGGGTTCAGGTCTGGAGACTGGCTAGGCCACTCCAGGACCTTGAGATGCTTCTTACGGAGCCACTCCTTAGTTGCCCTGGCTGTGTGTTTCGGGTCGTTGTCATGCTGGAAGACCCAGCCACGACCCATCTTCAATGCTCTTACTGAGGGAAGGAGGTTGTTGGCCAAGATCTCGCGATACATTGCCCCATCCATCCTCCCCTCAATACGGTGCAGTCGTCCTGTCCCCTTTGCAAAAAAGCATCCCCAAAGAATGATGTTTCCACCTCCATGCTTCACGGTTGGGATGGTGTTCTTGGGGTTGTACTCATCCTTCTTCTTCCTCCAAACACGGCGAGTGGAGTTTAGACCAAAAAGCTCTATTTTTGTCTCATCAGACCACATGACCTTCTCCCATTCCTCCTCTGGATCATCCAGATAGTCATTGGCAAACTTCAGACGGGCCTGGACATGCGCTGGCTTGAGCAGGGGGACCTTGCGTGCGCTGCAGGATTTTAATCCATGACGGCGTAGTGTGCTACTAATGGTTTTCTTTGAGACTGTGGTCCCAGCTCTCTTCAGGTCATTGACAAGGTCCTGCCGTGTAGTTCTGGGCTGATCCCTCACCTTCCTCATGATCATTGATGCCCCACGAGGTGAGATCTTGCATGGTGCCCCATCTTGAACTTCTTCCATTTTCTAATAATTGCGCCAACAGTTGTTGCCTTCTCACCAAGCTGCTTGCCTATTGTCCTGTAGCCCATCCCAGCCTTTTATCCCTGATGTCCTTACACAGCTCTCTGGTCTTGGCCATTGTGGAGAGGTTGGAGTCTGTTTGATTGAATGTGTGGCAGGTGTCTTTTATACAGGTAACGAGTTCAAACAGATGCAAATTAATTATTTGAAAACCATACAATGTGATTTTCTGGATTTTTGTTATAGATTACGTCTCTCACAGTTGAAGTGTACCTATGATAACAATTACAGACCTCTACATGCTTTGTAAGTAGGAAAACCTGCAATATCGGCAGTGTATCAAATACTTGTTCTCCCCACTGTAGTTTTGTATTTTTATAAATTTTTTAGACGGTTGGGCTTTGACTCCTGGTATCATATAAACACACATAAGACATGGAAGAATGCATATAATTGCAGGAAATTTGTGTGAACTGACCTTCTCAAATAGTACTTGAGTACCCCTGGTATTGACGATGTGGACTATAATTCTGTTAACATGCCATGCGTCTAATTACACAGAGACAGACGTAATGGTTACGAACAATACTGCATATTGGCCGGCAGGTAGCCTAGTGGTTAGAGTGCTGGGCCCATAACTGAAAGGTTGCAGGATCAAATCCCCGAGCTGTCAAGGCAAAAATGTATTGTTCTGCCCCTGAACAAGGCAGTTAACCCACTGTTCCTAGGCTGTCATTGTAAATAAGAATTTGTTCTTTACTGACTTGCCTAGTTAAATAAAGGTTAAAAAATATATATATTACATTCTATTCACTGCAGGAATCTAGTCGTGTCTCTATTTGAACAAGCACTGTGCCATGGTGGAGCTGGTCTAGCCTCAGGTTGCAGAGGCGCTGTGGACAAACAGAACAGGGGGGCTGTCACACCTGAGCTGCTGTTGCTCCTTGTCTAAGAGAATTAACCTTTGCATGGACCTGTCTCCATTAGAAGCGCCTGGGAGCAAGCTGTTGCACTGGGGGATTTTCCTAAGGACACCACCCACCTTGTTTGATCTCCACGCGAGGAGAGGAGAGGAGAGGAGAGGCAGACAAAACCAGTAGCAGCTGGGGGATGGCTTGGTATTTAAAGAAAGACACTTCACCACCAGACAGACAGCAGCAGCAGAATCTGTTCAGCTACATTAACCTAGAGTCGATTGACGCACCAGTGCATCAATCTAAGTAACATAATAAAAAAATCCCAATCAAAATCGGTCCGTTTAAAATAGAGATGTCTTTTTTTGCATTAGATGCATCTCAATCCACCGCATCTGTGGTAAAAGGTGGCAGAGCTAGAGCAATGTTTGTCAGACCGTGAGACATCCCGAACATCGGTCTTCTCACAAAAACGTCTGTAGTGTCCGAACAGTTTGACCTACAAAATTATTGACCCCCACAAGTGTCAGGGGACTCGTCTGAAGTCGATACTACAAACTTCTGTTTGTAGCGTCCGAACTGTTTGGCCTAAAAACAAATGTTTTCACGAATACAATGGTGTTCTCCGTTTTGTTCTATGACCCCCACAAGTGTCACGGGACTCGTCTGAAGGTAAAAAATGTATATAAACAGTTATATATTTCCTGAGCTTTCTTATATCTCCTAGACATAGGACAGATACCTCAAAACCTTATTTCTTATGATTTACTTTTTAACTGTCTCTTTTGCTATGTATGAATATATATTCAATGCGTTTCTCTGAGCTATATTCAATATTTTATATTTATATTTTTTTGATGCCTAAAGGGGTCCTAAATTGTTTAATGAAATAGCTAAATGATCCATAGTATGACTATCCTAAAACAATTCCTTATGTCAGCTTAGAACCCCCGTAGACGTACAGGGGTTAAGGACAGGTTGTCAAGGCTCTCTATAAACTCTATCCTTTGCTGAAAGGCTAAAAATGATGACCTTGTGTGGGTCATTTTAAGGTATTTATTGAAGCAATGAAAAATGTTGCCCACTCAGTAAAATTTCTTACAGAGTACTGATGTAATCAACAACACATTTTTGTCCAATTATGTTTCAACTTCCCGTTTAGATCTTAAACGGTGTTCCAATAATCAAAGTCCACACCCGGTGTAATGAATTCAATGTATTGAAAATCCCCCAGCTAAACGACAGTAGGGTCCATAAGTCTGTGCTCCTTACACTCCACTACAGTTTAGGCCCTATTAGCTGTGATTTATGGGTTCATAACTTTAATTGCTGAAGGGCAGCTGCTCTGTTTCACGATTCAACCCAGTGTTCCAGTGTGTTAACTGCATCACCTGCTGTGATGCAGGATGTTTCTGATAAATAACCCCCCACCTCTGGCTCTATTCATGAAAACTCCAGCCAGAGATGGCTTGATCTGAAGACTGATGATGTGTCCTAAATGGCACCCTATTCCATTTATAGGCCCATAGGGCTCTGGTCAAAAGTAGTGTCCTAGGGAATAGGGTGTAATCAGATTCATTCATCACTTATGAGGCAGGGACCTCTTACATGGTGCTTCTAATTTGGACAGGGGTAATTCATTAAATTACTAGAAGCATTCTAATAGGAGGAGGAGAAGAATATGGGAGAACTCTCCACTGCAGCCCTGTTGATGTGGATGGCTTTGAGGGAGATGTGGATGGCTTTGTTTTGTTGACTTTGAGAGAGATTATATTTTCCTGACACCACCCCACCAGGGTCCTCACCTCCTCCCTGTAGGTTGTTTCATCATTGTTGCTAATCAGGCCTACCACTGTTGTGTCATCAGCAAACTTGATGATTGAGTTGAGGACATGCATAGCCATGCAGTCATGGGTGAAGGTGGAGTACAGGAGTGGGCTGAACACACATCCCTGTGGGGCTCCAGTGTTGAGGATTAGCATGGCAGAGGTGCTGTTGCCTACCTTCACCACTTGGCCCATCAAGAAGTCCAGGCTGAGCTGTAGTCAATTAACAGCATTCTTACATAGGTATTCCTCTTATATTTACATTTTAGTCATTTAGCAGACACTCTTATCCAGAGAAACGTACAGTTAGTTAGTGCATACATGTTCATACTTTTTCATACTGGTCCCCCGTGGGAATCAAACCCACAACCCTGGCGTTGCAAACGCCATGCTCTACCATCTGAGCTACACGGGACAAGATGGGATTGGGCAGTGTGCAGTGCGATGGCATCATCGTGGATCGGTAATCAAATTGTAGTGGGTCTAGGTTGTTGGGAAATATGGATCACAGGTGTATTGTATTTATTTGTATTATTATTTAACCTTTATTTAACTAGGCAAGTCAGTTAAGAACACATTCTTATTTACAATAATGGCCTACCAAAAGGCAAAAAGCCCTCCTGCAGGGATTGGGCATTTTTCATACCAAAGCACATGAACTTTGTTTTGGAGGTGTTCAGAACAAGGTTAAGGGCAGTGAAAGCTTGTTGGACACTAAGAAAGCTTTGTTGTAGAGCGTTTAACACACAATCCGGGGAGGGGCCAGCTGAGTATAAGACTGTATAATCTGCATATAAATGGATAAGAGAGCTTTCTACTGCCTGAGCTATGTTGTTGATGTAAATTGAGAAGAGCGCGGGGCCCAGGATTGAGCCTTGGGGTACACCCTTGGTGACAGGCAGTGGCTGAGACAGCAGATGTTCTGACTTTATACACTGCACTCTTTGAGAGGTAGTTAGCAAACCAGACCAAAGACCCCTCAGAGACACCAATACTCCTTAGCCGGCCCACAAGAATGGAATGGTAAAAACAGCAGCACAACATTGCTTAGAATCAAGGGAAATGGTGACATCATTGAGGACCTTTAAGGTTGCAGTGGCACATCCATAACCTGAGCGGAATTCAGATTGCATACCAGAGAGAATACTATAGACATCAAGAAAGCCAGTCAGTTGATTATTGACAAGTTTTTCCAACACTTTTGATAAACAGGGCAAAATATAAATAGGCCTATAACAGTTAGGATCAGCTTGATCTCCCCCTTTAAAAGAAGGATAAACTGTGGCTGCCTTCCAAGCAATGGGAACCTCCCTAGAGAGGAGATACATGTTAAAAAGGTCAGACTTGGCGATGATAGGGGCAGCAACCTTAAAGAAGAAAGGGTCTAAACCATCTGACCCAGATGTTTTTTGGGGTCAAATTTAAGGAGGGAGGAGCATCGGGGCTAGTTGCACTAGAAGGGGTAGGAGATGAGGAAATGTTGGATGGGCAAGGAGGCATGGCTGAGTCAAATAGGAATCCTATTAATGAAGTGGTGATTAAAGAGCTCAGCCATGTGTTTCTTCTCAGTAACAACCACATCATCAACTTTAAGGGACATGGGCAGCTTTGAGGAGGAGGGTTTATTTTCCAGGTCTTTAACCGTTTTCCAGAACTTCTTGGGGTTAGACCCACAGAGAGAGAACTGCTCCTTAAAGTAATTAACTTTGGCCTTCCGGATAGCCTGAGTGCACTTATTTCTCATTTTCCTGAACAAGAGCCAGTCAGCCTGAGTACGCGTGTGCCGAGCCTTTCGCCAAATGAAATTCTTGAGGTGGAGTAACTCTGCAAGATCACGGTTGAACCACGGACTGAACCTGTTTTTAATTCTCATTTTCTTTATGGGGGTGTGTTTGTTAACAATACCACTGAAAATATAAAAAAAGAAGGTCCAAGCGTCTTCGACAGAGGGGATCAAGCTGATTCTATATCAATTGACAGAGGCCAGGTCATGAAGGAAGGTTTGCTAATTTTTTACCAAGCGTCTATGACAAATCAGGACAGGTCATTTCACTGAGCAGCCATTACGAACACAGGCTATAAAACAGTGATCACCAAGGTCATTACAGAAAACACCAGACTGATTATTTGTGAGGATAACATTGTGGAGAGCGGCCTTTTCTGGGTGTTTGGAGTCATACCTTGTGGGATTGATAATCATCTGAGAAAGATTTAGGGACTCCCATTGCTTTAGGACTTAGTCAGGTGGTTTAAGCATGTCCCAGTTAAGGTCACCTAGCAGGGCAAATTCAGACTTAGTGTAAGGGGCCAGGAGAGAGCTTAGGGCAGGTAGAGTACAGGCCAGTGCTGATGGAGGACGATAACACCCAGCAACAATCAACAAAGTAATGCTTAAAACCAGCAAATCAAATAGTGTGTGAACAGACTAGGTGAAGACAACCGAGCAAGGTGATCCTTGGTAAAGATTGCCACTCCCCCAGTGTAGACTGTGGTTGTACAGCTGTCTAACCTACTGTACACTTAAGCAAAAAGGCCCGAGGGGGTGTGGTATATGGCCAATATACCATGGCTAAGTACTGTTCTTAAGCACGACGCAATGCGGTTCTAGATAGAACCCTTAGCCATGATATCATAGCCATATACCGCAAACCCCCAAGGTGCCTTATTGCTATTATGAACTGGTTACAAATGGATTTAGAACAGTAAAAAGAAGTTGTCATATCCGTGGTATTTGGTCTCATATACCACAGCGTTCATGGTGAAAAGGTTAAACGTCATGGTATATGATCTCACATGCAGGCGGCTGAATGCTGTTTTAGCCAATCATCATCCAGTATCCAAACTAACCGGCTTATAAAATTCCATATAGGGCTTCTGACAACAGATAATTTCAATTTAAAGTAACGTATGACTAGAACGTGAGTCAGTGTCTTATGAAAGGAACTGTTTTCCTAGAAATGTCCATGTTGAAGTAAAAAAAAACAACATGTCTATACATGAGCTCACAGCAGGTACAGCATTATACTGCAAATAAAAGCTGAAAACTGTAGTTAAAAACTCTTTACACTCAGGGACATTGTAATTGCTGACTGCTAAAATCTGCAGTAGCAGCCAAGTAATCAAAAGAGCACTTCCCCGAACTGCAAAGTATTTTTTATCATTAAACAAACACGCTCTGTAAAAGCAAAGGGAGAGGCAGCCATTATGTTTGTTGGGGAAATAACATGTTAATATCAAATTGATATCTTAAGGAATGTACCGACTGATACATGTGAAAGTGGGCTGTAGCTGAAGCACATTCGGCAGAGAGAGACAAGGCTAATTCCCATATATTTCATTATTCCCCCGTCTACCCTGAGGTTACTGTCCATGCGCCTTTCTTCAAGTGAAACCGCTAGGAAACCTGTGCGATTTCCTGTTTCAGTTAATCTAACATTGGACTCCTTGCTTCCAAGACCAACATTTCCCTTAGGTTATGTCACAATTACCTCTCCATCTTCCTAAAATGTGCACTTGTTCACTTCCCTTCACTGATTTGAAAGGAAATGGATGGTTTAAAAAGTATGGTAGAAAGTCCCAATAGCCCATGCCTCCACCAATCCAATGTTCTTAGAACTATGGTAAGTAATGAACGAGTGCACACTTCAGAAAGGAGATATTATTGTGATGCACCCTTAGATTGCATCTTTGGTCGTAATGGCAACAGCAGTGTGCTGTGTGGCATAGCAAAAGAATACATCTGCAAAATACTGAATATCATTAGCTTTTTCCACAATCCTTTACAGCTAAAGTCACGACAGCATGTTATGTATAGGTGACTGACTGTGACTGCAAGGTATGAAGTCTTAAAACGGCATAATTGCTAAACGAACACATAAAAAAATATGAATACCCCAGCATAAATGTTGTCAAGCCAAATTAGAAAAATCGCTGCTCATATAAAAAAAATTCACAGTACGTGGAAAAAAATATGTTGGGTCCGATGCACACTGCCCTCGTACTGTAGCAAAAAAATTAAGACATATTTTGTGCATGTTGATATACTTACGTTAGACAACATAATTAATCACTGTGGCCTGCCTGCCAAAAACATTTCCATACAGTGCATTCGGAAAGTATTCAGACCCATTCCCTTTTTTCACATTTTGTTATGTTACAACCTTATTCTAAAATTGATTAAATCATACATTTTCCTCATCAATCTACACACAATACCCCATAAAGACAAAGTGAAAACAGGTTTTTAGACATTTTTGCAAATGTATAAAAAAAAAGAAAACAGAAATACCTTATTTACATAATTATTCAGACCCTTTGCTATGAGACTTGAAATTGAGCTCAGGTGCATCCTGTTTCCATTGACCATCCTTGAGATGTGTCTACAACTTGAATGGAGTCCACCTGTGGTAAATTCAAATTGATTGGACATAATTTGGAAAGGCACAAACCTGTCTATATAAGGTGCAACAGTTGACAGTGCATGTCAGAGCAAAAAGCAAGCCATGAGGTCAAAGGAATTATCCGTAGAGCTCCGAGACAGGATTGTGGTCTGGCACAAATCTGGCACAAATCTGGGGAAGGGTACCAAAGCGTTTCTGCAGCATTGAAGGTCACCAAGAACACAGTGGCCCCCATCATTCTTAAATGGAAGAATTTTGGAACCACCAAGACTCTTCCTAGAGCTGGCCGCCTGGCTAGAATGAGCAATCGGGGGAGAAGGGTCTTGGTTTGGGAGGTAACCAAGAACCCGATGGTCACAGGAGAACCTTCCAGAAGGACAACCATCTCTGCAGCACTCCACCAATCAGGTCTTTATGGTAGAGTGGCCAGATGGAAGCCACTCCTCAGTAAAAGGCACCTGACAGCCCACTTGGTGTTTGCCAAAAGGCCCCGAAAGGACTCTCAGACCATGACAAACAGGATTCTCTGGTCTGATGAAACCAGGATTGAAGGGATCTGAGATCAAGGGAAAGATGAAAGGAGCAAAGTACAGAGAGATCCTTGATGAAAGCCTGCTCCAGAGTGCTCAGACTGGGGCAAAGGTTCGCCTTCCAACAGGACAATGACCCTAAGCACACAGTCAAGATAACGCAGGAGTGGCTTTGGGACAAGTCACTGAATGTCCTTGAGTGGCCCAGCCAGAGCCCGGACTTGAACCCGTTCTAAAATCTCTGGAGAGACCTGAAAATAGCTGTGCAGCGACGCTCCCCATCCAACCTGACAGAGCTTGAGAAGATCTGCAGTTCCATGCTTGTGGCGTCATACCCAAGAAGACTCAAGGCTAATCGCTGCCAAAAGTGCTTCAACAAAGTACTGAGTAAAGTATCTGAATACTTATGTAAATGAATTTTACAACAAAATCTAAAAACCAGTTTTTGCTTTTTCATTATGGGTATTGTGTGTGGATTGAGGAGGAAAATAAATAAAGTATTCAGTTTTAGAATAAGGTTGTAACGTAACAAAATGTGGAAAAAGTCAAGGGGTCTGAATACTTTCCGAAATGCACTGGAAGCTTAACTTGGTGACAAATGCTTATCGTGTCCATTACAGAAATCCCAAATATGCAATGAAAGGTACAATTGATCAGTGCCAGAAAATGACAACCCTGTAATACTATGTCATATAATTTGGACATATCCCACCAACACTGAGTTTAATGGTGCTCCAGGCAATATGTCAGCCAGACCTTTGCATCAAACAAGTATTTAATCTACTGTACCTGTGCATAATAGACTAATAGAAGCAAGGCGATATGGGACATGGTGTTAAAAAGCTTAGTTACCTGACCTTTGTAATTAGCATATAGCCTGATGTTCCTTCTTTGCACATCAATATGAGGACTGAGATTTTAAAACGTGCTCCTGACCAAACTGTGCACATTATCTTGGGTCAGAGACCGCTAACGATACGAACAATTTCAGCTGTGCCCGAGGTCATGCATTAAACCTGCTACCAGGCTATGTCTGTGTCCCTTCTACAAAAAATAACAGTTTTTTTGGTATTGTAAAGTGTCTGAGCTGTAATACATCTCATCGATTGATTCCTGGATGCTCAAGCCTAGTGTAAACAATAATTGATTTCTCTATTCACAATGTTTCTAGAAGCAATGATTCTAGCACATCAGCAGCTGCTGAGCTACATATCAGTTTGGGTGGAGTTATAGTCAAAATGGACTTATGGTGGAGTTATAGTCAAAATGTTATTATGAGTGTTAAATTGGGAAACAGTGCTTTTGACAGAGATGTGTAATTTTCGGAATGAACTCGATCTATCTGAATTTTTTTTCCCATTTAAGGAGTAGTCCAATTCTCCATTGTATCAGTGACACTGAGGACATTGACTATTGTGACTGTGAAAACAGTCATTTGAGCATCACAAAGCTACGATTCTTGCACAAAGAGACACACAATTGCAAACAATTATTAGAAAATGGCGGAGAGGCAAATAACAAATGAACCGTTAAACCTATTTCCAGGTACTCTGAAGTGGCAAAGGTCATTCTAAACAGATGTTGTTTGTGTCCTTTTTGTGACCAAATTCAAATTTCACAGTGTACATAAAGCCCATTGGCTTCAGTCATAAAACTTCTGGGTCTTTTATTAAATGAGTGTTTCCTCATTTCGCACCTGGCCTTTGTATCCTTAGATAAGGCCAAGGGCTCTCAAACCTACAGTTGAAGTCAGAATTTTACATACAATGCCAAATACATTTAAACTCCGTTTTTAACAATTCCTGACATTTAATGCTAGTAAAAATCCCCTGTCTTAAGTCAGATAGGATCATCACTTTATTTTAAGAATGTGAAATGTCAGAATAATAGTAGAGAGAATTAGTTATGTCAGCTTTTATTTATTTTATCACATTCCCTGTGGGTCAGAAATGTACATACACTCAATTAGTATTTGGTAGCATTGCCTTTAACCTGTTTAACTTGGGTTAAACGTTTCGGGTAGCCTTCCACAAGCTTCCCACAATAAGTTGGGGGAATTTTGGCCCATTCCTGACAGAACTGATGTAACTGAGTCAGGTTTGTAGGCCTCCTTGCTCGCACACGCTTTTTCAGTTCTACCCACAAAGTTTCTCTAGGATTGAGGTCAGGTCTTTGTGATGGCCACTCCAATACCTCGACTTTGTTGTCCTTATGCCATTTTGCCACAACTGTGGAAGTATGCTTGGGGTCATTGTCCATTTGGAAGATCCATTTGTGACCAAGCTTTAACTTCCTAACTGATGTCTTGAGATGTTGCTTCAATATATCCACATAATTTTCCTTCCTCATGATGCCATCTATGATGCTGCCACCCCCGTGCTTCATGGTTGGGATGGTGTTCTTTGGCTTGCAAGCCTCGCCGTTTTTCCTCCAAACATAACGATGGTCATTATGGCCAAACAGTTCTATTTTTGTTTCATCAGACCAGAGGACATTTCTCCAAAAGGTACGATCTTTGTCCCCACATGCAGTTGCAAACCTTAGTCTGTCTTTTTTATGGCGGTTGTGGAGCAGTGGCTTCTTCCTTGCTGAGCGGCCTTTCAGGTTATGTCGATATAGGACTCGTTTTACTGTGGATATATAGATTATTTTGTACCTGTTTCCTCCAGCATCTCCACAAGGTCCTTTGCTGTTGTTCTGGGATTGATTTGCACTTTTCCCACCAAAGTACGTTCATCTCTAGGAGACAGAACGCATCTCCTTCCTGAGTGGTATTGTCACGTTGCGCATAGACGAGACGAGAAGCAGAGCGTTGGTGGAGCAACATTCCTTTTTATTTAACTTGTTTTCTTGACAAGTACCAAAAATAAACAAGGAGAGTAGAAAACCATGAACTGACGTGAACATACACCCAGGTGACAAACCAATGAACTTAAATAGAATCCCAAATTATAGACAACACGAGATAGCTGTCTCTAATTGGGGATAGAAATTAACCCATACCAACACCCAGTGAACTGTCAAGCTCTAACCGCGGCTCTCCAACTCCCCCACTAGAGGGAGCCAGACTTGGCCACAGTCAGAACCTGACAGGTATGACGGCTGCGTGGTCCCATGGTGATTATACTTGCGTACTATTGTTTGTACAGATGAACGTGGTACCTTCAGGCATTTGGAAATTGCTCCCAAGGATGAACCAGACTTGTGGAGGTCTACAATTATTTTTCTGAGGTCTTGCCTGATTTCTTTTGATTTTCCCATGATGTCGATTAAAGAGGCACTGAGTTTGAAGGTAGGCCTTGAAATACATCCACAGGTACACCTCCAAATAGCCTATCAGAAGCTTCTAAAGCCATGAAACCATTTTATGGAATTTTCCAAGCTGTTTAAAGGCACAGTCAACTTAGTGTATGTACATTTCTGACCCACTGGAATTGTGATATAGTGAATTATAAGTGAAATAATCTGTCTGCAAACAATTGTTGGAAGAATTACTTGTGTCATGCACAAAGTAGATGTCCTAACCGACTTGCCAAAACTATAGTTCGTTCACATGAAATCTGTGGAGGGGTTGAAAAATGAGTTTATTGACTTCAACCTAAGTGTATGTAAACTTCCGACTTCAACTGTAGGTATGCCTGGGATACAATTACAACAAACTTTTTCCTAGAAAGGCTTCAGTTTGTTCAAAACAGTGTCAACACATTCAGAGTGACTTATATTAGCACTGCTTCTTTAGACTGGTGAAATGCCTCACAGCCAGTTGAAGGGAGGGAAATCTTCATTGTTTGTCATTACTATCATAGTGGGACAGCAATGTAAACAGCTCAAGTGAAATGGCAAGATGAGCCTGCAACAATGTTCTGTGTGTGTGTGTGTGTGTGTGTGTGTGTGTGTGTGTGTGTGTGTGTGTGTGTGTGTGTGTGTGTGTGTGTGTGTGTGTGTGTGTGTGTGTGTGTGTGTGTGTGTGTGTGTGCCTGCATGTGGTCAGTTCGATCAGAGAAACAACAGTGTATTTTTGGAGAACATGCTCCATGGTAGCACTGTCTAGTTGTCATGAATGGTTTATAGGTGAATCTGTGCTAATGTTAGCCAAGTGGTTAAGAACATTGGGCCAGTAACTGGTTTGAATCCCTGAGCCGACTAGGTGAAAAATCTGTTGATGTGCCCTTGAGCAAGGCATTTAAAACCGAATTGCTCCTGCAAGTCGCTCTGGATAAGAGCATCTGTTAAAGGAATAAAATGTAAATGTCTAATGGAGAACGCAGCATGGGTGACTGTGTGATGAATATGGATGCAATAGCCTCATAGACGTTTGCTAGAGCAGGATCACAGAGAGGGCGTCTGGTTCTGTTCAGGGGCCATTTTGAAGGGATTTAGAACCATGGAAATACACAGATTTACATTACTACATTTGAGAGGCAAGATTCTAATCAGATCCATATTTTCAAAAGTATGACAATCTTTGGCAGTCTCATTAACCCTTTATAGAGTGATGAATATCAATACATGGGCTATATACGCACCATCACAAGTTCTAACAAGTACCAAGGGTTAAAATAATCAATGCCATGTTATGGTTAAGGTTGGGCTCTTCAGATATGTTTGGATTTACTAAAGTTGTTTTACCTCATGTCAGTGTTGCTAGAACTGCCCACTTATTTACATACAGTAGATATTTGTTGTTGTAGCGTTACCTACAAAAAAAGGCTTTACTCCAGTTAAACCCTAGGAGAAAGCAAATGATTTAAAATCAAAAGGTTTGGTGGTGATATTTAAGGGTATGACCAAACCTCCTCACAATGAAATTATTTACAAAAAGGAAATATTGTTATTGCAGATAGGATGATGTAGAAAATAAAATGTAAAAATGATGCAATGAATATTTCATCAGTTCGTGTCAATTCAGATTGGCTATTGTAAACTGACCCTAAATGATTTGGGTCCCACTAATTAAATATGACTGTAACAAAAGCTGTATTTCATTCAACCAGACACATATCTATTCTGCATATTTAAAAGCATTCTGTACATTGCGATTTCTTTTAAGACTGTACTGGAACAGTGGCATTGTCCTGTTGCAGGGGGTTGCCTGAACTAGCCTCCATCAGTGCCATGTCAGATTTTTTGTGTTTTGTGTTTTGTGTGTAGAACAGAAATTTAACAGAAGCAGCGGGAGAGAATGCCTGGGAGTGTGCATACAGCCTACAGCCCTCAAACAGTAAACAATTGGAAGAGCAAGTCACTAATTGGAGTATACCCAAAGGAGATGTTTTACTTAGTCAACAAATACCATCAAAGGAAGAGGAAAAAGCAGGGTATCTGAACTGTAATTGTGTGTGAAGTGTGTGAAGCTTAACACTAGAGAAGGGGATGAGCGAACGAGTGGCACTTCAGACCCAACAAAAGAGAAGGCCATTTGTATTGCAGTTGCCGCCAAATAGTCCTGTAATTCTACTGGTTGTCTGTCCATTAACCTGCACTTATTTGCTCCCCAGCATACACTAAGGTTCAAAACTTTGGGGTAACTTAAAAATGTCCTTGTTTTTTAAATAAAAGCAAAACATTTTGTCCATTAAAATAACATCAAATTGATCAGAAATACAGTGTAGACATTGTTAATGTTGTAATTGACTATTGTAGCTGGAAAAGGCAGATTTTTTAAAGGAATATTTAGACTAGACACTCTAATGTACTTGTCCTCTTGCTCGGTTGTGCACCAGGGCCTCCCACTCCTCTTTCTCTTCTGGTTAGAACCAGTTTGCTCTGTTCTGTGAAGGGTGTAGTACACAGCGTTGTACGAGATCTTCAGTTTCTTGGCAATTTCTCGCATGGAATAGCCTTCATTTCTCAGAACAAGAATAGTTCCAGATACTCAACTAGTCTAAAGAAGGCCCGTTTTATTGCTTCTTTAATCAGCACAACAATTTTCAGTTGTGCTAACATAATTGCAAAAGGGTTTTCTAATGATCAATTAACCTTTTAAAATGATAAACTTGGATTAGCTAACACAACGTGCCATTGGAACACAGGAGTGATATTCCATTAAAAATGAGCTGTTTCCAGCTACAATAGTCATTTACAAAATGTACAATGTCTACACTGTATTTCTGATCAATTTGGTGTTATTTTAATGGACAAGAAATGTGCTTTTCTTTCAAAAACAAGGACATTTCTAAGTGACCCCAAACTTTTGAATGGTAATGTATGTATAAAACATAACAAATGAAAAAATAAGAACAAAAAGATATCAGGGGTTGTGGGATAATGGAGCCAGGGAAGAAATATTGTGCATTCTCCACATCGATAATGTATTTTAGCTTTTCTGTAGATGTGTAGATGGGTCTAATCCGCCTCTACATATGAAAATAATATTGATGAATGAGATTATACTGGGCACCCACTCCGACAAACACACTCAACCCATGTAGGTCCTCACAAAGGCAGCATTCATTCTGCTGAAGAGAGAAATGGGTTCAGCTGAACAGCCACTACAGTACTTGAGAACATGAGTACACGCTGTCATTTTGGACTCCAGCTAAGTACACTTCACAGTGTCCCTCTGGATCTGAACAGAGGTTTATTTTATTAATTCTCTCCTCGATAACAGCTTCTTAAAACACCAGCAGAGAAAACGTGTGGAGGACTAATTATTATTTGGTGAGAGGGCAAGGATGGGGATATGATTACATCTTGGCTCTACTCTCTG
Organism: Thymallus thymallus; assembly: GCA_023634145.1. Lineage (NCBI taxonomy): Eukaryota > Metazoa > Chordata > Actinopteri > Salmoniformes > Salmonidae > Thymallus > Thymallus thymallus. The sequence continues at coordinate 24,988,798 of CM042408.1, read as the reverse complement.
TAATTTCAATGGAAAAAGGCCAAGGGCTCGCTTTTTTATCAACAACATGTTTTAAATGGCATAATGGCATTGTGAAATAATGGAGAACACGCATGCAACCTGAATACAAAGCCATATCAACGGATAAGCATGTTGTACACAATAGTATTTGTACACGGCCGAGACTCATGGAAGACTACACGATGCTGTGCCTCAGAGGAACACCAAAACAGTTATTGAATTGAACAGCAAAAAAAGTATTTTGCCTTTGAATAAAGCTTCAAAATATGGAATTTTGCAACCTCCAAACTGTGTGGTATTGAATTTCTCATCTTGCCACAAAAAGGAATTTGTTGGGAGGAATCTAATTGCTTTGGACAGTGGCCAGGAGGAGTAAAGTTGTGGAACTGGGTTTATTATTTGATGTGATCCACCATGGCAGAGGATCAAATGGGAGACAGAGATTTATGTTGCTCCAGTGACTTCAATAGCCAAGGTTTCTAAGTTAAATATCGTTCCGGTCCAGTCAGTCAGTAGATACATTTTAACATAAACAGTGACAATGGCAACAACGACAAAATGTAAACTGCATTGAGAAATAATTGCGAACATTGCGTTTACATGGCATAAACATGAAGTGAAATGTGCCGTTCCATGCGTATGGAACTCAAGTGCTATACTTGTCACATTGTAATTTTGTATTCCTTAATAATATTTCATTTTGGAATGTCTGAGAAGTGAAATCCATAAAAGCAATAAATTGGTATGGTGTCTATGCCAAAGGACGTCAAGTTTTCAACAAATCCGTTAAAAATGAATAACCACAGAATGTGCCACTCCAAATGTTAATGCCTAAGCATATGTCTATGCATCGTTGCTCATGATGCAATCAGTAAGATTAAAAGGAAAGCCAATGAACATGATCAAATTGTCCTTAATTTGACAGGCCCATTCATCAAACTGTGTCAGATTCCTCTTTGTCACCACCAGCAGCCCCTCGATCTGTTCTGTTCTGCTGCGTCGCTTTGATGGGAAAATGAAAGTGTTGTTTAGAACCGTCGCCATAAGTGTTCTACCGTCTAATAAGCAAGATCGTTCTTCCTGTGAACCTTGTTTCAGACATAAATGTCTTTATTTTGTCTCGAAGGTCTCTAGAGTGTTGTGAACTTCAATCACATCCTATCAAGTGAAAGTGCATGTTTTTCTTGAAACACAAATTGCCACTGTGAGGTCGTGACAGAGCTAATACCAATAGGCTCCTCAAAAATAACATTTATGAATGAAGTACAGTGCATTCGGGAAGTATTCAGACCCTTTTACTTTTTACACATTTTGTTATGTTACAGCCTTATTCTAAAATGTATTAAATACATTTTAAAAATCTCATCAATCTACACACAATATCCCATTTTGACAAAGTGAAAACTGTTTTATAGAAATTTTCGCAAATGTATAAAAAAATAAATAAATGAAATACCTTATTTAAATAAGTATACAGACCATTTGCTATGAGACATGATATTGAGCTCATGTGCATACTGTTTCCATTGATCATCCTTGAGCTGTTTCTACAACTTTATTGGAGTCAATTGATTGGACATGATTTGGAAAGGCACACACCTGTCTATATAAGGTCCCACAGTTGACAGTGCATGTCAGAGCAAAACTAAGCCATGAGGTCAAAGGAATTGTCCGTAGAGCTCAGAGACAGGATTGTGTCAAGGCACAAATCTGGGGATAGGTAACAAAAAAAAGTATGCAGCATTGAAGGTCCCCAAGAACACAGTGGCCTCCATCATTCTTAAATCGAAGAAGTTTGGAACCACCAAGATTCTTCCTAGAGCTGGCCGGCCGGCCAAACTGAGCAATCGTGGGAAAAGGCCTTGGTCAGGGAGGTGACCAAGAACCCGATGGTCACTCTGACAGAGCTCCAGAGATCCTCTGTGGAGATGGAAGTACCTTCCAGAAGTACAACCATCTCTGCAGCACTCCACCAATCAGGCATTTATGGTAGAGTCAGTAGAGTTACTGAGCCACTCCTCAGTAAAAGGTACCTGACAGCCCGCTTGAAGTTTGCCAAAAGGCATCTAAAGGACTCTCAGACCATGACAAACAGGATTCTCTGGTCTGATAAAATCAAGATTGAACTCTTTGGCCTTAATGCCATGCGTCACGTCTGCAGGAAACCTGGCACCATCCCTACGGGGAAGCATGGTGGTGGCAGCATCATGCTGTGGGGATGTTTTTCAGGACTGGGAGACTAGTCAGGATCGAGGGCAAGATGAATGGAGGAAAGTACAGAGAGATCCTTGATGAAAACCTGCTCCAGAGTGCTCTGGTCCTCAGACTGGGTTCAGCTTCCAACAGGACAACGACCCTAAACACACAGCCAAAATAATGCAGGAGTGGCTTCAGGACAAGTCACTGATACCTCGTTTCCACAAAAAAAGAACTGGTTCGGAACTGGTGCTGGTTCAAAGTTGGTTCAACTTGCTAGAGAGCCCAGCGAACGACGTTGTTACGTCACTGTGTACGTCGCCATAAGTCTTAGCTTTCCCAGAAACGCTTGATAGATAGATAGATAGATAGATAGATAGATAGATAGATAGATAGATAGATAGATAGATAGATAGATAGATAGATAGATAGATAGATAGATAGATAGATAGATAGATAGATAGATAGATAGATAGATAGATAGATAGATAGATAGATAGATAGATAGATAGGTACTTTATTGATCCCCGAGGGGGAAATTTCTTTGGCAAGCAGCTACAACAACAAAACACAGGGCAGGTGCAAAATGCCACAACGAAAGTACACAAAAGACAGATACACGGTACATGATACATAGAGCGGCAGTATGGAAAAAGTATAGAAATACAAGATATCTGGAGTGCAAAAAAAAAGCTATAAAATGACATTGCATAGTATGGGTGGTTGGCTGAATATGTACACTATACATTGGTGGATGTTGGATGGTTAACTATACTATTGTCACGTTCGGGTGTGTAGAGAGACCAAGGCGCAGCGTATCCATAGTTCGACATATTTATTTAATGAACTGACGAACTATACAAATATAACAACTAATAATAATGATGATGACAACACACGTAGCACGACACGAGACAATATACAACAATGAACCACGCCAACGGAGTGGAACACAGACATATAAGTAAGATCCCTAATTAGAGGTAATGCCTAGCAGCTGCCTCTAATTAGGGATCCCACACACAACACCACACAGACGTAGAAATAATAGATCTGCCAGACTCTGACCATAGAAATATAGAGAAGCAAAGCAGGCCATTTAAAGGGGCAACCCACCGGTCCTGGAAATGACCATGGTGGGGCAAAAGGCTCAGGCCATGGAGCGGGGCAAATAACCGGGCCAGGACTGGGCACCGGTGTGGCAGGCGACTCCGGCCATATAAAGGGGCAACCCACCGGTCCTGGTAACAACAATGGTGGGGAAAAAATCTCAGGCCATGGAGCGGGGCAAATAACCGGGCCAGGACTGAGCACCGGTGTGGCAGGCGACTCTGGCCATGTAAAGGGGCAACCCACCGGTCCCTTAAATAACAATGGTGGGGAAAAAATCTCAGGCCATGGAGCGGGGCAAATAACCGGGCCAGGACTGAGCACCGGTGTGGCAGGCGACTCTGGCCATGTAAAGGGGCAACCCACCGGTCCCTTAAATAACAATGGTGGGGAAAAAATCTCAGGCCATGGAGCGGGGCAAATAACCGGGCCAGGACTGAGCACCGGTGTGGCAGGCGACTCCGGCCATATAAAGGGGCAACCCACCGGTCCTGAAAACAACAATGGTGGGGAAAAAATTTCAGGCCATGGAGCGGGGCAAATAACCGGGCCAGGACTGAGCACCGGTGTGGCAGGCGACTCCGGCCTTTCAATCATCACGGGAGGCTCCGGGCTGTCGAGCGTCACGGTAGGCTCCGGGCTGTCGAGCGTCACGGGAGGCTCTGGGCTGTCGAGCGTCACGGGAGGCTCCGGGCTGTCGAGCGTCACGGGAGGCTCCGGGCTGTCGAGCGTCACGGGAGGCTCCGGGCTGTCGACCGTCACGGGAGGCTCCGGGCTGTCGAGCGTCACGGGAGGCTCCGGGCTGTCGAGCGTCACGGGAGGCTCCGGGCTGTCGAGCGTCACGGGAGGCTCCGGGCTGTCGAGCGTCACGGGAGGCACCGGGCTGTCGAGCGTCACGGGAGGCTCCGGGCTGTCGACCATCACGGGAGGCTCCGGGCTGTCGAGCGTCACGGGAGGCTCCGGGCTGTCGACCATCACGGGAGGCTCCGGGCTGTCGACCATCACGGGAGGCTCCGGGCTGTCGACCATCACGGGAGGCTCCGGGCTGTCGACCATCACGGGAGTCTCCGGGCTGATGAGGCGCACCGACGGTCTGGTGCGTGGAGCCGGCACTGGAGGTACCTGGCTGGGCACACGCACTGGAGGTCGAGTGCGGGGAGTCGGCACGGGACGTACCGGACTGGAGAGGCGCACTGGAGGCCTGGTGCGTGGAGCCGGCACTGGAGGAACCTGGCTGGGCACACGCACTGGAGGTCGAGTGCGGGGAGTCGGCACGGGACGTACCGGACTGGAGAGGCGCACTGGAGGCCTGGTGCGTGGAGCCGGCACTGGAGGAACCTGGCTGGGCACACGCACTGGAGGTCGAGTGCGGGGAGTCGGCACGGGACGTACCGGACTAGAGACGCGCACTGGAAGCCTGATGCGTGGAGTCGGCACTGGTGGCACTGGACTACTAACACGCACCTCAGGGCGAGTGCGGGAAGCAGGCACAGGACGTACCTGACTGGAGACGCGCACTGGAAGCCTGGTGCGTGGAGTCGGCACATGTGGCACAGGACTAATAACACGCACCTCAGGGCTAGTGCGGGGAACAGGCACAGGACGTACCTGACTGGAGACGCGCACTGGAAGCCTGGTGCGTGGAGTCGGCACTGATGGCACCGGACTGGTGACACGCACCTCAGGGCGAGTGCGAGGAGCAGGCACATGACGTACCGGACTGGAGAGGCGCACTGGAGTGTAGCAGACGGCCGGACCCAGACTGGGCACCGGTGGAGCGGACTGCTCTGGCACTGGAGTAGAGCAGACGGCCGGACCCCGACTGGGCACCGGTAAAGCGGACTGCTCTTTCATGGGAGTGGAGTAGGCGACTGGACACGGATTATTCCACTCCGACATTTCCCGTTCTACTTCCTCCGCTATCTCCCACATCTCCTCCAAAACGTCTCCAAAATGTCTCTCCAAATACTCCTCCTCTTCAACACTTTGCGCCCCCCATTTATATTTCGGGCACAGTGTATCCCAGATGGAGAGTGGTACTGGCTTGTCCTCCTCAAACCCAGACCACCCCCATAGCCCCCCCCCCCCCGAAATTTTCCTGGGGTTGACTACGGGCTCCATTACCTCCGTTTCCACGATTACGCCGTTTTCCTCTCTTCTCCTTTGCTCCAGTATGACGCTGCTTGGTCGGGTGGTGGTTCATTCTGTCACGTTCGGGTGTGTAGAGAGACCAAGGCGCAGCGTATCCATAGTTCGACATATTTATTTAATGAACTGACAAACTATACAAATATAACAACTAATAATAATGATGATGATGATAACACACGTAGCACGACACGAGACAATATACAACAATGAACCACGCCAACGGAGTGGAACACAGACATATAAGTAAGATCCCTAATTAGAGGTAATGCCTAGCAGCTGCCTCTAATTAGGGATCCCACACACAACACCACACAGACGTAGAAATAATAGATCTGCCAGACTCTGACCATAGAAATATAGAGAAGCAAAGCTTCTCTATGGCCAGAGCCTGACAACTATACAGGTCGATGGCAGAGAAATACTTCAGTAGCTAAAAATGCATATGATATGAGTGAGGGTAATAATTTTGCATGGTTAAATTAGCTGTACAGGTAAATATATAGTTATGTTTACAGATAAGTGCGCCAACTTCAAGCATAACAATTACAATGGCGGACTACATCGTCTTTCTGCAAATGTTTCTCCTGGCTTTGCGAATCCATCTTTCTTCAATCGTTGTACTATCTTTCTACTAGCGCTGTGTTTTTAGCAATGGCGGTCACAACCTTTCCCATCGTGTTGTTGGTCACAATAACTCCGCCCCCAGCCCCCGATGTAAGCATGACGTGGTAAAAGAACGGTTCTAGTCCAGCAAAGAGTTGGTGCCGCTTTGGAACCAATTTTCCTGGCCGAGAACCGGTTCTTTGGCTGTCGAAACACAAAGAACTGGTTCGCGAGTAGGCACCGGCTCCGAACCGGCTCTAAAAATGCTTTGGTGGAAAAGGGGTATGAATGTCCTTGAGTGGCCCAGCCAGAGCCCGGACTTGAAGAAAATTGAAAATCTCTGGAGAGACCTGAAAATAGCTGTGCAGCGACGCTCCACATCCAACCTGACAGAGCTTGAGGGGATCTGCAGAGAAGAATGGGAGAAACTCCCCAAATATAGGTGTGCCAAGCTTGTAGCATCATACCCAAGAATATTCTAGGCTGTAATCGCTGCCAAAGGTGCTCCAACAAAGTACTGAGTAAAGGGTCTAAATACTTATGTAAATGTAACATTTCAGTTTTTTTTTATTCATATAAATTTGGATGTAACGTAACAAAATGTGGAAAAAGTGAACGGGTCTGAATATTTTCCAATCATGAATGCCTTCCATAAATTCAGCTTTCGGTTTCCGACACCAAGATTCATTCCTCACTTGAAATCTAACCCAGGTGACTCACAGCTTCAAATAAACAATGGTTATGAAATAATATACTCACATTCATTATATCCTAATTAAGCATATTTACTTTGGCAATAATCATTTTCAATTTCACGCCATTTTAACTTGAAGTTAATTAAAACAAGAATGTTAATTTCCAGCCTCTTTCCTCACCGCTCCTTACCCCTGCCTCACCTGCATCTTAATATGATGGTAATGGCTGACACAGTCAGAAAAACAGAAATGTGCTTTTCAACATTTCTAGTGCTGCAGTCCCCGAAAGCAGAGTCAATACTAACACTGGAAAAAAAACAAGAGATGAAAATGACAAAACAATTGTACATTCAGCAGGTATGGTAATTAGTTTGACTAATGAGGCACTTGTGCTTAAAAAAGACATCTGGAGGTTCCATAAAACCCTGCTTATGTGTATTTTGTCCCTCCTGATGAACCATGACCACATGTAAACAAACACTGAGCTCGGTGGTATTCACCTCCTTGAATATTTCTGGGTTCATTAATTTTACTCACTCAAATATTATTTGTGTTTCAAAATAGTCCAATATCTAAGAGAAACCATTGAGGTGAGGGCTCTTGGAAGCTTCGGGTTACGCAACGGTCCTCTGATATGAGTGAGATACATTATCTCACAGTGGTATTCATCATAATCTCTTAAGTAGCTTGAAGAACCAATAATACAAGTCTGTAGGAAACAAACAGGTCCAATGGAGTATGAGGGAGCCCCTCCCCTTATACATTTCATTCATTTAGCAGACAGTCTTATCCAGAGCAACTTACAGTTAGTTAGTTCATACATTCTTTGTACTGGTCCCCCGTGGGAATCAAACTCACAACCCTGTCGTTGCAAGCGCCATGCTCTACCATCTGAGCTACACAGGACTATACAAAATGGACACTCGCCCGCCCTCTGATCATTATCGAGCATGCCAAACTTCCTCACACTCTTTCGAGTAGGGGAATGTGGTGAGAGATCTCACTCATAATATCAGTGAACCAAGGTCAAGTTCTCTTTCAAGTTAGTTGTTTTGATATCTCACAGTGGGATATGGCTAACTCCCATATCACACATGCTCTCCAAAGCCAGGCAGTCTCAATATCAATGCTCAGAGACCCCAACACTGAGGAGAGTTTGCACCAATGAAGGTGTATGGACGTCTAGTCAGTAGACCCTCATAAATGTTTGCGGGGATGCCACTACAAGCCTCATCGCAAGACTCCTGTACGGACTCCTGTAAGAACAGTGCCCAAGAGGTAGCCATACCACTGGTGGAGTGAGCCCTCAGGCCCTCCAGAGGCTGTAACACCTTGCTATTGTAAGCCAAAAGGTCCTGCAGAAAGCATACCACCGTGGATACAGAGTACTGGTAAGGGAGGATTTGTTTTTGGTCTCAACAGTGAGTATGTAGAAGGGGCCTAGCATTCTTGATAGTCTCAATGGCAGGCAGGCCTGTCACATCCAGATTTAACCTCTGATGGTCCAGGCCCAGATGGCAATGGCGTCCAGGTGAGGGTGGAAAATCTCTCTGTTTGCTTGGGTCAGCAGATCCCTGCATAACGGGAATTGTCATGGCTCATTGTACAGCAGAATGATCTCCCCCTATCCAGAGCTTACCTCTTGGTCGAGGACCGACCAAGATGAGTGATAAGCCTTGTTCCCTCACTCTGGCTACGGATTCTAGACCATATACAGTGGGGAGAACAAGCATTTGATACACTGCCGATTTTGCAGGTTTTCCTACTTAGAAAGCATGTAGTCTGTACTTTTTATCATAGGTACACTTCAACTGTGAGAGACGGAATCTAGAAAATCACATTTATGATTTTTAAATAATTAATTTGCATTTTATTGCATGACATAAGTATTTGGTCACCTACCAACCAGTAAGAATTCCGGCTCTCACAGACCTGTTAGTTTTTCTTTAAGAAGCCCTCCTGTTCTCCACTCATTACCTGTATTAACTGCACCTGTTTGAACTCGTTACCTGTATAAAAGACACCTCTCCACACACTCAATCAAACAGACTCCAACCTCTCCACAATGGCCAAGGACAGAGAGCTGTGTAAGGACATCAGGGATAAAATTGCAGACCTGCACAAGGCTGGGATGGGCTACAGGACAATAGGCAAGCAGGTTGGTGAGAAGGCAACAACTGTTGGAGCAATTATTAGAAAATGGAAGAAGTTGAAGATGACGGTCAATCTCCCTCGGTCTGGGGCACCATGCAAGATCTCACCTCGTGGGGCATCAATGATCATGAGGAAGGTGAGGGATCAGCCCAGAACTACACGGCAGGACCTGGTCAATGACCTGAAGACAGCTGGGACCACAGTCTCAAAGAAAACCATTAGTAACACACTACGCCGTCATGGATTAAAATCCTGCAGCGCACGCAAGGTCCCCCTGCTCAAGCCAGCGCATGTCCAGGCCCGTCTGAAGTTTGACAATGACCATCTGGATGATCCAGAGGAGGAATGGGAGAAGGTAATGTGGTCTGATGAGACAAAAATAGAGCTTTTTGGTCTAAACTCCACTCGCCGTGTTTGGAGTAAAAAGAAGGATGAGTACAACCTCAAGAACACCATCCCAACCGTGAAGCATGGAGGTGGAAACATCATTCTTTGGGGATGCTTTTCTGCAAAGGGGACAGGACGACTGCACCGTATTGAGGGGAGGATGGATGGGGCCATGTATCGCGAGATCTTGGCCAACAACCTCCTTCCCTCAGTAAGAGCATTGAAGATGGGTCGTGGCTGGGTCTTCCAGCATGACAACGACCCGAAACACACAGCCAGGGCAACTAAGGAGTGGCTCCGTAAGAAGCATCTCAAGGTCCTGGAGTGGCCTAGCCAGTCTCCAGACCTGAACCCAATTGAAAATCTTTGGAGGGAGATGAAAGTCCGTATTGCCCAGCGACAGCCCCGAAACCTGAAGGATCTGTATGGAGGAGTGGGCCAAAATCCCTGCTGCAGTGTGTGCAAACCTGGTCAAGAACTACAGGAAATGTATGATCTCTGTAATTGCAAACAAAGGTTTCTGTACCAAATATTAAGTTCTGCTTTTCTGATGTATCAAATACTTATGTCATGCAAATTAATTACTTAAAAATCATACAATGTGATTTTCTGGACTTTTGTTTTAGATTCCGTCACTCACAGTTGAAGAGTACCTATGATAAATTACAGACTTCTACATGCTTTGTAAGTGGGAATACTTGTTCTCCCCACTGTATCTCCCAGATTCACTCATTGAGTCTCCAGTCCCGTTGATGGGGATACCCTCTGGACAATAAGTCTGTTCCTACGTTCATTACACCCGGGACATGAGTCGCACGTAGGGAGAGTAGGTGTGCTCTGCTCCACAGAATAATCCTGATGGATAGTCTGTGTAACCAAAGGGATGGGAGAAAGTAGGGGTGTGCTGAAAGTAGGGGTGTGCTGATCTCGTCATACTCGTATTCCCGGCTAGCCGACGTGTACTAGTTAATTCCCAGGCTACAGTACCTTTGACAACCGGCCTGGACCTTCTACTGTCGACATGGAGCCCCACCGAGCCATCAAGACTGGTTTGCCGACGTAATTGTCCGACGTGGTCTAAACAGGCTTTTCCGTTGCGACGTCTCCGAAGATCCATCTGCTAGCCCTGGCCCGCTAGCATTCTGAACGCCGTGCCTCCCGCTCGCCTAGTGCAGCGTCCACTGAATCTGCTCCCTGGCTCAACTCTTTGCTGCTCATCGGACCTTATGATCACCTCAGCTCTGAAATCAGGTCCTGTGTGTGGCACAACTCTCAACATTTTCTCAGTCTATTCATCACCATTTACCCGTTGTTTTCTTAGTTCTCTTGATTAACTGTGTTTGTTTTATGCCTCTCCCTTATTTCAATATGCCTTGTCTGTTGCTATTTAGGTTTATTCCTTATCGTTCTATTTCACTGTAGAGCCCCCAGTCCCGATCAACATGCCTCAGATAGCTCCTTTGTCCCACCCCCCACACACGCGGAGAGGTCACCTGGCTTAACTAGTGTCTCCACAGATACAACCTCTCTCATCATTACCCAATGCCTCGGTTTACCCCCACTGAATTCTCATCCTACCATATTCCTGTCTGTACATTATGCCATCAATCTATTCTATCGTGCCCAGAAATCGTCTCCTTTTATTCTCTGTACCCAACGCACTAGACGACCAGTTTTTAAAGCCTTTAGCCGTACCCTTATCCTACTCCTCCTCTGTTCCTCTGGTGATGTTGAGGTAAACCCAGGTGCTGTAGCCCCCAGTACTACACCTATTCCCCAGGCGCTCTCATTCGTAAAAAACTTGGTTTCATGCATGTTAACATCAGAAGCCTTCTCCCTAAATTTGATTTATTCACTGCTTTAGCACGCTCCGCCAACCCTGATGTCCTAGCCGTGTCGGAATCCTGGCTTAGGAAGGCCACCAAAATTTCTGACATTTTCCATCCCCAACTACAGTCGTGGCCAAATTTTTTGAGAATGACACAAGTGTTGGCCTCCACAAAGTTTGCTGCTTCAGTGTTCTTAGATCTTTATGTCAGTAGTTGCTATGGTACACTGAAGTATAATTACAAGTATTCCATAAGTGTCAAAGGCTTTCATTGACAATGACATTCAGTTTATGCAAAGAGTCAATATTTGCAGTGTTGACCCTTCTTTTTCAAGACCTCTGCAATCCGCCCTGGCATGCTGTCAATTAACTTCTGGGCCACATCCTGACTGATGGCAGGCCATTCTTGCATAATCAATGCTTGGAGTTTGTCAGACGTTGTGGGTTTTTGTTTGTCCACCCGCCTCTTGAGGATCGACCACAAGTTCTCAATGGGGTTAAGGTCTGGTTAGTTTCCTGGCCATGGACCCAAAATGTTGATGTTTTGTTCCCCGAGCCACTTAGTTATCACTTTTGCCTTATGGCAAGGTGTTCCATCATGCTGGAAAAGGCATTGGTCGTCACCAAACTGTTCTTGGATGGTTGAGAGAAGTTGCTCTCGGAGGATGTGTTGGTACCATTCTTTATTCATGGCTGTGTTCTTTGGCAAAATTGTGAGTGAGCCCACTCCCTTGGCTGAGAAGCAACCCCACACATGAATGGTCTGAGGATGTTTTACTGTTGGCATGACACAGGACTGATGGTAGCGCTCACCTTGTCTTCTCCGGAAAAGTGGTTTTCCGGATGGCCCAAACAATCAGAAAGGGGATTCATCAGAGAAAATGACTCTACCCCGGTCCTCAGCAGTCCAATCCCTGTACCTTTTGCAGAATATCAGTCTGTCCCTGATGTTTTTCCTGGAGAGAAGTGGCTTCTTTGCTGCCCTTCTTGACACCAGGCCATCCTCTAAAAGTCTTCGCCTCACTGTGTGTGCAGATGCACTCACACCTGCCTGCTGCCATTCCTGAGCAAGCTCTGCACTGGTGGTGCCTCGATCCCGCAGCTGAATCAACTTTAGGAGACGGTCCTGGCACTTGCTGGACTTTCTTGGGCGCCTTGACGCCTTCTCACAACAATTTAACCTCTCTCCTTGAAGTTCTTGATGATCCGATAAATGGTTGATTTAGGTGCGATCTTACCAGCAGCAATATCCTTGCCTGTGAAGCCCTTTTTGTGCAAAGCAATGATGACGGCACGTGTTTCCTTGCAGGTAACCATTGTTGACAGAGGAAGAACAATGATTTCAAGCACCACCCTCCTTTTAAAGCTTCCAGTCTGTTATTCTGACTCAATCAGCATGACAGAGTGATCTCCAGCCTTGTCCTCGTCAACACTCTCACCTGTGTTAATGAGACAATCACTGACATGATGGCAGCTGGTCCTTTTATGGCAGGGCTGAAATGCAGTGGAAATGTTTTTGGGGGATTAAGTAAATTTTCATGGCAAAGAGGGACTTTGCAATTAATTGCAATTCATCTGATCACTCTTCATGACATTCTGGAGTATATGCAAATTGCCATCATCAACACTGAGGCAGCAAACTTTGTGGAGACCAATACTTGTGTCATTCTCAAAACTTTTGGCCACAACTGTACAATATTTCCCGTCAAGATAAAGCTACCAAAGGAGGCGGAGTTGCAATTTACCTGCAGAATTCTGTCATACTATCCAGGTCTGTGCCCAAACAGTTTGAGCTTCTACTTTTAAAAATCCACCTTTCCAGAAATGTCTCTCACTGTTGCTGTTTGTTACAGACCCCCCTCAGCCCCCGGGTGTCCCCTGGACACCATATGTGAATTGATTGCCCCCCATCGTACAGAGTTCGTACTGTTAGGTGACTTAAACTGGATATGTTTCACACCATGGCCGTCCTTCAGTCTAAGCTAGATCCCCTCAATCTCACACAAATTATCAAGGAACCTACCAGGTACAACCCTTAATCTGTAAACATTGGCACCAGTGTTTGCCCCGCTCCATGGCCGGAGCCGTTTACCCCACCGGTGCCCAGTCCAGGCCCGGTTGTTGTCCCAGCTCCATGACCGGAGCCGTTTACCCCACCGGTGCCCAGTCCGGGCCCGGTTGTTTTCCCCGCTCCATGGCCGGAGCCGTTTGCCCCTTCGGTGCCCAATCCGGGCCCGGCTGTTTTCCCCGCTCCATGGCCAGAGCCGTTTGCCCCACCGGTGCCCAGTCCGGGCCCGGTAAATTTCCCAGCTCCCTGGCCGTGCATAAGGAGGGGGCATGGGAGGAGACTATCAACATCGCCGGAGCCAGAACCGCCACCGGCAAGCTAATCTTCCCTCCCTGACCCCCCCCCCCATGTAATTGTGTTTTGGTTGTTGGTGTCTGGGAGTCCGTGCCTTGGGGGGGGGGGGTACTGTCAGGCTCTGGCCATAGAGAGGCCTATTTGCTTCTCTATGTAGCTATGGTCAGAGTCTGACAGTGTCTTTCTTTTCTGTTTCTGTGTGGGTGTTGGGTTGGATCCCTAATTAGAGGCAGCTGCACCGCATTGTCTCTAATTAGGGATCCTATATAATTTTGTCTGTCCACTCTGGTGTGGGTCGTTGTACGTTTCATATCGTTATGTATATGTCGATGTATTTCGCAGTCACGGTTAAAGTGTGTTATTTTTACGTCCGTTCATTTGTGTGTTTTGTGAACGTGACGTTTGTCTATAGTGGTTGTTTTGTGTTCTTTAGTTCATCATTCGTTTTGTTTATACATAGTAGTTTATTGTATTTTATTACATAGTAAAATAAAACAATGTCGAACTACTTTCCCTGCGCTGCGCCTTGGTCATTCCCACACCCACATCGTGACAAATTCGTGGACACAAATACCTAGGAATCTGGTTAGACTGTAAACTCTCCTTCCAAACTCACATTAAGCATCTCCAATCCAAAATTAAATCTAGAATTGGCTTCCTATTTTGCAACAAAGCCTCCTTTGTGTGTGTGCATGTGTGTAAACTTTTTTTTTAAATAAGCCTGCCTGGCCAGCCCTACCATCTAACCACAAGTCCTGAGCCAGCACATGAACACCTATTAACCATCAACATTGCAGATTGTCCCCACTAGACATATAGTGCATTCGGAAAGTATTCAGACCCCTTCACTTTTTACACATTTTGTTACGTTACTAATCAATCTACACACAATGCCCCAGAATGACAATTTTAGCTTTTTTTTTTTTTTTTACGGAACATTTACAGAAGTATTCAGACCCTTTACCAAGCCTCCTTCACTTATGCTGCCAAACATGCCCTCGTAAAACTGACTATCCTACCGATCCTTGACTTTGGTGATGTAATTTACAAAGTAGCCTCCAACATTCTACTCAGCAAATTGGATGTAGTCTATCACAGTGCCATCCGTTTTGTTACCAAAGCCCCATATACACTACCCACCACTGCGACCTGTATGCTCTCGTTGGCTGGCCCTGACTACATATTCGACGCCAAACCCACTGGCTCCAGGTCATCTATAAGGCTTTACGAGGTAAATCCCCGCCTTATCTCAGCTTGCTGGTCACCATAGCAACCCCCACTGTAGCATGTGCTCCAGCAGGTATATTTCACAGGTCATCCCCAAAGCCAACACCTCCTTTGGCCGCCATTCCTTCCAGTTCTCTGCTGCCAATGACTGAAACGAATTGCAAAAATCATTGAAGCTGGAGACTACCATCTCCCTCAATAACTTTAAGCATCAGCTGTCAGAGCAGCTTTCCGATCACTGCATCTGTACACAGCCCATCTGTAAATAGCCCACCCTACTACCTCATTCCTATATTATTATTTTTGCTCATTTGCACCCCAGTATCTCTATTTGCACATCATCATCTGCACATCTATCATTCCATTGTGAATGCTAATTTGTAATTATTTCGCCACTATGGCCTATTTATTCCCCTACCTTCCTAATCTTACTACATTTGCACATACTGTACATAGATTTTCTATTGTGTTATTGACTGTACGTTTGTTTATCCCATGTGTAACTCTGTGTTGTTGTTTTTGTCGCACTGCTTTGCTTTGACTTGGCCAGGTCGCAGTTGTGAATGAGAACTTGTTCTCAACTGGCCTATTTTTTTTTTCACCTTTATTTAACCAGGTAGGTCAGTTGAGAACAAGTTCTCATTTGCAACTGCGACCTGGCCAAGACAAAGCAAAGCAGTGCTTTGAAATACATTTAATTTTTATTTTTATAATTGTATCCGTTTTATCACACTTGATACTCGTAATCGGATTTACTGGTGATCGGAAAACCCAGAAGTGCGCTTTAAATGCCGGTAAAGTCCACATTGAATTACTGCTCACTCAGATCGCATAGTTATGTTCCTTCACTCATTCACACACATTGTTCTAAGCTAAGGTAAACAACCCTAATACATGAAAATGCACATTATGGATATTTACTTACTTAGTCCTATTCAATTATCAACAAAATAGGCTAATAAATAATGCATGGCTGGCTACTACTGCCTGCATTTATTCCAGACACAGATTTAGATACGCTAATCGCTTGCCCCATATATTGTTTAACTTTTGAGAGGAGCAAAGCTTTTCTCTCCTGACACTTATGCCACAACATTTCTATAATCAATCACATTTTTTATTTAATGTTTTAATGATCTGTCGCTCAGTAAACATGCCTGGGGAGAATAAATAATAATAGCAAAAAGCATGGGCTTGGTTCGTCGTCAGCAATGGAATAATTATACAAACAGACAAAGTAGGCCTACAAAACAACGCCAAGTAGTCAGACAGAAACAACCATATGGCCTTATCAAAGCCGACAGGAAATAACTATATTGAACAACATTGACTAGTTATGGATTCTGATTCATACAGGATGTTTGGAGAAGTGGAGACCCTGTGATGAGTGACTGAATGAGTGAAACAGAAACGTCTGTCTGTTTGGGGAAATGAGAGCAGACAGAGAGCGGCTTGTTCTTATCCAATCATTGCAGCAGGCTCAACCGATACCCCGCCCGTTTCTTTACAGACAGATGAACTAGCCAATAGTTATTAAGAGCACACAGCGCTTTACACTGTTTGAGTGAAAGATGCCTGCTGGCAGCTGAAACATTTAAATAAAATCGATAGCTAGAAGACGGAACTTTCAACGCCCGTATAGAACGCGTGGCGGACACAGACATTTTGGTAGATGGACGCAAAGAGAAGTGCCTGTTAGTGACGAGCACTGGGGTAGAGGTGGTTGGTCAGTGGCTTGCCGAGGCCCAGCTCCTCCATGTCCTTGACATTAATGATGGCAAAAAGTCAAGGGTTTGGCCCAATTACATTTGGCTTCTGCTCCCTCATTCGCCACTTTACCTGTCTGTCTCCGATGCTCGTGTATGATTTGTTCTTCAAGCTACTTAGAGATTCTGGTGAATCCTACTGTGAGATATCAAAACGGATAATTGAAATATAACATTTTGTTTATGAGACCATTTCTACTTAGTAGACCATGACATTAGGTTTATGTTATGTACATAAAATTACAATATTGTAACCAAATAATCAAAACGGCACAATATTCCATTCATGGTGTATTTGCAGATACCTTCAGAGCTAATCAGGAGCCTCCCTGGATGTATTTCCCTCCTGTAAACACAGTTTAGACGGGTAGGACAGGAGAGACACTATCAGCACCCTAGTACCCAGGATACATTTGTCAGCCTTACTTTAATGTGTGATTCATTTCCACTGTTTGTGATCCCCAGCGAGACAGCAAGTAAAGCCCTGGTTTAGGCAGCATGGCCGCCTGAGATAATACTGCATGACTCAACAACCGAAACCATTTGAATTCATTATCAAAGTATTGTGAAAGAGAGGGAGAAAGAGAGAGTGGGGGGGGGGGGGGGGGGGATAGAGAGCGAGATAGAGAGAGCGAGTGTGTGTGCATGTGTGTAAATTTTTTAAATAAGCCTGCCTGGCCAGCCCTACCATCTAACCACAAGACCTGAGCCAGCACATGAACACCTATTAACCATCAACATTGCAGATTGTCCTCACTAGACATACAGTGCATTCGGAAAGTATTCAGACCCCTTCACTTTTTCCACATTTTGTTACGTTACTAATCAATCTACACATAATGCCCCATAATGACAATTTTAGCATTAAAAAAATTTACAGAAGTATTCAGACCCTTTATTAAGTACTGCTAAAGGTGTCGAAGGTGTTTCTCCCATTCTTCTCTGCAGATCCTCTCAAGCTCTGTCAGGTTGGATGGGGAGCGTCGCTGCACAGTTATTTTCAGGTCTATCCAGAGAAGCTAGATCGGGTCCAAGTCCGGGCTCAGGCTGGGCCACTCATGGATATTCAGAGACTTGTCCTGAAGACTCCTGCGTTGTCTTGACTGTGTGCTTAGGGTCGTCCTGTTGGAAGGTGAACCGTCGCTCCAGTCTGAGGTCCTGAGCGCTCTGGAGCAGGTTTTCATCAAAGATCTCTCTGTACTTCGCTCTGTTCATCTTTCCCACAATCCTGACTAGTCTCCCAGTCCCTGCCGCTGAAAAACATCCCCACAGCATGATGCTGCCACCACCATGCTTCATCCTGGGATGGTGCCAGGTTTCCTCCAGGCGTGACGCTTGGCATTCAGTCCAAACCGTTCAATCTTGGTTTCATCAGACCAGATAATCTTGTCCTTCAGGTGCCTTTTGGCAAACTCCAAGTGGGCTGTCATTTTCCTTTTACTGGTCTCAGTTTCAAGTATCATAGCAAAGGGTCTGAATACTTATGTAAATAAGGTATTTCTGTTTTTTATTCTTAATAAATGTGAAACATTGTCTAAAAACCTGTTTTATCTTTGTCATTATGATGTACTGTGAGTAGATTGATGAGGAAAAACATGTATTTAATCCATTTTAGAATAAGGCTGTAAAGTAACAAAATGTGGAAAAAGTATTGCTGTATTGGATATAATATATTTTGATTCTTAAACAATAAGTGTTTGTACTGTAGCCTATGTAGTGTACTATACTGTACTGAATACACATTTGGTGTCAATGGCCGTGTCCGAATACTCATACTTGCGTCCTAAATAGTAGGCCATTTGAGTATGTGAAAAAATAATGTTTAATAGTATGTGACGTTTAGAAAATCTAGTATACTTTAAGTACCCGGATGTCACACTAATTTCGGCTTTGGCAACAGCTGATCAATTAGATACTGTATGCAGATACGCTACCAAAATAGCGGGAAACAA
Organism: Thymallus thymallus; assembly: GCA_023634145.1. Lineage (NCBI taxonomy): Eukaryota > Metazoa > Chordata > Actinopteri > Salmoniformes > Salmonidae > Thymallus > Thymallus thymallus. The sequence goes on along the minus strand of CM042408.1, from coordinate 24,970,367 downwards.
CGTAATCACACATGTAGTATTCTCAATATGCAAAAATAGAATGTTTAATAGTACACAACATTTAAAAAATAGAGTATGGTTTAATACGCATTTCGGCTCTTCATCTAGTAGAATTCGATACACTTTTCCACAACAAAACTAGGCTACTTAATTGGGATATTGGGCAAAGCGTCTGAGGTGTGTCAAGGGACGATAGATGGAGCGTTCGGGTAGAGACATTCCTTTTATTTTATACTTCTCACAACTAAATACTAATAATTGCAAAAACAACAAAGAAGGAGAGTAAAGCAAAGTGACTTAGGTGCTGCACCAACTGCAGTCAGACACGAACAATGATCCACAACGCAGGTGGATTAGTGGAGCGCTTGTATAGAATCTCCAATTAGAGACAACTCTAGACAGCTGTCTCCAATTGGGGATCACCAACAACCCACTCCTGATGATGTGATGACCTGACTGTGGCTCTCCCACTCCCTCTAGTGGGGTTCTGAGGCCTGGCCTCAGTCAGACCATCACAAGGTGGTGTTCAAATGTAGGCTAAGTAGTTCTTCTTCTCCTTAAAATGATCATGAGTATTGCATGGTAGGGTACATCTTTGAAAACGTAATGTTTTATTTTTTTTAAGAGGATTTCTGTTTTCTCACTGAAAACTATTTTAAACTAAATACTGAACCATCTTTTGTGTCTGCACCGGGGATGTGGCTACATTAATCAGGCCTTTGATTTCAACATATGGATTGTTTTAGTTTTGTAGGCTTTTAATTATAGCATTTCTGGATCAAGCCTTAGCAGTCCTTCTGATCTCGTTCCCAATGATCAGTGGTTTAGTTTATTATGTTGCTCTCCAGCGGTTCTGAATTTGCGATGCACCCGACTGTCCACGTTTTTCTGTGCCTTTTTGATTTGAACATTTGAAAAGTGTTGGTGTATGTCTAAGCCTATGGCTATTTGATTTAATTTATATATGTTACAGCACTTTGGTTTCACTAACAAATAAGATGAAATGGAACCAAGTTATCTGTTTCTATCTTAAATAGGATGGTTGGATTATATGGTCTATTAAGGTATAGGTTGAAAGTGATAGTCTGCCTATAACCAGCCTGAGTAGGCCTATAACTCCATTCCTATTTTCAAGCATAGTGGTGGCTGCATCATGTTATGGGTATGCTTATAATCATTAAGGATTGTGGAGTTTTTCAGGATTAAAAATAAACGGAATGGAGCTAAGCACAGGCAAAATCCTAGAGGAAAACCTGGTTCAGTCTGTTTTCCACCAGACATTGGGAGATGAATTTACCTTTCAGCAGGACAATAACCTAAAACACAAGGCCAAATCTACACTTACCAAGAAGAGAGTGAATGTTCCTGAGTGGCCGAGATACAGTTTTAATTTAAATCTACTCGAACATCTATGGCAAGATCTGAAAATGGATTTCTAGCAATGATGAACAACAAATTTGATAGAACTTGAAGAATTTTGAAAAGAATAATGGCCAAATATTGCACAATCCAGGTGTGGAAAGCGCTTAGAGACTCACAGATGTAATCGCTGCCAAAAGGTTTCAATTATATCTTTTTTATTTTAATTTTCAATACATTTAAAAAACATTCTAAAACATGTTTTCACTTTGTCGTTATGGGATATTATGTGTAGATGGGTGATAACATTTTTATTTAATCCATTCTGAATTGTAACACAAAATGTGGAATAAGTCAAGGGGTATGAATACTTTCTGAAGGCACTGTAAGTATGGGTAAGTATGGGTATTCGGGCACAACCAATGACTTCATTAATCAAAAGAAGGAATCCCCCTCCCTCTGAGGCAGGCAGGCAGGTAGGAGGTGCTCCATGGTTCACAGTGCAGTGCTGTGTAAGGCGAGGGGTACCTCTGGTGTTTCACAGCCCCGTTTCACAGGGAGGGCACACTCTCTGATTGATGTTTTTATAAGTAAGACCTTGCACCGCGTTCCCCCTGGGCCGGGCCTGTGCTTCCTGGCATCAATCACGTGTCATTTCCATTCCTGCACCACCGCGTGACAGAAATACTGTAAAGGTGATCTATGTGTGTGTGTTAAGTAATTATTAAGTGTCCAGCTACACTTATAAATCATTCACATCCACCCACCTTCCGCTCAACACTCTAACATTCTCTCTCTCCCTTTCTTATACATCCCTTTTCTAAAATAATAACAACTCAAAGTTAGGGAGTTAGTGCTGTTCCAATCTCCTCTCAGTTTTCTTTCAGGGGGTTGTTTAATTGAGGTAGGGAAGCTTGGTTTAAAGGTGAGCTGCGGGGTTGGGCTGCCGGCTAGGTTGGGCTGTATGGCTGTAGCTCTGGCTGGTGTGGAGGCCTTGGGCTGGCAAGGCGTTAATGAGAAGCCTGCCATCAATCAGAGGCTGCGGGATGGGAGACGACTGTAAATAAGGTAGTGATTATGGGAGGCCAGTGACAGGCGGAGGCCAACAGGGGCCAGGCAGGGGCAGGGCCCTCCACTTCTCCACACTTGAGCAAAGTAAACACGTGTCAAGGTGACAGGGGTTAGGGCACACCGCGGGACCTTTATTAGAAGCTGATGCAGAACCCAAGATGCTCCCTGTCAGCATAGTGACCACATTGCTGATGGATGAAGCTGTGGGACCAATCTGAGGGAGGGGAAGGTTAGAGTGGGTGGGGGCCGGGGTGGGCAGGCTTTTAAATCTCTTGTCTTTTGAAAAGGGTTCTTGACGGACAACATAATCAAATGACAAAGGTAAAGCAGACTCAAAGATTCATCAAATTCAGTTGCTACTTCATATGGAGATGCTTTGATTGCAGTCGATCATACTATGCACAAGCAGAGTCTTTAAATCAACATGATACAGATGGCAACAAAGTGCAAGTCACTTGTGGAAGAAATATCTCCAAAATAACTGCTACGTGTGTGATGGAATACAGATTAGACATGTTAGCCAGCCGGGTGGTATTTGGGCCAGTGATGCGTTCACACATACTTTTACTGAGCAATGGTTTTGTAGATTGCTCAGGCTTCCCAGAGCATCAATCAACTTAGCTAATTACATTCAGTTTAAAATAGCTATCTGTTTGTTAGTCAACAAAACCTTTATCTATGCAAAGCCTAAAAAGGAGAATGTACCGTACCAGTCAAAAGTTTGGACACACCTACTCATTCCAGGGTTTTTCTTCATTTTTTTACTATTCTCTACATAGTAGAATAGTAGTCAAGACATGAAAACTATGAAATAACACCTGACTTGTTTCAGGAAACTAGGCGTATGTCACGGGTCACTACTTGTCAGGCTCTAGCCATAGAGAAGCCTATTGCTTCTCTATGTAGCCATGGTCAGAGTCTGACAGGTCTATGTTTTAGTTCTATGTGGTGTTTTGTGTTGGATCCCTAATTAGAGGCAGCTGCATTGCATTGTCTCTAATTAGGGATCCTACATATATTTGTATGTTCCACACCCTAGGTGTGGTTCATTGTCTACATGTCTGTCGTCAAAGTAAGTGTGTTCGCCGTTGTTGTATATTCTTTGTTGTTTTTGCATAGTTCTGATTAAGTATAGTTTATATCAATAAACTGTATGTCGAACTATCACTGCGCTGCGCCTTGGTCTCTCCACACACCCAATCGTGACACTACTTCACAGGAGAGTCATTTGAACGTAAACCTTTTTGTTGCTGATCAAAATGTGTTTTTTGGCAGAAATGCCTTCTGGAACATTCATGTGCCTTAATAACAAACTTGTATGCCATCTGTAAACCTTCCCTATAGCCATGATTGTCTGAGATAATGAGTGGGCTGGACATGCCGAGAGATGAGTTCAGATTGGTCTGCCATATACAGTGGCAAGAGAAAGAATGTGAACCCTTTGGAGTTACCTGGATTTCAGCATAAATTAGACAAACAGTGTGCTTAAACTAATAACAAACAAATTATTGTATTTTTCTGTATTGAATACATAATTTAAACATTCAAAGTGTAGTTTGGAAAAAGTATGTGAAGCCCTAGGCTAATGACTTCTCCAAAAGCTAATTGGAGTCAGGAGTCAGCTAACCTGGAATCCAATCAATGAGACGAGATTGGAGATGTTGGTTAGATTTTCCTATTCACAAGATGCATTGCCTGATGTGAACCATGCCTCAAACAAAAGAGATCTCAGAATACCTACGATTAAGAATTGTTCACTTGCATAAAGCTGGAAAGGGTTACAAAAGTATCTCTAAAAGCCTTCATGTTCATCAGTCCACAGTAAGACAAATTGTCTATGAATGGAGAAAGTTCAGCACTGTTGCTACTCTCCCTAGGAGTGGCTGTCCTGCAAAGATGACTGCAAGAGCACTGTGCAGAATGCTCATTGAGGTTAAGAAGAACCCTAGAGTGTCAGCTCTAGGGTTCTCTGGAACATGCTAACATCTCTGTTGACGAATCTACGATACGTGAAACACTAAACAAGAATGGTGTTCATGGGAGGACACCACGGAAGAAGCCAATGCTGTCCAAAAAAAAACATTGCTGCAAGTCTGAAGTTCGCAAAAGAGCACCTGGATGTTCCACAGCGCTACTGGCAAAATATTCTGTGGACCGATGAAACTAAAGTTGAGTTGTTTGGAAGGAACACACAGCATTATGTGTAGAGAAAAAAGGCACAGCACAACAACATCAACCTCATCCCAACTGTAATATATGGTGAAGGGAGCATCATGGTTTGAGGCTGCTTTGCTGCCTCAGGGCCTGGACAGTTTGCTATCATTGACGGAAAAAAGAATTCCCAAGTTTATCAATACATTTTGCAGGAGAATGTATGGCTATCTGTCTGCCAATTGAAGCTCAACAGAAGTTGGTTGATTCAACAGGACAACGACCAAAAACACAGAAGTAAATCAACAACAGAAGAAAATACCTGTTCTGGAGTGGCCCAGTCAGTCCTGACCTCAACCCGATTGCGATGCTGTGGCATGACCTCAAGAGAGCGGTTCACACCAGGCATCCCAAGAATATTGCTGAACTGAAACAGTTTTGTAAAGAGGAATGGTCCAAAATTCCTCCTGACCATTGTGCAGGTCTGATCCGCAACTACAGAAAACGTTTGGTTGAGGTTATTGCTGCCAAAGGAGGGTCAGCCAGTTATTAAATCAAAGGGTTCACATACTTTTTCCACCCTGCACTGTGAATGTTTACACGGTGTGTTCAATAAAGACATGAAAACATATAATTGTGTGTGTTATTAGTTTAAGCAGACTGTGTTTGTCTATTGTTGTGACTTGATGAAGATCAGAAAATGTTATGACCTATTTACCTTTTTAGAAATCCAGGTAATTCCAAAGGGTTCACCTACATTTTCTTGCCACTGTAGCACACTTCTGTTTTCTTCAGTAAGTATTTCAATAGAATGTCACTGTTTTAGAGCACTCGTCAGATTGTGCCAGAGCGCAGAATAACTGACACACTTACGAACGCTTAACACCCGTTGAATATGGCCGGTGTCAGTAAACGTTGGCAACAATGCTTAAATTGTTGCCAGCAAAACAGTTGTAGTCACCAACGCTCTGGATAACATAACAGCCTAACGATCTCTGCTAGGGCGAGTGAGCTGTTCTCTCATTTGTGTCTGGAAGTAGATAGCAAGCTAGCCAACTTTATCAAGTTAGCTTGGGTGCTTGACTGCTGTTAGGACAGAACACTCAGATCAACGCTTAAAGAGATGTGTAGGGCTATAGTTTAAGAGGGTGTGAACGATGCTGAATGGGTGTAGACAAAGAAGAGCTCTCCAGTAGGTATCAAAACATTACAAGGTCCTTTTCTCAAAAGTGAGTATCAACTTTCAAAGCAGAATGACTTTCCCAATGTTCCTCAATTGCAGTGCATGATATATCATTTTGTAGCTCTGTGTCTCTGCTTTTATCCAAAATAAAAAATGAAATTTCATGACCGAATCAAGGCGGTCGGTCACATATGGAATCATGTATTAACCCAAAAAGTGTTAAACAAATCTTTTATATTTGAGATTCTTCAAAGTAGCTACCCTTTGCCTTGATGACAGTTTTGCACACTCTTGGCATTCTCTCAACCAGCTTCACCTGGAATGCTTTTCAATCAGTCTTGAAGGAGTTCCCACATATGTTGAGCACTTGTTGGTTTGGTAATGCCACTGTCAGTTAGAAAAACATGCTGAGACGGATTATCTCCACAGCAAGCAAGGTACTTGGAGACAGACAGGCTTGGATTAGATCTTTAAGCAAGGGTCACAAAATAATTTTAGACACAAGCCACCCCCTGTACCTGGGGAAGATCTCAATTGCACACTCCTCGTGTCATCTCTACTTATCTCCTTCTCAAAACCCATGAGAAAGCCAAAGGTCCCTCCACTTTGATATTTTCCTCCAATGGGTTTTGAGAAGGAGGCTAAGAGAGAGGACGCAAGGAGTATGCCATGGAGATTCTCCCCTGGACTCCAAACTACTCCCCTCCGGGCACAGATATAGGGGAACCAGCCTGCAGGGAAAAACAGATGTAGACAATAATTTGTGCCAGGTGTGATATCCCTCCTAAACAGCTTGTGTTAATGTTGCTATCAGGCTGGTGTTCTTTCATCGGTATAGTGTATATAACTGTCTTGAATTTGTTGTCTACAGTATTGTACTTTTCCTTTTTCTTAATGCAATGTTAAACACGTGTATGATACTGCAACACATTTTATCCACAGGGACAATAAAGTGCTTGTCAATGTTGGACCTTGTCAAACAAAAATCTTTCATAGCGCATAACTCTGTCCAACAACATAAATGAATGCAGATGTATGACCAGAATAGCCAATAAATATGAAAACACAGTACAGTAAATTGTAGAAAATGAATACATATAAATTAATATTCATTATTAATCTGGATGCAGGAAAGCACTATGTTATTCTGTTTAGTACAGCATATGCAACAAGGATAACAAATCCTAATGAAAGGCTACTTCAATATTTAAAACAAGTCCTTAATACAAATGTAGCTGGAACCCTTTCCAGTCCATCTGTCAGCCTGTGAGTCTCAGAGCCGGCAGGGCCCCCTGTAGATTCCGGGGGAGTTTTGGAGAAGAATTGGGTTTTTTTAGTTGTAAATTAGTCCATACTATGCTGGCCTATCTTTAACGTGAATGAGTATGATCATAGTGAAGGAGATCCATCAACCCATAGAAATACACATAATATCCATCCAGCCTTCCATCTCAGCTGTACAGGCCGCTGGCCCTGTCCTCACCTGGGAGGACACCAGCTTTGGAACAAGGAAAATATATCGACTTTTGTTGAGATCAGATGAAGAATGTCACAGTAAACTGAATGAACAGACTATTGGTGGAGGGGGATACACTTTGATAAGCTTTTGCTCAGTCCGTCTTATTTTCAGTAGAAAATAACACAGCTCAGCAAACTATCGGAAACTTCTCATGTCAATCCCAGATGGCACCAATAGGACATTCTTAGATCCTTTTCATATATTAGACAGTTTACTCAGTGGAGGCTGCTGAAGGGAGGACGGCACATAATAATGGCTAGAATGGAATGGTATCAGACAGGTGGTTTCCATGTGGTTGATGACATTCCAATGACTCCATGCCAGCCTCCACTGAGTATACTGTCTAGTCAACATAATCTTCCCCCCTCCATAAGGAAATGCACTGAGATTTTCATCTAGAAAGACTTCCCAAACATTAGTATTTTTCACCTTACTGCGCACCATTTCAGATGTGTGTTGGTTGTATAGTACATACACACAGTGCCTTTCAACTCATCCTATAGTCATGAAATGACTGCTTGGTGTCGCAGTGCTGCAGTTAATCCTACCGGTTTGAGTCTGGAAGTGGAGAGGCAGGTGTTTTTAGTCACACCGCAGGCTTTAAAGCTTCTTCCTTTGGCGAGAGCGACAGAGTTCAGGTTGATCCCAGCATGTCACACACATTCAAACCCACTTCCACCGGGGGTTGCCTGATGAACCATGAAGCCCAATATGACGCTGACCCTCAGCACAGCTAATCTCAGTGCACCAGAGTCCTGCTGAGGGACCCTAGACAATCTCAGTCTACATGGTGGCCTTCCTGCCTCCCTGCCTTGCCTGCCATTGCCTACCTTCTCCATAAACATGAGGCTGCTCTCTGGCCTGCTGGACACACATAGGAAGCCCCTGCCTCCCCTTCCCTCCCTCTCTCCTGACTCTTCCCCTCTTTCACTGCCCTGTGTTCCTCACTACACCAGTAGATTCATTGATTTTCTAAACTAGTGTCTGATGCAGGATGATGTCGCACCCTGCCCCCTCTCCCTAATATGAACTCTGGGCCAGTGGGTCTGGCATGTCCAGAGGAGGACAGAAGGCCAGTCCAGGGCTGAATAATTCCCAGTGGCTGATGGGTTTGGAATGGATGAGACCTTGTCCTCCCTCGGTCTCCTGACGGCGGTGGTAATGATGACAGCAGTGGCTGCGATAATGGCAACACACATGCAGACGGGATCCATACAGATAACAGTGAGATAACACTGATGGAGTCTTTCAACGTCATTAGTGTCCATCACGTAGAATTACAGGGCAAAACCTCAAAGCCATATCTGTTATTATCAGCATGGCAGCCTGGTGTGTGTCTCTGTTCAAACAAGACAGAGATGAGGCCCATCGACCTGGTCAGGGAATCTAATGTCATCTACTCAGACCTGGAGTGCTGCTACAGATGGACATGCATGTGCCTTCTTTACCCCAGTGCCTTTTATTTTCATTACAGCAACGCTCTACATTCATGTTGACATGATCATACAAACCAACACAGACAACGTATCTCAAACTTTGTCCTAATCTTTAACAGGAAACTCAAACATGGGATTAAATCATCAGCGTGTTGAAATGTTTTAAAATAAGTATTTTATCTCTCGCTACTTTTCTAAGATAACTGCTCATTACTTGTTAGTTTTTTCACCTTTATTTATACAGGTAAGTCAATTAAGAACAAATTCTAATTTACAATGACGACCTGTCAGGGAGCGAGCACAAATAGGTTAAACAATATCATACAAACAACAGTCAAATATACATAATGCACATTCAGTAAAAGAGTCAGTAAGACATTCAGTAAAACAGTCAGTAAGACATTCAGTAAAACAGTCAGTAAGACATTCAGTAAAACAGTCAGTAAGTCAATCAGTAAGACAGTCAGTAAAACAGTCAATCAGTAAAACAATCAGTAAGACATTCAGTAAAACAGCTTTTGTGTGTACATGAAAATATACTTTTCTTACCAATAGTATTTACATAATATACGCGTTTTCTATTTATTCTACTGAACGGTGGGCTACAATGTGTTGAGGTTACCGACCTATACTGATCTATATTAATACACTATCAGCGCATTGGGTTTAAGAAATGTGCTTTATAAATCAAATTCATGATAATTTTTTATTATTATAAGCTACTACATGAAATAGGTTACTGCTAACGATAAAGTGATTTATGTATTTGTATTTTATATGATTTTGTTAGGATGCCTCTTTCTGCAGCTGAGAAACAGCGCCTATACAGACAACGTAGAGATGCTGATCCCGAGAGGCGAGAAGAATACTTAGAAAAAGAGAGGGCAAAATGGAGAAAGGACAGAGACACAGGGAAAAAGCTGTCTGTTAGTGAACTAAATGACAGAGAAAGGAGAGCCAAGCGGCGGAATTGGAGAGCAGCACAAGTGAAATGTTGACCAGCCAAAACAGCAAGTGCAGCAGCCATAGATCAGTGCATGACGCCACCTCTAAGTCCAGAGCCAGATGTAGAGCCCTCAAGGTTAGAGTTCAAGGAAAGAGAAGATATGGCTTATGTTCAATGTGGTTGCAGTATTTGGTGTCCTTTAGCATTTGGTATATTTAGATTTAATAGTGTGTGAGATCCAGGCTGTGAATTTCGGTGCGTCGCACCAACAGGCAACAATGCACACAGGTGTGTTATATGTTGGTGACGATGCAAGACCTCTCTGCTTCTACACCATCTCAAAATCCAAGCAAAAAGGTCCCCCGGCAATCTGGCAACATCTTGAGCCAGTACTGGACTACGTACAAGCCATCATCCATCTGTCTGTGGTCCACTTTTTCAGCGATGGCCCTTGTACTCAATACAGGCAGAAGGGTAATTTATTCCGTTCAGTACTGAATTGAGCAAGAGAGGCTTTGAGAGTGGCACGTGGAATTTTGTCGAAGCGAGCCATGGCAAGGGAGCTCATGATGGTGTTGGGGGAGTGTTAAAAAGACTGGCAGATCAGCTTGTGAGTCAAGGGTGTGATATCCCTGATTCCACCACACTCTACCGAGCGCTACTGACAAATGGCACCACAGTGAAGCTCTTTAATGTGGAAACCGAGAACATTGTGGATGCATACCGTAACATGCCAACAAAGATCCCATTTGTCCCAGGGACAATGCAAATACACCAGGTGGTCACCAACAGAAAAGGCCACTTGTGCGGTTTGTGCGCCACATTGAAGAACCTGTCCTGCACATGTTTCAGCACTCACCACTTTATCATTCCTCCACTGTCAGAGGGCCCTCATATGATCCAGGCTGAGGAACCTCAAGCAACCTCAAGCAATCCTGTAAGGCCTCAAACATAATCAAGCAACCCTGTAAGGACTCAAGCAACCTCAAGCAACCCAGTTTGAGGAGCACCTGACAAAAGAACTTCAGGGACCCCAGGAGATTGACTGGAACAATGATGAAATTATCGGAGAATGGTGTGTCCTGACATATGACAAGGAGCTTCTACCCAGGACTCATCATGGCAACAGATGAAGGATATGCCCAAGTGAAGTGCATGCACCGTGCTGGCCAGAATAGATATTTCTGGCCAGCCCGCGAGGACAATACATGTTCGATGACATTTTAAGACTGATTCCTGCTTCTGTTAATGTGACAACACGGCACGTAGAAAAACGGAAAGACATCTGGTCAAAACTTGTTGGGTAGGCAGACAGGAATGTTACATGAAGTGATCGTTCACCGCTGTTATTATCGGGGGGTACCACTGATTGCGTTTGAGGGGGCACAGCAGATACAATATTAGACTTTTGTTTATTCTGTTAAGGCCAAAACATGTTCAATAGATCATTTAATTGTGATGTAATTTCAATATCCTTCATGTTTTTAATAAAACAATTGGTTTAGATTTACATTCAAATTATCATAATTTTTCATATTCTATGCTAAAACCTCTCAATAAATCTGTCTCCAAAATATTCTGATTAGTCATGTTGAACTAAAGGTTTATGAATGTCCCATTATAACTTCATTACACTCATAACTGTAATTTAAACAAGCAGTATAACCAATAGGTAACTGTTGTCAACCCTGTTACTGAGGTGTCAGTCCTGTTACTTGTATAATATTCTAATATACTTTAAAAAATGAAAAGACAAATGTAAAATCAACTCATTTTATATGTTAAGTAAAAGAGACCAGTAATCCACTCAAATAAATTGGGGTATTATTTTGTTTCCATAACTTTTTCTTAAAACAGAAGATGCTGTGAAAGTGTCAACTGTAAATGAGCATATTCATCCATGGAAAAAAAATAAACTCCTCAATATTCTCACTTTACAAACACACTTAGTGTAACAAGGGGGATTTTATCTTTCATAGTATATCAGATGTGTTTTAAATATGGATTTAAAACCTTTTAAAACAGTAATTGATATGTTGGTAACAGGGTTGACGAAATAGACATATGCATGTTGATTATATGTATATATATAAAAGTACTAATGGACAACAAATAGCTTTGTTTCAGTGGTTTTTTAAGGATGGTCCAGTCTCTAGCAGCGGAGAATTGAAAAGCATTTTCACCAAAGATACTGCAGTAGTTGCTGGATCTCAGGTTGCTGATGGTGAGTTGTGGGCTGAGATAAAGAGGGGTTAAATAGAATTGGGATCGTGAACGTTAATAACAAAAATATTTTAATTTGTTTTATTTAACAAAATTTAAATCACAGTGCAGTTATCACGAAACTTACAGGCCCCAAACATAATCATAATGGAAAATGAAACATACGTAACGCAACAATGCTGTGACGTTAGTAGGAGATACGCATCTTTCAACTATTTTCCACGTCATTAACAAAAATGACAGAGAGTGAGACAGGGAAGCGACAGTAGCTAAGTTCCATATGACAATATTTTGAGATGTTAAATGAGAAGGTGGTGAAATGCAAACTTTGCCAGGTGCAATGCTTAACTATATGAAAGGGAGGCACAGTGAGGCACAAACCGTTGCTGGCAGCATCACAGGCCCCCAACAACAAACATTAGAAAGGCTCTTCACAGTAAATAAATGTGATAAGGGACAGAGTGATAAAATCACAGCGATGATTACAAAAAAAACATTAGATCAGCAATGAACCAACATATGCTGGTCACCTGCAAAACCAGAATCGAGTCACATCATGCAGACTTGCAAAGTGTCTAATTTCTATTGTAATCCAGCATGACTGGAGATATCCAACAATTTGAACTTTTATACTCCCACAATCTGCAATCAATCAAAAATGTACAGTATGTTATTTATCTTTGTGTAGTATAAGATACATTAATTGATTGATTAATGAATCAATCAATGTACATGCAAAAACATAAATATTGAAACAAACAATTCTAAAAAACAAACTGCAATAAAGCGTGCTGGCAAATCTGATAATTAAGGGCGTGGTTTGCAGACCAGCTTGACCAGACAACGTTGGACCAGCATACACACAAAAAAGGTTATTGAGGGGTTCTTTGTCAGAGGTGAGGGTGATGTGTAACCATTTTCTTTTTACTGCTCTACTGCTCTGATTGTTTGTGAAGAACCATCCTGTTTTTTCACTCTGTACCATGTTTTCCTTTTATGCCATGAAGTGCTACACTGTTAAAAAGTTCCTGTAATTTTACAGTACACTACATGCTACTGCCGAGTGGCGCAGCGGTTTAAGACACTGCATCTCAGTGATAGAAGCGTCACTACAGACACCCTGGTTTAAATCTTGGCTGTATCACAACCGGCCGTGATTGGGAGTCCCATAAGGCGGCGCACAATTGGGCCAGCGTCGTCTGGGTTTGGCTGGTGTAGGCCGTCATTGTAAATAAGAATTTTTTCTTAACTGACTTGCCTAGTTAAATAAAGGTTTAATATTAAATAAAAATACTAGTTGCAGTGAAAGTAAGGTCAACAACAAGTTATTGCATTTTTACAGCTGAATGAAGGTGTTATTGCTGTAAATGGACAGTATGCTGCTTAACTCTCCTTCTACACCACCAGGTCTGTGGGCATGACAGAGATTGGCCACACATTTAATGGCAAGAATACATTTCAGGACTTTGCTAAAAGTTTCCTAGAATCAAGTGTTCCCCTACAGGGACAAATCAAAGAGTTTTACAAGGCACCCAAAAGGGTTCCCCCATAGAGACAAATGACAGAATGTCCATTGGTTGTAACCTTTTACAATCTTTATTAAACCAGTTTGCAAAACCACGCCCATCATTATCATATTTTTTAGCATGTTCTATTGTAGTTTGATTTTTAGAATTGGTTGTTGCAATATGTGTTTTTGCATGTACATTAATCAAATAATGTATCTTATGCTGCACAAAGATAAATAACATATACACATTTCTAAACTAATCAAATCTGTTAGTTGGATTTATTGCACCTGTTATTGAAATGGTTGTTCCAGTTTAGATGGTTTAAGTAGTCTCATTCATTTATCTTTCATTGTGAATACAGATTGTGGGAATCCACTCTGGCTGGATTTCAATAGGAATTAAACAACTTTGCAAGCCAGCATAATGTGACTTGATGCTGGTTTTGCTTTAGCTTTTGCTGGTCACCAGTGTCCAAAACACAGCGAAGGCTGGTCTGCCAGCATAATGAGCTAGATCATGCTGGTCAGACCAGTATCCAACCAGCACTGACCAGCATAAACCAGCATGGACCAGCTGGAAATGCTGTTTTTTTTCAGCAGGGATGATTGCAGTTGACAGGATATCGACTTCAATGCCCTGATGGCATATCTAGAACCAGACTACAAGATGCCATGTCTAAAAACCGTGACTGCCCGGATGGAGAAATTGCACAATGATTGCTCTGCCAGTACAAAGGGCGAGCTCTCAAACACCCCAGACGTGGCGTTAACAACAGATTGTTGGACGCCTATGAACATGCTGTCATACATCACTGCAACGAGCCATAACATTGATGACAAGAGGGACATGAAGTCCCATATACTGACCACTGAGAACATGAAGGAGAGGAACACAGCAGAGAACCTAACAATGGCATTAACTACCATTGTTGCTGAGTGGGTGGGGGACAGCAGTAAGGTGAGCGTTGTCTGTTGACCGCGTAGATGGAACTAAATTGCCCCCTACTGGTCATGCGCAGGACAATATCTGCATTGGGAATTCACATGTAATTGTATGATCTTTTCTTATAGTTTAAACAGAAATGTTTTACGTTTGTCCCATCCCTACATTCCAGCATTATTAGTGCATATTTCAACATCCACGAGGTGTACTTCAAAATCATGTTTTGTTTTGCATAAAGAGAGGAGGTGGAAAAAAGTAATGGTCTGGGTGAGTAGCTGTAAAGGCATCATCTCTCTTAGCACCCCACTTCACTCTGAAATACACTACATGACCAAAAGTATGTGGAACATTGCATACCGGGGCAGCAGGGCAGACATTTGACGAACTGACTTGTTGGAAATTTGGCCAAATCAACAAATTTGAAGGGGTGTCCACATACTTATGGATATATAGTGTATCAAAAAACCAGGTGTCTCTCATTTGTCCCCATTATCCCCTGTGTTTTTATACCGGTGTTTTCTGTATGTCTGTTGCCAGTTCGTCTTGTCTCGTCAAGCCTACCAGTGTGTTTTTCCGTATTCTTGTTGTTCTAGTCCCAGTTTTCTAGTCCTCCCGGTTCCGACCATTTTCTGTCTGACCTGACACTGAGCCCGCCTGCCATACCATTTAGCCAGCCCTGACCTCGAGCCTGCCTGCCATCCTGTACCTATCTGGCTCTGACCTGGTTTACGAACTTCTGCTTGTCCTCGACCTGCCTCTTGCCTGCTCCTTGTCTATTAATAAATAAATAAATACTCTAACCATCTGCCTCCTGTGTCTGCATCTAGGTCTCATCCTGTGTCGTTATAGTACGAACTGGCCATGACTGACCCAGCAGACTCGCACCAGCTCTGCAACACTGTCTCCCTGCATGGAGCCACCATTGGAAGACATGAGGAGCTACTTCAGAACCTTTTGGAAGGACTCCATACTTTGGCGGAACGCCATGACCAGGGTTTCAAATCATTACTGGAGCTATTCCGTGGACTAGCTATCAGACAGCATGCCACAACGGAAACCAGCAGGACGCTCAGTAATCCCCCTACCAGGGGTGATTTCATCCAGCCTACCCCGGCTTCCCGTGAACCCCGCTTACCTCCTCCGGAGTACTATGCTGGAGATCCTGGAACCTGCCGGGTGTTTCTCTCCCAGTGCTCCCTCATCTTTGAGCTGCAGCCCTCTTTGTTTCCTTCGAATGGTTTGAAGATAGTGTATCTCATAATGCTGATGTCTGGAAGGGCGCTCACCTGGGCTTGCCTTCGTCTGGAGGATTTCGTGGTGGAGGTGAGGAAGGTGTGAGATTCTCCGGTGTCCGGTAGATAGACGTCCCAACGGGAACACAGGAGGGAGAAGAGGTCTGTTCTTGGCCACACTCGCTCGTCCACGGTTGCTTTCTCACCTCCGAACAACCCCGGAAGTCCCCGACGCCTGCATTCTTGAGAGTATCTAAAGTCACCTGAGCCCGTTTCCTCCGGAGCCCGTGTAAATGGGCAGGGCTAGATTGTCGGTTAAGGAATTTACATTTTCACCTGTCCAGTAAAAGACCAGGCTCATCAATAGGTATGAGTACGCTGGTGGGCCATACTGGGGGGGGGGGGGGGGGTTCTAACTCCTATTACTCGCACCCCTTTCCATGTTATCCTGCTGTGGGGTGGCCGGTCTAAATCTCTCAGGGTGCTCATTGACTCGGGGCTGACGAGAGCTTCATAGCCGCTACTCTAGTATCTGAGCTGGGTATCTCCTCCCCCTTTCCATGGAGGCCAGAGCACTGAACGGACCCATTGGCAGGGTCACTCACAGTACGGTTCCCAATAACCTGCGAGTGTCAGGCAATCACAGTGATTCCATACAGCTTCTACTTATTGAATCTCCCCATGTTCATGTTTTGGTATTTTCATGGCTCCAGAGGCACAACCCCTTGATCGACTGGGCAACTGGTTCTATCCTGGGTTGGAGCCCGTTCTGCCACACACATTTCCTGCACAAGGCCTGTCTTGTGCATGTCTCCACCCCCCACCAGGTGTCTCTCATTTGTCCCAATTATCCCCTGTGTATTTATACCAGTGTTTTCTGTTTGTCTGTTGCCAGTTCGTCCTGTCTCGTCAAGCCTAACAGCGTGTTGTTCTAGTCCCAGTTTTCTAGTCCTCCCGGTTCCGACCATTTTCTGTCTGTTCACCCTCTACACCTCAGACTTCAGATATAACTCTGAGACATGCCACCTACAGAAGTTCTCGGATGACTCTGCTATTGTAGGGTGCATCAGGGGTGGGCAGGAGGAGAAGTACAGGAGCACAATCAGTGACTTTGTGTTGTGGTGTGAGCAGAACCACCTTCAGCTCAACATCAGCAAAACTAAGGAGATGGTGGTGGACTTCAGGAGAACCAAGGCACAACTGACTGCAGTCCCTATAAAGGGGACGGATGTGGAAATGGTTGAGTCATACAAGTTCCTGGGTGTCCATATGGACAACAGACTGGAATGGGCTGGTAACACCGGGGCCCTGTACAAAAAGGGCCAGAGCCGACTCTACTTTCTGAGGAGGCTCAGGTCCTTTAACGTGTGCAGTAAACTACTGCATACCTTCTACCAGTCTGTGGTGGCCAGTGCCATCTTTTTTGCAGTGGTGTGCTGGGGAGCAAACATCAAAGCCGGTGATGCTTCTCGGGTAAATAAGCTGATCAGGAAGGCTAGCTCTGTCCTGGGGATGAGCCTTGACACTCTAGAGGAGGTGGCGGAGAGACGGATCCTGGCCAAACTGCTGGCCATCATGGACAACGTCACCCACCCTCTGCACACTATGGTTATGACGCAGAGGAGCACTTTCAGTCACAGACTGATCCCACCACGGTGTGCCAGAGAGCGCTACAGGAGGTCCTTCCTGCCGGCGGCTATGAGACTATATAATGCCTCACCGGGGTGCCGTGCCGTCGGCAACATAGATCTGGAACTGTTGGGGTGCTAGGACCTAGTTTAACAATTATGCATCCATCCGTGAGTAACTCTGGTCCGTCAGCACTCATCCACTCAGGACCTATTTATTCATACAGGTCTGTATATACATACTCATGTACAGTTGTTATATTATATCACATGCAATATTGTAAGTAATTATTGGACGTAGGCATTCACTCAGGAATGCATATTAGTATCCTGCCAGTTGCACCTTTTCTCATTGCTTTTAGTATATCGAATGTGCAATAAGTGCAGTTGTCTGTAATTAAACCCTGCGCACTAAGGACTGTATTTTAAGGGAATTACTATTATTACCCCAAATGATATCATACACACATTTAGCTATTAAAGTATCTCTTCCTGTCATTTACCTGTACAGTTTGTGTAAACATGCAAGTATTCACTTATCTGTAAATATAACTGTATACCTAACTGTACAGCTAATTTAACTAATTTAACCATGCAAAATTTTCACTTACCTGTTAATTTACCCAGTCTGTCTATTAAGTAAACTATTATTACCCTCGCTCATATCATACGCATTTTTAGCTACTGAAGTATTTCTCTGCCATCGACCTGTATAGTATAGTTAACCATCCAACATCCACCAATGTATAGTGTACATATTCAGCCAACCACTCATACTATGCAATGTCCTTTTATAGCTTTTTTTTTTTTGCACTC
The DNA here is from genome assembly GCA_023634145.1 of Thymallus thymallus. Lineage (NCBI taxonomy): Eukaryota > Metazoa > Chordata > Actinopteri > Salmoniformes > Salmonidae > Thymallus > Thymallus thymallus. The sequence continues at coordinate 24,952,350 of CM042408.1, read as the reverse complement.
CAGATATCTTGTATTTCTATACTTTTTCATACTGCCGCTCTATGTATCATGTACCGTGTATCTGTCTTTTGTGTACTTTCGTTGTGGCATTTTGCACCTGCCCTGTGTTTTGTTGTAGCTGCTTGACAATGAAATTTCCCCCCCGGGGGAGCAATAAAGTACCTATCTATCTATCTATCTATCTATCTATCTGACCTGACCCATACCATTTAGCCAGCCCTGACCTTGAGCCTGCCTGCCGTCCTGTACCTGGCTCTGACCTGGTTTATGAACTTCTGCCTGTCCTCGACCTGCCTCTTGCCTGCCCCTTGTCTATTAATAAATGTCAGAGACTCGAACCATCTGCCTCCTGTGTCTGCATCTGGGTCTCATCCTGTGTCGTTAGAATTCTTCATGAGTTTAACATTCCAGGCAGGTAGCTATCTAGAGATGAGAGGAAGGCTCAAAGGTTTTTGGGTGCAGAATAAAAAGGACTTGGGAGGGTAATATAAATGCTGAGGTTGCTCTATGATTATTAGTCAAATGATGGTTCAGTAGGTTTAATAATATTTTTCCAAATCAATTTTCATGGATATGAATGAAACAGACTGCAAGACAGTCATGCAAACCTCATTAGGCTTTCCTTTTGTAAATGTGTGTGCACAGTAGTTATTGCATTTAACCATAATACAGATTACTTGATAATGGCTTATTAAATCCAAAGTTCACCGTGGTCCAGAAAATTAATTTAAACCAGAGCGCAGGCATTCCTGTAACATTTCGATATGCCACCCCCCTAATTGCATGACAAACGGACACAGTTAGTCCAGCAGATAAGATCAAATAAAATCGTACCAATGTGGTATAGACATGTTAAAATTGGCATACTTGTATAATTTATCAAACTAAACAATTACTGATATAGTGCCATTTGATCCAGGCATCATCAAAGACGCGCCACAAATAGGCTAAACCTGCAGCTGAATATCAACATTATCTCAGCTATATATTAGACTCCTGCTTTACACATGAGGCTATGTCAAATATTAATAGATGACTGTAATTACCAAAGATATCAGACACGTCAATAAATAGAAAGATTCCAATAGAATCCAATAGAGATTCCAATAGAATGTTAATAGAGAAATCATCCAAAGCAGCAGGAAGTCAGGGACCGGACTGAAGTTCATTAATTTGTCTCAAGAAAAGATCAAGCACATAACTAACATGATAATATGGGTTAAATAATAAAAGGCATGCTCATTTTGCACCAGACAATAAAACATCTAAGATAGGCTATTTAGATTAAAAGACAGATGAAACCAGGTTTGAAAAATCAGGTCATGGGTGCTAATGATGTAACGGACAATGGAGACAACAAATCCACGAGGAGCTCATTTGAGGAGAAATCAGAGGGCTGAATCTTTATTTTAAACAAATATCCTTCAGTGTACTAGAAGCCATAGAGTTGAGACCCTGGCATACCCATAATGCTAAGGATGTCCAGGTCTTTGGGTTCCTAGCCAGTTGGTGATCCAGCCAGTCGATGATCCAGCCAGTTGTTTGGTCCTGAGAATTCTACACCCTGGTCCTGTTGACTTGCTATGTGGGAGGTTCCAGCATAATCACTTGGTTCAATTCATGACTGCATGGCTTCATAGAAACACATTAACTGATTTTCACTGTAGGCGATTTAAAATAGCTAGGGTCTCTGTGGATTTCCAGAGGCAGGCCTGAGAGCTGCAGGTCCTTAGGGAGACCCTTGGTACAGTACATCTGGCTCCATTAAGCCTGCCAGGCTGGCTCTCTGTGATCAGCACCCAACACGCACATCGACCTCACACACACTGCTTCACACACACACACACACACTCTGGGGTGGGTTGCAGACTGGTGTTGTCAGAATGCCTCGCTATGCAAACAAGCTCCGGAAGACATCATCATGCCAAAACACAGCTCATTAAACGCTATTAGCGAGTCATTTAAGCAAATTGAGTCCCCTCTCGACTCCTCTGGTTAGCAAACAGCTTTAGGGTCATAGCTAAAGATGAAGGAAAAAAAAGCCGGACACTCACCCTAACGGCGCTTGTGGGACAGACAGAGAAATAATGTTGCTAATGATCATAGACAAGGCTTTGACTCTAATTATCTGCCGAGAGCAAACCAATGGATTGTTTGAGGGTATATCATACCCATGTGACCTGAGTGAAATAACATCAAACACCTACTGAGAGAGAAACATATCAAATAAACTAATGAAACATTTTGTCACTATCATGTGAGGGACATGGACAGGCAAGGGTCCTCTGTAGAAAGAAAACAAATAGTTTATAGCTTCTCAGTGTGCTACCATGTTATTTTCCTTTTGAGATTGTGGTTTAAATGTGATGACGCACAAAATGTTTTTAATCCAATGGGCTACATCTTCATAGGACAGCAGTAAGACCTTAGTGAAAAGCATTTAAGGCCAGTGCATATCCCAAAGACTGGAAGGAAAATCATGAACTGTGAGCTGGGGGGAAAGTAATTGCACATCAAACTCTGACAAAATGCTGTTTTGAAACTACAAAATTGGAAGCTGATGCCTTTTCCCTCATGCTGCCGGAACACATAGATAATCTGAGGATTCTGAATCTCTGATGATAAACACTGCGGATTTCTGATGCATAGGAGGTAGAAGCAGGGTAGGAGGCATCGTTTCCTAACACTCTAAGCTACCAGCCCAAAACCCTGACAAGACAATTTTCTACTAGTCATGGGATGGTAGAAGCTTCTCATAGATTAATCTTCTGTTAGTAATGGGTCTTATGCAAGTTTTCTCTACCGTTCTGGCCCAAAGAAGCATGTGGTTCTAAAATAAAATGTTCTGAACCAAAAACTCCACGTGTCTGACTGTGAACAAAAGTTTGTACATTTTATATAACTAAATAACTATCATCATATGCCAATTGCCTATACATTTGTGTTTCATGCAATATTCTGAAAGCGTTGTGGGAATATTGTAAGAAATACAATACAACAATGTTGCAAACCTTCCAATAACCCTCTGTGCTAGTTATAAAATCAGGTCTGATACACTTCCACCTTGATATCATTTCAACTTTTTAATTCACTTTCAGTGATTTACTGTCTTTTGTATTGGAAATGGAATATGATCTAATCGAAAGTGAACTAAATGGCCAACAGGCCCTTCATAAGCACTAAACCAACAGCAAAGAATCAGTGGCAGTCAGTTGTTTTCTTTCTTTCTGATAGACGGGATGAAATGATGACATTCACAGGCCTGTTTCAAAACCTGTTGTCTGGAGCCTGCCTGCAGACACTGCCATAAATCAGGATGACTTTGCAGAGTCAGACTAATGGAGACAAAACAGAAGATTAATACGGCTCAAGGTTTTGATAAAGGTCAATTTGGTAAAAGTATGCATCCGTTTGAAGCAATTACCACCAGCGATTTGGCTGTACCTGCAGAATTAGGGTTGCCATGGATACCTGCTGAGCTGGAAATGGGAATGTTCCCCTGCATGACAACATCTTGAATTGGTTCATTACACTCCTATTTACCACTGCTAAAGCCAAACACACAATACATTTGTCCTAAAAACGTAAAGACACTGCCAGTCAGGAACAAAGACACTAGCTTTGAATTTTATTCATTAGATATACAAACACTGTAAATATATTTCAGCTTGTGCATGTCTGGAAGATTTAAGCATCATTCTTTTCTTGACAGGAAATGTCATATATTGTGGTTAGTGCCTAAAGCAAAAGATCAACAATAGTATTTTGTATTTTTTTATTAATGTTGATTAACCTCCATACTGGTACATTTCACACATCTAAAAATAAATGATAACCCCGGCACAATGTGACGAGACCAATATTGAGCAGCCAATCTCAGAGGCCCCCTCTGGTTTGTTTTCCATTGTAAGGCTGCATTGATCTGATCATCAGTAATAGCACCGTACCTACCACTGTGACAGACAAATCAACACATCAAACCTCTAAAACAAGCCTTTTCTCCATATAGAGAGGGTGGCAGGTAGACTAGCGGTTAAGAGCGCTGGGCCAGTAAGCAAAAAGTCGGTGGTTTGAATCCCCGAGCCGACTAGATGAAAAATCTGTCAATGTGCCCTTGAGTAAGACACTTAACCCTAATTGCTCCTGTAAGTCCCTCTGGATAAGAGCATCTGCTAAATGACCTAAATGTATATTATGTCAATGTAAATGTATATACAACTTAACTAACACGCCCATCAATCAATATTAGCTAGCAAGTCAGAATTGGTCAATACCAACTGCAAGGGACTCTGTTTACATAATGTCAGTAACTATGAGGTTAAAAAGTCTGAAAGTCTATTCATGTACACTAGTAAATTACAAATCTGAGGGTGTGTTGTTTACACGGGTGAGAGAGAAGGATTTCCATATGTCAATTAGACTTGCTTGATGAACGCTTCATGACAATCAACATGAATAATCTAGAGACCAATTACTTGTCTACAGGCCACAAGGTTACGGAGAAAAACAGTTCCCCCACAGGCACTGGAACATGAGATGTGCCGGCATAAACTGCACGTCCTACAGGAGCCTCAAATACCGACGAATACAGAGAAGGAAAATAACTAGCCTACTTACTGTACCCTTGGTTTTTCTCTGTATACATCCCAGGGGGAAGTGAAGTAGCATCGTGAGAAATAGTGTTGACCATCTGCTACTGGACATTGTACAAATGTGCAAACTGTATTTCTAAAAGACACACTTCAGCAGATGTTTATAGATTCATGCTGTAGTTCATGGCACCCGTATCCAAGGAAAAGTTCGAATAAAGCTTTATACACTTATCTCGTTTAACTAACAAGGCAAATTAACAATGCATTTGTAATGTACAAAATACATCAAAGCTTTAGTCAGATGTTTGTGTTTTATTCTCTCTTGGTAAGTTAATGGTGGTATTTTTCAAATTGTTCATATTCCTCCCAGTGCAATATGTCTAAGGTACTGAATGGCTTTCATTAATATGATTCACCAACGCAGTAATTCAACCAATATATTACTGCGAGGTTATAACAATCAGATTGATAAGATGTATCTAGAACCTCATCTTTTCAGTAGATATCTCTATGCGGTGACACCCTCTCTTGAGTGAGCAGAGTTTTAATTAAACCCCAAACACTAGAGCGAAGGATAAAGTCTTCACAACTGCCGTGGAGGTGGAGAGAGAATGGGGAGGTTATTTACACCAAGGGGAGAGTTAATCTGCTTTGATGATCTTAGATCTCTAATCAAATAGAGAAAGATTGTAAATATCATTACAGAGTAATCCACCCTACCAATACACTGAGATCTCAGATAAGGGCAAAAGTTCAGCACAATATGAGTACATCTTGCTAGAAACAGGTAGCTGAGAACATGCATCTACATCATGAAGCAGTGCAATTAATTACTTTATTTACTGACTGTTTTTATTTACTGATCGTTAATACGATGGAGAATGACATGTATTAGTACAGTATGGTATGTGTAAAAGGCTTATTCTGAGCACTACTCGTATCAGATAGGGAAGCTGAGCATGAAAGACTATTCCGTCTGCAACAGTCTTACCAACAGCCTCCTTTAGCCCATAATTCAGGACTCATGTGCACTCAGGAGTATAAGACAGGTGGTCTAAAAATGATATGAACTGTTTTGGAAGTAGAAAAAGGGACTTCAAACAGAATATATTTCAAGCTTTGATGTGTAGTTAGTGCCTTTATGGGCAAAAAGCAAGAGTTTGCAGAGAGCTTATTCAAAAAGGTAGTACTATTCTTGTTTCTCAATACTCAAAAGTAGCCATACATTGTTCTTTCGCTATGAAATCACTTTTTTACAACAGAGGACTGGTCAATTGGAACATTTCTGATTCATGAATAGACGGAGGTCTCTATGCATATTTCTTGGTTCATTGACGTCTTCCATACACCCTGCAGGCCTCAGGGCAAACCTCCACTAAAATGATTAAGTTCAAAGGCAGAAAAAAATGACTGATTGTCTGTCTTCAACCATGCAGTAGGCTTTAAGCAAGCGACAAGACGTTCGTACAGGTCGGTCCAGTCAAGCGTACAAAGGTGGCGCTCCTCTTCTGTCATGGAGAACAGGTCTGCTTTAGGTTCGACTTATCCACATGGTCGGTCAGGTTGGCTTTGTGTTCAGCAGAAGGAGCCCACATCTTCCCAACATGCTCCACATCGTATGCAGTCAGCGCAGACGGTCAAACTGTATTGACATTGCAGAAGGTTACGGCAGAGAAGTATCTCTGTTGAGCTCTTTTCATCAAGTTTGGTGATATGGTGGAACTGGAAGTAGTAGGTGATAGCACAGATGCAATGGAAGAGGAAGAAGCAGAGTGACCAAAACCCAAAGGCAGAGCCTGATGTTGGAGGAACCATGGTTAAATGCATGTAGTAGACCATGGAGAGAGGTTCTGCTGGAACACCACAGCAAATCTTCAGGCATACTCAGCTCCTCAGGGCGAGTATGGATAGGACAGGAGTTGGACTGGGAAACTTATAACATCCACCCAACTGTGAAGATAACATTTTAAAGCTCATAGCCAACTAACAAGACTGATGTGGATTTAATGGACTTTTATACACAGTAGCCAGTAAGTTTATACACAGTAGCCAGTAAGTTAAGTGAGCGTCATCGAGGTATTCAGTTACTCTTCGATTGAGCGTTAGAATGGGCAAAACAAATGACCTAAGCGACTTTGAGCGCATTATGATCGTCGGTGCCAGTTCCAGTATCTCAGAAATGGCCGGCCTCCTGGGCTTTTCATGCACAACAGTGCATAAGGTTTACTGAGAATGGTGGGACAAACAAAAAACATCCAGTCAGCGGCAGTCCTAGGGGTAAAAACAGCTCGTTGATGAGAGGTTGAAGGACAATGACAAGAATCGTGCAAGCTAACAGGCGGTCCACAAACAGGCCAATAGCAGCGCAGTACAACAGTGGTGTGCAGAACGGCATCTCGGAACGCACAACTCGTCGATCCTTGTCACGGATGGGCTATTGCAGCCACACCGGGTTCCACTCCTATCAGCTAAAAACAAGAAGAAGCGGCTCCAGTGGGCACGCGATCGCCAACACTGGACAATGAGGGGTGGAAAAACATTGCCTGGTCCCACAAAACCCAGTTCCTTTTGCGTCATGCTGATGGCATAGTCAGGATTTGGTGTAAGCAGCATGAGTCCATGGCCCATCCAGCCTGGTGTCAACGGTACAGGCTGGTGGCGGTGGTGTAAAGGTGTGAGGAATGTTTTCCTGGCACATGTTAGGTCCCTTGATAACTATTGAGCAAGGTTTCCATGCCCCAAAGAATTCAGGCTGTTCTGGAGGCAAAGGGGGGTCCAACCCAGTACTAGATGGGTGTACCTAATAAACGTGCCACTGAGTATATCTCTGGCATCAGAGAGACATGTCCACTCATTGTTTTACAATTACCAAGGGAGGATTACACACAGGGTAATAAACCACAAGTAGGAAAGTTTCCAGTCAACCACATTACCCTCTCCATCAACAAATATCTAGATCCTAAATGAAAAACTAAGTAGAATAGATGCAAAAACGTCCATATAAAAATATTTATCTTTTGGTTGAATGAGTGCAGGAAGCTACTCTAATGGCCTTCGTTCCCTCTGGTTCGGATAGCAGGCATGATACGGGCTTATTGATCAGCAAAATGAGACATTAGGGCGCATTTGCGTGAAAGCATCCAAAAACATAGTATTCTTTTGAAAGCATGGTTGAGCAACCTTGAGAAAATAAGTATTAGGCCTAGAGTTTTACATGGCTCATGTTCCATTTGAGCATTACTCAGAAAAACATCTTCAATAAAAACACTCAAGCTAAATATTGACTACAAAGTCCTTGTAGATAGATTGCTCAACATTATGTTTGTATCAACATAGATATTTTAGAGTGTTTGCCATCCTTCCACTCATGGCCAGGCAATTATTTGATGTTATACAAAGAAGTGGGATCTGGCTTCCGCCCAAACAACCCCCCAAAGCCAGTGAGACATCTCACTATAGGGAGTGTGATGTCCTGCCGACACTGATCAGAGTACAGCCAAGACACAGCATGTCCTCTCTGTCTGCCATCTCTACACGATTAACACCCTCTTAGCCAACCTTCCAGTACACAGGTAACACTCAGGCTAGATACTGTACTGTACTGCCTTACAAGGGATCGCAATCGTCTCCCTTGGCGATGCTACAACTACATCCAATAATACATGTACATCCAGGAACCTCTCAGAAAACAGGATGATGCTTGGAATCTCATAAATTCTTCACTCTGAAGGTCACTACAATTTGCGTTGCTTACGTAAAGTTAATATGTTAAATCATTCGGTAATATAAGGGGTGCAAACTATTGCAATTAACTAAACAATCTTCAAGCTGGGTCAAAAGATTTGTGGTACAGTGTTTGGAGAAAAACTACCAAGCTTCCAGGGAAAACATATCCTGTCGATCTTAAATCATAGATTCCTATAAAAAAATAAACTGCTCAATACATCATCTCCCCCATAACCCTTTGTCATATCCCTTTTGTAATGCATGAGTCTGTGAGAGGACACCAACATGACGCCTGTATAACCTAGGCTCTTAAACCTGCTCCAATAAAATTGATCTGGCATTGGCCTAGCTGACTTCCAATTAACTCCAATGCCTTTCATTTCTCTCTCCTGTGGCTCCAAATCCCAGCTCTACCTCTCAACTTAGTATTTCTATGGCTGCTGTGGGTACAGGGTCATGGAAATGTCCAGGAGAGGCAACAGTTTAATAGAAGTTGTGCTCAAGCTTGGATAGCCCCTATACTGTGCCGGATCATAATATCTGTAGGAAGAAGATTGATGTCTGAGTATCTGTTGCAGACATTATAGTCCATCTTTATATTGCTGTGAATTGTGAACTTTATACATCCAGAATATCTAGACTCTGTTTAGGCAACTTACTAAACACAAATACTTTCTGAGAGAGTTTTGATTGTTCCCTGTACTCCTCAGCACCTCTCCATTATTAGTGCAGTTTAAATGAACACATACTTGGGGGCGGGGGAACTGGCCAACTTGACGTTGTCTCCCATTCGTTAGAACAAACTGAATTAGTCTGAAACAGCAGCCAGCAGGACATGTGAAGCATGTACAAGTGAGAAGTTCATTAGCAGACCTATGAGGAATGACAGTGCAAAACTGCCGGTTTTCATCCTGCTGTCCCATAGCGAATTAAAGATATTCTAATTGCTGGACAGGCTCACCACTTTCATTCTTTGAGGACTTTTACCATCACACTAATGGACTCTGGAACGTATTCACTCAAGTGAGTTCTAAATGTATCATTCCACATCACAGATGATCGTAACAAAAATAAAATGCACATAATGTGAAAAGAAACGGAAGAAGACACCTCTGGCCAGATATCGTTTGACTTTTCAGAGAGGAGTGTGGACCATGAAAAAATAATTAACGTGAATAAATAATACACACGGTGCAACAGGGTTATCTAAGGACATTTAATTATAACATATCATATCTGCCTCAAGCAGAAGAGACATGGACAGGTTTACCTGATGCCTTTCTATAAGACCTGCAGTGATTCGTGTGACATTCACTGATTAAATTGTGCTGTGACATTTGACACAGAAATATATAGAATAAATGGTGATTGTTTGCTGTCATCTCTTTATCCTGTTTGTTTAAAATTGCTACATTGTGCTCAAAATTAAATCACAGGCCAAATTGCATGTTCATTAGAGACTGATAATGATTTTTTAATCCAAGTCAAGTTCCCTCATAATAATCAAAATTACCCCAAGAAGGCTGAGCAGAAATATCGCACTTTTCTTACTCCTTAACCTCCCAGATAAGCCTAAAAACCATGTACTTTGTGTAATTAGCATCCATAAATTATGAATCCCAACTAATGAATATTTCCATGTCTGGCTAGGGTAACAAAATGATGAGCTTTTTTTTCTCACACTGAAATTCCCTTCTGCATTTAACTGGTTGCAGACAAATGTAAACAATAGGCTTTGTATTAAGTCTGGAAGTTTAATGCTTCCTTAGGGTTTATTTAGTGTTCAACATGACGATTAAACTCTAAACTCTCAGAAACTATTGTAAAAGGTTGCATCAGTATTACTATGCAAATAATTATCCTTCCACCAATTAAGAATGTGCACACTGACAAAGGGGTGTTACCTTACTATCTTGACCATATATGATGATAAGAGCTCATTCCTTTGAGGGTTAGTGTGTAAACAGTAAACACAGGTTAGCATGGAAACAAGATATAGTAGAGTCTTGGATTAAATGTCAACATCCTCATCTATAGACCTATAGGATCCCTGAAATGCTAGCCAAAGACTGGGGGGTATATAGGCCTATATTTGGTCATTCAAAAAAAAGGATTTGAGAGACATTTTGAACACTGACGCGCAATCTAGCAACATTGGCCTCTGGCATGTAATGGATTTTCCCTTCTTACCTTATCAGCCAAGGCACCAATAGACACAGTCTTTGGAGCTCCAACTCTGAACAAAATGACTCTGAGGGCTTTCAGCCACCTGGAATTTTGCCATTATTTATGAAATATCAGGAAGAAATACCCAACCTCTTGGGCTGATAGCAGTGTAATTTATTCAGTCTAATGCAAGTGGTCTTGAGGGCTCAACCAAGGGAGAACAAACCTTTCCAGGAGCTCATTGTATTTGGAAAGATGCCTAAAACTAAAATAAACAACTAGATCCCAGAGTTAATGTAGCTCCGTGTCCAGGCTAGGCACTAATCATAAGCATGAACTTTAAATGACCCGTTATCACCAAATAGAGACCACGACACAATTTACATGGGAGTACAATATGTTGACATATCATAACAGGACAGTATATTTGTGACATTATCACCTCTCTCACAGGAAATGTGCATGAATACCAGTCTTGTGCCAGATACAGTATTCAGATGCATGTGCGTAAAAACACTACAAAATACATATAATGCAAACAACAAACAACTGCTGGGCCTACAAGCAGCCGCCCAGCTGGGAAACTATCCTCAGAAGTCATTATTACACAATTCCACTTGTGTCTTCATTCAACATTAAACAAAAACACATTCAAATCAACGTGACATTAATAAAAAATAAACGGGCTCCCTGAGATGCAGAACAGAAATTCCTACATTCAGTCTGGTTTACATTCAGTCCCCCACCCCCTCCCGATTCACTCTGAATTCATATGGGTCCCGTTTTCACACTAATTGTGTGTGTGTTTTCAGAGAAAAATGATGGTTGCTCTCAGGAGAAACATCATGAATGAAGAAAATAACATGAAATAAATAAAACTAACATGTCCAATGGGAGCTGATGGATGCCGCTCAACCTTAAAAGTCATTTGACAGTCTTACTAAGTGAGCAGTTGCTGCGGGAGGTGATGTTCAAATAGCAGATTTGGGGAAACTATGACATTTCCACAAAATCAACAAATGGCTGCCAAGTGTTCTATTAAAAGCTAGTCAGTAGTTCAACATGCTTGCTGATTCAACTAACATATTAGGGCATATAGTGTGGTTTTAAGTCACATGAAACATGACAAATAATCTCATTTGAACATTTAATTTCGCTAATACCAAACATCTCGGAAGGCTTATGGGAATCCTATGCTAGCGTCCTTTAGTTAAATGGAATGGCAACCAAAAGGTCATATAGTGACATTTGTACATGAACATCTCCTACTCACTGGAACCAGCCAGGGGAGGAAACCATTTTAAAAGGGCTACGTACGAGACGGAACAAGATTTGCTTGTTTAAAGTTGACCTTTTGCCCCCATTGTAGGTTATCTTTCAAGCTTCTTTAGAATACATTAAAACATTACACAAAACCTCCTCTGTCAATAAACATTACAATAATTTGCATCTATACAAAACCCATTAATTCATTTATTAATTGCTTTGCCACAGTCTAGTGAATAGGCACCTTTCATTGGCTTAACTGACACAGAAACACACCTCAACAAATGTTTGAAGCAATCAATACGCCACAAAGTATTTGGGGTATTATTCTGGCAACTAGCTAAAAGAATACCTGGGTTTAAATACTACTTGAAATCTTGGAGTGCCAGATGGGCAGGGTTTGTAACTCTGGCGATTATTCTATTGGCTCTATTAGCCAGGCAAGCTCAATCAACCACAGATACGTTTTTGAAATAATATTTAAACCCAGGTCTGTCTGAAACATGGGCTGCTAGATCTTCACATGTCAATTCCAAATGTCCTTAGCAAGCTGACTGACGTCATCACACAATTTGACCACTCAACACGCTGAACACTGCAGCTGACTGACATGCTGTATGCTGAACATTCTCAAACCACACTCTTGTTTTCAACTGAGTTCAATGTCAACGATACAATGTTTTGAATGCTTTCTACACTGAAGAACTGCTTTAATCTCTCTCCTTTGCATGCTTATCGACTGTCCCCAGGTCTCACATGCAGGTCCCACAGCTTTTTATAAACAGCACTTGTAAACTCACCTGCTCCTCCTCCCCTGGGTGCAGTCAGACTGTTAGTGGCCCATTTAAAACCCATCTAATTAATTATTCAAAGGTATTATTTTCTACATTGAATCTATTTCCTGCATCAGCGATGCTGATAATGGATCCCAGAGGATTTTGGAGTGCCATGCATCCCTTGTTTATTACACACCTCTCCTTCATAACGGCACCACAGACAAAAATGCTGCACACTAAAATCAATGTTTCACTGGCCAGCAGTGTTAAGCAAAGTACACCACTAAGTGAAAGTTCTGTACTTAGCACGGTGGTGGCTCTCAGTGTAGATGGTATCATTCCATTTGAGGGATTTGATGTAGATTCTGGGGTGACCACCGTTCCAGATTGACAGAAGCAGGCTTGGCTTGTCAACAGCAAACTTCAGTATCAACCAGTGACACTTTTTCTCATGGTAAAAGAAAATAGCCTACCCATGCCCATGAACAAGAACCCAGTGCCTTTGCTCAATGATGTTTGCATAACAACCTGACTGAAGACATAATATCTCAACCTAACACTACTCAACTTGCATCAGTCGTCTTGGCTAACCATATTTTATACAAACAAAACTGCATTGCCACTGATAGCTACTGGCTAAGAAGACAAACAATATAGCACAAATTGATGTACTAAAGGTATACATTTCTCACAGAGGTTTGAGATTGTGTTCATGTCTAGCCTTACTGCTTCATAATACTAAACTCTCTTAGGGACATATTCTTCCTTTTATTTAGACTTGTGTACTTTGGACTGGATGTGAAACCAGTTTAAATGAATCATGAGGACTCTGAGTGAGAAAGAGGAGGTCGAGACTGTAGAATCACTGAGGCGAGAAACAGAAGCTATCCAAATGGACTCTCATTACTAAAATAATCTTTCAAATGTGCAAGTGAACATCTGACCAGCTAGTGGCCCTACCAAGACTACAGAGTAGAGTAAAAATGGAGGCTAAACCAAAGACTATTTCTGAATATATTTGGGATGATTTTTAAATGGTAATTTCAATTTAGTTTGTTATATATATATATATATATATATATATATATATATATATATATATATTTAACCTTTATTTAACTAGACAAATCAGTTAAGAACAAATTCTTATTTACAATGACGGCCTACACCGGCCAAACTTTGTGCGCCGCCCTATGGGAATCCCAATCACGGCCGGTTGTGATACAGTCTGGATTTTAACCAGGTTGTCTGTAGTGACGCCTCTAGCGCTGAGATGCAGTGTCTTAGACCCCCTTATATAGTAAATTTACGTTGACATATACTGTAGCCTCTCCCTGATGTCCAATTTATACATTTGGCAGAAACCAATCAACAATAATGGAACTCATACCACAATAGAAAACTAAGCTTTAAACGATTTTCTCCCTACAAACATTAACAGCAACAATGTGTGTTAATCCAAGGAAAATCATTTGCAATGTCAATTTCCCCCACAAATGAAGGCTTTCATGAATCAAATATCTTATTATCACCAACTGATATTTTTGGGATTTTCTAAACAATGCAAATAGGAATATACCCTGGAGAATAACAGATTTAGCATTCAACACAACACTCCCTATCAGAATTACATTTTTATCAACATGGCACTGGGAGAGCATTTAATTTAGAGAGCAAAACTCCATTTCTAAAATCACACTGGAATTATATGCACGGGGTGAATCGAGGGGGGCAAAGAGAGAATAAAAGTATGTGAGAAAGAGGAAGCGAAGATAGAGGTGGGCAAAAGAGAAAGATAAATCAGAAATTGCTTTATACAAAGGATTCATTAAAATACCTCTAGTCTATTCTCGTTCAAATAGACATATTGCAACTAAAATAGGGTAGGGGTGTGGGAGTGAGGGCTCACCTGCAAGATTGCACATTATCTTTCCCCCAGACATAGTGTTCCCTATTTGCATCACATAGAGTCAAAATGTATATCTAATATATTTTTTAAATGTTCTTAAAAACATGGAAAATTCAGATTTGCTCTGCACTCAGACTTGTGTTTAATATTCAAAAACATTTACAAATGCACTTTTGCAAAGCATTAGCCATAATAGGAAGTGCGTATTCCATTAGTTGTAGCCAATGTACTTTCCTTATTAAATGTTTTGGTATGTTTGTGTTACAACTAATAGCCCATATACATTCCTGTGTAACAGCGGAAAGCTTCAATTCAAAGATACAATATCCACCAGTGTCACATAAAGAAGTAGATCCACTGTAATTTAACTTTAAATTACTTTCCAACCTGTCTAATAATAGTGTTATTGACTTTCAGTCAATAATCAACAATCGGTATGAATAGGAAGCTAAGACCCTGACAAAACATTCTGTTCAAACTAATTAAGCTTAACAACACTGCCTGAGCTTACCTCCAAATAAAAAAACGATCAAGGCAAGAGTAAAATCACAGTTTCACACCTGTGTCTCAAACTTGGAACTAACCAAGCAGTGTTGCTTGTGATCTGCTTAAGACTCAAGGGCCTCATATCACGTCAAAATATGGGTCTCTAATGCAAGTGATTCCGAGCCAGCTAGAACTACTGTTTGTGTAATAGAGTATTTTCAACACTGAGAAAAAAGGACTAACACCTTTGATATCAGCAAAGAGCTTATTTTTTCTTGTGAGTAGCGTAAAGTCAACCAAACAAAACAAAGCTTTGTTCAAACATTGTCCTAATCACTGAGGCCACACAACCACACACTAAAACGAGGTACTGGCTACTGGCTACTGGCTACCCTATAATGAATACCCACAGTGCCCTCTACTGGGGGGAAAAACAATATCCCATATCACCTTGGCCCTACAGGAGCAGTATGCACATGTAATGTATGGAGCTATGCAAACACCATCTGAGGCCATTGATCAAAAAGACCACAAGTAAGTCTGCATTATTAGTCAAACAATAAACTGTGCTGTGGCCTTCAAGAACTTCTAGAGATTTAAACAGCAGATTGGTTTCTATACGCCAAAGTAGAGAATCAACAAACAATACTGAAAAATGCATTTTTAGCATGTAAAATGCACAGTTAATGGCCATTATGTTATCACCCAAGGCTATTTCATGCTATCATTAGAGTGGTTAGTTTGTCCGGTTCACTGAGTCAATACAAAGGCTATAAGTAACTGAGTCAACATCAGTCTAGCTGAGCACACATTTATCAAAATAGTACAGTATGGTTTGCAGCTATTTCAAAAGGCTCTTAAAACAATTAGCTTCACCAGTTTGTCTGTCTAACCGGGCTTATACAACATATCTTTGCAGAGTGACAGACAAGAATGTCCTCTTTTTTTGCAGGTGAAGTAGGCCTATGAACAGTCAGGGTATAGGAAAAGTTAAGGGCACGTTGCTGAACATGTTATCCAGACTCCAGGATGTACAGTAAAACCTCAAACTCGTTACTTATTGATAAAAACGTTCACAACTGTTGGATTTTGAACATACCCCTTGTGCTCAGTCAGAGCAGGGTAGCTGAGATTTGTTAGTGAACATAACTATAGTTTGACAATGCATTAATATAACACTTATTATCATGCAGGGGGTGTCTGACAGCTGCTGCCAGCAAAGCAGAAAAATACATCCATAAGGATGCCAAGTTCCTGATATACTTTCATCTTAAATGTACCAAATGTGCAAAATTATGATTTTATGGAAATTATGAAAATAATCACACTGCCATCTCCTATAAATAAGTGACAGCATTACTTTCTCCAATCAAATTAATGATGTTCCTTCTTCAGAATAATGGTGTGAATGCATTGCAGCAGCATAGATTAACATCATCTGCTCATGAGAACATTCACCCAACTGCCAGTGCTATGGATATAAAAAGGACTAAAACCACACAATAAAATCTATCTTAGACTAGGCCTACTCATAGGCCTACAGAGATTTTCACAGCCAACCTACATAATTTAACACCCAACCCTATATTTTCTTAAACTGCATTATGCACATTACATTATTCAAAAATCTGTCCTTTGGTCTGATGAGTCCAAATTTGAGATTGTTGGTTCCAACCTCTGTCTTTGTGAGACGCAGAGTAGGTGAACGAATGATCTCCACATGTGTGGTTCCCACCGTGAAGCATGGAGGAGGAGGAGGAGGAGGTGTGATGGTGTGGTGTTGCTTTGCTGGTGACACTGTCTGTGATTTATTTAGAATTCAAGGCACACTTAGCGATACGCCATCCCATCTGGTTTGCACTTAGTGGGACTATCATTTGTTTTTCAACAGGACAATGACCCAAAACACACCTCCAGGCTGTGTAAGGGCTATTTGACCAAGAAGGAGATTGATGGAATGCTGCATCAGATGACCTGGCCTCCACAATCACCCGACCTCAACCCAATTGAGATGGTTTGTGATGAGTTGTACCGCAGGTTGAAGGAAAATCAGCCAACAAGTGCTCCTTCAAGACTGAAGGAAAAACATTCCACATGAAGCTGTTTAAAAAATATATATATATATTTAATCTTTATTTAACCAGGTAGGCCAGTTAAGAACAAGTTCTCATTTACAACTGCAACCTGGCCAAAATAGAGCAAAGCAGTGCGACAAAAACAACAACAACACAGAGTTACACATGGGATAAACAAACGTACAGTCAATAACACAATAGAAAATGTACAGTGTGTACAGTGTGTGCAGTGTAGTAAGATTAGGAAGGTAAGGCAATAAATAGGCCATAGTGGCGAAATAATTACAAATTAGCATTCACACTGGAGTGATAGATGTGCAGATGATGATGTGCAAATAGAGATACTGGGGTGCAAATGAGCAAAAAGAATAATATAGGAATGAGGTAGTAGGGTGGGCTATTTACAGATGGGCTGTGTACAGATGCAGTGATCGGAAAGCTGCTCTGACAGCTGATGCTTAAAGTTATTGAGGGAGATGGTAGTCTCCAGCTTCAATGATTTTTGCAATTTGTTCAAGTAGAATACTGGAAGGAATGGCGGCCAAAGGAGGTGTTGGCTTTGAGGATGACCAGTGAAATATATTTGCTGGAGCGCATGCTACGGGTGGGTGTTGCTATGGTGACCAGCGAGCTGAGATAAGGCTGGGATTTACCTAGCAAAGACTTATAGATGACCTGGAGCCAGTGAGTTTGGCGACGAATATGTAGTTGAGAGAATATGTAGTTGAGAGAATGCCAATAGTGTGCAAAGCTGTCATCAAGGCAAAGGGTGGCTACTTTTGAGAATATAAAATATATTTTGATTTGTTTAACACTTTTTTTGGTTACTACATGATTCCATATGTGGTATTTCATAGTTTTCACTATGGGCATGCATAATGTTGGATGCATTGGAATATAACGTACGGAGAATGATAAAGATTCTGCAGGATTTTAGAAAAAGCAGTTGGGGAATGTTTGAGATTCAAATAATAAAAGCTCAGTAAATGTGAATATATTTAGGTGGTTTAAATTATTATTAACTTTCCTACTAACATTTTAAATGTTCACGGTCCCAAATTCTTGCCATTCCATTCTACTACTAACTTTGACTGAGTGTGAGGCATGTTTTCCATAATGTATGTTTCATGCATATACAGTGGGGAGAACAAGTATTTGATAACCTGCAAAATGGGCAGTGTTTCCCACTTACAAAGCATGTAGAAGTCTGTAATTTATATCATAGGTACACTTCAACTGTGAGAGACGGAATCTAAAACAAAAATCCAGAAAATCACATTGTATGATTTTTAAATAATTAATTTGAATTTTATTGCATGACATAAGTATTTGATCACCTACCAACCAGTAAGAATTCCGGCTCTCACAGACCTGTTAGTTTTTCTTTAAGAAGCCCTCCTGTTCTCCACTCATTACCTGTATTAACTGCACCTGTTTGAACTCGTTACCTGTATAAAAGACACTTGTCCACACACTCAATCAAACAGACTCCAACCTCTCCACAATTGCCAAGACCAGAGAGCTGTGTAAGGACATCAGGGATAAAATTGTAGACCTGCACAAGGCTGGGATGGGCTACAGGACAATAGGCAAGCAGCTTGGTGAGAAGGCAACAACTGTTGGCGCAATTATTAGAAAATGGAAGAAGTTCAAGATGACGGTCAATCTCCCTCGGTCTGGGGCACCATGCAAGATCTCACCTCGTGGGGCATCAATGATCATGAGGAAGGTGAGGGATCAGCCCAGAACTATACGGCAGGACCTGGTCAATGACCTGAAGAGAGCTGGGACCACAGTCTCAAAGGAAACCATTAGTAACACACAACGCCGTCATGGATTAAAATTCTGCAGCGCACGCAAAGTCCCCCTGCTCAAGCCAGCGCATGTCCAGGCCCGTCTGAAGTTTGCCAGTGACCATCTGGATGATCCAGAGGAGGAATGGGAGAAGGTCATGTGGTCTGATGAGACAAAAATAGAGCTTTTTGGTCTAAACTCCACTCGCCGTGTTTGGAGGAAGAAGAAGGATGAGTACAACCCCAAGAACACCATCCCAACCGTGAAGCATGGAGGTGGAAACATCATTCTTTGGGGATGCTTTTCTGCAAAGGGAACAGGACGACTGCACCGTATTGAGGGGAGGATGGATGGGGCCATGTATCGCGAGATCTTGGCCAACAACCTCCTTCCCTCAGTAAGAGCATTGAAGATGGGTCGTGGCTGGGTATTCCAGCATGACAACGACCCGAAACACACAGCCAGGGCAACTAAGGAGTGGCTCCGTAAGAAGCATCTCAAGGTCCTGGAGTGGCCTAGCCAGTCTCCAGACCTGAACCCAATAGAAAATCTTTGGAAGGAGCTGAAAGTCCGTATTGCCCAGCGACAGCCCCGAAACCTGAAGGATCTGTATGGAGGAGTGGGCCAAAATCCCTGCTGCAGTGTGTGCAAACCTGGTCAAGAACTACAGGAAACGTATGATCTCTGTAATTGCAAACAAAGGTTTCTGTAGCAAATATTAAGTTCTGCTTTTCTGATGTATCAAATACTTATGTCATGCAATAAAATGCAAATTAATTACTTAAAAATCATACAATGTGATTTTCTGGATTTTTGTTTTAGATTCCGTCACTCACAGTTGAAGTGTACCTATGATAAAAATTACAGACTTCTACATGCTTTGTAAGTGGGAAAACCTGCAAAATCGGCAGTGTATCAAATACTTGTTCTCCCCACTGTACATTCAAACAAAGAACATCACATTTAGTGTTTCACCATTTATTGAGCACGGAGACAGATAGCAAAGGTGTCTCAGGCATTATTTTAAGTAACTAAATATAGTGTAACCTACCAATCAAGTGTCGAGATCCCTACCATCTACGGCAAAAAGCCTGGGCTCCTGATGGGACAAGATCATTACCATCAGTGCATGTTACAATAGTAACATGCACCTACAGAAGTTCTCGGATGACTCCGCAATTGTAGGGTGCATCAGGGGTGGGCAGGAGGAGTACAGGAGCACAATCAGTGACTTTGTGTTGTGGTGTGAGCAGAACCACCTTCAGCTCAACATCAGCAAAACAAAGGAGATGGTGGTGGACTTCAGGAGAACCAAGGCACAACTGACTGCAGTCCCTTTACAGGGGATGGATGTGGAAATGGTTGGGTCATACAAGTTCCTGGGAGTCCATTTGGACAATAGGCTGGATTGGGCTGGTAACACCGGGGCCCTGTACAAAAAGGGCCAGAGCCAACTCTACTTTCTGAGGAGGCTCAGGTCCTTCAACGTGTGCAGTAAACTACTGCATACCTTCTACCAGTCTGTGGTGGCCAGTGCCATCTTTTTTGCAGTGGTGTGCTGGGGAGCCAACATTAAAGCCAGTGATGCTTCTCAGGTAAATAAGCTTATCAGGAAGGCTAGCTCTGTTCTGGGGATGATCCTTGACACTCTAGAGGAGGTGGCGGAGAGAAGGATCCTGGCCAAACTGCTGGCCATCATGGACAACGTCACCCACCCTCTGCATGCCATGGTTATGACGCAGAGGAGCACCTTCAGTCACAGACTGATCCCACCATGGTGTGCCAGAGAGCTCTACAGGAGGTCCTTCCTGCCGGCGGCTATTAGACTATATAATGCCTCACCGGGGTGCCGTGCCGTCGGCAACATAGATCTGGAACTGTTGGGGTGCTAGGACCTAGTTTAACAATTATGTATCCATCCGTGAGTAACTCTGGTCCGTAATCACTCATTCACTCAGGACTTATTTATTCATTCAGGTCTGTATATACATACTAATGTACAGTTGTTATATCATATCACTTGCAATATTGCAAGTAATTCTTGGACTTAACTTATGTAGTCATTCACTCAGGAATGCATATTAGTATGCTGTCAGTTGCATCTTTTCTCATTGCTTTTAGTATATCGAATGTGCTAAAATGCAGTATTGAATTGAATTTATTTTGGGTAACAGACATATACAACAAAATGTACAATGTGGACCCAGAGGATATCACTTGAAAGTATTAATTAAAATGCTTGCTTTCAAAGTGGTCCTCGATGGTAAAAACAATAACACATAAAAGTACAAACAACCATAAATACATTAATTTATATTGACATCCTAAAAAGTGACACTATTCACTGCACTTTTCCCTAACCTTAAAAATCAACCATATTAATTTCACATTAAAACAATCTATTCATTGCACATCCTACCTATCATTCAAATAAATACACCTGACCAGCAGTAGGGGGCACAAGGGGAAGTGGAGTGGTTGCTCTTACTTAGACAACCTTGTCCAAATGAAAACCTTGGCCTCCTTTTTAAAGCTATTTCTTATTTTTATTATAAAGTGGAGACGTTTCCATAGACAAATGCCTGTATAGAAAAACGTGTTTCTCTTGGGATTTTACAAGACTTAACACTAGCTCTGGTATTGTAACTGTGTTGGTTGTAGACAATCAATGTGGTTTTTCATATAACCTGGGGCACGATTATTTAACATATGATTAAGTTTAAGTTGGTCCACTCTGGACTCCAAAGGCAACAAGCCAACCTCCCGGAAGGAATGGCGGCCAAAGGAGGTGTTGGCTTTGAGGATGACCAGTGAAATATATTTGCTGGAGCGCATGCTACGGGTGGGTGTTGCTATGGTGACCAGCGAGCTGAGATAAGGATGGGGTTTACCTAGCAAAGACTTGTAGATGACCTGGAGACAGTGAGTTTGGCGACGAATATGTAGTTGAGAGAATATGTAGTTGAGAGAATGCCAAGAGTGTGCAAAGCTGTCATCAAGGCAAAGGGTGGCTACTTTTAAGAATCTAAAATATAAAATATATTTTGTTTTGTTTGACACTTTTTTTGGTTACTAGCCAACCTCCCGGAACTCCTGTACCACTATGTGGGTCCTAGGGGGGACATTCAGCATATACCTGATAACATTATTTTGCATGACCTGCATTCTCTTTTTCAGCTTTTTTGCTAGTCCACTATACCAAGCAGAGCAGGCATAATCCAAATTACACCGAATCAAGGTTGAGACAAGCAGTCTCTTAACTAAAATACTTAGTTACGAAATACAAATTTCAATTTGTTCGTCATTTTAGAAATAATTTTAGCAGCAATTAGGTCTCCAGAAAGGGATTGATATAGAGACACACCAAAATAAATTACACTTGTTTTAGATTCAATCTCCTTGTCTGCACAGGTTACCTTTAACTTGTCAGACCTAAGCAATCAATGTTTTGTTACAAAACAAATCGATTCAGTTTTTCCCAAATGTAGCGACAATTGTTGTCAGTCAACCAATCTCAAACAAAATGCAATTCCTTACTCAGGGCCTCCTCTACATAAACTGTATCCTTCCCTGATACCAGTATGGCTGAGCCATCAGCATAAAGCAGGAGTTTGCACTTTACTGTATCTGGCATATCATTAACATACATAAGAAATAAGAGAGGCCCTAAAATTGATCCCTGCGGTACAGGATACTTCGTTGGCCTCTGACAGAACATCACCAGCATTACATACTTGTGTTCTGTTGGTCAGATAAGATCTGAACCAATTCACTGCTACATCATTAAGAACCATGCATTCCAGTTTCATCAGGAGAATATCATGGTCCACAGTGTCAAAAGCTTTCTGCAAGTCTAACATGACCATACCTGTATAGTTCCCCTTCTCACTTTCCTACTTGATGTGGTCAAAAAGGTGGATAAAGCAAGTATCAGTGGAATGAGCTGCTCTAAAGCCAGATTGGAGTTCATAAAGAAGTTTGTGCTCAAGAAGGTATCCCTCAAGTTGATTAAAAACTCATCTCTCAACAACTTTGAATAATGTGCTGAGGATCGACACAGGCCTGTAGTTTCCTACATTTGTTTACCTGCTCTGCTTGTGGAGCGAAACCACCCGGGATGTTGAAATCATTGGGAAATGTACCACTACTAATAGAATGGTTTACAATATGTATTATAATTTTAGCAGTGACACAAGCACGATCCTTTATGAATCTTGCAGGAAGGTTATCCATCCCAGTTGCTTTGTTTGTGCTCATTAAGCATAGTTGATTGGAAACGTTGTCCTCTGTTACCAAATCACATTGGCTATGCAGGGCGGTTTGTTCATGTTCTTTCAATCACATTAATCTCACTACTCCGCCTGTCTGCAACGAACTTGAAACATCAACTGGGTCCGGCCCAAAGCTAACGCTAGTAAACTTGCAA
Organism: Thymallus thymallus; assembly: GCA_023634145.1. Taxonomy (NCBI): domain Eukaryota; kingdom Metazoa; phylum Chordata; class Actinopteri; order Salmoniformes; family Salmonidae; genus Thymallus; species Thymallus thymallus. Next base: position 24,929,134 of record CM042408.1, on the reverse strand, counting down.
CATTGTATCAACTATTCTGGGCCCTCAGAGTTTCGTGCCAGTGAGCTCCAGAGAGACAAATCTGTATTTGTGCAAGGGATAAGAAGTAATTCGGTATTTTATGATGTTTCCACTGGATCAGGGCATGATATTTTTCCCTTTCATGCCAAGGCTCTGTGACTATCGAAAGGGAGAGAGCTGGAAAGATTTTTCAAATACACAGAACAAAAATATAAACGTAACATGTTAAGTGTTGGTCCCATGTTTCATGAGCACCTGTGTAATGATCATGCTGTTTAATCAGCTTCTTGATACGTCACACTTGTCAGACCACGTGATAAAGTAAGCCACAAACTAAACTAGTTCAGACACAGGACAAACCGTTCGGTAAGGGAGAGGAATGGTAAAAAAGAAATTTCAATTAAAGAGAATGTTTCCAATTATGGGGGCAGGGAGAGCTTGAGGGAGGGTTAGAAGGACGGAAGGAGAGGTTGACGCTTAGAGCTGTGTGGCGGGAGGAAACAAGGGATTAAGTGCTCAAAGCTGGGTGAAAGGAGGGAGGGTGGGAAGGAGGGATGAAAGGGGAAAGAGCAAGAGGGAGGGACGGGGTGCTCAGAGCTCTCCACAGTCAGCGATGACGAACTTGGCAGAGCATTTGCCGCTGCTGGAACCCTTCTTCTCCATGGATTATCTTGTCAAATTAGACAGTAAAAGGCCACTCTAAAATATGCAATTTTGTCACACAACACAACACCACAGGTGTTTTGAGGGAGCGTGCAATTTGCATGCAGACCGCAGGAATGTCCATCACAGAGAATATAATTTTAATTTCTCTACCATAAACCGCCTCCAAAACGGCCTCACAACCACAGACCACGTGTCACAACTTATCTGCATGCTTGTCGTCCTCACCAGGATCTTGACTTGACTGCCGTTTGGTGTCATTACTGACTACAGTGGGCAAAGGCTCATCTTCGATGACCACTGGCACGCTGGAGAAGTGTGCTCTTCACAGATGAATCAGGGTTTCAACTGTACCGGGCAGATGGCAGACAGTGTGTAACAGATGCATATCTGTATTCCCAGTCATGTGAAATCCATAGATTAGGGCCTAATGAATGTGTTTCAATTGACTGATTTCCTTATATGAACTGTAACTCAGTAAAATCTTAGAAATTCTTGCATGTTGCGTTTTAAATTTTTGTTCACATTGAGGAACTAATGTCATTCTCAATGTATGTACAGTGCATTCAGAAAGTATTCACTTTTTCCACGTTTTGTTGCATTACAACCTTATTCTAAAATGTATTTTAAAAAAAATTCCCTCATCAATCTACACACAATACCCCATAATGACAAAGAAAAATCTGTTTTTTAGACATTTTTCACAAATGTATTAAAAATAGAAAAAACAGGCCTCCTGAGTTCTTCTATGCGTAATCAGGTGCACGTCCCTACTCAACATTAACAGGAGCACTCCAAACCAAATACAATTAATACATTTACAAAACTCGTAAATGGAATGAAATAAACCAAAACTTGTTTTCACAAGTGTAGCGCAGGTTGTGAGCTCTGCAAACAACGTGTCCACTCTGACAATGAGAACAGTAAATTACTGTAATAACAATAATATTATTGAATGCATCAGGGTCGGCTCTAGCCTTTTGGGGGCTCTAAGTGAGATTTGGTTGGGGGGTCCCCCCATCAAAATATTTTAGAGGCCCTCCACTTGACGGTGGAGAGAATTGCACTTCTACGTATTTTGCCATGCGGCAGAAAGAACATTTTTTTATTTCATAACACATTTCAAGCAATTCTTCTAATTTTGCCATTGGGCAGAAGGAGAAAATGTGCAGTTTTAGAGCTTAATTTCCTGCAATTCTACATATGTTGTAATGACTTATGCCATGTTAATATGATAGCCTAACTACCAATCAAAAATATTTTAGCTGGCATGGCAGTGACTGACAGAAGAGAAAAAATACTTTTGCACAACCAGGTGCAACTTCGAAATTCTTACTATTCTTATGTTTTCCGACCCATATCTCGTCTGCTCCGTGGAGTCTTAAAACCTCTTAAGGATCGGACCCTCAAAGGAAATTAGCACAACATTGTTGGCGAACTGCATTAGCCCCCCCCAAATGATTTGTTCTCCGGTTTGAGTGTTGAGAAGAAACAGGTGGTGTATGCTTTGGTTCTACAAAGCTGTGTCCATCGATAACATTCAATAATCAAGCAATTGCATTCATTCTTGCACCATGCGATCATTTATCAGTTCTAAACATGCCCTTTTCTTCTCTATGCTTCCTGCATGCATGATCCAATTTTCTGCGCACACATGATAGACAGCTGGAGCCGCTGAGCCGGAAGAGCATGTATTAATTCTTCTATATAAATCATTACTGCCAGCAAGTCAAATGAATGAATAAAATGATCGAGTCACTCTGAAAAACAGATCATGACTCTCAAGTAAGTAAAAAGAGTTGTTCAAAAAGAACAAATCGTTCGCAAAACTGCACATCACTCAAGCGCGTAACTTGCGGGTGGGACGGATGTCATGACAGGTACATTTGACCCCCCCCCCCCTTAAAATCCTACCATGATTAGTTGATTGATTGGAGAAACAAAATCCTCACTGTTAAGTGCCAGGCAGCTACTGGCTTTATGTAGCTTCGCACCACAGTGATTCAGTTCCTCATTTTATGATCGGATCCCCCCCCCACTGACAAATATGCTTTTAGTTGTGCAGCAATGCGCACATGGCAGTAGGCCTATAGGCTACGTACGAATATTCCAAAATACAATTACCGGGAACACACTGTTCTAAAAAGTCAGTTCGAAATGTAAAAAGAGGGGAGATCCAAAGATGCAACATACCACCCTGCATGCCACTGCTGGCTTGCCTTTGAAGCTAAGCAGGGTTGGTCCTGGTCTGTCCATGGATGGTAGATCAGATGATGCTGCAAGTGGTGTTGGAGGGTCAGTACGAGTTTTGTAAATGTATTCAATAGTTTATCTATTTCAGTAGTACTCTTATTTGCCTATTAAATCACTGTGAATGACCTACGGTAGGTTCTAGAGTAGACCCATGTTGGCCTATCAAACAAAAATAAATAATTTTAATTTGAGAAGGTTAAAATTGCACTTTGGGACAGTGATAAAAAAAAGTTATGATTGGGGCATATTGATCAAATTATGAGGATATTTTGGGATGTAGGCTATTCTGCCTTCAATTCAACAGAAACGGCAATTTAAAATATGCCCTTGACATCACTACTGTCTAATGGTAAATTTAATGGTAGCTAACTGGGCTAGAGACGAGACTCGTCATTCATCTTTCCTACTATGCCCAGATATACCTACTTGTTCAGCGCCAAACGTTTTTGTAAATGTTTACTTATGTTTGTCCTTCAAACAATCTTTCTCTCTGTGTATCATATAACTGACAGTATAACAACATGTTCCACTGTCTCCCCTACCAAACATGCATCACACATCCCATTTTCATGTTTTCCTTTTAACATGTTGAACTCAGTCCTGTATGTCCAAATTTTAATCTTCCCAGTACCACTTCATCTCTTCTATTCCCAGCACACCCGTGATTCACTACTTGTTTTATATTCTTCCTAATACTATAGTAAAATCTACCCTTACTACTCACTTCCCACATACTTTGCCATATATCTAGGCCTTTTTTCCTAATCAATGTTTTAACTTCACCTCCACATCTACTCTATTTCTCCTCAGTGCTTCTTTTGCTATTAAAATTCCCTGTACACCCACATGTGCTGGAACCCAACAAAACTGGACTACAACCCCGCTTCTTTGTATTCCCATCACCATTGTCATTATCTCTACCCACAAATCTTCCCTTTCTGATTTTCCAGAACTTAAACTACTTAACACAGCTGCTGAATCTGAACATATAATTACCCTACATGGTTTAATCTATTCTACTCACTGCAATGCCAATATGATAGCGATCATTTCTGTTGAATATACTGATAAATCCTTAGGTCATTTTTTACATATGAGTTTTGAATTCCGGAATAACAATTCCTGCTCCCGTTTGCCCAGTGTTTGGATCCTTTGACCCATCTGTGTATACATCTACATATGAGTAGAATGCGTTTTAAATGTATTGATCTACTCTTTCTCCCACATTGTCTTCACACCAATCTTTCTTTTTTTCAAGCATTGTTAAATCCACATATGGTTGATTAAATAACCATGTTGGAATCGTACTTCATACAACACTCGGCCCAATCTCGAGATCTGTTAGTTCATATGCAACCACTTTGCTTTCTATTCCTGCGCCATATCCCTTGCGTTTACACTTGCTATATTCCCAGCATTCTTTTAATACACCCTGACCAGGGTGATCAGTCCCACTGCCCTTTAATGTAACCCAATATGCAAGCCCTAGTTTATCTCTTCTAAGTGACAATAGTATTTCCCCTGTATCTATTTGTAATGCCTCCACCGGTGTTGTTTTAAATGCTCCAGTACATATTCTAAGTGCCCTTGACTGTATTCAATCTAATTTTGACAGTGTTGTTTTAGCAGCAGATCCATACACAAAACCCCCACAATCAAATGTAGATCTAATTAATGATCTGTAAATATCCAGTAATGATTGCCTTATCCCAGTCCCTACCTACTATTGTTCTCATTAGGTTTAAGACCTTTTTACACTTTGTTTCTATACTTGATATATGTGTTCTCCATGTACGTTTCTCATCTAACCATAAACCTACATATTTAAACTTGGTTACCTTAAATCCCCCATGTTAATGTAATCTATCATAATTGAAAATAAAATAGGACTGATGACACTGCCTTGTGGTGTACCATTTACTATCTCAAATTTCCTGGACATCTAACCTGAAAAGTTTGGTCAAACAAAATCCATTATGCAATTGTACGTCCTGCCACCGATCCCTAATTTATTCAATTTTATTAACAGACCTTCCCTCCACATGGTGTTGTATGATTTCTCAATGTCAAAATAAACTACAGACAGCACTTATTTTTTTGCCAATGCCTTTTCAATCTCATTACTCACTTGAACTAATGCATCTACAGTTGTTCTAACTTTCCTAAAACCACTCTGGCATGGGCTCAACAAATTCCTCTGCTCCAAATAATACACTAATCTATTTACAATAAGCTTTTCCATTAACTTGCACAAATTAGAGGTAGGTGCAATTGGCCTATAACTATCCGGACTTGATGGATCCTTACCAGGCTTTACAAAAAGGCAGTACCACCGCATGCTTCCATCCACCTGGTAATATTCCTACTTTCCATATTTTATTAAATACCCTAAGTATCTTCTCTAATACGCCATCTGACATATGTTTAAACATAATATAGCACAAACGATCATCACCCGGAGCCGTTGTACCATATATCTCCATAGCCCTATTCAATTAAAACATATTAAATTCTACATCTAACACTTCCTCTGAATCTCCCTTTTTCCTGTACACATCATCATGTATTCTCATTTTTAGCTGCATACGTCTTTTGCTTTCATCACTTAACTTATCTGCTTTATGTATTGCTGCAAAGACATTTCCCAACACGTTTGCTTTTTCTTTACTAGTTACAGCCATAACATCTCCCTTTTTTAATACTGGTATGTTTACTGTTTTACCTTTTCCAATCATACTTTTTAACATTTTCCACACATCCCCTAGCTGAGTTTCTCTTCCTATAGATGAACAGAAGTCACGCCATGCCCTTAACTTTTGCTTTCTTTCTTTGTAACTATCATATTATTAACGGTCATGTTATTCTTTAATATTTTACATGCCTCCATACATTATTCACATTATTAACTTCACCATGGAACTATCCTTCGTTTACCACCTCTTCCCCCTCTTATAGGAATGGCCATTGTTGCAGCTTTAAATATAGCCAAACTCAATTCATGAGCACATTCTTCTACAGATCCTTCCAAAGATACTTTATTAACCTCTATTTCACATTCAGTATAAAACATTTCCCAATCAGCCTTATCAAAACACCATTTCTTAACGAGTTCATTGTCATTACAACAAATGTCAATCTCTATATTACAAATGACTGGAAAATGATCACTACCCAAAGTAGACTCCTTCACATTCCACTCACAGACACTAGCCATATCAGCTGATACTATTGTAAGATCCAGACAAGACATGGTTCCTCTACGTATATCTATTCTTGTCCCTCTTCCATCATTTACACATACCAATCCTCTCCCCGCTATACATTCTTCAACAACTGATCCATTTACATCTGTGACATTACTTCCCCACAAACATTAAAATCGCCACACTCTTTACCACCTGTCCATACTCCCACAACATTTTCTAGAATACCAACTATGAGGAGTCTACACGGATTAAAGTAATTAAATATCCTGATTGTCCCCCTCTTCCTATAAACTTCCACTATCACACATTCATCTTCATTATTCTCCAAAATGATTCTATAAGCATTTCCGTCTTTAATGAAAGTCGCACACCCCCTCCAGATCCTACATTTCAATCACTCCTTACTGATACGTATCCCGGGATAATGAAATCCAAATGTGATTTTAACCACGTTTCTTGTATACATATTATATTCGGCAACACATTTAAATCATGAATATACTTCTTAAACTCCTGCCCGTTAGCTATTAAACTCAGAGCATTCAATTGAACTATAATGAACACCATTATCCTACTTAATATCTTGTTCATTAGTTTAAATATTATTCAAGAACTGATGTACTATGTCTATTGTTACTTCTGTGAACCCGAGAATTTCCTGAGCTGCCTTAACTACCTCTGTGATCTTGCTCGTCCTGCTTTTATGCACTGAGCAGCAATTTATCGACTTACAAATAAAGGCTATGAATTCAATACGATTTACCATCATTGCTTAATCAGTAATCAAACCTTCACGTACACACTGCGTCTTAACTTTATTGTCATGCTCCACTTGACTATTTGAACATTCCACTATTTGCCGTCGAGTTACTATTGTGTTTGGTTGTGCAATATTCTTGACATTTACCTTCTTCACTGCCTCAGCATACGATACATCATTTCCTACCTTATACCTCTGTGCTTCCATTGCCTTCTTTTGTACTTCACATCCGCCATATGCTGCACTATGTTCACCATTGCAATTACACCATTTAACTTTATCTTCAGGTGAACTTTTTCCATACTCATGCCCTCCCCCACATCTTGCACATCTCAACTGTCTTCTACAAACATTTGCAGTGTGTCCAATACTTTGACACTTGAAACACTGCAGATGCGGCGGCACATATTCTCTAACCTGAAACCGTATTGATCCCAATTGCACTCTTTTTGCTAACATTTCTTTGAAATGTTTAAGAACCGTCGTAGTTTAAACTCTAACTCCATTCCTTTTACTACTTCAAACACTTCAAACACTTTCCCTCCTTTCAACAACTCTTTAATTTCCTCCATAGTAACCATCAAGTCAATACGAGCAATTACCCCCCTCAATTTGGCCTTAGCACCTGGTATATGGCACTTGACAATACCTCCATTAAGTGACTCCATTTTCAGAATTTTCTCTTGTTGCATTTTACTATTAACCACAATCAGTATTTTCCCATAATCAACTGGTTTGGCGTACTTAATTATCCCAATCTCCTTCTGAATTGCTTTTGTCAATTGTATTAGATTAAAATATCACTACTCATATTTCCCCCACCACTATTTAACCCGTAATCGTCCTTACGCCCTCTCTTATTCTTTTGCTTTTTCTTAACCATCGTACATTTTTCGTTATCTGAAATACCATCCTCATTCATTGAGTTATAACCTCCATCTGAACTATCCGTCATGACGACCACCGCCCTAAACTTGTCATACATACACACAAACATACACTCCTCCGTTAACTTGTCAAACAACCAAAAACAACGCTCCGCCTTGCTACAACTTCAAATGAATCCCTCTAAAAATCCAATCAACTCGCAGCGTGCATTTCAACCACCCTCCAACAAATCCCGCAGATTGTTTGTGTACAGGCTACGGGGGATAGCGCGGTGGTCACGTCCACCTATCCAGCAGCCGGTGCGCGCGTTTTGGAATTGGAATGTTCTATGTTGAGGTGTGAATTCATATTTAGCCCTAATGTTTATGTGGTACTATATCCCAATTTGTTGTAATGTATTATTTATTGGCCATTGATATTGAAACTAGTGATACGTATTGATTATTGATTGAGATATTAATTTAAATTAATGAAATAGCCTACCTGTTTAGGTGCATTTTGGATTATCCCAATGTTAGGGATGGCCTTTTATTTGGCTCCCCGAAAGCATGTTCATTTGACAGCCAGCGTCCTACCTGAAAGGTAAGGAGGAGCTGTAATACAGGCCTATTGATTGTTATCAATGCTTCTCTGAATTTAGAATCAAACTTTTCTATCTATCAGTAAAATGGGTGAAGCCTTTATCAGGGAGCTTCTCTCTCTGTGCCTTCAACGGATTACTGTGGAGGAAAACGCAATGAACAACACTGAACTTGGTAAGAATGCAATCTGATTAGCAGTTGTGAACTTGTTGCAGAACCAATAATCAATGAAAATCGATTGCAGGTTTTCTTTCTGGCTCTACACAAGACATTTTGGTTTTGGCCAGTGTCTGTTTCACAGAATTAGAAGTCCATTCTGCAATACCATATTCCTGTTCAGATGTTTACATTCCATGGGCTTACCTGGGACTTAAATAAGTGAATGCCCAATCAAATCCATTTTTGTGTGTACAGGATTTCAATCTTGGCATACTAATCCCCTATGCCAATTTGCTTTTGTTCAGTTCGGAGCATTACAGCCCCTAAAAGATGACCAGACAAAATGTTGAATGGTACTCTACAGTATAGCCTCGAGCATGTCACTTGAGAACACTTGAAACGCCGCAACTGTTCATGTGTGAATTGTAGTGAGATGTTATGGACAAACTTTGCATGTACTAATATCTTCTTATGGTATATCCTTTTTGTTCTGTCATTATACACACATGGAACAGGCTACTCTACAATGCAATTATTGCTGCCTATTGTGTTCAAATTGCTGTCTGACACAAGCCACATCACTTTGGTCTTCTCTTTCTGCCAGAGTTTATTGAGGTAGTGAATAACTATGATGCCACAAGGAAGAAATGGCTACATGCAGAGCTTGAGCTGAAGAGGCACAAGGAGCTGCTGTTGAAGTCCGACATAGCGCAGGCTGCCCTGGAGGTCAAACTAAAACACTGTCGCAACCAGGTCGATGTGGAGATTAAGAAGCGCTACAAGGCTGAGGCAGACTTTCAGTACCTGGTATGGCTCCCTTTAACCTTGTTACACTGTCCTACACTGATCTCTTTCTGTAGTCTGTAAGAAGACCGGACATAAGTCCACCTTTAACTGTCATATTGTATTTCTTCACAGCAGCGGCAGATGCAACTGATGTGTGATATACTGGTCCACGACAGCAAGTCCAACGCATGTCTGAATGACGAGCAGAGATCTATGCTGGCCAACTTCAACCACAGGGGAGCCAATGTCGCCCAGCACAAGAGCAAACGGTATTACACATATAGCCATATCCCATTACTTATTATATTTAATCTTTCCTTTTTTTAACAGTTTTTTATTTTGACTTCTGGTTTCTCATTTAGATTATCTGTCATCGATGAGTCTTCATTCCTGTCTCACTCTGATATTAGTTATGATAGAACTGATGATGACATGGTATGATATTTTTTATATTTACGACTGAGCATCCACATTGAAAGCAAGATTAAATGTCAATGACCGTCAAAGCTAGATGTGGCTTGTTCATGTATCCCTTTTTGATGTGAACATTTTGTTTCAATATGAACAGGACCTGGATGTGACAGCCGTGAAACCACTTAAGTCGAGGGCAAGGGAAAAAAGGGTAAGTGTAGACCTTTTGACGTTGAAGCTATGATTCTGATCTTCATTATGATTGTGCTTTGACCCATGTTCTGCACTTTTGGGCATTACCAGCGCTCCTCCATGGGACCGAATGTAGGCGCTCCCGCGTGGAAGCGAGGAAGAGTAGGTGGCCGCACAGACGATCTCCTCGAAAGAAGACCAGTGGAAAAGGTAAGCAGAGGCTAGATATTAGTGATTTTGACCAAACAAAAGGCTGCATCATGGAGAGGTTCATGGATTTGTTAACTTTTATAATAAGAAAAATTCACTGGGGTTTCAGTTTCATCCACAAAAAAAACAATCTGAATTGTTCATGTTGAAAATTGATGCTTATTCCTTTGTTTAAAAATGTATGCTTTCTGGGTTTACACTAAATCTTCTGCTAAGAAGTATTTGGCTTCACAATGCAATGGCAGTCCAGTTTTCTGAAAGTTATTTGAACCAGCTGGAGTGGAACTAAGGCCTTTCCACCGGGGAGACATAGACTGGCTGAACCAAGTCAATCTTAAGCCCTAGGCACAAAAACATGAAAAGGTTTTAGTTTAAACGTATATACATTCATTTTATCAGGTCATTAGAGCTTATGTCTTTGAAAATAAATCATTTGGACATTTTGTGGGATAGAAAGGACCTTACTGGAATAACAGAGAACCGTTAATATACACCCATAGCAGTTCCCGGCTAGACGTTTATTCTGTATAATCGTCTGATGTCTTCCTGACCATTGTCCCTGGACCTACCCACTCGGCAAAAACTGGTTAAATCAACATTGTTTCCATGTAATTTCAACCAGAAATCTGTGACTATGTTGAATCCACATAGAAAACTGATTGGATTTGAAAAAAGTAATCAACGCAAGGGAATTTCATATTTTCTTTCACAACTTTTAACCTAAACCAATGACATGGTGACATTTTCTGTTGAATTCATTGGGTAGTGGGTTGTCACTTCCTATTAGGTGGCTCATTCGTCAGTCTCCAGGCCCTCTGCTCTGTGTCATCCTTTCAGTGCACAGGTGGAAACAGCACTGGACCGTACCCATTGTTTGCATCCTGAATGGTACCCTATTTCCTATGGTGTACTACTTCAGTATATAAGAAAGAGTGCCATTTGGGATGCAGTCTGTCTGCCTCAGTCACATTTCTTCTCCTCTCACATGCACTGTAGAGATCACTTCACTCTGAGGGAACACATACAATTCAACACTGACTCACTCCAATTAGCATGGAATGATCAGATTAGTTTATTAAATACGAAAGTGTTTCACTCTCTTATTCAGGAAGTTGAGACTACGATTGTGACAGCGTCTGTCACAACCCCAGAGAGCGGAGGTAAAATTCACATGGTGATCGACATCACCCAGGAAACACCTGAGAAACCACCCAGGACTTACCGGAAGGAGCACCAGATTTCATCTGTTGGCGGTAAGGGAGGTGTACTCCACAGTCACTGTGGCTCAAGCAGCGTTTCCCAATTCCCATTCTATAAAATTGGCAATATTTCTGTCCCTCAGAGCAAACGTCAGTGTGGACTCCCAATGATGATACCACTGTTGCCAATGAAACTACCGTGGAGCCTGACACCATGACAGAAATGGAGTCCACCACCACAGAGCCTAGACTTAACCAGGTGTTCACTCCCATTGTTAGCAAAGCTTTGAGACACTTCTTCCTGTCTAAAACGGTAAGAACTGTTTCATGGATACAATATTCTCATGTTAAACAACATATGGACTCTTGAATAGGAATTGTTGGTACTATTTAGAATGTGTATGCAACTTCTAACAGTCTGGGCCCTTTTCAGGTGATTCGTCCTGAAACGTGTGTGCCATGCGGAAAGAGGATCCGGTTCGGGAAGATTGCTGTGAAGTGCAGGGACTGCCGTGTGGTAGCTCATCCCGAATGTAAACAGAAGTGCCTGGACAGCTGCTCTGCCTCACGTGGAGCACATGGATCTGAGGTACCTCAACTCAATATTCCCTAAGGTTCCAACCTTGCTTTGTTCTGTCTGTTAAAAAATATATATTTCTCATTCACTTGCAGGACACGTTAGAGAGCTTTGCCCCACCTACCCAGCCTAGGATCCCTCAGATAATTGTTCAGTGTGTGAACGAAATTGAGAAAAGAGGATTAGAGGAGGTATGTTATTCTCAATCTGGAATACTTTCCATTCAGGCACATTTATATTTGCCTAGTTATCAACATAGGTTTGACTCTGTTGCAGAAAGGCATCTACCGTGTTCCTGGGGGTGAGCGTATGGTGAAGGAGCTGAGAGAGCGATACATTAACAGGAAAAGGCCGCTCATGCTCAGTAGAGTGGATGAGATCCACGTTGTCTGTGGACTTCTTAAGGACTTCCTGAGGAAACTGAAGGAACCTCTCATCACATTCAGGCTGCATAGAACCTTCATGGAGGCCTGTGGTATGTGTTCCCACACACTTCCAAATGGCACATATGGGCCCTGGTCAACAGTAATGCACTATATAGGGTTCCATTTTGGACTTATCCACTGTCACGAAGATGTCACACCACCAAATGGAAGGGACACTTGGGCTGTGTTTACACTGATATTTATTTCACAAATTTTGACCAATCGGATAAGCTCTGAAAAAGGGCTGATGTGAAGATCTGACGTGATTGGTCAAAAGACCAATTAGTGGGGGGGGGGAATCTGAATTGGGCTGTCTAAATGCAATAGTCAACGTCTCTTGAATTCACGTGCATATGTGTCAAGTGGTCTTAATTGCCTGTTGAGCAGCTGTGATTAATCTTCTGTGATTACAATTGTATTGGATTATTAAACCACAGAAGAGCACTAGGCTATAATCACTGTGCAGAACCAATACAGTAGACTGAAGAATCTCTTGTGGACAGACTACATAAATGGTACCGTAGATCTGTCATGACACAACGGGATGCGTGACATAACAAGCAGCATTTAGGTTCCAGTGCATTGTATAAATCACGATTTTGCATATTTCGGAAGAAGGGACATTTGGCTCAGACTTCCCTGTAACTTGAGAAGCGCGAAGGTGGAGCTCTTCATTCTGATCCTTGTGCAATCTCTTCTCTTAACACGAATGGACCCAGAACTTAATTGAGCATCTGACCAATTATGTGGCTTTTACTTATGGGTTAATTCTGATTTATAGACTGAATGACGTAAACACACGGTCTTCCAAACCACTTCAGACGTTTTAAAAACTATCGAATGATCCGCAAATACCTTATGTTTATTATGTGATAACTTCCACTTAAAACAAATTTGCCACCATCGACCCTGAATGGGTGACTAAGTAAACGCAGGGCTCCCAAGTGGCGCAGCGGTCTAATGCACTGCATCTCAGTGCTAGAGACATCACTACAGACACCCTGGTTCGAATTCAGGCAGTATCACAACCGGCCGTGATTGGGAGTCCCATAGGGCGGCGCACAATTGGCCCAGCATCGTCAGAGTTTGGCCGGTGTAGGCCTTCATTGTAAATAAGAATATGTTCTTAACCGACTTGCCTAGTTAAATAAAGGTTACATGTAAAAAAAAAAAGTGAACTCATTCCCATGTCTCCAGCACTTGATACCTAGGGATGTCGGCTTGTGACAAATTCGACATAAGTGGAAAATGGGATTTGCCCCTGAATGTGCAAAGCAGGATCTGAGTGTTGCAATCACACTTAGTGATTTGGCCTCTGGTTTTAAGACGCACTAGAGTCTCTGAACTATGTAATCTACATAAATAGAATGCATTTGGCAGTAACTCATGGATGGATCGTCTCAGAAACCTTTAGGTATCAAGTGCTGGAGACATGGAATGTGTTTACTTAAACTCATCTATTCAGGGCAGATGGTTATTTCCTTGTAATTCCTGACAACTCCCTGATGACAAACAATCAATGCTTAATATTTCTCCCAGCCCAGTTTGTCTACTTTCAGCATATTCATTTTAAATCTTGTATATGATCTTGAGTGAAGGGTAAGTGGTAATTTGCACCGTGCTGGGAATTATGTAAATCAGTCTCTCTCGCTGCCTCTTAGAAAAGCTGATTGACTTTAGGACAGAACCTCCCTTTTTTGTCAATTGCGTTGAGATGTCTGAGGGAGCCCACGGCTGCTTTGTCTAATTTCCTTGGCAGCCAGTAATGGACATATGCTAATGTTACTGAGAACTATAATTTCTACAGTCTCTAGAGGCCTTCTCAGTCATAATGAAGTGAGTGAATCAACTGAAAGATTATAATCTGTTGAGGGAGTATAGATTTGAGGTATAATGTACTGTATATCTCAGCATTGTTACGCTGTTCTTTATCCTATGGTGTCCCAAAGGCCTCACTGATGGGATTTGTATCATTTACAGAGATTCCTGATGACAACAGCACCGCAATAATGTACCGGGCCATAGGGGATCTGCCAAAGCCCAACAGAGACACACTGGCTTTCCTAATGCTTCATCTGCAGAGGTAACACCTATGGGTGATGGGATTATTGGTTTCTCTCCATGAAGGCACTAATTTGCAACATTAAACCTTTTTCTCAATTTGCAGTTCCATAACCTGTCACGATAATGGTAGTGAAGCAAAATTAGACTACTCTGCAGCTTATTGCATGAGTAAACAGGAAGTCTATATCCAATAAAAGGATAATGTCTTAATAAAAATACTGCACACTGCCTTACCTCCCACTGTAGAGTCATGCAGAGCCCCCTCTGTCAGATGGACAAGAACAATTTGTCCAGGGTGTTTGGACCAACCATTGTTGGACATGGAATAGCAGAGCCCTCTCCAATGACCATTATGAGAGACACAAATGTTCAACCAAAGGTGGGCACTGTCATGTGCATAAATGTCATGCAATTGAGCGTCATTATTCCAGGAATTTGAAGTGTTCCTGTATTTTTGAGAGATATATATTTCCAATGATACGTCCTTTCGGTGCTGTAACACTTGCATTGTCAATGTTACCCATGGAGGTTGGTAATATGATTTGAATTCGGTGTGATGCCTCTGTATTTGTGAAACAGGTTTGTTGATTGTATAATCTCTCTCAGGTCATTGGCAGAATGCTGTCTTTCCCTGTTGAGTACTGGAAACGCCTCATCATGGTGGAGAGGGACCAAGTTATATCATCAGCTGTCGATGCCAACATCAATAGCGAGAGGCACAGCACAGACCGAGGTAAACACACAACCTGCCAGCAACACTAAGCTGCTATCGAAAAACGGTCCATCAATGGTGACTCAACAGCCCTCACCCAAATGTCACCGGGGTTGTCTGCTTTAATGTACTTGTGTACATGATGCTGGACTATGAAAGGCTAAATCATCATGGTGCCTCTAACATGCATCTACCATCTCTTCAGATCGTCTGTTTAAACCGCTGACTTCCCCTGAGCTGAGTAAATACCCCAAGACTCCTACTAGTGGTTCCCTGAAGGGCAGAATGAAGAATGCCTTCAACAATACGTAAGACTACTTATTTTAAATTTTGTAATTTGCTTAGTTGTGTGGAAGGTATATGACAATTATTTTCTAGCTTCTCATTGGTTCTTGTAACAATCTTGTCACTTGTGATGGTCTTTTCTTTTTTCTTCAGTAACAGGGCAAAGACTGACCCAGGCAAAAATAAGTTCTTTACATCCCCCAACTGATATCATTGTGATTTCAAGACTTCATTAAGCTGGATTAGTTTGTGGATAGTTCTGTGGAATGAAGACTGGTATATTCATGAGAAACTAAAAGCACTTCACATTTGGCTCTTTTCAGTGTAAAAATGTAATGTATGTGTTTGGTATCATAACATGGAGTAAGATTTAAGGGTTAGAATGGTGTACATTTTTAGGAACTCTACACTAATGTATGAGAAATTGAATAAACTGCATTATGAAACTGTTGTACTGTTTCTAAATGGCTAGATCTGTGAAACAAGACATTTCTACATGAGAATCAAACACCTTTTCTTCGACACTGACTGTTGCAATTTAGTTACAAAACAGAAGTTCTTGATTGAAGCCAAAGTCATTTAATTTCTAAACTAGGCATTCAGCAATAATTGAATACTGGGTAACAATTTCCCATTGATTGTCAAATAAAAGTACAGAATCAAAGGCTACTAATTAAAGTAAATCTCGTACAGCCCCTTCCCCACTCACACAGGCCAGAAGCTTTAGGTTCCCTGCCATGTTCAAATTGAAAGCGAACATTTCTTGATTGCTATTTAAATCAGCAATCTGCGACTGGTACATCCATTTTTGGACTTAAATACATTTTTAATCCAATGTTTGTAAACAAACACTGTATAGCCTCAAGGTTAAACTGTTTCATGGTTGGTCAGTCCATGAATTTTAAGTGGTACATTTCAACAGCACCATCCCTCAGCTATTTACCAAAACAGGCAGGGTATCTGCTTTGTTATATTTTGGACTGTTGATTGCCCCTTTAACCAAAAGAAACATGAGACAGTCATACAGTTTTCAGAGAAGAATGTCAGAATAACTCTTGCAATTTTAATCAAAGCACTCATGTAAAAAGGCCCCCAAATTACCCCTCACAATAAGTTTTTAGCTAACTAGTTCCTTTTATTTAGCAATCTGCATACTTTCACATTTTCAAGATTACATTTCTTAGTAACTAGGCTAGCACCGCCAACGAATGGTAAGTAATACTAGCAACCCTCGTGCCAAAATATAACCATTGTTTTATAACTTCCCTTACATAGTAATGAATCCGGAGCTAATCTTAGGGATAGTGCAGAAATGTAAAGCTAGAATTAATTTGACTTAATATATGTACACTGGGGGCCAAAAGTTTGGAATATTACTCATTCAAATGGTTTCTTTATTTGCACTTTTTACATTGTAGAATAAAAGTGAAGACTTCATCTATAACACAATCATGTAACAAAAGTGTTAAATCAAAATATATTTGAGATTCTTCAAATAGCCACCCTTGGACTTGATGACAGCTTTGGACACTTGGCATTCTCTCAACCAGCTTTTCCATCAGTCTTGAAGGAGTTCCCACATATGCGGAGTACTTGTTGGCTGCTTTTCTTTCAATGCAATCCGACGCATCGCAAACCATCTAAATTTGGTTGAGGTGGGAACCAAAAATCTAATTTTGACTCCAGACCAAAGGAAATTTCCACCAGTCTAATGTCCATTGCTTGTGTTTCATGGCCCAAGCAAGTCTACTTATTGTCCTTTAGTAGTGGTTTCTTTGCAGCAATTCGACCATGAAGGCCTGATTCACAGTCTCCTCTGAACAGTTGATGTAGGGATGTCTTTCTTGAACTCTGAAGCATTTATTTGGGCTGCAATCTGAGGCTGGTAAGTAATGAACTTATCCTCTGCAGAAGAGGTATTTCTGGGTCTTCCATTCCTGTGGCGGTCCTCATGAAGCTGGTTGAGAGAATGCCATGAGTGTGCAAAGCTGTCATCAAGGCAAACGGTGGCTTCTTTGAAGAATCTGATCAGTAAGCTGCTCTGATTTTTGCAATTCGTTCCAGTCATTGGCAGCAGAGAACTGGAAGGAATGGCGGCCAAAGGAGATGTTGGCTTTGGGGATGACCAGCGAAATATATTTGCTAGAGCGCATGCCAGGGGTGGGTGTTGCTATGGTGACCAGCACGCTGAGATAAGGTGGGGATTTACCTAGCAAAGACGTATAGATGACCTGGAGCCAGTGGGTTTGGCGACATATGTAGTTGACAGAATATGTAGCTGAGAGAATGCCAAGAGTGTACAAAGCTGTCATCAAGGCAAAGGGTGGCTACTTTGAGGAATCTAAAATATATTTTGATTTGTTTAACACTTTTGGTTACTACATGATTCCATGTGTTATGTCATAGTTTGTCTTCAATGTAAAAAATACTGCAAATAAAGAAAAACCTTAATGAGTAATATTCTAAACTTTTGGCCCCCAGTGTATATACACCCAATGATTCTTTAAGACTAACTTATACATACCTCGTGCTTAGTTCAACTGTCATACCCCATCAAAGGCCAAAATAGATGCTTGTTTTACTCCAATGTTTGCATCCATAGCGCTCTGAATTTGAGTGGTGCCATTTCTCCAGGCCCATTCCTCAGCTTTTACCGAAACGCAGGCAGGGTGGCCGCTTTGTTAGTGTTTCAATTAAGGATTCTCGCTTCAACAGTTCATTTTATAAAAAAACTTTTTCATAAGTTATGGGACATTCAAATATGTCAAGGTGATCTAACCAACACTATCAGCCTCCAAAAGCATCTCAAAGGATATCAGTTAATTCATAAAGCCTAAAACGTACACACCCTTTCCAAACACCTAAATGTTTGACATCTTTTAGAGGCAGTGACATTGTTCTTCAATCCATTTGACACTAAATGAACAGAGAACGCAGCAAATTAACTACAGTATAATTTGGTTTTTGAAGCTCCTGTTGAGGTCTTTGTGTGGCAGAACAATTGAGTTGAGTATGATCACTTCAGATGGGATAGTCACATTACAACCTGAAAAAAGAGCAATGTTAAAACAATGTCAACTGAATCAGCCAATCCTCTGACTCAATGGAAAGGTCAAATGCTTAATAAAAAAAAATGTAAAGCGTGTGCGACCGAGAGAAACAAAATGGTGCAGTTTGAGGCCATGTGGCAGAAAGTGATAAGGGCCCTGGAGATAGGGGTGGGTCTTGGCAGGTGATGTATGTAGTCATTTTCTATGTGTTATTGTTTATGAAGTAATTTTATACAAAACGTTAGATCCAAAAATCAACACTTATCCAATACCTTTTTCACACTATCGCGCCGAACTGCACTATGCTGGCTTGGATATTGTAGTCCTTTGCAGCACGGTTTCAGCAACTATGTTGTATGCGTAACCAGGCCAGCCCAGTACAGCTCAACTCGGTAGTGTTAGGGTAAAGGTATTAGCAACTTACCAAGAATGGTGATTGATGGTGTGAGTTTTCCATCTCTGAAGAGTGTTTCACTGTCTATTTTGGCATACAGGTCATTTGGATTGGGGTCACTGGGAGTTCCTTCAACTCTGGCCCACTTGCCGATAGTGCTGTCCCACCCCACTATACAATTCAACACACAACTGTGATCCTAAAAGAACCATATGACAACTGAATTAGGTCACTCAATTATCAATCCTACTTTAAACACGTGGGCATGAGAAATATAAAAATATGATCAAGGGAAGAAGAGCCATTTCAGCATTTCTTTTTCACTTAAGGAACTGGCTAATTTAAAAGAAAAACAATGAAATTTGCCACAAAGGAAAGCTATGCCAATGATAACTGCTTGCCTGTAGAGTAGCTCCGTGGAGGATGATGGACTCTCTCACACGCACCCCAGCCCCGATGGTCACTCCTGTGCCTATGGAGACGTTGGGACCCAACTATAAGGTGAAAAAACATGTTTTATTAGGAAAATGTTTTGAATTGTATTGTGCTGTATATGTACAATTAGTAATACCAAGGACAAGAAGCACTTACCACCGCAGTAGGGTCAATATTGGCTGTTGGGTGAATGTAAACATTTCCTGGGAAACAAAAACAAATCACTGGTGTGTAAACTCAAACCAGAAACTGCAAAGCTAACAAAAACGGCAAGTACTGGATTAGCCTACCACTTATTCTAGGCTATCCATTCTCAGTTGTAGCCAGTCTTTCAGGATGGGTTTTATGGTTTTGGTTAAGGTACAAGCGACTGGCGTATATTGCAGACCTGTTAGAAGAATTTGACAAAGCCGATTCATAACATGGTTCAGCATTCTACTCCGACATCTTCATGTTTAACTGACCACACAATAGTTTTTCACAGATGGAGACTACCTACTTACCCTGCAGATTTGATCTGGCTCCAGAAGGCGGGTGTTTTGTAGACAGAGCTTGCCTAGCCCAGCCAGGGCTGTGAAGATGTCCTGCTCTAACCTAATGGCCTCAGCCCGATGCCAGCCGTTGCCATTGGTCTGCTCATCTCTGAGGACGAGACCAATGTATGAGACTATTCTGTAATACAGTGTTTACCAAAGGTAGATCACAACTATTTCTGATTGAATTTTGAAAGGCTATAAAAGACAGTTTGAAGGGCTCTAGACCAAAAAGTGAGTAAAGGTGCCCAAGATACATGGGAGTGTTAAGTTGACAAGCACAGTAGTATTAAAGTGGATTGAGACAGGAAAATGTACAGCTGAAGTCAGAAGTTTACATACACCTTAGCCAAATTTATTTAAACTCACGTTTCACAATTCCTGACATTTAATCCTAGTAAAAATCCTGGGTCAGTTAGGATCACCACTTTATTTTAAGAATGTGAAATGTCAGGATAATAGTAGAGAGAATTATTTATTTAAGCTTTTATTTCTTTCATCATATTCCCAGTGGGTCAGAAGTTTACATTGCCTTTAAATTGTTTAACTCGGGTCAAACATTTCTGGTAACCTTCCACAAGTTTCCCACAATAAGTTGGGTGAATTTTGGCCCATTCCTCCTGACAGAACTGGTGTAACTGAGTCAGGTTTATAGGCCTCCTTGCTCGCACACGCTTTTTCAGTTCTGCCCACACATTTTCTATAGGATTGAGGTCAGGGCTTTGTGATGGCCACTCCAATACCTTGACTTTGTTGTCCTTATGCCATTTTGCCACAACTGTGGAAGTATGCTTGGGGTCATTGTCCATTTGGAAGACCCATTTGCGACCAAGCTTTAACTTCCTGACTGATGCCTTGAGATGTTGCTTCAATATATCCACATAATTTTCCTTCCTCATGATGCCATCGGTTTTGTGAAGTGCACCAGTCCCTCCTGCAGCAAAGCACCCCCACAACATGATGCTGCCACCCCCGTGCTTCACGGTTGGGATGGTGTTCTTCGGCTTGTAAGCCTCCCCCTTTCTCCTCCAAACAGTTATATTTTTGTTTCATCAGACCAGAGGACATTTCTCCAAAAAGTACGATCTTTGTCCCCATGTGCAGTTGCAAACCCTAATGGCGGTTTTGGAGCAGTGGCTTCTTCCTTGCTGAGCGGCCTTTCAGGTTATGTCGATATAGGACTCGTTTTACTGTGGATATAGATACTTTTGTACCCGTTTCCTCCAGCATCTTCACAAGGTTCTTTGCTGTTGTTCGCACCAAATTACGTTCATCTCTAAGAGACAGAACGCGTCTCCTTCCTGAGTGGTATGACAGCTGCGTGGTCCCATGGTGTTTATACTTACATACTATTGTTTGTACAGATGAACGTGGTACCTTCAGGCATTTGGAAATTGCTCCTAAAGATGAACCAGAATTGTGGAGGTCTACAAAGGTCTTGGCTGATTTCTTTTGATTTTCCCATGATGTCGAGCAAAGAGGCACTGGGTTTAAAGGTAGGCCTTGAAATACATCCACAGGTACACCTCCAATTGACTCAAATTATGTCAATTAGCCTATCAGAAGCTTCTAAAGCCATGACATCATTTTCTGGAATTTTCCAAGCTGTTTAAAGGCACAGTCAACTTAGTGTATGTAAATTTCTGACCCACTGGAATTGTGATATAGTGAATTATAAGTGAAATAATATGTCTATAAACAATTGCTGGAAGAATTACTTGTGTCATGCACAAAGTAGATGTCCTAACCGACTTGCCAAAACTATAGTTTGTTAACATGGAATCTGTGGAGTGGTTGAAAAATGTGTTTTAATGACTTCAAACTAAGTGTATGTAAACTTCTGACTTCAACTGTATTTGACAGAAGAGGAATCAGAGGCAACATGGTTGACTTGAGTAATGGTACACATACTCAAGAAAGTCCAAAAAGATTAATATCAATACATCACACCAACCCCTTTGAACGGGTCCAAATGTTATATTGAAATACTTGATTGTACATATGATTTGTGATTTATGAATAACCCATTGTATAAATCTGTATTGCCTTGAAAAGTGATGAGGATGTGCAGTGTGTGGAAATAGTTTGTGACAAAACAAGCAATGTATAGTGTAGAGAATCATTGTACCATCTATACCGCTGTGAAATATCTTTTCAATAACCAAAAGTATTGTATTTTCAGCTGTATGAAGCAGGTGTACAAAACCAAAACGACACTTAAGCACAGGAGGCATAAAAATAGTGCAAATAGAACAGACCTACCGCTTCTTAGACTCGCTTTCCATGAGAATTAAAGATCTTTAACTCACATTTCTATGAATTTGGTCAGGTCGCCCAAAAAGTGACAGATCATTCATAAAGCTGGAGTATCACACCATGTGCTGGTATTGTGACTCAAATAAGAAATACACTTTCTAGATACATATATTTTTGTGTGACATATTTTACTAATTCCCAACTCTACTCTACAATCACACTGTGCAGCCTAGCTGTAACGACTTACCCTTCGTATGGATATCTGGTGATGGGAAACGGGAAACAGAATGATGGCAGGAAAGGGGAAAGGAAAAAAGACAAATGAGGAGAACCAAGGATAGGACATTATCAAATGCACATGCACCACTCCCACACATAGAGATCCTAGGATCTCTATGCTCCCACGAAAGGGTCCCCAAGGGATTCCTCCCACTCACAACAGCATGTCCTGCTGGTTCTTCTGGAAGACTGCCCCAATGTGTTGGAAGATCTCCGGGGCAAACAGGTAGATTCCACAGTTGATGATGTCACTAACAAAAGTGCTAAGCTTCTCCACATAATGTAAAACCTGAAATAAGAGCAGGAGATTACTTTCTGAATCAAGTAAGAACTGTCAAATGTCCGTATAAAAGAATGTAAAAGTACCCATGAGCACCAACATGTGAAGTGGGTGGCAAGTAGTCTAGTGGTTAAGAGCGTTGGGCCAGTAACCAAAGGTTTGCTGGTTTGAATCCCCGAGCCAACTAGATTAAAAATCTGTTGATGTGGTTTGGATAAGCGTGTCTGCTAAATTACTAAAATGTCAATAAAGTTCATAGGAGCATGTCAAATGAAACGTATGTCAATTTTAGAAAAATTAAGGCAAAATCATTTTTCAACCATTTTCCATCCTAAAAATTAAGAATATGCAAATGCTTTGATTTCAAGTCAAAAAAATGGAATACACACACACACACACACACACACACACACACACACACACACAGATATATATACAGTCGTATGAAAAAGTTTGGGCACCCCTCTGAGGCTGCATAATAATTTACTCTGTCGTCACAGAAAATGATCACAGTGGCATGCCATTCATTTTCTAATAAAAGCTGAGTACTGGAGTATTGTCCAGACAAAGATTTTTAGTGTAGCAATATTAAGTTGTATGAAATTAAATCAGATGTGAAAAATAGGCTATGCAAAAATTTGGGCACCCTTGTCATTCTGTTGATTTGAATACCTGTAACTACTGATTAATTGGAACACACAATTGGTTTGGTGAGCTCATTATGCCTTGAACTTTATAGACAAGTGCATCCAATCATGAGAAAAGGTATTTAAGGTGGCCAATTGCAAGTTGTTGTTCTCTTTGACTCTCCTCTGAAGAGTGGCAACATGGGGGCCTCAAAACAACTCTCAAATGACCTGAAAACAAAGATTGTTCAACATTATGGTTTAGGGGAAGGCTACAAAAAGCTATCGCAGAGATGTAAGCTGTCAGTGTCCACTGTGAGGAACAAAGTGAGGAAATGGAAGACCACAGGCACAGTTCTTGTTAAGGCCAGAAGTGACAGGCCAAGTAAAATATCAGAGAGGCAAAGGCGAAGGATGGTGAGAACGGTCAAAAACAGCCCACAGACCACTTCCAAAGACCTACAACATCATCTTGCTGCAGATGGTGTCACTGTGCATCGTACAATAATTCAGCGCACTTTGCACAAGGAGAAGCTGTACGGGAGAGTGATGCGGAAGAAGCCTTTTCTGCACACACGCCACAAACAGAGTCGCTTGAGGTATGCAAACGCACATTTGGAAAAGCCAGCTTCATTTTGGAATAAGGTGCTGTGGACTGATGAAACAAAGATTGAGTTATTTGGTCATAACAAGGGGCGTTATGCATGGCGGCAAAAGAAGTGTTCCAAGAAAAACACTTGCTACCCACAGTAAAATTTGGTGGGGGTTCCATCATGCTGTGGGGCTGTGTGGCCAGTGCCGGTACTGGGAATCTTGTTAAAGTTGAGGGTTGCATGGATTCCACTCAATATCAGCAGATTCTTGGGAATAATGTTGAAGAATCAGTCACAAAGTTGAAGTTACACCAGGGCTGGATATTTCAACAAGACAACGACCCAAAACACTGCTCAAAATCTACCCGGGCATTTATGCAGAGGAACAAGTACAATGTTCTGGAATGGCCATCCCAGTCCCCAGACCTGAATATCATTGAGAATCTGTGGGATGATTTGAAGCGGGCTGTCCATGCTCGGCAACCATCAAACCTAACTGAACTGAACTGAATGGTCCAAAATACCTTCATCCAGACACTCATTAGAGGCTATAGGAAGCGTCTAGAGGCTGTTATTTTAGCAAAAGGAGGCTCTACTAAATATTGATGTAATTTTTCTATTGGGGTGCCCAAATTTATGCACCTGTCTAATTTCATTTGATGCATATTGCACATTTTCTGTTAATCCAATAAACCTCATTTAACTACTGAAATATTACTGTGTCCATCAGTTATTTGATAGATCAAAATGAAATTGCTGATCCAAACACCCAATTATTTATAAATGGAAATTGTCAGGGGTGCCCAAACTTTTTCATACGACTGTACACACACACACACACACACACACACACATATTTCTACAATGGGAAATTATAGTCACAAACCAGTTGGGTTCACAAGTTGGGACAGTACAGTAAAGAAAAGTACAGTAGAGTTCAGTAAAATACACAGTAGACCACACTAGAGTTGAGTACACTAATGTACTGTATTGTAAAGTACTCTACTGAACTGCACAGTGCACAAAACATTAGGAACACCCCCTTTTGCCCTCAGAACAACCTCAATTCATTGGGGCATGGACTCTACATGTTGACTCCAATGCTTCCCACAGTTGCGTCAAGTTGGCTGGATGTCCTTCGGTGGTGAACCATTCTTGATACATACGGGAACCTGAGAATGAAAAACCCAGCAGCGTTGCAGTTCTTGACATTCACCCTCCATTTACCCTCTGAATTGCACACATACATAATCAATTGCCTCAAGGCTTCTTTAACCGGTCTTATCCCCTTCATCGACATTTAGTATTTAACAATGACATCAATAAGGGATCATAGCTTTCACCTGGATTCACCTGGTCAGTCTAATGTTCCTAATGTTTTGTACATCAGTGTATATTTTACTGAACTGTACTGAATTCTACTGTACTGAGCTCAACTGTGTTGTACTTTGATGTCCAAACATAAATATCTATAATTGGTTCAGATTTGGTCCAGTTTGAGGGCAGAGCTCATTAAAATAATAGCCAGTGTGTAGAATAATATCCAAATATGCAAAGGGTGATATTGCATATTTATACCTTTGTGTACCTATTCAGGATACATCACCATGAAGAGAATGACGTTCATATCCATAATTATGCATTTCTGTGAAGTACAGATCAGGGACCCATGATGAAATTCTGTTACCACAATTCCGTTACCGGGTATAAATCCACTTCACTTACTGTAGTTCAATAACCCAAATAGATTGTTTCAAAGTCAATGTGTCATGTCATAGCTGACACCCCATTTTTTATGCAGACATTGTTGAATCTACATTTGGAGAAGATATTTTTTGAAAACTTGAACTCACAAACTGAGGGAGATTTTACAGAAATTCCATTACCTAACTTTGCATCAGCATAGTTCTTCCAGTAAATGTGTTTTTGTAAAATGTTCAGTGTAAATTGTTAAAAGTAGTCATTGTGCATAGAGTTGTATGGTTTGTTAAACTTTGAAATCAATGTATTTTGTTTGGCATACATTTAAAGTGTAAGCTCTGACACTCAGCACAATTATGTTACCGTGGAATTGCCCATGACTAAAATGTGTGTATCATCACCTCATTTGTTTGCTGGTTTTCCACAATACAGCCATAGTTCATGGACTGCTTTCTGTTTGCCTGCAAAACAAGGGACAAGAAAAAGACAATTGAAAGTCAAGGGAATTAATTATTATACCCCAATGTCCAGTCAAACATACTCCCAACAGTTCATTGGCCAACTTTTCCCTGTATTGTTCAAGGCCTAAGCCATAGAAATCATGGAAGTCTCCTCACAGTTGTCCCCAGGATGACGAAACTGCTTGGCTCTCCGTGTTCTTTCTGGAAGTTGAGCATCTCTGGTAGAGGAAACTCAGAGCACACATCAGCATTCATAATGAAGAATGCCTCAGGGCCACCAGATAGAATCTGATCTCTGAAGTGGTAGATTCCGCCCCCAGTGCCCAAAGCAGCATACTCCTGCAAATACCTACAGAGTTTCAACAAGTTTATCAAAGAACACATTCAGAATGGCTGGATCAATGTTTGTCTTATGACATATCTGTAAGATCCTATTGTTTACCTGATTGAGATTTTAAATTCCTGCTGTGCGCTACACATAAATCTGGTAAGTTCTTCATTTGGCTGGTAAAAACCGATAAGCAAAATCTCCTTCATATTTGGCACCTATGGGGAAAATTAAAAACATGTTTCTTTCTACCTATGATAAAGATGTGGGAATGTATTATTTTATCAGAGCTAACCGACCTTGGCACATGCTTCAATGTGATGCTGTAGCATGGGCACACCAGCCACTGGAAACAAGGGTTTCGGGACCTCAAATGACAATGGTCGAAACCGTGTACCTGTATGACATGCACGACAATGAAAGTCACCTGCTCAGTTGATCACATTACATGTTCAGAAGTTACCTTAGGAAAAGTAAAAACGAATTATTCCATTCTAGATTATATTTGATGTAGTAAAAAGCACTCCAATCGATTATATTCTAAGGAGTTGAAAGCACGCAACTCGTTCAATGAATGACAATTCAAATACCGGTATCTAGCACAGGATGTTTATGCCAGGCTATCAACTATCTCGATGGCAAGCTGTCAGTCATTGCAATCGTTTGTTTGTATGTTTGCTTTTTCGACCAAATACTTATTGCCAGAATGTTTAGATATGCAAGCTGCACCCGAGGGTTTCAATGGTCACACCACGTCATGTATTACAACTAGCTTACTATCAACTATCTAGCTAGCCCCAGAGCAAGGCTAGCTAGCTAACCTAGGCAAGATAAATGGCTCTAGACCAGTACTGGAGAATGTAACATGTATGCATTTGTAAAATAAATATTTATTTAAACACTTACCTTTCTGTGGGCCTCCAATGAGAATCACAGCCTTAAGCATTTTTAACGTGTAGCTAGCTCTCTAACCTGGATCAAATATGTTATTCCTAATTTGTTTGTTATGCTCAAAAACGTCAACACGTAAAACTGAGGATTGTGCGTTATTGAGTTATTTTGTGGTTCAGAAAGTGAATCTAATACCTCAGTCACAGATAAAACATTAAGACAGATATTTCACAATACATATAAATGTGAAGCATCCGGTTGTCGTTTCCACTTACTTCCAAATATGGTAATGAGAGGAAGCCCAATGGCCGGCAGTGGGAGAAGATGGAGAGAGGTGTTTTTAGGCCGACATTCTGCTAATTTTCTCACCATGAAACATTTGATCTTCATATAGTTTTCTGTTTCCAAAACTAGAATCTGTAACAAACAGAGAGGACAGGGTTTTGTGAACTTTACCCTTTGCCAACGTTTCCCAAAATTGCGTTGTTTAGAAGTACAGGGACGAATTAAGTTATTACACACGCGCAAAGAGCAGGCGTTCCCTAACAGAAATATGCAAATATTTGATAGAACGAGCCCATTGGATCTCAGTTGCTCGTGCTTGGCTAAGCATTTGCCACAGTGTCGTGAATTAATCGGGATGAATGGGTTGTGGCTAGATGGAGTACAGCTACGACCGGAAGTGACTTTTCGTAGCAGGTTGCGAGAACGTTTTAGGTAACCCTAACTCTTAAATGTATGCAATACTAATCTAATTTCACTTTATAACTCATTTAACTGAAATGTTCTGTCTGATACTCTGGCTGTGCACTTTTATGTTGTTTATAATTTTTATACAGATTATTTGTTACTTATATTATATTTGTTTCACTTCTCTATCCATTGGCTGATGTGTATTTATTTATTTGTTTATTTATTTTAATTTTTTATTCTTTATGAAAACGTGTACTGTAACTAAATGATTTTTGTATTACAAGTTCAATAAATTTTTCCTGCAAATTGTAACAAATGTGATCAGCAATAAATAAATTTAAAACAATAAAAAAATAAAAATAAAAAATAAAACCCAAACTCTTTCCCTAACTAACTCTCTCCCTAAACGTAGTCTAATTCTCCTAAACTGCTATGCTAATTATTCTAACCTGCTGCATAAGATATAAATGTTCAAATTGTGCTACTTTGAAAACGATGTGCTGGTGAAAATTTACTGGTCGCAGGTGTCAGGTCTTTGGGCAACTTCTAAATTGCACCGCGTTCGCCATGGCATTTCTATATATATATATATATATAAAAATGCCATGGATATATATATAGAAATGCCATGGCGAACGCGGTGCAATTTAGAAGAGATGTTCACAAGTCTTTGAGGTAGAGTCCAAGTCGTCTAAAGTCTTTTAGGGCCAAGTCTATGTCAAGTCTCTTTTGGCAATGGCTTTCTGTCTGCTGTGGGTTAGGTCTATAAACTTTGTAAATAATTTGAAGTAAATGATTACCTACATTCCTTTTTGGACAATTTCATAAATTTAAAGTTAGTTGCCAAACACTGTCATAATTATATAATTTACAGCATATTATTTAAATATGACATGATTTCACATACTATGATAAACGATTGCTAACGTTTGCTTGTCTTAACAAGCTTAACTTAAGATAAACTTAAGATAAATGATAGCTTAACTTTTGCTTGTGTTTTAATATTCCGATCTATATAGCAATAGCATACACAATGTCCGCTCCATCAAATAAGGACAAAGTGCAAATATGAGTAACCACTATCCTCCAATTGAAATAGACAAGTGCTTGTCTGCATATTTTTTGCAGAACGCAGACGTTCTAGAATGCTTTTGAGCCCTCTGTATTAAACTACTTTCTCTGTGTTACAATGCCGCCTGTTCCATGTTATCTGACAGAATGCACAACAAAAACTTATCCCAGTACTGACTTGCATTGTTCACGAGTCCCTCATCTAGAGTCCAAGTCAAGTCTCAAGTCAATTGATCACGAGTCTAAGTCAAATCGCAAGTCATTTTCTTTGCAACTTAAGTGCAACTCGAGTCCAAGTGTCAGACTCGAGTTTCCATCTCTGATACAGTGGTGAGAACAAGTATTTGATACACTGCCGATTTTGCAGGTGTTCCTACTTACAAAGCACGTAGAGGTCTGTAATTTTTATCATAGGTACACTTCAACTGTGAGAGACGGAATCTAAAACAAAAATCCCGAAAATCACATTGTATGATTTTTAAGTAATTAATTTGCATTTTATTGCATGACATAAGTTTTTGATCACCTACCAACCAGTAAGAATTCCGGCTCTCACAGACCTGTTAGTTTTTCTTTAAGAAGCCCTCCTGTTCTCCAATCATTACCTGTATTAACTGCACCTATTTGAACTCGTTACCTGTAGTTTACAAACACCTTAGCCAAATACATTTAAACTGTTTTTCACAATTCCTGACATTTAATCCTAGTAAAATGTCCTGTCTTAGGTCAGTTAGGATCACCACTTTATTTTAAGAATGTGAAATGTCAGAATAATGTCAGCTTTTATTTCTTTTATCACATTCCCTGTGGGTCAGAAATGTACATACAGTCAATTAGTATTTGGTAGCATTGCCTTTAAATTGTTTAACTTGGGTCAAACGTTTCGGGTAGCCTTCCATAAGCTTCCCACAATAAATTGGGTGAATTTTGGCCCATTCCTCCTGACAGAACTGGTGTAACTGAGTCAGGTTTGTAGGCCTCCTTGCTCGCACACACCTTTTCAGTTCTGCCAACAAATTGTCTATAGAATTGAGGTCAGGCCTTTATGAAGGCCACCAATACCTTGACTTCGTTGTCCTTAAGCCATTTTGCCACAACTTTGGAAGTATGCTTGGGGTTATTGTTCATTTGGAAGACCCATTTGCGACCAAGATTTAACTTCCTTGACTGATGTCTTGAGATGTTGCTTCAATATATCCACATAATTTTCCTTCCTCATAATGCCATCTGTTTTGTGTTCTTCGGCTTGCAAGCCTCCCCCTTTTTCCTCCAAACATATGGTCATTATGGCCAAACAGTTCTATTTTTGTTTCATCAGACCAGAGGACATTTCTCAAAAAAATACAATCTTTGTCTCCATGTGCAGTTGCAAACCGTAGTCTGGCTTTTTTATGGCGGTTTTGGAGCAGTGGCTTCTTCCTTGTTGAGCGGCCTATCTGAGGTCTTGGCTGATTTCTTTTGATTTTCCCATGATGTCGAGCAGAAAGGCACTAAGTTTGAAGGTAGGCCTTGAAATACATCCACAGGCACACCTCCAATTGACTCAAATGATGTCAATTAGCCGATCAAAAGCTTCTAAAGCCATGAAATCATTTTCTGGAATTTTCCAAGCTGTTTAAAGGCACAGTCAACTTAGTGTATGTAAACTAACTGTGTGTTAGTACCAGTCAAACGTTTGGACACCTACACATTCAAGTTTATTTTTTTTACTACTTTCTACATTGTAGAATAATAGTGAAGACATCAAAACTATGAAATAACACTTATGGAATCAAAAGTGTTAAACCAATTCAATATATTCTATATTTGAGATTCTTCAAAGTAGCCACCCTTTGCTCCCAAGTGGCGCACCGTCTCAGTACTAGAGGTGTCACTACAGACACCCTGGTTTGAATCCAGGCTGAATCACAACCGGCCGTGATTGGGAGTCCCATAGGGCGGCGTAAAATTGGCCTAGCGTCTTCCGAGTTTGGCCGGTGTAGGCCGTCATTGTAAATAAGAATTTGTTCAATAATAATAAGAGACTTGCTTGGGCCAAGAAACACAAGCAACATTAGACCGGTGGAAATCTGTCCTTTGGTCTGATGAGTCCAAATTTTAGATTTTTGGTTCCAACAGCTGTGTGTTTGTGAGACGCAGAGTAGGTGAACGAATGATCTCTGCATGTGTGGTCCCCACCGTGAAGCATGGAGGAGGAGGTGTGATGGTGCTTTCCTGGTGACACTGTCAGTGATTTATTTAGAATTCAAGGCACACTTAACCAGCACGGCTACCACAGCATTCTGCAGCGATACGCCATCCCGTCTGGTTTGCACTTAGTGGGACTATCATTTGTTTTTCAACAGGACAATGACCCAACACCCCGCCAGGCTGTCTAAGGGCTATTTTATCAAGAAATAGAGTGATTGAGTGCTGCATCAGATGCCCTGTTCTCCTCAAGTATCTATCTATCTATCTATCTATCTATCTATCTATCTATCTATCTATCTATCTATCTATCTATCTATCTATCTATCTATCTATCACCCGACAAGTGCTCAGCATATTTGGGAACTCCTTCAAGACTGTTGGAAAAGCATTCCTCATGAAGCTGGTTGAGAGAATGCCTAGAGTGTGCAAAGCTGTCATCAAGGCAAAGGGTGGCTACTTTGAAGAATCTCAAAAATAACATATATTTTGATTTGTTTAAGACTTTTTTGTTTACTACATGATTCCATATGTTATTTCATAGTTTTGATGTCTTTACTATTCTACATGTAGAAAATAGTATAAATAAAGAAAGTGAAGGTGTCCAAACTTTCGACTGGTACTGTATAAATATATTGGATTGAACTTAACAGACCTTCACTGACACGCAGGAAGGCTATTTAAAGAGTGCATGGCGGTTAAAAAAAAAAAAACATTGGATGACGCTGGGCCAATCGTGCACCACCCTATGGGACTCCCATTCACAGCCGGTTATGATACAGTCTGGATTCGAACTAGGTTTTCTGTAGTGACACCTCTAGCACTGAGATGCAGTGTCTTAGACCACTGCGCCACTTGGGAGCTGCAAGTTGACTGACAAATCTATGGATATAGCAGCCTATAGCCTAATTTTGCCTGTTGAACATGCACAGGTTGTTGGTGGCACTTGTAGTAATGGCTGGAGTGGAATTAGTGGAGTGGTATCAAATTCAGATTCCATTCCATATGCTCAATTCCAGCCATTATTATGAGCCGTCCTCCCCTCAGCAGCCTCCTTTGACAGGTAGGCCCACCTTTTATTTCTTGTTTTTTTGTTTGGTTTTTTACCTTTTATTTAACTCTTGTTGTTAGTAAAGTCTAGGTTGAAATTAATTATTCCTACAAAAATTTGCCTACTTTCAGCGCCATAAGCTATCT
Organism: Thymallus thymallus; assembly: GCA_023634145.1. Taxonomy (NCBI): domain Eukaryota; kingdom Metazoa; phylum Chordata; class Actinopteri; order Salmoniformes; family Salmonidae; genus Thymallus; species Thymallus thymallus. The sequence goes on along the minus strand of CM042408.1, from coordinate 24,896,788 downwards.
GGCTTATTGTGATGTCAATAACTCTGATAAATAGGCCTACATCATGGGCAAGAACCATATTGTTTTTATTCAAATCAATTATAAATCAATCCGGTCCTCCTCATCTTCACGCTCTCCTCCTCAAACTGAACAGAACATAGGCTAGTCCGCTTGCAAGATTGAATTTTCTAGACTATGCCTGATAAAAATGCCACTATAGGCCTACACAGCACAGCCATTGGTTAGGCAGCACAAAAAAAAAGTTTTTGATCAGCAAGAGCAGAGCAGGCCGGGGCTCAGGGTTGGAATATCCATTGCAGTGTGTAATGCAGCCTAGTAGTATTTACACCATCCTAGCAGCTATCATAGAAATATATGCTCTGTGCTTCTCCGAGCATGCACTTCGTATCCTATGATATGCTATGGACCATTTGATTAAGACCACACTAAATAGCCTATAGGTGCACTTGATATTGCACGCCCAGCGGAGAATCAGAGATGAGGGGCGGCATCAGGCACTCATCGATATACAGTATAGCGTAATAAGAAACTAATTCTAAAACACTGAGAGAAAATTGCTAAACCCTCCCCTTGGCTAAAATGGGGAAAAAAAGCATGACCCTCCACCATTTCCTCCAGGTACCCATTATGTACATTTCGATCCATCCCTTAGAAGGGGGAATTGGGCTTCCCTGGAAAGTGTTGTCAGATGTTGCAACATTAACCAAGGGGGTGGGGCTTAGCAAAGGGTCAATTATGTTATTAAAAAACTTTAATGGGGTACATGTATTTGTCTCATCATTCTCTTCATCCCACAACTAGAATTCCTTCATGTCTCTCCAAAGCCATTTCAAACCAGGCAAGTCAAACACATGCTTTGCACTGATACCTGTTTTGTTCACATCACATTTTATGCATGAAACATGCCTGAGTTCCAAGTAGATCATGAGCTTCAATAAAAGACAGCTACATAAACAGGTGCAATACCGGAAGAGTTTACTTTTTTATTTGCTCATTAAAATATAACCTGCAGTAAAATGATCACTGGAATAATCATAAGACTGAAATGGAGCTCTGATATGAGTCTCTGTGGAGAAGTTACTGGTTTGAAGGCCTCTTCAGCTCCCAAAATGTAGTTAGAGAGGAATGCTTAAAGCAGCAGTAAAGAGGAGGTTGGATCTGCTAAAATTGGATCTCTAAAATTTGTGAAGCTCAACAAAGTCCCATAGATGATTAAAACATGATGCGCAAAATATTATAATATCGGTTCCATGATTTGAATGGGATTTGTGCCACAAATGATAAAACATTAGCATGTGGAAACTGTGCCAGGGAAACTAAAGCATGGAATGTTGTCATACCTTTTCCATAGACTGCTTACAGGTTAAGGAAACCAAAATGTAATTTTCTAATTGGGGTGAACTGTCCTTTTAAATACCCCTCATAAAGCATGCCATATGTCTTGAATTTAAACAAACCAGCACAACAATAATATACACATTTTCCTACCCTTCACGAGAACAAAATGATTCATAACTAGGGCGTAGCATGTCAGAGCCAATAAGATTATGACGTTTCAGGATGACAGTACAAAGGCCATTTATGGTTAGTTAATGACAATGCAATAGGTGACTAAAGAAAACATTTAAATGCAACAAATAATGCAGAAAATCTTTATTGCAATAAAATCCTATTCATTTTCATCAAATAACCAGTGCTCTCATTCTTCTACCAAATATCAAACTTATCATTGATGACTTGTAACTGTCTCCTTCAATGCAATATAACTTGTTACATAACACTTCCAAGAAAAGTAGTTATAAAAAAATATTCCACCTTTCAGAAGGCAGCAGTCACCAATATAAAGAATATTGTAATTATTATAAACTAGAGGGTTTCTTTAATCCATTTCTACACATAACAATAACTTAATCTGTAGCCATTTGAAAAAAAATCATAAAATGGCAACAATTCTTCGTAGTTTTATCACAGCATACAATGTGGAGTTATAGTATCAATTCAGCCAAAATACAAGATAAAAACATGTGCCCATTGACTGAAGTGGTATCAATATGGTCCAGTAAAACTGAGTTAACATGCATGTACCTGTCTGAAGCTTGTAATTTAACAGTAAAAAATATAATGCACGTTTTCCAATATCAATCTGTTTACTGTTATTACACTGAATGTCAAACAAAAAACAAACCTATAATAGCAGCTAACTATGAACAGTACCTATCCCTTGATTTTTATAGTTATTATAGTTATTATTTTATAGTTATTAATGAAATCTGACAACAAATATCAAGAATGTGCAAACAAGTCTTTTAGACACTGAGTCTAGTTTGAGTACCAGAAACGGTACAATAGTTTGAAAAGACTGTTGCATTACAGTAAGTCACTTTTACAGTAAAAGTAAGACATTTGTTGACCATGTCAACATTTAGAATCACACACAAGATCAACTTTACATTGAGGTACTACAAATAGTGTCCTGAACTAAACTTTTCTGTGTGCTTATTTCAAGCAACAGGTTTCATTTTGTCACTTGCCATATTAGAGCTGGAAGGTCAGAACAACCAACATGGAATGGAACGGAACATGGGATAAAGAAATGCTAGTGGAAATGCTACCTGCCCGTCTTTGTTTTGAACCTCACATTACATCAATACAGAGTTCCCGATTGGCTTAATTCACCTAAATGCATTTTGTTTAAATTTATTCTCATCACTACCTGCCCTTGTAAATATCCTTGCGCCTTCGCAGCTCCTCCAAGACGCGAGCCCGGAACAGAGTCCAGTCCTCATCCTGGTCCTGCTGGAGGCCCAAAGCCTGGTGCAGCTCAGAGGAATGGATGCGCAGGAATGGGTTGTACTGCTTCTCCTCCCCAATGGTGGAGGGACTCTGAAACCACATGATTATGTAAAAAATGTATGAAGAACAAAAGTGTAATAGTAATTCTCTCAATTCAACATTTTATTGTTTTTTTTTGCCTTAGCTTTTCTAAGTAGAGATCTGAAAGGTTTCTTCAATTAATCGTTTAATAGAAATGACCTGCATGTACTCTAAAGACCGACTGGTAAGATGCTTCAGGAGGGTAGTTAGGTGTGCTAGCAAGGTAGAGGTCCTGGGTTCGAGCCTCGGTGTGCGCCGAATCAGGAGGAAGCGGTACTCGCTAAGCAAGCAGTGTGACGTCCTTTACACTAGCTGGTAGTCACAATACGTTTCTGCCTGGGTGGTGATTTGTTAGCTTAAAAAATTGAAAACATTTTAAATTTGCACAAAAAACTAAATCCAATTCCCGAAATAATGCTTTTCAGCCAATTCATTGATGGAAATACATTTCACCATGCTTATTGGTCTATGGGTTAATTTGCATAATTTGGCATAATTCAATTGGCACGTGTGTATATTCGTTATGCATCTCAATTATCACACGAGCACACCATACAGCCTTTGAGCAGAAAATCTGTCACAGTGCTTTTGTAAGCCCAATCATTGCGCAACCATTCTAAATGCAATCGTGTGTTAGAAATAGTTTTTGGGCCACAATTTAAAAAAGCTACTAGTTTTATTTCTCAACTAGTAAATGAAGCGCGTCACACAACTTTGCAATGAGCTGGAGGCAGTATGAATTTTGAAAATCTATAACTATTAATTGTTTGAAACCTGAACATTTTACTACATATGAGGCAAAATCCGACCATATCCGTGGAGGCAATTATTCTATAAATACTTTCATAAGCCATTGAAACCAGTAGCCTAACATTACTTCTCTCATGTTCTCAACTTTCTTTCATTGTCTGGTAACCAAATGCACATTCGTGCGTAGCCTATTGCCTTGTGCGCATTGCTGCGCTAATAATGTTTGGGCAATTTCTTTCTCGAAAAGCTGACCAATAGAATAGGTACACTTTTCTACTATGTGGGATAGTAGATTGACATAGCCTTATATGTGGCGTGTCCAAATGGCTCATGGAAGGTAAGCTTTCCCTAAGTAAATTGAAGGAAAATTTCAAAATTATATAGCCTAATTAGCCTACTCCTGTCTATACATCAATAAATAAAATCCTTCAAAATAGGCTACTAAAGTATGACTTGGCAACAGAGGATCATTAGCTTCCTCAAGCCTGTTTTAAATCGCATTGCCTACATTCGGAACGAAAGGCAGAGCGCAATTTGGGCAGTGCGCCCGGCAAATACCAAATGCATGATTGTTGAGTTGCAACGGTCAGTGAGAAGTAAAGAGGCCTAGCCAGGCATATTGCAATCCAATCGCCGCAAAACACTGTTTGGAAAGCAAATGGCTATTGCTGTAAAGAGAAGACAATGAAAAGACTAACCCCTCAAAATTCTCAACTTAATTGACCGAACAACAGTAGGCCTATAGCCTACCTTATTGGCACCAGCGGAGAGCATCGGACATATTTAGCTCCCGAGTGGTGCAGCGGTCTAAGGCACTGCATCTCAGTGCTAGAGGAGTCACTACAGACCCTGGTTAGATCCCGGGCTGTATCACAAAAGGTTGTGATCGGGAGTCCCATAGGGCGGCTCACAATTGGCACAGCGTCGTCCGGGTTAGGGGAGGGTTTGGCATGGGTAGGCCGTCATTGTAAATAAGAATTTGTTCTTAACTGACCTGCCTAGTTAAATAAAGGTAAAATAAAAAAACATTTTAAAAAAATATTCCCTGTGAGTGCGCATATTCACTCGATCATTGTTGGGTCAGTGCCACTTGAACATTTGTTTTTGGACAATAATTTTCTCTTCCAGTTTAGAGATGGACTTCTTATTCTATTTGTGTTTCCCCGTCCCATAGGCCAATGTCGTTTTGATTGATCTGTTGGTCAGTGTCAACAGTATAGGCTACCCTGTAATTTGTCGTATTAAAGATTCTGCTAACGTCTCCAGTCATATAAAGTTTAGCAGAATTGAACAGTCTTTTTTGCAAACAGTGACAGTACTGTTTTTCTTCCGGAATCACTATGTAAATAAACACCCTTGCACAGAAGGACTTTTGCGGCTCCGCCATCGTTTTATTTGGTAGAGGTTAAGGTTTTTCCAGTTAAGCCTTCAGGCCTTCTCTACGTGACAGATTGAGTTATATTATTAGCCTGAATGATGACTGTCCAATCTACTCATCACATTACACAAGTCTGCAAATGCAATGATGAATGGAATGCTTTTTTATAAAAGTGAATATTTATGGTGAAAATGTGCTTCCCCAAATTTGAAACTCACGCGCCGTCTATACATAGGCTAGCGATTTTGCTGTTCTTTACTCGTCTTGTTGGCTGAGGAAAAGTCAATGTGGACAGTTATTCTAACATTTTCAAAGTGCGCGGTAAGGACTCGCGTCATTGCATCCTCGACTTGCATGTTCTGTTTAAATTACCAGATTATCTAAATATGATTTCTGTCATTCTGAGCACCATTAGTGGACAGCCTAATTAAGGTACGCACCCAATGCATACGGGTCCGGTAAATTTCTCAAATGTCCGGCGCCACATCTTCATTACAGAAATCCTGCTTGTTAGTAAAGCTTCCCCTGAGGGCACAGGCACCAGACCCACACCCTGATCACAGCAGCTCGGATCTGTCAAATCCACAGCAAAGACTGATCTTATCCTCCTGACCAAATGAAAATCCCACCCACAGCTCTAGTCTGGCATGCATTCCACTGTTGGAATCTGCCACCACTAACATCAAAGACACTTGGAGGGTGGGATCACTGATGGGTGGCTATTTTTATATAGTTTCATATACATGAAGTTATGAGAATTGATTTGCGCCATTTAACACGCTCTGCATAGATACGGTAGACACACTGACTGTTGCACCACAAAAGAGACATGTGCATGATGGTAGCATTCAGAGAGAGGAGGGAGTGCAAAGGCATTCTGACAAAGCCTGTCCTGTGGGCCGCTGACAAGCCTCTCTTCCACACAGCCCGGGATAGTGAATACCTTTGGGATTTGATGCCAGTAAGGAATAACAATGAGGATGGATTATTCTCCGTACCGTACACAGCTTTTGACCTCTCTGTTGTAGGACCCACTGGTATTTGTTTTCCCTGGCAGCGTTGTGGGGCTCCACCTCAGCAGCAAACATCAGGTTATCCTCTGCATACTCATGGCCTGGGAAATACGAGTCCGCACACACGGAACACAGACATCAATACAACTCTTACAGAAGACTGGTGCTGAAATATATTGTTTGTAATTCTAAATGCATATATTTGCACTTAATGCAAACAAAAGTGATGTAATTTCCCTACCAGGCCATAAGAGGGTTTCATCACTTAAGGAGCCGACCGTGTCTAGTGATGACAGCATAGTTGAGGCACTGCCTTCAAACATCCTACCTGCAGACAAGATAGATTATCTACCGTAATAGGCAAGTTATATACAACACAGCGGATTAAACAACGCAAACTTACAGCTACAGAAGCCAAACAACTGTGAACCTGCTTTTCAATACATGCACATTGCTCACTAAATAATTCAAAATAACTGCAGAGTTGATTTGGAGCTGGACTTACCACATCCAGAGAGGAACACCAGGTCACCTGAGAACAGGCTGGAGGGGGCTCCTATGGTACAACCATCCAGGAGGTAGATCATATGACCCACTGTGTGTCCAGGTGTGAACAGTGCCTTGAAGTGCATACGGCCCACATCTATGGAGTCTTTGTCTGTCAGTGGGCTGGAAACCAAGCAAAAGACAAAGGCTTCTTGCATGTGGTCATCAGATAAGTTCACATGACCACCTGCCCAGTTGATATTCAAGTCACGTACCACTGCTTACCTCTTCCCACCACTCAGATAACAGTGAGATGCTTCAAAGTACAAATAAGTAGTCTTGCACAATCCTTGGTTTGTGTGAACCAGAACGGCTCATAGGAGCAGGAGCCCGGCACTTCAAATTTTGGGGAAATTGCGTACTGGCTCCTCTATCAAAACAAAGTAGCCTATCGCCGGCCCAGATTCACAAACATGGATCAAAGCGGAATGAAGGCGGGATCTTCATTCAATAGCAATGGAAAGTAGACATTCATTTCCTGATTCTGCTTTGTTGAGGTTTATTTGCTGCTAGTCTGTCAATCTGAGTGTGAAAGTAGGCTGTTCAAGATTGCGCAGATTGAAAATGTGCCAGCCTGAATGGCATGATGCGCTGTTTAAAGTTGTCAAATGAGGGTTAGTAAGGTCACGAAAAGTCATGGAAATTAGTTTCATAATTGTTAACGTAATTAATGAAAGCACACTTAAATATGATCAATCAATTCAAAAACGACATATCAGCCATTACCGGAATGACCTTTCAGTGCATGTCTGTGGTACTGCGTGTGTGCCAGTGTGCCGTTGCCCATGGAGACATTTCAGCAGCAGGTATGAAATAACAACAAATAGATCACCAATTCAAAACATAACTAGCGAGATAACTGCTACAAGTTAACTATAGCTAAATAAGCATTCATGTTGTTGTTGCCTTTCCACCGGCACTGCATTCCCCTCTATAGCCAAGTAATTGTGACAACGTTAAAAATATTCTAAGAATAGCCTGATTGACAAATTACTTGCTGTGCATAGATCTTCCCCGAAACATTCATATTTGAGCCTTATATACAGTGCCTTCGGAAAGTATTCAGACCCCTTTACTTTTTCCACATTTTGTTACATTACAGCCTTATTCTAAAATGGATTAAATAAATAAAAAAACCTCAGCAATCTACACACAATACCCCATAATGACAAAGTGAAAACTGGTTTTTAGAAATGTTTGCAAATGTATATATATATAAAAAAACTGAAATACCTTATTCACATAAGTATTCAGACCCTTTGCTATGAGACTTGAAATTGTGCTCAGGTACATCCTGTTTCCATTGATCATCCTTGAAATGTTTCTACAACTTGTTTGGAGTCCACCTGTGGTAAATTCATTTGATTAGACATGATTTGCAAAGGCACACCTGTCTATCTAAGGTCCCACAGTTGACAGTGAATGTCAGAGCGAAAACCAAGCCATGAGGCCGAAGGAATTGTCCGTAGAGCTCCGAGACAGGATTGTGTCAAGGCACAGATCTGGGGAAGAGTACCAAAAAATGTCTGCAGCATTGAAGGTCCACAAGAGCACAGTGGCCTCAATCATTCTTAAACTGAAAAAGTTTGGAAACACCAAGACTCTTCCTAGAGCTAGCCGCCCGGCCAAACTTAGCAATCGGAGGAGAAGGGCCTTGGTCAGGGAAGTGACCAAGAACCCGATGGTCACTCTGACAGAGCTCTGGAGTTCCTCTCTGGAGATGGGAGAAACTTCCAGAAGGACAACCATCTCTGCAGCACTACACCAATAAGGCCAGAGGGAAGCCACTCCTCAGTAAAAGGCACATGACAGCCCACATGGAGTTTGCCAAAAGCCACCTAAAGACTCTCAGACCATGAGAATCAAGATTTTTTTTTATTTTTATTTCACCTTTATTTAACCAGGTAGGTCAGTTGAGAACAAGTTCTCATTTGCAACTGCGACCTGGCCAAGACAAAGCAAAGCAGTGCGACAAATAACAACACAGAGTTACACATTAAACAAACAGTCAAAAACACAATAGAAAAATCTATATACAGAGTGCAAAATGTAGTGCAAAAATGCAGTAAGGTTCGGAGGTAGGACAATAAATAAGACTATAGTGGTGAAATAAATTACAGAATTATCATCATTAACACAGGGATGAAGGATGTGCAAATTATGATGTGCAAATAGAGATACTGGAGTGCAAGATTCTCTGGTCTGATGAAACCAAGATTCAACTCTTTGGCCTGAATGACAAGCGTCACATCTGGAGGAAACCTGGCACCATCCCTACGGTGAAGCATGGTGGTGGCAGCATCATGTTGTGGGGGTGTCTTTTAGCGGCAGGGACTGGGAAAGATCCTTGATGAAACTCCGCTCCAGAACGCTCAGGACCACAGTCTAGGGCTAAGGTTCACCTTCCAACAGGACAACGGCCCTAAGCACACAGCCAAGACAACGCAGGAGTGGCTTCGAGACAAGTCTCTGAATATTCTTGAGTGGCCCAGTGAGAGCCCGGACTTGAATCCGATTGAACATCTCTGGAGAGACCTGAAAATAACTGTGCAGCGACACTCCCCATCCCACCTGACAGAGCTTGAGAGGATCTGCAGAGAAGAATGGGAGACACTCCCCAAATACAGGTGTGCCAAGCTTGTAGCATCATACCCAAGAAGACAAGGCTGTAATTGCTGCCAAAGGTGCTTCAACAAAGTACTGAGTAAAGGGTGTGAATACTTATGTAAATGTGATATGTTGTTTTTTTATGTCTAAAAACCTGTTTTTGCTTTGTCATTATGGGGTATTGTGAGTAGATTGATGAGCGGTAAAAAACGATTGAATCAATAGAATAAGGCTGTAACGTAACAAAATGTGCTGTATAAACATGTCTAGTTAGATACCTCGCTTCGAAGAAACCTACCTTGTCCATTTGATCCCTGATTTATTGAATGAGGGAATTATTTTATAAAGACAAAAGTATTTGGAGCATTCCAGATGGAGGGTTGACCACATGTTGACACTTTGTGACTAACAGTGCAGTTCCATATGGGGGGATAAGTGCCTTGATCAATGGCACAATGGCAGGAGGTGGTCTACATGGGATCAGACACAGCAGCTTTCCAGTGTCAATAATGCTTACTTTTTCATGTAGGCTATTATAATAGTAGTTATAGAGGTCTCTATAGCATAATGTCATTTGTGAATTTCTAATGGACCGACATGGAAAAAGACATCTCCCGCACTTCTTCCATCACAAGTCAAGCACTGATTATATATGAATAAATATGTACTGATTAACATGATAAATACAAGCCAATAATAGTGAGAAGCTGTGATGTCACAGTGAATCATTTGACTTTTTCTGATGTTATGTAATCTGAGAATTCTCCACAAATCCATAGTAGACTAATTAAAAAAACAGTGCCATGGGAACTACTGTTGACAATTGTTTAGCAAGTGAAATGCTTGTTTGCCATCTGTATCAATGATAGATACCAACTCTATGAATCACAGAGTTGGGCAAATAACATGCAATTTCCCATATAATATTTGCCATAACTACAATTTTCACTACAACATAATGACGAAAGATGAAGGCTGAAATGCCAAAACCACCGGAAAAGCTGTCAAAGATAGGATCATGACTAAGCAGCTGTAGCCTAGACTTACTGTGTGAGCCCAGGAATGTTATCAGTTGCATTCCCATAAACACGACATGAGCTGTAGAGTTTTTTAAGTCCTTTGTTACCCCCACTGTGGTCCCTAGGGATAAAACAGAAAGAAAAAAACAGCTACTTAATATCACATTATAAATGTGTGTAGATGAACAACAGAGAACATGTCAACTTAACATCACATTGCAATGTGAGATTGAACATTTGATGTAGCATCAACAACAAAAAATATTGAATAGATCCATGGTTATATATGACACATACAACCCAGTTAATCTAATACTCTATATACAAGTAATTTGCATTAAAAGTAATGACGCTTTCTGTTCTCACCAGTGTTTATGCGTGCAGAGGATTGCTTCCAACATCACCCCTTCTTCCTCAAGGACTGCCTAAATTGTTACAGACAGCAGCATCAATTATCATCGACAAGGTATAAACATTCATATAATGCCTGTGGCTAAACCCACCACTTTAAATCACTAGATATAGCCTACACTAGATGGATGTAAAACACAGACGAACTGAAAAGTGCTGGAACTAGTGTGTTGTATTACATATAACAACTAGAAATAATATAAAATGTTTGCAGTATTTTGGGAAAATTGTATTTTGAGGAAATATGAAACATGCACTTCCTAAACATACTGTGGATATATCTAGGACACCATAAACCCCAGTTTGCTCTAATCCAGACTGAACAATCATTGTCTGTGTATGGGACAGAGGCCAGACTGGCACCAGAGACAGCTACATCCAATCAATGAGGGTCTTATTCAGGCCAAGAGGAAATACCACAGATGAGATAATGAGGCATTATGACAGTCAGCAAAAGCCCTTTCAGAGGCTCAGCCATATTTACATTTAATAGTGTATTGTTCTGGGTTGCATCATTCAATGTCCCAAATAATCTTCTGAATGGTGACATATTTACTGAATATCCACTGTAGCATCGGCCTATAAAATGCCAAGCTCAACAGATGCTTTGTTAGTTAACATGACAGTCTTCATAGTGTCCCAAATATTTAAAGAGAGAGTATTATATGGTCAGAAATTATATTTACAAAGAAGGCATAACCATGACCCATCACCCACCTGAACTGTCTGTGGGTCTGCAGGGTCTACCACCACTGCAACGCTCGAGGCCGTGTCAATGACAAGGTAGCTGTAGTTATCAGACAGTACTGAAATGGGCATTATTTTAATACCTGTAGATAGAAGAGTGAAAGGAGACGTGTAAGTCATGCACTGATCTTTATGCTAGTTCACATGAATTTACTAAACATGAGTAACCTGTTGTTGGAATCACAGCTACCATTTACTTCCATGGGCTGTGCTCTGGAATGTCCAGTGGGGAACTGCTCGCGTGCCTTCCTCATCTGCCTCTTGTAGTACATGTAGCCAAGTTTGGTTCTTGTGTACAATGTATACCTAAAATGTAATAGCCTATTTCAGTTATTTTCATAGTTACATTATTTGCAAGCAACATAATGGCAGATGTACGTTAGGCTAGCTAACGGTAACATCGCTTCATTTTGTAAGAAGTGAGGAACGACAATGGAAAAAAATACAATTTGATTCCGAAATCCTGAAGCTTCAACCAACTTACGCGATCCGAAACAGTGGTTTCTCCGTGCGTGCCATTATTTTACCAAAAAAGCTTTTCCAGATGGTACGTCCTGTGCGCCTAAAACGAAGACATAAACACAACACACTGCAAAATGATGCAGTTGCAATGAGGGTTACCGACCAGTCAGGAGGCGCCATATTGCGTGGGCGGCGCTACATATGACTCAATTTCATCACATTTCCTGAAAGTGTTTTCACCAGTGTGTTGTGACCAACATTAGCGTGAGGAACAATAGTTGAATCGTCGATTAACCTTCAAAATAAAAGTACTTTATTGAAATTGCCACAATTGGACTACTAGATAATGCTAAACAATGTTGGAATGTTGTTATATAAATTCCACAAACTACAATTCTTAGTTCATCTGTTGAAACCACACTGTGGCTGTATTAGACTTCAGAATTGCATTGGGGGCATACTTACACTATATACACTGTACAGCCTAACCTAATAATTGTGCACCCATGAAATGGTGTATCAGCCTACTCTGTGACACCCGCAGAACACAACTATGTAGAGTTTACCCAAATATTAGCATCTTAGCTCTTATTGGAGGACTTTGACTGTTGGGAATCACCATCCCAGTCAGTCTATTGTGCGTTTTGTACATTCATTTTGCACTGTACAGCCTAACATATGGATTATGCCCCAATGAAATGTGGGTGTTAGCCTACTCAGTGATACTCACAGAATACAATTATGTAGCTATGTAGATGCTAATAGTTGTGTAACCTCTACATAGCTGTGTTCTGTGGGTGTCGCTGAATAGGCTGACACCTCATTTCATGGGTGTACAATCAGTGCTTGATGGTGAGCTGAATACCAGCACTTCAAATGTTCTGCTGCTACCTACTACCATACCACGTTCATAGGCACTTAAATATTTTGTCTTGCCCATTCACCCTCTGAATGGCACACACACAATCTATGGATCAATTGTCTCAAGGCTTAAAAATTCTACTTTAACCTGTCTCCTCCCCTTAATCTACACTGATTGAAGTGGATTTAACAGGTGACATCAATAAGGGATCATAGCTTTTATCTGGATTCACCTGGTCAATCTATGTCATGGAAAAAGCTGTTTTGTAAACTCAGTGTATTTCAGTCCAAGTTAAGCACTGTGCACTGTCCATAGGTTAGGATGTACAGTGCATATAAGTATGCCCCAAATGCAATTCTGAATTCAAATACATCCACAAATCAAAATCAAATAAAAGTTTATTGGTCACGTACACAGTTTAGCAGGTATTATAGCGGTGCAGCGAAATGCATATGTTGCTAGCTCCTAACAATGCAATCGAATGTCAAACAAACATTTGAAGAAAATACCTAAAAAAAAAATAGGGATACAATATTCAAATAAAATAAAATTATATTGGTCACATACACGTGTTTAGCATATGTTATTGCAGGTGTAGCGAAATGCTTGTGTTTCTAGCTCCGACAGTGCAGTAATATCTAACAAGTAATATACAGCGGGTGAAATAAGTATTGAACACGTCACCATTTTTCTCAGTAAATATATTTCCAAAGGTGCTATAGACATGACATTTTCACCAGATGTTGGTAACAACCCAAGTAATCCATACATACAAAGAAACCAAAACAAATACATTCAGAAATTAAGTTGTGTAATAATATGAAATGACACAGGGGGAAAGTATTTGAAACCAATTGAGAGTTTCCTTGGCTGTGTGTTTGGGATCAATCTCTTGCTGAAATGTCCACCCTCGTTTCATCTTCATCATCCTGGTAGATGGCAGCAGATTTTGGTCAAGAATGTCTCTGTAAATTTGCCCATTCATCCTTCCTTCAATTATGTGAAGTTTGCCAGTACCATTTGCTGAAAAGCAGCCCCACACCATGATGTTACCACCTCCAAACTTCACTGTTGGTATGGTGTTTTTAGGGTGATGTGTAGTGCCATTTCTCCTCCAAACATGGTGTGTATTATGACATCCAAACAGTTCAATTTTGCTCTCATCTGACCACACTATATTCTCCCAGTATTTCACTGGCTTTTACAAATGTTGTGCAGCAAACTTTAAACGAGCTTCAACATGCTTTTTTTTCAGAAATGGAGTCTTGCGTGGTGAGCGTGCATACAGGCCATGGCGGTGGAGTGCATTACTTACTGTTTTCTTTGAGACAACAGTACCTGCTAATTGCAGGTCTTTATGAAGCTCTCCACAAGTGGTCCTTGGCTCTTGGACAACTCTTCTGATTATTCTTTTCACTCCTCTGTCAGAAATCTTGCGAGGAGCACCTGGTCGAGGCAAATTTATGGTGAAATGATTGTATTTCCACTTCCGTATTATGGCCCCAACAGTGCTCACTGGAACATTCAGAAGCTTAGAAATGCACCTATAACCAATGTCGTCATCATTATGTTTTGCAACAATTAGGTTGCGAATGTCTTGAGACAGCTCTTTGCTTTTACCCATCATGAGATGTGTCTTGTGTGACACCTTGGAAATGAGACCTTTTTGTAGGCCATCAGTTGGGACTGAACCAGCTGATATTAATTTGCACTGACAGGGTGCTGGATTGCTTTTTAATTACTGATAGTTTTCAGCTGTTGTCTTGGCTTTCCATGCATTTTTGCACCTCCCTTTCTTCATGTGTTCAATACTTTTTCCCTGTGTCATTTCACATTATTACACATAACTTAATTTCTGAACTTATTTGTTTTGGTTTCTTTGTATGTGTGGATTACCTGGGTTGTTACCAACATCTGGTGAACATTTAATGTCAATAGCGCCTTTGGAAATATATTTATAGAAAAATGGTGACGTGTTCAATACTTATTTCACCCGCTGTATAAGATAGATAGATAGATAGATAGATAGATAGATAGATAGATAGATAGATAGATAGATAGATAGATAGATAGATAGATAGATAGATAGATAGATAGATAGATAGGTACTTTATTGATCCCAGAGGGGAAATTTCTTTGTCAAGCTGCTACAACAAAAACACAGGGCAGGTGCAAAATGCCAGAACGAAAATACACAAAAGACAGATACACAATACATGATACATAGAGTGGCAGTATGAAAAAGTATAGAAATACAAGAAGTCTGGAGTGCAAAAAAGCTATAAAAAGACGTTGCATAGTATGGGTGGATGGCTGAATATGTACACTATACATTGGTGGATGGTGTATGGTTAACTATACTATACAGGTCGATGGCAGAGAAATACTTAAATAGCTAAAAGTGTGTATGATATGAGTGAGGGTAATAATAGTTTACTTAATATACAGACTGGTTAAATGAACAGGTAAGTGAATATTTTGGATGGTTAAATTAACTGTACAGGTTAATACAGTTGAAATACAGTTACATTTACAGGTAAGTTAATATTTGCATGGTTACATTAACTGTACAGGTAAATGACAGGAAGAGATACTTAAATAGCTAAATGTGTGTATGATATAATTTAGGGTAATAATAGTAATTCCCTTAAAATACAGTCCTTAGTGCGCAGGGTTTAATTACAGATAAATGCACGTATTGCACATTCGATATACTAAAAGCAATGAAAAAAGATACAACTGACAGGATAGTAATATGCATTCCTGAGTGAATGACTACGTAATTTAAGTCCAAGAATTACTATTGCACGTGATATGATATAGCAACTGTGCATGAATATGTATATACAGACCTGAATGAATAAATAAGTCCTGAGTGAATGAGTGATTACAGACCAGAGTTACTCATGGATGGATGCATAATTGTTAAACTAGGTCCTAACACCCCAACAGTTCCAGGTTCAGTTCCAGTTCCAGGTTCCAGTTCCAACAGTTCCAGTTCCAGTTCTATGTTGCCGACGGCACGGCACCCCGGTGAGGCATTAAATAGTCTAATAGCCACCGGCAGGAAGGACCTCCTGTAGCGCTCTCTGGCACACCGTGGTGGGATCAGTCTGTGACTGAAGGTGCTCCTCTGCGTCATAACCATGGCATGCAGAGGGCGGGTGACTTTGTCCATGATAGACAGCAGTTTGGCCAGGATCCGTCTCTCCGCCATCTCCTCTAGAGTGTCAAGGCTAATCCCCAGAACAGAGCTAGCCTTCCTGATCAGCTTATTTACCTGAGAAGCATCACCGGCTTTTATGTTGGCGCACCAGCACACCACTGCAAAAAAGACGGCACTGGCCACCACAGACTGGTAGAAGGTATACAGTAGTTTACTGCACACGTTGAATGACCTGAGCCTCCTCAGAAAGTAGAGCCGACTCTGGCCCTTTTTGTACAGAGCCCCGGTGTTACCAGCCCATTCCAGCCTGTTGTCCATATGGACTCCTAGGAACTTGTATGACCCAACCATTTCCACATCCATCCCCTGTATAGGGACTGCAGTCAGTTGTGCCTTGGTTCTCCTGAAGTCCACCACCATCTCCCTTGTTTTGCTGATGTTGAGCTGAAGGTGGTTCTGCTCACACCACAACACAAAGTCACTGATTGCGCTCCTGTACTCCTCCTCCTGCCCACCCCTGATGCACGCTACAATTGCGGAGTCATCCGAGAACTTCTGTAGGTGGCATGTTTCAGAGTGATATCTGAAGTCTGAGGTGTAGAGGGTGAACAGGAAGGGGGACAGGACCGTTCCCTGCGGGGCCCCTGTGTTGCTCACTGCCCGTTCTGACACACAGCTCTGTAGTCTTTCATCCTCTTCATCTTCTCACCCAGTAGCAGGGGCTGAATGGTGTTGAAGGCACTGGAGAAGTAAAAAAAGATAACCCTCACAGTGCAACCTGCGTTGTCCAGGTGAGAGTAGGCCCTATGCAGAAGGTAGATGATAGCATCATCCACCCCGATGTTGCTCTGATATGCGAACTGCAGGGGGTCCAGTGATGTAAACACCAGGGGTCTGAGGTGAGCGAGGACTAACCTTTCCAGGGTCTTCATGATGTGGGATGTTAGAGCTACAGGTCTGAAGTCATTCAGGACAGTGGGGTGCACCTTCTTGGGCACTGGGACGACGCAGGATGTTTTCCACAGCACAGGGACCCTTTCTAGGCTCAGGCTAAGGTTGAAGGGTCGCTAAAGTATTCCACACAGTTGGTCAGCACAGACCCTAAGCACCCTTGGGCTGATGCCATCAGGGCCCGCCGCTTTCCACTGATGTAGTCTCTCCAGCTCTCTCTTCACTTGGTTGGTGGTGAAAGCCAGCCCAGGTGGGGAGGTGGGGGGAAGGGGGGTGTTGAGGATCAGTCCAGAGGGAGCAGAGCGGAGGTGGGGTCGCTGATTGTCTCAACAGAGGTGTTGTGGGGAAAGTGGGGGTGGGACAGCCGTGAGGGTGTGTGGCCTGGGGAGCTAGAGGGGAGGTGGACATGCAGGGCCAGTATAGAACCTGTTAAAAAATTGGTTCACCTCATTGGCTCTGTCCTGGGTCCCCTCCGTCTGCCCACTGTTTGACTTTTTGAAGTCAGTGATATTTCTCATACCCTTCCACACCTCTCTCACCTGGCTCTGCCTCAGCTTGTCCTCCATCTTCTCCTTATACCCTCTCTTCCCCTCAGCAATCCGCAACTTCAGCTCCCTTTGAACGCATTTCAATTTGTCCTTGTCCCCCTCCTTGAAGGCCCTCTTCTTCTCATTCAGCAGGGTCTTTAGGTCGCTGGTGACCCAGGGTTTATTATTTTGAAAACAGCGTGCCTTCCTGGTGGGTACAGTGTTGTCTACACAATAATTTATATAGTCCCCATGAGCCTCACAGAGCACATCCCAGTCTGTTGTTTCAAAGCAGTCCTGTAGGGCCTCATTCGCCTCCGGAGACCATCTCTTAATGGTCCTAGTGGTCGCAGGCTGCTGTTGGACCATAGGCCTGTAGAGTGGGGTGAGGTGGACAAGGTTGTGATCCGATAACAATTTCACAACATATACCCAATACACACAAATCTAAGTAAGGAATGGAATTAAGAATATATACAAAAATGGACAAGCGGCATGGACTAAGATACAGTAGAATAGTATAGAATACAGTATATACATATGAGATGAATAATGCAAGATATGTACAAACATTTTAAGTGACTAGTGTTCAATTTTTTAAAGTGGCCAGTGATTTCTAGTCTGTGTCTATAGGCAGCATTCTCTAATATGCTAGTGGTGGCTATTTAACAGTCTGATGGCCTTGAGATAGAAGCTGTTTTTCAGTCTGTCTGTCCCAGCTTTGATACAACTGTACTGACTCGCCTTCTAGATGATAGTGGGGTCAACAGCAAGTGGCTCGGTTGGTTGATGTCCTTGATGATATTTTTAGCCTTCCTGTGACATCTGGTGCTGTAGGTGTCCTGGAGGGCAGGTAGTTTGCCCCCGGTAATGCGTTGGGCAGACCGCACCACCCTCTGGAGAGCCCTGCGGTTGCGGGCGGTGCATTTGCCGTACCAGGCGGTGATACAGCCCAACAGGATGCTCTGTAAAAGGTTGTGCATCTGTAAAAGTTTGTGAGGGTTTTAGGTGCCAAGCCACATATTTAAATACACAGTTTGAAACAGTACAATTTCAACATAATTTAATCATATTTTGTTGAATTTAAATAACAACATTCAAACCATGTTTAGCATTATCTAGTCCAATTGGGGGATGTTTTCACAATTAGTATCTTTTTGCGTTAGTTTCAATTGGATTACTTTTATTTTGAAGGCGAACCGCCTATTCCACTGTTGTTGCTCACCCTAATGTTGTTCACGACACACACGTAGCCTAAATTTGTCCTCCTCCTCCAGTGTGTTGTGGGAGAAACTATTGCCGCATTGAAAACACCTGGGAGCTCGGAACTGAGAAGTCTCTGACTTCCGACTTCAGTGCGTTCAAAACAACTGGAAACTCGGAAAAACGAGCTCAAACTGGGAAAAATCGTTTTGAACGGTCGTCCAACTCTGAATTCAAGTCGAGAACTGGGGCCTCTTTCTAGAGCTCCGACTTTCCGATCTGTAAATCACTGACGTCATGATTTGATCCCGTTTTTCCCAGTTACCTTGAAAGCACCATTAGGACACAGCTGACCCTTAAACCGACTAGCAAAAACCAAACCCTCAGGGCGGGCGGCAGGTATCATAGCGGTTAGAGCGTTGGGTCAGATCTGAAAGGTCGCTGGTTCGAATACCCGAGCCGACAAGGTGAAAAACCTGCCGATGTGTCCTTGAGCAAGGCACATAACCCTAATTTGCTCCAGGGGCTGACCCTGTAGGTAGTCCGTCATTGTAAATAAGAATTTGTTCTTAACTGACTTGCCTAGTTAAATAAAGGTAACCCTAAACTATACATTCTGAAATTAAATATCGGTTTAGACGTGTCCTTATAGCCTTTTCCCTGTAATTGCAACCATATAGCCAAGTCTTAATATAGTTTGTAGTCTGTTATATGAATTGAATATTGATAACAAACAAGTAAAGAAACGGACGGCTAAACCCAAAGGTCTCTAGTCTAGACATCCGCATTCCAACAATTTTCAAATGCTCCGGGTCTGGTTTTCGAGACTAGTTGTGTTTGGGTGATTATTGGCCCAGTAACCTTTCGGTCACTATCGCCTTTTTGTTATTTCCACTTCTGCAGTAAGTATCTGAAAGGATTTGGACGCAATACATATTCATATAGTGATGTTTACAGAGAGTAGGAACTAGCGAAGGGAATTTGGGCCTATGTGTCGCTCTTTGTTTCTAAACAGCGACGCCCAGTGACGCCTACTAGAATGACATGTATCGAACTATAGAACATTGTTGACACATTGTTACAGTGTGCCTTCAGCGAAAATTTTGCTATTTGGTAGTTCCTATTGAAATGTATCTAGTAATGCTGCGTTATTCGGATAGGTATTCAAATAATTTCTCTAGCAAATAGTCTCAAAATAAGGTCTTAATAAAGGTGAATAACTAATGGTTTTAATAACAGGCCTTAAAACTTAAATCATTGTTCATTTGGAACAAACCAAAAATAACCACACTTTTTTTCTTCCAAATGTAGAATGCATCAGCAGGGGGGCATGTCGGGTAAAGATCTCATTACAACTCCGTGAAATGTCGGCGACACAAGGAACAGTGTCCCAGACTTGACCAGGATAAATGATCAAACCATTTATGCGTTAGGTGTTTTACATCGCAGATCGATATCTCATCAGAATCCACTTGGTGAGTATACATGCGTCTTTATGGTTTTGCTAACAATATGGATGGATATGTTGTACACATTTTTTGTACATGTATTATGGTGGTATACGCCTTTATACAGTAGATATAAGGCTTGTCATGCCAGGCAGTGTGGTCTGCTGTGTATTTGTGGAAAATATGATGGCTTCATTAACATCAAACATTTCATCTGAAGTATGCAGGAATCCCGATCTGAAGTTACTGAGACTGTATATGTTAAACCTTAAATACCACACTAGTCATAGTGTATTTCCAAAACGCAATACCCCCTCAAAATTGTGTTTTTTCATCAGAAATTATTGCTTACGGGACATTCATCTGTATGTAATATATTACTGTTCTGTTCTGTTTTTTTTTTTTTTTTGCACAATATAGGCCTTTCCATTGTTTAGCTGGAATGTAATGTTCTTATCCTGTACATTTGACTGTGATATGTGGTTGTCTCACCTAGCTATCTTAAGATGAATGCACTTACTGTAAGTCACTCAGGAAGAGCGTCTGCTAAATTATGTTTTAAACGTTTTACAGACAGATCTCATATTACTGTACACAATTATTATTTTTAAAAAAAAATTAAATATTGATGTCACAAATGTATAATCTGTACAGTTCTTTATTTAAAAATGTAGTTATTTGTTACATTGGACTGTGAAAAACCTAGCAGTAGGCTACTACCTATTTCTCTTAGTGAGGCGGACATATAGCATTTTGCAAAATTAAACCATCAAGTGATAGATTTTAAGCAAATGCAGTACATAGGCTATATGTAATTGAACATCATGCCATGATTAGATAGTGAGAAAACACACTCATAATTTATTCAAACAACAAAAGCTAATTTACCAACATTTCTCAAAATGAATATACAGTATAGCGTTATGGGACAAAACTCTTCTTTTATATATCATATGTGATGTCATTGACATAGTCTAATGGTGCTTTCAAGACAACTGGGAACTCAGTAAAAAAAAACTAGGTCAAATCATTCTGAGTTGAATGAACGTTAAAAACTATTTTTCCCAGTCTGAGCTCTATGTTTCTGAGTTCCCAGTTGTCTTGAACGCGGCATAATGTTTCCCTCTTACCCCCTCTGTCTTATAAGGTGCCCATATCGCATATCATAATGTCAAAGTCGGAATTCCCTCCAGCCTATGAAGATGCACTACATGGCCCCAGGTCCCGGAATGGGAACTACCCACAACCCCCACCAGCATATGGACCATACCTTGCTCAGTCCTCAGCTCAATACCCAGGACAAGCAGGCTACCCTCTAGGCTACCCTCCATCTGGGTTGCCTTATTCTATTCCTCTAGGAATGCCCACCTCCAACCCAGGTTCTGGAGCTATTTACTGTACATTATAATATATTAAATATTATGTAACAGAATATAAAAAATATGTACTGTTAATATCTGAAGTCAAAATAGTTTTACTTGGTCATTATTGATTTCATGTCTTAACTTAATGTATTTCTTTAATGCAGTGGAAGACGATGAATTAGCATATTCTACTGCATGGGAAAGCACTTCTATTCGACATGCATTCATCCGAAAAGTATGAGATCTTATACCTTTTACACATCAACTTCCTAATCACTCAGTCTACTTATACTTGCTGTGATCATGACAGAATTCACCCTTTTTGTGTTGGGACAGGTGTACTTAATTTTGGCCGCTCAACTGATCGTTACTGTATCAATAGTGGCTGTGTTTACATTTGTGTAAGTGTCAGCAATGTTACATTGTATTATCTCTGTCGTACCATTTCAAATCAATATGAACTCTTTTCTGTTTTAGTTTTCTGTTTGTGTTTTCTGTTTGTGTAATGCTAACGTTTTAGCATTTCATCAATTTTACAGTGATGAAGTACGTGCGTTTGTCATTAGGAACCCAGCCGTGTATTGGACATCATTGTACGTACTTCATATTCCAGGTTCCTTACTACATGTATTACTCATTCAATATTACTAAAGGATATATTATAATAAAACATGAGCAATACTTTTGACCTATCATACTAATAGCTTGTTTTTCTTCCAGTGCTGTTTATTTAGTCACTTACTGCATTCTTGTATGCTGCAAAGGGCCAAGGTAAGATTATCCATGCCCTCTTTATACTGTGTATACAACAGTACACGTTTAAACATCAGATAATTATATTTATCTTTTGATCTTAATAATCTTTGTTTAGGAGACGCTTTCCTTGGAACTTTGTGCTGCTGGCCATTTTTGTAAGTAATGCTTGCAAAAAATAATCTCTATATCACATCTTAACATATAATCGAACTCGATCTACAGTGTAGATATGTTATGATTGTATATTTCATATTTTAGACGCTGGCCATGTCCTACATGACAGGAACAATATCGAGGTATTTGATATATATTTTTTATTTTCTTCTACATAGTACTTTTTGTTTTGTTTTGTGACTATCTACTTTGTATTTCTTGCAGTTACTATGACACAAAAGCAGTGTTTCTGACCATTGGAATAACAGCAATAGTTTGCATAATTGTCACCATCTTCTGCTTTCAAACTAAGGTACACAATCCTGCCTCTTACAGCCTGTAGCTTGTGTCTTTGTTGTCAGTGTCAAATGACTCCTTTGTCTAGGATTACAATGGCCGACTGTCTTTGAAATATTCATGACATTTTGGGTTAGATCTTGTGCAATTCCTCCTTATGAAACCGATTGTCTAAATAAATAGCGTATATTGATTCCCTGGGCTTATTGTGCTGTTACACATTCCATGGTTGTGTTAATTTTTTGGATACCTTTCATATCAAGTTATTTCAATGCCCATTCACGTGCCATTCTAAGAAACATTCCAACTATTGGGTCATTGTTTTACCTTAATGATTGTTATATGACCAATGTTGTGAAGAACATATATGTCTATGCTTATGACAGGTGGATTTTACATCTTGTGGGGGACTTTTCAGTATTCTTGCCATCGTAGTCTTGGTTACTGGGATCATCACAGTCATCGTACTATCCTTCAAATATGTAAGTGCCTCAGTTTGGTCAAAAGTAGAACTACTTGAAAAAGCTTTCATAGTAATATGCATGC
Organism: Thymallus thymallus; assembly: GCA_023634145.1. Classification (NCBI taxonomy): domain Eukaryota; kingdom Metazoa; phylum Chordata; class Actinopteri; order Salmoniformes; family Salmonidae; genus Thymallus; species Thymallus thymallus. The sequence goes on along the minus strand of CM042408.1, from coordinate 24,873,708 downwards.
ATCTTTTTCACATGTTAATGCACTTTGATTGTAGGGAGTATCTCTATTTGTACGAAATCTGAGAAATGTAGGCCTATACATACAAAAGGTCCTGTGTTTTCTTCCACTCACAGGTCCCATGGCTTCATATGCTTTATGCTGCAATCGGAGCTGTTGTTTACACGCTGGTGAGTTAGATATACTGAGGCTTTTCAAGAAAAAACTAAGGGAATAGGAGAATGGTGACTTTTAAAAAATGTATGTACTGTATGAAATTAACAGTTTTTATTTTCTAGTTTTTAGCATACAACACCCAGCTTCTCATTGGAAACCGCAAGCTTTCCATCAGCCCAGAGGAGTATGTTTTTGGAGCACTTTCACTTTATGTTGACATTGTCCAGATCTTCATTTTCCTTCTACAACTAGTTGGGGCTTCCACAGATTAAAGGCAAGAGGATGACATACGACCTAGTGTGGATGGATCTTACTTATATTATACTTTTTCACCTCAAACTGTTGCTGCTGATACACAACTGTAAATTATGCTTATTTTTTAGTCTTTTAATGCCATTAACATAACCCTATGAGAGTGCTGCAAACTTTCAATTAAGATTGTTATATATTTATAGTATATTTACTTATTATTCCCAGAATGGATGTTGGTTATGTGATGATTTGGTGAGTTATGAATGCAATATGCATACATGCTTGTCTGAATCGCATTTGATTTGACCTTCGTATTTGTTAAAAATACATTTCTTGTCCTTATGTTGCCTTTTTCCGTAAACCGTACGAATGTAAAACATCATTAATTAATCCATTGTCAATCTATTAAATGTAAAATTGGCTCAATAAACTGCCCTTGCATGCATCCATTGGTGAAGCTATATTTAAGCAATAAGGCCCGAGGGGGTGTGGTATATGGTCAATATACCACGGCTAAGGGCTGTTCTTAGCATGACGCAACGCGGAGTGCCTGGACACAGCCCTTAGTCGTGGTATGTGTGCCCATACATCATAAACCCCTGAGAGCAGTAAAAATAAACGTTTTGTCATACCCGTGGCATACAGTCTGATATACGTCTGACAGCCAATCAGCATTCAGGGCTCGAACCACCCAGTTTATAATACAAATTACAGTATACTCTAACATTGCTTCCATTTTCCTCAATTGTTATTGTATATGTGATAACTGTAGAAAAGGATTTACTTTTATTGAGATATACTGTATATTTCTGATTATCAGAACCAATAATTAAAGACAATATCTCAGAAGATGCCGTTAGTCATGCAGTTTTTCTGTGAGAAAGCAATTATTGTATGTAAACTTTGTTTTAAACTTAATTACAATCCAATTAACAGCCTAACTGAATCACAATGCCATAGAGGTGGGAAGTAATTAAAAAGGCATGTTCTCTTATACAGCTTATTAGTGTGGACTTTTCCAATTATGAGCCTACTGATAAGGAGTCCTTCCATTGAGTTGATTTCAGACACTATTCTTTTCAAGTGCCAGTTCACTATGGTCCTTTTCCTAACAAAAATCACTTTATCATGTCCACCAATTTCAAAATGTAACGAACCCTGAAATATGTTTCAAACATGACAGTATTCCACCTGAAAGGTAATCAAAACACTTCTACATGAATGTTTCTCAAGTTACAGGGCTTGTAGTGATAAAAAAATCCCACATGAATCATTTGAACAAAGCTAGTTCCTTAGCACATTGCCCATAGCTAAGAACATGTATAATATGATAGGTGTTGTTTCCCCAATTGTTTTCAATGACTTGGTTAGTGGCTCCTCCTTAAATGATTGAGACGACATATCTGAGGGGCTCCAGTAACCCAATACAGATGAATGGACCACGAAACTAAGGATTGTCTTTTTAAGTAAGAGGGCGAAGATGGAAAGCGAAATACACTTTTGAAGTAATTCATTTATTTATTCTTCCAATTACTTTAAAAACAATAATTACAAATGTCACCAGACCAAGATTATTTATTAGTCATACCTCTGTAGTGTGACAAAGACTGGTATCAAAGTTGATAAACCCCATAGAAAAGTGTTAGACATTATCCCATTGGTGAGCCTAGGGAAGCCTGGAATCTGTTTGTACTAGCCTACTCCATTATCATTGTCAAGCCAAACATGGCATGACAAGTCCATAAGCAGTTGGCATGACAAGTCCATAAGCAGTTGGCAAGACAAGTCCATAAGCAGTTGGCAAGACAGACAGGCACTCAAGCTAAGCCTAAATTATTACATCCCTAAATCATATTCCACTTCTATGTCGTCTTTACTATTTTCCATTATATTACTGATCTATTCCTTCCTGTGTCATTTTCTATAACTGAATACTGGTAACCGTAGTAGCCTGGCTTAATTCTCTTATTCTCTAGTTAATCACAGTGGCACTTCAGTGTTGTGCCACTCATTTCTCCTCTGTCTGGTGTATTGGAGATTAATGTAGTTTCCCGTGTCCTGCATCTGTGTCCAGTGGCGATCGATGGCCGTTCAGGGGGTCAGGCGTTTGGGATCACGGGGGAACATGGAGGTCTGGCGGACGTTGTGAAGACCCAGGTAGAGCATGCAGACTCTCTCAAGTCCTGAGGGACACAACTCACTTGTCAGCATTACAGTGCACTTACAAGGAGTATATTTAGAGTACCTTGACAATGTCTTTCATGCCGAGTATATTTACAATTAGTATATTTTGAATATATTTACAATGTCTTTCATATTGAGTATGTTTACAATTAGTATATTTAGAATAGATTAACAATGTATTTCTAATTGAGAGGGTATGGGCCAAGGAATCAGAATTTAATTTCTTACCAATGCCGCCACCACCATGCGGGGGAGCTCCATATCGGAAGGAGTCAATGTAGGATTTGATCTTCTCCAGGTCTGCAGCAACACAAATCATTTAAAGTCATGGTAATATTTGATACTAGCATCAACACTTTACATATTAGCACCAGCCACCAGTGTATTTGTAACATAGTAATAATATGCTTATTCTCTAGCAATCGCTTAAGAGAAGAAAGGAAGCTTGAATTACTGATTGACCAATATGGCCGCCCTTAAAAACAAGGCAGAGTTGTTTAATACCAATGTTGTGGTGCATGGCCCTCTCAGTGAGCAGCTGGGCATCGTGGATCCTCTGAGCTCCAGAGAGGATCTCCTCTCCTCTCATGAACATGTCGTAGGAGTTGGAGTATTTCTGGGGAGGAAACACCAGCCAAGTCAGTCACTGCTCTGGTATAACACTGCCAATGACTGCCACAATGGTGTCATGAGCAACCTGGTGAAGTGTGTGTGGTGTGGGTGTTTGTGTGTAGTGACTTGCATACTTTGTTGTTGGGGTCAGGCATGGTGTAGAAGGGCCTCACTGCCAGTGGGTACTTGTCCAGCACATAGAAGTCAGTGTCATACTAACAGAAAGGAGATAAAGAGATGAGTTAGTAGAATAATATCAAATCTGTTGACACCCCAAAGAAACTGAATGTTACATACCTTTTCTTTCACCAGACGACCAAGCAACTTCTCATTGGGAGTACTATGAAAATCATTTAAAATAAAAAGTTATTTTCAGTAGGAAATAACAAAATAAACAACGTCTTTATTTAGTCATTAAGCAGACACTCTTATCCAGAGCGACTTACAGGAGCAACAGGGTTAAGTGCCTTGCTTAAGGGTACATCAACAGATTTTTCACCTAGTCGGCTTGGGGATTTGAACCTGCGACCGTTTGGTTACTGGCCCAACCTCTATGCTACATGCCGACCAATTGTAATGTCTTATGTTGACCTGCTACTGACCTGAGGTCCTCCTCGTCTCCCATCTCCACCCCGGCTTCCCGGAGCATGGCCACGCCCTCCGTGAACTCCAGCCTAAGAGTGGGCTCCAGGAACTTGAATGGCTCGCTGGGGTACTGCTTCCCCACCGTCTGGATCTCTGTCTGGAACCTGGCCAACACACAAGTGAAAAGGTAATTCAGCAACTCTTGGAGGACAGTAGAAGTTAATAAAAGTGCCTATATTGTTAAAAGGAAAACCTTCCCTTAAAACACACAGACACACACTACTGGATGACCCAAATACTAATCTCGGTTAATCCAGAAGATAAAAGTCTTGCGTAATTGGTCAGATGCTCGATTAAGTTCTGGGTCCCTATGAGTTAAGAGAAGAGATATAATATGGATCAGAACGGGAATGAAGAGCTCCACCCTCTCTCTTTGCTAATTACGGGGAAGTCTATGGGCCAAATGTCCCTTCTTCCGAAATACAAAAGATGCTAACACCTGCGAAACTAATGCTGCTCGTTATCTCACGCATCCCTTGTATCATGACAGATCTACGGTACCATTTATGTTTAAGTAGTCTGTCCACGAGACATTACTCAAACACCACCTGCTTCCTCAGCAGACGCAATGCCCTTTCAAACCAAGAGATGGCAGTGGAGGTACACATTTACTTTATATGGGGCGTCATCCACTTGCTCAGTTATAGCCCTGTAATAGGCCCTCTAAAGTTTAAACCATACCAATTCACTTTGTTTGCAAATATGGGTTAAAAGTGAATCACATCTTACTTGTCTCGGAGTCCTTTGAAGATCTGAACCATGGTGTCAGTGATGGACTCGATCACTTCATGGTAGTGGTAGTTAAAAGCCAACTCAATATCCAGACCCACAAACTCTGTCAGATGACGGTGGGTGTTGGAGTCTTCTGCTCTGAACACTGGAATGGAGAACATCTTCAGTTAGTATCAGCAACGTAATATTTCAGTATGGGGGTGGGGGGTTCAAAACTCCTCTGGTTACATGTGGATCCGGCCAGGTGATGGCCCTGTTGACCTACCTCACAAAGAGACTTTATGCAACCAAGCACAAGCCAGTCAGATACATAATGTTTCCTATTGCTCAACATGTGCCCTATCACAACACTGTCTATGTGTAAGCATTTGTTGTATTTGCAGTTATCTGCCCAGGTTTAATATTGTGTAAGCCACTGTTTGTTTGTTACATAACTAGAGTGACTGATGTATTCAACACAAGTCAAAATTAATTCCCATTATTCGATACAGGGGAGTTAATAGGTGTTAGGTGAATTGCTTAGAGATGTAGTATTATATATAGATTTATTGTATTTTGTATACTTTATCCAGACAAAGGGGGAGACAGACCAGAGGGAACATTAAGTAAGGTTGGACACAGGGATTGAACCCTGGTCTCCGGTGGGGAATAGTGAACATGTGCCAGGCTAGGAGCATTACCGCTAGACCATGGGTTCTTAACTAGCTGTTGCCTTACCTGGTCCTACACAGAACACCTTGTCAAAGTCAGCACAGATACACATCTGCTTGTAGAGCTGGGGAGACTGGGCCAGGTAGGCGCTGGTTTTGAAGTAGGACACAGTGAAGACGTTCGCCCCACCCTCGCTGGCAGCTAGAGAGGAGAAAGACGCCTTTTAGTAAACTATTCTAGGAGAGCAGCAATACATGGCCCATAATCATCTGTCTGTAGTGAGTGTGTGTGAGTCGTCTATGTGAGAACACCATTTCCTAACAGCGCCATTAACTTATTTACGCACGTGTTTGACATTCACGCCATACAGTAGATTGTCTGATGTGATTTCCTTTACAGAAGGGTGGTCACAGATTATTTTTTTTTTAGAGTAGTGCAAACTGTTGATCCGCAGCTCCTCGCACATAAAAGGCGGCAATTTTAAATGCGTCAATGCCAGGCTGGGTTGAATGTCATTGGCTCCTACCGAAGACGAGGAAGTAAAAGAAACACTTGTTTCACCACAGCTCAGTTCAAAAACGATCATGTGGGGTTGTGGTGGCAAGTACAGCAGTAAACAACACTGTTGTGACACATATTTCGATGGAAACAAAATATGACACATGCTCACACATTGCCTATTTGCTCACGCTTGTGAAGTGCAATACAGAGTAAGCTTATCAATAAAGAGCATGAATGACCAGTGGTGCTACCTGATATGATCTTGGGGGTCTGGATCTCCACAAAGCCCTTGTTGATCAGGGTATCTCTAAAGAGCTGGCACACTCCTGACTGCAGGCGAAAGATTGCCTGGCTGGTCGTTGTCTACCAGAGAAACACACACACACGAATGAGTCAACATATATATTACACAGTGCCAAAGAAGAGTAAAGTCAATTAAATTGGGACTGTACAGTGAATTAAATTGGGGGGGGTGGGCAGTTATCTTCCTATTTCCTCACACCAGGGTGGGAGGTATAAAACAGAGTGAGTGATAACTCTTAGTGAGTCACTCTCTTTGACGTGCAAGCTCTCAAAACAATAGTGTCTAACGGCCCATGGCTTGTGGTTTTGGTCACACGTCACCACCACTCATATTGTGCCTAACGGATAGTACCGTTCATCCCTAGAGTGCATCAACCATTTATTTTCAACAGAATGGTTAGCCTGTACACTGTGAAAAAGCAAAGTTCTATGTGAAATAATCCTTTCATTTTTCACTAACACAGTGCTTGGTTGGTAGGAGCCGTTTCATTATGGTTGACTTCATGTGTGGCGACTGCTACACAAGACATAACAAAACACAAAACATGTACAGAATAAAGGATTGGAAGCAATCACAGGAGATATACAGTACCAGTCAAAAGTTGACACCTACTCATTAAAGGGGTTTTCTTTATTTGTACTATTTCTACATTGTAGAATAATAGTGAAGACATCAAACCATGAAATAACACATATGGAATCATGTAGTAACCAAAGAAGTGTTAAATCAAAATATATTTTATTTGAGATTCTTCAGAATAACTCTTTCTTCAGTAGCTACCCTTTGCACACTTTTAGCATTCTATCAACCAGCTTCATGAGGTAGTCATCTGGAATGCATTTCAATTAACAGGTGTGCCTTGTTAAAAGTACCTTTGTGGAATTTCTTTCCTTCTTAATGCGATCAATTGTGTTGTGACAAGGTAGGGTTGGTATACAGAAGATAGCCCTATTTGGTAAAAGGCCATATTATGGCAAGAACAGCTCAAATAAGCAAAGAGAAACGACAGTCCATCATTACTTTAAGACATGAAGGCCAGTCAATCCGGAAAATGTCGAGAACTTTTAAAGTTTATTCAAGTGCAGTCACAAAAACCATCAAGCTCTATGATATAACTGGCTCTCATGAGGACCGCCACAGGAAAGGAAGACCCAGAGTTACCTCCGCTGCAGAGGATAAGTTCATTAGTTACCAGCCTCAGAAATTGCAGCCAAAATAAATGCTTCACAGGGTACAGTAACAGACATCTCAAAATCAGAGGGGACTGCGTGAATCAGGCCTTCATGGTCGAATTGCTGCAAAGAAACCACTACTAAAGGACAGCAATAATAAGAAGAGACTTGCTTGGGCCAAGAAACACAAGCAATGGACATTAGACTGGTGGAAATCTGCCCTTTGGTCTGATGAGTCCAAATCTGAGTTTTCTGGTTCCAACCGCCGTGTCTTTGTGAGACGCAGAGTAGGTGAACAGATGATCTCTGCATGTGTGGTTCCCACCGTGAAGCATGGAGGTGGTGGTTTGATGGTGCTTTGCTGGTGACACTGTTATTTAATTTGAATTCAAGGCACACTTAACCAGCATGGCTACCACAGCATTCTGCAGTGATACACCATCCCATCTGGTTTGCACTTAGTGGGACTTATCATTCGTTTTTTTCAACAGGACAATGACCCAAAACACACCTCCAGGCTGTGTAAGGGCTATTTGACCAAGAAGGAGAGTGATGGAGTGCTGCATCAGATGACCTGGCCTCCACAATCACCCGACCTCAACAGATGGTTTGGGATGAGGTGGACGCATATAAAAACATGAAGTTTAAGAGTGTGATGCAGTCATAGCAGTTTCAATGATATGAAGACTGACGTATTTCCGTAACCTAACATTTGTACAAAAAGGTTCCTCTCACAACCAAATCATCGAAACGACCCACACACAGATTTGATTCAGATATATTACACAATGCCAAGAGAGTCAACGACAGACAACAACACTGCTTGCATCACATCTTGCCTTGTACAGTCTCAACACCTTTCATTTTAAAAAAAGGGAGTGGAGACAGGGTGCATTTCACACTAATCTAAGCCTTAAGAAAATAAACATGAGATATAGAGCTCTTTGTCATCTTTTCAAAACCTAACATCGGCAAGTCATTCTAGTTGTATACAGAGGACAACTTAGTGGTGTAGAAAATAACCCAGTCAAGAAACTGACTCGTGACGAGGCACGTCAATAAGCTGGGTATTACACATAACGTCTGGGAACGAGAACAGGAATAAACCTTATGACTGTAAGGCTACTAACAGCCAATAGGTGTGTTCTTCTCACTTAGTTCTCAGTTGATCAGATTACTCATTTCTTAATATGACTGGTGTTAATACTAAAGGATTTATTCAACCAACTATCTGGTTTCCTCTCTGGTTTTAGTCAACTACACAAAGAGTTGAATACAAAAAGCTTTGATTGAACACTGAAAGCTGAAGGCTTTTAGGCACATTTCCATCTTCTAGACATTCAAGTCCTGAATGGGAGTTCTCGGACTCTCATTGTCAGAGAATTAATCTGCAGACAATGACTCTGGTCCAGTCAGGCCCTGGTAGAAATGGCAACCTGATATGTAGCCTATAGTTGACTGTGGTTGGAAAATAACTCCTGCTCTGATGAATAACTACCACTTCTGGATAACACTAGATATAATTGCTAACCAAATGGGGGGGGGGGGGGGCAGTTATCTTCCTATTTCCTCACACCAGGGTGGGAGGTATAAAAGACAGTGAGAGCGAAATAACTTAGTGAGTCACTCTCTTGTTGACATGCAAACTCTCAAAACTGTGGTGAAACAAGTGGTTTGGTCACACGTCACCACCACTCATATTGTGCCTAACGGATAGTACCGTACTTCCCTAGAGTGCATCAACCATTTATTTTCAACAGAATGGTTAGCCTGTACACTGTGAAAAAGCAAAGTTCTTTGTGAAATAATCCTTTCATTTTTCACTAAAACAGTGCTTAGGAGCTGTTTCATTATGGTTGACCTTTATTGTTGACTGGGGTTAGGGATAGGAGTCTGTCTGTGTGAAACCCTGTTCATGGGTTTAGTCTTCATTTAAGTTTGGTTGTGATAACAGTCCCAAGTCCACAAGCTCAAAGAGACATTGTGTAGAAACAGGAGTTGTGACAAAGCCAGGGTGAGGTGAGCACTAAGGCTGTTTTCCTGCTACGGCTGCCACATCACTAGTGTGGGTGCGCCTCAGAACAGAGCAGAACAATGAGGCCTCTAGCAAGGTCTGGTTTAGTACCCCTCTTCCTTAACCTCTGAACCCATGCCCAGTTCTATACTCCACATAGCAGGCTAACTAACAGGCCTGCAAAGAGGGATAGATATCACAATTCTGTCAAAATGGCAGGACTGCCCATCTTGTCCTTTTTCATCTCATCATCACACTATTTTTGGATACAAATGTAGCATCTTCAAACCCAATTTTTTTGTGTCATTAAATTTGTCGTGGAAAAATGTAACACTGGTTGAAGTGCAATTGTGTAATAGAACTTACCCTAAGATCGATGACTCGGTTGTCCAGTCTGGTGTCCTGGTTGACCGTCGCTCTTCCATCCTAGATAGATAGATAGGTACTTTATTGATCCCCCGGGGGGGAAATTTCATAAGTAAACGCATAACCATAACACGAAACATCATTTGACCACATTACAAAACATGTAAGTATTAAATCCATCTGAAGTACATTGGAACAAGCTATTGGACAAGTGTGAAAACACAGTACGACATTGAAATATAAACGTGTAACATGATCTATATGCGTTCTAATGTTTATTTTCCCCTCTGGAAATGAACCACTATCTATTTTTAAACCTTATAACGCTGTTTCTTATAAACTAATACAACCAATTTTACAATCCAATAAAACAGTAAGAGCACCGAAGCTCCTAAATGTTACATTGACGGAAGCCAAAGGTTGTCAGGGTTCCCTGTGGTTAAAACAGGCTGTGAACAAGCTCCACACATCCTGCTCATATTGAGTCAGAACATGAAGATAGAGACACAGACCGAGCCCAGTCCAGAGCCTCCTCCCCAACGGTAGGTGGTGTAACTGACAGAGAGACAGACTCCCCACAGACAACGCCTTAGACAACTGCCGCTGGGGTTGGCTTACTGCATAAACACAGACGCACTTCAGCTGTCTCTGAGCCACACTGGAGAGATGACCCTTAATACAGATACTGACTGACAACATGGCAATATGGAACAAACACTATTCAAAAACAACAGTGGCAGGCCTTGAGTGTGGGAACGCAGTCAGGTATTTTTCACCCAGCATCAGGACGGAGGAAGTTCTCTGGATGAAACAAGTTTGACCTTTGATCAGCTACAAAGAGCTGCCTGTGCGAGGCCCAGGAGCCCTGGCCCTCATCCTCACCTCATCCCCTGCTCCTTCTGGCCTCACGCAATCCTCCAGCTGCAGAGGCAGACGAGGCTCCGCCTGGCTGATCACAAAAATCTGAAACGTTGGTTCAAATAGATTCAGTTAGAAATTACCTCTAAACTCACAGTACTTTCCAGGTACAACTGCTAGGAGGGATGGAAAGTACCACAACTCCAAAAAGAGAAAGCACTCAAAAGAAGAAGTCCCTGTCAGTCGGTCAGGTCGGTCTGTGGTGTGGGCAGACCTACCCTCTCAATGTGTAGCTCCACATCCTGCTGAGAGCAGCTCTCAATCTTCTGCTCCACCTTCTTCACCACAGCCTCCACATCCACGATGCTCTCCTTGTTGATGCTGCAGACAAGGGGGGGGGGGGGGGGGGGGGGGGGTAAAGAGGCACAGCGCTTAGCAGTCTACACAGATCAATTGAAGTCAAGCGAGTGGGAGGCTAGCTGAGAACTGAAAGTTTCCATTCAAAACCCTGATTCAAACAGTCACAGAAGCTTTTCACAAAGGGCTCCCGAGTTGCGCAGGTGTCACTAGTTCGATCCCGGGCTGTCTCACAACCGGCCGTGATCGGGAGTCCCATAGGGCGGCGCACAATTAGCCCAGCGCCGTCCGAGTTTGGCCGGTATTGGCCGTCAATGTAAATTTGTTATTAACTGACTTGCCTAGTTAAATAAAGATTAAATACAATTTTTAAAAAAAATCTGAGAAAATTGGTGGGGGGGGCTTTTTGAGCAGTTGGTAACCACAATATAAAGAAATAAAATACAAAAATTATAACACTCTAGGCTACATAAACCCACCTGCTACTATGTTGTTTTGATCCACGGTTACCATTTTGTCAGATATTCCTATTTTCTTCAGATTTAATGATCAGAATTCTGATTTAATCAGCCGAATGCGACAGCGTGTAAAAACCAAACATCACAGATATGAACTACAGTAAAACACCAAAGGCCAAAAAACAATAAGACAGAGGTTAAACAACCCTCTGGAAGACATGTTGAGTAACTACCAGAGCAGGCCACTGCTATCCTATCCCACTGTCCTAGCCCCCAGGAGAGTCTCATAGAAATATGAAGAACTGTCAATACCAACTGTCACAAAGCATGGGGCCAGATGGAGCAAGCCCAGTGTAATCCTTCACCTATTCTCATTAAAAAGCAGTAATGAGAGACAGGGGAGTTGTGAATGGTGAATCCAGTCAGTCCACTGCAGCTGCCTCAGTCAGACATTTCACACTATGGGGATCAGCTAGACAAATAAAGGCAACATTAATAACCTCCTCCCTCCAACACCTGGCCAGCCTGCCCGGGGACAATGAACACTGCCCATCAACTAATATAAGTCTTACAAGTAAGACTTTTGATTACCTAAACTAGCGTCAGGGTCATGGGGTGTACAGGACATCAAGATGCCTCACACCACAGGAACAGGAGATCCTATGGTCCGTTCTGGCTCAGACAAGGCAACTGACAAGGCTATGCCTTATATAAAGATATGTGAACCCTTTCAATGCATTGTGTAATATTATGTTCTATTAGGAGAAAGTCAAAAGAGATACATTGAGGAAATTGTGGACGGTGATGCAGAGGATACCCTAACCCTAATTTAACTCAGCATAAGGAAGTGGAAATACTACATGTGACAGGCGTTGCACGCTCTTCCCTATATGTTACCACTGGCCTGGCTCAACCTCTTGATGATTACGAATGCTTCCACAGGATTCAATAAACCTAGAACACTAAACAACATGTCCAATAGCTAGATTTGATTATAGTTATAAGGCCAATAGTTGTGACCAAAAAATTTGGTTGGGCAAAGTGCAATACGCATTGTGTGGATTGATAAGATTGGGGGGTGGGCCATGCCTCCCGTGTGGCGCAGCGGTCTAAGGCACTGCTAGCTGTCTAAGGCAGTGCTAGCTGCAACACGGTCGCCAGGTGTACGGTGTTTCCTCCGACACATTGGTGCGGCTGGCTTCCGGGTTAAGCGAGCATTGTGTCAAGAAGCAGTGCAGCTTGGTGGGGTCGTGTTTCGGAGGACGCACGACTCTCAACCTTCGCCTCTCCCAAGTCCGTACGGGAGTTGCAGCTATGGGACAAAACTAACTGCCAATCGGATACCACTAAATTGAGGAGGGAAAAAAGGAATAAATAAATAAATTGGATTGGGGGGGGCAGGATGTTTAGATCTCTGCGGAAGCTGCAGGCCTCAACCCTATCTGTATCTGAAATGGCACCCTATTCCCTATGGGCTCTGGTCAAAAGTAGTGCACTTTATAGGGAATGGGGTGACATTTGGGACACACCCCGTGACTATACATTTGTCTTGTGTGTTTTGATGTAAGCTGGTTTACGACAGACATTTCATCATAGATTTGGTGGTTGCGTGCAATAATTACAATACAATAAACTGCTACATCAAAACACATTTACACAAGCAAAGTTAAAAGGAACCAAATTATTTTGGAGCAATCGGGCCACAGGATTTCTACAAACGCTGTCTCCAAAGCGTCTCCAGTAATGCTCACTTTTTTATGTTTCCACTTTCCAAGCATATTGGACTGACTTACTGATCATAAAAGTGGTGGTGTTAGGCCTAAATAGTCCTTCCGTTTAAACTTCATTCATAGTTTTTCATTGAAATGTTTAAGAGTCATTAATTAAGTGTAATCATGTCACCTTAAAGAGATTAGAACACATTTTACATACTTGGCTTGGAAAAGTGCAGTATCCTCTTGTTGTTATGCTTTTCATAAAGAGTTCTAGTAGCAGACTAAGTTGAGTCTGACCCATCGGTGAAAGTAAGCCGGTAGGATACCAGAAAAAGAAATAGTAGGGGTACGCCGTACCGGTTGAACATGAGCCTATCACAATAATTAAAACAAAGATGCCAAGAAAACTGTAGGCTCTTACACTATTATTTATCATTAACGCAAGTCACCCGCATGAAACATTTGCAAAGGGACTTGAAATCATGTGTAATACGCTCAGAATGCGGTGTGGTTCGACGATAAGTGACATTTTGCAAAGGCAGAGATGAGTGGCTGAGACTGAGACCAGCCGACAGTGGACGCATCAATCACAGAATGTCATTTATTCAAATTTTGGGTGTTTTGTTAGTTTTAAGTGATTGTTTGGCAATCAGATGAATACAGCATGAGAGCTTACGTTAATTCCACATTAACAGTTAATACATTTTAAAATGGTAAACAACAAACTTTCAGACCCATAAAGATCATATTATTTTAATAGGGATTCTATATGTAATTCTCTGTTTATGCCCCCTCAAAATTGTTGAACCCAAGAGTGATTAATGATGCTCAGGCTCTTCTCATCTGATCTACTGTATTTACTCTCATCTGGGCAGGAATGGCTCCATTAAACACTGCTGTATCCCAACTGAATGTAGACGCTTTTGTCATGAGGTGAAAAATGATTGATTCCTTCAGAATGTGTGAAAATGGATCAGGCCCATTAGGAGCCAGCTTTTCCCACCATTGTTTGTCAGGGCCCTACAGGAAATGCAGTCTTGTACTCACTTGGCGGCAAACTTGACCATCTGCTTGCTGGCACGCTCCCCCACGGCGACCAAGGCCTGCACGTTAAACTGCTGCTGACGCAGGACCAAGAAGCACTGCTTCCCTAAAACGATGACAACAATACAATAGGCATCAGCAGGGTCACTCTGCTCATAACTCCTAATGCACTTGTCAAAACAGGTGCCATGGTGGTTCTATACAATGCCATCTCACTCTCTCAGGCCAACAGGGCAGAGGTCATACCAGATCCCACCTCTTGCCCATTAAAACGCTTTTCACCGCATTTCCAGGTAACTGTCAGAACCGTGAACGGACGACCCTTTGAAGAAAGGTGTATGGAGAGAGGCTGAGAGCTAATTACCAACCAAACACCTTGAGACTGTGTTTGTCAAACATCATGCCAACATCAGACACCACCCAAGTGCTTTGATGTGGTTTCCTCTGTTCATTGACTGGGGGGGGGGGGTGAGAGGAGTGCTGCAATCACAACAAAACAGTCACTTCATCCCAGTGTAAATCAGGATGTTATTCTGCTCTCAAGGACATCCTTCACTGTGGAACTGAATGAAGGAGCGGAGGGGGAGGAAAATGGCTTGTCCTGGAAGGAAGCCATCGCGATATCATCATAATATGATGGCTTATTTATTAGCATATTGTTAGCACAGATGTGTACGTGCTTGACGTTTCAAATAATTTAGGATGGGATCCGACAGTTAGGCAAGGCTCAATGAGTTCATTGTATTATAGCCTCAAGCTCTGACAGGTTTGGAAAATAACAATTTAATCCAAGTTTGAGGTGCCATTTAATTAACTGAGCTTTGGGCTGAGTTTTCTAACTTTTCAAAAAGGAACTTGCATGTGCCTGTGTAATGAATCTATAATAGAAAAAACATTGCACTCTGTGACCCCATCCCCAACGTACCACATCACCCGCAAATAATGTAAAAACCTAAAGTCTGGTGCCATACTGTGATTTTCCAAGATTGTGCTTTTTGACCTTCCACATTTGCCAACCTGATGAGAAAAAATGAAGCTCTTCTCTGAACAGTGACTATTTGGCCCAAGGACAGTTGGTAATCTTTTTGGTAAACCCCAAGGTTCAGTTACGCCGCCATTTAAATTAGAAGCCTGGCTGTGTCCTGAGGACTAAAAGGAAAAGATGGGTGATATAGAGCTGGACAAAGATGGAGACTCTCACCTTTAGCTCTACTGGTGTGAATCCTGGCGCGCACCCAGATCAGCTGGCCAGCCTTCTCAGGTGTCAGCTCCTGGACGTGCACCAACCCCCTGTCTGGCTCACAGGGAAAGAAAAGTGTGCCTTTCAAGAAAACTTCAAAGACCATATATACCTCCCTCCCCCTTCTACAAACACACACAAAGAAGAAGCTCATTGGTCGTTCCACCAATTCAGTGTTACTTCTAAAACGTTTGATTTCACCGAATTTTAACATTCTGTCATAAAGAGCACATATTCAACTTCATAAAAAACAAATTTTCCCATCTCAAGAAGTTAAATAAAAAAATTAGTGCCAAAAAAAGTAATGGCCATAAATCCCCTCTTGACAGGGGGAATGGAAACTTGCTGTGTGTTACAAGGAGCGGCAATTGAATTTAAGCTTCACCTAACAAATGTAATTGCTAAAACATTTCTAGAGTGTCTATGCTCAGTTTTCCACCACAAAACTGCAAAAAAGACAAGAACCAGTTCACCTGCTTTTAGACTATGATTTGACTATTAGATGTTCAATGTTCCTTTTGAAAAACATATTTAAAAAGGAATAGTTTCAACATATTAAAATGAGTGGTCAGTTCACGTAACGGTGACTTAAAAAAAAGGGACAGACGTAAATGAATCAATAATCATATTAAATAAAATAAGAATCTTTATAAATAAATGTCAAAGCAACAAAATAACTAGAGCTTTACAATGATGGTGAAACTTGCAAGACATTTTGGGATTAAGTGGGATGAAATATTCCCCTAAGTGACACAGGGTTGATGGAGGGACATGCCAAAATGCTACATTTTGGCACTTTAGCAAGCATTTATTCATATAAAAATGTTATTGATTAAATTATCCATGTGGTCTATATTAAAAAGGCACTTCATTTAATATAAACAGGCTTTTAAAACTCTATATTGCAATTTCTCCTTAAAATATCAAAGGGATGCTAAATGCATTTTATTCGTGGAACGACACTCATATTACAAGAACAGAAGTCATAAATATGAAACACTACGCGGCCCTGCGTAGAAGTTGCCCCATTCTCCATGTCTTATGACAAATGGACTCTATTTTGTCCTGTGTCACTGATGCATGCTTAACGTTATTATGATTGGCTAATGGAGACAAAGAACGGCCTCATGCGCACCGACGGCAGTGAGCCGCCCATTTGGCTGAAACTGATTCCACCCACATGTAAGGCAGCCTGTCTCGCTCCATATTTCCTCATCCCTGTGGACAGGCATGCAGGTGGGACGGCAACTTTGTTCTATGCCATTGGAGCTGAAAGAGCAGGCAGACAGGTGGACGACCCATCTGTCTCGGTCACGTTTATCTGGGAGTTATGGCACGCCACAATCGTCTTTGATATCTACACCGTCTCTACTACTGCCGCCATGTCACTGAGTCACTCTGATATAATCACGTTATCTATATTACTTAACAGTAGTGGCTGTTGAAATGGGGATATACTCTGTAAATAATATGTTGGAACAAAGAAGAGAGGGGGTCGTTGTTGACTGTACTACTGACCCAGTTTCTGCTGGGACTGTACCATCGGGGGGACACCGTACCGATCCTTGGCAAAATCCTGATGAATAAAATGAATAAGAGAAGAGTTCCTCTGCTAAGCATTCAAATACAGTACAGTAGCTTTATAGGAAACATCACTAGAGGTGCATACGTTTTAATTTCTTTGGTATTGCACCATATAGAAAAGGTAAATAAATACTTAATATCTGAAGCTAACTGAAAAATGGAAGAATTGATCCTCCAGGATACTTACATCGTCATCTGTGCTTTGTTGGTCAGCAGCCTGAAAAGAAGAGGCAAATCAATACAGTGGGACATAGGCCTAACATTGCATTGAAATCATGGTAAACTGCCTTGTATTGGGAACAGCAAGTAGATATCAGTGCAACGACTTCTTGGCGACGTTTATGCAAAATCTCCATACTATGACAGTTATTATTAACGGTTAAGCTACCATTTAGTTTCCCATGCAAATTGATATGTCTACGGTATTGGCTGGTGGAATAGAGGGACAATGAGTGGAATGGCCATGGAAGGGGAGGAATGCTTTTGCGGTTTCTAAAATCCAAGGAAGAGCATATTCCATCTGAAATATAGGCTACTTTAAGTGTTTCTCCTATAATATTTTTCAGCAGCGGTGGTTGACGCCATCTGAAATAACTGATGCACGCCACTGCACTGTAGGGAGATGAGGAGCAAGGGATGGCTGTGCGTTCATGGGTCTTATTCACGTCACTGCTTACCCTGTTTGCAACTATTATAAGTTGGAACTTGTCACTATGATCTTAAAGAGTAGATAGCACAAACAATCACATAACTTACCCTAACTAGTACACGCATCAAAAGTCGCAATGCAAAGTTACACCTCACTTTTCCATTTTTCAAGTTATTACGTAACACCGATCCCAATTCAGTAGAAATGCCGAAGTCATGTCGTACAATGCTGTTCCGGGTGGGGTGATGTAATATGGAGGACCCGGCAAGCCAGCCTATTCCCTATAATGTAAACTCCAACATAAATAACTTCAAAATGTATAACTTCAAATTAAACCAAATCGTTTGCACTCGGCTACTCTATTCAATTTTATTTTCAGCCAACTTACAAGCAAATACTTTATTCATTTTGTAAGGGCTGATATATGTTTAGCTAATGAATATGTTAATCTACAACAAGAGTTATTAAGTGAATGTATTGTGTGATCATAGATCTTTAGAACTGCTGTAGGTTTGGGTAGGGGGGAGCTATGTGGAAGGAATGTGCTAGCTGGGGGTTTTACGATAGAACTGTGTCTTGTTGTAATATGAAGCTTGGACATCTACTAAGAGGACCACTACTTCCATCAACTGGATTGCGTCACGAGGCTGGGACCAGCCTGCACGCCAACGATAGGCTGAGTAAGTTTAAACCACACTCAGCCTCTACTCCGACAGGTCAGCAAGGAGCGGAAACGATTCTGTCGGAGTATTTAAGGAAGAACAAAGGATAGGGGCGCTCCGCGCTCCTCCCTCTCCCTCTCCCCCTCCCCCTCCTTCCTTCCTTCCTTCCTTCCTTCCTTCCTTCCTTCCTTCCTTCCTACCTTCCTTCCTTCCTTCCTTCTCTGGCCCTGCTTGCTGTTTGCCCTGCGTGGTGTCACAGTGAGCCTGTATATACGAACTTCATATTTACCATTTAAGGGTTTGCTAGAATGAAATACATAGATGATTTAAACGGCGTAGTAATCCTTTTGTTCCAATACCAGATTTGAATTGACGCGACCTAACAATTTGTTGTTACAAATCAACTTGCAAGGTTGCTAGCCAACTAGGCTGCTAACGTTAGCCTTACTAGCCTGCTAATGTTAGCACTACCAGCCTGCTAACGTTACGTTAGCATCTTGCTGACTCATGTAGTGCTTTCAACTGCTAGTTTACAGACACATTCAAGAAAACAAAAGTTTTGGAAATGCAAAATTTTGAAAGAGATGTCTATCATATATAATTGAACACACACAATTGAAGTATATTTCTCCCGAGACGTGTAGAGACATGTATATATATATGTGTAGATATATATATATATATATATATATATCTACACACATACATATACTCAGCAGTTTTCAGGACCCTGTCTTTCAAAGATAATTCGTAAAAATCCAAATAACATCACAGATCTTCATTGTAAAGGGGTTAAACACCGTTTCCCATGCTCGTCCTTGCAGTGGCAGACCACGTGTAACAACACCTGCACAGGATCAGTACAGCCGAACATCACACCTGCGGGACAGGTACAGTATGGCAACAACAACTGCCCGAGTTACACCAGGAATGCACAATCCATCCATCAGTGCTCACAGCAAGAACTGGCAAATCTGGTGCAGTCCATGAGGAGGAGATGCACTGCAGTAGTTAATGCAGCTAGTGGCGACACCAGATACTGACTGTTACTTTTGATTTTGACCCCCCCCCTTTGTTCAGGGACACATTATTAGTCACATGTCTGTGGAACTTGTTCAGTTTATGTCTCAGTTGTTGAATCTTGTATTGTTCATACAAATATTAACACGTTAAGTTTGCTGAAAAATAAACACAGTTGACAGTGAGAGGACGTTTCTTTTTTTGCTGAGTAAATCTGTTTTTTTTTTCTTACATATTTTGATGCCGACAAGGATTTAGCAGCGGCGGGGCACAGCTGCTAAATGAATTTAGGGGAAACACTGCTACTTCATGAAAGCATCTGAAAAGAGATGGTCTCTAATGAGAAAATGAAAATAACCCACCAAAAAAACCATTCTTCGTACTCTAACTTTCTCCCACTTGCTTACGATGCAACACTGATACCAGACTTAAAATTGCTCTTTGTTTGAGTGGACAAAAACAAACCAACAACAACAGGAATCGCAAAACAATGGACCCCCATCCCCTCTCCCCAGCCCGATTGTGTCAAGTCAATAGCTGTGAGGGGCAGAGAGGCATACAAAACCCACTGACCAGCTTGGCCTGCTTCTCAGCCTTCTTTGCCGCTTTCTCCGCTTCCTTCTGTTGTTTCTTCAGGCCTTTTTTCGACGAGGCCTGGTCCACCTCCTCCACGGCCCTGCAACAGGAAGTCCAGACCAATGAAAAACATAAATCAACTAGCTGAGTACATTTGTTGGGGCTACCTGTAGGAAGTTTTTGACCGGTGGGAAAATGTATTCTAGTCATCACCACCACCTCTGGATGTGGCTAATGACATAGCCTGGACAGCAACATGGCTCATCAACCTAACAATAAACACAGCTACTGGGGGGAAAAATGAATCACTTAAAATTCTAGGTCAACACGATTCATACCGACTACAAGGGTGTCAAGTCTTTATTGTGACTACAGTAAACACCAAGGAGTGGTAGGCCTAGGCTATTTGTCTCCAGAACTTTGCACTTCCTCAATAATATTACTACACATGTTGCACACGCACAGCGGGAGGTGTTTTTCTCATCGGCAACCCGTGATAGTGTGGGGTTGTGTCATTGTACTCACTGACAGTAAGCATCTCCAGGAAATAACACTGATCAAAGGAGAACAGTGATATAAACAGAAATATAAACAACAATCACAACAGCAACAGATGGTGTTAGGCAATGACTTCAAAAGAAGGACCTGCCAGTGTTTTTACAATGGTTTTCCTTCCACTTGTTTCCTTTCACAAAGGAAATCATAGTAGGCAATCTTTCACCAAAACTCTGGATGAGTGAGGGCAATTAAGCACATTCACACATATCTACATATCCAGTGGCATTAACACACAATGAGGAGAGGAGGAAATGGTGGTAGGACCCCTGACCAGGCTGCGACTGATTTAATGGCATCTACCTTCACAGATGACATTGGCCATTTTCACATTGACAGTAGCAAAGGGACATTTGAGAGGCTCTCGAAAAGTATCGATGCTCGAGAGACAATACTGTTGTGTAAACTTGCGAAATGATCACATCTCGAGCGCTAGGCTATCTCCGGAGGTCGCGCTCGTTGAGCTCAACACTCCTACAGTATATATAAAATGGTAATAGCAGAGACATTTTTTTTGAAACAGCTGAAATATATAGCCATTTTCCTTTTATTTGAGACTTTTTATTTTGGTCGGTTACATTCTGAAATCGGCACAGTAGCTGCCGCCTGCCAGTTGCACTTACACAGGGAAAACTATGGAAGCCCATCCCCGCCCACCATTTCTTTAAAACCACCTCACAAAGTTACAAATGAAAAAACATTCAATTTGTATGATCGACTATCTCAAAGTCATGACTTGCGTTGTTTGACTTCCTTATCTCAAAATGTTGACTTGCATATGTCAACATTTTAAGATAGTATCAACATGCTTTTAGAGTTTGCACCACAGGTCCTAGAGTGGTGGGGGGGGGGACGATGACGACGACATTGTTTTCCTGGTCTGGTAGGCTAACCTAACCAGGTAAAACATTAATAATTCAGCAGTTGCCACAACAACAAAAAATGGTTCTATATGGGCTATGATGGGCCCACAGATTTTTTTTTAAAATAATCAGGTCATATTGTACAAAACAAAATGTAAGTAGGGAAAAACTCCTGGCCCTAGGGAGGATAAAAACATAAAAATCCTGTCAAACAAATCATGAGGGAATAAGTCTAAACAAAAGTACTTAGTCCTTTTCAACGCTTTCTGTCAATATTTTTTATTAAACCAAATTAAAAGTGCTGGTGCAAATGCCAGCTAACTGCAGGTGGCTCTGCTGTGCTGATCTCTGCAACGTGGATAGGTGGAAATCGCCACACAATGCTGCAAATTAAGAAACAACCTGTATGATCTATGTGCATTTTTTTTGGGGTGGCGGGAATGGGTTTCCATATTTAACAGCTCAACTCCATGGTAAATACCCTATTTGCTTATTTAAAAAAAAAATGATTTAACCTTTATTTAACTAGGCAAGTCAGTTAAGAACAAATTCTTATTTACAATGACAGCCTACCTACAGGGACAGCCATAGTAGTACAGCGCCCCTGGATCAAATTAGGGTTAAGTGCCTTGCTCAAGGACACCGACAGGTTTCCACCTTGTCGGCTCAGGGATTCAATCCAGCAACCTTTCGGTTACTGGCACAACGCTCTGACAACTAGGCTACCTGCCGCTTTTACCACATGTAGTCTAATGATTTGCATGATAACAATCAAAATGAAGCATGGTTTGTTGTAATGTAGAAAGGTAGGCCTACTGTACTTTTTTTATTCGTATTAGAGGGTTAATCATTAATTCTTGATAGGCTAACATTACTTGATGAAGACATGGTGTTAGCATGTATAACTCGCAGTAACTGTGCTTTTGTCTTCAAGCTAAAATGTAATTAGTGTACAGATGAGAAAATATACCCTTTAATTGTCTGTACATGCTTGTGAATTTTTGTACTATTCAAGAGTGTCATATGGTTTTGTTGCAGTAATTAACAGCGTAATATGGTAGATGCATGAAGGGTTGCTTGCTGAACGTTAGCTAGTAGCTAGCTAGCTAGCTAGCTAGCTAGCTAGCTAGCTAGCTAGTAGAATCATTTCCCATGCTTAGCCTCTTGGCTAGTGTCTGGCTATTGTGACATTTACGGTACTTTAATATTTGTGACCGACCGCCTCGATTCAGTCCTATCTTGCAAAATTTGAAATTGTGTTTTATACATTGGATAAAATTTTTGCACTCTGTATATAGATTTTTCTATTGTGTTTTTGACTGTTTGTTTAATGTGTAACTCTGTTGTTATTTGTCACACTGCTTTGCTTTGTCTTGGCCAGGTCGCAGTTGCAAATGAGAACTTGTTCTCAACTGACCTACCTGGTTAAATAAAGGTGAAATAAAAAAATAAAATAAAAAGTAGAGCTAGAAAATTGTATATCATACACCTTCAGTTGAGGAACAATGGGAAAGTAATTCTGCTTTGAAAGTTGATAAACTGGTCTTGAATGTTTTGGTACACCTACTCATCTTACCCGACACACTTGTCTAAATTTTTGGGTCATGTGAAGGAAATGCTAGCTAACAGTATGCTTTAACTTGCAATAAAAATGACATTCAGACAAAATTAGAAACATATCTGTAAAACGTAGCAAGACTATTACCCGTATACATGGTTGAAAGCTTCACGGCAATCTGGAACCATTTAACTCCATTTGGTTTTAGCTACATCTTGTTTAGCCAGCTTTGTGTCAAGTAACTCTGGTTCACACTGACCGTGGCATGTGCAGAAAGTAGCCCATCACTTTTTCCTACTGATCTGTCGATAGTGCCTGCTAAATTCAGGGCATCAATGTTGTTGAGAAAACATTTTGTTCTCGATGGCTAACGTTATATCTTTAAAAAACAGAGCGGTAGAAAGGACTGTCAACACATACTGAACAGCTCTTGTTACAGACAGAAGCATGCTACATGGCAGACCAATCCAAACTTATCTCCCGGCATTTCTAGCCAATACATTATCTTATCCAATCATGGCTAGTGGGAAGGTTCCAGTCTTTTTCCATGGCTAAACCAACTAGGCTCGTAATTTAACAATGTTATTCGCATTTATGGAAGGAATACAAGTTTTTTATTAAGGCACATTAAAGTTCACATGTTCCAGAAGGCATTTCTGCCAAAAAACGAATCTCAAGAAAAAATTAAAGTTTACGTTCAAATGCTGCTCCTGTGAAGTAGTGACGTACGACATACGGCTAGTTTTCTGAAACAGTCACATTTTGTCTCCACTTTTTGTGACAGCTGCTGCCCCAATGACACCTGGGTCACGTTCAGTTACAAAACCCTCTTGAACGGTGCAGATAGAAATTCCATGAATAGAGCTGACATGATTCCTTATTCAACATGTCGGAGAGGCATGTTTGTTCTACATACTGTAGCATATTTCTATCTGAACGTTCAAAAACGTTGCGTCTTGCTGAACGTGCCCCTGCCCTCATGTAAAATCACTCTTGGGCTACACCTGCTGTGCACATAGCAGGGCTTGACCGTCATTGTTTTGTCACTTGTACATAGGACAAATTTGTTACTTATCCAAATCCTCAAGTAACTTACAAATTAAAAAACATTAACACCATGGGCCAAAACGGTGCATGAAAATTGTGTTGCAAATTTCAAGGAACCACTTCACAAAATAAAAAGCATTATCTGGAATTGACAATGGAAGGCTGCTGGGCTCTAAATCCCATGCACAGTTGAAGTCAGAAGTTTACATACACCTTAGCCAAATACATCTTTCACAATTCCTGACATTTAATCCTAGTAAAAATTCCTTGTCTTAGGTCAGATAGGATCACCACTTTATTTTAAGAATGTGAAATGTCAGAATAATACTAGAGAGAATAATTTATTTTAGCTTTTATTTATTTCATCCCATTCCCAGTGGGTCAGAAGTTTACATACACTCAATTAGTATTTGGTAGCATTGCCTTTAAATTGTTTAACTTGGGTCAAACGTTTTGGGTAGCCTTCCACAAGCTTCCCACAATAAGTTGGGTGAATTTTGGCACATTCCTCCTGACAGAACTGCTGTAACAGAGTCAGGTTTGTAGGCCTCCTTGCTCGCTCACGCTTTTTCAGGTCTGCCCACAAATATTCTATAGGATTGAGGTCAGGGCTTTCAGATGGCCACTCCAATACCTTGACTTTGTTGTCCTTAAGCCATTTTGCCACAACTTTGGAAGTATGCTTGGGGTCATTGTCCATTTGGAAGACCCATTTGCGACCAAGCTTGAACTTCCTGACTAATGTCTTGAGATGTTGCTTCAATATATCCACATAAATTTCCTTCCTCATGATGCCATCTATTTTGTGAAGTGCACCAGTCCCTCCTGCAGCAAAGCACCCCCACAACATGATGCTGCCACCCCCGTGCTTCATGGTTGGGATGGTGTTCTTCGGCTTGTAAGCCTCCCCCTTTTTCCTCCTAACATAACGATGGTCATTATGGCTAAACAGTTCTACTTTTGTTTCATCAGACCAGAGGACATTTCTCCAAAAAGTACAATCTTTGTCCTCACATGCAGTTGCAAATCGTAGTCTGGCTTTTTTATGGCGGTTTTGGAGCAGTGGCTTCTCCCTTGCTGAGCGGCCTTTCAGGTTATGTCGATATAGGACACATTTTACTGTGCATATAGATACTTTTGTACTGGTTTCCTCCCGCATCTTCACAAGGTCCTTTGTTGTTGTTCTGGGATTGATTTGCACCTTCCTGAGCGGTATGACTGCTGCGTGGTCCCATAGTGTTTATACTTGCGTACTATTGTTTGTACAGATGAACCCCAAACTTCTGACCCACTGGAATTGTGATATAGTGAATTATAAGTGAAATAATCTGTCTGTAAACAATTGTTGGAAGAATTACTTGTGTCATGCACAAAGTAAATGTCCTAACCGACTTGACAAAACTATAGTTTGTTAACACGAAATCTGTGGAATGGTTGAAAAATTAGTTTTAATGACTTCAACCTAAGTGTATGTAAACTTCAACTCTATTATATCTCCTGCCGTTGTTGCCTTGAGAAAGGCACTAAACCCCCCACAAAGTAAAATACTGCACTGATAGGCAGTATATTTTGCTGTATAAAACATATGTGGTTAACCCTCTATCTGGAGAGCTACTGGGTGTGTAGGCTTTTGATCCAACCCTGCTCAAACACACACGAGTCAGCTTATCAAGGGACTGCTGAGCAGCTGCTTTTTTACAACGTATTAGAGCAGGGCTGAAGCAAAAGCCTGCACACTTAGTAGCTCTCCAGGACTCTCCTGGATGATGGTTGGCAACCCTGCAACATTACAACCAAATAATTTTTATGTTTGAATAAAATAATTTGCTCATTCAATTACCAGGGATCTTGGCAGCATAGGAGTTACTTGTCAATTAGGCTATTCTAAGACATTTTGCATAGTCAGAATTATATGACCAGTATTGAAGAGAGGAGAATCCCATCTTTCCGACGGTGTCAGAATTATTTCAACACTCAAGGCCCACTAGCACTAGCACGCATGCACACACCATGAATTTTACAGATATAACTGGGCAAATAACTCACTAACTTGCAATGAATATCAACAAATGTGCATACGCGGCTACGCTCGCTTTGATCTCAAAAACGCATCTTGGGACTGCATGATTGAAAGACCGCTTGTGCCTGTCAATGCAGGCCTACAATAATTCTACTGCGATGTGCTCTGCAGAGATTGGGAGGACAGTGCGCAACACACCACATACAGAGGACACTGATCCAATTCTGACCAGAGCAGCCTAATTATTTGCTATTGTGATTTTTGTGTGATGTTCTTTTTTTACTTGTCCACTTGGACACCTTAAATGTATAATCTGCTTGTCTGACAATTTGTTTTACTTGCCCCGGCAAGCATGAATGTCAAGCTTTTTGGTATTAATTACATTGACACAGAGCCAGTTGTAGTTGTTCAATGCACACTATATGCAAACATTTTGAGTGGCATTCATTGATGTTATACATTCAAACAGGGATCCAGACTTGTCAGTTTAAAATAATAATAATTAGGTTTATTTCTGTCCCAAAATCAATTGTTAGGCTTCCTCTACACCTGCCTAGCTGTTGTAAGGAAAACACTGCTCTTTATGGCACTGTTCTCTGACCCGAGCAGAAACTGCCACTGGTCAAACAACTGGTGGAATGTGTATGGATGGACAGGTTATGACAAGTTCCATTTTGCAGAGCATTTACGGCCACACTCAATAACAAATGGCACATGTCATGAGAATTTTGATTGGTAGTACAGAAAGTAGGCCAGTGTCATTTGAAACAATAAATTGCAGATGGCTACCGCTCTCACAAATAGGTTTTTTTCGATTTCCCGCGGCTTTTTACATCATTTATTTTGAGCATGGAGGAATGCAAATTGCAAAATGACCACTAAATCAAGGCTTTGTTGTTTTATTTAGCAAGCTAGCTAGCCAACTACCTAACTAACAACTGTTCAGCACGCATGAAAAGCAGCTGTTAGCCAGTTAAATTGAGTGGCATGTATTCTTGAGCATAATGGCACGGTTAGAGAGCATTGGTATGCATGGTGGTTAGCTTGCTACTGTTAATATACTAACAAGTTAGCTAGCTAACTACATAGTTGTCAATATTTAGCTGTAGTGGTTAGCAGAAAGAAACGTGGACTTCACTGATCAATTAAATGGCTGATGCAATCATCTGCAAATAGAACCGGATTTAGCTAGCCAGCTAGCTAAGGTTAGCGTTTAAAACATTCTGATACATGAGAAAGCTGATTATTTCTCTTACCCTTGGACTCCATCTTTAGTCATGACAGTTATTATTATCTTTTGAGATTGTAGTTAGTTGATATCAAACGTTTCTTGACAATTACTTCTGAGACAGAGTCAGCTGTTCACAGAGCATTCATGGGTCGTAGAAGAAGGACCCGTTTCCCTGATGCACAGGAAAACGTTTATCTAAATCCGGGCAGAAACTAGGTAAAAAAACAATAGTTCCACCAGAGTTGTGGAAATCTCATCCTGTAATCTTTCATATCAAATTGTATTTGTCACTTGCGTCGAATACAACAGGTGTAGACCTTACCGTGAAATTCTTACCTACAAGCCCTTAACCAACAATGCAGAGTAAGAAAATATTTGCTATAAAAGCTCAAGTAAACACATAAAATAATAATAACGATGCTAAATACAGCGGGTAAATAAACTCAAGTAAAAAAGTAACACTATAAAATAACAATAAGGAGGCTATATACAGGGGTATCGGTACCGAGTCAATGGATGGGGGTACGGGTTAGTCGAGGTAATTGAGGTAATATGAAGGTAGGGGTAAAGTGACTATGCATAGATAGTAAACTGAGTAGCAGCAGTGTAAAAAAGGGGGTCAATGCAAATAGTCCGGGTAGCCATTTGGTTAACTGTTCAGAATTGTTATGGCTTGGGGGTAGAAGCTGTTAAGGAGCCTTTAGGACCTAGACTTGGTGCTCCGGTACTGCTTGCCATGCAGTAGCAGAGAGAACAGTCTATATCTTGGGTGGCTGGAGTATTTGACAATTTTTCAGTCCTTCCTCTGATACTGCCTGGTATAGAGGCCCTGGATGGCAGGAAGCCCAAGTGATGTACACACTACCCTCTGTAGCGCCTTGCGGTCGGGTGCTGAGCAGTTGCCATAACCGGTGGTATAGGGACTATCTGGTAGGCTTGTGTCACTGGGCAGATTGCAGCTGGGCTTCCCTTATGTATATTATTTATATACAGTATATACTCTATATGTATAAGGCTATATAATATCAAGGACTACATTGAGGGCCTAACTACTTTATTACTACTTTTAGGTGGTTCAGAGATTAATTAAAACAAGCAAACATGTTAAGGAAATAATAATAGAAAATACCTGAATTGACAGTTAATGTCAAATACTTTTCAAAACTGTGAAAGCTTTTGAAGTGTGCTTGAGTTTGGTTGGAGTTTGCAATTTTGGGACTATTCCATTTGTTCCCTTTTATCGGTCAAACGAAATCCCCAGTGTGTTGCCCCACTGACATTTTATTTAACATGAATGGCCTTTGCAACGAAATGACTGACTCCCTGCTCTAAAATGCATCCAGTGGTCTTTTGGTGGGGTTGAATACAGTTGGGGGGCATAAGTATTTTCACAGGCTGTTGGCCACAGGAGCTCCTGATGCAGGAAACAGTCTTCCTGCTGGTCACTTCCCAACCAAAACATTGTAACTGTTAATAATAGGTTAATGCCCCAGAGGAACCTTGTCTGTTTGTTTTACATTAGCCCCCAACTTAAAACACTTCCATCAAGTTAATTTGAAGGAGATCTCTATTACCCTATAATTTAATCTCCCATAAATGTAATTTTAGCTTAGCTCTAAACATTTGAATGCACATTGCTAATGAATCCAGGTTAGAAACAATTTCCTGTGCATGTCAACAGCTTTAGCCTTTAACCTCTCGAAATGAAAAAACATCCTATCCAAAACAGTGAATCATCACTGAACATTTTTGACTCAAAGTGTTTTGACCATTTTCCTCCTGAAAGCACATACGTTTTGAGTTTGAAACCATTGGTTTGTCTGATAATCAAGATGGATCTAAGTGATTCAGTCTAAATTAGAGGATAACGTTGATTATGATAATTGCATTCAACTGAATTGTGCTTCTGTCATAATAAACACATTTTTTCTGCATAATTTCAGTATAATACATCACTGATCCCATATCAAAGACATTGACTTTCAGAGGGAGTATAAACAGTAGTCTTTGATCACTTATATATAACCTCATATAGAGGTTTCCAAGTGGCAGTTAAGAAGCAGAAGTGGTGAGCCCAGCTGAACTCAATGGAGTGTCAATGGCCCAGTTCTCCCTCAGCTGAGTGAAACAGCTAGCTCTTATGCTAATAGGTGGACCATTCCAACACATTTCCAGCTTGAAAAGCACTTCTTATTTCATCCTGTTTTATTGTGAGTAGACTGTGAGAACCTAGACTGAAAAATAACCATAAACCTCTGGGACTTATGGGGGTAATTTACACCTTTTTTAAAGGTAAAGTCATGGTAATGCTTCCTAGTTGGACTCTGGTGGAATGACTGTGACCACTACAATGCAGCCATACTATGGCATCCATTGTTATTGGCTTCCTCCAGTCTCCAACTTGATCATCAGCCTTTCATCATTTCAAATGAATACATTCACTATTCACATTTACCAATGGCTCAGGAACAATTAATGAGTCTGTCTGCTTATTTTTTCTGTTTCAATATCCATAGGCCTACGTACTGTACATGAGCAATACTCAACAAGCGGACCGCGGACCAGATCTGGACCCAGAACGGGGTCAATACGGGCTGCGGGTCACAAAAAATAAAGAGTTAAACAGTATTTTGAGAGTTGTAATAGTAGAAACCGCAAGGTGCAATGTCGAAACTTTGTAGTGCATGGGCAGTTTTCTGCTTGTCATGTCATTCACTGACAGACCATAGAGAGATATTTATAACCTGTCAGAAATGTCCCGTTTACAAACTAACCCATGTTAGCTAGCTAGGTAAATTAGTCTAACCAGCTATCTAAATCTTGTAGTTATCAGACCAGATTACGTGCCCTGGGGCCTTGACCACATAGGGGCTCCCATTGAGTTTGTGGACTCACTCAGCTATCATATGAACACACATAAGAAATGGCAAAATGTGTAGAATTGCAGGAAATTAGCTTTAAAACTGCGAAATGTTATCTCCTCCTACAAGAGAGGTGTTAACAGTGTCAGGCTATTGCCATAGAGAAGCCTTTTGCTAATCTATTTAGCCATGGTCAGGGCCTGGCAGATCTAGTGTGTCTAGTTCTGTGTTGTGTTTGTGTTGGGTCCTCTCTGATTGAGGATCCTATATTAAGTGTCATGTATCACACCTTTGTGTGGGTCATTGTCTTCCATGTCAGTCTGTAGAGTAAGTGTATTTGGGCATTTCTCAGATTAAGGGCCAAATTGGGTTGCTGCAATTTTGAAAATTTAAAATTCCAAATTTGACTAATTGGTATACATCAAATTATCAGTCCTTAAGTCAGCAGCGACGTTATGAGCTTGGTTGAGACCATAAGATAAGGGAATTTATGATTTTTTTGCCATTTTCTTAACTATGTCAAGTAAATGTGTCATTACCATCACATCATCGAATATATGTAAAAAATAAAACTTAAATGATAAATCAGTTTGTTTGTTCTAAGTTGTTCGTTATAGTTTGCGTTGAGTTTATTTATATTCATTAAAGATGTCGAACTACTACTGCGCTGCGCCTTGGTCAATTTACACACCCAGTCGTGACAAACAGTTTGGGATTACATGCAATGTGAGGTGGGGGTTTGTTACTACGCCGATAAATGACAATATCCATCCGGACCTTTGTCACCTAGGAAATGTGTGACCGGACATTCTTAAATAATAGTTGACCACCCCCTAAAGAATTACATTAAGTTGAAACACACTGGATCATTATGTAGTCAGTACATTATTGGGGGAGGGGGTGCAGTCTGTCTACCTAAACTAAATATACATTATTTTCTTTCTCCAGAAGCAGCCATACGGGTGCTCATTCTTCGACCTCAGAGCTTTTGTACTGCCACGGCTGCTTAAGATATAAAAGTGCACAGATGTTCTTGCAATTACAAGACTCTCTGGTCAGTCCTCCTCCTCAGTCAGATAAGGCCCTCGGGGGACATCAGTCACTCATTTAGAGAGAAAATGTTGAGAAGCATTGAACCATTACATGTAATTTATCAATATTTTATTTTAGAACACTTGAACAAAATAGCATTGACTTTTAAATGATACAAACACTTGATAACAAAATACGAAATTATCATACAAAACGTTCAGTGTGAGCGACAGCAATAAATAATAGCTTCTAATCACACAACTTAAGTGTGAACAGAAAAAAGGCAAACCACTATCTACAGATATTTTAAAGAAACAGATAGTATCCCCAAGCAGGCATGAAGAAGTATAGCATGTCCCGTACTAGAACAATGCCTCCTTTATGATAGTCTGCAAGGAAATGCATCTGAAATGCGTCTGATATATACAGTTGACCAGTCAATGGACATCAGACTCTGCCTGTAGATTAAATCTTCTTTGTACATAAAATTATTTTCTCTACAGAGAACAAAAATGTAAGTGGCAACTACAAATAGAAAAAGCTTTTTCTTTTTATACAAAAGTGTAGAAACTGTACAAAATGTAGTTAGTCCCTGAAAAATAAAGCTTAGTTTTCCCCTGAGGTTTAAAAGTCACAGGTTGGTGACTTTTAACTGTACAAGACACTTGAAGACTCAGATTCAGTGGATACAGATGAAATGGGTCCTCTTTTTTTAGTCAGTACTTTATGACTTGATCTACTGCTAACAGTCAGTGCATCTCGGGCAGATTTCTTAAACTTAACGCCCAGGAAAGCATAAAGGATGGGGTTGAGACAGCAGTGAAAGTATGCCAGAGCCTCTGTAATTAAGATCCAGGTCTGCAGACTCTGCTGCAGGGCACAGCTATGGGAGATCACGCTGAGCAACATCAGGGTGTCCACAAAGATCCCCACGCAGTACGGCAGCCAGCAGCTGAAGAAGCACAGGATGAGGATTACAGTGGTCTTGAGAGCCTTTCTCTTCAACACTTGACCCTTGGCACCCTGGGACAGCTTGGCAATGATGATGCAGTAGCAGGTGAGGATGACCAAACCTGGCAGGACAAAGCCCACCAGAATGTGCTGGAAACGGAACGCAGCCATCCAGTAGAAGCTATTCGTCTGAGGGTAGATGCGGTGGCAGATGGTTCTGGAGTTTCTATCCAGAGCTGTGGCAAACACTATGTCAGGCACAGTGAGAATAGCAGCAGGTAGCCATACAGCCACATAGATTACTCTGTTTGCAAGCAGCTTCCTGGTGGTTTGGCTGTTGGTGGCATGCACCACTGCCAGGTACCTGTCCACGCTGATGAAGGCCAGAATCAGAACACTGCTATACAGGTTGATGGTGTAGATCATATGCACAGTGGTACAGAGGAAGCCGCCAAAGTACCAACTGCTGGCCGCATCCACCGCCCAGAAAGGTAGCGTGAGGACGAGTAGCAGGTCAGCCAGAGAGAGATGGAGCCTGTATTTATCCGTCATCGTTTTGACCTTTTTCTGGTAGCCCATCACTATCACTACCAGTCCATTCCCGATGATTCCTAGCAGGAAGATTATTCCAAAAACTGTCGGTAAGAAGATCCTTTGAAAATCATCACCACTGTCTCTGTTGCACGGCTCCTCCAAGCCCAAATCCATGTCAAAGTCCCCCGATTCTTCATAGCTGGTGTTACTGTCAAAAAAGATATGCTGCAAAGAAGAAAAACAAAGTGTAAGACTATAATCGTTTACAGTAAGTCTACTAAATATTATAATTGGCTATTTGTGGACATACTTAAAACTAAGTTAGTTATGACGGAATAATTTAGGCCTATTATAAGGCTATATCTGTGTTATTTGAGAAACATTTATAAATTACTTCGAGAAAATATAAGACATACCAAAATAGCCGCGAATAGTCATTTGAAAAACCTAGCCTCGTTTATTATATAGAAAATGTGTTATAGAACCTATGGCTATATTAAAGCTATAGATAAAATTACTATTATTTTAAATAATGACTGAAATGGTAAACTCACTTCGACCTCGTAATAAGAATCCATCGTGGCAACGCAGTGATGTAGGTTATCTCCGTGGGTCTGAATAACTTTAGTAACCTGAAGATTCGAATGCGCCTAAATAGCCTACCCCCCTTGCGCTCCTCCCAAAGGAGGAGCCTTGGTCGCGTGTGACACCATGTAGTTTTTAGTGTTCTCACAGAAGTGGCCGACGTCACTTGAATGCATAGACTAGGCTATGAGAAATCTACGCAGTAGCCCGTTTTGCAATATGTAAACATTAGACCGATCTTACGGATGGAGTGGTGAGTGAGGCGTAAATTGGTCTTCGAATACCCGTGCACTTCAGTGGCGATATTAGCATGTAAATATTGGTGGGGCAAACTAAACATTTTTTGATATGCATGCCAGTAAAGCCACTACACAACACAACACTACACAACATTAACAATATATTAATTGGACTATAACGGTGACAAACGGTACCCACAAACTGTTAGGGCGTACATAAAGCTGTTCCAACAGCAGAGTCCCAACACCTTATCACTGTTACACCTGGCTATCAGCAGAGCCTTGTCTGGCAGCGAAACAGTTCATTCTGCCTAATTTACTGCCTTTAAAAAAAACATAGCTGAACATCAAATGGTTTCTACTGACAATTGAGATGTACAAACTATGACATAAGGGAACTACGAGCGGATAATAGGCAATCCGTAATTTAGATTAAGGCATCAATGAGGACTGACGTAGTCAATATAAATAACTATTTGTTCAGCACTTTTGAAATGTACAGGGATAGAATTCAGAACATGGGCCGTTCTTACAGTATTCTCCCTGTACACCAAGTCAGAACCTTAGGATAAATAAAGGAGGCATATAAGCAAACAATGAAAGCACTTACAATATTTGATGATGACATTTCTCTAAAACAGTCTATAGGCTACATGTGCACCACCAAGTCAGAACAGCTAAATTATGAGGGGAAAAGAGACCAAATTATTAGGGTGAGGCACATGGACTACTAACAGCTTACTACGCAACAACTGTTTCCTGGGAACCGATGAAGTAGATGTTGATTAAGGTAGCCCCCCGCACCTCTCTGATTCACAGGGGTTGGGTTAAATGCGGAAGACACATTTCAGTTGAATGCATTGATTTGTGCAACTGACTAGATACCCCTTCTTTCATCCAGCCTGGTCTCATAGCGGCCCACTGCATCAATAACATCGATTTGGGAGTGCTGACAGGCATTTTCTGGTATTCGATATGTCCGCAGCCTATAGCATGCAGTTATCCTCTTTGAAATCTGATATTACTGATTGATTGAATGAATCCATCCTCTTTATCCGTTCAATGTATACTTGTGTTGTAAGGCAAGTGTTTTTATGTACCACACCAATCCCATCAGATACATAGTGCAGAGTACAGTTGATGTGGAGAAGAGGTAGCAGTATTGTTAAGAACTAAACTCTTCTAACTCATTTTGGCTCTGGTTCCTGCAGATCCTGGACTCCTGAGGAGAGGGGCCAGAGAGAGAGAGAATGCCCACTGTATGGGATTGGATGGGGTCTTCTTATCAAAGCCAGCCACTGGCAAACAGTTGTTTTTTGTCCCTTTGAAATTAAAAGCTGTGGTTGTAGTGTGTGCTGATGGATTAAATGTAGAGGCAGTGACTCACTACATGTTAAGTTCTACAAATATGTCTTCACTCCACACTCAATGATGAATAAAACATTTTACCCAACTATTCATTGCATTTTGTGATCACTATCATGTTTTAGTAGATAATTCACTAATGAATGCATGGAACAAGAGAGAAATTACTGTGGAATACATTAGTGTTGCTCACATTGTTTCGAGTGCATGTAAGAGACATTGAGACCATTTTTGTGAAGAATATTTAAATTAGATCAATGTGTGATATTTTCACTCTTATTAGTAGTTTTATTAACATGCAGTATTCTTTTCGCACAATGTATAACACATTTACAATACCAGTCAAAGTTTGGACACACCTACTCATTCCAGGGTTTTTCTTTCTTTTTACTATTATCAGCATTATAGAAAAATAGTGAATACATCAAAACTATGAAATAACACATATGGAATCATGTAGTAACCAAAAAAGTGTTAAACAAATCAAAATATATTATATTTGAGATTCTTCAAAGAAGCCACCATTTGCCTTGATGACAGCTTTGAATGCATTGAATGTATTGGCATTCTCTCAACCAGCTTCATGAGGTAGTCACAATTAACAAGTGTGCCTTGTTAAAAGTTAATTTAGTGGAATTTCTTTCCTTCTTAATGCGTTTGAGCCAATCAGTTTCTTGTGACAAGGTAGTGGTTGAGACACATCTCATCATTAACTATTCAGAGGAGGCTGCGTGAGTCAGGCCTTCATGGTCGAATTGCTGCAAAGAAACCACTACTAAAGGACATCAATAAGAAGAAGAGACTTGCTTGGGCCAGGAAACACGACCATTGGACCGGTGGAAATCTGTCCTTTAGTCTGATGAGTCCAAATTTGGAATTTTTGTTTCCAACCGCCGTGTCTTTGTGAGACGCAAAGTAGGTGAACAGAAGATCTCCACATCTTTGGTTCCCACCGTGAAGCATGGAGGAGGAGGAGGTGTGATGGTGTGGGGGTGCTTTGCTGGTGACACTGTCAGTGATTTATTTAGAATTCAAGGCACACTTAACCAGCATGGCTACCACAGCATTCTGCAGCGATACACCATCCCATCTGGTTTGCGCTTAGTGGGACTTATCATTTGTTTTTTCTACAGGACAATGACCCAAAACACACCTCCATGCTGTGTAAGGGCTATTTGACCAAGAAGGAGAGTGATGGAGTGCTGCATCAGATGACCTGGCCTCCACATTCACCCGACCTCAACCCAATTGAGATGGTTTGGGATGAGTTGGACCACAGAGTGAAGGAAAAGCAGCCAACAAGTGCTCCGCATATGTGGGAACTCCTTCAAGACTGTTGGAAAAGCATTCCAGGTGATGCTGGTTGAGAGAATGCCAAGAGTGTGCAGAGCTGTCATCAAGGCAAAGGGTGGGTACTTTGAATATATTTTGTTTAACACTTTTTTGGTTACTACTATTTCGTAGTTTTGGATGTCTTCACTATTATTCTACAATGTAGAAAATAGTAAAAATAAAGAAAAACCCTTGAATGAGTAGGTGTGTCCAAACGTTTGACTGGTACTGAATGTTCCAAAAGGTTACAGGAAAAAGTCTGCATACCCCAGTGTAAGCAGCAAGAGCTTGCAGATAGCTTTTAACAATCAGAATACAAAAGATCTATGAGCTATTTAGAATACAAATCATAAGTGTGAACAGCCTTAAGAGGACTCTTCAGTCAAGAATGGGTGTTAAAATGAAGTAAGAATGCAGGGGAGATAAAGAGAAGAATGAGGCATGTCTTGTAGAGTCAACAATGGTTGTTTTCCAGTCAGAACTCATCCACGGCCCACAGCAAGTGAGCAAAGAGAACATTTTTATCATGATTGAAGCGCTCAAATATCACTTTCACTTTTTTTAATGCCACGTAGAAAACAAGATGCACCCTTTGTTGTTTAATCTAACTTTTGGGTTTCTTTATTATTATTTTTTTTATCTCCCATCTGTAAGGAATGCCACCTGGTTTCAGCATATTTAAATGAGTGGTTCTTCAATAAAATAAAATACAACGTTTTTATTCATTACACAAGATGGTTGTTCTATGGATATTTGTCTTGAATGCATAGTAGGCCTACATAGCCATTTGATTGCTATAAAACATTATTAGGAATACAGTTTGGTTTACAGAGCTTTTCATTTTCTCTCTGTTTATTATGTTCTCTTTGCCAAAAGGTTGACTTAGCAACATAAAGCATCTGTTAAAGACTTTATGCTTATTTTCATTTTAAATTTCACAGTCCAAATGCTGATATTTGCATTGCCATATCCAAACAAAGAATCAAAGGAAGGCAAGCCCATCAATCTTTTTCTGTCAAACGTTTTCCTCTTGTCATGTGATTAACCACCAAGTATCGTTTTGTGCATAAATCTGAAATGCATTGTTTGTTCCAATATGTCTGAACATAAAGGTATTCTCAGTGTTCATATTGGACTGCACAACACCAGTAACTGAAATGATTTTACTGGGGTACTACTGATCTTTGTCTGTGGAGTCTTGGGGGAGGGGAAGCTGTTTGCCAGCTTGTAGGAGGTAGTAAGGTTGAGAGATCCCTCTTGCTTGTTTTTGCCTGCTGCCTGTGCTTTTGTGTAAAGTTTGTCTCCTGTGAAGAGATATAATGGTGTATCATGGGTTGCCTCAATAGAACATGACACCTATGGAGAGAGGTTCAGATCTGGGACTT
Source organism: Thymallus thymallus (assembly GCA_023634145.1). Classification (NCBI taxonomy): domain Eukaryota; kingdom Metazoa; phylum Chordata; class Actinopteri; order Salmoniformes; family Salmonidae; genus Thymallus; species Thymallus thymallus. The sequence goes on along the minus strand of CM042408.1, from coordinate 24,836,401 downwards.
ATCACTGCATGTCACCCATGAACAGTGGTGATGAAGACAATTAGTCATAAAAACAAACATGTTTTACTTTACATAACGCTAAGGCCTTTTCCCACTGCATTGTTCTTAGTCCCAGGCTGTCTTAGCCACAGGCTGGACTAGCCCTGGAATAGTTTAGCCTGTGTTCACAAAACCATGTGTTAACCCTGGGCTAAGGATTCACACTTTCATTCCAAAACCCTGGGCTAACGCAGACAAACACAACATGCGACCAACATTCTATCTCTGACACGCAACCAATGCTATAAGCAAAGCAATAAGACATTTATTAACACATTACTTCTTGCTTTCGAGCCTAGCATTTGATTTCGAACACTGATGGTTTGTATAAAAATGGCCACCTGTCTGTCTGACCTCAGGAACAATTGTTTCACTTTTGAAATTCCGTCTCGCCCTACACCAGAGAATTATGTGCATGAACGAGACATCAACTTTTCTGATCCAGGCGAAATCATGAAAAAATATTATTATCATGGATATATCCAATTAAATTTCAATACAAAATCTATGAAGACAGACGGAAATTGAGCGTTTGCTGTCCTTCCAGCTGTAGCTATGGTTTGTAGCTTTAGTTGGCTAAGTAAGATGACGTTAGCCAGCCTGCATAGCAACCAATGTTTTTGCAAGGATGAAAGTATTTTGTTTTATTGTCCTCAGATGGAAAGATGAAATAGTATGAATTGACTTATCAAACTAACGTACAGAGTGCATTACAGACATCACCAGAAAATGTAATTAAGTGACAGTGCAGCTTTTGTGATTGGACAGTGAGCATTCTAGGCATTGTTCTTGACCTTGTTTCACTGGAGCAGGACCAGCTAACCCTGGGCTAAGGGGGATGCTAGCCCACTTTAGAATGTGCAATTGTGAACACTTGCTTAGCCCCAGGCTAAACTCTCTCTTAACCCTGTGCTGTGAATGAGCCTAATGATTCTTCTTGTGTAGAAAAAGTGTTTCAGAAAGCTTCCGGAATGCATGTTTAAATGCTTATGATTAAAGAAAGCCCTAAAAACAATAGAGCCGCTACAACGACAAAGGGTGTCCTTATCTGAGGAAGGCACCTTCAGAAACTTCCTACTTGGGTGTGGGGTGACTGACTGGATTGGCTTTAGGAAAGTTCCTCCAGTGACATCATTGATTACGATATGCTGGTTAGCAGGACTTTTGCAGTATCTGAATCACCTGTCTGTCAGAAATAAAACTGATTTGTGAAGTTATGTTTTTTTCTTCTTAAACAAATGTATTAATTGTACTTTATTCAGACGGTTGTGAGGGGAGACAGGCAGGTGAGGGGGGTCAATGCAAATAGTCCAGATAGCCATTTGATTAGCTGTTCAGGAGTCTTATGAGTTGCGGATAGAAGCTGTTAAGAAGCCTTGGCGCTCCGGTACCGTTTGACGTGGGGTAGCAGAGAGAACACTCTATGACTAGCGGGCTGTAATCTTTGACCATTTTTAGGGCCTTCCTCTGACACCGCCTGGTATAGAGGTCCTGGATGGCGGGAAGCTTGGCCCCAGTGATGTACTGGGCCATACGCATTTCTGTAGCGCCTTGCGGTCAGAGGCCGAACAGTTGCCACACCTGGCGGTGATGCAACCAGTCAGGATGCTCTCGATGGTGCAGCTGTAGAACCTTTTGAGGATCTGAGGACACATGCCACATTTTAACAGTCTCTTGAGGGGGAATAGGCGTTGTCGTGCCCTCTTCACATGTGGAGTGCAATAGAGATTGCATCATCTGTGGATCTGTTGGGGCGGTATGCAAATTGGAGTGAGTCTAGGGTTTCTGGGATAATGGTGTTGATGTGAGCCACTTCATGGCTACAGACATGAGTGTTATGGGTCAGTAGTAATTTAGGAAGATTACCTTGGTGTTCTAGGGCACAGGGACTATGGTGGTCTGCTTAGGTATTACAGTGTCAGTGAAGACACATAGTACGTGTTCTGGTAATCCGTCGGCCTTGTGAATGTTAACCTGCTAAAAGGTCTTACTCACATCGGCTGTGGAGAGCGTGATCACACAGTCGTCCAGAACAGCTGGTGCTCTAATGCATGATTCAGTTTTGCTTTCCTCGAGTCCGGAGTGTCCCACTCCTTCAAAGTGACAGCTCTAGTCTTTAGCTCAGTGCAGATGTTGCATGTAATCCATGGCTTCTGGTTGGGATATGTGCATACGCTTTCTGAGGGGACGACCTCGTCAATACACTTATTAATGAAGCCTGTGACTGATGTGGTAAACTTCTCAATGCCATTGAATGAATCCTAGAACATATTCCAGTCTATGCTTGCGAAACAGTCCTGTAGTTTAGCATCCAATTGAGATTGCGTCATCTGTGGATCTGTTGGGGCGGTATGCGAATTGGAGTGGGTCCAGGGTGTCTGGGATGTTGGTGTTGATTTGTGTCATGACTAGCCTTTCAAAGCACTTCATAATTACAGATGTGAGTTCTACAGAGCGATAGTCATATAGGCAGGAGTTCTTGGGTATAGGGACAATGGTGGTCAGCTTGAAACATGTTGGGATTACAGACTGGGACAAGGGAGATTGAAAATGTCTGTAAAGACGCTTGCCAGCTAGTCTGCGCATGCTTTAAGAACGCAATATTTGCCTTGAGAATGCTGTATTCACTGTATTCCGCTGTATTCTGCTTTTTCTTTTTACACCCATTTTGTGTAAGATCTCTACATAGAGTAATGCCACCCAAACTTGTGTGAACAAAAAAGGTTTTGGTTTCACCACCTGTTTAGGGTGAGGCCTGTCTATATAATGCTTACAAGCCAGTTCCTTGTTGCTGCTGGCTTTGGAATAGCCAGACAGACTCTTAGGAGACGTTTACAGCTCTTTGGGAATAAATCTAGAGTAACTAACTGTTGAAAAGTATTTTATAATTGTATTTTTCTGTGCTAGCAGTTGTCTACATCAGAACTGGCAGTGAAAGTACAAGTGAAGTGATGACTGTGTCCATCATTAGCTCTTCTCATACAGAAATATAAAGAGACCAGTATAAAGTCAGCAAACACAACTTTCTCTCTAAAGGCGTGTGAAACAGGAAGTGGTAGGTTTTAGAACATTACCCTGATGACACAATATACAGTGGGGAGAACAAGTATTTGATACACTGCCGATTTTGCAGGTTTTCCTACTTACAAAGCATGTAGAGGTCTGTAATTTTTTATCATAGGTACACTGTGAGAGACGGAATCTAAAACAAAAATCCAGAAAATCACATTGTATTATTTTTAAGTAATTAATTTGCATTTTATTGCATGACATAAGTATTTGATACATCAGAAAAGCAGAACTTAATATTTGGTACAATTAATATTTTGTGCAATTACAGAGATCATACGTTTCCTGTAGTTCTATACCAGGTTTGCACACTGCAGCAGGGATTTTGGCCCACTCCTCCATACAGATCCTTCAGGTTTCGGGGCTGGCGCTGGGCAATACGGATTTTCAGCTCCCTCCAAAGATTTTCTATTGGGTTCAGGTCTGGAGACTGGCTAGGCCACTCCAGGACCTTGAGATGCTTCTTACGGAGCCACTCCTTAGTTGCCCTGGCTGTGTGTTTCGGGTCATTGTCATGCTGGAAGACCCAGCCACGACCCATCTTCAATGCTCTTACTGAGGGAAGGAGGTTGTTGGCCAAGATCTCGCAATACATGGCCCCATCCATCCTCCCCTCAATACAGTGCAGTCGTCCTGTCCCCTTTGCAGAAAACATCCCCAAAGAATGATGTTTCCACATCTATGCTTCACGGTTGGGATGGTGTTCTTGGGGTTGTACTCATCCTTCTTCTTCCTCCAAACACGGTGAGTGGAGTTTAGACCAAAAAGCTCTATTTTTGTCTCATCAGACCACATGACCTTCTCCCATTCCTCCTCTGGATCATCCAGATGGTCATTGGCAAACTTCAGACGGGCCTGGACATGCGCTGGCTTGAGCAGGGGGACCTTGCGTGCGCTGCAGGATTTTAATCCATGACGGCATAGTGTGTTACTAATGGTTTTCTTTGAGACTGTGGTCCCAGCTCTCTTCAGGTCATTGACCAGGTCCTGCCGTGTAGTTCTGGGCTGATCCCTCACCTTCCTCATGATCATTGATGCCCCACGAGGTGAGATCTTGCATGGTGCCCTAGACCGAGGGAGATTGACCGTCATCTTGAACTTCTTCCATTTTCTAATAATTGCACCAACAGTTGTTGCCTTTTCACCAAGCTGATTGCCTATTGTCCTGTAGCCCATCCCAGCCTTGTGCAGGTCTACAATTTTATCCCTGATGTCCTTACACAGCTCTCTGGTCTTGGCCATTGTGGAGAGGTTGGAGTCTGTTTGATTGAGTGTGTGGACAGGTGTATTTTATACAGGTAACGAGTTCAAACAGGTGCAGTTAATACAGGTAATGAGTGGAGAACAGGAGGGCTTCTTAAAGAAAAACTAACAGGTCTGTGAGAGCCGGAATTCTTACTGGTTGGTAGGTGATCAAATACTTATGTCATGCAATAAAATGCAAATTAATTATTTAAAAATCATACAATGTGATTTTCTGGATTTTTGTTTTAGATTCCGTCTCTCACAGTTGAAGTGTACCTATGATAAAAATTACAGACCTCTACATGCTTTGTAAGTAGGAAAACCTGCAAAATCGGCAGTGTATCAAATACTTGTTCTCCCCACTGTATATACAGCGGGTGAAATAAGTATTGAACACGTCACCATTTTTCTCAGTAAATATATTTCCAAAGGTGCTATTGACATGAAATTTTCACCAGATGTTGGTAACAACCCAAGTAATCCATACAAGAAACCAAAACAAATAAGTTCAGAAATGAAGTTATGTGTAATAATGTGAAATGACACAGGGAAAAAGTATTGAACACACTTACTGATATTTATTTAATACTTTGTACAAAAGCCTTTGTTGGTAATGACAGCTTCAAGACGCCTCCTGTATGGAGAAACTAGTCGCATGCATTGCTCTGGTGTGATTTTGGCCCATTCTTCCACACAAACAGTCTTCAAATCTTGAAGGTTCCGTGGGCCTCTTCTATGAATCTTGATCTTCAGTTCTTTCCATAGATTTTCAATGGGATTTAAGTCAGGTGATTGGCTGGGCCATTCTAGCAGCTTTATTTTCTTTCTTTGAAACTGTGTGTTTGGGATCATTGTCTTGCTGAAATGTCCACCCTCGTTTCATCTTCATCATCCTGGTAGATGGCAGCAGGTTTTGGTCAAGAATGTCTCGGTAAATTTGCCCATTCATCCTTCCTTCAATTATGTGAAGTTTGCCAGTACCATTTGCTGAAAGGCAGCCCCACACCATGATGTTCCCACCTCCAAACTTCACTGTTGGTATGGTGTTTTTAGGGTGATGTGCAGTGCCATTTCTCCTCCAAACATGGTGTGTATTATGACATCCAAACAGTTCAATTTTGCTCTCATCTGACCACACTATATTCTCCCAGTATTTCACTGGCTTTTCCAAATGTTGTGCAGCAAACTTTAAACGAGCTTCAACATGCTTTTTTTTCAGCATTGGAGTCTTGCATGGTGAGCGTGCATACAGGCCATGGCGGTGGAGTGCATTACTTACTGTTTTCTTTGAGACAACAGTACCTGCGAATTGCAGGTCTTTTTGAATCTCTCCACAAGTGGTCCTTGGCTCTTGGACAACTCTTCTGATTATTCTTTTCACTCCTCTGTCAGAAATCTTGTGAGGAGCACCTGGTCGAGGCAAATTTATGGTGAAATTATTGTCTTTCCACTTCCGTATTATGGCCCCAACAGTGCTCACTGGAACATTCAGAAGCTTAGAAATGCGCCTATAACCAATGCCATCATTATGTTTTGCAACAATTAGGTTGCGAAGGTCTTGAGACAGCTCTTTGCTTTTACCCATCATGAGATGTGTCTTGTGTGACACCTTGGCAATGAGACCTTTTTGTAGGCCATCAGCACTGACAGGGGGCTGGATTGCTTTTTAATTACTGATCGTTTTCAGCTGTTGTCTTGGCTTTCCATGCCTTTTTGCACCTCCCTTTCTTCATGTGTTCAATACTTTTTCCCTGTGTCATTTCACATTATTACACATAACTAAATTTATATTTGTTTTGGTTTCTTTGTATGTATGGATTACTTGGGTTGTTACCAACATCTGGTGCAAATTTCATGTCAATAGCACCTTTGGAAATATATTTACTGAGAAAAATGGTGACGTGTTCAATACTTATTTCACCCGCTGTATATATATATATTTTTAACCAGGCACGTCAGTTACGAATACATTCTTATTTACAGTGATGGCCTAGCAGGGAACAGGGGGTGACACTACCCTTGGGACTGTTGGGGAAATGCATATCCAATTTTCTCTGAGCCCAAGTACAAGCCACAAGAGTGGTTGTATGTTGTATAAGGGAAGGGTGTTTTTTCTGTGTGTCCATGATAAATGCAACAGGGGTTCCTTTTCCTTTGCTCCTAACGGCTAAATTGTGGTTTGCTGTGTGCAAACCTAGCCTTAACAATAATCCACAGAAGGCGCTAACTCTTCTTTTTTTATATCTCTGACACTGTATGTACAGTTTATAATATTTAAACAGAACTGCTGCTCTAACAGTTTTGCATGTAGGCCTACCCTTTTCAATGTAATCAGAAGATTCAGTGGATGATAAAATCATTCTAAATGTAGTTTTTTTTTGTGCTCTATAAGATAACTTTTTTGTGTGTCAATGTTCAATGAAGGACAGGTGAATTAACATATAATTCAATAGCTCCCCTTCAGTCTGAGTGCTCCTCCTTCAGTGCTCCTCTTTCCATGGGCAGCAGGAGAGCTCTTTGCAGCACCTATTCATGACAGAAGGCACTGAAAGAGATCACCACATGCTGCCTTTCAAGCTTTCACTGGTCTGAGACCATCCATATGGCCTCAGTAGCTTTTAGTGGAGATGGAAGACCCCATCCAACGTATAGGCAGGTCAGCACTACCTTGATCTACTTTGATAAGAGGAACTATGGTCCAGATGACATTAGATAAGGTTTATAGACAGTCTGAGTATAACAAGTCATAAACCTGCTGTTAATCAAGATTAATTCAAATACAACATGTGGATAAGCCTCACTATTGAATGAACTTATATCTTTATTATTAATTATTATTATTACAGAATACACCAAATGATGCTTTACTTATTGAAAATGAAAGACATGTTTCAGTAATAGTATTTTGTGCAAGTATTTTGAGAAGGAAAATAGGACTGTCTGGAAGTTCCCCATAGATGCTTTGTTGAACTCTACTCTAGTTAGACTTGTGAGTTTATGGTGGGGATGAAATTATATATGATCTAAAACTATCTCTCAACTTGAAGATAAACAAGTGCTTGTTAGCAGCCATGTATAAACGTATACTGTATTGACTATTTGTCATCTGTCAAGGACCCGGACACTTGAATGTTTGCTTTGAGCTAAGGCAGTGCCAGAGAAATTTGTTAGCAGTAGACGCTCTGGGTTCATCTACCTTGCTTTAAGAGTTGGGTAAATCCGTTATATTTGTCATTGGTCATGTGTTTACTTTGGTCCTGTATTAAGATAAGCCTTGTTTTTAATACATAGCTACTTCATACAGTATACATCTGTGTCATTCCCACAGTAGAAATATCTTGTATCAAAACATACTGTCAAAACATTTGTGTGCCTGTTTTAAGCACAATGGCCCAAAGCGGTCCTGTTTGGCCATGAATTGCACAGAAATTGTACATATGTAGATACAGACATTTTTTTTTTGTTCATGAAGAAGTGGTTTATTTATATTTCACACTTATTTGTACAAATGGTGATTGTTCAGAACAGGCTGCCCGCCAACTTCCAGTTCCTCAGTGAAACCTCTGGACACTCATCATTCAATCATCGTTCACCTCTCCAACAGAGGGCACAGACGTCGGCTTTCACTCTTACTTTAAATCAAATCAATGTCTGATCCATCATGGAGGCCCATGGCCTCGGGGGCTAGTAGGGATCAATCTGCAGGGTATTGTCTTGCAGGATGGTGTCTGTCCACAAAGCTAGCGGCTTATATCTAGGACTGAGGCACGTGTGTCTGTAGACTAATTTAATTATCAGGGGTAGTTCGCTTCCTTGGGATGTTTCCATCTGGTTTCATATGTATCTGACGAGATTAGGTGATTTATAGATACATCAGAACATGCAGCTATCTTCTGTGTCTTAGTGGAGCTTCTCAGTGCATATCAGCAGTCATAGTCCTTGGACATTATGAAATTATTGACATTATGATCCCAAGGGGATCTTTAATGTACACTACATGACCCAAAGTATGTGGACACCTGCTCGTCGAACATCTCATTCCAAAATCATAGGCATTAATATGGAGTTGGTCCCCCCTTTGCTGCTATAACAGCCTCCACTCTTCTGGGAAGGCTTTCCACTAGATGTTGGAACATTGCTGCCAGGACTTGCTTCCATTCAGCCACAAGAGCATTAGTGGGCACTGATGTTGGGCGATTAGGCCTGGCTCGCAGTCGGCATTCCAATTCATCCAAAAGGTGTTTGATGGGGTTGAGGTCAGGGCTCTGTGCAGGCCAGTCAAATTCTTCCACAGAGATCTCAACAAACCATTTCTGTACGGACCTTGCTTTGTGCACGGGGGCATTGTCATGCTGAAACAGGAAAGGGCCTTCCCCAAACTGTTGCCACAAAGTTGGAAGCCCTTAATCATTTAGAATGTCATTGTATGCTGTAGTGTTAAGATTTCCCTTCACTGGAACTAAGGGGCCTAGCCCGAACCATGAAAAACAGCCCCAGACCATTATTCTCCCTCCACCAAACTCTACAGTTGGCACTATTCTTTCGGCCAGGTAGCGTTCTCCTTGCATCCACCAAACCCAGATTCGTCCGTCGGACTGCCAGATGGTGAATCGCGATTCATCACTCCAGACAACTTGAGATTTACACCATTCCAGCCGAGGCTTGGCATTGTGCATGGTGATCTTAGGCTTGTGTGCAGCTGATTGGCCATGGAAACCCATTTCATGAAGCTCCCAATGAACAGTTCTTGTGCTGACGTTGCTTCCAGAGGTAGTTTGGAACTCGGTAATAAGTGTTGCAACTGAGGACAGACAATTTTTACATACTTCAGCACTCAGCGGTCCCGTTCTTTGAGCTTGTGTGGCCTACCACTTCGTGGCTGAGCCGTTGTTGCTCGTAAACGTTTACACTTCACAATAACAGCAATTACTGTTGACCAGGGTAGGTCTAGCAGGGCAGAACGATTACAAACTGGTGTCCTATGACGGTGCCACGTTGAAAGTCACTGTATGGCCATTCTACTGCCAATGTTTGTCTATGGAGATTGCATGGCTGTGTGCTCGATTGTATACACCTGTCAGCAACAGGTGTGGCTGAAATAGCCGAATCAACAAATTTCAAGTGGTGTCCACATACTTTTGTATATATAGTGTATTTCAAACCACACTGTTGCTATTGTCCTCTCCTGTGACCTCCAACACCCAGTAGCTCAGTCTGTACATTAGTCTTACTCACCTAACAGTGTCTATGTTCCCTGACAAAACTCCAAAAAGAGTTACTCAACCACAGCACTTTTGCCTCTCACACAACCTTCTCCCATTTCCAAGCTATTCTCTTAGACATGATTCATTAGATTTAGTTACTTTTAGTGCCGACAGGCAAATTTTTATAATAGGCTAAATAAAGGTGTAATGGCATATTCCCTTTGTAACTGAAAAAGTTGACTACAATAATTCACATCATAAAATGAATACATTTTGTAGTAAGTTATAGCCTAATATTGTGTCTTAGACAACTATTTCCTTCTACGCATTTCTACTGCTGCAAAATGCTATTCTAGTTGTTTAACATTGGATCAGTGTGGCAATGAATCATTCTATCCAAACACAAACTTTGATATTTAACAGGCCAAAGACACATGCAGTTGTGTGGGTGCATAAACCCATTACTACCCAAACAAGCAGATTAACTCAGTGAGTTATGCCTCAAGATGGGTGCAGACATGCAGCTTTTCTCTTTTACGGTATTCTCTTTACAGAACTCCTAACAATCAGTCAACACCTGTTACGTTGACGACAGTGTTTTGCCACTGCCAGAAAGTGTGAACTCTGACTGAACCTGTCCAGCTTGTTGTTGTTGTCTGTCTGCTTCATCATCACACCACAACTTTACTTCCTCTGTCTGTCAGTCTGTCTGTCTGTCTGTCTGTCTGTCTGTCTGTCTGTCTGTCTGTCTGTCTGTCTGTCTGTCTGTCTGTCTGTCTGTCTGTCTGTCTGTCTGTCTGTCTGTCTGTCTGTCTGTCTGTCTGTCTGTCTGTCTGTCTGTCTGTCTGTCTGTCTGTCTGCCTGCTGAATGAGGTGTGTCCTCTGATAGATGAGCCAGATGCTGAGAGCCGAGGGGGCTGCTGTGAAATCAATAGACCTCACAGATTGATGAGTCACTATCACACAGACTCATCTGCCCTCACCAGTCGCACTTCCCTGATCTTGGTTTGCGTGAGAGCTAGAAGAACAAGAAAGACGAAGTGAGGACTCTGGCGTCTGTGTCTGCTGCATGCACATTGCCAAGCTGACGCCAGATTGTGTCAAACTGTAAAAACACTGGTCCTCTTGACACATCATTCATTTCTGACCTTTCTGACCTTGGGACTATAAGGTTCTATCTGCGCAAAGCGGACCAGGCCACCCACCGCCCTATCCTGGAGGAATACCGGGACCTACAGGTGGCCTTTTCGAAGACTCATGCCACATGCCTGCCCCCTTATCACCCATGGGACTGCACTATCGACCTACTGCCTGGTTCTTCCCTCCCGCGGGGGCACATCTACCCTCTCTCGCATACAGAGACACCTTGGTGTACTCCACTACACGCGAGCAACATGTCTCTCATGTCAGGTCAGTTTTGGAGAGGCTGATAGGGCATCATCTATACGCAGAGAAGTGCCTTTTCTATCAGCAGGCGGTCTCCTTCCTGGGCTATCGGATATCCACCACGCGAGTGGAGATGGAAGAGCAGAGGGTCAGTGCAGTACCGTCGTTAGGGGTTTCAGCACAGTGGTGGCCCCTCTCACCTCCCTCCTGAAGGGAGGTCCTTGACAGCTGCACTGGACTGGGGAGGCCAACGAAGCCTTCCGTCCGCTCAAGAAACGTTTTACTAAAGCACCTGTTCTGGTTCACCCTGACCCGTATCTGCCCTTCATCGTGGAGGTGGATGCCTCCGAGGTTGGTGTAGGGGCTGTTCTCTCCCAACGCACTGGATCGCCGCCTAAACTCCATCCATGCGCTGAAAGCATGGCGGCACTGGTTGGAGGGTGCTCAATACCCATTTCTTGTCTGGATGGATCACCGGAACCTAGAGTACATTTGAGCAGCGAAGAGGCTGAACCCGCATCAGGCCAGGTGGGCCCTATTCTTCACCAGGCTTGACTTTACCCTCTCCTACCGGCCGGGATCAAAGAACGTTAAGGCTGATGCGTTGTCCCAGGTGCATGACACGGAGGATTGGAGGGAGAAAGTGACACCCATTATTCCCCTGTCCCGCATTGTGGCTCCCTCTCCTGCCCACTGTCCCGTGGACCGTCTCCTCGTCTGGGCACACACAGCACCTGTGTCGGGACACCCGGGTATAGACTGTACTATCAACTGTGGTTTTCCAAAGCCTGTCTTTTAAATCCTCTGCCTGGTCTCCCTACGGCCCTGCAGACCGTGGAGGCTCTCTTCTCTCATGTCTTCCGGCACTACGGGATCCCGGAGGACATTGTGACTGACCGTGGTCCTCAGTTCACCTCCCGTGTCTGGAAGGCCTTCATGGAACGACTGGGGGTCACGGTTAGCCTCATTTCATGTATCTCTCCTCAGGCCTGTGGCAGCTGGTCCCTTGGCTAGTGCTGGACCCCACGATGCACCTCCTCCTCCCCCTGTACCGACCCGCACCGCATCTCCGGGGTTGTCCGCAAGGTCGGCAGCGCCGAGCAGCGCCTAGGGGGGGGGGGGGGTACTGTCACACCAGCCTTCGCTTTGGCTCCCACTCTTGTCCAGCTCAGGCATTTGGCATCGCCGGCCTTCTAGCTGCTGCCGAAGCTACTGCTGACAAACGCCCTTCACTCATCAACCCCGGACTTGTCTCGTCATCATCACACACACCTGCTTCTTACTTCTATATTTTGCACTTTGGGTTCGCCCTGTGCCTTTTGTTTATGAAGATATAATTTGAGCACAACAGCGTTTGGATTTTGTCCCGCTTTGGTGCTTAAATAAATTCAGTAGTTCTAAACCTGCGACTGCCTCCTGCCTACTCCTCTCTACACCAGTGGCAATGCGTCTCAATCCAATGTCACACTTCTGCATCTGCAGTGAAAGGTGGCAGAGCAAGAGTGGTGTTTGTCAGACCATGAGACAAAAAAAAAATGAATGGACATATGAAGGTAGTTTTGTGCCTACTCAAATTTTTTTTTTTTAAATACACTATATATACTAAGTATGTGGACACCCCTTCAAATTAGTGGTTTTGGCTATTTCAGCCACACCCGTTGCTGACAGGTGTATACAATTGAGAACACAGTCATGCAATCTCCATAGACAAACATTGGCAGTAGAATGGCCTTACTGAAGAGGTCAGTGACTTTCAACGTGGCACCGTCATAGGATACCATCTTTCCAACAAGTCAGTTCATCAAAGTTCTGCTCTGCTAGAGCTGCCCTGGTCAACTGTAAGGGCTGTTATTGTGAAGTGGAAACTTCTAGGAGCAACAACGGCTCAGCCGCTAAGGGGTAGGCCACACAAGCTCACAGAATGGGACCGCCGAGTGCTGAAGAGCGTAGCGCGTTCATATCCTCTCACCACGATTGCAACACTAACTACCGAGTTTCAAGCTGCCTCTGGAAGCAACGTCAGCACAAGAACTGTTCATCGGGAGCTTCATGAAATGGGTGTCCATGGCCGAGCAGCCACACCCAAGCTCGTCGCCATTGGACTCTGGAGCAGTGGAAACACGTTCTCTGGAGTGATGAACCACCCTTCACCATCAGGCAGTCTGACGGACAAATCTGGGTTTAGTGGATGCCAAGAGAAAACTACCTGAGGAGGAATAATGGTCTGGGGCTGTTTTTCATGGTTCGGGCTAGGCTCCTTAGTTCCAGTGAAGGGAAATCTTAACACTACAGCAACAATGACATTCTAGACGATTCTGTGCTTCCAACTTTGTGGCAACAGTTTGGGGAAGGCCCTTTCCTGTTTAAGCATGACAATGCAATGTGCACAAAGCTAGGTCCATACAGAAATGGTTTGTCGAGATCGGTGTGGAATATCTTGACTGGCCTGCACAGAGCCCTGACCTCAACCCCATCGAACGCCTTTGGGATGAATTGGAACGCTGACTGCGAGCCAGGCCTAATCGCCCAACATCAGTGCCCGACCTCACTAATGCTCTTGTGGCAGAATGGAAGCAAGTCCTAGCAGCAATGTTCCAACATCTAGTGGAAAGCCTTCCCAGAAGAGTGGCGGTTGTGATAGCAACAAAGGGGGGACCAACTAATGCCCATTATTTTGGAATGAGATGTTTGACAAGCAGGTGTCCACATTCTTCTGGTCATGTACTGTTTCCTGAGCTTTCTTATATCTCCTAGACATAGGACACACACTTCAAAACCTTGTTTCTTTTGATAAATGTTTTTCTTCTTTTTTTGCCATTATTCTGTTATTCAATGTGTTTCTCTGGACTATAGTAGTAAGGGCCAAATTCAATATTTTATCAAATTATGTTTTTATATTTATTTTTGTATACCTAAAGGGGTCCAAAATTCCAAATCAAATAGCTAAATGATCCATAGTATGATCTTCTTAAAACAATTCCATATGTCAGCTTAGAACCCCTATAAACTAGCGTAGATCATATTTAGAGCGAGATGGCAAAGACGTCTTCTAATTGGTCCATCTGTATTTATTCAGGCTTGTGATTGGATTGCAGATACTTGTGATCGGATTGTAGATATAACATTATAGTACGAAGTTCACAAATGGGTTTATGCAGATAGAACTTTCTAGTTTTCATTTTTTAATCTTAAACTAGAAAAATCTAGCTTCACAGACATGAAGAACCATCTAAAGATCAATTATAAGTGACTAACTGATTTTTGACAGAATGTCGGATAGAACCTTAAAGTCCCACGGTCTTGAGCCCATTTGGAAATGAAGGATCTGTCTTATTAGGCTATAAGTAGTTTTTAAAAAGGTCATAACTTACCAAGGGAACAGTATAAAGGTTGAACTTAAAATATTTTGGTATACAGTGGAAAGGCAGTGGTGAGTTTCACTTCCCACAAATGAACGACCAGTACATCCAACTATCTAAGTATTGACAGCGTTAAGCCTTATAGACAGAGACACTGGATGAATATTTAACGCCTCTGAAGTCCCCCTCATTAGTGCATTCCTCTAATTTTGTCATTGTGCATGTGCAGAACCCTCTCAGAAGCAGATGGCCTCTTCTCCCTGTTAGGGTGGGGGGAGGGGGGATGAAGTGTGCCTGGTCAGTAGTCAATGGCCAGTGCTTAGCTCAACAGGCCAAAGACACAAAGGCCAGAGGCATAATGGCGATGACAGTTCCAGGCCCCTATGAAAGCCTATACAAGTGGTGCCCGGTCAGGGTGCTTTATGGCTCTGGACAATGCAGGATGGCACATCTGGAGCAGGGCCATACTTAGCTCCGTGTGGCAACCCTCCTACTGAGAGGCTTTACACCCTTAGCAGTTCATTAGGCAGAAAAAGTGCATCTCCCAGGGTTGTGTTGCTACCTGATGATTGGGATGTGTTATGTGTCTTTGTTCGACTGAAATGGTTTTAGTATTAGGAATACTCAGTAGACACACATTGGAGGGACTACAGAAATTGGACAAAATGCAAACAGTTCAAGCATTTGTTTTGGACCTGTCAGATGACAACGGGCTCTGTGATGGTTAGGGAAAGTTTACCCTGGCTGACCCTTCCAAAGATTATTTGTTTACTCATTGTTTGTCAAGTCATTAGAGCAACTAACAAACTCTCACAACCCTCATAAGTACTTGAAGTGACCCGCAAATAATGTACATAAAACAGTTGTAAGGGTTAAGTATATAGCGAGTAGATGCTCTTTAACACTGTCACAGTAGTTCATCCATCCAAACCCTGATAAGATTTAAAGCTTGGGCTAGTGAAAACAGTAAACTTTAAGCACATCAATCATTTACAGATTATAATTGCCATCTCATTTGTAAAAAAATAAATATTCTGTCAGACCTCTGGTTTTGAGAACATTGAGAACATTGATTTAATCACCAAAACACATCATAATGATATCTTCTCAATTTAGTTGTTTTAACAACCAGTTAATCCAATAACAAAAAATGCAAGAATCATGTTTCAAAATTGCCCTTTGAATGTAATAGGCTACAGTACTGTAAATTACTGTACATTACACTGTTTTCACATTAGGCAATACATTTGCATTACATATCAAAATTGACCCATACATTTGTTTAAATCAAATTTCCATCATTTCTATCCCATGTGATCAAAGGTGGGATCTTTCACAATCATTAATGCAAAAAATATATGTATTGTTCAGATATATTTACAACATAGATGTACTTCACCTTCAACCTGTATTGTAATCATGTATTGTATTTTACAGTATTGCATTGTAATTACATATTGTAGTGGTCATGTGTGGCTCAGTTACTAAGGGCATGGCCCTAGCAACACCAGGGTGGTGCGTTCGATTCCCAATGGGGTCACATACAGAAATAGGTGGCCTCACTGTTGTCCTTTTGGATAAAAATGCCTGCTACGTAAATGGCATATATTACGCTGTTACAGTTCTGTATTGGCCAATGCAATTGTAGTAAAGCAGTGTTTTGCGTGTTGTACTTAGTTCATTGAAAATGTGCTTAGAGTTTTGATACAACTGCCTTTTTGATGGTCAACAGGTGCCTCCCCAGTGGCGCAGGGGTCTAAGGTACTGCATCGCAGTGCAAGCTGCGTTGCTACAGATGCTGGTTCAATACCTGTCTGAGTGGCAGCCGGCCGCAACTGGGAGACCCATGATGCGCCGCACAATTGGCCCAGGGTTGTCCAGGTTAGGGAGGGTTTGGCCAGACAGGATGTCCTTGTCCCATCATGTTGTAGTGACTCCTGTGGCAGGCCGGGTGCATGCATGCTGACACTGTTGCCAGGGGTACGGTGTTACCTCCGACACATTGGTGCGCCTGGATTCCGGGTTAAGCGTGCATTATGTCAAGAAGCAGAGCGGCTTGGCGGGTTGTGTTTCAGAGGACACACGGCTCTCGACCTTCACCTCTCCCAAGTCCGTATGGGAGTTGCAGGGATGGGACAAGACTAACTACCAATTGGATATGATGAAAAAGTGGTAAAAATAAGTGGAGCCAACAAAACAAAAATGTAAAAGATTTTTAAATCAGGCGCTTCTTTTCTAGTGTAGTTGACTTAGCATTTATTTTACACTGCGATTTCAGAGAAACAGTGTTTTAAAAGGTTTAATGCTTTTTAAAAAAAAGATTCTTTAAGGACAATTATCATGCCACGGGTTTCAAACCCGTACTCCTGGTTTCAGCTGAAGCAATCTGCTGTCACTATACATTCTAATTAAGTTGAATTTATTACCTAGCAAATAAGGTTGTGAGCCTCCATTTCGGGTCACTCTAGGGTTGGACATATGACACAGTGACCATAAATCTCTTCCCAAACGACCCCTTGTCACTCTCTAATGGCTGTGATTGGTTAACAAAGACAGATCAGGGTCAAACCTGGTTGTTTTGACATCAGTGATAAAATTACTCTGCCTGTTAGAGTTTACCCCTCCCTGCTCCTAGTCACACAAACACACAAGGAGTATGTGCATTACCCGTTGTTAGACAAACTGTCTATTGCATAATTGTGTGTGCTCTGTCCTGTTTTTGTTTGTGTATGCATCCACATACCTCTCACTTTCTAAAGAGAAGCATCAAATACACTGAGACAACTAAATGAATAGCTTGCAGGGAAAACTGGTATTTTATGACGCCTACACCTCTGTTGTAAAAGAGAATCCTGTCTGTTTTTTCATGTAGATTACTTGGAAGTACTGATTGTTATTGTACACGTTGCCTGTATTCTCCATAGTTTCAGATATGAATTATGTTTTAGGCCATAAAGAGAAAAGCCAACAAATGGTGCTCAGCACAACCTTACCTTTATTTATTCATTTATATAATGATTTAGTATCTACATATATAATTCTACTGACCTATTCATTAAGATATGTAATACTATAAAAACGTAATATTTCTGATTAAATGTTTGTGTTAGTGTGGCTAACATTATACCTTTCTTTATTCATTTATATATGTCAGGCTCTGGCCATAGAGAAGCTTTGCTTCTCTATATTTCTATGGTCAGAGTCTGGCAGATCTATCATTTCTATTTCTGTCTGGTGTGTGTGTGTGGGATCCCTAATTAGAGGCAGCTGCTATGCATTACCTCTAATTAGGGATCTTACTTATATGTCTGTGTTCCACTCCGTTGGCGTGGTTCATTGTTATGTTATGTCCCGTGTCGTGCTACGTGTGTCGTTGTATATATATCATTTGTTATTTTGTATGGTTCGTCAGTTCGTATAAATAAAGATGTCGAACTATCGTTACGCTGCGCCTTGGTCTCTCTACACACCCGAACGTGACAGAATGAACCACCAACCGACCAAGCAGTGTAAAACTGGAGCAACGGAGAGGAAGAAAGGAAGACAGCGGAGAAAAGGAGGAAACGGAGCCCGTAGTCAACCCCAGGAAAATTTCGGGGGGGGGCTATGGGGGTGGTCTGGTAAGGAAGAGGACGCACCAGTACCACTCTCCATGTGGGATGCACTGTGCCCAACATATAAATGGGGGGCGCAAAGTGAAGAAGAGGAGAATTATTTGGAGAGCCAGTTTGGAGACGTGTTGGAGGAAATGTGGGAGATAGCGGAGGAAGTTGAACGGGAAATGTCGGAGTGGAATGATCCGTGTCCTGTCGCCTACTCCACTCCCGTGAAAGAGCAGTCCGCTTTACCGGTACCCAGTCGGGGTCCGGCCGTCTGCTCTACTCCAGTGCCAGAGCAGTCCGCTCCACCGGTGCCCAGTCTGGGTCCGGCAGTCTGCTACACTCCAGTGAGCCTCTCCAGTCCGGTACGTCATGTGCCTGCTCCTCGCACTCGCCCTGAGGTGCGTGTCATCAGTCCGGCGCCATCAGTGCCGACTCCACGCACCAGGCCTCCAGTGCGCCTCTCCAGTCCGGTACGTCATGTGCCTGCTCCTCGCACTCGCCCCAAGGTGCGTGTCACCAGTCCGGTGCCATCAGTGCCGACTCCACGCACCAGGCCTCCAGTGCGCCTCCCCAGTCCGGTACGTTCCGTGCCGACTCCCCGCACTCTACCTCCAGTGCGTGTGCATAGCCAGGTTCCTCCAGTTCCGGCTTCACGCACCAGGCCTCCAGTGCGCCTCCCTAGTCCGGTACGTCCCGGGCCGACTCCCCGCACTCTACCTCCAGTGCGTGTGCAAAGTCCGGTACGTTCCGTGCCGACTCCCCGCACTCAACCTCCAGTGCGCCTCCCTAGCCCGGTACGTCCCGTGCCGACTCCCCGCACTCGACCTCCAGTGCGTGTGCCCAGCCAGGTTCCTCCAGTGCCAGCTCCACGCACCAGGCCTCCAGTGCGCCTCCCCAGTCCGGTACGTCCCGTGCCGACTCCCCGCACTCTACCTCCAGTGCGTGTGCAAAGTCCGGTACGTCCCGTGCCGACTCCCCGCACTCAACCTCCAGTGCGCCTCCCTAGCCCGGTACGTCCCGTGCCGACTCCCCGCACTCGACCTCCAGTGCGTGTGCCCAGCCAGGTTCCTCCAGTGCCAGCTCCACGCACCAGGCCTCCAGTGCGCCTCCCCAGTCCGGTACGTCCCGTGCCGACTCCCCGCACTCTACCTCCAGTGCGTGTGCAAAGTCCGGTACGTCCCGTGCCGACTCCCCGCACTCAACCTCCAGTGCGCCTCCCTTGCTCGGTACGTCCCGTGCCGACTCCCCGCACTCGACCTCCAGTGCGTGTGCCCAGCCAGGTTCCTCCAGTGCCAGCTCCACGCACCAGGCCTCCAGTGCGCCTCTACAGTCCGGTACGTCCCGTGCCGACTCCCCGCACTCGACTTCCAGTGCGTGAGCCCAGCCAGGTGCTTCCAGTGCCAGCTCCACGCATCAGACCGTCGGTGCGCCTCGACATCCCGGAGCCTCCCGTGATGGTCGACAGCCCGGAGCCTCCCGTGACGGTCGACAGCCCGGAGCCTCCCGTGACGCTCGACAGCCCGGAGCCTCCCGTGACGCTCGACAGCCCGGAGCCTCCCGTGACGCTCGACAGCCCGGAGCCTCCCGTGACGCTCGACAGCCCGGAGCCTCCCGTGACGCTCGACAGCCCGGAGCCTCCCGTGACGCTCGACAGCCCGGAGCCTCCCGTGACGCTCGACAGCCCGGAGCCTCCCGTGACGCTCGACAGCCCGGAGCCTCCCGTGACGCTCGACAGCCCGGAGCCTCCCGTGACGCTCGACAGCCCGGAACCTCCCGTGACGCTCGACAGCCCGGAACCTTCCGTGACGCTCGACAGCCCGGAACCTTCCGTGACGCTCGACAGCCCGGAACCTTCCGTGACGATCGACAGCCCGGAACCTTCCGTGACGATCGACAGCCCGGAACCTTCCGTGACGATCGACAGCCCGGAACCTTCCGTGACGATCGACAGCCCGGAACCTTCCGTGACGATCGACAGCCCGGAACCTTCCGTGACGATCGACAGCCCGGAACCTTCCGTGACGATCGACAGCCCGGAACCTTCCGTGACGATTATATGGCCGGAGTCGCCTGCCACACCGGTGCTCAGTCCTGGCCCGGTTATTTGCCCCGCTCCATGGCCTAAACTTGTTCCCCCATTGTTATTTAAAGGACTGGTGGGTTGCCCCTTTACATGGCCGGAGTCGCCTGCCACACCGGTGCCCAGTCCTGGCCCGGTTATTTGCCCCGCTCCATGGCCTGAGCCTTTTTCCCCACCATGGTCATTTCTAGGACTGGTGGGTTGCCCCTTTATATGGCCGGAGTCGCCTGTTACACCGATGCCCAGTCCTGGCCCGGTTATTTGCCCCGCTCCTTGGCCTGAGCCTTTTGCCCCACCATGGTCATTTCCAGGACCAGTGGGTTGCCCCTTTAAATGGCCTGAGTCGCCAGCCACACCGGGCCCAGTAGAAATGGGGAGGAAGCTAGCCACTTCGCCGGGGCCGGAACCGCCACCTGCGATCGTGTGATGTTTTTTTTTCCTCCCTTACCCTTCCCTCATGTTTGTGTTTAATTTTCTTGCGGCCGGGAGTCCGCGCCTTTGGGGGGGGGTACTGTCAGGCTCTGGCCATAGAGAAGCTTTGCTTCTCTATATTTCTATGGTCAGAGTCTGGCAGATCTATCATTTCTATTTCTGTCTGGTGTGTGTGTGTGGGATCCCTAATTAGAGGCAGCTGCTATGCATTACCTCTAATTAGGGATCTTACTTATATGTCTGTGTTCCACTCCGTTGGCGTGGTTCATTGTTATGTTATGTCCCGTGTCGTGCTACGTGTGTCGTTGTATATATATCATTTGTTATTTTGTATGGTTCGTCAGTTCGTATAAATAAAGATGTCGAACTATCGTTACGCTGCGCCTTGGTCTCTCTACACACCCGAACGTGACAATATATTGATTTAGTATCTACATATATAATTCTACTGACCTACTCATTAAGATATGTAATACTAGAAAAACGTAATATTTCTGATTAAATGTTTGTGTTAGTGTGGCTAACATTATGCATGCCACCCTGCATTACTTAATGATGAACGATTGTGTTTCATGTTAGAGTCTCACTCTTAATGTTTCACGTCTTTTGTAATGTATTTACTACCATTTTGTATTTCTTTGAATGTCTTAAACTGAAAGTATATATCATGTCACTAGAAATTTGTACACTACTTTGTAAAATACGGAATGAAATGAGAGGAGCTCAAACCCTGATAGAAGGGATATGGGGGAGAGGGTCGAAAGATCATTACACTAAAGAGTAAACTGACCCAAGGATGAATGAAGGCTGCCACACCACACAGCTCCTGCATGCTCATTTCTATGCCCACCCCTCCAGCCACTCTGTTTGGCCATGGACTCCATGCTTCCTCCTGTTTGCTTGTGATGAATACTTGGACCTCCCCCTCTTTTCACCATAAATCAAGAGAGGAATTGTACCAATTCCAAGATAGAGCTCCTCTTATGCCCTGCAGCCATGACAGGGGCTCTGCACTCCAGTGACAGAGTATTCCCATGTGTATCTGTGTATGGATCCCAGGGTAGCTGCTGCCAAAAGAAACAAAAGATGGCTTGTAATGTTGTGACCAAGTGCCCAAAGGCTAATTTCTAAGGAAAAAGGGACTTTCATCCTAAGATGTTTATGAGAGGCCTTGGGAGACAAATAAATCAAAATGTTGAGCAATATATGTCTTGACAATAAGTAATGAATTTCATTTTCTCTCTTACAAACAATTTTGTTTGGTTTGTGCATTGTATTTGTCATTGAACATCATTCAGGTATTAATTGAGGTCCACTTATCTAAGTGAAAATATTATAGAATACACTGTTGAAGGATTTCACTATAAAACCTTTACTGATGATATCTTGTAAAACAGTCTGCTGAGCAAACCACTTCCTGAATTGGGTAGAACATACTGTGCTTTTCCATGATGTGTTATTTTTTCCACAACAGAACAATTTTTTGGTCTCACACAATGCTTTGTTTATGCAATGTAAACAAGGACTTTCTACTTCAGGAATTTACATCTAATACACAGGTGGATCTGATAATTGATCAAATTATAGATTATTTTACTGAATAATTTACCCTCTCTTTTCTCACAAACTATGTACAATACAAAGGCTACTATCAAATCGCATTTGTTTCTCTCTCTTGTTGGGCGAGGGTAGATTCAGAATAAGCTAGTTTGCACACATTCAAAATGTAATCTTTCACTATGTAGTTGAAAATTGATTTGAATGTATTTATAGGAGGATAGGGATGATTGTATCAAGTATCAGGGCTCAAATTCTCAACTTCACAATAAATGTTTTTACTTGGTATAAGGGCCATCTAGTGGAAAGACTGCTGTCATTACACAATGGGTGCACACTACAATGTTTGCTTAGTTGATGAGAGAAATCAGCGGTGCGGGTTCTACAAGGTCATGAGGCCATGAGGGTGAGCATGTCTGGTCAAAATGAATTGCCTAATTATTGCAATATATCAGCACAAGTGTTGAAACAGCAGATGCTGTTTTGCGTACCGCGTACTGTTTTACGTAACATGAAATATTGAACATGATCATTATGTGACTTTGCTTTCTTCGTTGTTCTTTTTGTTGCTTGAAAACTTACTAAGGTATACTCAGCAATATTACATTATTTTACACAGTACTTTCTTGTCAGATGTAAATATTGTTGTTGATGTCTGTAATTAATTGTTGTCCCACTGTGTATGATGATGCCATAGACTTTCACTAAATATTTGAAGTAATTTATAATTGAGTGTTTTTCGTGATATCATTGGATAGTAGTAGTAGTATAGTTCAAAAGATTACTTCAGTGATGTTCTTGGATGTGTTTCTTCAACAGAGGTATCTGTCACAATGAAGGAAACACTAATAATTTACTCTTCTTCACAATTTGTAATTCTCTCTAAAAGTGTGTCTGGCCCTCTGTAGCTCAGTTGGTAGAGCATGTTTCTTGCAATGTCAGGAGTAAGGGTTTAATTTATGGGACCATGTCTTGCTGACCATGCATCTTGGTGGTTTGGGCATTTTTTATTGTTTTGTCATTATAAAAATAAGCTGTTACTGTGTTTCAACACACATGCTTTTTGTTTCATAGTTGTACAAAGGCACTCCACAAATAAAATGTATTTAAGACTTGAAATTAGTTACTAAGGCCTTCATTAATAAAACCAAAGGATTATTTTCCAATAGCATATATAAAATGTATTTATTAGTGTTAGAATGTTGGTGTCCAAAAGACACGTCATTGGCTCAAAGTGTGGTTCCTTGAGACCCGGCACTGACATAAGTCAGGCAAAATGTGTAGAATTTCTGGAAATTTGCTTTAAAACTGCAACAAATTATCTCCACCCCCTACAAATTATTCTCTCGGCCCAATGGTAAAATGCATAGAATTGCAGGAAATTAACTGGGGTCATTTTTCAAGGGACAAGTTAAACATCTCTATCTTAAATTATTATAGTTACATTTTACAGTTTTTGGTACAGTGAGCTAGTTAAAAATGTCCAGTTAAATAAAAAAGAAAATGATAGTTGCATATTTGGGCATACTTTGCTGACTCCCATCACCCTTGACATGCTGTGAGGGCTGGATTGTGGTTAGGCCGCTGACTCCCACCAGGGGGAGTGGAAGAGCCACAATCGAGCCCTCACACCCTAACTAGGGGAGTTGAACATCCTCAATCAGAGACATCTGTACAGGGTTGTCTCTGATTGGGGATGGTATTTAGACTCCACACACATCCACCTGTGTGTGGATCATTGTTTGTGTCTGCCTTGTGTAGAGAGTCACTTTGCCATACTCTCCTTTTTTTATTTTATGCTTTGTGATTCCATCTCATGAAATAAAAAGGATGACACTCCACGAGAGCTCCGTTTACCGTCCCTTAACTACGCACTGTGACACATGCATCCCTGTTCCATTTTTTTTTGTGAATTTTCAAAACTCAGTACAAAACTCCAAACTGGTAACACATGTTCAAAACCTTTTATTGTCGTTCACAATCATTGATGCAAAAAAAAGAATGTATTGTTCAGATAATAAAATATAGGTGTACTGTAATCAAATAAAACAAATTAATTGAATAAAAGAAACATAACGTCAATCAGGCAAGAGTTTGTGTGGACTCCTATGTAACTTGCATATTACAGTACTGTATTGGCCAATGCAGCAACTTCAAGCCCGAAGGAAACCCCAAGAAAATGTTTTTGGGGGGCTATGGGGGTTGTCTGGTGGCTATGAGGAGGCGCCAGTACCACTCTCCAGGGCGAAGTGCCGTGAGGGGAGCATAGCGGAATACCGGAGGGGAGAATGGAGGGAGACAATGGAGCTATTTAGGCGTAATTGGGAGATGTGTGAGAGCGAGAGGAGGGAGCTGGAGTTAGTGTGGCCCAAAGTGGGAACCCCCAATCCGGGTCCGGTCGTCTGCTCTACTCCCATGCCAGGGCAGTCCGCTCCACCGGTGCCCAGTGTGGGTCCGGTCATAAGCTCCACTCCCAGGTCAGAGCAGTCCGCACCACCAGTGCCCAGTCTGGGTCCGGTCGTCCGCTCCAGTCCCGTACCGGCTCCACGCACTCGACCTCCGGTGCGCCTCCCCAGTCCGGTACGTCCCGTGCCGGCTCCACGCACCCGACCTCCAGTGCGTGCGCCCAGCCAGGTGCCTCCAGTTCCGGCTCCACGCACTCGACCTCCGGCGCGCCTCCCCAGTCCGGTACGTCCCGTGCCGGCTCCACGCACCGGCTCCACGCAACTCGTGACAAATTTATTTAAAATAAAAATCCCGATCTACACACAATACCCCATAATGACAAAGCGAAAACATATTTTTGTTTTTCACATTTATAAAAAATAAAAACAGAAATACCATATTTACGTAAGTATTCAGATCCTTTGCTATGGGACTCAAAATTGTGCTCAGGTGCATCCTGTTTCCATTGATCATCGTTGAGATGTTGCTATGACTTGATTGGAGTCCACCTGTGGTGTCACCACTCCACCAATCAGGCCTTTATGGTAGAGTGGCCAGACAGAAGCCACTCCTCAGTAAAAGGCGCATAACAGCCCGCTTCGAGCTTGCCAAAAAGCAGCTAAAGGACTCTGACCATGAGAAGCAACATTCTCTAGTCTGATGAAACCAAGATTGAATGCTTTGGCCTGAATGCCAAGCGTCATGTCTGGAGGAAACCTGGCACCATCCCTACGGTGATGCATGGTGGTGACAGCATCATGCTGTGGGGATGTTTTTCGGCGACAGGGACTGGGATACTAGTCAGGATCGAGGGAAAGATGAACGGAGCAAAGTACAGAGAGATCCTTGATAAAAACCTGCTCCTGAGCACAGTTCCTCAGACTGGGGGCGAAGGTTCACCTTCCAACAGGACATCCACCCTAAACACACAGCCAAGACAACGGTGTAGTGGCTTCGGGACAAGTTTCTGAATGTCGTTGAGTGGCCCAGCCAGAGCCCGAACTTGAACCAGATCTAACATCTCTGGAGAGACCTGAAAATAGCTGTACAGCGACGCTCCCCATTCAACCTGACAGAGCTTGAGAGGAATGGGAGAAAATCCAAATGCAGGTGTACCAAGCTTGTAGCGTCATACCCAAGAAGACTCAAGGCTGTAATCGCTACCAAAGGTGCTTCAACAAAGTACAAAGTAAAGGGTCTTAATACCTATGTAAATGTGATATGTCAGTGTTTTATTTTTTATAGATTTGCATGAAATTTTAAGTTTGGGCCCGGTTATTTGACCTGCTCCATGGCCGGAGCCGTTTACCCCACCGGGGCCCAGTCCGGGCCCGGTTAATTGCCCCGTTCCAGGGCCGGAGCTGTTTACCCCACCGGGGCCCAGTTAATTGAACATATGTTTGTATGTTCCACACCTGGGTGTGGGTCATTATATCTCCAGTCACGTCAAAGTAAGTGTGTTTTCAGTTTTGTGTGCATCGTGTTTATTTGTATAGTTCTACAGTTTTGTGATTAGTCAAATAACATATTTAACGATGTCGAACTTCAACTGTGCTGCGCCTTGGTCTCTGTCAATACAAACTCGTGACAAATTTATTTAAAATAAAAATCCCGATCTACACACAATACCCCATAATGACAAAGCGAAAACATATTTTTGTTTTTCACATTTATAAAAAATAAAAACAGAAATACCATATTTACGTAAGTATTCAGATCCTTTGCTATGGGACTCAAAATTGTGCTCAGGTGCATCCTGTTTCCATTGATCATCGTTGAGATGTTGCTATGACTTGATTGGAGTCCACCTGTGGTAAATTCAATTGATTGGACATGATTTGGAAAACCGCACACACACCTGTCTATATAAGGTCCCAGAGCAAAAACCATGAGGTCGAAGAAATTGTCCGTAGAGCTCCGAGACAGGATTGTGTCGAGGCACAGATCTGGGGAAGGGTACCAAAAGATTTCTGCAGCAATTAAGGTCCCCAAGAGCACAGTGGCCTCCATCATTCTTAAATGGAAGAAGTTTGGAACCACCAAAACACTTCCTAGAGCTGGCAGCCTGGCCAAACTGAGCAACCGAGGAAGGGAGGTGACCAAGAACCCAATTGTCACTCTGACAGAGCTCCAGAGTTCCTCTTTGGCGATGGGAGAACCTTCCAGAAGGACCATCTCTGCAGCACTCCACCAATCAGGCCTTTATGGTAGAGTGGCCAGACAGAAGCCACTCCTCAGTAAAAGGCGCATAACAGCCCGCTTCGAGCTTGCCAAAAAGCAGCTAAAGGACTCTGACCATGAGAAGCAACATTCTCTAGTCTGATGAAACCAAGATTGAATGCTTTGGCCTGAATGCCAAGCGTCATGTCTGGAGGAAACCTGGCACCATCCCTACGGTGATGCATGGTGGTGACAGCATCATGCTGTGGGGATGTTTTTCGGCGACAGGGACTGGGATACTAGTCAGGATCGAGGGAAAGATGAACGGAGCAAAGTACAGAGAGATCCTTGATGAAAACCTGCTCCTGAGCACAGTTCCTCAGACTGGGGGCGAAGGTTCACCTTCCAACAGGACATCCACCCTAAACACACAGCCAAGACAACGGTGTAGTGGCTTCGGGACAAGTTTCTGAATGTCGTTGAGTGGCCCAGCCAGAGCCCGAACTTGAACCAGATCTAACATCTCTGGAGAGACCTGAAAATAGCTGTACAGCGACGCTCCCCATTCAACCTGACAGAGCTTGAGAGGAATGGGAGAAAATCCAAATGCAGGTGTACCAAGCTTGTAGCGTCATACCCAAGAAGACTCAAGGCTGTAATCGCTACCAAAGGTGCTTCAACAAAGTACAAAGTAAAGGGTCTTAATACCTATGTAAATGTGATATGTCAGTGTTTTATTTTTTATAGATTTGCATGAAATTTTAACCTGTTTTTGCTTTGTCATTATGGGGTATTGTGTGTAGATTTTTTTTTAATACATTTTCGAATAAGCCTGTAACGTGACAAAAATGGAAAAAGTCTAAATACTTTCCAATGACAGATAGATAGATAGATAGATAGATAGATAGATAGATAGATAGATAGATAGATAGATAGATAGATAGATAGATAGATAGATAGATAGATAGATAGATAGATAGATAGATAGATAGATAGATAGATAGATAGATAGATAGATAGATAGATAGATAGATAGATAGATAGGTACTTTATTGCTCCCCCGAGGGGGAAATTTCATTGTCAAGCAGCTACAACAAAATCACAGGGCAGGTGCAAAATGCCACAACGAAAGTACACAAAAGACAGAAACACGGTACATGATACATAGAGCGGCAGTATGAAAAAGTATAGAAATACAAGATATCTGGAGTGCAAAAAAAAGCTATAAAAGGACATTGCATAGTATGAGTGGTTGGCTGAATATGTACACTATACATTGGTGGATGTTGGATGGTTAACTATACTATACAGGTCGATGGCAGAGAAATACTTCAGTAGCTAAAAATGCGTATGATATGAGCGAGGGTAATAATAGTTTACTTAATAGACAGACTGGGTAAATTAACAGGTAAGTGAAAATTTTGCATGGTTAAATTAGTTAAATTAGCTGTACAGTTAGGTATACAGTTATATTTACAGATAAGTGAATACTTGCATGTTTACACAAACTGTACAGGTAAATGACAGGAAGAGATACTTTAATAGCTAAATGTGTGTATGATATCATTTGGGGTACTAATAGTAATTCCCTTAAAATACAGTCCTAAGTGCGCAGGGTTTAATTTCAGACAACTGCACTTATTGCACATTCGATATACTAAAAGCAATGAGAAAAGGTGCAACTGGCAGGATACTAATATGCATTCCTGAGTGAATGCCTACGTCCAATAATTACTTACAATATTGCATGTGATATAATATAACAACTGTACATGAGTATGTATATACAGACCTGTATGAATAAATAGGTCCTGAGTGGATGAGTGCTGACGGACCAGAGTTACTCACGGATGGATGCATAATTGTTAAACTAGGTCCTAGCACCCCAACAGTTCCAGATCTATGTTGCCGACGGCACGGCACCCCGGTGAGGCATTATATAGTCTCATAGCCGCCGGCAGGAAGGACCTCCTGTAGCGCTCTCTGGCACACCGTGGTGGGATCAGTCTGTGACTGAAAGTGCTCCTCTGCGTCATAACCATAGTGTGCAGAGGGTGGGTGACGTTGTCCATGATGGCCAGCAGTTTGGCCAGGATCCGTCTCTCCGCCACCTCCTCTAGAGTGTCAAGGCTCATCCCCAGGACAGAGCTAGCCTTCCTGATCAGCTTATTTACCCGAGAAGCATCACCGGCTTTGATGTTTGCTCCCCAGCACACCACTGCAAAAAAGATGGCACTGGCCACCACAGACTGGTAGAAGGTATGCAGTAGTTTACTGCACACGTTGAAGGACCTGAGCCTCCTCAGAAAGTAGAGTCGGCTCTGGCCCTTTTTGTACAGGGCCCCGGTGTTACCAGCCCATTCCAGTCTGTTGTCCATATGGACACCCAGGAACTTGTATGACTCAACCATTTCCACATCCGTCCCCTTTATAGGGACTGCAGTCAGTTGTGCCTTGGTTCTCCTGAAGTCCACCACCATCTCCTTAGTTTTGCTGATGTTGAGCTGAAGGTGGTTCTGCTCACACCACAACACAAAGTCACTGATTGTGCTCCTGTACTCCTCCTCCTGCCCACCCCTGATGCACCCAGCAATAGCTGTAGATGATGTCACCATAGTCTAGGACTGACAGGAACATCAACTGAATAATCTGCTTTATACTATTTAGCGAGAGGCAAGACCTATTTCTATAGAATAAGACCATTTTTATTTATCTTAACTCATCATTATGCTTTTTAAAAGACAGCTTTTAATCTATCCAGATGCCCAGGTATTTGTAAGCAGGGACACAATCAGTATGCACACCAGACTTTATGCCCTCTATAGAATAACATGTTCTTAGTTTTACCTGCATTCAGTATTAATTTCTGGTCAATAAAGTTTCTGTAATACGATGAAGGCAGACTGTAGTTCAGATAGAGCCTGGTCAACTGTGAGGGCAATAGCATAAACACCAGTATCATCGGCATATAAGTGCAGGATAAATTGTTTTACAGACAAGTCGATATTGTTCATGTAAACAGTAAAGAGTGCAGGACCCAGAATTGACCCCAATGGGACACCTTTCATAATATACAAGAAACCTGATTTAACACCATCAGTTGATATAAGATCTGTCAAGTAAGTTTTAAACCATTTACATGCAGCCTGGTCTAGGCCCATTGACGAAAGCCTCTGAATTAGCAGTGAGTGATCAGTATCGAAAGCCTTTGACAGGTCAATGAAGAGGGCAGCACAATGTTGCCTTTTATCCATACAGTTAACCACATAATTTATAACTAGGGATGCATCAGAGATAGTGCTATGACCTGGTCTAAAACCCGACAGATGTACATTTAGAATACATTTCAAAGATAAAAAAGATGATAGCTGAGAATTAATCAAGGATTCTAATATATTAACTAGGCAAGAAAGTTTAGAAAAACACCAATAATTATTTTGGTCACAGAGGTCACCCCCTTTATGAAAGGGGAGTACATGGGCCTTCCCAAACCTTGGGGATAGTACCAGATATAATAGTCAGGTTAAAAATATGGATTAATTATTCAGCAATCAGGGGGACAGAGAGCTGCAGCAACAATTAATTAAGCATATCAGCTACAGTGGATTTTTTTTTACATCAATCTTAAGGCCTCTAGTACATCACAGGTAGTAAATTGTTGAAATGAAATAAAAGATTCACTAGAAGTTGACGGGTTAACCAGCAAGTCAGCTAGCGGCTGGGAGAGGGAAGAGCAGTCGAGTGACTGAACAGAGTCAACTACACCAATGTTTCTCTCAAGTAAAAAGCCTGGCGAGATAAAATTATGATTAAAAGCATCGCTTATTCCATTCTTCTCAGTTTGCCAGAGTCAAACAGAACTTGCTTAGGCACGGAAGATGAGGAATTTGTATGCTTCAGTGCATTTACTGTTTTCCAAAACGTAGAAGGATCCCCGGCAGTCAGAGATAGAGCTTAAAAAGTAGCTTGATTTAGCTTTTTTAAATAAAGATAGTACATCTGTTTCTCAATTGTCTGAAAGATTCCCAGTCCAATAGAGTCAGTTTTCCTTGCTTTTTCCCAGGCTGGATTTCTCATCTGAACGAGCTCAGATAGCTCAAGGGTTCTGCCAGAGGAATAAATATGGAGGAAATTTTCTAGAGCCAACTCAGGGTCAGGAATACAGTTGACAGTGGCTAAATCAGAATAGAACATGTTATGTAAAAACCATTGTGCAGAACTTTTTAAAATGTATCTTTTTAATTAAGTCAGTGTTTTCATATCTCTAATACCTGCTATGGGGCAATGATCACTGAGATCATATGCAAATAGTCCACTAGACATATTTATGGCTGTTATTAGTGAGAGGGTTTTTCACATTTAGTCGTGTGGATTTTGAGATCAATAGAGTAAGATTAGAGTGTAGAGAGGACTAGGCAGGAGGCAGTCGCAGGTTTAGAAATACTGAATTTATTTAAGCACCATATATCAAAGCGGGACCAAACAAATTATAAAAGTACTCAGGAAATAGTAGGAGAGATTCCTCTCAGGAAAACAAGTAACATTTACAATGACCGACAAAGACAAATGGCAGAGGGAGTATATATAGAGTGGGAATTGGAACCAGGTGTGTGTGATGACGAGACAAGTCCGGGGTTGATGAGTGAAGGGCGTTTGCCAGCAGTAGGTTCGGCAGCAGCTAGAAGGCCAGCGGCGCCGAACGCCTGAGCTGGACAGGAGGGTGAGTCAAAGCAAAGGTTGATGTGACAGATTAAAATAAATGCATATACTCTTAAATTGATCTGAGGCTGGGGATAGCCAATACAGATTCAAATCCCCTAAAATGAGCAACTCCGAGGACAGAAAAGGGGTTAAACATTCAGACTGTAGCACCAATAGCATCCACCATGGCAACATGAGGGCAGTAAATCCCAGCAACAAATAAATGTGAATTCTGGTTTATGGACACATCTAAAACCAGGAGCTCAGAAATATTTACTGGGACGCCATGATCTGTCATATTTAAATTCATTTTATTAATTATTTATCAGAGACATTTTGTTACAGAGAGAACCAGAATGTCAGCACATGAGTCCTGTACAATTAAGTGCATTAGCCCAAGCCCCCTACAAGATTTAAAGTCAGAGGGAGTATTAATCTAATTCCCATAAGAGCTAGCAGGCACAGGGTCATGTGCAGATATTTGATGAGTGAGCTGAGACTTTGCCAAGGTCCCTGGCCAACCACATGAAAGCAGAGCATACTGAGCATTTGGCAGACCTACATTTGGCAGACCTGTCGCTGGATGCAGGGGCTGAGGAGAGTAGTTTTGGCAGAGGTCAGTCCCCCTGGATGAAGCTCCTGGAGGCCTGGTGCGTGGAGCCGCACTGGATGCACCGGGCTGGGGAGACGCACTGGAGGCCTGGTGGGTGGAGCCGGCACTGGACGGATTGACTTGAGTTCCGGCGCGGGAGGCGGGTTCTGGACGTACCGGACTGGGAATGCTTACTGCTGGCACCATCGACCTCGAATCCGAAGTCTCGTCCTCCGCCTCTTCCCACTGCAGCCTGAACTCCTCCATAATTCCCTCGTACCTGGAACTGCTCCTCTTCCACCCCCCTATTTGTACTCCGGCTCTGCCCCACGCGGAGTGGTACTGGTGAGTCTTCCTCTCTACCAGACCAAAATGTGTAGAATTGCAGGAAATTATCTTTGCACCACATGACAAAATGTGTAAAATTGCAGGAAATACGTTTTACACCTGAAAAATGTGCTCTCAGCCAAGAAGAGGAGGGTGAACAGTTTGTGTGATGAGCAGTGCTTTTGCGGGATGTTCCCCAATGCTGGAAGGGGGGGCCAGAGTGAAAACGTTTGTGGTCTACGCCACTCGTCTTTTCTTCGTCTGACCACGTCACAGCCATGATAAATATGTCATAACACATAGTGAGTTGCAAAATTATTCAGACCCCTTGGATTGTTTTACATTTTATTGTGTTACAAAGGGATTTAATTGTCATTTTCTGTCAACAATCTACACAAAATACACTGTAACGTCAAAGTGGATGAAAAGTTATATATATAAAAAAAGAAAAAAGTATTCAGCTTCTTGAGTCAATACATGTTAGAAACACCTTTGGTATTGATTACAGCTGTGAGTCTTCTTGGGTAAGTCTAATAGCTAGCTTTGCACGCCTGGATTTAGCCATATTTGCCCTTTATTATTTAAAAATGATTCAAGCAGTCACAGTATGCACAGGCATATGCAGACAAGCAACAGTACACCCATCAGTACTTTTAATAAAAAATAAACAATCGTCAGTTTTATTAACTCAATGTACTGTATAATGATTTGTGTAAAACTAACAGTTACACCCATTGCTGATGATCCACCCACGCCCACTTCCAGAAACACTCAATTTACCCAAACAGTACATTATGAATTAGCCACAGTGTCATGGGGCAACCTGGTCTCAGATAATTTCGTATTATTCTGTACGTAAATCCGAGCCACCTTTGGGTTGCTAGACGTTTGAGTTATACGCCCACCGCCCACCCCGATGAACTGTCTTTTTGTAATCATATGTAAGCTAGTTTATCCTACGAAACGGATTTATGTACAGAATAATACGAAATGCTCTGAGACCAGGTTGCGTGGGAGGGAGACCACAAAACCTGTAGGACAGGACTACAACATGAAATGAGTTTGTTTGGGGGAAAAAGCATGAAGGGTTCAAGAGGAAACAATTGAATAACATTCTCAGGACTTGTGTACCGTGGATATTTATGTGATAGAGCACCGAGTCCAAAGACACACAAAACAATTATGTTTTGATAGTCAATGACCAGAACGTTTTTTTTATCTAGGTCCGCTACAGAAATAAAGGTAGGAGAAGCTTATGCTGCTGTAAAATGGGAATTACAAGAAGTCGGATGTGGTGGTAACTGACAAGACGCTCACTGTAGACGACCAGCATCAGTAATAGAGGTGGCTTATGGGGCTGGGAATACGATTGATCTATTACACTATTCATTAGCCCACACCGAATAAATTGTATTATTGGATAATGACAGAGATAAACAACTTCATAATACTTTCAATTTGTTTTGTATATGCAGTGTGATACGTAAATGAAACGCAATATGCATCACAGTTTTATTATAGGTAGACTGTGCTCTTTTTGAATAGTCTACACTATTAAACTATTACGTATCTGGTCAAAATAAGCTTAATTCTATAAGCAATGCTCCTTCATTGACTCTCACAGAAGTGTAATTGATTTGGCTATTTTAATTTGCTGTTGTGTTGTTGGCATTGTACCACAGAATGAGCCAATGGAAACAAATTCAACAGCTCGGGATCAAATACCTGGAGCAGGTGCACTACCTTTACGATGACAACTTCCCTATGGACATTCGGCAGTTGCTTTCCGACTGGATTGAGAGCCAGGACTGGTGAGTGTGTGTGTGTGTCTGTCTTTATGTGTGTGTCTTTATGTGTGTCTGTTTTTATGTGTCTCTGTCTTTATATGTGTGCGTCTTTGTGTATGTGTGTCTGTGAATGTGTGTTTGCACGCATGTACAGTATGTATGTGGTTAGGGGTTTCAAAATACTACACTACAACACTGGAGTAATAATAAATATCAAGTTGGGTTTCCTGCGAGAATGTTCAGGAACTGAAACACAGCAGCTTCAAAGCCTTCGCATCTGAGGAAAAAAAAGTTCAGTAAGACATGTTCTCATTGATTTTAACCTTAAAGGCCAGAGTTTTTTGTTTTTTATGCAACCGAGACACACTAAGACAAACAAATGTACAATCTCAATAGGTGCAATAACTGGACTGTGTGCAATTTTTTGTTTTTAATAGGTACTTTACAAATATTATCAGGTCCCACAGCTAGGTCCCTGAACCCTGTTTTTAAAATGTCTGTTTGTACATAATGCTTTCATGTTTATACAGTGGGGAGAACAAGTATTTGATACACTGCCGATTTTGCAGGTTTTCCTATTTACAAAGCATGTAGAGGTCTGTAATTTTTATCATAGGTACACTTCAACTGTGAGAGACGGAATCTAAAACAAAAATCCAGAAAATCACATTGTATGATTTTTAAATAATTAATTTGCATTTTATTGCATGACATAAGTATTTGATCACCTACCAACCAGTAAGAATTCCGTCTCTCACAGACCTGTTAGTTTTTCTTTAAGAAGCCCTCCTGTTCTCCACTCATTACCTGTATTAACTGCACCTGTTTGAACTCGTTACCTGTATAAAAGACACCTGTCCACACACTCAATCAAACAGACTCCAACCTCTCCACAATGGCCAAGACCAGAGAGCTGTGTAAGGACATCAGGGATAAAATTGTAGACCTGCACAAGGCTGGGATGGGCTACAGGACAATAGGCAAGCAGCTTGGTGAGAAGGCAACAACTGTTGGCGCAATTATTAGAAAATGGAAGAAGTTCAAGATGATGGTCAATCTCCCTCGGTCTGGGGCACCATGCAAGATCTCACCTCGTGGGGCATCAATGATTATGAGGAAGGTGGGGGATCAGCCCAGAACTACACGGCAGGACCTGGTCAATGACCTGAAGAGAGCTGGGACCACAGTCTCAAAGAAAACCATTAGTAACACACTACGCCGTCATGGATTAAAATCCTGCAGCGCACGCAAGGTCCCCCTGCTCAAGCCAGCGCATGTCCAGGCCCGTCTGAAGTTTGCCAATGACCATCTGGATGATCCAGAGGAGGAATGGGAGAAGGTCATGTGGTCTGATGAGACAGAAATGGAGCTTTTTGGTCTAAACTCCACTCGCCGTGTTTGGAGGAAGAAGAAGGATGAGTACAACCCCAAGAACACCATCCCAACCGTGAAGCATGGAGGTGGAAACATCATTCTTTGGGGATGCTTTTCTGCAAAGGGGACAGGACGACTGCACCGTATTGAGGGGAGGATGGATGGGGCCATGTATCGCAAGATCTTGGCCAACAACCTCCTTCCCTCAGTAAGAGCATTGAAGATGGGTCGTGGCTGGGTCTTCCAGCATGACAAACACCCGAAACACACAGCCAGGGCAACTAAGGAGTGGCTCCGTAAGAAGCATCTCAAGGTCCTGGAGTGGCCTAGCCAGTCTCCAGACCTGAACCCAATAGAAAATCTTTGGAGGGAGCTGAAAGTCCGTATTGCCCAGCGACAGCCCCGAAACCTGAAGGATCTGGAGAAGGTCTGTATGGAGGAGTGGGCCAAAATCCCTGCTGCAGTGTGTGCAAACATGGTCAAGAACTACAGAAAATGTATGATCTCTGTAATTGCAAACAAAGGTTTCTGTACCAAATATTAAGTTCTGCTTTTCTGATGTATCAAATACTTATGTCATGCAATAAAATGCAAATTAATTACTTAAAAATCATACAATGTGATTTTCTGGATTTTTTTTTAGATTCCGTCACTCACAGTTGAAGAGTACCTATGATAAAAATTACAGACTTCTACATGCTTTGTAAGTGGGAAAACCTGCAAAATCGGCAGTGTATCAAATACTTGTTCTCCCCACTGTATGTTCACCTGCCAAGGGACTGCAGATGTAATAGTCCTGTGTAGCTCAGACGGTAGAGTATGGTGCTTACAATGCCAGGGTTGTGGGTTTGATTCCCATGGGGGACCAGTATGAAAAAATTATGAACATGTACGCACTAACTGTAAGTTGCTCTGTATAAGAGCATCTGCTAAATTACTAAAATATAAATTAGCTGTCAGCTTTGGGTGGTAGACCATTCTTGATACACATAGGAAACTGTTGAGCGTGAAAAACCCAGCAGTGTTGCAGTTTTTGACACAATCCGGTGTGCCTGACACTACCATAACCCATTCAATGGCCCTTACATCTTTCGTCTTTCCTATTCACCCTCTGAATGGCATGCATACACAATCCATGCCTCGATTGCTTCAAGGCTTAAAAATCTCCTCCCCTTCATCTAAACTGATTTGAAGTGGATTTAACAAGTGACATCAATAAGGGATTACAGCTTTCATTTGGATTCACCTGGTCAGTCTGTCATGGAAAGAGCAGGTGTTCTTGATGTTTTGTATACTGTATCTTCTTCATGTTCTTATTAATCACATTATGATTGAGCACTGAACACTGTGAAATTAGATACACTTTCTCTTAGCTTTGTATGTGCCTTTTTTAGGGCTATCGCCGCAAACCATGTCCATGGAAACAGTTCTCCTCAGCAATCTCCTGTCTCAGTTGGACAGGCAGTGTTCTCAAGAACAGCAGTTACAGGTGCCACAACAACCTCCCTTACAATACCATACAATTTTTTTTAAATAAAAAATAATTGGTAGCTTTGGTACTTCCAACTTAAAAAAGTTAGGCGTACAACTTTTAGGAGGAGCATCAGAAAAGCAGATTTGTACATTGGTTTAGATAAAGCCTATATTTGGCCTACAGTACATGAATTCTAGATACGTTTGAAGCACATGCTGTGCCCTAGAAACTAATAATCCTTTAAATACATTGTTTATTATAAAAAGCTAAAATGTTTTTTTTATTTTTTATTTTATTTCACCTTTATTTAACCAGGTAGGTCAGTTGAGAACAAGTTCTCATTTGCAACTGCGACCTGGCCAAGACAAAGCAAAGCAGTGTGACAAATAACAACAGAGTTACACATTAAACAAACAGTGCAATCTATATATGTTGATACAAATACTGCTTAGATTCTTTTTTATATAAGCCTATGCAGCAATAACCTATTAAAAACAGTTCTGTAGCAATGAGGTTTGTGCAGTAGACTATTTTTTTTATTTAACTACGCAAGTCATTTAAGAACAAATTCTTATTTACAATGGACGGTCTAAACAGGCCAAACTCGGACGATGCTGGGCCAATTGTGCGCCGCCCTATGGGACTCCCAATCACGGCTGGTTGTGATACAGTCTGGATTCAAACCAGGTTGTCTGTAGTGACACCTCTAGCAATGAGATGCAGTGCCTTAGACCACTGCAACACTTGGGAGCCCCCCAGCTATAAGTCCAATACATTATCACTGCATATTGGCTATGCTTGAATTGCCCTGCCAATGTTTTTTCAATTATATTTCAAAACATGAGGTACACTGGCAAGAAAAATTATGTGAACCCTTTGGAATTACCTGGATTTATGCATGAATTGGTCATAAAATTTCATCTGATCTTCATATAAGTCACAAAAATAGACAAAAACAGTGTGCTTAAACTAATAACACACAAATTATTGTATTTTTCTTGTCTATATTGAATACATGATTTAAACATTCACAGTGTATGTTGGAAAAAGTATGTGAATGACTATGCTAATGACTTCTCCAAAAGCTAATTGTAGTCAGGAGTCAGCTAACCTGGAGTCCAATCGATGAGACAAGATTGGAGATGTTGGTTAGAGCTGCCTTGCCCAATAAAAAACACTCACAAAATTTGTTTGCTATTCACAAGATGCATTGCCTGATGTGAACCATGCCTCGAACAAAAGAGATCTCAGAAGACCTAAGATTAAGAATTGTTGACTTGCATTAAGCTGGAAAGGGTTACAAAAGGATCTTGATGTTCATCAGTCCACAGTAAGACAAATTGTCTATAAATGGAGAAAGTTCAGCACTTGCTACTCTCCCTAGGAGTGGCCGTCCTGCAAAGATGACTGCAAGAGCAATGCGCAGAATGCTCATTGAGGTTAAGAAGAACCCTAGAGTGTCAGTAAAAGACTTACTGAAATCTCTGGAACATGCTAACATCTCTGCTGACGAGTCTATGATACGTAAAACACTAAACAAGAATGGTGTTCATGGGAGGACACCACGGAAGAAGTCACTACTGTCCAATAAAAACATTGCTGCATGTCTGAAGTTCGCAAAAGAGCACCTGGATGTTCCACAGCGCTACTGGCAAAATATTCTGTGGACAGATTAAACTAAAGTTGAGTTATTTGGAAGGAACACACAACACTATGTGTGGAGAAAAAAGGGCACAGCACACAAACATTAAAACCTCATCCCAACTGTAAAGTATGGTGGAGGGAGCATCATGATTTGGGACTGCTTTTCTGCCTCAGGACCTGGGAAGCTTGCTATCATCAAGAGAGTGGTTCACACCAGACATCCCAAGAATATTGCTGAACTGAAACAGTTTTGTAAAGAGGAATAGTGCAAAATTCCTCCTGACCATTGTGCAGGTCTGATCCACAACTACAGAAAACATTTGGTGAGGTTATTGCTGCCAAAGGAGGGTCAACTAGTTATTAAATCCAAGGGTTCACATACCTTTCCCACCCTGCACAGTGAATGTTTACACAGTGTGTTCAATAAAGACACGAAAACATATAATTGTATGTGTGTTATTAGTTTAAGCAGACAGTGTTTGTCTATTGTTGAAGATCAGATAGCTCTTTGGTATGACATATTTATGCAGAAATCCAGGTAATTCCAAAGGGTTCATATAGTTTTTCTTGCCACTGTTTTTGATCACACCGGTAATAGCTCAGTTGTTGTATTACTTGAGTGAGCATACATGTAGATAATTAGCTATGTTTTACTGGACTGATGGCGCCTGCATCTGATGGTCAGTTTCAGCGGAGGAGGGGAGAGAGCAGCAGAGGGGCCACCTCACACCATCCCTCCGTTCTACGTCCCTCTGCTGAGACTGACCGTAACCAAAAAAGTGTTAAACAAATCTAAATATATTTTATTTTTGAGATTCTTCAAATAGCCACCTTTGCCATGATGACAGCATTGCACACGCTTGGCATTCTCTCAACCAGTTTCACCTGGAATGCTTTTCCATCAGTCTTGAAGGAGTTCCCACATATGCTGAGCACTTGTTGGCTGCTTTTCCTTCACTGGGGTCCGACTCATCCCAAACCATCTAAATTGGGTTTAGTATATCTAAAGACGAGATAAAATAAAATTAAGATAAATTGTCTGATGGGTGACAGTATTAGCCTATCACTTGTGAATTATATATTATCACTTGTGAATGATGCCCAGCCTAAGAAACAATTCCTTTTTTTTGCGACTTTTTCCAATCATAGTCGCACACCTCATGCAGCCTAGCCCATATGTTTCAATAAGGTTTGTATCACAACTAAAGTGGCCAAATAACTTTTAAAAATTAAGCACATTAATCCAACGGGTGTAGAGCCTAACTGGCATACATAAGCAGTGTGTGAGTTTCAAGTTTGGGGAAGATCATTTTCACCATGAAAATGCACATTAATAATAAATAAAAGCATTACACGCATAATTTAATTTGCGGTCACTTTTCATAATGGTGTTTTCCGCTAATGGAACATTCACGCTTATATTCTACTACCATGTGTGCATTGCTGCGCTTATAATGTGAAGAAAGCCTAATAGTTTAGTAACATTTTAAGCTAAGCGTTCTGATCTGTTGCGTCAGCCACATTGTGTAAAAAAAAAGAAAAGATTATGCTAGTGGTTGTATTAATTTGGGATCTATCGCATCCCACAACTGTCCCAAACTATGTTTGGAATATTTATTTCTTGCACAGAATAGAATAGGTCGACCTTTGTACTATGGGG
This sequence comes from Thymallus thymallus, assembly GCA_023634145.1. Taxonomy (NCBI): domain Eukaryota; kingdom Metazoa; phylum Chordata; class Actinopteri; order Salmoniformes; family Salmonidae; genus Thymallus; species Thymallus thymallus. Next base: position 24,796,264 of record CM042408.1, on the reverse strand, counting down.
ATAGTAGATTGAGATAGGCTAGTACTTTTGCTGTTCGTTAGGCCTACTCATCTTGATGAAAGTACATGTGGACAGTTCTTCCAATATCTTCAACATTCATCTCGGAATTGGATAAGGACGTGCGCAGTTGCGTCCCCGATGTGTCTGTCTTCACTTGTAGCCTGTGAGAAAGACCCAATCACGTGATGGAGCACACAGTACTCAGGGAGAAGGGCACAACAGCCACTAGCCGCAAAAGGCATGGAATTTTTTTAGGGTGCAATACGGCCACACAAAGGGGATGCCGCCGTGAAATTCTAGGCATTATCAAGTGCTTGTCAAATTGTGAATGAGAGACTGATGAAGTGTGTACAGCCGGCACAAGAAACAGAGCAGAGCTCATGCCTTTCATTAGTAGCATCATGCAGCCTTACAATGTATTAAAAATCAAACATATAAGCCCAACGTTTATAGAACAACTAAAGTTACATTAATAACTCTAAATTAAGCATATACAGTTGAAGTCGGAAGTTTACATACACTTAGGTTGAAGTCATTTTCAACCACTCCACAGATTTCATGTTAACAAACTATAGTTTTGGCAAGTTGGTTAGGACAACTACTTTGTGCATGGCACAAGTAATTCTTCCAAGAAATGTTTAAAGACAGATTATTTCATTTATAATTTACTATGTCACAATTCCAGTGGGTCAGACGTTTACATACAATGAGTTGACTGTGCCTTTAAACAGCTTGGAAAATTCCAGAAAATTATGTAATGGCTTTCGAAGCTTCTGAATTGACATAATTTGATTCAATTGGAGGTGTAACTGTGGATTTATTTCAAGGCCTACTTTCAAACTCAGTGCCTCTATGCTCGACATCATGGGAAAATCAAAAGAAAATCAGCCAAGACTTCAGAAAAACATTGTAGACCTCCACAAGTCTGGTTCATCCTTGGGAGCAATTTCCAAACGCCTGAAGGTACCACGTTCATCTGTACAAACAATAGTACGTAAGTATAAACACCATGGGACCACGCAGCCATCATACCGCTCAGGAAGGAGACGCATTCTGTCACCTAGAGATGAACGTACTTTGGTGCGAAAAGTGCAAATCAATCCCAGAACAGCAAAGGACCTTTTGAAGCTGGAGGAAATGGGTACAAAAGTATCTACAGTAAAAATAGTCCTATATCGACATAACCTGAAAGGCCGCTCAGCAAGGAAGAAGCCACTGCTCCAAAACCGCTATAAAAAAGCCAGACTACGGTTTGCAACTGCACATGGGTACGAAGATCGTACTTTTTGGAGAAATGTCCTCTGGTCTGATGAAACAAAAATAGAACTGTTTGGCCATAACAACCATTGTTATGTTTGGAGTCAAAAGCGGGAAGCTTGCAAGCCGAAGAACACCATCCCAACCGTGAAGTACGGGGGTGGCAGCATTGTTGTGGGGGTGCTTTGTTGCAAGAGGGACTGGTGCAGTTCACACAATAGATGGCATCATGAGGAAGGAAAATTATGTGGATATGTTGAAGCAACATCTCAAGACATAAGTCAAGAAGTTAAAAAGCTTGGTTGCAAATGGATCTTCCAAATGGACAATGACCCCAATCTCAAGTGATTGCCTTGCCTGGTTCTCCAACTACTTCGCAGACAGAGTTCAGTGTGTCAAATCGGAGGGCCTGTTGTCCGATCCTCTGGCAGTTTCTATGGGGGTGCCACAGGGTTCAATTCTTGGGCCAACGCTTTTCTCTATATACATCAACGATGTCGCTCTCGCTGCTGGTGACTCTCTGATCCATCTCTACGCAGACGACACCATTCTGTATACATCTGGCCCCTCTTTGGACACTGTGTTTACTAACCTTCAAACAAGCTTCAATGCCATACAACACTCCTTCCGTGGCCTCCAACTGCTCTTAAATGCTAGTAAAACCAAATGCATGCTTTCTATCGAACGCTGCCCGCACCTGCCCACCGGACTATCATCACTACTCTTGACGGGTCCGACTTAGAATACGTGGACACCTACAAATACCTAGGCGTCTGGTTAGACTGTAAACTCAACTTCCAGACTCACATCAACCATCTCCAATCCAAAATTAAATCCAGAATCGGCTTCCTATTTCGCAACAAAGCCTCCTTCACTCATGCTGCCAAACTTGCCCTTGTAAAACTGACTATCCTACCGATCCTTGATTTCGGCGATGTCATTTACAAATTAGCCTCCAACACTCTGCTCAGCAAATTGGATGTAATCTATCACAGTGCCATCCGTTTTGTTACCAAAGCCCCATATACTACCCACCACTGCGACCTGTATGCTCTCGTTGGCTGGCCTTCATTATATATTCGTCGCCAAACCCACTGGCTCCAGGTCATCTATAAGTCTTTATTAGGTAAATCCCTGCCCTATCTCAGCTCACTGGTCACCATAGCAACACCCACCCGTAGCATGCGCTCCAGCAGGTATATCTCACTGGTCACCCCCAAAGCCAACACCTCCTTTGGCCGCCATTCCTTCCAGTTCTCTGCTGCCAATGACTGGAACGAATTGCAAAAATCATTGAAGCTGGAGGTTCCTATCTCCCTCACTAACTTTAAGCATCAGCTGTCAAAGCTGCTTATCGATCACTGCACCTATATATAGCCCTTCTGTAAATAGCCCACACTACTACCTCATCCCCATATTTATTTGTTATTATTTTTCGCTAATCTTGCACTCCAGTATCTCCATTTGCACATCATAATTTGCACATCCTTCATTCCTGTGTTAATGCTAACCTGTAATTTATATCACCACTATGGTCTATTTATTGTCCTACCTCCTAACCTTATTGCATTTTGCACTACATTTTGCACTCTGTATATAGATTTTCTATTGTGTTTTTGACTATGTTTGTTTACTGTGTAACTCTGTGTTGTTGTTTTTGTCGCACTGTTTTGCTTTGTCTTGGCCAGGTCGCAGTTGCAAATGAGAACTTGTTCTCAACTGACCTACCTGGTTAAATAAAGGTGAAATAAATAAATAAAAATAAAAAAACATTTCCAAAGTTGTGGCAAAATGGCTTAAGGACAACAAAGTCAAGGTATTGGAGTGGCCATCACAAAGCCCTGACCTCAATCCTACAGAAAATGTGTGGGCGGAACTGAAAAAGCGTGTGCAAGCAAGGAGGCCTACAAACCTGACTCAGTTACACCAGTTCTGTCAGGAGGAATGGGCCAAAAATCACCCAACTTATTGTGGGACGCTTGTGGAAGGCTACCCGAAACGTTTGACCCAAGTTAAACAACTTAAAGGCAATGCTACCAAATACTAATTGAGTGTATGTAAACTTCTGACCCACTGGGAATGTGATGAAAGAAATAAAAGCTGAAATAAATGATTCTCTCTACTATTATTCTGACATTTCACATTCTTAAAATAAAGTGGTGATCCTAACTGACCTAAGAAAGGGAATTTGTACTAGGATTAAATGTCAGGAATTGTGAAAAACTGAGTTTAAATGTATTTGGCTAAGGTGTATGTAAACTTCCGACTTCAACTTCCGACTTCTTTGTTAACCGCTCGACACAGAATAGCTGCATGTGTGCACTCCATCAAATCGTTTGGAGAAAATATCCTTTCTATTTTATTCAGCATTGTTTAATTGTATTCTTCATACTATGAAAGAATGCCACAGATGTAACAAATGCCCCGCGTGGAGCTGCGGGACCTCCCCCTCTCCGGCGCTCCTTCTCGCCGGTGTTCTAACAGGCGGCAGTAGGACTATGGCAGCAACACCCTTCACTTTCACATCTGTTTTGTGTTATGTCATCCTATAAGTATCTGTGTGTATGTTTTACCCCTCACGGGTTATTATTTCCTTACGTGTAACGAGACAGTTGAGGTGCTGTTTATCTGTTTCATTAAATCTACTAACGCTAGTGTAGCCCACAGCCATTTGGCATAGCCAGATCAGGACCTAACATAAGGACAACTCAGAGTATGCTATTCTGTTCTTCTGAAATAGACTACATTTTAGACTAAATAGACTTCATATCATGCTTCTTTAGACCTGTCAAAAATAAATAATGGATTTATTGTGAAGGTGTAGGCTATATTACATGGATTTATTAGACTTTAAAAAAATGTAGATGTTCCAAAGGTCAGCATCAGTCGCTTGTAGGCTATGCATGGAAGCCAGGAGATGCTAAATGTGTTAATTAACAGTCAATTATCGTGAGACTGGCAGTTATATGCTTGACAATCACCGGCTGACAATTTTGTGACCGCCACAGCCTTAGTACAACCAACTCATAACTTCCCGCTAATGGGGAGTGGCACTGTGTAGTCTATGTGACCTCAGACTCCCACTAGAGGGAGTGGGAGAGCCACAGTCAGGTCATCATACCATCAGGAGTGGGTTGTGAGTGATCCCCAATTGGAGACAGCTGTCTAGAGTTGTCTCTAATTGGGGATTCTATATAAGCGCTCCACTAATCCACCTGCGTCGTGGATCATTGTTTGTGCTTGACTGCATCGGTATTGCATCAAGTAAGTCACTGTGCATTCTCTCTCCTTCGTTATTTTTGTACTTATTTGACGTATAGGTAAAATAAAAAGGAATGTCTCTCCACGAACGCTCCGTCTATCGTCCCTTAACTCCAAGGTTAATCAACTACTATTAGAAAAAGGCCCGGTCACACATATCTCCTAGATGGCAAAAGTCCGGATGGATATTGTCATTTATCGGCTTAGTTTTTTTATTTTGACAGGGAAAACAGACTGAGACCTAGATCTCTTTTACGGCTGTGCCCTGTGTAAACATGTTAACATGTACAATTTAGACACAAAGACATACATTTTGGAGAAGAAAGTTCTCAAAACATACAAAAACAGAGAAACATTTCAAGAAAACAAAGAAAAACAGAGTAACAAACCCCCATCTCACAAAATATGCGACCCCCAACTGTTCACACTGTTCCCATCCCTCTTGTTGGCGGTGAGAACATTTTGCCATTTTAAAGCTCATTCCCTGCAATTCTACACATTTTGCCATGGAGCAGAGAGAAAATGTTGCATTTTTAAAGCTAATTTCCTGCAATTCTGCACATTTTGCCATGTCTTACATTTTGTATGTCTGTTATGATACATGAGTCAATGGGGGCCCTCTGGGGGTCGAAGCCCCTGGGCACGTAATCTGGCCATGATAGCTACAATATTTAGATAACTGGTTAGCCTAACTTATCCATCTAGCTAACATGGCAAGTAGTTGATCAACTGAACATTTCTGACAGGTAAAAAATATATCTCTATAAGGTCTGTCAGTGAATAACATAACAAGAGGAAAACTGCCCATGCACTACCAAATATCAAAATTGATCCTTGTGCATTCTACTATTACAACTCTCAGTAGCAGTAAGTTAAAGGGATACTTCAGGGTTTTGGCAATGAAGCCCTTTATCTACTTCCCCAGTGTCCGATGAACTCATGGATACCATTTTTATGTTTCTGCATGCAGTTTGAAGGAAGTTGCTAACTAGCGTTAGCACAATGACTGGAAGTCTATGGTAACAGCTGTGCTAACGCTAGTTAGTGTTGGCTCTGGAAACTACCTCTAACTTCCTTCATACTGGATGTAGAGACATACAAATGGTATCCATCAATTCATCTGACTCTGGGGAAGTTTGTCGAACATCTCATTCCAAAGTCATAGGCATTAATATGGAGTTGATCCCCCCCTTTGCTGCTATGACAGCCTTCACTCTTCTGGGAAGGCTTTCCACTAGATGTTGGAACATTGCTGCAGGGACTTGCTTCCATTCAGCCACAAGAGCATTAGTGAGGTCGGGCAGTGATTTTGGGTGATTAGGCCTGGCTCGCTGGCTGCGTTCCAATTCATCCCAAAGGTGTTCGAAGGGGTTGAGGTCAGGGCTCTGGCAGGCCAGTCAAGTTCTTCCACACCGATCTCGATAAACCATTTCTGTACGCACCTTGCTTTGTGCACTGGGGCATTGTCATGCTGAAAGAAGAAAGGGCCTTCCCCAATCTGTGGCCACAAAGTTGAAGGCACAGAATCGTCTAGAACGTCATTGTATGCTGTAGCGTTAAGATTTCCCTTCACTGGAACTAAGGGGCCTAGTCCAAACCATTAAAGATTTTTCAGCACTCTGCAGTCCCATTCTGTGAGCTTGTGTGGCCTACAACTTTGCGGCTGAGTCTTTGTTGCTCTTAGACATTTACACTTCACAATAACAGCAATTACAGTTGACCAGGGCAGCTCTAGCAGGTCAGAAATTTGACAAACTGACTTGTTGGAAAGGTGCCACTTTGAAAGTCACTGAGCTCTTCAGTAAGGCCATTCTACTGCCAATGTTTGTCTATGGAGATTGCATGGCAGTGTGCTCGGGGCTGATGGCCATCAAATCAAATATATTGGTCACATACACGTGATTAGCAGATGTTATTGCGGCTGTAGCGAAGTGCAGTAATATCTAACAAATAATATCTAACAGTTTCGCAACATATACCCAAATACACATAAATCAAAGTAAGGAATGGATTGAGAATATATACATAAATGTCAGGGCAGCATTGGATTAAGATACAGTGGCATAGTAAACTTTATAGTACGCAGTATACACATAAGAGATTGGTGATGCAGTATGTAAACACGATTAAGTGACTAAGATACCGAAGAATAGTATAGCGTACAGTTTAAACATATGAGATTAGTAGTGCAAGATACATACACATTATTAAAGTGACTAGTGTTTCATTTGGAAGGGTGTGATTACCGGTGTGCCGGTGGAGGTCACGATGGACGAATTTCAGAGGAAGGTATCAGGAGGGAAGGTGGTGAGTGCCAGAAGAATGAATAGGAAAGATAGGAAAGAGGGAGAGGAAAGCAGTACAGTGTTATTGGAGTTTGAGCAGGCCTTGCCGGAGAGAGTGTACCTAGGATATATTAGATTTTATGTGCAGGAATTTGTACCGCCTCCGTTGAGATGTTACAACTGTCAGCATATAGGGCACGTAGCAAGCATTTGTAGGGCGAAAATGTGGTGTGCTAGATGCGGGGGTCCACATGAGTATGGAAAGTGTGGTGAAATGGACAATGTAAAATGCTGTGGTGATCACAGTGCAGCTTATGGGGGTTGTCGAGTACAAAAACAGGCGGCAGACCCACAGAAGTACAAGGTTCAGAATAGAGTTAGCTATGCTGAAGCGACGAGAAGAGTAGGAGAGCAAAGAGTACACAGGGGTGAGGAGCAGGCTCGCAAGTGGGGGGACATGGAGGAAGATAGGGCGAAGAGACAGGAGGGGGTGGTGAGGAGAACATGTGAACGTGAGTGTAGGGTGGGTGAGGACTCCCTGGTGGTGAACAGGATTGATTTCTTGGCATTTATATGCAGTATAATAAATGTAGGTGCGCAGGTTAGTGGGAAGTCATCTCGCATAGACGTGGTGGTGCGAGCCGCCAGAGATTATTTAGGCATCTCTGATGATGATGTCAAATACAACCAATGATGGGGTGGAGAGACATAATGTCCTTCAATGGAATGCCAGGAGTCTGGTGGCAAATGGGCAAGAGTTTAAAAAGTTTATATATGAAATGGATGTGGTGCCTGATGTAGTGTGTGTTCAGGAAACATGGCTTAAACCTGAGTTGGATTTCGTGGTACATGGTTTCATAGCAGTGAGGTGTAAGAGGAGTGGGAGGGGGATGTGTTACGTTTGTTAAGAAAGGGGTGTCGTATCGGCAAGTTAGTGTCCAAGAATTGGAATGTGTGGGTGTAGATATAAGAGGAGGTAATGTGTGTGTGTGATTAATTATTATAATCCCTGTAAACCGCTGGTGTTAGAAAAGCTGGAAGGTATAGAGAGAAGGTGTGAGGGTGGAAAGGTCATGTGGTGTGGTGATTTTAACGCTCATAATGAGTTGTGGGGAAGTGTGTGGACGAACGGTAATGGCAAAACTGTAGAAGAGCTTATGGAGAATAATGGATTAGTGTGTGTGAATGATGGGAGTGGGACCAGAATTAACGTGGTTACGGGGAGTGAATCATGTTTGGACTTGACGCTGGTATCTGCCTCGCTTGCAGGAAGGTGTGAGTAGACGGTGAGTGGTGAGTCTGCGATGGGGAGTGATCACTATTTGATAGTGTGCACCAAGTGGAGGGTGGTGTGGTTAGGCAGGACAGAGTATGTGGGGGGAGGTGGTGTTTTGATAAGGCCGATTGGAAGAAGTACCGGTTTCTATGTGAGGGTCTGGGAAAGAAGCTGAGGTTGGTAGGGTCAGTTGATGAGTGTGCAGAGGCGGTGACGAAGAGTATGATAGTGGCAGCAGAGGTGGCTATTCCAGTAAGTAAGGGTGGGGGACGACAGCGAGTGGTGCCATGGTGGACGGATTAATGTTCAAGAGGGGTGAAGGAGAGGAATGTGGCATTGAAGGTGTTAAAGAGGGGATTGACGGTGAGGATTATCAAAGGAAGAGGGCAGTAGCAAGACAAACTAGAGGGCGAAAAGGGAAGCATGGCGGGAGTTTTGCTCAACCATAGGGAGGGGTACGACTCTTAGTAGGGTGTGGAGGATGTTCAGGAAGATGGCGGGTAAGGGTACCGCGGGGGGAATTCCTGTGATGGTGGAGGGGGATGTACATGCAGTAAGTGACAAAGATAAAGCTGAAGTCATAGGAAGGGCGTTTGCTGCTGTTCACAGGTGCAATCATTTATGTGAGGAGGCGCGGAGGAGAAAAGGGGTAATGTTAGAGGAGCACAGAGATGTACTGAGCAGGAGAGTGGAGGGAGGTGATACCATGGGGATGCAGAGTTTTCTATATACGAAATGGCTAAAGCTCTAGAGGGGTGTGGAAGGACGGCCCCGGGTGAAGATAGGGTGTGTTATGTAATGGTGAGGAACGCATCTGAAAGTGTGAAGAAGGCGGTACTGGAACTGTTTAATATGGTGCGGAGGAGTGGGGTCCTGCCAGGAGGGTGGAAGAGGGCAGTGGTGCTGCCGTTTGTGAAACCGGGGAAAGATCCTACAAAAGCCGCTAGTTATAGACCCATAGCACTCACGTCGAATTTGTGTAAGTTAATGGAGAAGATGATTGTGAATAGGTTGAAGTATTATTTGGACAGCAGGGGTTTGGTGAGTGAAGATCAGAGTGGGTTCAGGAGAGGCCGGTCAACTACGGATTCCCTGATTAAGGTTAGCACGGAGATAGCCAGTGCGTTGGCAAGGAAGGAAGTTATGTGTGTGACTTATTTTGATGTGGAGAAAGCTTATGATATAATGTGGAGGGATGGCTTGTTGATTAAGTTAGGTGCGGTAGGATGTATAATTGGAGTGTGGATCTTCTATTTGGGAGGGTGTTTCGGGTGAAGGTTGGGGCAGACTTGTCGAGGGAGTTTGAGGTGGAAAATGGGACGCCTCAGGGCATTGTGGTAAGCCCGGTTTTGTTTACCATGATGATAGATGATGTCTTTAGAGAGGTGGGGAAGGGAATAGGGGTAGCATTGTATGCAGATGATGGGGCTATATGGAAAAGAGGAAAGAATGTGAAGTATGTGATGAAGAAAATGCAGTGTGCGGTGACGGCTGTGGAAGAATGGTCAATGAAATGGGGCTTTCGGATGTCGGTGGCTAAATCGTGCTTCATGGTATATTCAAATAGAAAAGTTAAGGATGTGAGATTGCAGATACAGTGGGGAGAACAAGTATTTGATAACCTGCCGATTTTGCAGGTTTTCCCACTTACAAAGCATGTAGAGGTCTGTAATTTTTTATCATAGGTACTCTTCAACTGTGAGTGACGGAATCTAAAACAAAAATCCAGAAAATCACATTGTATGATTTTTAAGTAATTAAATTGCATTTTATTGCATGACATAAGTATTTGATACATCAGAAAAGCAGAACTTAATATTTGTTACAGAAACCTTTGTTTGCAATTACAGAGATCATATGTTTCCTGTAGTTCTTGACCAGGTTTGCACACACTGCAGCAGGGATTTTGGCCCACTCCTCCATACAGATCCTTTCAGGTTTCGGGGCTGTCGCTGGGCAATACGGACTTTCAGCTCCCTCCAAAGATTTTCTATTGGGTTCAGGTCTGGAGACTGGCTAGGCCACTCCAGGACCTTGAGATGCTTCTTACGGAGCTACTCCTTAGTTGCCCTGGCTGTGTGTTTCGGGTCGTTGTCATGCTGGAAGACCCAGCCACGACCCATCTTCAATGCTCTTACTGAGGGAAGGAGGTTGTTGGCCAAGATCTCGCGATACATGGCCCCATCCATGCTCCCCTCAATACGGTGCAGTCGTCCTGTCCACTTTGCAGAAAAGCATCCCCAAAGAATGATGTTTCCACCTCCATGCTTCACGGTTGGGATGGTGTTCTTGGGGTTGTACTCACCCTTCTTCTTCCTCCAAACACGGCGAGTGGAGTTTAGACCAAAAAGCTCTATTTTTGTCTCATCAGACCACATGACCTTCTCCCATTCCTCCTCTGGATCATCCAGATGGTCATTGGCAAACTTCAGACGGGCCTGGACATGCGCTGGCTTGAGCAGGGGGACCTTGCGTGCGCTGCAGGATTTTAATCCATGACGGCATAGTGTGTTACTAATGGTTTTCTTTGAGACTGTGGTCCCAGCTCTCTTCAGGTCATTGACCAGGTCCTGCCGTGTAGTTCTGGGCTGATCCCTCACCTTCCTCATGATCATTGATGCCCCACGAGGTGAGATCTTGCATGGTGCCCCAGATCGAGGGAGATTGACCGTCATCTTGAACTTCTTCCATTTTCTAATAATTGTGCCAACAGTTGTTGCCTTCTCACCAAGCTGCTTGCCTATTGTCCTGTAGCCCATCCCAGCCTTGTGCAGGTCTACAATTTTATCCCTGATGTCCTTACACAGCTCTCTGGTCTTGGCCATTGTGGAGAGGTTGGAGTCTGTTTGATTGAGTGTGTGGACAGGTGTCTTTTATACAGGTAACGAGTTCAAACAGGTGCAGTTAATACAGGTAATGAGTGGAGAACAGGAGGGCTTCTTAAAGAAAAACTAACAGGTCTGTGAGAGCCGGAATTCTTACTGGTTGGTAGGTGATCAAATACTTATGTCATGCAATAAAATGCAAATTAGTTATTTAAAAATCATACAATGTGATTTTTTGGATTTTTGTTTTAGATTCCGTCTCTCACAGTTGAAGTTTACCTATGATAAAAATTACAGACCTCTACATGCTTTGTAAGTAGGAAAACCTGCAAAATCGGCAGTGTATCAAATACTTGTTCTCCCCACTGTATATGGACAGGATATAGGCAGGGTGACAGCCTTTAAGTACTTGGGTCTGTGGTTTGACGAGAGGTTGACGTGGAGGAAGCATGTGGCGGCTGTGGAGGTAAAGTGCAGAAGGGCGTTGAACCTTATGAGAGCGGTGGTGGGAGTTAATTGGGGGGCTGACAGGCAGACAATGATGAGTTTGTATCAGGCGTTGATCAGGTCGGTGCTAGATTATGGGTGCTTTGTCTATGGGTCAGCAGCCAGGACTGTGTTAGAGGCGTTGGATAGGATTCAGGCGCGTGTGCTGAGGTTGTGCTTAGGCGCATGTAGGTCGACGCCAACGGCAGCGATGCAGGTGGAGACGGGTGAGATGCCATTGGCATTGAGGAGAGATAAGTTGGCTTTAGCGTATTGGGTGAGGCTGAAGGGGAGCTCGGTGAGGCATCCTGCAGTTGAGGTGGTGGGAAGGTGCTGGGAGAGAGAAGGGGGAAAGATGAGAGCGTTTGGGTGGGTGATAGAGAAGAAGGTGGAGGGATATGGACTAACGGGGAAGGATGTCGGACCGGTGGTTGCGTTAGGGAGGGTACCACATTGGTTGTTTCCTGTGCCGAATGTTGACATGAGGATATTGGAGAGGAAGATTGGAATGGAATGCAAAATGCATCAGTAGTTGTGTGTAGAGGTTTGTGAGTGAAGGGTACAGTGAATATCTGAGGATATATACTGATGGGTCGAAGGATCCAGTTAGTGGGAAGGTAGGAGCAGGGGTGTTTGTCCCAGAGTTTGGAGTAAGGATCGGTAAGAGGGTGACAGATCATGTGTCAGTATATACTGCAGAGATGATGGCAATGATTTTGGGGATGGGGTAGGTGGAGGAGGTTAGGCCGCTCAGGGTGGTGGTGTGTACGGATTTGGCTGCTGTGCTGAGTAGTATAACATCGGGTAGGTCAGATAGAGGGGATTTGTTAGTGGAGTTGATGGTGCAGTTGTTGGGGTTGGAGAGGATGGGGGTGGGGGTGGTGGTATGGTTCTGTTGGGTTCCAGCGCATGTAGGAGTTGACGGTAATGAAGAGGTGGATAGGGTGGCGAAGAGTGTCACGGAAGGAGGGCGTGGATGTGAGGATACCGTATGGACGAGGGGAGATGAAAGCGATGATAAAGAGGGTGGGGATGGAATTATGGCAGAAACAGTGGGATGAGTGCAGGACAGGGAGGGAATATTATGGTGTACAGAAAACGGTAAGGGTGGAAGTTGGGAATAGGGGATGTAGGAGGGATGAAGTAATATGGAGTAGGTTGAGGTTTGGTCATACAGGTCTGAATGCGACGCTGAAGATGATAGGGTGACATGAAACTGGATTGTGCGAGGGGTGTATGGTGGAGGAAACAGTGGAACATGTATTGCTGTATTGCGAGTGGTATGATGAGGAAAGGGAAAGGTTGTATGACCAGGTGTTGCAATTTATCAAGGATAAGGGTGTGGGTGCTAGAATTTAGGGCTAAGAGGCCGTGACCGGCCTCACACTCCGATACAGTAGGTGGCGGTGTATGTACCTTTCAGTTGGTTGCGATCCGCCAGTAATACAAAGAAGAAGAAGAAGAAGAAGAACCCTAAGTGTGGTTTATTGTATGTATGTCTTCGTTGTCTGATCGTCTTGAAGTAAGTGTGTTCCCTTTTGTGTTATATTCATTGTTGTTTTGTATAGTTCTGAGTAAGTTTAGTTTATTATTTAAATAAACATCCATGTCGAACTATCACTGCGCTGCACCTTGGTCTCTCTACACACCCGAGCGTGACATCCATCCTTTTGAACTCAGTCAATTTAGGAAATTCTAAGGAAATGCATTTTATGAATCGAATAAACCCTTCTCCAATGTTTCATACCTGAATTGCATTTTGTTGTGATGGAATTGACCCTAACCTTGTATGGCACTGAATGAAAAAAACATCACTATGCGAATACATTAGTACTGGAAATAAAGATGGCAGTGCTTATGTCATCTAAAGCTACACTCTTAGAAAAAAAGGTAACAAAATGGTTCTTCAGTTGTCGCAATAGGAGAACCATTGACATTACTTTTTTTGTTGATTTTAGTCATTTAGCAGATGCTCTTATCCAGAGCAATTTACAGGAGCAAGTAGGGTTAAGTGCCTTGCTCAAGGGCACATTGACAGATTTTTCACCTAGTCTGCTCAGGTATTCAAACCAGCAACCTTTCAGTTACTGGCCCAACACTCTTAACCACTAGGCTACTGCCGCCCCAACCAGGTTCCAGGTAAAAACCCATTTTGGTTCCAGTTAGAACCATTTTGGGTTCCTTGTAGGTTTTTCTGTCTTTCGCTGAATACAGTTGGCCGAATTACGCTGCTGAGCTGACGTTTGTTTGTGCTGTAGTCGTCATTGTGATGATTAAAGGGTATCCATGGGTTTTCAAGACTGAATAACCCTCCTGTCATTGGTCACAGACAAAGACTGAAAGAGAAATCTGGTTTCACATGTTCACATCAACTTTCCGTTTGTCAGATGCCTTGACAGAATCTGCTGCATTGTGCAAAACCAGATAAAATATGTCAAGATGCATGTGCTGTTTGAGACACAACCTAAAAGGCTCTGCATGGTCAATCTGGCATCTGCTTTGGCCGTACAGCATTTACGGCGATACGGCCTCTGCAGAAGTCAGGGCATTTTTACTACTTGTGCTTCGCAGAGCTGTTGTGGAGGAAGTTGTCAAGGAACTGAGTTTGTGTTTATGCAGGAGGTCCCTCCCATCAACCAATCATGTCAATGCAGACCTAAACGGAGCCCTCTGCATTGTTACAAAATTTGGGAGGCACACAGCATCGCCGTACGAAGCTCAATTTGGCCTCCGGAGGCTCCACAATTGTGTCACACCCTCCGGACCATATTGAAAAAATCCACTATTAGCCTCCATGTTTCCGCATGCTGTTTGGATTTCTGAGAAACCACCATATCTTGAGAGAACAAGCTTTCAAAGAGCTCTTAGCTGTTAGAGAAAATCATGTTTTGGCTTAGTTGTCACCCAAATGTCTGACACTGGGCTTTCAACCATTTTAAAAGTTGAAATGTGCTTAGTCTAATAGCAGAACCAAAGGACCTGGATTGCAGTTGACATTACATTAAAAGTACATGGTGCAAGTGATCAATGCTGTTCGAGATTCTATGCAGATTATTACAGCAACAGACCTGCGACGCTCTATGCCTGCTATCGTGAATATGCAAGCTTTATATGATTACATAACATGACTTTTAGTTTCAGTAACCTCAATATGATGTTACTCATTTTAACCCTAGGATGCATAATATCTGTGTTTTTATTTATATGGGTCTAAATTATTATCCATTTTATGTAATATAATTATTTTGAGTGATTAGGAACTTTCAATAATTATTTTATTGTTTGAAATGTTTAGTAGCTCTTCAACAGTGATACACATTTCAATAATAACATATTATGAACATTCATAATGGTTATTGAATTTATTAGCATATTTTTCATACAATCAATCTTATTCTCACATTCAACCTTTTAGTGTGAAGAACTAAATAAAACCACCTTAAGCATGTTTTATAATATTTCACAACATTATTTGAAAATTCATCACCAATTTAAACGACAATGCTAACAATTGTGAATTTAGTGAATTTAGAAAGCATGAACACTAAAAGGAAAAAAGTTTGCGTGTGTGTGATGCTTACTTATGCTGTTTTAGTCCATGTGATTGTGCTCTTTGCAGACGGGTGTGTTGCACTGAGAAACACCAGCAGCTGACTTTTCTAGATTGGGCAGATCCTTTACGATTGGGCAGAGCTGGCACCTCTTCCTCTTCTGGCCCTGGCTGCTCTGAGTGGTGGTGGCATGGCTCTCTTTCATCACCTCACATCTTTCCATTGCCTCAGTTCTTCTGTGGACATGGGATAACCTTCCAGAAGGACAACCATCTCTGCAGCACTCCAACAATCAGGCCTTTATGGTAGAGTGGCCAGACGGAAGCCACTCATCAGTAAAATGCATGACAGCCCGCTTGGGCACCTAAAGGACTCTCAGACCATGAGAAACAAGACTATCTGGTCTGATGAAAACCAAGATTTAACTCTTTGGATGGAATGCCAAGAGTCACGTCTGGAGGAAAGCTGCTCATCCACTGTGACTCAGTCGCTAGGGATGAACCTTCCTCTACAGTTTTCTAGGAAAAGGTCAGACACATACCGTGCAGTGAATTCCATAATAAATACATACGGGTCATATTTGACCCACATATGAAAACTTGGGGTAGTGAAGCAAACTATTTAAAAAAAAGTAATAAAATAACAAAACTAGGATGTTAGAACATTAAATACACATTATTTAAGGAATTCCCGGAATATTAGATGACATTTTTTGGGGGGATCAATACAGCAAACAAAACATTAGGCCGGGTCATTTTGACCCGGCATATGCATCCTAGGGTTAAGGTAGAATGTTAGATTACTTAATATTATTGAATTGTGTTTTTTAAAGGAGATTTATCTACTGCTGTCCATCTGAGCAACTGGCTTAGTCCTATTCTTTAACTTAGATTTTTGGTTGAGATGTTGACGTGAATCCAACATATCAATTATTAATTTGAAAACAAACTGGAATTAAAGTCAGACAATGGCACAGATGGAACTATCCAAGCAGAAGATACATCTCATTCAAATGTTGATATTTTGTTGCGTTGACAATAAAACACAATTCAATATCATACAATTTTAAATCAATCTGTCACGGTGCTGAGTAATGGGACGGTAAACAGAGCGCTGGTGGAGTGTCATCCTTTTTATTTAAACTTATACTCTGATAAGTTCCCAAAAACAAAGGAGAGAGAAAAGCAAACAGTGACTTACGTTCTGGCACAACATGCATACAGACACGAACAATGATCCACACACAGGTGGATGTGTGAGGAGCCTAAATACAATCCCCAATCAGAGACAACCTTGTACAGCTGTCTCTGATTGAGGATCATTATTCCCCTAGTTAGGGTGTGAGGGCTTGATTGTGGTCCTTCCACTCCCTCTAGTGGGAGTAAGAGGCCATACCACAATCAAACCCTCACAGTACCCCCCCCCTCCCGACCGCACCGCACATGATCCCCCCCTCACAAAAAAATTAAACACAAAACCAGGGGGGAAATGGCGGGGTACTGAGGTGGTTGCTGGTGGGGGCTCCGTTCCGGCTTCGGGCCGGACCCCGGCGCGATGATTCCCCCCCTCAGTACTCCCGCGAAGCACCAAGTCCTGTCTGGACCCTGGTGTGGGAGCCCCCGACCCTGGAGAGGGGCTGACGTCTTGTCCCGGCCCGGACCCCGGTGGAGTGGATTGCTCCGGCATGAGGGCGGAGTTGACGACCTGCTCCAAAGCGGGGCTGTACGCCATGCCTACCCTGGGCACCGACGCAGAGGTGGTTTCCAGCCCTGTAGTTGGGCTGGCTGTCGGCCCCAGACTGGGCACCGACACGCTAAGGAGCTCTGGGCTGTCGACCGCCGCTGGAGGCTCCGGGCTGTAGACCGTAGATGGAGACTCTGGGCTGTCGGCCATCACTGGAGACTCCGGGCTGTAGACCGTAGCTGGCGACCCCAGACTGTGGGCCGTTGCTAGAGGCTCCGGGCGTCGAGCCGTCACTGGAGGCTCCGGGCTTCGAACCATCGTGGGAGGCTCCAGGCTTTGAGCCGTTACTGGAGACTCCAGGCTACGAACCGTTGCTGGAGCCTCCAGGCCTCTACCCGTCACTGGAGGTCGAGTGCGTGGAGCAGGCACGGGCCGTGCCGGGCTGTGGGTACGCACCATCTGGCTGGTGCAAGGAGCAGGCACGGGCCGTACCGGACTGGGGGAACACTCCTCTGGACAGATGCGTTGAGCTGGGACGGGCCATACCTGTCTGGGGACACGCACCATTGGGCTGGTGCGCGGAGCAGGCGCGGGCCGTACCGGGCTGTTGGTGTCTCTGGACCGGCGCTGGAGGAACCAGACTGGGAACTGGCGCTGGAGTTCGACTGTTCCTGTCGTCCCTTCTCCACCGCCAATCCCCATCCTGTGAGGGTTCCTCCGGGAACCCCCACGAGTGAGGGAACAGAAGCACATCGTTGTCGTCTTCCTCCGACTCCTCTCTGTACACCTGCTCCCATGGCTGTAGGGGCTCCTCCTGGAACCCCCACGAGTGCAGTGGTCGGGGCTCTTCTCCCTCGATCCCCAACCATCCCCATAGCCCCGCCCAAAAAACAGTTTGGGGGGTTTTCTGTGCTCCAGGCTGGTCCTTCGCTTTTCTGGCCAGTCGGCGTTTTTCCCTGACGACGGCGCCGCTGCTCCGGACCCCAGCCTTCCTCCACCGAACGATAATGGTAGAATTCCTCCTCGGTAAGTTTTCCCATACCGAGGAGGATATCTATCACTGTCTCTTCCCGTTGCGTCCCTGGTTGCTGGATCATTCTGTCACGGTTTGGAGTGAAGGGACGGTAAATGGAGCGCTGGTGGAGTGTCATCCTTTTTATTTAAAAACTTATACTCTGATAAGTTCCCAAAAACAAAGGAGAGAAAAGCAAACAGTGTATCGAGAAATGTATCGACTCCATTAATTATAATCCACATAATAAGTCACATACAGTATCATGTTGCTGCAGGATTATTTTCCTGCTGTAGGAAACAGGCTCAAATTAAGATCCTACATCTGTATGTATGTATGTATGTGTCGTTTACTTCACCTCAATATCCTCTTGACAGGGCCCATTGGAGAAGTCTATGCAGAATTCCGTGGCCTTCGAGAGACAGAAGAACATGGACAACAGGGTGGCAGTGATCAGGAGTAGTGTGCAGATGATGGACCAGGCAGTGAAATATCTAGAAGACATGCAAGACGACTTTGACTTCCGCTTTAAAACTATCCAGTCTCGAGGTCAGCTATATGGCCAATCAACTTTCAGCTACTATCCCCTTTGGACTCCCCTAAGATCTGAGATGATTTGATAGCTATCATACAATATCGGATAGCTGTAAGTAATATGGCAATAGCTGCGCCTTGCTGTCTGGCGGCCTGATGTGGTGGAATTATTGAATAACTAAGGGTAAGACTTTACTTAAGCCCTGCAGGTATATTGCATTATGATGTGGTTATAATGCATTGTAAGACTTGTCATAAGCATATAGGCTTAAAATTGGCAATTTGGGATTTGAAAAACAACATAGCAATCACCCCACCACTTGATATATTCTTCAAGAATCAACGACTATATTTAGAAAGTCTAAAAATGTATGTACCAATCTCAGATTGCCCCTTTAAAGTGTTACCACTAAGGTTTGTGTCCCTAGATGTGTTTGTGTCCCTCAGATCCGGCGGACAGGAACACAGTGGTGATGAAACAGGAAGTGACCCGACTGCAGGAGATCCTCAACAACCTGGACTTAAGAGGAAGGTGTGGGGACACTGTTACATACATTAGATAAACCAGCTGCACCTTTTTACACTCTATGGTTGTTACTATACTGTAAGCCCTTATCTGCGATGCCTTATCTGTGAGTGAATATGCGTTTATTTGAATTGGTGCCACCATTTGTCATTTATAACCGATTTCAGTACTATTGCAATTGCTATCTGATGCAGTTTAAGTCTATACAACTCTATATGAATATATAGGTACAATTGTTAAAGCCTTTCCTTTTTTGGGGCCTGTGTCACGTGGATAGAACCGTGGCATCAAGCACTATATTGCAAGTTAGATTAACACCGCAAAACAGTTCAGGGAGTTTCGTTATCAAAGAATATTAATTGAATTTGCTTTGGGCTTATACTACTTACATCAATTATTGCAAACATATTCATATGGGTTGGCCCCAACCCTGGCGTTGCTAGCACCATGCGCTTACCAACTGAGCCACACAGGAGACCGGACCAGCATTGAGATTTTATTGTTCCATCACAGGAGAACCTGTATAAGATGAGTGATGTGATAAAAGAGATTGACGCTCTGATAGCCTCCCAGCTGAACCCAGAGCTGATGGAGTGGAAACGCAGGCAGCAGATCAACTGTATAGGTGGCCCACTGCTCACTGGACCAGCACCAGAACTGTGTCACGTTTGTGTGTGTGGAGAGCCCAAGACGCAGCACAGGGATAGTAGTTCGACATCCTTTATTTTATACTATGCATAATATGAATGTCATACAATGTATAATACAACACGTGTCGAACTACGGAACAAACAAACAAACACGAATAAACAAAACGTAAAGCACTTACTTTCACCGTGACTGGAGATAGACAACGACCCACACAAGAGTGAAGGACAGACAAACATATATAGGATCCCTAATTAGAGACAATGCGGTGCAGCTGCCTGAACCAGTTTCATCATAGCGCTTGATGGTTTTTGCGACTGCGCTTCAACGTTATTGCCATTTTCCGGATTGACTGACCTTCATGTCTTAAAGTAATGATGGACTGTAATTTCTCTTTGCTTATTTGAGCTGTTCTTGACATAATATGGACTTGGCCTTTTACCAAATAGGGCTATCTTCTGTATACCACCCCTACCTTGTCACAACACAACTGATTGGCTCAAACGCATTAAGTTAAATTTACACCTGTTAAGGCACACCTGTTAATTAAAATACATTCCAGGTGACTTCCTCATGAAGCTGGTTGAGAGAATGCCAAAAGTGTGCAAAGCTGTCATCAAGGCAAAGGGTGGCTACTTTGAAGAATCTCAAATATAAAATATTTGTTTAATACCTTTTTGGTTAGTACATGATTCCACAGTTTTGATGCCTTAACTATTAGTCTACAATGTAGAAAATAGTATGAATAAAGAAAAACCCTTAAATGAGTAGCTGTGTCCAAACTTTTGACTGGTACTGTACATGTATAGTACACACACACTAGTAAAGAAAGCCCTAATAAAGAAAGACACAACACACACACAAGTGTCAGGCTCTGGCCATAGAGAAGCAATAGGCTTCTCTATGTAGCTATGGTCAGAGTCTGACAGTGTCGTTCTTTTCTGTTTCTTTGTGGGTTTTGGGTGGATCTCTAATTAGAGGCAGCTGCTACCCGTTGTCTCTAATTAGGGATCCAATATATGTTGAGTCTGTCCCTCACGCTGGTGTGGGTCGTTATCGTTACATGTTAATGCATTTCGCAGTCACGGGTCAAGTAAGTGTGTTTTTTGGGTTACGTTTAAACTATCGGGTTTTGTTTTAACGTAACGTTGTTAATTCGTGTTGGTTTCGTGTCTGTTAGTTCGTCATTTTCGTTTTATTATTATACATAGTAGTGTGTATCATTACATAGTATAAAATAAACAATGTCGAACTACTATCCCTGCGCTGCGCCTTGGTCTCTCCAACACCCACATCGTGACAGAACGACCCACCACTGCGAGACCAAGCAGCGTAACTGGGGAGAGAGGGGAGGTGCCGCCGCGTTATGCGCGACGCGCAAGAAGAGGCAACTCCCGCAAACAACCCCAATGTAATCTTGGGGGGAGGCTATGGGGGTGGTCTGGCTATAGGGAGGAGGAGCCAACACCACTCCCCATGTGGACCATAGGGAGACCGAGGTACCAATGGGGCGCTCAGAGCAAGGAGCAGGAGGAATACTTGGAGGAGTATTATGGAGGTGCGTTGGAAGAATTGGTGGAGATAGAAAGGGAGGTCGAGAGGGAGATGGCGGAGTGGTCCAGTCCGGATCCGGTCGTCTACTCCACTCCCAGGCCGGAGCAGTCCGCTCCACCGGTGTCCAGTCCGGGTCCGGTTGTCTACTCCACCTCCCTGCCAGAGCAATTCGCTCCTCCGGTGCCCAGTCTGCGTCCGATCGTCTACTCCATCTCCATGCCAGAGCAATCCGCTTCTCCGATGTCCAGTCCGGGTCCGGACCTCTGCTCTACTCCCAGCACCCGAGCTCCAGTGCGTGTGCCTAGCCAGGTGCTTCCTGTGCCTGCTCCACGCACACGACCTCCAGTGCGCCTCCCCAGTCCGGTACGACCCGTGCCGGCTCCCCGCACCCAACCTCCAGCGAAGGTCAGCCGCCCTGAGCCTCCAGCCAAGGTCAGCCGCCCTGAGCCTCCAGCCAAGGTCAGCCGCCCTGAGCCTCCAGCCAAGGTCAGCCGCCCTGAGCCTCCAGCCAAGGTCAGCCGCCCTGAGCCTCCAGCCAAGGTCAGCCGCCCTGAGCCTCCAGCCAAGGTCAGCCGCCCTGAGCCTCCAGCCAAGGTCAGCCGCCCTGAGCCTCCAGCGAAGGTCAGCGCCCCTGAACCTCCTGCGAGGGTCAGCGCCCCTGAACCTCCTGCGAAGGTCAGCGCCCCTAAACCTCCAGCGAAGGTCAGCGCCCCTAAACCTCCAGCGAAGGTCAGCGCCCCTAAACCTCCAGCGAAGGTCAGCGCCCCTAAACCTCCAGCGAAGGTCAGCGCCCCTAAACCTCCAGCGAAGGTCAGCGCCCCTAAACCTCCAGCGAAGGTCAGCGCCCCTAAACCTCCAGCGAAGGTCAGCGCCCCTAAACCTCCAGCGAAGGTCAGCGCCCCTAAACCTCCAGCGAAGGTCAGCGCCCCTAAACCTCCTGCGAAGGTCAGCGCCCCGCCACCTCCAGCGAAGGTCAGCGTCCCGCCACCTCCAGCGAAGGTCAGCGTCCCGGAGCCTCCAGCCACAGCTCAAGGCCTGGAGCCTCCTCCACCGGTACCCAGTCCGGGTCCAGCCGTCTGCTCCGCTTCAGTGCCATAGCAGTCCGCTCCACCGGCACCCAATCCGGGTCCAACCGTCTGCTCCGCCTCAGTGCCAGAGCAGTCCGCTCCACCGGTACCCAGTCCGGGTCCAGCCGCCTGCTCCGCCTCAGTGCCAGAGCAGTCCGCTCCACCAGTGCCCAATCCGGGTCCAGCCGCCTGCTCCGCCTCAGTGCCAGAGCAGTCCACTCCACCGGTACCCAGTCCGGGTCCAGCCGCCTGCTCCGCCTCAGTGCCAGAGCAGTCCGCTCCACCGGTGCCCAGTCCGGGCCCGGTTTATTGCCCAGCTCCATGGCCGGAGCCGTTTGTCCCACCGGTGCCCAGTCCGGGCCCGGTTGTTTTCCCCGCTCCATGGCCGGAGCCGTTTGCCCCACCGGTGCCCAGTCCGGGCCCGGTTGTTTTCCCCGCTCCATGGCCGGAGCCGTTTACCCCACCGGTGCCCAGTCCGAGCCCGGTTGTTTGCCCCGCTCCATGGCCGGAGCCGTTTGTCCCACCGGTGCCCAGTCCGGGCCCGGTTGTTTTCCCCGCTCCATGGCCGGAGCCGTTTACCCCACCGGTGCCCAGTCCGGGCCCGGTTGTTTTCCCCGCTCCATGGCCGGAGCCTTTTGCCCCACCGGTACACAGCCCGGGACCGGTGATAAGGAAGGGGCACGGGACAAAACTGTCCACATCGCCGGAGCCGGAGCCGCCCCCGATGGACTAGTTTTCCCTCCCATTTACCCCCCCGTGTTTTGTGTGTGTTTTTTTTTGGGGTTAGGCGTCCGGGAGTCCACGCCTTGGGGGGGGGGGGGGATACTGTCAGGCTCTGGCCATAGAGAAGCAATAGGCTTCTCTATGTAGCTATGGTCAGAGTCTGACAGTGTCGTTCTTTTCTGTTTCTTTGTGGGTTTTGGGTGGATCTCTAATTAGAGGCAGCTGCTACCCGTTGTCTCTAATTAGGGATCCAATATATGTTGAGTCTGTCCCTCACGCTGGTGTGGGTCGTTATCGTTACATGTTAATGCATTTCGCAGTCACGGGTCAAGTAAGTGTGTTTTTTGGGTTACGTTTAAACTATCGTGTTTTGTTTTAACGTAACGTTGTTAATTCGTGTTGGTTTCGTGTCTGTTAGTTCGTTATTTTCGTTTTATTATTATACATAGTAGTGTGTATCATTACATAGTATAAAATAAACAATGTCGAACTACTATCCCTGCGCTGCGCCTTGGTCTCTCCAACACCCACATCGTGACAACAAGCCACAGTTTGAATCGCCAGAATCATGAATTATCAGATCAGCTTTGTGTTATCACTTAACTCATAACTGAAATTTCCCCCCCGCGGGATCAATAAAGTACCTATCTATCTATCTATCTATCTATCTATCTATCTATCTATCTATCTATCTATCCATTTTAGTGGCCTGCCCACTTTCCCCCTCGCTCTCAGGTTCTCTGACAGCCCTGAGTCTGTTCCAGATGAAACGTCAGCTGGACAAGCTGGGAGAGCTTATCCTGAAGGTGACCTATGAGAGACCGCAGATGGAGGAGCAGGTCAAATACCTCATCATCTCATCAAAAGGTACTAACATCAACAAAACCACACGTGTGGTCAAATACCTACCTAATCTAACTAAATGCATATGTCAGACTACTTTAGACTCAGCGGCACCAGTTAAAACAAAGAATAAACTGTCTGCCAGAGTCTCACTTTGGCTAAATGACCACACTGTGCCTTAAAGTGAACTTAGAAAGGCTGAACGTAACTGGAAGACCTGCAAACTTTAAGATGCAACTACACTTAAAGTCAAATAATTGATCAAATATCCATCACAAACTGGACGCTTAGGGAAGCATTAATGGTCTTGTTGACAGGGAAATGGACTTGTGACTTATAGGTAGTGTACACAACTGCTATCAAATCTAGGTGGTGTACAAAACTGCTATCATGCTATTGTACGTCTCTTGTGTGCCATCTTTGTTTCATCCGTTGTGCGATGTCCACAGCTCATTTGTGGTGGAGAAGCAGCCAGAAACCTCTCATCATCAAGACCGGGGTGCAGTTCACCAAAGTCAGGTACAGTATGTGTATCAAGATGCAACACAACTCAATTGTGCTTATCACAATATTTGACAAGTGAGTTAGACATCCACAAAAGCATTTTAATCTTAATCTCTTAGCCAATGTTTGCACACTGGTAGCAATGTAACACAGAAGGGTGAGCGAACCAGTGGTTGCTCTTTGCAAGCTCTGTTATACATACTGTGTGTGAACATGTCATGGATTTACTGTGTTCTATAAACTGAATGTTTCATAGATATTCATAAGCAAGTTGGCTCTACATTACTGAGAAATTTTGTGTTCGATAAACTGAATGTTACATAGACATTCATAAGCAAGCTGGCATTACATTACTGGGTAATTTTTCTATGGTCTATATTCTCTTCCTGTGTGTAGGGATCTCCCCCCTGGCAGAGTGTGAGTATGCCCGTACAATCTCAATGTGGGCTGTTCAGTGGGGATTTCCTTTTTGTTTAGGCCAATATCTAAGCTTCTCAAGTGACGTGTGTAGGGATGAGGTAGAACAGTGACAAAAAGAGAAATAGGAGAAGCCATGTTTGATTACAAATCGGATGACCCGGTTTAAGTAAGCAGAATAATCACCTTTATAGTTGCCTGGAATTCAACTTGAATTTGAGTTGAATTTGTGTTTGCCATGTATCTTAGCTCATTTTGTGTGTGTGTGTGTGCTTAGTTCAGATGATTAGCTATGGCTTTACCGCATCTCTCCTTTCAGACATCGTCAGTTCTTCATCCTGACTACCAACACCAAAGTAATGGATGTGGAAGAATCATCTAATGGCTGTCTGTAGAGTTCAGACACTTGGTAACCTCTCACCTTCACTGTCCCCACTAACACACTAACATATTCATAATAATAAAAACAAAATCTGTTAATCCACAAGTTTAGTGAAATATTTTAGTAGATTCCAACTAATGGAGTGTTGGTCCAATTGGGCTAGATGGCTGCAGCAGCCATATTTGACGTTTGCAACTGTTTGCAATGACCCTATTATATTCCAAAAAGTATTTTTTATGATCACTCTGGCCTAGCTGTACATGAAATTGTGTGAACAGTTAATTTGATTATTAACTTCTGTAAAGAAAGAGAAGAAATATGTTAATGGAACCAAGGTGAACGAGGTGAAAATAAACATTCACTTAAAATTTCAATAAATCACCTGCTAGCAATAGCTAGCGTGACATTGTAGTGCAGTGACCAACGTTGCTAGTTAGCTCGTCATCAACATGGCTAGCTAAGCCAGCAAAAACTTGGTTAACTTGCTGAAATAGGTCTTCTATAAGTTAACGGCTAAATAAATATATACATATTCACATTCGCTATTGACTTTTAAGATATATGAACCCGTTTTCCAAAAACATTGTTTTAAACAGTTTTTTATATACAGAGGAAGGAGACACGAACCTGCTCTCAGAATATCTCTCTCGGACTGAGGAGCAGGCAGACCAACTTCCCAAACAGGGGAGAAGCACTCAAAACCCACTAGTTGTTCTTTCAAAAGATAATAGTACAAAAATGTCCGACAACCTCTCGTATTGCCAACCTTACTACAATGGCAGAAAATATTCTTATGAATTCAGTAAAACATAATGAAAGGAAACTTTATTTATATCACCCCTTTTTCTGAAGTGAATGGTTTCACCCACTACAATACCGCGAACTGCGGCGTTCTTTGAGGTTGATGGAAACTCTACATTTTCACTTTGTCACACATGCACCTTAGCCAAATACATTTAAACTACATTTTTCACAATTCCTGACATTTAATCCTAGTAAATTCCCTGTTTTAGGTCAGTTAGGATCACCACTTTATTTTAAGAATGTGAAATGTCAGAATAATTTATTTCAGCTTTTGTTTCTTACACTCAATTAGTATTTGGTAGCATTGCCTTTAAATTGTTTAACTTGGGTCAAACTTTTCGGGTAGCCTTCCACAAGCTTCCCACAATAAGTTGGGTGAATTTTGGCCCATTCCTCCTGACAGAACTGGTGTAACTGTGTCAGGTTTGTAGGGCTCCTTGCTTACACACACTTTTTCAGTTCTGCCTACACATTTTCTATAGGATTGAGGTCAGGGCTTTGTGATGGCCACTACCTTGACTTTGTTGTCCTTAAGCCATTTTGCCACAACTTTGGAAGTATGCTTGGGGTCATTGTCCATTTGGAAGAACCATTTGCGACCAAGCTTTAACTTCCTGACTGATGTCTTGAGATGTTGCTTCAATATATCCACATAATTTTCCTTCCTCATTATGTGATAGAAAAATTTGTATGTTTAAAGTAATGACTAAAGTATTCCACAACGAAACTGTGTGAACTGTGTGAAATATATGAAATGCATTAGAATCATAAGAGGTGGGGGGGGGGGGGGCTTAGACAAGATTGCAGTTAGAGTGTAGCAACTGTGTAAATGTGAACATAATGCAACTATGAGTTCAGTCTGTCCGAACAAAGAAACAGTGTATGAACGTAGTTAGTGGGAAAGTACTGAATGTCTTGAAGGGAGTGAACTGAGATAATAGAAACTTGTGTGTATAAAAAAGGGTCTCCTCATTAGAGGGGCAGAGCTCTCTGAATAAACTACTGATCTGTTGCAGACTGAGACTTTGTTTAATTCTTCATTAACTAGAGCCTCTGGGAATTAATCAAAGCTAGAGTGATAGTTCATTTAGAACATTGAGATAGAAATTCTCGTGAAAACTTGGTCCTTCGAGCCGGATCTCAATACCTGTTTCTGTCGTCCCAGGGAACACCGAAACCATGCACGGGCGGGTCCAGGATCCATAAGACAAAGACCTGACCTCTGAAATTGAGGGTTTATTTCAGGCTGGTGGTGAACTGGTACACGACAGGAATGGTGATGAGATCCAACCTACATTGAAATC
Organism: Thymallus thymallus; assembly: GCA_023634145.1. NCBI lineage: Eukaryota > Metazoa > Chordata > Actinopteri > Salmoniformes > Salmonidae > Thymallus > Thymallus thymallus. The sequence goes on along the minus strand of CM042408.1, from coordinate 24,769,322 downwards.
CCAGCTGCAAGGATAAGGTCAGTGACATTTATTAATGGGTTTTGGGGAGATTTGTATCTGAAATACAGTAGATTAAAAGTACTTTAAATGTTTATTATTGACAAGGTAGATGTATTAAGTCAAAAAGTCATAAGAAACGGCATGGTAATTATATAAATTATTTAATCTGTTTACGTGTGAGGCCTAATAATCTTTCAAAAGTCATGAAATAATTATTCAATTTGAAATTTGCTGTTAGTGAAGGTAGGAATTTTCTTTAGAACCCCACCAAGGATTCTTGCCTAATTTGGGGAGCAAACATCAAACCCGGTGATGCTTCTCGGGTAAATAAGCTGATCAGGAAGGCTAGCTCTGTCCTGGGGATGAGCCTTGACACTCTAGAGGTGGCGGAGAGACGAATCCTGGCCAAACTGCTGGCCATCATGGACAACGTCACCCACCCTCTGCACACTATGGTTATGACGCAGAGGAGCACTTTCAATCACAGACTGATCCCACCACGGTGTGCCAGAGAGTGCTACAGGAGGTCTTTCCTGCAGCCGGTGTTGTGTAATTTCCAATTCGTTATAGTTATTGTATAATTTCCAATTCTTTATAGCTCCCTGAATATATTTAGCTCTGTATATTACAAGTAGAGACAAGATCTCTTTGTCCTCAGCAGATGAGGGTAGGGTGTAGGCAACCCCATATCACTCAGCCCTTTGACCAGAGGAATGTCACCAGAGTCAGGAGACTCCCCCAGGGGTAAAGGCTTCCTTGCAATAAAGTCTATCTTGCTTCTACAAACTCCAGAAGTGCTTTTATTTTTAGTAAGAGGGAAGAGTTTTTTCCACGACACCGGCTATTAGACTATTTAATGCCTCACCGGGGTGCCGTGCCGTCGGCAACATAGACCTAGTTTAATAATTATGCATCCATCCATGAGTAACTCTGGTCTGTAATCACTCATTCACTCAGGACTTATTTATTCATTCAGGTCTGTATATACAGTGGGGAGAACAAGTATTTGATACACTGCCGATTTTGCAGGTTTTCCTACTTACAAAGCATGTAGAGGTCTGTAATTTATATCATAGGTACACTTCAACTGTGAGAGACGGAATCTAAAACAAAAATCCAGAAAATCACATTGTATGATTTTTAAATAATTAATTTGCATTTTATTGCATGACATAAGTATTTGATCACCTACCAACCAGTAAGAACTCCGGCTCTCACAGACCTGTTAGTTTTTCTTTAAGAAGCCCTCCTGTTCTCCACTCATTACCTGTATTAACTGCACCTGTTTGAACTCGTTACCTGTGTAAAAGACACCTGTCCACACACTCAATCAAACAGACTCCAACCTCCAACCAGAGAGCTGTGTAAGGACATCAGGGATAAAATTGTAGACCTGCACAAGGCTGGGATGGGCTACAGGACAATAGGCAAGCAGCTTGGTGAGAAGGCAACAACTGTTGGCGCAATTATTAGAAAATGGAAGAAGTTCAAGATGACGGTCAATCTCCCTCGGTCTGGGGCACCATGCAAGATCTCACCTCGTGGGGCATCAATGATCATGAGGAAGGTGAGGGATCAGCCCAGAACTACACTGCAGGACCTGGTCAATGACCTGAAGAGAGCTGGGACCACAGTCTCAAAGAAAACCATTAGTAACACACTACGCCGTCATGGATTAAAATTCTGCAGTGCACGCAAGGTCCCCCTGCTCAAGCCAGCGCATGTCCAGGCCCGTCTGAAGTTTGCCAATGACCATCTGGATGATCCAGAGGAGGAATGGGAGAAGGTCATGTGGTCTGATGAGACAAAAATAGAGCTTTTTGGTCTAAACTCCACTCACCTTGTTTGGAGGAAGAAGAAGGATGAGTACAACCCCAAGAACACCATCCCAACCGTGAAGCATGGAGGTGGAAACATCATTCTTTGGGGATGCTTTTCTGCAAAGGGGACAGGACGACTGCACCGTATTGAGGGGAGGATGGATGGGGCCATGTATCGCGAGTTCTTGGCCAACAACCTCCTACCCTCAGTAAGCGCATTGAAGATGGGTCGTGGCTGGGTCTTCCAGCATGACAATGACCCGAAACACACAGCCAGGGCAACTAAGGAGTGGCTCCGTAAGAAGCATCTCAAGGTCCTGGAGTGGCCTAGCCAGTCTCCAGACCTGAACCCAATAGAAAATCTTTGGAGGGAGCTGAAAGTCCGTATTGCCCAGCGACAGCCCCGAAACCTGAAGGATCTGGAGAAGGTCTGTATGGAGGAGTGGGACAAAATCCCTGCTGCAGTGTGTGCAAACCTGGTCAAGATCTACAGGAAACGTATGATCTCTGTAATTGCAAACAAAGGTTTCTGTACCAAATATTAAGTTCTGCTTTTCTGATGTATCAAATACTTATGTCATGCAATAAAATGCTAATTAATTACTTAAAAATCACACAATGTGATTTTCTGGATTTTTGTTTTAGATTCTGTCACTCACAGTTGAAGAGTACCTATGATAAAAATTACAGACTTATACATGCTTTGTAAGTGGGAAAACCTGCAAAATCAGCAGTGTATCAAATACTTGTTCTCCACACTGTACATATTCATGCACAGTTGCTATATCATATCACGTGCAATAGTGATTCTTGGACTTAACTTACGTAGTCATTCACTCAGGAATGCATATTAGTATCCTGTCAGTTGTATCTTTTTTCATTGCTTTTAGTATATCGAATGTGCAATACGTGCATATATCTGTAATTAAACCCTGCACACTAAGGACTGTATTTTAAGGGAATTACTATTATTACCCTAAATTATATCATACACACATTTAGCTATTTAAGTATATATTCCTGTCATTTACCTGTACAGTTAATGTAACCATGCAAATATTAACTTACCTGTAAATGTAACTGTATTTTAACTGTATTAACCTGTACAGTGAATTTAACCATGCAAAATATTCACCTACCTGTCCATTTAACCCGTCTGTACATTAAGTAAACTATTGTTACCCTCACTCATATCATACGCACTTTTAGCTATTGAAGTATTTCTCTGCCATTGACCTGTATCATATAGTTAAACATACACCATCCACCAATGTATGGTGTACATATTCAGCCATCCACCCATATCGTGTATCTGTCTTTTGTGTATTTTCATTCTGGCATTTTGCACCTGCCCTTTTCCAAGCTGTTTAAAGGCACAGTCAACTTAGTGTATGTAAACTTCTGACCCACTGGAATTGTGATATAGTGAATTATAAGTGAAATAGTCTGTCTGTAAACAATTGTTGGAAGAATTACTTGTGTCATGCACAAAGTAGATGTCTTAATCGACTTGCCACAACTATAGTTTGTTAAGATGAAATATGTGGAGTGGTTGAAAAATGAGTTTTAATGACTTCAACCTAAGTGTATGTAAACTTCCGACTTCAACTGTATCTTTTAAAAACACTTTCATTAAGAAAAGGTAGTTGCTTTCTTAAAACAGGAGAGGGCAACATTACCATGGATTTACAATGTTTTCCCCTCAATTTGAAGTAAAATATTTCAGGACATTGGTGCGTCTTAAAGTCAGTGATTCAAGCTTTACACTCTAGCATAGTGAACTTTAGAAAAGCTTTACCTTTTAATCTTGATCTTCAGATTTGTTTTGCCAGTTGTCACTAGTTACCACAGCCACAAACTCATAAACGCTGCCAATTTCTACAATTTCTCTTCTTAAAACCTAACCCTAACATTAACCACACTGCTAACCTTATGCCTTAAATCAAGCAATATTTGTTTTCATACATTTTTGCAATGTTGACTTTGTGGCTGTGGTTACCAGTGCAAACCTTTGACTTTTGAATATACAAAAATATGTTTATTTTTTTATTTTTTTTATTCACGACTCAACAAAACTCAGGTCGTCTTCCTTCCTATGCTCTAAACACTAGGATATAGGATCCTTATTTTGTCTAGAAATTGACAGAATAAATACCGCTATCAAACTTCCCCCTATATTACTCATATACTGTAGAGAAAATATTATGACTTCATTGTTTCCCTGGGGTTTTCCCAGCTTTGTCATGGAAGGATGTTCTTTGCTGAATTGGACAAATTCCTTATCCTGTTGATAGAACTTGTTATTGAAATGTATGAAACTATTTAGTGGGTCACTCACTAAACAAAAAAGTGAGTGATCCACTAAATAGCTACTGGCTACTGTATTTAATGTGTTCTGAGGAAAAGGTTTAGTAAAGTGTGTGTGTATTCTGTTGGTTCCAGGGTCCTCTCTCTGTGACTGAGGAGCTCCACTCCCTCAGCTTCAAATACATTAACATAAATCATGTAGCATATAGAAATAGTAGTAGCCTCTGGTTTGTCCTGTAGCCTACAGACTAGAGAACAAATTAAGGACAATGTCATGACACACTATTTACATCATTAAATAGCACCCCATATCAAATAAAAAATGTGCTTTGATGAAAATGACTTTCTAAACATTTTTTAAGAAACACCATATCCTAAAAACAGGTTGGGTCTAAATAAAATGTACTATTGAATTAAATTAGACTACTCATGACTGCTAAATTGTCATGATAATCAAGTTTGTATTAGTCAGTTGTTGACGAGCTGATTCATAGTGAAGGTTAAAATACTTTCCCAGTGTGTAAATACATCGATTCTCATTGCAAATTGGCTCCAGATAACTCCTAATGAACTTAGATAGCGGATATTCAGATCTTAAATAGCCAAAATGATTATAGCATAGTCTTAAGCTTTTGTCAGGAATCAATCAAGCCAATGCAACTACCTGTTTTACAAATGGTAGCCTTCATAAAATGGCATAGCGGGCCGAAACTGTAGGCCTAAACTATTCTAGTTTCACGGGAAGAAGGAAGTGAATCATTAGGTTCAGTTCCATTTTATTGGATTTCATCTATTCACTGAGGGCTTTAGAACATTGTGTACTCCATTACATCAGTGGGTGTTAAGGCATAATGTAACAGTGGTGTAACTGACTGTATGGTTTGCTTGTGCTTCCTTCCGCTGCATCATGGGCTTTGTCAGTAAGGAGACAGAGGGCCCGTTTGAAGGACAAGGAGCCTGTGACATTCCTGCTGCGCTGGGATCACCTTCACCTGGGTGGAGCAGTCCAACTGTGGTGAGGCCCGCTTGGTTGTCAGTTACTGTGGTGTCGTGAAGAAAAATGTATCTTGAAGAGGCTATATGGAACTTTTGCATCTGCTCTTTGAGCCTAAAGGGGTCCCCTTCATGGAGATAAATATTGTCCAGAAATTACCTCACTATACATAGGGTCACACCTCCCCACACCATTAGTAAAATCATATTGTTTTCCTAAAACTAATGATTTGTGGGATTTCATAAGATATACACCAAATCACGCCTCACCGCTCTCCCGTTCGCCGACATCATCCAGGACAGTCAGCAGAGCAAAGGCAAGATGGCTGTGAGACACGTTTATGACAGAGAGGGGGTTGGCTTCTATTTGACCACCTAGGTTCCAGCAAGTTCTCTGTGAATGAAAGTAAGTATATCTCTAGGAGACAGAACGCGTCTCCTTCCTGAGTGGTATTACGGCTGCGTGGTGCCTACTATTGTTTGTACAGATTAACGTGGTACCTTCAGGTGTTTGGAAATTGCTCCCAAGGATGAACCAGAATTGTGGAGGTCTACAATTTTTTTATTTTGATTTTCTCATGATGTCGAGCAAAGAGGCACTGAGTTGGAAGGTAAGCCTTGAAATGCATCCACAGGCACACCTCCAATTGACTCAAAGGATGTCAATTAGCCTATCAGAAGCCATGACATAATTTTCTGCAATTTTCCAAGATGTTTAAAGGCACAGTCAACTTAGTGTATGTAAACTTCTGACCCACTGGAATTGTGATATATACAGCGGGTGAAATAAGTATTGAACACGTCACCATTTTTCTCAGTAAATATATTTCCAAAGGTGCTATTGACATGAAATGTTCACCAGATGTTGGTAACAACCCAAGTAATCCATACATACAAAGAAACCAAAACAACTAAGTTCAGAAATAAAGATGTGTGTAATAATGTGAAATGACATGTTAAATACACTATATATACAAAAATATGTGGAACACCCCTTCAAATTAGTGGATTTGGCTATTTCAGCCACACCCGTTGCTGACAGGTGTTTAATATCACGCACACCGCCATGCAATCTCCATAGACAAACATTGGCAGTAGAATGGCCTTACTGAAGAGCTCAGTGACTTTCAATGTGGCGCCGTCATAGGATGTCACCTTTCCAACAGGTCAGTTTGTCAAATTTCTGCTAGAGCTGCCCCGGTTCACTAAGTGCTGTTATTGTGAAGTGGAAACGTCTAGGAGCAACAACAGCTCAATTGCAAAGTGGTAGGCCACACAAGCTCACAGAGCGGGACCGCTGAGTGCTGAAGCGCGTAAAAATCGACTGCCTCAGTTGCAACACTCACTACAGAGTTTCAAACTGCCTCTGGAAGCAACATTAGCACAAGAACTGTTCATTGGGAGCTTCATGAAATGGGTGTCCATGGACGAGCAGCCGCACACATGCCTAAGTTCACAATGCCAAGCATCGGCTGCAGTGGTGTAAAGCTCCCCGCCATTGGACTCTGGAGCAGTGGAAACGTGTTCTCTGGAGTCATGAATCACGCAGTCCGACGGACAAATCTGAGTTTGGCGGATGCCAGGAGAATGCTACCTACCCCAATGCATAGTGCCAACTGTAAAGTTTGGTGGAGAAGGAATAATGGTCTGGGACTGTTTCATGGTTCGGGCTAGAACCCTTAGTTCCAGTGAAGGCAAATCTTAACGCTACAGCATACAATGACATTCTAGAAGATTCTGTGCTTCCAACTTTGTGGCAACAGTTTGGGGAAGACCCTTTCCTGTTCCAGTATGACAATGCCCCCGTGCACAAGCAAGATTCATACAGACATTTTTGGCGAGATCGGTGTGGAAGAACTTGACAGCCCTGAACTTAACCCCATTTGGAATGAAATGGAAATGCCGACTGTGAGCCAGGCCTAATCGTCCAACATCAGTGCCCTACTTCACAAATTCTCCTGTGGCTAAATGGAAGCAAGTCACCACAGCAATGTTCCAACATAAAGTGAAAGCCTTCCCAGAAGAGTTGAGGCTGTTATAGCAGCAAAGGGGGGACAAACTCCATATTAATGCCTATGAATTGAGATGTTCGACGAGCAGGTGTCCACATACTTTTGTTCATGTAGTGTGTTAGTCAGTGGAGGCTCCTCAGAGGAGGAAGGGGAGGACCATCCTCAGTGAATTTCTGAAAAATGTAAATAGTGAAACATTAAAGTTATCCTTATTAGATAAAACTATTCACGTCACCAAATAATTTTGCTCCGAAGATCTACAGTAGCCTCAACAGCGCCATGGTGTAGCCGGAGGACAGCTAGTTTACGTCCTCCTCTGGGTACATTGACTTCACTACACCTAGGAGGCTCATGGTTCTCACCCGCTTCCATAGACTTACACAGTAATTATGTTAACTCCCGGAGTATGTCCTCCAACCTATCAGAGCTTTTGTAGCATGAACTGGCATGTTGTCCACCCAATCAAAGGATCAGTGAATTAATCTAGCACTGAAAGAAAAAGCTAACACTGCAGTGCATCAAATGCGGTGAGTTGTTGACTCAGAGAGAGAACAAAACTTTTTTTTAAATTAATTTCTTCAAAAATAATGCGAGCGAGAGAGCTAGCTCTAATTCTTTGTATTTATTTTCACTTACTTAGCTAGTGAATGCAGCTAGCTAGTTTAGCCTACTCAAACGCTATCCATTGTAAATAAGAATTTGTTCTTTACTGACTAGCCTAGTTAAATAAAGGTTAGATTAAAAAACACCCGATTCTAACAGAGGGATGCTATGTTAGCTAGCTGGCTATAGCTATCCAACACTAGAACTCTTCCAAGTCAAGGCTTTTGCTTTTATTAATTTATTGCCATTGAGGCCCACCAGTGTAACTGCTAAACTGCTTACTGACTACACTGTACTGCATGATTGCAGTTGGTTTAATAACGCATTAGTTATAGTAGCTATGTTTCCTATGACGTTTGCTAATATGGTTACAACGATGTAGGCTGTGTCGAGCTTAGCAGTTATATATGAAGGTTTGGCTTGGAAAGGTTTTTTAGGCCTGGTCAGACAGCTTATGTGTTGTGCACAAGCGAAGGGAAAGGGTTAGAGGAGGAGAGCGCTTAGATGCAACAAGGAATTATACAGTGAGCAAAGTGATCATGCTGGTTGTATGTGGCTGCTATGAAAGTGAACTGTGTGTGCATGTGATCAGGGTTGTATTCATACTGCCAATTCTGTAAAAAAAATAAAAAACATTGTAAACATTTCTGAAACGGAAGCAAATGGAACGAAACAGCAATAAACATACCTGAATTTGTCCAATAGAAATTATTATTTGCAACTGTTGGACTAATGTACACCTTAGATCAGCTAGATGCAGGCAAGATGGTACAAGTCGCTATTGAATGTGTTACCTTGATTACTCAACATTTTCTCTCAACGGCAGGAGATTGAGACTGCTGTCCGTACAGTAACCTCCCCACCAAAAGTCACACTGCAGATAGCCTACTCCCATACTGTAGGCCTATCTATTGTAGCCAACTCATCCATCATTGCAGAGACACAGTTGCCTCGCTAAGCCAATCTCCAAATAACAATGGACTGAACCTGCCGACACTCAAAACAGTCTATCTTGTAGTTGCATTGTAATCAGTTATGCATTTGTCTGACTTTTACTTTCCTATTTATATACAGGTGAGTTCTCCGTACTCAGAGTAACACAAGATAAAATGCAGAGTATACCAAGTAACTCCTCTACGACTTGTGTTCTACTGAGGCCTGCTGGAGGATGCATTTTCTCTTACATCTGAGCACAATATATTGCTCTTATATCCAACTGCTAGTATTGTCTTTGAGCCCATTGCCATGAATACAAATGTATAATGCTGTAAGCGTAAAGTAGATAATACATGCTGTGGTACATCCAGTGTGTTATATCATTTCTCATAAATGGACATATTTAATTGTGTGTTATAAAATGTATTGTATTACATTGCTTTCTGTCTGTTATTGTTGGACTATATGTCTTAAACTTCTCTATCAAGAACCAAGATTTGTACAAAGAATAAATGTTTTATCGCATTGTCTTTTTCATTAGTTTAGCTACCAGTTTGATATTTTTACACTAGGAGCCCAAGGCCTCTCCAGTAGAAAAAGGATTTAACTACATATGATTTCCCCTATTGTCTTTACTACTGAGTAATGGTATACCTATAGATGGCTATAATGGTCAACAGAGGATGGCTAAAATATTGTACTGGACAAAGCAATCATTTTCTGTCCTTGAATAAATAATATTTTGACCTATGTGGAATATTAATTTCCTTTTGTTTTTATTAATTGACTAATGACTGCTTTCAGGTTGTAACCTATGGTTAGATTACTGATTTTGCTGTCTAAAATTTAACAGCGAACCAAATTCCCAAGTAAGGTTTTTGTTTTGTTGTCATGGCTCTTCAGAAGCGGAACATTTCCCTTATGATGAAATATTCAAATACTGATGTGACTATTCTTAGATTTTTTTCTTTGCATTTGACCTGCTACATTGTTGGCAACAAGTGGCTACTGTACTTTCTACTGTCGTAAAATGGGGAAGTACCTTGGGCTGTCCGTTATTAAGTTAGTTTTGCCTTGAAGGTCGGAAAGCTTGCTTCCTCATATTTCACTGATTAGCGTATCTACAGTCATTTCTGTAAGACAGTGTAAACACTAATTTACAGGGTTTACTTTGCAAGACAGTGTAGCATGATGTGTAGTGTTGTAGGCCTACTTTGGGCCTACGGCCTCTACCAACGGTTTGTAGCACAGGTGGTTATGCACTCATCCATGGACTGCAGAAATATCAAGCTACCCTTAATCTGTCATTTAATAATTTAAGCAATAAATTATGAGAACCTGTGGATTATCATTAATAACAGACGACAAGGGCTGTTCTCATGTGAAGCAGAGTGCCTGGATACGGCCCTTAATATCTGCGGGTTCGAGTTACTTTATTAAACTGTTGCCAACAGTTTATATAAAAGGGATTGTTTGACTGGAAGTTCTACAGGAGCAGCTAGCATGCTACAATGAATAGTCTGGGCAAAAGCCAGTAGTTCTCCAATATTATGATGGTGAATTTGCCTGACTCAGAGAAACTGTCAGTCTTGTCTGGAGACGTTAATACAATGGGTGATTCTAATCCTGGATGCTGTTTGGTTAAAACCACATTCCAACCATTATCAATTTCACAACAACCCACGGCTGTTGTGAATTAACAACTCATTGTTGCATAGGTTGGAGAGGCAGGTAGCAAGATTCAGAGTTAGTTAGAGTACTCATCGTGGTTATGACCCAATTTATGACACTGCCATTGAGGGCTTCCACCATTTTAAAGTAGTCAACTGGGTGGAGATTCCTATGGGTTGGGAGCGATCAGCCAATGATCAGAGGATTGTCTTCTTCAAATTGGGTTAACTATGTTTTTTAAATGTCTTTAAGATACAGTATATCACCAGATTCTAGTGGCCACAATAAATTAATGACACAAGATTTGGTTGAGGACTCCAGCACTGCAAGTGGCAGTAAATAACCAATATTAGCTTAATGCTTAACACTAAGGAAGAAGAATATGGACTACTTCAAAATTGAGATATCTATTTTTTTTATTTAACTAGGCAATTCAGTTAAGAATAAATTCTTATTTACAATGACGGCCTACACCGGCCAAACTCGGACGACGCTGGGCCAATTGTGCGACACCCTATGAGACTCCCAATCATGGCCGGTGGTGAGTTGCTATACGTGCTCTCACAGATTCAATAATGCATTGATCATTCAAATGGAATTACCTGTGGACAAGGATCGTGAATAACTTGCAGCTATCAACCAATCAGTATCCAGGATCCAAAGGACATTCTGATATTGTAATTGATTGATTGACTGTCTGCATTGTACCATAATCTTGGCATTTATGTTTTTTAATCATGATCTCTTTTGTAGGCCTATATTCAATGGTTTTGCATACTTGATCGAGCTTCTGTGTATTTGTGCAGGAGCAAGGGGCAAAGCCTATTTCTCCTTGACTTGAGAAAAAAAACGACTCAATGTAAAAATAGGCAGACAAAATCATGATTTATGTGGTTGGCCTGTTGAGACATACAGTGCATTCAGAAAGTATTCAGACCCGTTGACTTTTTCCACATTCTGTTATGTTACAGCCTTATTCTAAAATGGATTAAACAAAAACATGTTTTACCAATCTACACGCAGTACCCCATAATGACAAAGCGAAAACAGGTTTTTAGAAATGTTTGCAAATGTATAAAAAATATAAAACAGAAATAACTTAACTTATGTACATAATTATTCAGACCCTTTGCTATGAGACTCGAAATTGAGCTCAGGTGCATCCTGTTTCTGTTGATCATCCTTGAGATGTTTCTAAAACTTTATTGGAGTCCACCTGTGGTAAATTCAATTGATTGGAAATGATTTGGAAAGGCACACGCCTGTCTATATAAGGTCCCACAGTTGACAGTGCATGAGGTTGAAGGAATTGTCCGTAGAGCTCCGAGACAGGATTGTGTTTAGTCACAGATATGGCGAAGGGTTCCAAAAAATGTCTGCAGCATTGAAGGTCCCCAAGAACACAGTGGCCTCCATCATTCTTAAATAGAAGAAGTTTGGAAACACCAGGACTCTTCCTAGAACTGGGCACCTGACCAAGAACCTGATGGTCACTCTGACAGAGCTCCAGAGTTCCTCTAGTGGAGATGGGACAACCTTCCAGAAGGACAGCCATCTTTGCATTACTCCACCAATCAGGCCTTTACGGTAGAGTGGCCAGGCGGAAGCCACTGCTTAGTAAAAGGAACATGACAGCCCGCTTGGAGTTTGCCAAAAGGCACCTAAAGACTCTCAGACCATGAGAAACAAGATTATCTGGTCTAATGAAACCAAGATTGAACTATTTGGCCTGAATGCCAAATGTCACTTCTGGAGGAAACCTGGCACGAAGGTTCACCTTCCAACAGGACAACGATCCCAAGCACACAGCCAAGACAACGCAGGAGTGGCTTTGGGACAAGTCTCTGAATGTCCTTGAGTGGCCCAGCCAGAGCCCGGACTTGAACCCGATCAAACAGCTATGGAGAGACCTGAAAATAGCCGTGCAGCAACTCTCCCCATCCAACCTAACTTAGCTTGAAAGTATCTGCAGAGAAGAATGGGAGAAACTCCCCAAATACAGGTGTATCTCATACCCAAGAAGACTCTAGGCTGTAATCGCTGCCAAAGGTGCTTCAATAAAGTACTAAGTAAAGGGTCTGAATACTTATGTAAATGTGATATTTCTGTTTTTTTAATACATTTGCAAATATTTCTACAAACCAGTTTTTGCTTTGTCATTATGGGGTATTGTGTATAGATTGTGGAAAAGGTGGAAAAGGTCAAGAGGTCTGAATACTTCCCGAATGCACTGCATGTTCCTGAAGAAGAAAAAACTGCCTTGGAATTTGAGCAAGTTTCGTTTAAGGGTAGTTCATATCAGTGGCATTGCACCATCTACTTTCGCTTTCTCGGAAACCACGTGGTTTCTACACAGCCGTTCCTTCATTTTCGTCCACTCCCGCCGACAGAACCTCAAAGCACTTGCAAAGATTAAACTAAATACGAGCACGACTGTTGAATTATAGTACGCAAGACAGCTTTTTGAGTTATGAATTTGGCTTTTAAAATGTTGAACATTCCTTTGCAGTACAGGATAAACTACCCAAAATAAGTTGCGTTTTTTTATTGTAAGTTTCTGATTTCAGGCTGATGAGCGAGGTTGCCCAATAGAAAGAACAGTGCTAAAACGCGCATTGGTCTTTGATTGGTTCTCTACAGAACCTACGCCAAAGCTTAGCTGTGATAAGCTATATCGCTTATGGGCTGTGCCATTCAACAGCTGTTCATGTGAAAGTTGAATTATTTTATTGGCAATAGCCTACCTAAATGTTCACGTTTTCTGAAGCAAAAGGCTGGGGAAGTTAGTGGAAGAACCTTTTCCCATCTATCTTGACTTCACCTTTTTGTACCGTTTGCAACGTTAATCAAGGTAGGTACAGCTTACTGCAATCAGTAAATAGCAGGTCAAACATATCCAAAAAAGCAATTGTGCATGCAGGAAATTGTGTCATAGTGTCACATCAAGGGACGTGTGGAAATAAGTATAAAAAACGTTATTATTATAAGTAAAACAAACATTTAGTTGTCTTGTATAAATAAAGTGTAAATATTTTCTTTCCAAATTATTGTCACAAAATATATTGTCTGTTCACATAATTTCGTTTTGTATGGAATAATGTAATTTCTGCCATTTTCTTGATGCTTTTTTGAAAATTGTATTAGGTTTCACTGGCAGCTACTGGCACGTACATGTTTGCGTAATGTCATTTGTGCAGATTAAATTGGCAAAGTGATTAGGCCACCTAATAATTGCATACTGAGTAAATGTATGTGAAATAACACAAGTGTGGTACAGTACAGGACCATATTTCTATAATGTTTTTGTTTTTTTAGTCTTGCAATGCTGTTTTCAGAATATATTTGCTTGAACCATCATCATAATCCTACAAAGACACTTCAACTGGTCAAAGTTGATCTTGCAATGCTTCAAAGATGCAGGTTTAGAAAAAGCACATCACAACAACCACAATCATAGTTGTTGACTGAATATAATTTGCTTCAATCAATCAGCATGTGATAATGGTTGTACATTCTTAATTTGGAACAGGAAACTCTAATTAGAAATGTATCTTGATAAGAGACACAGTACACTCAATGCGTAATCTAATCTATTAAAACAAACAAAAAACATCAGTGCAGGAAAGGCTGCTGTGCAAATAAAACACACTTGAAAAGTATCCAATTGTCATACTTGAGTAAAAGTAAAGATACCGTAATAGAAAATGAATCAAGTGAAAGTCACCCAGTAAAAGTCTAAAAGTATTTGGTTTTAAATATACTCTTAAGTACCGAAAGTATATTTTTGCAATTACATTTACTTAAGTATCAAAAGTAAAAGTATACCAATGCAAACCAGTCGGGCCATATATAGTATATTTAAAACCTAATACTTTTAGACTTTTACTCAAGTATTTTACTGGTTGACTTTCACTTGAGTCATATACAGTTGAAGTCGGAAGTTTACATGCACTTAGGTTGAAGTCATTAAAACGTATTTTTCAACCACTCCACAGATTTCATGTTAACAAACTATAGTTTTGGCAAGTCGGTTAGGACATCTACTTTGTGCATGATACAAGTAATTCTTCCAACAGTTGTTTACAGACAGACTATTTCACTTATAATTCACTATATCACAATTCCAGTGGGCCAGAAGTTTACATACACTAAGTTGACTGCCTTTAAAAAGCTTGGAAAATTCCAGAAAATGATGTCATGGCTTTAGAAGCTTTAGGCTAATTGTCATCATTTGAGTCAATTGGAGGTGTACCTGTGGATGTATTTCAAGGCCTACCTTCAAACTCAGTGCCTCTTTGCTCTAAATCATGGGAAAATCAAAATAAATCAACCAAGACCTCAGAAAAAAAAATTGTAGACCTCCACAAGTCTGGTTCATCCTTGGGAGTAACTTCCAAAACGCCTGAAGGTACCACGTTCATCTGTACAAACAATAGTACGCAAGTTTAAACACCATGGGACCACCATGGGACCACGCAGCCATCATACGTCTCAGGAAGAAGACACGTTCTGTCTCCTAGAGATGAATGTACTTTGGTGCGAAAAGTACAAATCAATCCCAGAACAACAGCAAAGGACCTTGGGAGGGGAGGAAGGGTGGTGGAGCAGGGTTGGTGGGGAAAATGGCGGAAATTTTAGAAGTATCGAAAATTGTGAAATATGCGATTGGTAAAGTGGAGTATGCCAGAGTGACCAGGAGTGGTCTTATTTTGATTAAATGTATTTCTAATGAGCAGAGGAAGATTGCAATAGGCCTTAAAATAATCAGGACAACAGAAGTATTGTTTTTTTTAACTTCGGAGTTGAGCACCCGTTAAAGGAGTGATTTCAGTGGTGACGACGGATGTTCAAGTTGAATCATTGAAGAGAATTCCTGGTGTGGTTTGTGTACGGCATCTGAACCGTTGGGTGAATGGGGAAAAAGAGGAAAGTCTGTCGTTATTGTTGTTTTTTGATGATGAGAAAATACCTACACATGTAAAACTTGGATATGTGTCACCGGTCGGGAGAGACCAAGGCGCAGCGCAGGTATAGTTCGACATTCTTTATTTTACTATGTAATATGTTTTCTTTTCAATGTAATAAAGAAACACAAATGACGAACTACAAAACGAAACCAAAACACGAATTAACAACGTTACGTTAAAACAACACACGATAGTTTTAACGTAACCAAAAGCACACTTACTTCACCCGTGACTGCGAAATGCATTAACATGTAACGATAACGACCCACACCAGCGTGATGGACAGACTCGACATATATTGGATCCCTAATTAGAGACAGCTGCCTCTAATTAGGGATCCAACCTAAACCCCACACAGAAACAGAAAAGGACGACACTGTCAGACTCTGACCATAACTACACAGAGAAGCAGTTAGGCTTCTCTATGGCCAGAGCCTGACAATATGTAAGATATGCAGTGAGAGCCTTTGTTCCCAAACCATTGCAGTGTACAAATTGTAAAGGATTTGGTCATGTTGCAAGTGTGTGCAGACGAACAGAGTATCATGAAGAAAATGTGTAGAAGGAAGAAGGTGTTGCAATTGTGGTGGGGATCATGATCCTGAGTTCATGGACTGCCCTGTAAGAGTGATGGAAATCGAGGTGGCGGTTAACTGAATCTCATATGCGGAGGCAATTAAGAGAATTAAGAAAACAAGTGATTTTAAGGAAGATAATGGCAATGAATGCAAAATAAGGTAGTGGATATAATACAGCCTTTAGTAAATGTTTGTTGCCAGAATAAAGACACCATGTGTGTTAAAAAGGTAGATTTTGTTGCATTCATTGCCACAGTTGTAAACTGTAAAGTACAAGTCACAAAGAAATCAAAGAAACTGGACATTATTGTGGCTGCGGCAGAAACTTTTTTGGGGATGAAGAATTTTACTTCTGTAGATTTACAAGGAGTACTGGCGACGGAAGATCCGCTCTCTCAGGGTTCCCTTGAGCCCGTGTAGGGATCAGATATGTTTTATTTATGTTAAACAGAAAAGTTATGAGTAGTTTATTTATTTTGGGGGGGTTTGGATTATTTTGGCAAGGTAATATATATATATTTTTTAATTTATTATTTTATTAGGATGGATTAAGTTAGTATCACTATTACAACTGCACTATTGCAACTGCACTATTGCAACTGCACATGGGGACAAAGATCGTACTTTTTGGAGAAATGTCCTCTGGTCTGATGAAACAAAAATATAACTGTTTGGCCACAATGACCATCGTTATGTTTGGAGGAAAAGGGGGGAGGCTTGCAAGCCGAAGAACACCATCCCAAACGTGAAGCACGGGGGTGGCAGCATCATGTTGTGGTGGTGCTTTGGTGCAGGAGGGACTGGTGCACTTCACAAAATAGAGGGCATCATGACGAAGGAAAATTATGTGGATATATTGAAGCAACATCTCAAGACATCAGTCAGGAAGTTAAAGCTTGGTCACAAATGGGTCTTCCAAATGGATAATGACCCCAAGCATACTTCCAAAGTTGTGGCAAAATGGCTTAAGGACAACAAAGTCAAGGTATTGGAGTGGCCATCACAAAGCCCTGACCTCAATCCTATAGAACATTTGTGGGCAGAACTGAAAAAGTGTGTGCGAGCAAGGAGGCCTACAAACCAGACTCAGTTACACCAGTTCTGTCAGGAGGAATGGGACAAAATTTTAAAGGCAATGCTACCAAATACTAATTGAGTGTATGTAAACTTCTGACCCACTGGGAATGTGATGAAAGTAATAAAAGCTGAAATAAATCATTCTCTACTATTATTCTGACATTTCACATTCTTGAAATAAAGTGGTGATCCTAACTGACCTAAGACAGTGAATTTTTACTAGGATTAAATGTCAGGAATTGTGAAAAACAGTTTAAATGTATTTGGCTAAGGTGTATCTAAACTTTTGGCTAAGGTGTATCTAAACTTCCGACTTCAACTGTAAATATTTACAGATGGCCAGAGGCACACTCCAACACTGACATAATTTACAAACGAAGCATTTGTGTTTAGTGAGTTCACCAGATCAGAGGCAGTATGGATGACCATGGATGTTCTCTTGATAAGTGTGAATTTGACAATTTTCCTGTCCTGCTAAGCAAAAACTACTTAAGTAGTACTTTAAAGTATTTTTACTTAAGTACTTTACACCACAGCTTAAGTTGTGACATTGCAGGAAAGTGAAATGCACTTCAATTGAATTCCAGTCTAGCTACTTTCAAAGCTTGTTTAAACTATACCCCTTCACTGATATACATAGAATGCAGTAAAAAGATCCAAGGAAAAACAGTTCAGCCATTATCCCACTAGGTAACATTGGTGTTACCCAGCAGTACTATAGAGCAGCTGACTCTCTTCCTCAACCGTTCAAAGACTAAAGAAGCTTATATCTGACTCTATGTCAGAGTTCTCAATTCAGTTTTCAATTCAGGAAGTTAATTAAAATGTAATTAATTAATTAAAATTACACATTGTTTTCTGTGAGGAATTTTCAATTCACTTGCTGAACTGAGACCAACCCTGATGTACATGGCTATAACGTAGATGCAGGGAGTCAGAAAGCAAGTGCAGTTGGTGAGTTTAATAGTAGACCTGCGATGTGGAGCGCCGGAGTGGGAGAGCGGGAGTAGGCGTGACAATGGCTGTGTGTCATCTGTGGAAGTGATATAGATTTGATCACAGCGTCTGAAACTAAGCACCTTATCTATTGTTTACATAATACTTATTTTTTACTTAAACTGCACTGTTGGTTAGGGCTTGTAAGTAAGCATTTCACTGTAAGGTCTACAACTGTTGTATTCTGCGGACTTGACAAATACACTTTGATTTGATTTGACCTCCGAATTACAATGCAGCCTTTACAGTATGTGCAGTTGTCGATAAATATACTGTGACTGGTTATCCTCTGACCTCCATATGTTGAGCTGCCTATGGAATGGTACAGGGGGAAACAATGATTGCCATGTCTCTGTCCCTGGTTCCTAGATGGCACAGTGGTTCCAGCTGCAGAAATTAGACTCCAACTACCTGGAGCGGGTGGACCAGCTGTATGATGATACTTTCCCTATGGAGATCCGCCAGTACCTCAGTGCCTGGATTGAGAGCCATGACTGGTGAGTGAGCAGCGATGGCTGACTGACTAGGCCTGTCACTTACAGTCAGTATGTGTAGATGTGTTCGAATGCTGTGAATTGTTCTCATGATTTAATGTGCTTGTCAAAGCTTTGAGTATAAATGAACCAATTCGCAGCCTAGTCGTAGTAGTTCGACATGTTTTTTTTAATAAACTTAAATATATCAATCAAAATGACGAACTATACAAATGAAAACTGATACAAATAACGTAAACCCAATTACTTGCTCTGACATGGATATAATGAACCACACCTAAGGTGTGGAACCTACAAACATAAGTAGGATCCATAATTAGAGACAATGCATAGCAGCTGCCTCTAATTAGGGATCCAACACAAAACACCACATAGAAATTATAACCTAGAACTGTCAGACTCTGACCATGGCTACATAGAGAAGCAAAAGGCTTCTCTATGGCCAGAGCCTGACAGTACCCCCCCCCCCCCCCCCCAAAGGCGTGGACTCCCGAACGCAAGACAATAACTCAATGCATGGGGGGGAGGGTTAGGGAGGGAATATTAGTTTGTCGGTGGCGGTTCTGGCCCCGGCGAAGTGGACAGCTTCCTCCCTGGCTTTTCTCTGATGACCGGGCCCGGACTGGGCACCGGTGTGGCGAACGGCTCCGGCCATGGGGTGGGGCAGACGACCGGGCCCGGACTGGGAACCGGTGGGACAAACGGCTCCGGCCATGGAGCGGGGCAATTAACGGGACGTACTGTGACTGGGGAGGCACACCGGAGGTCGGGTGCGTGGAGCCGGCACTGGAAGCACCTGGCTGGGCGCACGCACTGGAGGTCGGGTGCGGCAGTGGAGCAGACGACCGGACCCGGACATGGCACCGGTGGAGCAAACTGCTCTGACCCTGGAGCGGAGCAGACGACCGGACCCGGACTGGCCACCGGTGGAGCGGACTGCTCTGGCTCGGGAGGGGAGCAGACGACCGGACCCGGACTGGGCCCCGGTGGAACGGACTGCTCTGGAACAGGAGTGGAGCAGACGACCGGACACGACCGGATCAATTTAACTTACTGTTGAGAGTTAGAATAGTATAAAATGCACAAGGAGCAATTTCTAAAAAAGATTGTGCATCAGCAGTTTTTCTCTTGTTATGTCTGTCACTGACAGTCATTCAATTAGCCCATTTCAGCAACAATTTGGATTGGTAAATTAGTCTAGCAGCCAGCTATCTAAACTTGTAGTTTGCACTCTCACTCAAATATCATATTAAAAACTGCAATAACTTCTCTCCAGCCTATGGCAAAATGAATATGAATTGCAGGAAATTAGTGTTGCCTGATCTAGATTCATGGGTAGAGGATTGCTGTGAAACCCTGCGCCATCTACTCTAATAAGAAAACTGAAAGTAAAAGTAAGAGGTATTAAGGTTGCGATCTGGTTGACACTTTCCTTGTTGTTGATGTACACGTTGTCAAACTCTTCACCTCACACCTTCTAAGATAGTGTTCCGTGGGCTGGTTGCTATCATTTTAAATGATGACAATAGATTTCAAAATCCCGCTCCTTTTGGTTGACCCCCTGCAGGGACATGGTGGCTACCAGCGTTTCCCTGGCGACGGTCCGTTTCCATGACCTCCTGGATCAGTTGGACGACCAGTACAGCCGCTTCACCATGGAGAACAACTTCCTGTTGCAACACAATATACGCAAGATTAAACGCAACCTGCAGGTAAGACTGGTGCTTTGATTCTAATAAAGAATACTGCTCTGGAGATGTTGTTTTAATGTCAGATCAGGGCCAATCAGGATCGAGGGTATCAACAATGTTTCAAGCTGATGTAATGACACAAACTACACTACATGACCAAAAGTATGTGGACACCTGCTCGTCGATCATCTCATTCAAAAAATCATGGAATTGGTCCCCCCTTTGCTGCAATAGCCTCCTCCACTCTTCTGGGAAGGCTTTCCACTAGATGTTAGAACATTGCAGCGGGGACTTGCTTCCAATCAGCCACAAGCATTAGTGAGGTTGGGCAGTAATGTTGGGCGATTACGCTTAGCTCTCAGTTGGCGTTACAATTCATCCAAAAGGTGTTCGATGGGGTTGAGGTCAGGGCTCTGTGCAGGCCAGTCAAGTTCTTCCCCACCGATCTTGACAAACCATTTCTGTATGGACCTTGCTTTGTGCATGGGGGCATTGTCATGCTGAAACAGGAACGGGCCTTCCCCAAACTGTTGCCACAAAGTTGGAAGCACAGAATCGTTCCCTTCACTGGAACTAAAGGGCCTAGCCCGAACTATTGAAAAACAGCCCCAGACCATTATTCCTTCTCCACCAAACTTTACAGTTGACACTATGCATTGGGGCAGGTAGCATTCTCTTGGCATCCGCCAAACCCAGATTCGTCCGTCGGAATGGCAGATGGTGAAGCGTGATTCATCACTCCAGAGAACGTGTTTCCACTGCTCCAGAGTCCAATTGCGGCAAGCTTTACACCACTCCAGCCGATGCTTGGCATTGCGCATGGTGATCTTAGGCATGTGTGCGGCTGCTCGTCCATGGAAACCCATTTCATGAAGCGCCCGACGAACAGTTCTTGTTCTGATATTGCTTCCAGAGGCAGTTTGGAATTCGGTAGTGAGTGTTGCAACCAAGGACAGACGATTTTTACGCTATACTCGCTTCAGCACATGGCAGTCCCGTTTTGTGAGCTTATGTGGCCTACCACTTTGCGGCTGAACCGTTGTTGCTCCTAGACGTTTCCACTTCACAATAACAGCACTTACAGTTGACCGGGGAAGTTTTAGCACGGCAGAAATGTGACAAAATGACTTGTTGGAAAGGTGGCATCCTATGAAGGCGCCACGTTTAAAGTCACTGAGCTCTTCAGTAAAGCCATTCTACTGACAATGTTTGTCTATGGAGATTGCTATGGTGTTCTCGATTTTATACACCTGTCAGCAATGGGTGTGCCTGAAGTAGTCGAATCCACTAATTTGAAGGGGTGTCCACATACTTTGGTATAGTGTATCTTGAGTTTTTTTTAAGCCAAAAAGTAACCATTCTATTGTTTGAGTTTTCCAACAGGAAACTGGCTATCCAGTCCATGGTTACATAAGCCTTTGATTTAGCAAGCTTAAAGCTGCAATATGTTTTTGGGTGACCCAGACAAATTCACATAGATATGTAATTCTCATTGAATGCAAGTCTAAAAAGTGGTAGATCTGTTCTATGTGTGGTATTTCTATGCTTCTCGTTTGTAAGTTCAGTTTTTGCTTCTTTTACTTTCAGTTTTGTACCCCAGCTTCAAACAGCTGAAAATACAATATTTTTGGTTATTGAAAAGATACTTCACAGTAATCTAGATGGTACAATGATTCTATACACTTGCTTGTTTTGCAACATAAACTGATTTTATGTATGCAATTTCTGCATAATGCACTGTTAATGGTTTGGTTGACAGGTTGTTTATAATCAGCATAGCAGTGACATTTCCTTTTTATTCATTACATTTCCAAGAGGTAGCAACTAGCAAGTGTGTGAAAAAGAACAGTGGTCATGGAACAGAACCTTGAGGAACATCCATTCAACTTTTATTGTTGATTAACTGTCTTCCCAGGACCACTTTCAGGAGGACCCTTTGCACATGGCCATGACTATATGTAACTGTCTGAAAGAGGAGAAGACAATCCTGGCCTCCGCTTTAATAAAAGAGGTAAGACACTGATCTTGCCTTTTTCATACTGCTTTATGAAATTGTGTGAGTATAGTCTGTCTGTACGTGTTCTGAATTGTGATTATGATGCATCCTCTTATGTGTTTCCTAGAAAAGTTATTATTGTATGGACAATTTAGCCATGAACTGTGATATTTCAGCACATTTCTTAGCAGCATATATGTATAACAAAAAGGGTTAAACAGCCTCTGATATGATGTATTTTATGTTCAATAATTGCTGTAACAGAAGTAGAATTTCAGAGTGTGAAAACAGACCATATTGTCTGTAACTGTTTTTGTCAGGAAAACGTTGGGTCCACACAAAACAACATGGTGTTGGAGAAACAGAAAGAGCTGGACAACAAAGTCAAAGCCTTGAGGAACCAAGTTCAGGTGCGCTCATTTGGCTATTATCATGTGATATTGGTTGTGTTTTTTTGTCATACTACTACGGCACTGTCCCTTGTCTTGTCATTCAATATGAAAAATAGCCATTTGAACAGTCTGGGAGAGTAGGATAGAAAATGTTTTTCACAAACTTCATCGATGTCCATGAAAAACCAAGTGTGACTTCTGTCCTCCTCAGGATGCAGAGCAGGAGATAAAGTCACTGGAGGACCTACAGGATGAACATGACTTTAAGATGAAGACCCTGCAGAGCTTAGGTACTATAGTCTGGGTCTGGGACACGAGACTAGACTGGTCCCAGATCTGTTAACTGGCGGCACACTGACCAAATTTGGCCCGTGGGTGGTTTTATTTGTTCCCCCAAGTTTTATTAAGCCCCAAAAAATATATACACTGCCTTCAGAAAGTATTCAGACCTCTTGACTTTTTCCACTTTTTGTTAAGTTACAGCCCTACTCTGTTTTTTTCCCTCATCAATCTACACACAAAATCACTTTGAGCGATTCCAAGTGATTTTAATTTTGGAAATATTCCCATGCATAATAGAGACAAGTGATCATAGACAAATGTAAGCAAGGTTTGAAATTCCTGATCTCTGCTCTGTGCTTTAGCCAATGTGAAGGCACTGAAGTAACAACTTACTCCTACTGTACTAAAAACTAGTTTCCGGTCTGTGAAAATTCCAGATCTTTCTTTTAATACCATATTGTGAATGCTTAACGTTATATAAATTGTGACTCTCTGTACTTGTCAGTGGAACAAGAGGTGAATGGGATGACACAGTCACCGGTGGTACAGAAAGAGATCCGTGAAGAGGAGATGGTCATCAGATCGTTGTTCATCAAACTCAACATAACCAGAGAGGTGTGTGTGGATGCGTGTGTGTACGAGTGTGTACGCTGTATGGTTAGCTTGTGGTTTATGGTTAGCTTGTGGGGTTTGTTACTTCCGACCTGTAGGTGGTGATGCATCAGATAGCTGACATCCTGAACTTGGCCGGGCAGATCCAGTACACCCTGGTGATGGAGGAGATGCCTGAGTGGAAGCACAGACAGCAAATTGCGTGTATCGGTGGTCCACCTAATGCCTGTCTAGACCAGCTACAAACCTGGTCAGTCCTGCCTCCTGTCCTCCTCAGCTCATGCTCCTGCCCCTACAACTAACCTTAGACCCTGTTCAGATACTTTCAACAGCACACAACCATAATCCTGTGTGTGTGTGTGTCAAATCAAATCAAATTTTATTGTTACATACACGTGTTTAGCAGATGTTATTGCGGGTGTAGCGAAATGCTTGTTTTTCTAGCTCCGACAGTGCAGTAATCTCTAACAGTTTCACAACATATACCCCAAAATACACATAAATCTAAGTAAGGAATGGATTAAGTATATAAACATATATGGACGAGCGATGTCAGGGCGGCATGGACTAAGATACAGAAGCATAGTATAGAATACAGTATATACATATGAGATGGGTGATGTATCGATATAACCTGAAAGGCTACTCAGCAAGGAAGAAGCCACTGCTCCAAAACCGTCATAAAAAAGCCAGACTACAGTTTGCAACTGCACATGGGGACAAAGATCGTACTTTTTGGAGAAATGTTCTCTGGTCTGATGAAACAATAATAGAACTATCTGGCCATAATGACCATCGTTATGTTTGGAGGAAAAAGGGGGAGCTTGCAAGCCGAAGAACACCATCCCAACCATGAAGCACAGGGGTGCGAGCTTCATATTGAAGCAGCATCTCAAGACATCAGTCAGGAAGTTAAAGCTTGTTTGCAAATGGGTCTTCCAAATGGACAATGACCCCAAGCATACTTCCAAAGTTGTGGCAAAATGGCTTAAGGACAGCAAAGTCAAGGTATTGGAGTGGCCATCACAAAGCCCTGACCTCAATCCTATAGAAAATTTGTGGGCAGAACTGAAAAAGCGTGTGCTAGCAAGGCCTACAAACCTGACACAGTTACCCCAGTTCTGTCAGGAGGAATGGGCCAAAATTCACCCAACTTATTGTGGGAAGCTTGTGGAAGGCTACCTGAAACGTTTGACCCAAGTTAAACAATTTTAAAGGTAATTCTACCAAATACTAATTGAGTGTATGTAAACTTCTGACCCACTGGGAATGTGATGAAAGAAATAAAATCTGAAATAAATAATTATCTCTACTATTATTCTGACATTTCACATTCTTAAAATAAAGTGGTGATCCTAGCTGACCTAAGACAGGGAATTAATTAAATGTCAGGAATTGTGAAAAACTGAGTTTAAATGTATTTGGCTAAGGTGTATGTAAACTTCCGACTTCAACTGTATGTAAACACAATTAATTTACTAAGATAATGTAGAATAGTATAAAGTGCAGTTTATACATATGAGATGAGTAATGCAAGATGTGGAAACAGTGGCTAGTGTTACATTCCTTAAAGTGGCCAGTGATTTCTAATGTATAGGCAGCAGCCACTGATGTGCTAGTGATGGCTGTTTAACACACTGATGGCTGTGTGTATGTGTTTTTGTGTGTATCCATGCATGTGCATGCGTGTTCTTGTGCAGGTTCACTGCGGTGGCAGAGGGCTTACAGCAGGTACGCCAGCAGCTAAAGAAGCTTCAGGAGCTGGAACGGAAGTATACATATGAGAACGACCCCATCACTCAGGGCAAAAGCACTCTGGAGGAACGCGCTCTCATCGAGTTCAAGAACCTCATTGTCAAGTGAGACCCCTCTCTGTCACCTATCTCTAAGTTCTTAGATAGATAGATAGATAGATAGATAGATAGATAGATAGATAGATAGATAGATAGATAGATAGATAGATAGATAGATAGATAGATAGATAGATAGATAGATAGATAGATAGATAGGTACTTTATTGAACCCCCGAGGGGGAAATTTCTTTGTCAAGCAGCTACAACAAAACACAGGGCAGGTGCAAAATGCCACAACGAAAGTACACAAAAGACTGTCACGGGATGGGGTTTGGAGAGACCAAGGCGCAGCGCAGGGATAGTAGTTCGACATTCAATTTTATTATATTATAGTAATCCAAACAAATGGCGAACTACAGGACACAAACTGAAACTATAAACTAACGTCACATTCACAAAAACCACACGGAATGAACGGACGTAACAAAAAGAACACTTACTTCACCCGTGACAGCGAAATACATTAACATGTAACGATAACAACCCACACCCGCTTGAGGGACAGACTCAACATATATTGGATCCCTAATTAGAGACAACGGGTAGCAGCTGCCTCTAATTAGAGATCCACCCAAAACCACAAAGAAACAGAAAAGAACGACACTGTCAGACTCTGACCATAGCTACATAGAGAAGCCTATTGCTTCTCTATGGCCAGAGCCTGACAAAGACAGATACACGGTACATGATACATAGAGCGGCAGTATGAAAGAGTATAGAAATACAAGATATCTGGAGTGCAAAAAAAAGCTATAAAAAGACATTGCATAGTATGGGGTGGTTGGCTGAATGGTTGGCTGAATATGTACACTATACATTGGTGGATGTTGGATGGTTAACTATACTATACAGGTCGATGGCAGAGAAATACTTCATTAGCTAAGAAAGTGAATACTTTCATGGTTACACAAACTGTACAGGTAAATGACAGGAAGAGATACTTTAAAAGCTAGATGTGTATATGATATAATTTGGGGTAATAATAGTAATTCCCTTAAAATACAGTCCTTAGTGCGCAGGGTTTAATTACAGACAACTACACGTATTGCACATTCGATATACTAAAAGCAATGAGAAAAGGTGCAACTGACAGGATACTAATATGCATTCCTGAGTGAATGCCTACGTAAGTTAGGTCCAAGAATTACTAGCAATATTGCACGTGATATGATGTAACAACTGTACATGAGTATGTATATACAGACCTGCATGAATAAATAGGTCCTGAGTGAATGAGTGCTGACGGACCAGAGTTACTCACGGATGGATGCATAATTGTTAAACTAGGTCCTAGCACCCCAACAGTTCCAGATCTATGTTGCCGACGGCACGGCACCCCGGTGAGGCATTATATAGTCTAATAGCCGCCGGCAGGAAGGACCTCCTGTAGCGCTCTCTGGCACACCGTGGTGGGATCAGTCTGTGACTGAAAGTGCTCCTCTGCGTCATAACCATAGCGTGCAGAGGGTGGGTGACGTTGTCCATGATGGCCAGCAGTTTGGCCAGGATCCGTCTCTACGCTATCTCCTCTAGAGTGTCAAGGCTCATCCCCAGGACAGAGCTAGCCTTCCTGATCAGCTTATTTACCCGAGAAGCATAACCAGCTTTGATGTTTGCTCCCCAGCACACCACTGCAAAAAAGATGGCACTGGCCACCACAGACTGGTAGAAGGTAGGCAGTAGTTTACTGCACACGTTGAAGGACCTGAGCCTCCTCAGAAAGTAGAGCCTACTCTGGCCCTTTTTGTACAGAGCCCCGGTGTTACCAGCCCATTCCAGCCTGTTGTCCATATGGACTCCCAGGAACTTGTATGACCCAACCATTTCCACATCCATCCCATGTATAGGGACAGCAGTCAGTTGTGCCTTGGTTCTCCTGAAGTCCACCACCATCTCCTTTGTTTTGCTGATGTTGAGCTGAAGGTGGTTCTGCTCACACCACAACACAAAGGATTGTAGCGATCACATACACGTTAGGGTTTAATCGATATACTGGGACTTCCCGACCAAGTTCCTTCCCAATTCCCAAGAAAATATTGTCAGGTTCCGTGGACCGATAATATACAGATTTTATGCAGCATTAAAAATTCAAAAGATGTTTTGCGAATAGCTGCATGAATGAACAGGACATATCAATATCTGGCTTCATTCATAGCTTACATTAGACCAGACCTCACATCGCTAGCAGCCTACCATATTTTGCCTACTCAATGTAAAGTCCCCAGTAGAAAACATTGCTTCTATAAATTGCATTGCTGACTATCGTGTGTAGGCTACACGCAACCTCTCGATGCAGTTACTGAAGGCAATCTCCATCTCACATTCCCAAATCTCCAAACTATTTTTGCGGCACTGGCAGAGGCTCAAAATATAAACTGCAGCTACTCACTGTTACCAAAATGTCTGGTACGTTGTGTCCACAAATGTGCTCGAGAAAATAGACATTTGCAACATTGATCCATAATGTTACAATAACAAAAAGAGTGTATGCGTGCTCTCCATGTTTCTGAATCTCCACTACTAGGCCTATTTGCTTGTATGTTTGTTTAGCAGAGAATCAGATATGTTGTTCCATGTGACAAAGTCACCACAATACCACAACCTTCCGGAATCCCCCTGATAGCCAGGTGCAGGGGGATAGAAAAGGGCCAACAAGCTGGCTGACATCTAAAACTAATTACATTTTCACTAGGCTGTAGGCTAATAACCTCATCATATTTTTGCTATGTCTCCTGGGCTTCATAACCACTTCTTTATAACAATTCAATAATGATGAATGATGAGACTGGAGACAGGAAACAGGAAACAAACATTTATCTAGAACGTGCTTGGTCTCAACACATGCAACCCCCATGATGCTCTGTGGCAGAACCCCAATACACCACATCTCCTCCTTTCCTACTTAAATTGTCCCCATTATGAACAACAGTCCTGAGAAGGTGACTGTGAGAGCCTAGGTGACGACTGCTGCATCAGGGTGTCACCCAGTAACAGTTCTAGACCACTCACGACTGGTGGTTCTGTCAGTGCTGCTTTACTGATATGTGTGCCTTTTCCAGATGACTAACTAGAAATATATACACCCCAGTCCACTGTCAAGTCCCAACTGTGGCCCTACAGCTCCCCCTAGAGGGAGCCAGAGACCTGGCCTCAGTCAGAACCTGACAGTGTATAGTTACTTTCTGCTTTGTACAATGTCCTCAATGCAAAAGCAATCGACTTCTCTTCACCTGAAGGCATGATATGGGAGACGACTGGGTTTAGCATCACAAGCTAGTTGCATGGGCAATTACAGGTCAAAGTGTGTCAGTGCTTCAGATTTCAATAGTATTTCCTAGGTTTTCATGAATGCTTCCTTGCATTGGTCTGTCCGTTTTCATGTTTTGTCCTGACAAAACAACTGATTCAGCGGTTTCAGCTTCGTTGCTAAGCTTGGGATAAAGCATTCGTAGTAATTCAACAACCCTGGGAAAAAACGTAGTTGGCTCACGTTCTTAGGAGCTGGGGTGTCCAAAATAGCCTTGACCTTGGATGGATACTTGTGAAGGCCCGTAGCGTCGATGATGTGTCCAACGTATTCAACTGATGATTGGAAGAAGGCACATTTGTCCATACGAACTCGCAGGTCATAGTCCTTCAATCTCTGCAAGGTCGCATTCAGGTTCTGGAGGTAGTTCTCTTCGTCTTTCCCATTAACGAGGATGTCATCCAGGTAGTATTGTACTCATGGCAATCCACTCAAGATCTGGTCCTTCGCCCTCTGGAACATTGCTGGCACACTTGTGATTCCAAACGGCACGACAATACCTGAAGAGCCACTTGTGTGTCACAATGATCAGCAGAACCTTTGACTTTTCATCCACGTGCATCTTCAAGTAGGCTTCGCAGAAGTCAATTTATTATGAATTTTTGACTCGCAGCTAAACCCGCAAAAAGGTTGTCAATGTGTGGTAGGGGATACTGCTCAGCAGAAAACACAGGGTTAACTGTGACTTTGAAGTCTCCACAAATCCTGATTCCACCATACTTTTTAAAGGGATACTTCGGGATTGTGGCAATAAGACCCTTTATCTACTTCCCCAGAGTCAGATTAACTTGTGGATACCATTTTTATGTCTCTATGTCCAGTATGAAGGAAGTTGGAGGTAGCGTTAGCACAATGACTGGAAGTCTATGGTTATCTGCTATCATGCTCATTTAGCTAATTTATTCTAAAGTTTGTCTTCACAGTTGAATAAATGTCCTTTCCTTTCCTCCATTTTATCACGTTGTTTTCCTGCTCCGATTTCAGTCTCCAATCCATTTAGACTTCTTCCAGACAGAATAGTTCCTGTACGTTCAGACTTACACGTTACATTCAGTAATGTTAAGACAGGAGACAGGAATCAGTTCAACCATTTATCTAGAATGTGCTCATACAATCCCCATGATGCTCTGCGGCACAACCCCAATACACCAACATTTTAGGCCTAGATTTAAACTAGGTTAAATTAACAAATTGTGTTGTGTGGTGACTTTGACAGAACTTTGAGTTGATTCAATTGTGACTAATACAAAACAAGAAACCATGAGATTCCTGTCCATATTTCAAAAAAATCCCGCTGGTATTATATGCTTTTAAATACCTTTTCTGGTTTGAACGGGAATACAGGAATATTACGGGATGGTTGCAATTTTCGGGAAAATATTAAACCCTAATACACATACAGTACAGTGAGTGCATACATGTTTAGTAAATTGCTTTGGACAAAAGTGTCTGCTAAGTGGCATTATTATCTATCATTAGTATGTAGCAGAGTTGGTTCAGTGAACTATGCTCGCATGAAAAGTAACCTTGCCTGAGACCTGGGGTGTGATCATTAGTCCAAACCGTTACAAACGGAAGGCGTTTTGCAGTAAAAAATTTAGTTTCTGTTGGAGAAATTTGTTTGCATCCGTTTGGTTCTGTTTGATTCCTAATACATCCCAGAAGACTTGAGTTAGCTCTGAGTTAATGTCTAGTCTAGGCTTTAGTGGAGTGTCATAGGAGTGTGACTATCAGATGATTCAGAGTATGTTTCTGTGGTGTCTGTCTTTCAGTTCTATCGTGGTGGAGAGACAGCCCTGTATGCCCACTCACCCCCAAAGACCTCTGGTGCTGAAGACTGGGGTGCAGTTTACTGTCAAAATCAGGTGGGCGTGCCAGTGCCACACACACTCTAAACTCAATGTGCAATACTGTATTGATTAGTTAGTAGAATCAGCTACGTTTTAGCAGGGCTGGAGAAAAAGCCTACAAACCTTATTTTAACAATGTTGTGTCAATGTTATCCCCAGACTGCTGGTGAAGCTTCAGGAGTTCAACTACCAGCTCAAAGTCAAAGCTCTGTTTGACAAGTAAGTGAATGAGTGTTTATTATAGAAGTGACCTGCCCTGAGATTATACTTGATGCTGCAACCTTTTACCTTGGAGGCCATGTATTAAGATGACACTGCACATTCAGAAGTAATTTTCAAATGTAATTCATGACTTCTTTCATAAGCATCATCTCTACCTCTGTAATAGAGATACTACTATTCTTATATTAAACATATTTCATTATATTTTATCAATGACAATAGTTAAAGCTTGAGTCACTGATGTGGGTTGTCTTTCTTTAGGGACATCACTGAGAGGAATACAGTGAGAGGGTAGGAATTAATTTGCTCTTCATTTTACAACCTATACCTGAAAAAGCCTAGAAGCGATTACATTTCTTCTAAATTAATGTAATTTTCCAGGTTCCGGAAATTCAACATCTTTGGAACTAATACTAAGGTTATGAACATGGAGGAGTCCAATGGAAGCTTGGCAGCAGAATTTAGACACCTGGTATGAATTGACACAAGATACAATTGTAAAACAGATTTAACTAGATAGCTTGTTTTCATCTGTAGTTTCTGGGCAGAAAACAATCAACATCAATACGTCATTACAATGCTACTATATAACACACTACTAATATATAGAGTATAAATAACTATCTAAATATGCAACAATAGACAATGTAATGATAATATTACAAAACAGTTTAAATGTCCCTTGGTCCTACAGAATGTGGCATCTTAATAGTCGGAATGTCAATGTTCACATGACTGGTTTGCCTTTAGCCACTTTTTCAGGTTTGCCTTGACGCTAGCAAAGGTACTGCACTCTCTCAAACTGGTTGGCAGGGTACTCCATAATCCAGACGCTCTGACTGAAAAAGTTGTCTGGCCAAATTCTAGTTAGTCTGTTACGAACTCTCCTAAGAGAGTGGGTTGTGTTAAGCGTTTTTGCCTTGGGGTCAGGTGACTCAGGTTTGAGTCCCTAATTTTGTACCTACCACTGGTCACAGCAATATACACTGAGTGTACAAAACATTAAGAACACCTTCCTAATATTGACTTTTGCCCTCATAACAGACTCAGTTCATCGGGGCATGGACTCTACAGGGTGTCGAAAGCGTTCCACAGGGATGCTGGCCCATGTTGACTCCAGTGCTTCCCACAGTTGTGTCAAGTTGGCTGGATGTCCTTTGGGTGGTGTACCATTCTTGATACACACAAGAAACTGTTGAGCGTGAAAAACCCAGCAGCGTTGCAGTTCTTGACACTACCATATCCCATTCAAAGGCACTTAACTTTTGTCTTTTGTCACCCTCTGAATGGCACACATACATAATCCATGGCTCAATTGTCTCAAGGCTTAAAAATCCTTCTTTAACTTGTCTCCTCGCCTTCATCTACACTGATTGAAGTGGATTTAACAAGTGAAGGTGTTCATAATGTTATGTACACTCAGTGTACAGTATACTGTAATACCGATATTTGTGTGCTGTAGCTGGCATCTCAACTACAATTATTTTCTTCCCCAGCAACTAAAGGAGCTGAAGGCTACAGGCAACAGATCAAACGATGTAAGGAAATGTAACAATTATTTTCATTTGTATCATTATGTGTGTGGTAATGCTGTATCTACGCTAAACTACAGTCTGTAATAGCATATCATCGTTGTTAAAAGAAAACCTAACTGAGTGTGCGTGTGTGTCCACTCAGTGTCCTCTCGTAGTGACAGAGGAGCTCCACTCCATCAGCTTTGAGACACAACTCTGTCAGCCAGGACTCCAGGTCAACCTGGAGGTGAGATCAACAGTTTAGTTTGTGGAGCTTTCAATAAACATGGTATACAGTCATGGTAGCAATGTTTCTGAGTAGTACATACCAAGGTACCTTACTGTCTGTACTGATGTCTCCTTTCCCTTCTGACTGTGTGTGTGTGTGTGTGTGTGTGTGTGTGTGTGTGTGTGTGTGTGTGTGTGTGTGTGTGTGTGTGTGTGTGTGTATGCGCACGTGTGTGTGTCCAGACGACGTCCCTGCCAGTTGTGATCATCTCCAACATTAGCCAGCTGCCCAGTGCCTGGGCCTCTATCATGTGGTACAACATGTTGACCAGTGATCCAAAGGTACCCAACCCTTCTCACCTCACAAAATATTTCCTTTCCTGCTTCCGTCATGCGATCCTTGGGCTTCCAGTTTCTGAAGAGCTACTGCATGTGCAGGCATTTGTTCCACCACAGCTCAGCTAATCATCTCTGTCCCTCCCTTTCCTCCTCCTCAGAATTTGTCGTTCTTCCTGAGCCCTCCCCAGGCCACCTGGAGCCAGTTGTCGAAGGTGCTGAGCTGGCAGTTCTCCTCTGTAACCAAGCGAGGCCTCAACGACGAGCAGCTGAGCATGCTGGGAGACAAGCTCCAGGGTGAGTCTGGGAGAGGGAGTTCTTATTGTGACTAGGAGTGGTTTTGTGCCACGACACAGCTACAGCAAAGCCATCTGTCATATAAGTTGGTTAGACATACATACTGTAGGTGAGGTGTCCAATAGTTATTCTTGACACTCATGTCCGGCAAGTGAGTTTAGGTGGCCAATTGATTTGGCTAACTAATCTTAGATAAAGGCTAACAATGCAATTGTTGCTTAATATCTATTCACCATAAGCAAAAGGTACATAAACATTCCTCACTTCCCTCATCAACTCATCCCTGACCACTGGCTGCGTTCCCTCTGACTTCAAAATGGCCCGAGTCGCTCCCCTCCTCAAGAAACCAACACTCGACCCATCTGATGTCAAAAACTATAGACCTGTATGCCTTCTTTCTTTTGTTTCTAAAACACTTCAGCATACTGTCTCTGATTAACTCTCTTGTTATCTCTCTCAGAACGATCTTCTTGACCCTAACCAGTCAGGCTTCATGACAGGTCACTCAACCCAAGACTTCTTTTTGTCACGGAGGCTCTCCGCACTGCCAAAGCTCTCTCCTCTATTCTCATCCTCCTAGATCTATCCGCTTTCTTGAACCATCAGATTCTCCGTCTCAGGGCTTGGCGTCTCAGGTTCTGCTCACTATTGGATTGCATTCTACCTGGCAGGCCGCTGCAACCAGGAGACATTGAGAGGATCTGTGTCTGCACCATGTACTCTCACTACTGGTGTCCCCCAGGGCTCGGTTCTAGGCCCTCTCCTCTTCTGTCTATACATCATGTCACTCGGCTCCGTCATATCCTCACATGATCTCTCCTATCATTTCTATGCGGATGACACTCAACTGCTTTTCTCCTTCCCCCATTCTGACACCCAGGTGGCGACAAGCAGCTCTGCATTCCTGGCAGATATCTCAGCTTGGATATTGGCCCACCACCTCAATCGCAACCTAAACAAGGCAATTTTCATCTCCTGCCATCAAACCCCTGCTACTTATTCAACCTTGCTAAGTTCTCCAATGTCACCCTGCTACTCCGCATACTCCACTGCCTTCCAGTCGAAACTCGTATCCACTACAAGACCATGGTGCTTGCCTATGGAGCAGCAAAAGGAACTGCCCTCCTTACCTTCAGGCTATTCTCAAACCCTACACCCCAACCCGAGCACTCCGTTCTGCCACCTCTGGTCTCTGAGCCCTCCAATCCCTATGGGAGGGAGCTCCCGCTCAGCCCAGTCCAAGATCCTCTCTGTCCTGGCACCCCAATGCTGGAACCTGGCACCCCCCCCCCGTGACCCACCTAAATGACTCAAATGTAATGTAAATGTAAACAGCTTATGACATATGTCATGTAATGCTCATAAGTGTAAGCTAAGGTAATTCCATTAAAGTGAACCAATAATATTAGGACACTCCTGTGACAGGTCGAGAGGCAGCAGGAAATCCTAATGGGCTCATCCCCTGGACCA
The DNA here is from genome assembly GCA_023634145.1 of Thymallus thymallus. Lineage (NCBI taxonomy): Eukaryota > Metazoa > Chordata > Actinopteri > Salmoniformes > Salmonidae > Thymallus > Thymallus thymallus. Next base: position 24,734,818 of record CM042408.1, on the reverse strand, counting down.
AGTTCTGCAAGGTGAGCATCAGACTTTAAATTTGGTGTTTTAGCCAACCCATGTGTGTTTACTATGAGCTGTGTAGTGAGTGTGTCTTTTGCCTGAGCAGAATGTGAATGAGAAGAGCTTTACCTTCTGGCTGTGGATCGAGGGAGTCCTGGACCTGATCAAGAGACACCTGCTGTGTCTGTGGAATGATGGGTAAGAGCTTTGATTCACACATTGTCTGAATATGTCTAGAATACCTCACCAACACACCAATCAAACTCCCATTACTTCAGTATGCCTTTCCGAAGCCTAGGTCTACATTGCATTTGTGATAAGTTATTGTGCTATAATCCATTGAATCTCTTTGGGATGTAGGTGTATCATGGGCTTTGTCAGTAAGGAGAGAGAGAAGGCCCTGCTTAAGGACAAGAAGTCTGGGACTTTCCTGCTGCGCTTCAGTGAGAGCAGCCAGGAGGGAGCCATCACCTTTGCCTGGGTGGAGCACTCCAATGATGGTGTGTGTGCGAGTGTGTTTGTAACTATTCTGTAACATACATACCCAGGCAATGACAGACTAAAAATAATGTTTTTATTATTTTATTTTTTTACACATTATGAATATGTCTCACCTTGTATATGGGTTTCTGTTTGCATTATTTTGCCAGGTAATCTGACTGAGAACACATTCTCATATCACATTCTGTGTGTTTGTTTATGTATAACTATGAACATACAGAAGTCCATTACTACGCGGTGGAGCCCTACACTAAGAAGAAGCTGTCCGCCGTCTCCTTCCCTGAAATCCTCCGAAATTACAAGTGGATGGCTGCCGAGAACATCCCTGAGAACCCTCTGGTCTACCTCTACCCCAACATCCCCAAAGACAGCGCCTTAGCACGCTACTACCGCCGCCCCATGGAATGTATGTATGTTGAGGAAAGATTGAGTAGTTGAAAAGGTACAAATGGTGTTGTGGACCAGTCCAAGCTATTTATACACAATATTCACTGCATACTGTTGCATACTTTTCATATTTTGTTGTACCACACCATTTTTTCCATTTGAAATACAGAACCACTGGTAATACCTTGGTTCTGATTATGACCCCTAAACGTGTATAACCTTTGACTTTCTCAGCTGCTGAGACAATGGAGTTGGATAGTGAGTTTGAGGCTGGCTACATTCCGACGGAGCTTATATCTGTGTCTGAAGTGTAAGTATGATTCTTGTTATGAAATACCTTCTAGTGTTTTTATATAGGCTTTCATTGGTTTTAGATACATACAGCCCAAAGTGCAATGAAAGGTAAAATGAAGGTGTAAAGATATACAGTGGGGAGAACAAGTATTTGATACACTGCCGATTTTGCAGGTTTTCCTACTTACAAAGCATGTAGAGGTCTGTAATTTTTATCATAGGTACACTTCAACTGTGAGAGACGGAATCTAAAAATCCAGAAAATCACATTGTATGATTTTTTTATAATTAATTTGCATTTTATTGCATGACATAAGTATTTGATCACCTACCAACCAGTAAGAATTCCGGCTCTCACAGACCTATTAGTTTTTCTTTAAGAAGCCCTCCTGTTCTCCACTCATTACCTGTATTAACTTCACCTGTTTGAACTTGTTACCTGTATAAAAGACACCTGTCCACACACTCAATCAAACAGACTCCAACCTCTCCACAATGGCCAAGACCAGAGAGCTGTGTAAGGACATCAGGGATAAAATTGTAGACCTGCACAAGGCTGGGATGGGCTACAGGACAATAGGCAAGCAGCTTGGTGAGAAGGCAACAACTGTTGGCGCAATTATTAGAAAATGGAAGAAGTTCAATATGATGGTCAATCTCTCTCAGTCTGGGGCACCATGCAAGATCTCACCTCGTGGGGCATCAATGGTCATGAGGAAGGTGAGGGATCAGCCCAGAACTACACGGCAGGACCTGGTCAATGACCTGAAGAGAGCTGGGACCACAGTCTCAAAGAAAACCATTAGTAACACACTACGCCGTCATGGATTAAAATCCTGCAGCGCACGCAAGGTCCCCCTGCTCAAGCCAGCGCATGTCCAGGCCCGTCTGAAGTTTGCCAATGACCATCTGGATGATCCAGAGGAGGAATGGGAGAAGGTCATGTGGTCTGATGAGACAAAAATAGAGCTTTTTGGTCTAAACTCCACTCGCCTTGTTTGGAGGAAGAAGAAGGATGAGTACAACCCCAATAACACCATCCCAACCGTGAAGCATGGAGGTGGAAACATCATTCTTTGGGGATGCTTTTCTGCAAAGGGGACAGGACGACTGCACCGTATTGAGGGGAGGATGGATGGGCCATGTATCGCGAGATCTTGGCCAACAACCTCCTTCCCTCAGTAAGAGCATTGAAGATGGGTCGTGGCTGGGTCTTCCAGCATGATAACGACCCGAAACACACAGCCAGGGCAACTAAGGAGTGGCTCCGTAAGAAGCATCTCAAGGTCCTGGAGTGGCCTAGCCAGTCTCCAGACCTGAACCCAATAGAAAATCTTTGGAGGGAGCTGAAAGTCCGTATTGCCCAGCGACAGCCCGAAACCTGAAGGATCTGGAGAAGGTCTGTATGGAGGAGTAGGCAAAAATCCCTGCTGCAGTGTGTGCAAACCTGGTCAAGAACTACAGGAAACGTATGATCTCTGTAATTGCAAGCAAAGGTTTCTGTACCAAATATTAAGTTCTGCTTTTCTGATGTATCAAATACTTATGTCATGCAATAAAATGCAAATGAATTACTTAAAAATCATACAATGTGATTTTCTGGATTTTTGTTTTAGATTCCGTCACTCACAGTTGAAGAGTACCTATGATAAAAATTACAGACTTCTACATGCTTTGTAAGTGGGAAAAACTGCAAAATCGGCAGTGTATCAAATACTTGTTCTCCCCACTGTATAATGATAAAACATAAAGGTACAATACAAACTACCTCTAGTTTTGGGCTAGATTTGAGTTTTGTTGATTTTATCTTCTCATCTAAAGTTTATATTTTCTCCTGGTTGTGTCACTCACTGTTGGTTGGGTTCGGTTTCTCCTCAGCCATCCCTCCAGACTACAGGACACCATGCTGCCCATGAGTCATGATGTGTACGGAGAGCTGACCAGGATTATTAACCCTGCTGAGATTAATACTGTGGTAGGTTTCAGCCGGACAGCACCAGCCGCACACATATTAGAGACGCTGGGAAGATCTCAATTGCATACTTCTCACGTCCTCTCTTCTATCTCCTCGAATCCTTCTCAAAAACCATTGGATGAGAAAGCCAGAGGTCCCAACTCCCTGACCTTCTCCTCCAATGGGTTTTGAGAAGGAGACAAGGAGAAAGGAAGTGTGGAGTATGCAATTGTTGTGGTTGGTTTCAATAAGGGCAACACCAGCCGCACACAGAGTATTAACACTGTGGTAGGTTTCAACCAGACAGCACCAGCTGCACACTGTTATTAACTGACTTGCCTAATTAAATAAATATAACTGGAGCATTTATTTCCAAACCTTTCATGGAAGGGTAGGGATAATTCCTGCATTTTTACAATGTGACAGTAGTACACACAATGCAATCACAAAAGGGTAGCATTCCACTAGATGCAGCCCATTATTTTCCCTGATCCTGGTATTTCTCATTTTGTCCCTCTCCCTTCAGATGTGCACTGCCTTCCCAAACTAACCTGCCCTCTTCAGGCAGCGCCCTTGGAAAACTTGTTACCTCCCCGAGCTGGTCTGAAGACATCCCAGAGAAAGGATGTAATAAGGAATGTCATTCTTTGTGACTTGTGGGACAGGGTCATATTTTGTGAATGCATATGCAGTGTGTAATAACTTAAAATAAGGTGAAATGCTTAAGCTGTTATACAGTGAGCTTCAAAAGTATTGGGACATTGACACATTTTCTGTTGTTTTGGTTCTGTACTCCAGCACTTTGTTGTTTTTGCCTGGTTAAATAAAAAAATGTTTAGAAATTACAACACTTTTTGTACATAGTTCCTCCATTTCAGGGGACCAAAAGTAAATCTGACAAATTCCCTTATGTGTATTAAATAGTCTAGTTTAGAATTTGGTCCCATAATGATTCCAAGCATGTGACTCTACATACTTGTTTTGGTTGTTTCTGATTATTTTGTGCCCAATAGAAATGAATGATAAGTAATGTTTGGACTTCACTGTTAAAGGAGAAAGAAGAGGGCTCACACATGCCTGAATAGCTTTGCTTTATTTAACCTGGTTTATTAAAATATATATATATGTGTGTGTGTGTGTGTGTGTGTGTGTGTGTGTGTGTGTATATATTCCACTGCTAGGAGCAATCGCACATTTGCAAATCAAGTATCCCTTAAAATAAGAACAGAAAAGAACATCCATGTTCAGCAATACATTCAGAATTGTCTCTAGTTAGAACTTTAGACTGATATGCAACTACTGGTGACACCTGACTTGAACCATCAGTCCATATGATCTACAGGGGTTTGAACTCAGGTCGTGTATGTGTTAGCCCTCTGAGCTAAAGCCTAGGCAGCTGACACAAGTTATCAGGTCTCAGGAAAGGTTTACATTCACTGAACTACCAATCCACTACGAGAGGCATAACAATAGCAAAACCAATGTCAGATTTTGAGACCGGTTCCTGTATGTCACGGTTATGACAGTCTTACGGAGGTGATTAGTTGGAGGGTTCAAGTCTAGTGTTTCCCAGACTGTAGGTGGAATTTCTGTGGCAACATGTTCTGTTATCTTTCTCATTCTTTGGCTTTCATTTGACCTTTTTCTATATCTCTATACACAATGTCACCATCTCAGACACACAGATCTGTGGAGTTGCTGAAAACCGGTAACGTTGCCTTACAGAGACAAACAAGTAGTGGTAGAGATAGAAATGTCATGTACATAGAGGACAGGGTTTTCCAATCCATCCGATATTCCATCTGTATCCATTATATATCTGGATTAGAACGTTGTTCAAGGTTATTCTCCATTGTGTCAATGAAGCTGTTCTTATGCTAGATAGTGATTTCCCCCATAAAATCACTGCTATTGATTTATCATTTGATCTATTGTACAGTAATGCTTCTCGCTGTGTTAACATTCATGTTAACATCAATTTATGGTTATGTTTTTGGTATCGCTCAAGTCATACTGTGCGTAATTCCTCAACTGTGTGGATTTGACATTCATATTGGACCTCATGAGGGGCTACCCACAAAACTGATACACTAAATCAACCAACTGTTTTTGTACATGTCAACAATACAGGATACAACGCTACTGTACATATTCAAGTAGAAAAGCATAACATACAAATACAATAAGTAATTCATGACTTTCCATTAATTGCTTAAACCTGATTCCAATCCTGAATAACCCTCATTTAGATGATTTTATATGGTCCTTTACACACCAGCTGATCTTAACTACTACTGTGGGACAATTGGATCCAGGCCACAGGCACACGCTTAATCATAAAAGATGACGACATCTAATAGGATTTTTGGACAATATTAATGTCAACTGCAATATGTGTATGTACTTAACACGTTAGCCAACTCTTTTACACAAACATGTCCAACTGGTTTCTACCTTCCGATAAATTGTGAATAGATGGTTTACATGTACTGTAGGCTTCAGTCCTGTTGTATTGGTTTGATGGGAAGTCATCTGTATGGCATCAGACAAGTGACGCCAGACTAGTGTTTTATCATGGGGCCACAGATACTCCCCTGTTCTGTCGGTGGTTCCTGATTTAGCTACCTCCTCTCTACAACAGACATCCACCTGTGTTGTACGAATAACATATAGTATTTAGCTATAGGGATGTACAATTCCATTGTTATCAATGACAAAATCATAATACAGAAAAATACAAGAAATATACAAATAAATAAGGGTCTTGTGCCTGTCCCAAACAGGTAAAGTACATAAAAATTCTATTGAAATGAACGCTGAAGGGCATACAGTTCCTAAGCAGTAGGGTGGATAAAAGTAAAGATAAGTTTGACCTGGACTAGTGGAATCATAGGATGTTTGGTAACATCTGGCATCCTATACTTGTTTACATGTGACTAAGTAGGTTAGAGGATCATATAGTGCTTCTACCCTAGTGGTGGCCCATTATGTCCGTAGGAGCTACTGTTTATTTTAACATCTGTCCAACCAGGCATTAACGAAGCACTGTAATTAGAATGGTATGGAGTGACAGTGCCAACATAAATTTCATTTCAGATTCAACATCATATCACTCCATAAAGAGTACCTGATTTGGCCAAAGATTACTAAACATTATGGCCCTCCAGGAAAAATACCAAACTGCTAGATTATCTATTACATTAAATTACAGTAAGTATTGGTCCTTGATATCATGAAATCAATCAACAGTACATAAATATACAATTTACATGTAGGAGAATATGTATAATATCACGTTATATTGTACACCATTGCCACAAAGATTCAATCAGATTGTGCACTTCGATTTGGGACCCTAATACAGACCACACATACAGCAAAAATAAGCAACACGGTATCAAAAGGAGCAAAGCGCACGACGAAGGTAAAGCAAAACGTTTATGGCAAAACAAGGGAGTATAAAAAAATATATTAAAAAAACTTGTTCAATGAAACACACAGTTCAGAAATACGACACTTATCATACAAAGTTGACAAAAGTCACTCCAAAAAGCGCGTCCCACCACAAAAACAGCAGTCTAGTATAGTAGAGACGATGTAAAAGCAGCGTGGCACCACCTGCTTGCTTGCAAGGCTACACTACAGCAGGCCGTCCAGGTTGTTCTCCGTTGTCTCCTTGACCTTCTTGGGGGCCTCTTGTGGGTTGTACTTGTTTTGATAGTCCTGGAGGATGGTGACCACGTCGTGATGGCCAAAGTGCAAGGCCTCTTCTATTGGAGTGTTGTCCCACCTACCAGGAAGATAATGAGCGTGACTGACGGGTTAGACTGGCCTACAAAGGCATAGTTCTGGGAGCTAACACAAGTCTTCAGTTGTGAAAATGAAAGGGTACAAACATAAGTGTTCTTTTGAGTGGGAATAAATTGTATTCTAGACTGTACATTGTACATTGTAGACGCTTACTCTCACTCAAGTACAGTTGAAGTTGGAAGTTTACATAAACCGTTTTCAACAATTCCTGACATTTAATCCTAGTAAGAATTCCCTGTCTTAGGTCAGTTAGGATCCCCACTTTATTTTAAGAATATGAAATGTCAGAATAATAGTAAAGAGAATTATTTTTTCCAGCTTTTATTTCTTTCATCACATTCCCAGTGGGTCAGAAGTTTACATACACTCAATTAGTATTTGGTAGCATTGCCTTTAAATTGTTTAACTTGGGTCAAAAGTTTGGGTAGCCTTCCACAAGCTTCCCACAATAAGTTGGGTGAATTTTGTCCCATTCCTCCTGACAGAACTGGTGTAACTGAGTCAGGTTTGTAGGCCGCCTTGCTCGCACAAACTTTTTCAGTTCTGCCCACAAAGTTTCTATAGGATTGAGGTCAGGGCTTTGTGATGGCCACTCCAATACCTTGACTTTGTTGTCCTTAAGCCATTTTGCCACAACTTTGGAAGTGTGCTTGGGGTCATTGTCCATTTGGAAGACCCATTTGCGACCAAGCTTTAATTTCCTGACTGATGTCTTGAGATGTTGCTTCAATATATCCACATAAATTTCCTTCCTCATGATGCCATCTATTTTTTGAAGTGCACCAGTCCCTCCTGCAGCAAAGCACCCCCACAACATGATGCTGCCACCCCCGTGCTTCACGGTTGGGATGGTGTTCTTCAGCTTGCAAGGCTCCCCCTTTTTCCTCCAAACATAATGGTCATTATGGTAAAACAGTTCTATTTTTGTTTCATCAGACCAGAGGACATTTCTCCAAAAAGTATGATCTTTGTCCCCATGTGCAGTTGCAAACCGTAGTCTGTCTTTTTTATGGCAGTTTTGGAGCAGTGGCTTCTTCCTTGCTGAGCGGCCTTTCAGGTTATGTCGATATAGGACTATTTTTACTGTGGATATAGATACTTTTGTACCATTTCCTCCATCATCTTCAAAAGGTCCTTTGCTGTTGTTCTGAGATTGATTTGCACTTTTCTCACCAAAGTACGTTCATCTCTAGGAGACAAAACGAGTCTCCTTCCTGAGCGGTATGATGGCTGTGTGGTCCTGTTGTGTTTATACTTGCGTACTATTGTTTGTACAGATGAATGTGGTACCTTTAGGCATTTGGAAATTGCTCCCAAGGATGAACCAGACTTGTGGAGGTCTACAATTGTTTTTCTGAGGTCTTGGCTGATTTCTTTTGATATTCTCATGATTTCGATCAAAGAGGCACTGAGTTTGAAGGTAGGCCTTGAAATACATCCACAGGTACACCTCCAATTGACTCAAATTATGTCAATTAGCCTATCAGAAGCTTCTAAAGCCATGACATCATTTTATGGAATTTCCCAAGCTGTTTAAAGGCAGTCAACTTAGTGTATGTAAACTTCTGACCCACTGGAATTGTGATATAGTGAATTGTGATATAGTGAATTATAAGTTAAATATTATGTCTGTAAACAATTGTTGGAAGAATTACTTGTGTCATGTACAAAGTAATGTGTTAACCGACTTGCCAAAACTATAGTTTGTTAAAATGAAATCTGTGGAGTGGTTGAAAAATGAGTTTTAATGACTTCAACCTAACTGTATGTAAACTTCCGACTTCAACTGTATATGATACGGTCTGTCATCCACCCAAAACGCACCTACCCACCCAAAACACACACAAGACAGAGACAAAGTGTCTGTGGGCTTACCTATCCCTGGGAACAGGGTTCACCTTGCACGCCTCCAAGAGGAAGCGCACCACCTCTGCATGTCCTGAAAGTAGAAAGTAGAGCAGATGGCGGAGTTACATAAGAAACAAAACACACACACACAGTCCTACGCACTTTCTCTCTCACCCACTGCAGCAAAGACGTCACACACTACGCAGTGCAGCTGCCGAGGGACAGCAAATTAACCCCTACGACACAGAGGGGGCCGAGTCTGCCAATCACTCCCAGAGGACCCTGACATACACACCCAATCTGTCCCTGTGTGTGACAGGAAAAGGAGGCTGTGAGACGTACCTTCTGCTGCTGCCACATGTAGAGCCGTCCTGGAGTCATAGTCCCTCTGTTCCATGTCCATGGAGGACAGGGCAAACCTGCAGACACAGACAGAAAGGCAAGCAGTGTCAGAGATGGAAGATAAAGTGCAGAGAAAGAAGACAGAAGTAATTCAGAGATACTAAAGAAGATCAATCATTATTAAGAAAGGTATAATTACTCAAGTATTATGAATGTAACATAATTTAAATACAGTCATTTTTTGGGGTGTCAATGCGTGTTTGTCAGTGTGTGTGTGTGTGTGTGTGTGTGTGTAAGAGAGCTGCGTACTGTACCTCCTTAGTGCTGAGACGTCTCCGGTGTAGGCGGCAAACAGGAGGTTGATGACAGACTTGACCTGGAGAGAAAGAGGAAAGCAGTTTGTGGAAACAGGCAAACACACACAGGCAGTGGGAGGATATGTGCCCTACCACTGTCCTTCACCAGCTAAAAGAGAAGCGGAATCTGCCAAACATATCAATGAGGACTTCTGGATCCCAATCAACTCTTTACAAAACCCCAAGGCAAAGGCAGTATTATTTTAACTATGTAGAATGTAATGCATTGTAAGACTTGCCAGAAGTACTTATTACCCCCTTATAATAATGTATCTCTCATAATCTTGAGAAATTGCAGCATGAAAATAGGCTACATCCTATATCATAAGCCTTACATTAAGACATTAAAAACAATCATATGACCTGTTGACCTATAATCCGCCCCAAAATCGACTAACTGTGTGTGCAGTGAGACCACTGTGAGCAGTTAGTAGGTATGTTTGTGAGTAGTGAGTGCATTAGGAGTGATTTAGGAGTTAACAGTGAGTGAACTTCAGCCCTAGGCAAACCGTGACCTGAGTCCTGGCTCGAGCTGTAGGCTTCAGGGGATATTGACAGCTTTATTAACCAAGGTTCTCTATTCTGCCACCCAGTCAATACGAGACTTCTTAAGGAGCCTTGTAGTCATGTTGGAGGAGCTGCCAGTATTGACTACAGACCAGATACTATGGTTGGATTCTGGCAGTGTTTTTCTAAAGAGTTGATTGGCGAAATAAAGGTTGAGACGCACATAATGGGAGTAACACTATGGTACTAGGATATAAATAGAATTCTGGAATACAATTTGAGCTTATTCTCATGTAGTCCGTTTACTAACTTGACGCTTTAGCAGACTGTGTGGCTTTTCTGCTGCATTGCAGGCTATGGGTCTGCAGTAACGTTCTCTAATCTAATCTGATAATCAACCACTAGAGGGTGCTGAAACATTACTGAAGGCATAGTGACATTGCCTACAGTAAATTTTCTCATGTTTTTCCATTAGGATGGGGGTGGTATTGTGGGTAGAGCTTCAAAGCTTCAAAGTCTAATTATGTGGATCGGAATTAGATGCTTTAGATACTCAACTGGAGTGAAAGAGTAAATTAAAAAATTAACAGTGCTGGGGAATCAAAAGCATAAAACCCTTGCTTCACATTCACAACAAACCAGTAAACCAATCAATTAATACATTACTCAGTTAATGACAATATGGAGTTATTATCAATTTCGTTTTTTTTTTTTTTGCTTGGGGAGGAACAGTTGCAGTATTTCTGTAACATTGCAGATGCATTTCGATGAGGCTGCAGAATGCAGAGACACAACTGCCCGAAACAGAACATAATATAAAGGAGGTTCACGTCACAGTAGAACACCAATCAGAACAGAGTAAAACAGGGCAAAACTCTGCCTAGCCGTACGTAGCATAGTTAGCAGGACAAAGTAGAATAGAGTAGAGCACAGGCATTTAGCTGATCAGTGTCACACAAATCAGTAGCAGAAAATAACTAGTTAGATCAGAAAATTACATAAGAAATGAGGTAGCATTTACGGAAATGAACAGAACAGCAGAGAGCAAAGCAAAGTCATTACATGTCATTTCAGCAAGCCGTGACACCCATCATCTCAGAATGTTATGAAATTGTTTCTGTAGTTAGGAGATAAAATGTGTATTGCTGCAACAATCTTTTCTTAAAATGTAATTTGATCTCTTGAGTAACTAAACTAATTGATTGCACCCAATTTGGCCCTTTTCATTTATAGGATTCATATAATATTCAATAAATATAGTAGTCAACATTCAATTTGGACCCATCTTCTTCCTATTATTGTAAATCCAATAAAATGGTAAAAAGCCACCCACGGACAACCCACGCCAATCCCAGCAACCTTTTCCAACCCACATTCATCAACAAACATGGGCTATGTAGGCTAGTTTTGATACAACACATGTATACACACCCAATGTGGGGCAGAGAATATCTGAACCATGCTGTTCATATGGGTCCAAGGAGGTGTTTGGGACAGATTCTTTCGACCATTAAGAGGCTGGACACGGACAAGAGTCACTTAAGACACGCCCTGTCTGAGCATTGTGCCAATAGGGGAAATATAACACAATTGGCATGTGACCAAAATTGCCACCACCATAGATATAGAATTACGCTATTACTTATATTTCTATGGCAGTGACTACATCTCCCCATACAGGTATTATAATGTGTGTTTGAATCCAATCTGGTCTATGTCAGCCCAGCCCTGCACAGACACAGGTCACTGAAGGTGGGATCACACTGCAACACACAACAAGCAAGCACAGCATGTCAAGGGTAGTCCAGCACATTCCCATACAAAAATGTCTACAATGTATACAGAAGCTATACAATTTAACCGATTAGAACAGAACTGGGACTAATTTTTACTTATTACTAAATAACTTAAAACTACTTAACTTTTTTGGGAAGTAGTACATTTGACAGATGTTGGAATCTGTCTCTCGAGCCGAAACAGTGATTTTTCAGTCAAGTTTGTTATGAGTGTAATGGATGTTCCTTGACAGGCTGAAAAAGAATGACTACAACAGAAATACAATACAATAACCATACTATACAGACAGACATAGTACAGCAAGGAACACAGTTGCCAGCAAAGAGAGCACACTTGACTTATCTCACCAAGTAAAAACTGGTTCAGAACAGTGACCGGAGTGCGAGCAAACAAACCAAGCTCACACAGATCAAGCACAATGCATTCTGGGGGTCTCTTCTGATTGGTTCCATTAACTCTGATCTCAGGGGTGAAAGGGTGCACTGCACTGCATACCACACAAGACCCCTCCCCCAATCACCCACCCCTCACCTCTCTTTTACCTGCTCAGGTTGAACTGTGATCAGAAGTCAAACCTAGCCTCAGAAACTGCACTTTCAAAGTATTTGTCACACAGACATGACCAGGTATTTACTTTAGAATTATATGGTAAAATGGTAATTACACAATAATAACCAACTAATTAACTTTAAATTACTGATTAGATATTACTGTCGGAGCTAGAAGCACAAGCATTTTGCTACACCCGCAATAACATCTGCTAAACGTGTATGTGACCAGTACAATTTGATTTGATTTATTAAAACCGCTAGGCACCGTTTTAGTACCAACCAGATACGAAATTACAAACATTGTGTTGAAGTATCAAAAAGTACCCATTGATACCACAATTTCCTAGTAAATGAATACCAGTTGAAACAATATAACAAAGTGCTATCACAATACATTCTGTTAACCAATAAAACAAAATGCTAAACTACTTAGTTTTAGTTGTGGTCATTTGACAAACAGTTATTCGTTGGTTATATTACTTTATTGGTTTATAACATGGGGCAGCAAGGCAACATGATTTCAACAAGCACTTCTCCTGTCATTGCAACACACTTCTAGCATTACAGCTACTGAAGCTCTTTGCTTGTATTTGCAATACAGGCCTCTACACAGATAGCAGTAGAGCTAAGTATTGCTTCCCCCCCCCCAAAAACGACAAAGTTCTACAAGACAAATACATAGTGTTTGTATTACTATGAGGAGAAAGCAACACCCTTTCTTGACCAAGGCACCAAAACCAGTTTGAGTTAGAGTAATAAATCAACATTCCAGTTCAAGAGAAGTGTTAATGTTAAATGGAATGATATACATTCTCAATAAGTTAACACTGTAGGCTGCTGGTGTGTATAGCGTATTAGACTTGGAGGACTATAGTTGTTTTCTCCAAGGCACAGGTATGGAATGAAACAGAAAAAAACATGCAAGGGGGACTAAAATATCAAGGTGGGATTCAAACACATTTATTAAATCATACAAAAATATGCATGCCAGAAGGACCATTTGAAACAAAAAAGAAATAGTAAAATAATGACATCGTGGGAAACATAAAAAAACATGTTAATGTGAAATCATAAAAAAAACATACATTGTAATGAAAATACTGGTACGGCATTCAAAAAACCCTTGTGTAAAATTTTATTGGGGTTATTAGTCACATTTTGCAGGAGTAGAAAGGTTCAGATTTCCTTAGAGTTCAAGTAAGCCTCTAACGTCAACCTAACTCCAAATTGCAGTAGTGAGTGAAACTTGTCTATAGTTGAGGCGTGTGAGTCTTGCAGGCTTTCAGCCCCTGCATTCTCCATATTATGTCAACATGGGCAGGACTGTAGAAAACCCACTCAAACGTGTTTCAGAAAACACGAGTAGCAGAAGAAAAAAAAAGATATGATTTCCAGTACAAATAAATAGTATTGATTTAACAGGACTTATTATTCGATAAATTAGCATTAGCAAGCAGGTAAACGTTAGCTGCTAGGCTAGCTGCAGCTAACTTCCCTCCACAGTGACAGAGGCTTGTGAATGCTTTGCACCGCACACTGACTGACAACATCTCAAAGGCCTACATAAAAAACAAAAACATCCTCAGTGAAATAGTAGTTCAAGTTCCAAATCACAATTTTAACTGAAGTCCAAGCATATAGACATGACAAAACAACAAATATATATTTTAAGTAATAAGTTGGATGCTAAAAGCTAACTAAAAGTATATGGGACAGGTTGGGGTCAAGTCAGTCAATTCTGGAATTCCAATTAAATTTATAAATTCCAATACAATTATTGAAAAACAGGCCATCTATGTTAAATAACTTGTCAACAAACTGAAAGGGAGAAGCTATATATATATATATATATATATATATATATATATATATATATCAAAAGTCTTTCCATTTATGCATTTTACATTTAAATAACTTCAATTCAAATTGACCCCAACCTTGTCCGGTATGGGACCCATAGACGTATATGGACACACAAGAAGAAGAGCACATCCATTAAGAAGTCATGGGTAGCATAGGGCTACTACAGCGTATACCCATTCAACAGTTCAGTTTCAAGCATGATTGGATAAAAACATTGAAAGTAAAACAACAGCCCCAGAAGCAGGACACCCAAGGCCTTGGCTGATGTACATGTGCAAATATGGCCAAATGAGACATTTGTGGAATAAGTTGATTTCCTTGCAGTCCTGAGCTGCTGTTGAGTTTCATCAAGCTTACTGCAAGATAACAATCCCCCCCAAAAACACACACACACACACACACACGTCAGGCAAACAATACAGGCTATGGCAAAACTATAGATACATAACATATGGAAATAAATATGATGCATTCTTAAGCTACAGTATAGATAAGAGAACTGGTTTACCCTTTGACTTTAAGGGTAGCTAAGCGTTATTCACAGTAATAATACGGATTAAATAGAATTGGTAACAATGTGTGATAACACTTTATCTCAATGGTATACTGACTTGTACAATACATATACGTATGACCTATATAACCATGATATGCCATCGGACATATACATACTGCAACTGCCTATGGAACAGATCCAGCAGGATTCTACTAGGCTATATCATGAAAACTAAAGGTTTGTGGGGTGTCTGTCTGTCTGTCTGTCTGTCACAGCCAGGGTCAATGTCCCCTTAGCATGCGTCACAGCTTAGATCAATACAGTACACACACACGTGCATGGACCACTCAAATACACACACACACACACACACACACACACACACACACACACACACGGGGGTGGAATGAATCACTTTTTACGATCTTGATGAAACGCTTCGGTCCACTCAACAGCAGTTGAGAATCGGCTCATGAAAGGTGAAGGTAAAGGACAAGTTAGAATGGTCCGACTGATATAGTCTCCGTGGCACGCCTGATAAGTGCCTTATCGTTATAATCTCATAGTTTGCTCTTCTAAAGCTTACTATAAGCTCTGCACAGACCTGAAATTCAGAGTGTTGCTGTGTTGTCATGTGTTGGTGCCTTGCCATGTTGTTGTCTTAGGTCTCTCTTTAAGTAGTGTTATTTTGTCTCTCTTGTGGTGATGTGTGTTTGGTCCTATATTTATAATTTTATTTATTTGTATTTTTAATCCCAGCCCCCGTCCCCGCAAGAGGTCTTTTTCCTTTTGGTAGGCTGTCATTGTAAATAAGAATTTGTTCTTAACTGACTTGCCTAGTTAAATAAAGGTTAAAAAAATACAAATAAATGTGTTTTACAAAAGGGGCGGTTCCTTGTAATAAGCGCTGGCGTTTGACGTACTGTTTTACTACCTGTAAAAGTGAGACAAGCAGTATTCTTCCTTCCGCAGCCGTGGGGGCAGTATTATCTGATATAAGTCTATATAGGCTATTCATCAAAGTAGCCTATTTTGCATTGATAACCAAATATAATCTCAGCGACTGTTCAAAAAGTAAACCAAACAAGAATCTACCCAAAAAGGTATTTTGTTTACAAATAATAACTAGTGATTACAGGCTATTGTGAAATGGTAGAACCAAAAACTGAAAAGACCAAACTAAAAAACGAGAGTGGGACCGGCAAGAATATCATGTTACCAATAGGTGTCCGCTACTCCAAAAATCCCACTTCACCCTCGTACAGGCACGCACGTAGACCAACAGAGTTAAGCTTGTAGTAACCTTAAGAGCCTGTCAACGCATAGAAATATAATGAGATACATTACATCTCTATGTGTCAAAGCACTTCACATCCTCCCTTAGCTTTTGGTTTGAGAAAACCTGCCTCGCTTTGGTTAACAAACACATTAGGCCGTCATTGTAAATAAGAATTTTGTTCTTAACTGACTTGCCTAGTTAAATAAAAGGTAATATTTAAAAATTGTTTTAAATAAATTACATTGTGCCCAATACCCACACTTGCATGTTTGACAGATACATGCAAAGCCTCAATCTGAGCCAGGCAATCCCTTCAGGCCCCTAAAGTCCGACATTCTAGACTGGCAGCAGGAAGGGCTTCCCTTGGCTCTGCAGGACTCCCCAAAACACACGAGGACACACAGAAAAAAAAGGTACAGTAACTCTGTTTTACAATCCGCCAAACAAAAAAAACAACTCATAGAAATAAATAATCCTTTTGATAATTTATATAAATATATGAAGTCATATATGGGCGTAGAAAGGGGACAGGAGGAGGTGGGAGGTAGGGAGGAGAGAGGGGGTCCTAGTTGCGCTCGACACTCTCCATCCTATAGACTACAGTGGTGGAGCTGTCCTCGTGGCACTCAGTGGGCACCACCTTTTTCCACAGAGAGTCTTTGAGAGCTAGCTCTTGCTGAAGGCTCTCGTAATCCATGGGTCCGAAGGTAAACTGCTGTTTCAAGCAACATGGGATAACAGATTAGTCGAGTCTGCCTGCACATGCCACGAGTGCGACTGCTCTAGGTGTGTGTGTGTGTGTGTGTGTGTGTGTGTGTGTGTGTGTGTGTGTGTGTCTGACTAACTATGTGTTGTTGGTAATATGTTAAGTTTTGTAACTATGTAATGGACTATGTGTAGGCCTTTCTATATTGTGTCTATGACTGTTTGGCGCATGTGTGTGTGTGTCTGGTTTGCTCTGACAGAGATGCCACTTGCCTCTCAACACACTCTGATTAAAACACTATTTTTAGACCAAAAGGAAAGGACGATTCAAAATGAATCCTAACCTTTTATTATCATTTGCTTACTGACCTTGAGATTAAACTAAATTAAATGACAATCCCCTCCAAAAGGGCAAACCAGATAAACAAGTAAATTCACCAAAATATATATACAATTATCAAACATCCACAAACAGGATGTGTACTGTAGCTATCTAAATAACTAGGGCTACAATCTTTCTTTAGGAACTCTCATTAGCAACCCGTAGATATTTGGCTACGGCCAATTTAGCACCATTAAATCAGGCACGTTCTGTCGTTCTGGGAGGGTGTGGTAACAATGGAAGAGGGGGTGGGTCTGTGTGCGCGTGTGTAAAGGTGTGTGTGCGTGTGTGTGTGTGTGTGTGTGTGTGGAGGGGATGGTTGGGTCTGCTTGTACTCACCCTCTGGTCGCCTCCCTCCCTGCGAGGATCGTGCTTCTTGGCAAAGTGCCGCAGGTTGTCGTAGTTGTGGAAGTTAAAGAGAGACACAAGGTCCTGAAACGCATAGAATGAGAGTGGGTCATGTTTTCGTTTCCCTTAAAATACATTTGATTTGTAATAGAGTTATAGTAAATAAAACAGTAACAGCTTCTTTTTACTAAGTAAAACATAAAAGAGAATGATATCAACCCGCGCATTCAAATGATTTGCTATAAACATGAGTGCCAACGCTGATAAACAGACATAAAACTCATCATTGCACTATTGTTGTTCTTAATTAAAATCAGCCGCTTCACCCTCCTAATCATTCAATTAGGCCTAATTTTAATTCCATGTTGAAGTAATGTGCACAATTATCACCCATTCATCCATTCGTCATTCATTCAGTCAGGAGAGAGAGACACATTAGCGCCTGGCTGGGTACCAACGTCCTACAGCGCATTTACTTGGTGGGTTAAGTTAGGAATAGGCAAAGGCTCTAAATAGTTTTCTGTTTGTGATTTTACATTTCTGACAAATGAGCAATGTAAAATCAGGGAAGGAGCAAGGGAGGTTGGCTTTTTTTGGGCCGTTCTAGTGTTAAAGAACGTTGCGTTCTTGGCATTGTTTTTGAGATCTAAATCGCTCTCTCATCACTTTGTTATTAAGGAGCAGACTGGCGTGGGGCCTCTCTCTACGGCTCAGATCAGGAACAACACATAGCTGTATCTGTACCGGTACGTAACCCCACCGCAATGACTGGGCCTCAACGAGAATGCACCTACTAGTTCACTATGGTATATCACAAGTAAACATACATCTACATACAGTATGTACCATTCAGAAATCTTCTTACGCAACATAAGTCATACAGCGTACCATTGTGTGAAATGCCATAACCAGCTTAGTTGCCGCAAACAGAAAGTAGCATCCATCCAATTTTTGTACTTGTTTGAGTAGAGTAGACAGTAGGAGTACATAAGACACAAACAATTTCCCAAGTTGTGATCAATAAAGTAATACTCTACTGTATTACTTGATTGATCACAACTTGGGAAATTGTTGAATGTGTCTGTGGCTCATGTACTCCTGGCTGCTCAATGAGTTTCCCTGCAGGAACAATAAAGTTTGAATGGAATTGAATTGTAACATGAGGAATAGCTTAGGTTCCGAATCAAACTGTATGCATTCATCTCACTTCCCCCGCAATGCAAAAAAATAAAAATAGAGGAATCAGACAGTGACCTATGAATTAATAACGCATGGCGGGGAAGGGACAAATGACTAGTGTGGGAGAGAGAGATGACAAGAAGCGATTTTGGCCCGGGCAATTCACTAAATAAGATGTGTCTGTGAGGCCTTGTCAGAGCAAAAGGTATGTAAATCGCAGATGCTTTAGGAGGTGTATCTCGGCTAGGCTAGCTCATTTCTCATGGTAGAAGGATTCATATGCAGTGGCGGCTCAGAATACGTCCGGTGGTAGTGGTAATGTGTGCGTGGGGGGGGGGGGATTGAGTGTATGTCTATTCGCAGGTGTCAATGCGTGTTTGTCAGTGTCTGTCCATACCGTGCAGAACTGAATGCCTCTGACACTGTTGCCCAGCTTGTCCAGTGGAGGAGACCAACACATGATGCCCATGACGTTGGGCACCACCAGTAGGATACCCCCTGCCACGCCCGACTTGGCTGGCAAGCCCACCTAGAGACACAAAGACACAGGGAGAGGTTACCCACAACTCTGTGGACATCAGGGCCCAAAATGTGAAACGTGCCATATCTAGGATCAGCTGCCCTTTGTCCATATAATCTTATTCATTATGATCTAAGACAACACTGATCCAATATTAGCACTCCTACTCCGAGACTCATGGTGAATACAGGCTCAGGGCTTTATACACACTAAGAGTGAGTGAGAGACAGACACACAGAGTGAAAGCAATGAAGGAAGGCATAGGACCTACAGTAGCGATCATCAAGTAGATTCAGCCGTAGGGCCATTTTTTTTTCTTGAGAGGATGTCTGGGGGCCGAAACATAATTACAAATAATTTGTAAACTTAGTGTTTGTTGGTTTTCCCCGTGTTACTGTGATCCTCAATAAAGTATTATGTTTATCCTTAACCACTGTTTCCTTGTCTGGTCTCTTCACTGCACCTAGGTCCAACCTCACTATGTCACAATAGGTAGACCATTGGCCTGGTTTGTTCTAGCAAGGACAGCGACTGGAGGGCAATCGGGGACATTGTAGGGCAGAGACAGGCTGGATGGGACTAAAAGGGCCGTAATGGGCAGGAGGGGAAAGGAAAAGGCAGAATTTGTCAGAGTGGCAGTACTGGGCAGAATAAGCTGTGCTTTGACTGGACCACAAAAGTCAATGTGTTGGTCTGACACACTTACCTTTACCCCTGCACATTTTGGTACCGGTACCCCCTGTATATAGCCTCGTTATTTTATTGTGTGTGTGTGTGTGTGTGTGTGTGTGTGTGTGTGTGTGTGTGTGTGTGTGTGTGTGTGTGTGTGTATATATATATATTTTGTTTTTTTAACTTTATTTAGTAAATATTTTCTTAACTCTATTTTCTTAACCCTGCAATGTTGGTTAAGGGCTTGTAAGTAAGCATTTTACATAAAGGTCTACACCTGTTGTATTCTGCGCATGTGACAAAATTTGATTTGATTTGGATAGTGTAAAATGGCTTCCTTTTCTTGTCTACTCTCTTCCATCTGCACTTTTCTGAAAAGACAGGCCAGCTGAAAGTATTTTTTTTGTCAGAGCAGACAGGAGACAAGGAATAGCCACAGTGATATATTGATATACAGCCGTGTTGTGTTGCGGTGCCACAGTATATGAGCTATGGTGGCGAGGTACAGTATACTCACGTGGAAGGCGAACTGGCCAGAGAAGTCATACATGCCGCAGGAGTGCATGAGGCTCAGCGTGTCACGCACTGCCTCCGGGCTCAGCACACGCTCGCCTGTGATTGGACAGAAGCCGCCGTTGGCCAGGGTGGCCGCCATGACGCTGGCACTCTCGCAGGTCACTTCGATGGAGCATAGCTGGAGGGACACAGACAGTTACAACACTGGGGAGCATGTAATGAATATAGAATACACACACAGAATAAATATATGACAGTCAAACATGAGTCTAGGGCATTACATACTCAATTCTTCTCCTGTCACAATATTGCCCCCACTCTGGATGAAAACGTACTACAGTATAATCAAAATAGAATCAAAGTAAATGTAAATGCATAGAGTATGATGTACCCGCTACAACGACTCCTCCTCTTGTCCTTCTATGGTTTTAGGAAAGGCTCCAGGTTATGCGAGTTCTCAGTGGGCCAAGGCCAACATTGACGAGCATGACCGGAGCCTATCTGTCAGAGGGCTGCCAGTGCCAGAGTGACACCAGAGAAGGCTGTCAACACCCAAAGGGATGTGACATCAACACAGCTATCCCATTACACACACGCATGCTTGTGTGCACATTTCCCCCTCAGCTAGAGAAGCACATGAGAAAAGTCACAGCAGGGATGCAAACTGATGAGGGCCCAAAAAGGGGGGATAAAAAATACATAAAATAAATATCAGCTTTAAAATGCTCATTTCTAGGTTAACTAATTAAACAACCAAGAACATGATCAGTCTCTGTGTGTAAAATAAAAAGTGGTCAATGTGAACCTAACCCATAGCTAAAGTTGCTTCCATCCCTCTCCCAGCCCCTACCTGGGCTCAAACCAGGGACCCTCTACACACATTGACTAGTCACCCTTGAAGCATCGTTACCCATCACTCCACAATAGCCGCGGCACTTGCAGAGCAAGGGAAACAACTAATTCAAGGTCTCAGAGCGAGTGCTGTCACAGATTGAAACGCTACTAGTGCGCACTGCTAACTAGCTAGCCGTTTCACACCAATTACATAAGGAAAGCAATCCAATGTTATTTGTTGCATAGACTGCAAATGACACGTCCAGACAAAACCCGAAACACTAATATTGCAGTTAACCATGACAGCGTTATAATAGAACGCTTTTGACCACACACACACATCTAAATATTGCACATGGGAAAAAAACTTATTTAAGTAGAAATAGAATGACACAAACAGGCATTCTATTTTTTCTCTATTATAGTTGAGGTGCTTAACAATTAGGCATCCATCAATCCGTGAGTAACTCTTGTCTGTAATCACTTATTCATTCAGCACTCATTCATTCAGGACTGTATGTACATATTCATGTACAGCTGTTCTATCATATCGCATGCAATATTGTAAGTAATTCTTGAAAAGAACTTGCATAGTCATTCACTCAGGACTGTATACTAGTATCCTGTCAGTAGTATCTTTTTTTTCTCCATTGCATTTAGTATATCAAATGTGCAATACGTGCATTTATCTGTAATTAACACTGTTATAAGGACTGTATTTTAAGGGAATTAGTATTATTACCCTAAATTATATAATACGCACATTTAGCTATTTAAGTCTCTTCCTGTCATTTACCTGTACAGTTAATTTAACCATGCAAATATTCATTTACCTGTACATTTAACCAGAGAATGATTTATTTCAGCTTTTATTTCTTTCATCACATTCCCAGTAGGTCAGAAGTTTACATACACTCAATTAGTATTTGGTAGCATTGCCTTTAAAATTGTTTAACTTGGGTCAAACGTTTCTGGTAGCCTTCTACAAGCTTCCCACAATAAGTTGGGGGAATTTTGGCCCATTCCTCCTGACAGAACTGGTGTAACTGAGTCAGGTTTGTAGGCCTCCTTGCTCGCACACGCCTTTTCAGTTCTGCCCACAAATGTTCTATAGGATTGAGGTCAGAGCTTTGTGATGGCCACTCCAATACCTTGACTTTGTTGTCCTTAAGCCATTTTGCCACAACTTTGGAAGTACGCTTGGGGTCATTGTCCATTTGGAAGACCCATTTGCAACCAAGTTTTAACTTCCTGACTGATGTCTTGCGATGTTGCTTCAAGAAATTTCCCCCTCGGGGATCAATAAAGTATCTATCTAATATATCTATCTAATATATCCACATCATTTTCCTTCCTCATGATGCCATCTATTTTGTGAAGTGCACCAGTCGCTCCTGTAGCAAAGCACCCCCACAACAGGATGCTGCCAGCCCTGTGCTTCACAGAAAGTACGACCTTTGTCCCCATGTGCAGTTGCAAAACCGTAGTCTGGCTTTTTAATGGCGGTTTTGGAGCAGTGGCTTCTTCCTTGCTGAGCAGCCTTTCAGGTTATGTCGATATAGGACTCGTTTTACTGTGGATATAGATACTTTTGTACCGGTTTCCTACAGCATCTTCACAAGGTCCTTTTCTGTTGTTCTGGGATTGATTTGCACTTTTCGCACCACATACATTAATCTCTAGGAGACAGAACACGTCTCCTTCCTGAGCGGTATGACGGCTGCGTGGTCCCATGGTGTTTATACTTGCATACTATTGTTTGTACAGTAAAAACTAAAATAATCCCCCCTCACTCAACTGTCTGTCAAGTTCAACACAACAAAACCAATAATAGCTTTGGGCTACACTGCACGTTATTACATTGTACACTTTCTGCCTGTGGACATCTGTTCTACAGAGTGCCAGCAGCAGAGCATGAGACCCTTTGTTGGCATAATTTATCTCTTTCAGGCAGAGAGTACACCTGGCATACCCCTTTTTATCCACCGTATTGAAAAAGTGAGAAAGAGGGAAAGTGTGTGGTGTTCCTTTCACCTCTATAGTGGCATCCAGGTTAAACCAGGCCCAGCTCCAGCTACACTTCATCCCTGAATCTACTTGTTTAACAAGCAACGCCTAATTTTCACCTATTCATTCTCATTCTGAAAACTAACCACATATGGTAAAGGGAAAACATTAGTTCATAGATAGTTAGCTAGTTAACTAACTAACGGAGAATTTGATCTAGCTAGCAAGATACCACCACACTTGCTCCCTCACCTCGGTTACAGCTCATGAAGTACGCTTGATCGCCTTCACACTTGTCTAATCGGGTGCCTACCTCTTCGTTATCGTTCATGGGTGCTGTAAATGCCTTTGCACTCTCTGCTGACTTTCCAGAGCGTGCGCTGATGCTGTAACTAGAAAGTTGGTTGTCTCTTCTCTCTTCAGTCGCATGCTGCATTCTGTTGTTATTTGAACGATTGGCTGAGCCTTGGATACAGCCAGTATCCCTCCAAACGTGCATCACTCGTTCGCTTACTACGACAGCCAGTAGTGATAGAGGCGTCACTACAGACAACCTGGTTCGAATCCAGACGCACAATTGGCCCATCGTCGTCCGAGTTGTAAATAAGGATTTGTTCTAAACTGACTTGCCTAGTTAAATAAAGGTTACGTTTAAAATAAGCCCGTCCTCCCCATTTCTCCCTCCACTGGCAGTGTGTAGTTGTTGTTGGCCGTCTCTCTGTACGTACCTGGAAGTAGAAATCCAGAATGGACGTCATGTCTGTCCCCTCAGGAAAACACTGCAGAGTGAGAGAGGGGGGGTAGAGAATGATGAATGAACAGAGAGATTACATCCATGCAATAAATGTACTTACTATGATTGAGATATGTGGTTATCCCACCTAGCCATCTTAAGATGAATGCACTAACAGTAAGTCGCTCTGGATAAGAGTGTCTGGTAAATGACTAAAATGTAAATGTAAAAGGCAGCTCTCCAGTTGTGAACAAAGCAACTTAGTGGGAACAGCCAAACAGTGCCAAGTAAGAGAATAGGGAGGAAAAGAGGGAGTAGAAAGAGGAGAGGGAGAGATAGCATCACGGTTCTGACCTTCTTTTCTTTCAGGTAGTAGCCGATAGCAAAATTCCTGTCTCCTGACTCGCGCTCTGACTGGAATCTGTATCACAAAGAACACAACACACCACATCAGTGAGAAGAGTTAACATTCCACAGTGTGTGCATGTGTGTATGTGTTTGTGTCTGCACCCATGTGAGTTGGTGTTTGTTTTCTTTGACCACATTCCTTCATTGCCATCATAATTAAAAACCCTCTTACAAATGAGATCATGAGCCTACTGTGATTAACTTCTGTAAACAACATTAATATTCAAGACTTTGCCATCACATATAAATGGCATGAGAGGCAGTCTAAACAATAATGAATAATTAAGAAGGGTCCGGAAAGGAGAAGGCTACACAAAGGGGCTGCATCTGAAATGGCGTCCTATGACCTATATATTTTTTTATTTAACTAGGCAAGTCAGTTAAGAACAAATTCTTATTTACAATGACGGCCTACACCGGCCAAACTCGGGACAACGCTGGGCCAATTGTGTGCCGCCCTATGGGACTCCCAATCACGGCCGGTTGTGATACAGTCTGGATTCAAACCAGGTTGTCTGTAGTGACGCCTCTAGCACTGAGATGCAGTGTCTTAGAACACTGCGCCACTTGGTAGCCCCATTTAGTGCATTACTTTTGGCCAGGGCCCACGTAGTGCACTATAGGGAATAGGGTGCCACTCTCTACTTACGTGGCGTTGCTGAAGCCTACATACTCGTTTCCTGCCATCTTATTCAGGAAGTTCATGACCTGGAAACAAAACAATGACAATATGTCTCTCAACACCAGACAGCAGAAACCTAAGCTAAATCAGTTAGCAAAAAAACATACATACAAACCACAAAATGTGGTATTTACTTACATAGTCAAACTTCTCAGCATTACTCGCGCCCTGCTGAAAAGCAATAGAACAAGTATTAAGTCAAGTTTGTTGGACAAAGAGAAAATGTTTACAGCAGAATGAATGTAGCAAGAAAACACATTATAACCTTGGCTTAAATAATAACAATACTGTCATACACAAGAACTACAAAAATGATTAGTTTGATGCATTATAAATGCAAAGTTAACTGAGCTTTGGTGAGACCTAGGCAAGCATATACACTTCAACATGGATGAAGAGAATCTGACGGGTGTTAAATAGTTACAGAGAAAGAGAGAAGTATAATGAATTTATAGAGTCAATAGACACGAAAAGACAGTTAATGAGTGGGCTGTAGTTGGAATCAAATTAATGAACTAAGATGATCCGTCATAATCACATTTTGTATATAAATGTAACACTAGGGCTGGCACAATTGCGTATAATCGTGTTACCGATGGTTATGGTTACCGTATAACCAATGGTTATGGATGAAGAATAACCGTCATAACGTTAAATATAATAATATAATATATATATAATTTTATTCTTTTTGGGAAAAACAGCTGACTGAAGACGGGATGGCCGGGCATTTGTGCGGTTGAGTCCGTTTATGCGATAACATGGACTCTTAACAACATGATGAAACTTTTTTGCCCCTTGCTGAAACAAGAAAGGTGTTGTAGCAAACAATGAATAAATGGGCTTGGAACCTCTAACCTTGGCAATAGGTCATACTTGCATAACTCTGATGATAGAGATAAAAGTGTTCTGCAATTGTTCTGCATGGAATAATCTGAAATGTGTAGTTCTGACTGTACTCTTCAAGAGGTGATGATATTAAAACCAAATAGTTAAAACATTTACTTAACAATCCTTTGAAAGCAGCACATAGCTATTTGTCAATGGTATTAGCGGAGCCGGGGGTCTCCTTTCATCCTTGCAGCCAAATTGTACGCTCTGCACTGTACTGTGATGTTTTATTGATAACCTATTTGACTGCTAAACTCGCAATAGCTGCCTGGTATTGTGATGCAATCATTTCCATGGTAATGTAGAATGTTAATTGAATTTATGTTAAAGATGAAGAACTATGAAGAAAAAGCTCTGCCATTTCCTGATTTCTAAAATTGTAATAGTTCCCCTACATTTAAGTGACAAAACAATCAAATATAGTGTAGAGTAAAAGACGCAAAAACGAAACTTAAGAACGGGAAGCATAAAAAGAACAGATCTACCACTTCCTACACTTGCTTTCAATGAGAATGACAGATCTGTAACTCACATTTCTATGTGAATTTGGTAGGGTCACCCAAAACGTTATTGCAGCTTCAACTGATGTGGCTCATGCAATGGAATGTATTTTCTGTAATGGCAGTTGAGTTGAATCAACAAACCACAGCACATGGGTACACTTCCTGCTTTGATTTCCTTTAACAGATGGGTTGGCAACGTCACAAAAATGATGTGTGCGCGTCGATATGTGCCGGAAGCCTTCGTTGTTATGATTCTGAATGGTTAGATAGCTAGCAACAATGACAAGAAGCTGCCATGTGGGGAATCGTAGGTGGCTTGTTTTAGCTAGTTTTATCTTGTTCTTTATACCATGTCTTGTTTTGAGGTGTTTTGAATGACTTCATGTCAACGTTAATATGGCAAAAATTCACTAGCTAGCTAACCAACAACTGTAATGATGTATTTGAGAGACAAAAGTGCTCATTGAGCAAATATACACTGAACAAAAATAAACGCTACATGCAACAATTTCCTTGATTTTATTGAGTTACAGTTAATATGGGGATCAGTCAATTGAAATAAATGAATTATGCCCTAATCTATGGATTTCACATGACTGGGAATTTGTATATGTGTCTGTTGGTCACAGATACATTCAAAAGAAATGGGAATCACAATGGGCCTCAGGATCTTGTCACTGTATTTTTGTGCATTCAAATTGCTATCGATGAAATGCAATTGTATTTGTTGTCCGTAGCTTATGCCTGCCCATAACATAACCCCAACTCCACCATGGGGCACGCTGTTCACAACGTTGACATCAGCAAACCGCTCGCCCACACGACACCATACACGTGGTCTGCGGTTGTGAGGCCGGTTGGACATACTGCCAAACTAAAACGACGTTGGAGGCGGCTTATGGTAGTGATATTAACATACATTTATCTGGCAACAGCTCTGGTTGACATTCCTGCAGTCAGCATGCCAATTGCACGCTCACTCAAAACTTGAGACATATGTGTTGTGCGTCAAAACACATTTTAGAGTGGCCTTTTATTGTCCCCAGCACAAGGTGCACCAGTGTAATGATCATGCTGTTTAATAATTTCTTGATATGTCAGGTGGATGGATTATCTTGTCGAAGGAGAAATGCTCACTAACAGATTTATTTCAGCTCATGAAACATGGAACCAACACTTGCGTTTATATTTTTGTTCAGTGTATTTTTATGTTTTCAATAAACATCTGGAGATTTACATGTTAGATGACATGTTGTCAACAATCTAAGCCAACCCAGTCTGTTTTGCCCCATACCAATGCATGCGTCGGTTTAGTTGCTAAACAACCACCCAGGTAGCTTCTCTGTGGGTGTGTGTGCATCCTCTGTATACACTTAGTTTCTTGGTAGGCCTACATGCGAGTCTCGATTAGCCGATTCGTGTCCATCAGTCGCACACCACTAAGTCTTGTCAGGCTCTGGCCATAGGGAGTACCTTTTGGCCATGGTCAGAGCCTGACAGATCTAGATCTATGTGTTTTTCATTTTGTGTTGAATCCCCAATTGGAGACAGCTGTGAGACGTTGTCTCTGATTGGGGATTCTATTTAAGTTGCTCAACTACACACGTTTGTGTGGGTCATTGTTCGTGTCTGTCTGCATGTTGCGCTAGACCGTAAGTCACTTTGCTTTCTTTGTATTAGTGTATTAATACTCTCCTTTGTTATTTTATGCTTTGTGATTCTAGCTCATAAAATAAAAGGATGACACTCCACGAGCGCTCCGTTTACCGTCCCTTCATTAATCAGCATTGTGACAGAATGACCCACCACCCTGGGACGCAGCGGGGTCTGATATTGGGAGATATCCTCCTCGGTATGGGGAAAATTACCGAGGAGGAATACTCCCATTATCGTTCAGTGGAGGAAGGCTGGGGTCCGGAGCAGCGGCGCCGTTGTCAGGGGAAAAATCGACGGGCCAGAAAGGCAACGGACCAGCCTGAAGCCCAGAAAACCCCCTAAACTGATTTCTAGTAGGACACACACTGGCACTTGGAGAAGTCATGGACATTTCCATCTGCCACCACACTATGACAGTGTTTATCATATAGTGCATAATATTTCAAAGAAAGGGAGGACAGTATAATGAGTATAATGGATGAGCTGTTTCATGGTCAGAATGTGTTGCCGTAATAAAAGCAAGTAAGAGAGTTCCAGTCAGTAAAAGACCAGTACGGTTATAGCTTAAGATATAATGTACAGTGCATTTAGAAAGTAATCAGACCCCTTGACTTTTCAGCGAGACAACTCAAAGGAGAAAAACATTAATGCCAAGATAATGGAATTCATTGCCCTTGACAATCAACCGTTCTGTCGTGGATGATGTTGGCTGTCGCCGACTGGCCGAGCACCTCGAGCCCCGGTACACACTACCAAGTAGGCACTATTTTTCAGATGTTGCCCTAACGGAGTTACACAGTATTGTTGAAACGCACATCCATGAGCTACTTGCTATGGGCGCCACTGCTATTAGCTTCACTACTGACATTTGGACCAGCGATGTCAGCCCCATGAGCATGCTGTGTCTGACCGCACAGTGGGTCGACGAGGATTTTGTACTGAGGAAAGCCGTATTGCATGCTAAAGACTGTGCCCTGTTCTCATACCGCTGCTGCCATTTCAATGGCATTTGAGAACATGTTTGAAACTTGGAAAAACCCCAAGAACAAAGTACACGCTGTGATACGTGATCGCCAGTTTGCCATGCATGGCACACATGCTGTAACTGGCTGTGAACGAAGGTGTTTTGGCCCAACGCAGCATATCTGACAGTGGCAACAAGTAGGAATATAGTGGGTCATTTAAAACACTCGCAGCTTTGACTAAGCCCAATGGATTTTCTGTTGTTTATTCATGGATGGTATAGGTCAAGATTTTAACTTAATTTAAAACAAAGCAGTTTTGATCTTTTGTTTATTTTTTAAATTTCAAAGCATTTAAGTTTCTCCATACAGTCAAGATTGGATAGTAAGAAGAGCCACCAACAACTTAACCATCTTTGTAATGCGGGGCAGCTAAAATATTTGTGTCATGAATATCTGCGATAAAATACATTCATGGATTTGTCTATTTTTTCATTTAAAAGTTATTAAACAATCTGTTCCTAACTGAACAAATGAACATGACACTTTGTTTCAACTATTAAACTGTACTAGAATGCTTAAAAGGCTGCTAGAATTTTAAATATCGGTTATCGTATCGGGTTTTTTGCAAGGAAAATATGGGATATTGGTATCGGACAAAAATGTCATATCGGTGCATCAATAGCTGTAACGTAACAAAATGTGGAAAAAGTCAAGGGGTTGAAGTCGGAAGTTTACATACACTTAGGTTGACGTTATTAAAACTCATTTTTCAACCACTCCACAGATTTCATGTTAACAAACTATAGTTCTGACAAGTTGGTTAGGACATCTCCTTTGTGCACGACACAAGTCATTCTTCCAACAATTGTTTACACACAGATTATTTTACTTATAATTCACTATCACAATTCAAGTGTGTCAGAAGTTAACATACACTAAGTTGACTGTGCCTTTAAACAGCTTGGAAAATTCCAGAAAATGATGTCATGGCTTTAGAAGCTTCTGATAGGCTAATTTACATCATTTGAGTCAATTGGAGGTGTGCCTGTGGATGTATTTCAAGGCCTACCTTCAAACTCCGTGCCTATTTGCTCGACATCATGGGAAAATTAAAAGAAAATCAGCCAAGACCTCATAAAAAAAAATGTGTAGACCTCCACAAGTCAGGTTCATCCTTGGGAGCAATTTCCAAACGCCTGAAGGTACCACGTTCATCTGTACAAACAATAGTACGTATAAACACCATGGGTCCACGCAGCCGTCATACCGCTTAGGAAGGAGACGGGTTCTGTCTCCTAGAGATTAACGTACTTTGGTGCGAATCAATCCCAAAACAACAGCAAAGGACCTTGTGAAGATGCTGGAGGAAACAGGTACAAAAGTATCTATATCCACAGTAAAACAAGTCCTATATCAACATAACCTGAAAGGCCGCTCAGCAAGGAAGAAGCCACTGCTC
This sequence comes from Thymallus thymallus, assembly GCA_023634145.1. Lineage (NCBI taxonomy): Eukaryota > Metazoa > Chordata > Actinopteri > Salmoniformes > Salmonidae > Thymallus > Thymallus thymallus. Next base: position 24,704,379 of record CM042408.1, on the reverse strand, counting down.
CAAAACCGCCATAAAAAAGTAATTTTTGGAGAAATGTCCTCTGGTCTGATGAAACAAAAATAGAACTGTTTGGCCATAATGACCATTGTTATGTTTGGAGGAAAAAGGGGGATGCTTGCAAGCCGAAGAACACCATCCCAACCGTGAAGCACGGGGTGGCAGCATCATGTTGTGGGGGTGTTTTGCTACAGGAGGGGCTGGTGCACTTCACAAAATAGATGGCATCATGAGGAAGGAAAATGATGTGGATATATTGAAGCAACATCTCAAGACATCAGTCAGGAAGTTAAAGCTTGGTCGCAAATGGGTCTTCCAAATGGATAATGACCCCAAGCAAACGTCCAAAGTTGTGGCAAAATGGCTTAAGGACAACAAAGTCAAGGTATTGGAGTGGCCATCACAAAGCCCTGACCTCAATCCTATAGAACATTTGTGGGAAGAACTGAAAAGGCGTGTGCGAGCAAGGAGGCCTACAAACCCTGACTCAGCTACACAAGTTCTGTCAGGAGGAATAGGCCAAATGTGGGAAGCTTGTGGCTACCCACAACGTTTGACCCAAGTTAAACAATTTAAAGGCAATGCTACCAAATACTAATTTAGTGTAAACGTCTGACCCACTGGGAATGTGATGAAAGAAATAAAAGCTGAAATAAATAATTCCCTCTACTATTATTCTGCCATTTCACATTCTTAAAATAAAGTGGCGATCCTAACTGACCTAAAACAGGGAATTTTTACTAGGATTAAATGTCAGAAATTGTGAAAAACTGAGTTTAAATGTATTTGGCTAATGTAAACTTCTGACTTCACTGTATATGGGTCCGGTAAATTAAAATGCTGCCGGTCAAATTTCCAGCGCCACATTTCACTAACAGAAACCCTGCTTGGCGGGCTCAGCTAAAGTGCTCCATTTGTCTGTGTGTGTGTGTGTGTCTGTCTGCCTTTCTGTCTGTGTTTGTCCATCCAAGTTATTTTCCAAGGGTGTGGCAAAATCATGTCCCAGTATGGCTGCCCTAAGTCCCTCTCAGGGGGGATTACGACAGCCCGTAATCGACATGGCAATCACCTAGCAGTCGACTTCATGCCTCTCTGTTAAGTCAAGAGTCGTTCTCTCAGACAAACACACAATGATGATGACAAACTAGGTTAACCACCTTGAGAAATGGACCGTTCCAAACAGTCAAACGTTATCTGTCTACCACACTGACCCTGACTCTGTTTTTATGAATATCGCAAGCAAGGGGAGAATGGCTCATAATAATGGCCAGAACGGAGCAAATGGAATGGCATCAAACACCTGGAAACCATGTGTTTGATACCATTCCACTGATTCCAATCCAGTCATTACCACACACCCATTCTCCCCAATTAAGGTGCCACCAACCTCCTGTGATACCTACAGTAGAAAAGAGGAGAATATCTTTTTTCTAAAGATGCCAACTTTATTTCTTAAATTACTCTCATTGGAGTATCTGACATAGATTTTGAAAAAGCCCCCGAGAGTACCAGTCATGGCAAGTGCCTCTGGCTGCTGGTAAGCTTACTTGACCCTTTGTTTAACCAGCTAAACAGCTGCTATTAGTGAAAATGTTTTTGGAGTTACCTTTTTTAGGTAATAGGCTATGTTAGAGTTTACACTTCCTCTTCCAATTATACTGGAGGGAGGTCAATATAATGAAAAACAATCTACCAAATTTATTCATTTAAAATGTGGATTACTTCTCCTTGCCATTCTCATTCACCTAATTGCTAACATATGATGGGGTCCCTGGGTCGACGGTGTGCATGGCAAGAAAAGGTTGAAGAGCCCTGTGTTAGAGAGCGTCGCTCGTCGCTAATCAAATAGACGCTGGCACTGAGGTCATTGGTATGAACTATGAAAGAGAGAGTAAAAATACACAGAAACACAAGTGGATTCTTACCTTTATCAGTGAGGTGCATACAATTGCGCCAGCGTTCACCATAGGGTTGTGTGGCTTATCTGGAATTTTAAAAAAACAAAACAAAAAAAAATACATTAACTTAAAATATTGATTACAAATCTCACGGACCTAGACTGGAAAGGGTTCCTCGCAAAACCTTTCTAAAAATGGACTAAGATATTGGTTATAAATGCTTACTGCGAAGAACGTTGGAGTGATGTGGCTTCATTATAAAAGGACACACAAATTCATAGAACCATATTAAACACAGACCACTGTCGACAATCCATTAATAACCTAGCAAACCTTTTTTAAATGTATTATAATTAAATGTATATGCAAATTTCATTTGGTTTGGCATATTGCACTGAGACACAGATGCAAGCCTGCACTTGAATCAATCAGGTTTGTTATTGTTATTTAAACATAACAGACCAATACTTTCTCTCGGACTACTTAGATACTAATGAGATTTGTCAGGGCAAAGTGAAATTAACACTAAACAAAACAAATGATCTGGGTCCTGCTCAATGTTAAAACGTCAAGGCCACTTCTTGCTGCAGTGAGTCTTAATCCCCTTACATAACGGTCACCAAATTGACATGGCTATCCTGGCACCTCCACCAGGCGATTCTGAGAACAGTGGCACATGGCCCACGCAGCCAGGGGATGATAAAGGCCAGGGCCCGTATCCACAAAGTGAGTAGCAACTGAGTCGTTGCTACCAGTTGCTACTTGGGCCCATATGCTTAAAGCTTCTCAGAGTAAGAGTGCTGATCTAGGATCTGTCCATATAATCACATTTATTATCATCTAAAAGGCTAAACTGATCCTAGATCAGCACTCTTACTCTGATAAGCTTTAAGCATATGGGCCCAGTTGCTACTTGGATGTATACCAGCGCTAAGGATTATGGGGTTTCAGTGACTGTGAACACAACCCTGAGACAAGTACAGTGCCTTCAGAAAGTATTCATACCCCTTGACTTATTCCACATTTTGTTGTGTTACAGCCTGAATTCAACAATCGATTAAATGTATATTTTTACCACCCATCTACACACAATAGCCCATAATGACAAAGTGAAACATGTTTTTATACATTTTTGCTAATGTATTGAAAATGAATACAAAGTCAATACTTTGTAGAAGCACTTTTGGCATTGATTATATCTGACGCAGATGCAACATGGGTTTTGTTTTGTGTGAAAACATGGCGGAAGGTAGTGACAGCGCTCTGGAGATTTTTCAACCTGTTTTTGTGTATTGTTCTTACATGCACATTGCTTTACTTGTGTTGCTTTTATATGCACATTTGATTTGCGTACTTGTGTTAACATTAACCTGCACTAGGGAAAATTGTACCTCTCATTGCCACATCGTGCCATCTTTAATGTTAATGTTATTATTTTAATGTTTATGCACACAAAGTGCATAGTGCTGCTAATTTTGTTTGTTGGTTTTCAATATAAAACTTTATTAAATGATTTCAGTGTGTATCAGGACTTTTTGAAAATTTCCAGCACATTTTAACAATACCGCAATAATACTGATAACCGTGATCATTTTGGTCACTATAATAGTGATATGAAATTTTCATACCGTTTCATCTCTACTGTACAGGCTCCCTTCTTTTCACTCTGTCAATTAAGTTAGTATTGTGGAGTAACTACAACGTTGTTGATGCATCCTCACTTTTATCCTCTCACAACCATTAAACTGTAACCGTTTTAGTCACCATTGGCCTCATGGTGAAATCCCTTAGCGGTTTGAAAATCTTCCTGGTTTTTGTGGTTGAATCCGTGTTTGCAATTCACTCCTCAACTGAGGGACCTTACATATAAATGTATGTATGGGGTACAGAGATAAGGTAGTAAAAAAAGAATGTCAAACACTATTATTGAACATAGAGTGAGTCCGTATTAAGCACATGTTCACTCCTGAACTTCAGGCTTGCCATAACAAAACTCCACTTTGACATTATTGGGTATTGTGTGTAGGCCAGTGACAAACAAACAATCTCAATTTAATCCATTTCAAATTCAGGCTGTAACACAAAATGTAGGAAAGATCAAGGGGTGTGAATACTTTCTGAAGGCACTGTACAGTAAATGTCAATGCATTGCATTGCATTCTTTTGGGGCGGCAGGTAGCCTAGTGGTTAGAGTGTTAGGCCTGTAACTGGAAGGTTGCAGGATCGAATCCCCGAGCTGACAAGGTAAAAATCTGTCGTTCTGCCCCTGAACAAGGCAGTTAACCCACTGTTCCTAGGCCGTCATTGTAAATAAGAATTTGTTCTTAACTGACTTGCCTAGTAAAATAAAGGTTAAAAAAAAAAAAATTCTGTATCTTCATTATGATGAGTGCAAAATAAAAAATTTGTTGAAGTTTCTTGGGGTGAGGAGGGCAATAAAGTGTATCCTCCATTTGTTAGTCAAATGTGTTGAGGGAATGAAGGTCACCTTTACTTTGACTACATAATGTGTGTGTTTCCATGTGGCCAGCTAGGACACACACACACACACACACACACCCTTGGGACTCTTGACAGGTTCTATTTCTTCTCTTCCTGGGTCACCATTGATCTTTCTACTGGTATTCAGAGAGGGAGGTAGAATTGTAGGTGGAAAAGCAAGCAGGAGGACACAGTGTGAGATCCCCGACTCCTCATCATACGTCAGCCAACCCCTACTGAGCACAGAGGGAGGGAATGGCCTCTGAATCATTAAAGTTTCACCACGTCGCCATAGCAACAGTTCTCGTAAGGCCAGGTTGGATTAAAAATAGTCATAGGTGGTTGCGGGCAAGTAAGGGAGATCAAGGAGACACCGATTCATTTCATTACGTTTTATCAGCCTCTCGATGCTAACAACTGGTCCTTGTTTGGGAACACACACACGATGCTAACATTTGCAACCAATCAGGCCCCCTTGTGTTCCGTGGTGGTTGCGTCATCAGCTGGAGAGCCCTTAGAAAGTAGTGGCATCTACTGTATAACCGTGTTGGATGGATGATGACGCTCGAGGCATTGAAAGACAGAAGGGGTCGGGGAAAGATACATCACTTGTGGGCTCTTCTTCAAAAGCACTTTGAGGAGGAATAATCAAACAGAAAAGGTTGGTGAGAGGACGGGCGGGGGGGGGGGGTTGGCGTTCAAAGGCAAAGTGGCCATGACCTACGTCAATCTATGACCTAGCTACATCATACTGCTTAGAAAAATAAAATATGGCATTTTAGATGTCTGGACACAGGTGGAAAAACCAATCCACTGCAACACAGTGTTGTACCTGCATATTCACCTGACCTGTAATGATTTGAAATAACATTTGATGACAGGGATACAGAATTTAACGTAACACGGGATCATTGTGATCTGAATACAACATTATTGTGATTTGGATTCAAACTGGTCCCTGGCATGATCTGAGGGGCTTTCCCCATTCTGGTCATTCTAGTCTAATTCTATGTCCCAGCAAGATCAACTCTGAGAAACAGAGCTATGTGTGTCCCTCCCAGCTCACCATCCTCGTCCAGGAAGAGCTTGTTGAAGCGCAGGCCGCTGGGCTCCTTCCCGATGAAGCGGTGCACGTACTCTGTGCCGTGGTCATGCACAGCGATGGCATACTTCAGCGGCTTCACACACGACTGCAGGCAGAAGGGGACCTTGGTGTCGCCTACCGTGTGTCTGAAGAGAAACAAAAGCAGTATGTATAGGTACAGGGTAATCCAGTCAGACTTCACTGTTATCTTCCTACAGAAATCAGACACACCTTCATATGTATGTGTCAGTGACATCATGTTATCACTTCACATGATAACTGATAAGGTAATAATAACACTGATATCACATGAACGCACTGAGGACAGTTAGAAAATATAATTTCAATGCAGATATTGACCTCAACTCTGCCAACTGCTGCTGTGTGCATGCAGGAACTATTCAACAGGGGAGGTTTTCTTGCCCGAGGCTGAATACTAAGCAGTGTACAATATCTGGAGAGCATGATGGCTCTATCAACACTGTATTTCAAACTATTTAACCAAGTGGGGGAGGAGTGAGCGAGTTAAGATATTGATACAGATGGTCTGTCACTATGACCAGACATCGTCACTCATGGGCCGTCACCAAAGGAGACACAGAAGAAAAAGTAAGAAGCTTAGGAGGGGGTGGAAGAGTGAAAAAGAGAGTTAGAGAGAGAAAGATTGTGGCTGATGGCATACAGACAGAACAAAAAGAGACAGGATAGAAGGAAATAAATAGGCAAACAGAGAGGGAGAGGTAGGTAGTAAGAGATAGAGGGAATAGATAGACAGAGAAAGACATTAAGAAAGACAGAGAAAGAAAAGGAGAGATGCTAAGGGGCATCCACATAACTGCCCCTCCACATTTAGTGCATCATGGTGTTTCAACATCAAATAGATTCATTGATTTACTGTAAATCATAAATCATGATACAAAGAGCAAGGGTAGGAACGAGAACGTAAGAGAAAGTATAGATGCTAAGGGGCATATCTGCCCCTCCCCATTTAGTGCGTCATGGTGTTTCAACATGCTGTTAGTGCGTCATGGTGTTTCAACATGCTGTAAATCATAAATCATGAAAACCGAACATAACGTAACATCTCATTCCAATGTTATCTTTATGACTTTCTATACTACAAACATCATAAAGCGGAGAGTGTCGTTTACAGACAAACACACACACACACACACACCCTAAGACTGGTTGTTAATTTACAATCTTTATTATCAATGAGTGCAGCAGAACGAAACTGTGGACCCCACATCGTAATGTTTGGCTTCTACTGGAAGTTTATCTGGCCCGTATCCCAGTTCTGATGGACTTTTGATATCCTATCACTGGGTATATTTACATGTGTTAAACAACAGAAGCGTGGGCATTTTCAGTGTTGCCAACTATTGACCAACTTACCAACTGTTGGTCTTAAAGATAATAACCTTGTCTCAATCACATGATAACAGCTTAATGTGTACATCATGGTGCGGTGAGGCATGAGTCTAACCTTTGTCCATCCACGGTACACAGAGACACGGCCCACAGGTCCGGGCTGAATTTGGCAAGCTGGGGAATGTAGTCTGCAACCTGAGGTGGACAGAGAAATAATTCACAACACCTGTAATCCAAACTGTTCAGGTTCCTTGAAAAAAATATATCTACTGACCCCTAATAATGTACATACACTCTTAGAAAATAAAAAGGTGCTATCTACAGTCGTGGCCAAAAGTTGAGAATGACACAAGTATTGGTCTCCACAAAGTTTGCTGCTTCAGTGTTCTTAGATCTTTATGTCAGTAGTTACTATGGTACACTGAAGTATAATTACAAGTATTCCATAAGTGTCAAAGGCTTTCATTGACAATGACATTCAGTTTATGTCAATATTTGCAGTGTTGACCCTTCTTTTTCAAGACCTCTGCAATCCGCCCTGGCATGCTGTCAATTAACTTCTGGGCCACATCCTGACTGATGGCAGGCCATTCTTGCATAATCAATGCTTGGGGTTTGTCAGAAGTTGTGGGTTTTTGTTTGTCCACCCGCCTCTTGAGGATCGACCACAAGTTCTCAATGGGATTAAGGTCTGGGGAGTTTCCTGGCCATGGACCCAAAATGTTGATGTTTTGTTCCCCGAGCCACTTAGTTATCACTTTTGCCTTATGGCAAGGTGCTCCATCATGCTGGAAAAGGCATGGGTCGTAACCAAACTGTTCTTGGATGGTTGGGAGAAGTTGCTCTCGGAGGATGTGTTGGTAACATTCTTTATTCATGGCTGTGTTCTTAGGCAAAATTGTGAGTGGCTGAGAAGCAACCCCACACATGAATGGACTCAGGATGCTTTACTGTTGGCATGACACAGGACTGATGGTAGCGCTCACCTTGTCTTCTCCGTACAAGGTGTTTTCTTGATGGCCCAAACAATCGGAAATGGGATTCATCAGAGAAAATGACTCTACCCCAGTCCTCAGCAGTCCAATCCCTGTACCTTTTGCAGAATATCAGTATGTCCCTGATGTTTTTCCTGGAGAGAAGTGGCTTCTTTGCTGCCCTTCTTGACACCAGGCCATCCTCCAAAAGTCTTTGCCTCACTGTGCATGCAGATGCACTCACACCTGCCTGCTGCCATTCCTGAGCAAGCTCTGCACTGGTTGTGCCCCGACCCCACAGCTGAATCAACTTTAGGAGACGGTCCTGGCGCTTGCTGGACTTTCTTGGGCGCCCTGATGCCTTTTTCACAACAATTGAACCTCTCTCCTTGAAGTTCTTGATGATCCGATAAATGGTTGATTTAGGTGCAATCTTACTAGCAGCAATATCCTTGCCTGTGAAGCCCTTTTTGTGCAAAGCAATGATGACGGCACGTGTTTCCTTGCAGGTAACCATGGTTGAAAGAGGAAGAACAATGATTTCAAGCACCACCCTCCTTTTAAAGCTTCCAGTCTGTTATTCTGACTCAATCAGCATGACAGAGTGATCTCCAGCCTTGTCATCGTCAACACTCTCACCTGTGTTAACGAGACAATCACTGACATGATGGCAGCTGGTCCTTTTGTGGCAGGGCTGAAATGCAGTGGAAATGTTTTTGGGGGATTAAGTTCATTTTCATGGCAAAGAGGGACTTTGCAATTAATTGCAATTCATCTGATCACTCTTCATGACATTCTGGAGTATATGCAAATTGCCATCATCTGAGGCAGCACACTTTGTGGAGACCAATACTTGTGTCATTCTCAAAACATTTGGCAACGACTGTAGAATCTAAAACGTTCTTTGGCTGTCCCCATAGGAGAACCTAACCTACCTGGAACCATAAAGGGTTCTACCTGGAACCATAAAAGGTTCTACCTGGAACCAGAAAGGGTTCTACCTGGAACCAGAAAGGGTTCTACCTGGAACCAGAAAGGGTTCTACCTGGAACCAGAAAGGGTTCTCCTATGGGGACAGCCGAAGAACCCTTTTTTCTAAGTGTGTACAGGTAAGCACACAGAGAAGTATTGGATACATACGAAAACTCCAGCTACACACAAGATCTGCCATTGACGATATCAAGGAGGAGGTGGAAGACAAAGAAAATGTGAAAGAGGAAGGCTACAGGAACAACGAGCAGGATGCCGTCCACCCACCTCCCCTAGGATGGGCTGATTACCAACCTGGCCTTCGGTCAGATTTTTGGCACTCTCGTAGAGCTCGTCGATGTGAGAGGAGAAGGACTGGAAGTCGGGGATGACAAACTTCTTGCGGAAAGCCTGGGTGAGCAAGACTATGTTGCTCTGGACACACCTGGAGGAAGTAAGAGGGCAGAGGTTATTTGGACATTATATGACATGAGTCCCTCTTAGCTCAGGTAGTTAGCATGGAGCTAACATAGCCATGGTGAGCAACAAAATAGCCAATGTAAACTGACCAACTTTTTATAGCCTGTGGCCACAGGATGAAATACTAATTGATAGTCAAACAAAAACACATTAATGCGTCGCACGCACACAGACTCACACAAAAACATTATGGGTAAGTGCCAGGGTTGCAAATTTTGCGGGAAATTCTGAGGTGGGAACTTTCCGTGGTAATTAACGAGAATATATGGGAATTAACGAAAATATATGGAAATTAATATTAATACCAAAATGTAGGTGTTTTTTGATGTAACGTAACAAAATAAAATGTGGAAAAAGTGAAGAGGTCTGAATACTTTCCGAATGCACTGTATATTAGGCCTGCAACTTCCAGGGAGGGAGTGGTAAGCAACCTAAAACCTATAGCAGTAGCCATTGCACGGATTGAGGGAGACAATGCCATCCTGTCTGATGTTCAAACTCTGCTTGCAGATGTAAGAGAAGAAATCCGTACTGCCCTGCCCACTTCACTGTTGCTCCAAGCAGAAGAAACTGCAGTTCTAAAATACATAAAAAAGCATGAAGACTTCTGCCTGAAACCCATACACGCCGCAGCGTACATGTTGGACCCCAAGTATGCTGGCAAGAGCATCCTGTCTGGTGCAGAGATCAACAAGGCCTATGGTGTCATCACTACCGTGTCTCGCCACCTTGGCCTGGATGAGGGCAAGGTTCTTGGCAGTCTAGCGAAGTACACTTCCAAGCAAGGGCTTTGGGATGGAGATGCAATATGGCAGTCGTGCCAACATATCTCATCAGCCACCTGGTGGAATGGACTTTGTGGATCTGAGGCTCTTTCCACTGATGCCTCCATCATCCTCCAAATCCCAACAACATCAGCCGCCTCAGAGCGCAACTGGTCCTTGTTTGGGAACACACACACCAAAGCATGCAACAGGCTGACCAATACAAGGGTTGAGTAATTGGTGGCGGTCCGGGCAAATTTGATGCTTTTTGAGCCGAACAACGAGCCATCCTCAACAAGGTTGGAAAGTGACTGTGAAGATGAGGCCTCAGAGTCTGATGTTCAAGAGGTGGACATTGAGGAGGTCCAGGGAGAAGACATGGAAGCCTGAGAGGAAGACAACCAAAGCTTTAGTTTCTAGACTGTCATTTTACAGATGTATGGTGAAAACGTTTTTGGGAGATGCGATGGATCAATGGGGATCATTCAATATTCCCTTTCTTTTGTTGTTCAGTGAAATCATCCCATGTGAAGAGTGAACTAATTTTATTAAAATTCTATTCGTAACTAAAAAATATATATATTTTGGAAAGATTTAATCATTTGCAATTATGTATACTTATGATAAGGTAAAATGTTTATGACACACCAAAACAGGTTTTTTGAAATTTGTGCAAATGAATAAAATTCACAATCATATCACATTTACATAAGTATTCAGTCCTATACTCAGTACTTTGTTGAAGCACTTTTGGAAGCTACAAGCTTGGTACACCTGTATATGGGGCATTTCTCCCATTCTTCTCTGCAAATCCTTTCAAGCTGTCAGGTTGGATGGGGAGTGTCGCTGCAAAGCTCAATCACATGATAACAGCTTAGGTCTCTCCTGAGATGTTCGATCGGGTTCAAGTCCGGGCACTGGCTGGGCCACTCAAGGACATTCAAAGACTTGTCCCAAAGCCACTCCTGCATTGTCCTGTTGGAAAGTGAACCTTCGCCACAGTCTGAGGTCCTGAGCGCTCTGTAGTAGGTTTTAATCAAGGATCTCTCTGTACTTTGCTCCGTTCATCTATCCCTCGATCCTAACTAGTCTTGCAGTCCCTGCCGCTGAAAAACATCCCCACAGCATAATGCTGCCACAACCATGCTTTACCGTAGGGAGGGTGCCAGTTTTCCTCCAGACGTGACGCTTGGCATTCAGGCCAAATAGTTCAATCTTGCTCTCATCAGACCATGAATCTTGTTTCCTTTAGGTGCCTTTTGATTGGTGGAGTGCTGCAGAGATGGTTGTCCTTCTGGAAGGTTCTCCCATCTCTACAGAGGAACTCTGTCAGAGTGACCATTGAACATTCATAAAGATGCTTTTCCCCAGATTGCTCAGTTTGGCCAGCGGCCAGCTCTAGGAAGAGTCTTGGTGGTTCCAAACTTCTTCCATTTAAGAAAGATGGAGGACACTGTGCTCTTGGAGACCTTCAATGCTGCAGAAATGTTTTGGTACCCTTCCCCAGATCTGTGCCTTGACACCATCCTGTCTCGGAGCACTACGGACCATTCCGTCGACCTCATGGCTTGGTTTTTGCTCTGACATGCACTGTCAACTGTGGGACCTAATATAGACAAGTGTGTGCCTTTCTAAATCATGTCCAATCAACTGAATATACCACAGGTGGACTCCAATCAAGTTGTAGAAGCATCAAGGATGATCAATGGAAACAGGATGCACCTGAACTCAATTTCGAGTCTCATAGCAAAGGGTATGAATAGCTTCTAAAGCCATGACATCATTTTCTGGAATTGTCCAAGCTGTTTAAAGGCACAGTCAACTTAGTGTATGTAAACTTCTGACCCACTGGAATTGTGATATAGTGAATTATAAGTGAAATAATCTGTGTGTAAACAATTGTTGGAAGAATTACTTGTGTCATGCACAAAGTAGATGTCCTAACCGACTTGCTAAAACTATAGTTTGTTAACATGAAATCTGTGGAGTGGTTGAAAAATGAGTTAATGACTTGTGTATGTAAACTTCCGACTTCAACTGTACATGAACATTCATAAAGATGCTTATCTCAATGACCACAGTATATGGCCTACTAAAAAGAAAGATGAGGTGGAATAGGATTGTAGGCAACTCGGGCATGTTTATTAGGCTAAATCTTCTTTTTTTTTTTTGAATGTCTAATAAACATGTTTTGTATTCCAAAATATCCCTAAGACCTTGCCTCTCTTCCATCCTTGAACAAATAAATATCCATACTGTATCTAAAAAGATTTGAATGCATGGTTTCTTCTGTTTTTAATGTGCCGCCAGGCCATTGCTAGCCAATATTAGCATTTAACACATTGAAGGATATAACGCCCAGGCGTATCCAGGAGACATCCCAGAGTTCAATCTCCTAGGCAGGTAGCCTAGCGGTTAGAGTGTTGGGCCAGTAACCAAAAGGTCACTGGTTCAAATACCCAAGCTGACAACATGAAAGAAACAAACCTGTCAATGTGTCCTTGAGCGAGGCACTTAACCTTAATGTGCTCCAGGGGTTGACCCTGTATGTAGGCCGTCATTGTAAATAAGAATTTCTTATTAACTGACTTGCCTAGTTAAATCGAATTTAAAAAAATCTCTGCTGAAATCATTTACATATGTGTCCCTCAGGGAGCTATAGGCTAGGCCTTGGAGACTCAGCTAGCAGGCTGCAGTTATACAAATGTTCTAGGGACAAACTATTCCAGGGGGGTGGTAAATAACTATTTGGAAATAACGAAGGGTTGTCTTTAGGAAACCACCCAGAAAAAACAATTGTACACACACACACACACACACACACATTTTCTGACCTTTCCGGATGTGGAAACCACAAGGACACCTACTGTACCAAGCAGCCCTTCCTCTAGATGCAGATGAAAACAGGAAGACTGGCATGGGCATAACTGGGCACAGTGTGTAGATATAGAGACCAGTTTGGCTCCAGACAGATGGACCAGTTTGGCTCCGGACAGACGGACATGTTTGGCTCCGGACTGTATGAAGAGTGTGACTGTATGACAGGTAGTAGTGCCATCAAGTTCCTCATTGCTACCTTTGCCCCGGTGTCTTAAAATAGCTGATCATGGCCATACACACACATACTGTAGATGGATGACGTTTCATTTGTGAAGGGTATGGGCAGAAGAGCAGGCAGCAAACACATGACACATGACATGGCACCAGCCGAGCAATCATGTGAGCTCTACACAAGACATTACCATCTGCAATGTTCAGAACGCAACCCTAGGTCGTATTCATTAGGCAACAAACGTTAGAAAACAGGGAGGGCCTACCTGAACGCCTCCAATAAATGTTTTCCATTACAAAATGTTTTGCTACAGTGTGCCCTAATGAATACAACCCTGGTGTTGGAAGCTCTGCTACTCCAGGAGGTCCGGACTCCCTGTCTAGTCTACCATACATCAGCAGCACTAGACCTACCGATTTACACAGTGGCCTGTCGATGTTACCCTGGCCAGCCTCCACACCCCCCACCAAACACACAACCACCCCAGACACACACACAAACCCACACAGAATGTATTCAGCGGGTGACAACAGAGAGAAACAGGATAAATGAAAGTGCTAGGTCAGTGCTTCCCAAACCCCACCCCCCCACACACACACACTTTTTAACTTCTTTTTTTTTTACTCATCTGGCTTTCAACTTTCTCTTGAAAGTTGTAATAGTAAAATGCAAAAGGTCCGATTTCGAAATTGGGTAGTGCATCATCAGTTTTACTCTTGTCATATCAGTCATTGCATACTATTCATAACTTGTCAGAAATGTCCAGATCAACTAGCCCATGTCAACTAACGGTTTTTAGCTAGGTTTTCTATCCAATAGATTTTGTTGTAATGTTTGAGTCACTCAAATATCACATGAATACACATTAGACATGGCAAAATGTATAGAATTGCATGAAAATTAGGTTTAAAACGGCAAAATGTTCTCTGCGCCCCATAACAAAATGTGTAGAATTGCAGGAAAAAAGCTTTAAACCTGCAAAGTTCTCTGCATGTGGGGGCGCAGGATGTTCCGTACCTGTTTCCTCTAGCATCTTCACAAGGTCCTTTGCTGTTGTTCTGGGATTGATTTGCACTTTTCGCACCAAAGTATGTTCATCTCTAGGAGACAGAATGCGTCGCCTTCCTGGGCGGAATGACGGCAGCGTGGTCTCATGGTGTTTATACTTGCATACTATGTACAGATGAATGTGGCATTTGGAAATTGAACCAGACTTGTGGAGGTCTTGGCTGATTTCTTTTGATTTCCCATGATGTCGAACAAAGAGGCACAGAGTTTGAAGGTAGGCCTTGAAATACATCCACAGGTACACCTCCAATTGACTCAAATTATGTCAATTAGCCTATCAGTAGCTTCTAAAGCCATGACATAATTTTCTGCAATTTTCCAGGCTGTTTAAGGGCACAGTCAACTTAGTGTATATGTAAACTTCTGACCGACTGGAATTGTGATAGTGAATTATGTGAAATAATCTGTCTGTAAACAATTGTTGAAAGAATTACTTGTGTCATGCACAAAGTAGATGTCCTAACCGACTTGCCAAAACTATAGTTTGTTAACATGAAATCTGTGTAGTGGTTGAAAAATGAGTTTTAATGACTTCAACCTAAGTGTATGTAAACTTCCGACTTCAACTGTACATTAAAGACATGCTATAAACCATTCATAATAGCTCATCGTAAGAAATTATAACGATGCATAAATATTTATAATGTATATACAATGCATCTCAAAATAGGTGGCTCATAGAAACAAGGTGACATCACCGGGATTGGTTAATATCACTTGAGGTGACAAGGTTCAGGACAGGATGTAAACAATTAGGTCCGATCTGGACCATGTGATATTTTGGCAGGAAGTAGGTCACTGGGTTTCCTCTAGCGTGGCGACCAGCGTGGCACAGGCGGGTGAGACGTGGATAATGGATTTAATCTTAACCCAGAGTAGAGACGGGATGAATGATTCATGAGCTAGAGCTGTTATGATTAGGAAAACACGCAGGAACCGGAGCTCTGTCTGCACAGACAACGACTCGCAGTCATGATTCAATCATCCTTCAACAGTTTGAGTTTTAATGACTTTTTACAGGGCATTTTACACTACTGAGCTGAGCCAAGCTGAGTTACGCATCCACCATAGTTGCTTGAACAATGCTGAAAGAAACAATGTGAAAAGCCAGCCTGGTTCGGGTGGGTACAATATTGTGATAAGGGTAATAGATAGCCAACTCTGGAACTGCAACAGCATATTCACATCCCACTCTCTATTGATCCATATATTGTTAACACTACTGAGTGTCTCTGATTCGTATTGGGGAGCAAGACTTACTTCTTGAAGAGGTGTCTGTCCAGCATGACTCCATCTGAGGTGTTCTTCAGGGTGACTTTAAGGGTGTCCATGCATTCCTTCAGCCGGGGGTCTCCTGTGCGTAGTCCTGTGGCCTTCAGTGCCTGCAGAGGGGGAGGTACAATCACAAAAACTCTGGTTTAACCTTGGTGGGCCTGTCATGCCAAATAGTGTCCACCTGCCAAAAGTGCTCCCCCCGGTCACAATGGGATTTGATGAGTTCTAGCTTCTGTTGCTAGAACTTGCAAAATTCTGACCGGATTAAATAATTAACCAAAGCATCCATTGCTATGCTGGTTGCTTGGCCTATTTTACCTCGTAGCAGTGCGGTTGATAGGGAAGGAGGATGCGGGCAGTTCCTAAGCGTTCGCTCAGTCTGTGCAAAATTATTACCTCAGAGTTGCTCTCCAAGGATGGTGTTTTTAACGGTGACAACTTGCTGACTACCAGCTGCTTCAGAGTACCGAAAAGAGAACACATTTTCTTTACCATATATTTTTCTTTATATAAGAAAATATTGTTAAAAAGGAAGAAATAACTTAAGCTGTTTTTAGATTGATGTTGCTACTGTACTTATTTACCTCAGCCTGCCTTGTCAGCTAGCCAGCTACAAGCTAGCCAGCCAGACAGTTTTATTTAGCTTACGTTAGCTTGCTACTGTAACTGTTATTGTACTGAGAAAGGATGAAAGTGAGAGAGGGAGAGAGAGGTGGAAGACAGACAGAGAGAGAAACAGAGAGAGAAAGACAGCAGTGCAAATGTACTTAGACATGAGTATTTCAACAACTCTTCTCTTAAAACTTGTTAGGCAATCATATGTACCTACGAGGGAAGGATGGCCAGCCACACAGGAGGGTGCTTTTTTACTAAGGAGGAGAAAAAGGCCGTGCTGACAAAGATGCATTCTGGAGTGAAGTGCGTGATTGCCAAAATCAACCTACGCTTCTTCTGACGGGAAATGTCAAGGAGGTGGACAGCTGTGCAAGTGAAATAAGCTTTTGTTTATCAAAACACATTCTATTATAGCTGACATTATGATTTCAATGAATGTCATATCGGAGAGCACACAATGTTTCAATTTGTCACTTTTTGCTTAAAAAGGGTCAGTACCCTGTCTAGCCAGCCAGAGGTTTGAGAGGGTGAAGACTGTGGCACCGGAGTTGAAGCCCATCAAAGTTGTTTCACCATGGCACAAGTAGGTAAGTGTCCCAATATACATTTTTGTTTTGTAATGGTTGCTTTATTTGAACACAGCAGAGTCCAATATTATAGAATGTGTGTGTGTGTGTGTGTGTGTGTGTGTGAGTATCCTTACGAATATCTGCATACTGTATGACACAGATACGTGTAAGAATAAAGCAATATTCTCTCTAACACTTTAAATGTTAGGGGTGGACCTTCACAAAATCCAGGAATGGCAACAGCTGGTGTCTGACGCGACCAATCACTTTACCAAGTGGATGGAGGCAATACCCATTAATGTGAGGGTTTGGCTGTGGTTAGACCTTACTCCCAATAAGGGGAGTGGTAGGACCACAGCAGAGCCCTCACACCCTAACTAGGGGAAGTAATGATCCTCAATCAGAGACAGCTGTACAGGGTTGTCTCTTTTTATTTTTATTTTTATTTCACCTTTATTTAACCAGGTAGGTCAGTTGAGAACAAGTTCTCATTTGCAACTGCGACCTGGCCAAGACAAAGCAAAAGCAGTGTGACAAAAACAACAACACAGAGTTACACAGTAAACAAACATAGTCAAAAAAATTGGGGATTGTATTTAGGCACCACACACATCCACCTGTGTGTGGGTCATTAATGCTACAGTCACAGTACAGTAAGTGTGTTTCCGTTTTTGCATCGTTTTTCGTTTGTATAGTTAGTTTATTTAAACTACTAACTCAAAATGTAACAATGTCGAACTATCGCTGCGCTGCTCCTTGGTCTCTCTCTACACCCACTCGTGACAATTAAGGTCAATAAAAGGAAGAGTATGTGTACACCCACGGTTCTCCTGAGGTCATCTTGAGTGACTGAGGTCATGAACGCTCAAACAAGAAGGATGTTATAGGTTAAAAATTCTGTCACCAATGGTTTGTTTTATTTATTTTTTACAATTTGTTTTTGTTTTTCCATGTTAATAATAAGACATATTTCAAAATCTTACATTGTCAATAGATATCGCTTTCCTACCCCTTCCTCCAGGTTTGGTGAATGGACCAACTAGACACTCAAGACTGCCATGGGCAAGGTACCAGGAAGGGTGGGAGAACAACCTGAAGATAATTCTCTTTGCACACAACAGCATCCAGGCCTCCAACGAGTACGGACGGAAGCTGCAGCTGTTGACGGAGGTAAACAATGCAATTGTATATACAATTATTGCATATACTGTAGTCTTTCAAAACTTGTGATTGACTTAGTGTTGTTGTTTGTCTATTGCTATGTTGTGTTAAGTACTTTCAGATCACTCTAACCCCACCTGATGTGGTGGAAGTTGTTATACCAAATCAGAATGCCTTCGAGGACTACCTTCAGGCACGGACTAGGAAGGATGTGGAGGTTTTTGACCAGGTAAAAATGATTGTCTGCTGTTAATTTATTTGTAATATAATTGCATTTATTCCTGTTATCAATCAAGGAGAGACTGAACATGGTCAAGGTGCAGGAGAAACAGAAGGAGAGCTTCCGGAGCAGAATCAAGATGGGGACCAAGTGCTACGTCATCCGGGCAAACTACTTGGTTTGGAAGAAGGACTAAAGGAAGGCAAGACCTGGGAAACCTTGCTGTTCTTTCGCTCGTAGATGGAGTCACCATTTGTTAGGGTGAATATAAAAAATCTCAGATAATAACTATTTGCATTTGCACACAAAATAACCTGAAGCTAGTTTTAGTTTCCCCAACACTGATATTTATTTTTTTGTCTTCCTAGGGTTACCTTGGTGGAAGCCAACAATCTTCTCCAATTGGAGCAGTTGGACGGTCGACAACTGAAAGAACTGACGCCCTACACGTCGGTGAATCCCAATAGACAAAGTATGTTTTGGTTGACATTTGAGAAAGCAAGAAATGGTAGTTATGCTCAGCTTGTAAAAATGTACCTCTTCAATTTACCTCTCCAAATGACTTTAGGACCATCGACTGTACAAGGAGGTATCCCCCAGGAGGTATCCCATCCACCATAACCAGTGAGTTCGGATCAGTCTGATTCGGAGGTGGACCAGTTTGAGGTAGGCTATACCTTCCAAGTGTTGAAAAGTACATACAGTGGGGAGAACAAGTATTTGATACACTGCCGATTTTTGCAGGTTTTCCCACTTACAAAGCATGTAGAAGTCTGTAATTTTTATCATCTTCAACTGTGAGTGACGGAATCTAAAACAAAAATCCAGAAAATCACATTGTATGATTTTTAAGTAATTAATTTGCATTTTATTGCATGACAAGTATTTGATATATCAGAAAAGCAGAACTTAATATTTGGTACAGAAACCTTTGTTTGCAATTACAGAGATCATACGTTTCCTGTAGTTCTTGACCAGGTTTGCACACACTGCAGCAGGGATTTCGGCCCACTCCTCCATACAGACCTTCTCCAGATCCTTCAGGTTTCGGGGCTGTCGCTGGGCAATAAGGACTTTCAGCTTCCTCCAAAGATATTCTATTGGGTTCAGGTCTGGAGACTGGCTAGGCCACTCCAGGACCTTGAGATGCTTCTTACGGAGCCACTCCTTAGTTGCCCTGGCTGTGTGTTTCGGGTCGTTGTCATGCTGGAAGACCCAGCCACAACCCATCTTCAATGCTCTTACTGAGGGAAGGAGGTTGTTGGCCAAGATCTCGCGATACATGGCCCCATCCATCCTCCTCTCAATACGGTGCAGTCGTCCTGTCCCCTTTGCAGAAAAGCATCCCCAAAGAATGATGTTTCCACCTCCATGCTTCACGGTTGGGATGGTGTTCTTGGGGTTGTACTCATCCTTCTTCTTCCTCCAAACACGGCGAGTGGAGTTTAGACCAAAAAGCTCTATTTTTGTCTCATCAGACCACATGACCTTCTCCCATTCCTCCTCTGGATCATCCAGATGGTCATTGGCAAACTTCAGACGGGCCTGGACATGCGCTGGCTTGAGCAGGGGGACCTTGCGTGCGCTGTAGGATTTTAATCCATGAAGGCGTAGTGTGTTACTAATGGTTTTCTTTGAGACTGTGGTCCCAGCTCTCTTCAGGTCATTGACCAGGTCCTGCCGTGTAGTTCTGGGCTGATCCCTCACCTTCCTCATGATCATTGATGCCCCACGAGGTGAGATCTTGCATGGTGCCCCAGACCGAGGGAGATTGACCGTCATCTTGATCTTCCATTTTCTAATAATTGCGCCAACAGTTGCTGCCTTCTCACAAAGTTGCTTGCCTATTGTCCTGTAGCCCATCCTAGCCTTGTGCAGGTCTTTACACAGCTCTCTGGTCTTGGCCATTGTGGAGAGGTTGGAGTCTGTTTGATTGAGTGTGTGAACAGGTGTCTTTTATACAGGTAACGAGTTCAAACAGGTGCAGTTAATACAGGTAATGAGTGGAGAACAGGAGGGCTTCTTAAAGAAAAACTAACAGGTCTGTGAGAGCCGGAATTCTTACTGGTTGGTAGGTGATCAAATACTTATGTCATGCAATAAAATGCAAATTAATTACTTAAAAATCATACAATGTGATTTTCTGGATTTTTGTTTTAGATTCCGTCTCTCACAGTTGAAGAGTACCTATGATAAAAATTACAGACCTCTACATGCTTTGTAAGTAGGAAAACCTGCAAAATCGGCAGTGTATCAAATACTTGTTCTCCCCACTGTATCTCCCATTTATAACACTGCACTAATCCATCAAATTTTCTCACAGTAAAGTGTAACCTGTGTGTTCGCTTGTTGACATCTTTTGTCTCCTACCCTGTTCCCTTTAACTCTGTTCCTGTGCTCCAGGACCTAGAGGTTCTGCCCAACACCCAGACGTGGATCCCCCTGATGTCCTCCATTACCAACCACCCTCCAACTTTTCATTACATCATCTACAGCTACTATTATTGTCATGTCATTATCTGCTCAAAAGTTCTTGCTCTATTATACTGGGCACATAATATGTGAGATACACAGATTAACTAAAAACACTAGAACTGCAAACACTCAGAACAAAGGGAGCAGCAGTGCCTGGACTTTGCAGTCTCCCTCTTGTTGAGAACAAGTGACAGGCAGAACCTCGCAACCACCTCCTCTATATTCCACACACCAGAATCCAGTATGTGTACAAAAAATAATAATAATAAATGAATTACACAACTGTACCAAAAAACATCAAAGTTTGTTTTAAAATGTTAAATATTGGCAGGTTGGTTTTCACATCTGTTTCACAAGGTGTTCATTATTGTAAGGTATCCTTTGATGGTATTTATTTGTTCCACTTTATTAATTGTTGTATCCTAGGACCTACTATATATATATATATTCAACCACAAAGGTGTACTAATGAGCTATGCGAGATAGAAAAGAAAAAAAGTGTATCATAATAGAGCACTAGTGAAATTATAATATTTCAGTGTAGATAAGGGAAGTGCACGTTAAAATAAAAACATGACAGCCAGACAAGCCAGTGTATGAATCAAACGGATTTGCATATGAATGGGTTGGAAATTACCTTACAGATCACAAAGTCAGCTAAGTAACTTAATGTGTCAAGCAGATTACATGTTTTCTTTGCCATTTCCTAAACGTAGCAAAGTTTAAGACATGGATTTCATGTTATAATGTTAACAAGGTACCCAAAAGTAGTTAGAAGTAATGTTTTAATTTTATTAGCTAAATAAAACTTGTTCAAACAGCGAAATTGTCATGGAAATCAGCCTTGTTTGCATAGCGATGACGAAAATAATGTAATTTAGGCTGTAATGATCTCAAATTCTAATCATTAGGTCATCACACCGTTGATATAGCAACGGACGCTAATAGTTGATCGAATCTCATTGTGATGCAGAGGGAGGCACTTTATTTGGCATGACAGGCCCCAAGTGGAACAGAAAAACGTCCTTGGTGTTGAAAGTCGTATGAAAAGCCGCCTTTCCTCGTCTCTCCTCCTTTATTACCACTGATCAGACCTGATTAGCTCTCTGTGGTTGTGAAGGAAAGGAATCAAGGAAAATAATCTATTCAAGAGGCCTGGGAGAACAGGTAAAAAAGATGGACACAGTTCCTACAAATACAGTACATACTGTATATAGCCCAAGTCTTTTTGTACCATAATGCCAACTCCTTCTCACTGATTGTCATGCCAAACAGTAATGAAGTTGGCAAGAGCACAACCAGTTCTGGGACCTAGAGAACGGCCGATATATTGTGTCACCAATATTATCAGCCGATATTGGCCTTGTACCATTACATTGATATCGGACGATAATTTCGCCGATATCCGATAAATAAAATGAAGGCAAATATGTTCCTTTTTTTCAACTTCATTATTACAGTTAGGATGCTCAAACACGAGGTTACCCCCTGATTACGGGAAGTCGCTTTCTCAGCAAAACCTCTCACAGAAGTGTGTTTGTATTCATGTAGTGTTCCTAATAGCTGTAGCTTTTTATGCCAATCATCTACAGTATGCCTACATTGGTTTTAGGCGGTTCTAACAACTCATTGATATACTATGGTACTATGACTCAATCCAAACAACCCAATATCCCTGGTTAAGAAGATGGGCACAGTTCCTAGTTCCCTAAAAAGGGATTGTGTAGGAGACACAGGAGGACGTTGGATAACGCCCTACCACAGAAACAACAATGACTGTGTGTAAGGTTCTGTTACCCAGGGAAGAGTATAAAGAAAGCTGTGAAGAGGATACTGTGGCGATAAATAGGCCAATAAGATTAGATAAGCTGGAGTAATAAAGAATGCTGTGTGTGTGTGTGTGTGTGTGTGTGTCATAACAACCTTTTGGCAGCGCCTCAATCTGTGATGTGTGACACAGAGGACAAATGGCTAAATGTCGTGATAGGGCCGGGGGAAATATATTTCACACCCTTCAACCACCTCCCCATCACTCTGTCTGAGGACTCACTTAAATTATTTCTAGACAGGAGACAGGGCAGCAGCAGTGATCCAACTCTTATTCGTCATGATAATGTATACAGCAATAATATGATAATGTTGGATGGTGAAAATGGAAAAATGTGTGGTGGTGCTGATGTACGTAGCATGATCAGTGTAACATTATGTAGTTAATGTTATTCAAACGTAATTACGATTGTGTCGCTCAGAATATGATGATGTTATAAATATAATAATGCTGACAATGATAATGATAAAATCGATACAGCATCTAATCATCTTAATAATGGCATCTGATAACAATGGTGTCTAATAATGAAAATGGGTTAGGATGGTGTGTGTATGACTCACTGTGAGAAATTTGTGGACGGGGATCTTCTCCTGGCCCTCTGCGATTGTGTAGAAGAGCAGGTCCTCCAGACTGGGCAGGATGCCTGCCTTCCTTCTCCTGTAGGGGAGGAACACACAGAAACACAAGATGTCAGAGAGCAGTACTTTTAATAATACCTTTAGAAGTACAGGGTGGGTGTCAATTCCAAATCAACCATAGAAATAGAATGGACATATCCCATTCAGACCACTGCAATTGAGCTGGTACACATCATTGAAATGTAAATTGATGTACCAAATTACTACCACAAAGTTGGTTGCAGGTCCACCCATCGAATGTCAAGTTACATGGGAATGTCTATATTTCAAAATAGGTTTCCTATGGAATAATTTAAAACAGATATTCCCATTCAAGTCAACATGCTCTGATTTCAATTTTATTCCCATTTTAGTACATTTATCAGCCAAACATGATACCCATCCTGTATTCAAGAGCATGCTGTGTCAACAAACACTAGTGCTTAATTTGAGCCTGATCCTGCCGGAACAGTGACCAGCACCTCTGTTTTGAACTGTTTGTTCCGGAACCTATTTACCAGGATCCAGTACCTGTAACGTGTACGCAGGGAGTCGGGAAGCAATTACAGGGAGTGAATTTAATAATAAATTAAACATGGAACATGAAAACACGAGTAGTGTACAGACATGAAACAGTCACAGAAACAATAACGCCTTGGGAAAGAACCAAAGGGAGTGACATATATAGGGAAGGTAATCAGGCATGTGATGGAGTCCAGATTAGTTTGGTGAAGCACTGGTGCGCTTAACGGATGGTGACAGGTGTGTGCAATAATGAGTAGCCTGGCGACCTCGGGCGCCAGAGAGGGAGTATGCGTGACAGTACCTCTCGTGACAAGATGTTCTTTTTTTTCACTATTTGCAATGAAAAAAATTCTAATAAAAGCAATCAGAGTTCATTTGAGTTGCCTCCTCTGTAATTCTCCCGCCCCATTTTATCATCGTCCAAATAGGCCTATTGAGCAAAAAGCATTGTTTTACAGAGTAAAACAAAAGAGAGATAGGCTTTTGGCACGAGTGCATTGGCCATCGCCGGTGAGAGAGCTAAGCATCATTATGTGAGTCAGTGAAACTGGAAAGCTTTTTTTAGGACTATAATTTCCTCCTCATATTGTACAATATCTGTGTCTCCACACACCTAGGCCTAGGTTATTGATGGATTCAAGACAATATTGTTTTTATTGATCTCAGATTCTCAGTTTGACAGTGTAATTTCGATAATTTGTGCGCTATTAAAAAAGATTCTGCTAGAAACTCCAGTCATGGAAAATGACGACTTGAAGTTTTGGCTATACCGGACATAACAGTTCCACTTCCAAGGTTGGAGCCCAAAATGTTATTCTTATTGGCCAAAAAGGTTTGCTTGGAATACATAATAATTTTTGAGTTACATGAACCAAAGGAGATGGAGGAAAGGAAAAAAGCAGAAGGCGGCCAAACAGTCGTTTGTGTGTGTGTCCAGAGCCATTCTCGCCAGGTTAAATAAAGGGCTTGTCTAGCGGCTGTTGATGTGGTATTATCACATTTGGGGAGGGATTTCTGAAGCTTGTGTTAGAAGGCCTGAATGTGTGGGAGCGTCCATATATGCGTCCGTGTGTGTTTGCGTGGCTAAATAAAGTGGTTACCTAACCCTGTTGATGTTCTATCACTGTTATCACATTAGAGAGGACTTACGGTTGCCTGCATTGGCAAAGCAGAGTGGGAGTTGCCAATGCCGTGGCATTCTGCCACCTGTAGCTCAGAGACTGACTGTGTATGGCAGTGGCACAGTTACCAGAAGCGACAGACGAGTCTGCCACTTTCACGGCGCCCGTCAAAACACAGTCACTTGCCAGCCGAGCTACCACCATTTAAATACAGTCTTGCCAAGTGTGTCTGTCCTTCAAAGTCATTACTGTTGGTCACAGTTGACATAATGTTTTTACATGGCAGTTATGAGTACATCCTGTAGTTTCTGGATATCCGAGAATAAGTCACATCTGGTTTTCAGGGCATAGCTAGTGTTGCAAGGATATGATGGGGGGGTTGGGGCTCATTTTATAAAATCTCTATCCCTGCTGGATGTCTGATCCATAGGAATGCAGTGCAGTGAGGAACTGGGAAATAAATCATACAATTGTCACAGACAAGAGGAAAAACAAGGGGGGGGGGGGGGGGCTAGGATGGAAGATGTAAGGAGGAGGAGGTGGTAGAAGGAGCAAGCGAGAAAAATAATATCTACCTGTAGGAGACACAAATAATAATATACTTACAGGCAAGCAGGACGATAGAGAGAGAGAAAACAATCAAAAACAAATGAGACAAGGGACATTAACACACAAAACAGGAATCTAACTCTGTCATGCTCCTGGGAATAACCAGTGGTGTCATCATCATAGTCTCCCTAGAGGTATCACTAGCTATGGATAGCCCACCACTGGAGAGAAACATCCATGCACTGGAAGAGTAACAAAACAGCAGAAACCTGAGAATCATCAAGAAAGCCTATATGTTATGGTTCAATTGTGGCTTCCAAAACTTAGCACTCACAGGCCACTTCATTATGTACACCTTGCTAGTACCGGGTTGGACCCCCTTTTGCTTTCAGAACTGCCTTAATTCTTCGTGGCATAGGTTCAACAAGGTGCTGCAAACATTCCTCAGAGATTTTGGTCAATATTGACATTATAGAATCACGCGGTTGCTGCAGATTTGTCGGCTGCACATCCATGATGTGAATCTCCCGTTCCACCACATCCCAAAGGTGCTCTATTGGATTGAGATCTGGTGACTGTGGAGGCCATTTGAGTACAGTGAACTCATTGTCATATTCAAGAAACCAGTTTGAGATGTGAGCTTTGTGACATGGCGCGTTATCCTGCTGGAAGTAGCCAGTAGAAGATGAGTACACTGTGGTCATAAAGGGATGGACATGGTCAGCAACAATACTCAGGTAGGCTGTGGCGTTTAAACGATGCTAAATTGGTGCTAAGGGGCCTAAAGTGTGCCAAGAAAATATCCCCCACACCATTACACCACCACAACCAGTCTGAACCATTGATACAAGGCAGGATGGATCCATGCTTTCATGTTGTTTACGTCAAATTCTGACCCTACCATCTGAATGTCGCAGCAGAAATTGTGACTCATCAGACCAGGCAACATTTTTCTAATCTTCTATTGTCCAATTTTGGTGGGATGTGCAAATTGTAGCCTCAGTTTCCTGTTCTTAGATGACAGGAGTGGCACCCGGTGTGGTCTTCTGCTGCTGTAGTCCATCTGCTTCAAGGTTTGACGTGTTGAGCGTTCAGAGATGCTCTTCTGCATACCTTGGTTGTAACGAGTGGTTATTTGAGTTACTGTTACCTTTCTATCAGCTCGAACCAGTCTGGCCATTCTCCTCTGACCTCTGCCATCAACAAAGCATTTTTCACCCAGAGAACTGCCGCTCACTGGATATTTTCTCATTTTCGGACCACTCTCTGTACACCCTAAAGATGGTTGTGCGGGAAAATCCCAGTATATCAGTACTTTCTGAAATACTTCAACCAGCCCGTCTGGCACCAACAACCATGCCACGTTCAAAAAGTCACTTAAATCACCTTTCTTCCCCATTCTGATGCTTGGTTTGAACTTCAGCATGTCTACCTAAATGCAATGAGTTGCTGCCACATGATTGGCTGATTAGATATTTGATGAGCAGTTGAAAAGGTGAACCTAATGAAGTGGCCGGTGAGTGTAGGTAAACTAATATTCTCTCTATACATGCTATTAGTGGAAAGAGCACATTGAGCAAGTATTGAGTCATATTTGTATTGAGTCATAAAATTCAATTTGTGTTGTGCTACAGGCTTAACATCAGCCATGTATAATCCTCTTAGACTGAGAAATTAGTAATGAGTAAAGAGTGAGAAGAGTGAGAGAAGAGTGAGAGACAAAAAAGTAACAGAGCAAGAGAAAAGAGAGACAGAGAAAACAGAGAACCCTAAACAGAGAGTACACAGTGGCAGAATACCTGACTACTGTCACTGACCCAAAATTAAGGAAATCTTTGACTATGTACAGACTCAGTGAGCGTAGCCTTGCTATTGAGAAAGGCCACCGTAGGCAGACCTGGCTCTCAAGAGAAGACAGGCTATGTGCACACTGCCCACAAAATGAGGTGGAAACTGAGCTGCACTTCCCAACTTCCTGTCAAATGTATGACCATATTAGAGACACATATTTCCCTCAGATTACACAAACCCTCAAAGAATTCGAAAACAAATCCAATTTTGATAAACCTCCATATGTCACAGCAGCAAGATGTGACCTGTGAAGAACAAACACCATTGTAAATACAACCTATATTTATTTTCCCTTTAGTACTAACTATTTGCACATAATTAGAACACTGTATATAGACATAATGACACTTGAAATGTCTTTATTCTTTTGGAACGTTTGTAAGTGTAATATTTACTGTTCATTTTTTATTGTTTATTTCACTTTTGTTTATTATCTATTTCACATGCTTTGGCAATGTAAACATGTTTCCCATGCCAATAAAGCCCTTAAATTGAATTGAGAGAGAGAGAGAGCGAGAGAGAGACACACAAAAAGAGAGAACAGAGTTAAAGAATAGCAAAGAAAGAGGGAGGAGGACAACTGCACTGGGCCTGCTGGTGTTAATTACATTTCCTGCTTTCTGCAGTGGGGTGACTAAGGACACACTCATCTCTGTAGGTCAGACTGACTGAGTGATACACACACACACCACAGTACCCAGCCTACTTTCACAGCACTGTCTTCCACTTTGAGTACAAAACACATAGCAGATTGAGTCACACACATCCCCACTGAGAGTAAAGGCTACACACACACACACACACACACACACACACACACACACTCAGAGTTGACATACAGCATGCTGTTCAGCACACAAAGCCTACCATCCCCACTGTGATTTTTATTTAACCTTTATTTAAGTAGGCAAGTCAGTTAAGAACAAATTCTTATTTACAATAATGGCCTAGCTACAGGGTCAGCCATAGTAGTAAGGTGCCGCTGGAGCAAATTAGGGTTAAGTAGTTTTTTTTTCACCTTGTCGGCTCGGGTATTCGAACCAACGAATTTGTGGGATTGCCAGTTGCCAATAGCCAATAGAGCTCACCAGCTTGTGATGTCGCTGAAGTATTATATCAAAGAACAAAACGCATAAGATCTCCTAAGCCTGTGTTTACCTTATTTGGGGCGTTTATCCCAAAACTTGACAAAAACTCTGTTAATTTCCCATAGGCTTTGTCCAACGAACCATGGCGGAGCTAGTGCCTACAAAAAGACGCCATTACTATTGCTCTCTATGCCACACACTCCAGCAGCGTCAGGGTGCAGCAGCCACATTCCTGGAATGCCTGTGTCAGTCCCACATCCCTGATGGGATTAATAAAGACAACATCCTGGTCTCGCTCACACGCCACTAACCACACCATAGAACCAACTCAGCCCAGA
Organism: Thymallus thymallus; assembly: GCA_023634145.1. Lineage (NCBI taxonomy): Eukaryota > Metazoa > Chordata > Actinopteri > Salmoniformes > Salmonidae > Thymallus > Thymallus thymallus. Next base: position 24,676,006 of record CM042408.1, on the reverse strand, counting down.
CCCACCGGCTACAAACTAGCAGGCAGACATACATTATTATATAATCTACTGCAGAATCCAGAACCCTTACAATGGTGGGACTGGCTAACAACTTCTAGAAGTAAGGCACTGATTGCCCTTGCTCAGAAGATTTGGTAACTGTCCTTTCATCAGTCTTTGACTAAAATCTCAGATGGATCTCTTCCCACCAACAAAAAAAAATAACTTGCTGAGTCACCATACCATATTAAGGTATTCATTCACGTTGACTGAACATAGAACAGTTTGGTCTCAATTTGCCCCAGGTTTACACCAAATCTATAATAGTGTTCCAAGGTTTGTTCGATTTCCAAATGAATTGATGTTCGTTGGCAACCGAATCGCGTATCAATCAAGACTTAACGTTGATCTGAAGTCTTTTCCACAGGTGGTTGCGTCTTCCTAAGAATAAGACAACCCAAATGTTTCTTGCACCTCAGCAGTTAAGAGAAGAAGAGCAGTTCATTCTTGAAAACCCACAAATGTCGCTGAGTTAAAGCAGTTCGGCCAAGAGTGGGCCAAAATTCCTCCACAGCGATGTGAGAGACTGATCAACAACTACAGGAAGCACCAGTTATTGAGTGTGAGGGGGCAATTACTTTTCACATAGGAGAATTGGGTGTTGCATAACTTGGTTAATTAAATAAGCATTTTTTTTGTTATTTGTAAACTCAGGTTCCCTTTATCTAATATTAGGTTTTGGTTGAAGATCTGATAACATTCATTATCAAAATTATGAAAAGAATATAGAAAATCTGAAAAGGCACTATGTGAGCAATATGTTGTGAATAAAATGGTTGTATAGAATCACAATAAATATATAGATTCAGCAATACAATACAAGTATTGTATTGTGAGATCCCTGGAAATTCCCAGCCCTAGTTTGAAAAGTGGAACGTCAAATGAAAGTTAAGACCAGACAGAGGCTGCATACGGGAGCTCTACACACAAAACATGACAGGCAACCAGTGGAGGCTGCTAAGGGGAGGACGGCTCATAATAATGGCTGGAATGGAGAAAATGGAATGGCATCAAGCACATGGAAACCATGGGTTTGATGTATTTGATACCATTCCACTTATTCCACTCCAGACATTCTACAAGCCCATCCTCCCCAATTAAGCTGCCACCAACCTCCTGTGCAGGCAACCACCATCTCCCTCACCGCTAGCTGTCAGCGAGGTGAACAGTATTGGACTGTCCACCTGTCAGGTAGGCCTAAACAATTTTGATTGTTGATATGGAAATTTCGTTACAACCTTATATATATATATATCTGTGTGTAATTATGTCACATAATAATATTATTATGTGTTTGTGTACGGCACGTACTGGAAGAATTGTAAATCCATTGTGAATGGCTATGCAGTTTGCATTTATTATATACACATTGAATTCGGAAAGTATTCAGACCTCTTCACTTTTTCCACATTTTGTTACGCTACAGCCTGATTAAATTTATAAAAATTGTACACACACAATAACCCACAATGATCAAGCAAAAACAGGTTGAGAATTTGTTGCGAACATATATAAAAATAAAACAAAAAAAAGTAATATCATATTTACATTCACATTTGTATTCACACCCTTTACTGAGTACTTTTTGAAGCACCTTCGGCAGCGATTACAGCCTTGAGAGTTCTTGGGTATGACGCTACAAGCTTGGCACACCTGTATTTGGGGAGTTTCTCCCATTGTTCTCTGCAGATCCTCTCAAGCTCTGTCAGGTTGGACAGCTATTTTCAGGTCTCTCCAGAGATGTTAGATCGAGTTCGGCTCTGGCTGGGTCACTCAAGAGAGATTTTAGCAATTGGCAAGTTCTTAAAACACAACGTTGTTTGCAGAATGCCTGTTTTCTTTCACCACAACAGACAATTACACAGTAGGAAATAAAACCATCAAAAGATTGAAACGTTGAAAACTACGCCTTGACGACTAAGTGCAAACGCAGAGGCCGGTTACCAGGAAACGGAAGGTGTTTTGCTTTTGATTTGACCAGCGAGGGGTCACTTGGTTGGATGCGTTTACTTCCAACCATCTGCCTCCGTGACTGCTGCATACGTGAGAGTAGGAAGTGCTAGGGTGGAGGACATGTGTCATTTCTTGGAACAGAGACCCTGGTTATTTTACACAGGCACTGCACTAAGTGCCTCTCTCCCCCCTTTAGCGTGGCTGAGGGCAGGATGTGTTCACACCGGACTGGCATGCTTCACTTCCTATGGGTCCTGCTTGGTTTCTGCCTGGTTCCTCCTACAGTACCATAGGCCACAGGCCATCGCGTCCATCATCCACACACCTACAACTCACTCCGACTCATCAAGCTCACGTGGTACAACAAGTATTGGAGATTGCCCATTAATGATTCAGAGTCTGAAGTGGGTAATCCGGGCTGTAAAATATAAGTCTGATTTAGCATCATCTTGATAAATACATAGTTAAGTAATCATCTCATAATATGTACATGCTGAAGATTTACATGACTAATATAATATGCCTAATAGTCTTATAACTAGTATTGACATGAGTTGTCATCCCGTTACAGTCGTATGAAAAAGTTTGGGCACCCCTCTGAGGCTGCATAATAATTTACTCTGTCGTCACAGAAAATGATCACAGTGGCATGCCATTCATTTTCTAATAAAAGCTGAGTACTGGGGTATTGTCCAGACAAATATTTTTAGTGTAGCAATGTTAAGTTGTATGAAATTAAATCAGATGTGAAAAATAGGTTATGCAAAAATTTGGGCACCGTTGTCATTCTGTTGATTTGAATACCTGTAACTACTTAGCACTGATTAATTGGAACACACAATTGGTTTGGTGAGCTCATTAAGCCTTGAACTTCATAGACAAGTGCATCCAATCATGAGAAAATGTATTTAAGGTGGCCAATTGCAAGTTGTTGTTCTCTTTGACTCTCCTCTGAAGAGTGGCAACATTATGGTTTAGGGGAAGGCTACAAAAAGCTATCGCAGAGATGTAAGCTGTCAGTGTCCACTGTGAGGAACATAGTGAGGAAATGAAAGACCACAGGCACAGTTCTTGTTAAGGCCAGAAGTGGCAGGCCAAGTAAAATATCGGAGAGGCAAAGGCGAAGGATGGTGAGAACGGTCAAAAACAGACCACAGACCACCTCCAAAGACCTACAACATCATCTTGCTGCAGATGGTGTTACTGTGCATCGTTCAACAATTCAGCGCACTTTGCACAAGGAGAAGCTGTACGGGAGAGTGATGCGGAAGAAGCCTTTTCTGCACACACGCCACAAACAGAGTCGCTTGAGGTATGCAAACGCACATTTGGACAAGCCAGCTTCATTTTGGAATAAGGTGCTGTGGACTGATGAAACAAAGATTGAGTTATTTGGTCACAACAAGGGCCGTTATGCATGGCGGCAAAAGAACACAGCGTTCCAAGAAAAACACTTGCTACCCACAGTAAAATTTGGTGGGGGTTCCATCATGCTGTTGTGACTGATTCTTCAACAATAATGTTGAAGAATCAGTCACAAAGTTGAAGTTACGCCGGGGCTGGATATTTCAACAAGACAACGGCCCAAAACACTGCTCAAAATCTACCCGGGCATTTATGCAAAGGAACAAGTACAATGTTCTGGAATGGCCATCCCAGTCCCCAGACCTGAATATCATTGAGAATCTATGGGATGATTTGAAGCGGGCTGTCCATGCTCGGCAACCATCAAACCTAACTGAACTGGAGATGTTTTGTAAGGAGGAATGGTCCAAAATACCTTCATCCAGAATCCAGACACTCATTAGAGGCTATAGGATGCGTCTAGAGGCTGTTATTTTAGCAAAAGGCAGCTCTACTAAATATTGATGTGATTTTTCTGTTGGGGTGCCCAAATTTATGCACCCGTCTAATTTCGTTTTGATGCATATTGCACATTTTCTGTTAATCCAATAAACCTCATTTCACTACTGAAATATTACTGTGTCAATCAGTTATTTGATCAAGTCAAGTCAAGTCAACTTTATTTATAAAGCGCTTTCAAAACCATTAAAATGGACCAAAGTGCTGTCCATAAGTAATAAATAACTCCAAAGTTACACAAAAATTACAATAACTCTAGAATACACACACAATACAAAAAAAAAAAAACATCAACACATAACACCATTAAATCAAACATATAATCACTCACAGTAGATCAAAATGAAATTGCTGATCCAAACACCCAATTATTTATAAATGGAAATCATGGAAATTGTCAGGGGTGCGCAAACTTTTTCATACGACTGTATTTCACTTGTGTTTGTGATGCTTTATGAAAAAGAGATATGTATAAGGAAACAGTGACAAATTATCGGCTTTACCTAGAAGCTTTTTTAGCTGTTATTTGAATGACTCAGAGGTTGAAAAATGTTATGCAAAACTTACTCTCGCTAAATGTACCATAGAGACCAATCTCTTACTTAACAGATGGATGATGTTTTAGCGACAGATGTTAGGTCAATAATGTTGCCATCTCGATTAGGCTACAGTGGATGGACGGCCTGCTAATCGACCAGGCCTGAGAAACTACTCCAGTGTGTTTGCCCATCTGAGGACGAGGTTGCCTGGGCGCAGGCTCGAGTGTTTTTTATTTTAGAGAGCCTTAAAGCATTCTGCTTTAAGGCGACACACAAACATGGGTCTGAGAAAACCTCTTCCACACAGCAAACGCCTGCATTAGAAATGCAGTGAAGTAAAATGCACTCCAAATCTAAAAACGGGAGATTTGGACAAGCTTTCTGACTGGCCCAGGCAAAGGCCAATTGGGGCAAACAATTTCAATAAACCCTAAATAGCCACCATTTATCCTAATACACACGTTGTTAATATCGGACATGTTATTCCTCCAATGAAAGACTTTGGGCATGATTACAATTGCATTTGCTCAAATCCACTATGAGCAATACAGAAGAAAGCTTGCACCAATGGCCCCTCTGCCAACACTCCTTCCTCGCATCATTTCCCTCCATTATGGCTTCCCCATTAATCCCACAATCCTCTATTCTTACTCCTGTTCTCTGGGGCTTTCTCCTCTTCCTTCCCTCTTTCACTGACGCGGGTCCCCCGGGCCCCTGTGGAGATCGGGTTCTAAAAGCTAGGCCTCAGAAGCTGCTGGGTAAGACAGCGCACGACACTGCCACACTCCACTATGAATACCTCTGCTCAGCTGACCCAGCCTGCCACACCTCACTTAATGCTATAATGACTGGTTTCATTTTCAGTCAGCCTCTGACTTTGCCACTATTGTGTTGTGTGTTTATAATGACAAATTGCTCTCTGACAGTAATCCTCATGTTTCCCAATTCGGGCTGTAGCTGAGAACAGTTTCTGTGTTGTGAAAAAGGTAATTGTGCATTCTGTGTAGTAGGCACATTTGTTTGGATGCTTGCATGTTTTAATGGATGTACAGTATGTGTCTGTGCAAATGTCTGTGTTTTTATGGGTTTGCATGTGATTTTACACTATGCCAACTTAACTGACACTCCCTAGCTGCCTGTCAGAGGGTGTATTGCTTCCAGTAGTGAGCATGCTGGGTGACTCAGGGCTAACAGCTTTATCCCCTCATCTTTAGTACTATAATAGCTTCCGGTCCTGTAGCATAAATCTAGCTTCCTACCTACCCTAATCCCTTACTATAAATGGAATACGGGCCACATCATGGCGGAAAGAAGCAAGGGAAGCAAACGTAAAACACAAATATATTATTCACTTAAGTGAGCTCTAGGCTAGATGGCAACCATAAAAACTGGCCTCTGACTAACTGCGTAGCTATCCACTGAGTCTGTTGGTGGAAAAAAAGAGAGGGAGAGAGAAAAAATGCAGGGAGAGAAAGAAAGATAGAGAAAAAAGGAGGGAGCCTCGGGGGATGCCAACAAAGTCCAGTCTAGTCTTCACACTAAGCCGCCTCTCACACAATGAGCAGTGTGCGTGTGTCTAGGCCCGCTGTCGTACACACTCCTCTCATTAGGCAAAAGGGCAGAAGCCCACCAGTCAAACCCCCCCAGACCCAGATATTCTACAGCCTCCTGGGAGAACTGATATTGCGCTAATGACCTCCACTCGGCTCAGTCAAGCAATCTCCCCCAGAGTACATTTTTGCAACGCTTTTGTAACAAAAAATGTTCCCTGCTGAAGAAGATGACTCGACTTGATTCAATAGTCTGAAGAATCTCCTGTAGGCCCAGTCATTCCGAGTTGTTTTTTGGATCTCTTTGAGAGAGAACATAGAGGAACCTGGAGGAGGTTTGTTCTATTTCAAACTTACTTAGGCATGTTCAACCAACCATGTTGACTTACAGTATTTGAGCCGCCGGGATGTTGGTGACCTAACTTGCACACCCAGCTAGCGTGCATATGCTGACATAAGTGTATCCTCTACAAGTATGTATACTGCACAGATATGACACAGTGTGTGGGTGCGGCACAAGTTTGTATGGCACAAGAGTGTATACTGCAAATTGTGCACACTTACACAAATGTGTATTCTGCATAAGTACATATTGCAGATAGCCCCAGTAAGACTGCCATTCTGCTCCAAGGCACTTATCCTGTATCCATGCTCTGGAGTGGACAAACACTTAACCAGGCCGATAAGGAGAAATTACACTGACCTTTCTGGTGCTACAAACAGTACTGGGAGAAACAATACAAATGTTGGATGTGTGTCTGCTCATAAGAAATAACTATTACACTGATAAGAGAATGAAACCATTAGATAAGCATATCAAATTGTAACCAACAAGTGTAGGCTAACGGCAAAAGGGCTATGCAGGGGAGCCTGTTCTGCCTTCCTAACCTTACTGCATTTTGCACTACATTTGCACTCTGTATATAGATTTTCTATTGTGTTATTGACTGTACGTTTGTTTATTTCCCTTGTGTAACTCTGTGTTGTTTTTTGTCGCACTGCTTTGCTTTGTCTTGGCCAGGTCGCAGTTGTAAATGAGAACTTGTTCTCAACTGACCTACCTGGTTAAATAAAGATGAAATAAACTAAAAAATATATTTAAAAAATGCAAGATTGAAAGGTAGCCTACATTCTGATGATACACTGTGATGTATAACATGTAAGAATGTCATGTATGTATATATTTTACAAAATAGTTTAACCTGCCAGTGTCTAGTCTTGCTTTCTATGGGCTGAATCCCAACATGAGATCTGCCCAACATCTTTACCCAGATGCTGCTGTTGCTGACAGCTAATCAACCCTCCGCCTGAAACCTGCACCACACAAAGAAACTATCTTTTCATCTGCTCTTTCTTTCGCATCTCAGTAACCCTTTTTTGTTGTTACATAAATGCAATGTGCTGAGTCTAGGGAGTGGTTTTCTGCCTTCAATAGAAAATGAAGTACTTTCCTCGTAAGCCACACGTGACGCACATGTTGAGGCTGTGAGAGAGATGTCTGTCTGTGTAGCAAGCAATCCCCTTTAAAAGGATTGGTGAGCGTCACTGACTCACCGCACTCCCATTTTCTCTGTCAACAGAGTGAGAATAAATAGAGACAAAACTCTACAATGTCAGTTGATGCACCGCAAACCAGCTACTCAACCCCACCAACAGAGCTCATATTACAGATTCTCTTGAGGGTAGAGCTATTAAATGAGTTAGTCTGAACCAACGTTCTATTTGTAATAGTTACAGTATTAGTTAGTCTGAACCGACGTTCTATTTGTAATAGTTACAGTATTTTTATGGTCCTAGTTCAGGGGTCTCCAACCTTTTCTAGCATGAGTTTCTGGCTAGTTTTAAAAAGTTTAAAATGTCACAAGCTACAATACATTTTTTATATAGCTTTCAAATAGGCACATTCTTCTCCTCTACCCTGAAACTCTTTCCCTGGTCCTTGGGGTACAAGATATGTGTTTTCTGTCAATATACCTGGTAAAATAATGGTTAATAAACAACACTAAGGGGGCCCCATAAAATGATCTGTTAAATTTTTCCTGGTTTTGGATTATTTATTGATTTTTATCTCTCAATATTACAATTAGTCATTGAGAAACAACAAAAAATGTATGTTCTGCGTCATGTCAATGCTTAAATCACATCAGAAGACCAGTTGAGGTCTGAAAAAATATATAACACATTGATTTTTTGGTGTAATTCCCCTTTAATTGTGCATTAAGCAAGAGAGGAATGTGTTGGTCTAGCGATGTTTCTGATTTTAGTCCTGCTGCTCTGGAGCACATGTCATGGCAGAGTTTGCAAAACAATGGCCACCCAATTGATACAAACAATCATGATATATTTCTGTCAGGTAAGCCTACTTTGCAGTTTTTGGGTAAAGTGTTATCATTAGCGTCCACAACTGGCTACATCCGGAGTAATAGACAGATCACACATCTGTCTATTACTCCGGATGTAGCCAGTTGTGGACGCTAATGATAACACAGACGGGGCAATATTGCTGGAAATTAATTGGCAGATATCTTGTTGCGTTTGGCTATCCAGGAGTGGAATAATGTCAATGTGGCTTTGATTGAATAGTAGCCAGGAGCTTTATGTTTCAGACAGTTTGTGATGGAACACTTTCATAACTGTTTGGGGAGCTATTCATTGGTGGGCTGTGAGCTACTGGTAGCTTGTGATCTACCTGTTGGAGACCCCTGCCCTAGTTGGTTATGGGAATGCCCTCTTGGGGCATGTTTAACCCCAGAGAGAACTTAAAATGTGCCATATACCACAGTTTAATTCAATACCAATTAGATTCCAATAGAGTAACTACTTTTTCCTACACAGTAACTAGACTAGGCTATATGACTAACGGCAAACATTTATCTTACTTTGCCTACATGCATCAAACAATTCAAGCATTGTAACACGTTACTTGACTGTGTGTAACAAACACTCACTAACTTCTTGACTTCCCCATCTCTTTACAGTACAAGTTGTAGAACAGTATTTATTTGCTTTTGTCCCTCCTTTTCTTTCCAGACTTCAATAACATCCTTGTCTCATGAGGTCACGTCTGTAGGATCCAACACTACATGTGACGCTTGCTCCATGTACTGTAGCTGTGAACAGTTGGAGCAGTGAGGAGCATGCTCATATGAGTTTTTCCACTACAAATCATCCACATAGCACTAACGTCATACCTTTCTCAAATTATTTCCCTCATGACTCTCCCCCCCCCTGGTAGTAGTAATACCATGAAAACATGCATCCCACTTTTAACAACACACACCACTCACTCTCTCCCTCCCTCTACGCAGAGTCAATAGTCTAACTAAATGAGGACTGTGTACATTGATTTCCTGGGCATGAGCCTGGTAACATGAGCTGGCCACGGGTAGGGTTCCCTGCCTGCGATGGAACTGACCCCTCAATGGGCACATCCCCTCACTGTGTTACAGAAGCCGCAACAGTAGGCAAGCATGTATGTGTCTGTGTATTTAGGCCAGGCAATGCCCATATTTACAACACTGCTATGCAAGTGTCTGTGTGTGTGTCACTTGATACTGGCACTCAATAGATCAGGCGCTTTTACTGTTCTAACACCACCAGCAACCCATCCCCTCCCAGCCCCAAAACCTGACATGCTTATCAAACACACACCTTGTGTGTCTGCCCTCTCTCTCTCTCAACAAACACACACACACCACTACCCCATGAGAAGAAAAGAGGCCACTCATTAAAAGCATTACACACACTGGCCTTCAGGCAGCCTGTGACAAAAAAATTATTGTTCTTAAGATTAGGCATTAACTTATTTATAACCACTATACAAAAGGTCTGAAAAGAACATATTGTGCCCTCTCCTCCCAATAGAAATTTCATATGGAGTGTCTACTTCGAGATAAAGAGTACAGAACAATTCCTCTTTGGCTATTGATAAACTATGCTGCCAAGTATTCTTTCATATGAGCAACTGTTGTTTAACAAGTTGTAATTTAGTCATTTAAAAGGTTAAGTATTAGGGAAAGGTGTAGTAGAGAGAAGGACAGCAGATTCACCCCAGTGTTGTGGTAGCCTACAATGCATTCTTTAGTAGTGAGTCATGCTGGAAAAGGCATTGGGGAGGTGTCTCCAAAGATGAACTAAGTCTGTCAGCAAATACTCCAGAGCCACTTTTGGGCTATGACTCCCATTCTACATGTTGAAGTATGTGTATTTCCACTCTTTTTGAAAGTTTCATAATTCAATATATGGTGTAGGCCTTGCCTACCACGTCACTTGTTTGCAATCAGGTGTCACTGAAAAACACAACTTTGCTGCTTTGGCAGCAAGATAAACAACTTTTATTTCTATAGGCTGTGTTTATGGAAAGGGAATGACAATTGACATTCCAAAGCTGCCATGTTCACAAAGTCAAAGCCAATCTTGGACTGGGGTCATTTGATAACAGCCATGTACCCCTCTCACACTTCCATGAGGAGATGCCTTATCAAGGTACACATGCTACACACTGTAAGAACGGGAAAAGTGGATACACGTTCGAGAACGTTTGTTATTTGATGTAGAATTAATGAGCCCCTAAGTTATTTAACCAGAAAAGTGTATTACATGTTTATAAATCCTAATTTAACTTGGGATATGGCCAGTAGGGCGTCAGGTAGCCTAGCGGTTATAACAATGGGCCAGTAACCGAAAGGTCGCTGGTTCGAATAAAAAGATATGTCGATGTGCACTTGAGCAGTGCACTTAACGCTACTTTTCTCAAGGGACACGGTACTACTATGGCTGACCATGTAAAATTAAACATTTTTCACAAGCATTTATCTTCACCCGCAATAACATCTGCAAAATATTTGTATGCGACCAATAATGTAATTAGCCAAGGAACGTCACTGGCTAGCTAATGGGATAATCAGCCTTCAAGGTTGTAATCAAAATGAATAGAAAGCCACCAATTGGCGCACCTTGTTACAAAATAGATTCTAAAAAAAATTGTAGGCTACAGGCAAATATTCATAGGCTAATTTAGACTTTGACCAATTCTACAATTTGTAGATACTGTGTAGCCCACCCTAAATGCCTTCAACTTACTTCTCCGCCGCTGCTTCTTTGGCAGTCTCATCTTTCTTCTCTTGATCGGGAACCGGTATAACGTTAGCACTTTCGGTCACAGGTATAGCAACACCTTCGGTCTTCGTGCAGTAGGTCCGGGTCCCAGGTGCCGCGCAGAGCAAAGGGCGGTGGACACCGGCATGGAGAAGCTTCAATTTGAAGCGGACTTGGACATCAAGAGAGGCGTTGTTGGAGCAGTAGTGGATTGGTAACGACGTTTTATTTCTTGAAATACCTGTCAAAGGGCGCTTTAGGTTGGCTTGAAACAACTCCTTCAGCACTGACGAAAACCTAAACTGTAACATTTCAATCCTTTCGAGGAAGTTGAGGAGAATTTCTGCCTGAAAAATCCTGAAACGCGAAATTGAAAGATATTCAAGTCCCTGTACCACGCTAACATTCAGAGAGGGCAATGACTAGCACTGTAATACACTGGCGTTGTAAAATGAATACAATCCATTCTCTTACGCCCCCTAAATATCCTATTGGTGGAAGTGTCTTTAGGGCGATTGGTTGCGCTCTTTGGTTGGCTGGTCTGGGTTTCTATCATAATTTTGTTCTGCATCATTTCCTCCGACGAACTGGCGTTCTCTGGCGGCGGGGAATATTTTATTTACTGAAGGGCATTTATGAAAGTTATTGCGCGTGCCGAATACCGATTTATTTCACAGAATGTATGTGAAACTCTAATCACACAATTCATATTGATAAAACACTATGTTCAAAACAAGCATGACATCCCATGTGGAGGTCATTTAGTTTATGTTACAGTAGCTAGGTCTACTGTAGCTTTAGTTGCTATTTTCATTTTAACTTAATCTAAGAATATCTTGAAAGATAAAAAAAAAATTAAAAAAAATAAAGATAATACATGGAAACAAATGTACACTACTGTTCCAAAGTTTTGGGTCAAACTTTTGAGTTGCAAAGAAAAGCTATATCTCAGACTGGCCAATAAAAATAAAAGATTAAGATCGGCAAAAGAACACAGACACTGGACAGAGGAAGATATGGCTTTTTCTTTGCAACTCTGTCTAGAAGGCCTCCCGGAGTCGCCTCTTCACTGTTGACGTTGAGACTGGTGTTTTGCGGGTACTATTTAATGAAGATGCCAGTTGAGGTCTTGTGAGGCGTCTGTTTCTCAAACTAGACACTCTAATGTACTTGTCCTCTTGCTCAGTGGTGCACCGTGGCCTCCCACTCCTCTTTCTATTCTGGTTAGAGACAGTTTGCGCTGTTCTGTGAAGGGAGTAGTACACAGCGTTGTACGAGATCTTCAGTTTCTTGGCAATTTCTCACATGGAATAGCCTTCACAACGTGCCATTGAAACACAGGAGTGAGGGTTGCTGATAATGGGCCTCTGTACGCCTATATAGATATTCCATAAAAAATCATCAGTTTCCAGCTACATTTTGTCATTTTCAACATTAACAATGTCAACACTGTATTTCTGATCAATTTGATGTTATTTTAATGGACCAAAAAATTGCTTTTCTTTAAAAAACAAGGACATTTCTAAGTGACCCCAAACTTTTGAATGGTAGTGTATATTATCTAATGATAACCTAATAACGTAAGCCTAGGCCAAATATACCAGCCTACTCTCAGAAGTAAAACATATCATTCATCCATGGAGCAGTGGCAAATCATTCTAATCAAATTAATGAGGTGACAACAAATCCTTGTCTACTGAGAGAGATGCAGGCTCTCTCTCCCCCAGCTGGACAAATACAGTGTCAGTTCCCATCCTCAACCTTGGAATTTGGCATACTTAGATTGACATTTTAAATTGGACAATACTCTGTCAGCACCAAAATATCTTAGGAATGTATTGTACAGTCTTGTTGACTCATTGTTATAATGCTGTGTGAGAAACGGAGAAGATGCCTCTATATCGTTCAGTCAGCCCTCTAATAGAAGGGAAAGCTGACTGGCATTTCACTGTACTTGTGCATGTGACAATGAAACTTTAAACTTCACTGAATAATGGACAGTTTGACCATGATGACCATCCTATACATCTCACATTCTCTCAATGACGTGACATTGGCTGGATCAGTCCCACAGGATCACATGCCTGCTGATGTATTATATAGCTTTGCCTCTTGCTGTGATGGCCAGGCAGCGCCACTGGAAAACACTACATGCAGATGAGGTGTCCAAATTAGGAAATTGGATTGCAGACCGTTTTAGGGCAAAGCCTCTTATCACTGACGGCTGTAGAAGATAAAGGGGGAAGGATGGCGAGAAGGAGAGGCACTTACTTTAATTCCAAATAAGGTGTTACTGTATTCTCTCTCCCCCCCACACACCTTTCTCACTCATTATGTCTTTCTCTTCAGAGTGTGCAATAAAGTGCACTTCCTGTCTAGCTACTATCAGTTGATTGGCTGATATAGTGAAAGCTAGTGTTGTGTGTTGGAGTTAAGTTCTCACAGTGCCAACTCATCACTGGGCTGGAGTCTCATATTTCTCCAGTCTAATATTATGTGGGCTGGAACACTGCATTAACCATTATTCACCCCCATAAGGGTTTATATTTTACAACCCTATAAAACCTAAGATCAACTAACTCATTTCTGTCAATGGAGAGAGGAAGCGAAACTATGTAAAGGGGTTTCCTTTTGAAATAGTACTCACACACACAGACACCATGAGCTCTTTTGCTTCTGCGGTTGCAGAGAGCTGAGGCATGCGTCATAGCCATTCCTTTTCTAGAAATTTCTCACTTCTTTGCCATTCATTTCTTTCTGAGGGTGCCCCTAACTACTATGTATGTGATTAGAGATAAAAGGGTGCTCCCTCTCTTTTAGAATAGGTACTGCAATTGCTTTTTTTATGTTGATATGTTGGTCTCGCACAGCCATCTCACAGGGAAATGTGCATATACCTAGAAGCACACACTATTGTTATAATGCTACAGTGGTTTTTGAATCAACTATACTACTTATACTACCACTACTACTACACTCTCTCTAACCCAGCTGGTCAAATACAGTGTCAGTTCCCATCCTCAACCATGGAATTTGGCATACTTAGATTTACATTTTAAATTGGACAATACTCTGTCAGCACCAACATATCTTAGGAATGTATTGTACAGTCTTGTTGGCTCACTTTTAAAATGCTGTGTCAGAAATAGAGAAGAGGCCTCCTGTACTCCCCGTTCACCCATGACTGCGTGGCCAAGCATTACTCCAACACCATCATTAAGTTTGCGGACGACACAACGGTGGTAGGCCTGATCACTGACAGCGATGAGACAGCCTATAGGGATGATGTCAGAGACCTGGCAGTGTGGTGCCAGGACAACAACCTCTACCTCAACATGTTCAATACAAAGGAGATGATCATGGACTACAGAAAAAGGAGGGCCGACAGGGCTTTAGTAGAGCAGGTTGAGAGCTTTAAAATCCTTGGTCATCACATCACCAACAAACTATCATGGTCCAAACACACCAAGACAGTCGTGAAGAGGGCACGACAACTCCTACTCCCCCTCAGGAGACTGAAAAGATTTGCCATTGGTCCTCAGAACCTCAAAAGATTCTACAGCTACACCATCGAGAGCATCTTGACTGGTTGCATCACCGACTGGTATGGCAATTGCTCGGCCTCCGACCGCAAGGTGCTACAGAGGGTAGTACGTATAAAATATATTTTGATTTGTTTTTTGGTTACTACATGATTACATATGTGTTATTTCATAGTTTTGCTATGTTACAATGTAGAAAATAGTAAAAATCAAGAAAAACCCTGGAATTAATAGGTGTGTCCAAACTTTTGACTGGTACTGGACCTGAGGCATACACTGTATTAGCTTAGCCTATGTGTATGTTATGTTGGCTATGACATGCTGTGGCTGTGGTTTTTAAGTGTCTTATTGCCTATTGGTCCACATATTTCATTATAGTGATTGTGTTCCCCATACTCTATATAATATATATGTTTATAGTTATGTGTTGTGTATTTGATGTATTGATGCAGGGCTCATCCGTAAAAGTATTGATGCAGGGCTCACCCCCTGCTAAAATAAAGGTTAAATAAAATAAGTAATTGTAAACTTGAGTTCTAACTGAATTTTTTAAAATACTCAATAGTGGTAGAGTTGACCGCTGGGAGCCAACTCCAAAGAGACCACATTCAAGCCCTCCATGCCCCACTCATTCAAACTTAGGAACTGGTTCCTCCAGTCTGACCCCTGCTGCTGTCTCTGGCTCCACACCCACCCCCGCCTGGCCATCTAGAGGTATGCAGAGGCCAGCACAGAAGCGGAGGAGGACCAGTGCACCAGCGGCAACTACCACAGAGGGAGAGGACCGTTGGCACACCGTGCTAGAGGATGATGTGTAGCCTCTTCCACCAACATTTCTACCTAAAATGCAGCCAGGGCCCCAGCTGGACATGTACTGGAAAGTACGGCCCCTTTGTGTGTAAACTTTAATTTTTTATTACCATAGCATTTTTGTATGTTCTCTATAGTTATGTACTTGAAAATGTATCAATTGACCAATTCGGTCATTTGGAGGCCACTTGGGTACATTTGGGCAAACTCGTGAGGGACACCTGGGAGACTTCATACTAAATATTATGTAGCTCTCTCATTCTTGAATGTATAAGTCTGAAACTTTGCACACACACTGTTGCTCTGTTGTGGACATCTATCTCAATGTATTTTTTTTAAATAGGAAACGCATGTTGTTCTGTTGGTTTTATCTTTTACCAGATCTATTGTGTTATATTTTCATACATTAATTTCACAACTACACACACTTAATATGCATATCATTGCTTCAGGTCCTGAGCTACAGGCAGTTAGATTTGGGTATGTCATTTTAGGCGGAATTTGAAATGAAGGGCTGGCTACTTTGAGTTTGAAACGCAGCCATAGTTTAGGGGTGGAATTTTCATTTAACCAAGGTAAAAAAGTCTGAACATGTGACATTCTGAGGCAAGTATTTGTTAGCCAACTTTGTGTACTTTTTTAAGTTAAGTATCCAATAAAGGATAACATGCACTCTGCTATTAGTCCTCTGCTCAAATCAAATTCATACTAAATCACATTTAAATGCTAAAGTATTACATGCAGTGAAATAAGAAATTCATTTCTGACCTGCATCTGTATCAGTAATCTGCTCCACTCTAGAGGATCGTGTCCCGCCCTCGGGACGGTTAAGCTAACGTGCGCTAATGTGATTAGCATGACGATGTACGTAACAAGAACATTTCCCAGGACATATCTTATACGTGCAGAAAGCTTAAATTCTTGTTAATCTAACTGCACTGTCCAATTTACAGTAGCTGTTACAGTGAAAGAATACCATGCTATTGGTTGAGGAGAGTACACCGTTTTGTACTAAAATGTATTAATAAATCAATAGGCACATTGGGCAGTCTTGATAAAATGTTTTGAACAGTAATACAATGGTTCATTGGATCAGTCTAACATTTTGCACATACACTGCTACCATGTAGTGGCCAAAATCTAAATTGTGCATTGACTCCTAAGTAATATTATGACCTTTCTCTTGCATTTCAAAGATGATGTGTACAGTTTGTGTAACCATGCAAGTATTGACTTATCTGTAAATATAACTGTATATTTACCTGTACAGCTAATTTAACCATGCAAAATATTCACTTACCTGTTCATTTAGCCAGTCTGTCTATTAAGTAAACTATTATTACCCTCGCTCATATCATATGCATTTTTAGCTACTGAAGTATTTCTCTGCCATCGACCTGTATAGTATAGTTAACCATCCAACATCCACCAATGTATAGTGTACATATTCAGCCAACCACCCATACTATTCAATGTCTTTTTATAGCTTTTTTTTGCACTCCAGATACAGTGGGGAGAACAAGTATTTGATACACTGCCGATTTTGCAGGTTTTCCCACTTACAAAGCATGTAGCGGTCTGTAATTTTTATAGGTCATAGGTACACTTCAACTGTGAGTGATGGAATCCAAAACAAAAATCCAGAAAATCACATTGTATGATTTTTAAGTAATTAATTTGCATTTTATTGCATGACATAAGTATTTGATACATCAGAAAAGCAGAACTTAATATTTGATACAGAAACCTTTGTTTGCAATTACAGAGTTCATACGTTTCCTGTAGTTCTTGACCAGGTTTGCACACACTGCAGCAGGGATTTTGGCCCACTCCTCCATACAGACCTTCTACAGATCCTTCAGGTTTCGGGGCTGTCGCTGGGCAATACGGACTTTCAGCTCCCTCCAAAGATTTTCTATTGGGTTCAGGTCTGGAGACTGGCTAGGCCACTCCAGGACCTTGAGATGCTTCTTACGGAGCCACTCCTTAGTTGCCCTGGCTGTGTGTTTCAGGTCGTTGTCATGCTGGAAGACCTAGCCACGACCCATCTTCAATGCTCTTGCTGAGGGAAGGAGGTTGTTGGCCAAGATCTCGCGATACATGGCCCCATCCATCCTCCCCTCAATACAGTGCAGTCGTCCTGTCCCCTTTGCAGAAAAGCATCCCCAAAGAATTATGTTTTCACCTCCATGCTTCACGGTTGGGATGGTGTTCTTGGGGTTGTACTCATCCTTCTTCTTCCTCCAAACACGGCGAGTGGAGTTTAGACTCTATTTTTGTCTCATCAGACCACATGACCTTCTCCCATTCCTCCTCTGGATCATCCAGATGGTCATTGGCAAACTTCAGACGGGCCTGGACAAGCCCTGGCTTGAGCAGGGGGACCTTGCGTGCACTGCAGGATTTAAAATCCATGACGGCGTAGTGTGTTACTAATAGTTTTCTTTGAGACTGTGATCCCAGCTCTCTTCAGGTCATTGACCAGGTCCTGCCGTGTAGTTCTGGGCTGATCCCTCACCTTCCTCATGATCATTGATGCCCCACGAGGTGAGATCTTGCATGGTGCCCCAGACCGAGGGAGATTGACCGTCATCTTGAACTTCTTCCATTTTCTAATAATTGCGCCAACAGTTGTTGCCTTCTCACCAAGCTGCTTGCCTATTGTCCTGTAGCCCATCTCTGCCTTGTGCAGGTCTACAATTTTATCCCTGATGTCCTTACACAGCTCTCTGGTCTTGGCCATTGTGGAGAGGTTGGAATCTGTTTGACTGAGTGTGTGGACAGGTGTCTTTTATACAGGTAACGAGTTCAAACAGGTGCAGTTAATACAGGTAATGAGTGGAGAACAGGAGGGCTTCTTAAGGTCTGTGAGAGCCGGAATTCTTACTGGTTGGTAGGTGATCAAATACTTAAATAAATAAAATGCAAATTAATTATTTAAAAATCATACAATATGATTTTCTGGATTTTTGTTTTAGATTCCGTCTCTCACAGTTGAAGTGTACCTATGATAAAAATGACAGACCTCTACATGCTTTGTAAGTAGGAAAACCTGCAAAATCGGCAGTGTATCAAATACTTGTTCTCCCCACTGTATCTTGTATTTCTATACTTTTTCATACTGCCGCTCTATGTATCATGTACCGTGTATCTGTCTTTTGTGTACTTTCGTTGTGGCATTTTGCACCTGCCCTGTGTTTTGTTGTTGTAGCTGCTTGACAAAGAAATGTCCCCCTCGGGGATCAATAAAGTACCTATCTATCTATCTATCTATCTATCTATCTATCTATCTATCTATCTATCTATCTATCAACATCATCAACAAAAAAAACTAATAAAACGCATGTTTTTTTCTTTGTATTATCTTTTACCAGATCTAATGTGTGATAATCTCCTACATTAATTTAACATTTCCACAAACTTCAAAGTGTTTCCTTTCAAATGGTACCAATAATATGCATATCCTTGCTTCAGGTCCTGTGCTATAGGCAGTTAGATTTGAGTATGTAATTGTAGGCGATTTGTTTTTTTTAAGTGTCCGATCCTTAAGCTACACGCTTAGAAAAAAAGGGTACTTCGGCTGTCCCCATAGGAGAACCCTTTGAAGAACCCTTTTTGGTTCCAGGCAGAACTATTTTGGGTTCCATGTAGAACCCTCTTTGTAAAGGGTTCTACATGGAACTCAAAAAGGTTCTGCCTGGAACCAAAACGTTTCTGCTTGGAACCAAAAAGGGTTCTTCAAAGGGTTCTCCTATGCGGACAGCCGAATAACCCTTTTAGGTTATAGATAGCACCTTTACTTCTAAGAGTGTACAAGGCCCGAAGGGGGGGTGGTACATTTAAGTGATAATGCCCGAGAAGCTGGTATTTGGAGGATATATTGGCACGGGTGTTGTTAGACCCGAGACGAAGTCGAGGGCCGGCAAACCGTACCAATATATCCTCCAAACACGGGCTTTGAGTGCATTATCACTTTTATACAACGGGTTACCAACATATTCAAATAATGTTTGACATATTTTCATTAAAACATTTATTTTTATGAATTTATTCATACTGTTTCATCCTTGCAAAAGATATAGCCCCGACACAAATCTAGGGATGCTACCGGGTTCGGTTGCTAGGCGCGACCCAGTCGTTCAGTCTTTTTGTTCTGTATCTACGGACGTGACCCAGTCGTTCCTTCTAAATGTTCCATTTCCATACTGGCTAGCAACGTTCTTATCCCTTGCTTGCAAGCTAGCCAACTATGGCTCATTTACAGTCACGTCAAAAAAATGCAGCCAGAATAACAGCAAGTAGCCATATTTTCATTTGTTTAAGCTGTTTTCTAGTGAGATTTATTTTGATATTTGGAGGGGGTGTGGTATATTGGCTTCCGCATGTTTTTCTGGAGGCAAGCCGAAGTTCAGAGCAGAACCTTCGTCAATAATTGGTCAACAGTAGGAATTCTTCAATAAAGTTTTTGTTGTCATTCAACGAAAGACGACTCATTTTCATTGAAAAATACTGCACCAAATTGCCCGACAAAAACGCCAAAAATAAATGACAGATTTCTTCAGTTATCTTATATTAATTCTGATTATTTTTAGGAAGCGTATACTGGCTAAAGCGTCGTTTGAGGGAGTATGCGCACACTCGTTCATTCGGCTTGGTGCCAGAATAACTGAAGCATGCTGACGCCTTAAGGAGTTTTCTTAGTTATGTACGCTTTATATTGGCCATATACCACAAAGCCCCGAGATGCGTTATTGCTATTATAAACTGGTTACCAACATAAATAGATCAGTAAACAAGTATTTTTGCATAATATCAGTGGTATATTTAAGGCCATGGTATATTGGCCATATCCCACACCCCCTCTGGACTTATTGCTTATATATAAAGTGCATTCGGAAAGTATTCAGACCCCTTAGCTTTTTCCACATGTTGTTATGTTACGTAGGCTACGCCTAGCGGTTAGTAGCCTAGCGGTTAGAGCATTGGGCCAGTAACCGAAAAGTCTCTGATTGGAATAGCCGAGCCGACAACATAAAAAACCTGTCTATGTGTCCTTGAGCAAGGCACTTAACCCTAATTTGCTCAAGGGGATGAAACTGTAGGTAGGTTGTCATTGTAAATAAGAATAAAAAATTGTTTTCCCTCATCAATTTACACTCAATACCCCATAATGACAAAGTCGAAAACAGGTTTTTAGAAATGTTTGCAAATGTATTAAAAATAAAAAACAGAAATAACTTATTAACATAAGTATTTAGACCCTCTGCTCAGAGACTCGAAATTGATCTCAGGTGCATCCTGTTTCCATTGATCATCCTTGAGATGTTTCTACAACTTGATTAGAGTCCACCTTTGGTCAATTCAATTGATCGGACATGATTTGGAAAAGCACACACCTGTCTATGTAAGTTTCCACAGTTGACAGTGCACATCAGAGCAAAAACCAAGCCATGAGGTTGAAGGAATTGTCTGTAGAGCTCTGAGACAGGATTGTGTCGAGGCACAGATCTCGGGAAGGGTAATAACATTGTTTTGCAAAATTGAAGGTCCCGAAGATCACAGTGGCCTCCATCATTCTTAAATGGAAGAAGTTTGGAACCACCAAGACTCTTCCAAGAGCTGGCCACCTGGCCAAACTGAGCAATCGGTTGAGAAGGGCCTTGGTCAGGGAGGTGACCAAGAACCAGATGGTCACTGACAGAGCTCCAGAGTTCCCTGTTGAGATGGGAGAACCTTACAGAAGGACAACCCTCTCTGCAGCACTCCACCAATCAGGCCTTTATGGTACAGTGGACAGAAGGTAGCCACTCCTCAGTAAAAGGCAAATGACAAATGACTCTCAGACCATGAGAAACAAGATTCTCTGGTCTGATGAAACCAAGCTTGAACTCTTTGGCCTGAATGTCAAGAGTCACGTCTGGAGGAAACCTGGCACCATCCCTACGGTGAATCATGGTGGTGGCAGCATCATGCTGTGGGAATGTTTTTCAGCGGCAGGGACTGGGAGACCAGTCAGGATCGAGGGAAAGATGAACGGAGCAAAGTACAGAGAGATCCTTGATGAAAACCTTCTCCAGAGTGCTCAGGACCTCAGACTGGGGTGAAGGTTCACCTTCCAACAGGACAACCACCCTAAGCACACAGCCAAGACAACACAGGAGTAGCTTCAGGACAACTCTCAGAATGTCCTTGAGTGGACCAGCCAGAGCCCGGACTTGGACCGATTGAACATCTCTGGAGAGACCTGAAAATAGCTGTGCAGCAACAATCCCCATCCAACCTGACTGAGCTTGAGAGGATCTCCAGACAAGAATGGGAGAAACTCCGCAAATACAGGTGTGCCAAGCTTGTAGCGTCATACCCAAGAAGACTCAAGGCTGTCATTGCTGCCAAAGGTTCTTCAACAAAGTACTGAGTAAATGTTCTGAATACTTATGTAAATGTGATATTTACGTTTTTTATTTGTAATACATTTGCCAAAATGCTAAAAACATGTCTTTGCTTTGTCATTATGTGGTATTTTGTGTAGATTGATGAGGGAAAAAAACGATTTAATAAAGCTGTAACATAACAAAATGTCAAGGCCTCTGTATCCTTTCCGAATATAATTTACCCCCGACTGAAATGTTTTTTCAGCCAAAAGGCATCCAAGACCATTATAAACTGGGTGGTTCCAGCCCTGAATGCTGAGTGTGCAGAATTTTGAAAAAGATGCTGTGCAGTGGACCTAAAGAATAATTTGTGTTACTATGCAGTATAGGGCTTCTCTTTTATAGGCATAGACTTAGATAGACATCGCATCATTGTGTCTGTCCCATTATAGCGTCTGTGAGAGCACAGGCAGTGCCATTGTGGCAATCTCCATTTTGAAGTAGTTTAATTTTCTTCTACTACTAGGTCTATGAGTTGGCAAACAAACTGAAAGGGTGCATTCTGCCACCTAGAGTGTGTTGTTTGAACAAGAGATCTTCATGGAGCCACCTGTACCCGGGATTCGAACTTGACTGCTGCATTTTTTATAATTTATTATGCTGTTCTTGCTTTTCACGAGAGTGGAGCATATAGCTTGTTGTTGTTGTTGGCCAATCATAAGTCATTAAAGCTGCAATAGGCTACAGTCAGAGCGCCTCTGTGTGTGGAAAAATTAGGAGATATCTAATCAATGGAAGATGGAATTAAAATGACAGAATTAAAAGATAAAGGAGAAGGATAGGTTACAATGACCAAGAGTCAACAGGTAGGCTGCTACTTGATATTCTGAATGGAGTTGTTATTTGTAACTGTAGGATGAGAAAGCGCATGCACTGCAGCCTCAATTAGCCTAGCTAGCTAACTTTAGATAGCTTAACTAGCTTCTCCCGGTTTGATGCAGTCAAGACAGGTACTACGTAATCATATTTGATGATAAATAACCTAGCTATAGCAGCTATTAGGCTTGGTTGGTTGCTGTCTCTTGTCTGTCCTTCCATCCTGCTCCCTGTGTCAATGGCGCACAGTGAGCGGCACCTCTCTCTCTCTCCTTTAGCACTTTATCAGCTCCGGTTAGTAAAGTAGTTTAAACCTCTTAAGGACCGGACCCTTTTTTTCCAATTTTCGCCAAAAAAACACATTTGAACATTTAAAAGGAAACACTTTGAAGTCTGTGTAAATGTGAAATTAATGTAGGCAAAATATAACACATAAAATCTATTAAAAAATAATACCAACAAAAAAACATGCTTTTTTTTTTTATGCAAGAAAGGCCACAATATAATTTTGCAGTTTAGGCGCAATTTAGATGTTGGCCACAAGATGGCACCAGTGTGTGTGCAAAGTTTCAGATTGATCCAGTGAAGCATTGCAATACTGGACTATTTTGTATCAAGTCTGCCCAAATGTGCCGAATTGGTCAATTGATCATTTTCAGGTACATAACTATAGAGAACATACAAAAATGATATGGTAATACAAGATTTAAGTTTACACACTCCCAGGAATGTCATACATGATGGATCATTAGCTTATACACTAACTTTCACACATCTAGATGGCCGGGCAGGGTGGATGTGGAGCCAGAGACAGCAGGGGTTAAAACTGTAGAACCCAGTTCCTACATTTGAATATTAAAATGGATTTTATCAAACAAAACTCTGCTAGATTTTATCTCTGGGACCCTCAGGATGACAAATCAGAGGAAGATTACTGAATGTAAGTACATTATTTATCTTCAGAGGGGAATGTATCAAACCAGTTGCCATGATTTTTGTTTTTTTGGTTTTGTGCACTCTCCTCAAACAATAGCATGGTATTTTTTCACTGTAATAGCTACTGTAAATTGGACAGTGCTGCTAGATTAACAAGATAGTAAGCTTTCTGCCTATATAAGACATGTCTATGTCCTGGAAAGTTTTCTGTTACTTACAACAGTCATGCTAATCACATTAGCGCACGTTAGTGCAACCGTCCAGAATACGGGACACCGATCCCGTAGAGGTTAAGAAATGACTTTTCTGCTGCTTCTCTCACTTGGATCGGACCAGGTCTGGATCCGACCAGGTCTGGATCCAACCAGATCTATAGGGAAGGGGTCTAGTTTTCCTCAGGTCCGTTTGGAACGGGTCTCTATATGAAAAAAAATATTATGCATATCGGGTCCAGGTGGGAAAGATCCAAGCCCATTTCAGAAGGGGTCCAACTCAGAACCGGTACAACTTTTTAGACCTGTGAAGACCTCTAGTTTGAACAGGTATAAAGCCAAGGTTGGCAATTTACTGCCACCTGCAGTAATGGAATGTTTGCTCACAAGTATAATTCATTGGCTGATCCCTCCTGGAGACCTGGATGGAATTATGTGATCATTCCTTAACCCATAGGAAGTCCCACCCAGTCCTCAATGGCACTCCTCATGCTAAAACAGGCTTTTTGGCACTAGAGTCTTCTATCTATCGCTATGTTTATAGCAATTCATAGCCTACCTTGTTATCTATCCTCTATGGTCAAAGTCTATGGCTGGAGCGCATGTTCCCATCATGTGCAACTTAAGTGAAACTCGGCCAACGTCAGCGACGTGAGACAGGATTACCCCTACTACTAAAAAGATCACTCGAAAACAATGAATACTGGTGTATTAGCTACTTTTCTATATTTTCTGGTACAATAAAGTGATGATACAACAAATAAATAAGTAAACAACAGCCTACAACAAGCCATAATCAATTAGGAAACTGATAAATAAAAACATCACAGGCAGTGCATTCGGAAAGTATTCAGACCCCTTGACTTTTTTCACATACAAAGCAAAAACACGTTTTTAGAAATTTTTCCAAATGTATTAAAAATGAAGAACTGAAAATACATTTACATAAGTAACTGTGTTGAAGCGCCTTTGTCAGCGATTACAGTGATACTACAGTTGAAGTCAGAAGTTTACATAAACTTAGGTTGAAATCATTAAAACTAATTTTTCAACCACTCCACAGATTTCATGTTAACAAACTATAGTCGGTTAGGACATGTACTTTGTGCATGACACAAGTAATTCTTCCAACAATTGTTTACAGACAGATTTTTTCACTTATAATTCACTATATCACAATTCCAGTGGGTCAGAAGTTTACATACACTAAGTTGACTGTGCCTTTAAACAGCTTGGAAAATTCCAGAAAATGATGTCATGGCTTTAGAAGCTTATGATAGGCTAATTTACATAATGTGAGTCAATTGGAGTTGTACCTGTGGATGTATTTCAAGGCCTACCTTCAAACTCAGTGCCTCTTTGCTTGACATCATGGGAAAACCAAAAGAAATCAGCCAAGACCTCAGAAAAATAATAATTTCAAAACGCCTGAAGGTACCACGTTCAAAGTACGAACGTACTTTGGTGCGAAAAGTGCAAATCAATCCCAGAACAGCAGCAAAGGACCTTACGAAGATGCTGGAGGAAACAGGTACAAATGTATCTATAACCACAGTAAAACGAGTCCTATATCGACATAACCTGAGGCCGCTCAGCAAGGAAGAAGCCACTGCTCCAAAACCGCCATAAAAAAGACAGACTAAGGTTTGCAACTGCACATGGGGACAAAGATCGTACTTTTTTGAGAAATGTCCTCTGGTCTGATGAAACAAAAATAGAACTGTTTGGCCATAATGACCATCGTTATGTTTGGAGGAAAAAAGGGGAGGCTTGCAAGCCGAAGAACATCATCCCAACCGTGAAGCACGGGGGTGGCAGCATCATGTTGTGGGCGTGCTTTGCTGCAGGAGGGACTGGTGCACTTTACAAAATAGATGGCATAATGAGGAAGGAAAATTATGTGGATATATTGAAGCAACATCTCAAGACATCAGTCAAGAAGTTCAAGCTTGGTCACAAATGAGTCTTCCAAATGGACAATAACCCCAAGCATACTTCCAAAGTTGTGGCAAAATGGCTTAATGACAACAAAGTCAAGGTATTGGAGTGGCCATCACAAAGCCCTGACCTCAATCCTATAGAAAATCCTATAGAAAATGTGTAGGCCTCCTGTGCAAGCAAGGAGGCCTACAAACCTGACTTAGTTCTGTTAGGAGGAATGGGCCAAAATTCACCCAACTTATTGTGGGAAGCTTGTGGAAGACTACCCAAAACGTTTGACCCAAGTTAAACAATTTAAAGGCAATGCTACCAAATACTAATTGAGTGTATGTGAACTTTTGACCCACTGGGAATGTGACGAATGAAATAAAAGCTGAAATAAATCATTCTCTCTACTATTATTCTGACATTTCACATTCTGAAAATAAAGTGGTGATCCTAACTGACCTAAAACAGGACATTTTTAATAGGATTAAAAGTCAGGAATTGTGAAAAACTGAGTTTAAATGTATATCTAAGGTGTATGTACACTTCTGACTTCAACTGTATATAAACATACATACTACAGCCAAATGCAGTATTTTGAGTAGAACGCTTGAGGGCGACTATTCACCAGTTTTGAATAAACAAGGATTGACGCATGCCACGTGTTGGTTCAGATGCCAAGGTTCATAGTTGAAATTCGAAAAGATGGTGGAGCACGCAGAAATCCGCATGGTTCACCGTGGTGGCAGCAAAATAAACTTCAGGGAGCCAGTTTTTACAATCGATTCTAGGTAAGTATGTATTGATTGCAGTAGACATTAGCTCAACCTGAACTAAATATATGTCACAAGTATGGTATGGACGCAACTGTAGCCATGGTTAGCTACTTTGGCTAGCTAGCTAACTTGTTATTGCACACAACGTTAACTAGCTACAACATATCTAACAGTGTTATAAACGTCAGAGAAACATATCTTACTTCAGAATTCTAGCAAGCCACCGTTTCAACTAAGGTAGTTAGCTGGCTGCTGTACTATGAATCGACATGTAATGTTAGCTTACGTTACCTGTATGTTTAACGTTAGCTAAATAGCCAGCCAGGAAGCTAAACCGGCATTTGCTATTTAGCTAGCTAGTTGCTAGTTAGCTAAGTATAATAAACAATCAGGCATCCACGTTAACTACAGTGAATGGGGAATAACCGTAGTCCGTAAACTGATTTCTCTCCGGTCGTTTTCGGAAGGTTCCTTTTGTGTGCCGCGGGGGAGTCGGTGAAAGTGTACAGTACCACCACAGAGGAATGCATCAATTATTTGCAGGGGCACACTGACCTGGTGACCGGCGTTGTCCTCAACCCTTCAAACCACCTGCAGGTTTGTCAATACAGTTGCTACATATACGTGTCTGCAAACTGTGTCTGATCAGCAACATGTTTAGGTCTAAAGAAACATGGTTTGTTGTCTCTCCTATGGTTGGGTGTTGGAGGAGTGTTTGTTCATTGCAATGTTTTGAGTGTAGACGTGACATTGTCGGACTGTCTTGCAGGTATACTCGTGCTCAGCAGATGGCACTGTCCGATTGTGGGACTTCACAGACAGCATCCTCATCAAGGTACTGCCACAGCAGCATTCTTCACCAAACTCAGTTTTAATCACTGCTTCCTGCTAATCACTGCTTCCTTCATGTGCTTATAAATAACTTACTATGATACTTTTCAGACCTTCATTATCGGGTACCCCATCTACTCCATTTACGTCTCGGAAAAACATGGAGGAGTGGTTTTTGTCGTCATCCCCATGGCAAATGACAAAACCTCTGGTAAGTATAGCTACACTTTAAAACGGTGGTGATATGTGTACGCTTCCTTACACCGTTACACAGTAGGTAGTGTAAAGCATAGCAATGAGAATTTTCGACCAACCTTGGCGATACTTCCTCAAATACGACTTGGAAGACACCACCACGTCTGGTAAAATTCCATGTCTAGTTGCAGGGGGTTTGTTTGAATTTTGAAAATGCGCTGTTATTAAAATAAATCCATGAAGTAATCCAACAATGTCCGATTGTGGGACTTCACAGATAGCATCCTCATCAAGGTACTGCCACAGAAGCATTTTTCACCAAAGGTACTAAAGGAGCTCCTGAAACTTGACCCCAAAAAACCATCTGGGTCAGATGATTTAGACCCTTTCTTCTTTAAGGTTGCTGCCCCTATCATCGCCAAGCCTATCTCCGGCCTTTTTAACACGTTTCTCCATTCTGGGGAGGTTCTCATTGCTTGGAAGGCAGCCACAGTTAGTCCTCAAGCTGATCCTAACTCTTATAGGCCTATTTCTATTTTGCCCTGTTTATCAAAAGGTTGGGAAAAACTTGTCAATAATCAACTGACTGGCTTTCTTGATGTGTATAGTATTCTCTCTGGTATGCAATCTGGTTTCCGCTCAGGTTATGGATGTGCCTCTGCAACCTTAAAGGTCCTCAATGATGTCACCATTGCCCTTGATTCTAAGAAATGTTGGTGATATGTGTACGCTTCCTTACACCGTTACACAGTATTGACTTGGCCAAAGCCTTTGATACGGTAGACCATTCCATTTCCAGCCGGCTAAGGAGTATTGGTGTCTCTGAGGGGTCTTTGGTCTGGTTTGCTAACTACCTCTCTCAAAGAGTGCAGTATATAAAGTAAAAAATCTGCTGTCAGCCACTGCCTGTCACCAAGGAAGTACCCCAAGGCTCAATCCTAGGCCCTACGCTCTTCTCAATTTACATCAACAACGTAGCTCAGGCAGCAGGAAGCTCTCTCGTCCATTTATATGCAGATGATAGTCTTATACTCAGCTGGCCCCTCCCTGGATTTTGTGTTTAAATGCTCTACAACAAAGCTTTCTTATTGTCAACAAGCTTTCTCTACCCTTAACCTTGTTCTGAAGAGAAGAATGCCCCTCTCCCCACAGGTGTGATTACTACCTCTGAGGGTTTAGAGCTTGAGGTAGTCACCTCATACAAGTACTTGGGAGTACTGCTAGACGGTACACTGTCCTTCTCTCAGCACATATCAAAGCTGCAGGCTTAAGTTAAATCTAGACTTGGTTTCCTCTATCGTAATCGCTCCTCTTTCACCCCCAGCTGCCAAACTAACCCTGATTCAGATTACCATCCTACCCATGCTAGATTACGGAGACATCATTTATAGATCGGCTGGTAAGGGAGTTCTCGAGTGGCTGGATGTTCTTTACCATTCGGCCATCAGATTTGCCACCAATGCTCCATATAGGACACATCACTGCACTCTATACTCCTCTGTAAACTGGTCATCTCTGTATACCTGTCGCAACCCATTGGTTGATGCTTATGTTTAAAACCATGGACACCCTTACTGATAGTTGTGGCTGCTTTGCGTGATGTATTGTCATCTCTACCTTCTTGCCTTTTGTGCTGTTGTCTGTGCCCAATAATTTTTGTACCATGTTTTGTGCTGCTACCATGTTGTTGTCATGTTACGTTGCTACCATGATGTGTTGTCATGTGTTGCTGCCTTGCTATGTTGTTAGGTATCTATTTTGGTAGTGTTTATATTTATATTTATTTTTATTTCTAATCCCAGCCCCCGTCCCCGTTGGAGGTCTTTTGCCCTTTGGTAGGCCGTCATTGTAAATAAGAATTTGTTCTTAACTGTCTATGCCGCTATCTTGTCTTTCATATTGTCTCTCATTGATTCAGACATGTGGGTGTCCACCCCAATGTGACAAATGTCATGTTGACACTCAACTCTCTCAATCAACGAGAATATTTGAAATAGACCAGATGGCGGTGTACACATTGTTGAATTACTACATGGAGCAAAACATTTTATTTAATAAGAGCATTTTATAAATTCAAACAAACCCCCTGGAACTAGACATGGAAGTTTAGAAGACGTTGTCTTCCAATTTGGGAATTGAGGAAGTATCGCCAATTAAAGGTTGGTCGGTCAAATCCTCTATGCTATGCTTTACACTACCTACTGTGTAATGGCTGTATGGAAGCGTTCACATATCACCGCCGTTTCAAAGTGTAGCTATGTTAACTGCAAATTTCTCCTCAATTGTCCTCTAGCCTATATAGTGCCTTTTTTTTTCACTTACTTTTCACAGTAAGTGCTTTTTTAAGTCGTAGTTGATTTGTAACTAATTGCTCAATAAAATGGTGCAGATTGTTGAAGATGGTGACCTCTGACCCGTATGTGGTGTGTGTCTTCAGAGCTGTTCCAGCTGGTGGCTGTTCATCTGCCCCGCAGTGGAGACCAGGAAGTGGAGGCGCGAGAGCTCTCGGGAGTGCTGTGTGATGTCAGCCCCCACCCTGGGGCTGCCTCCTTTGGCAGAGAGGTACGTGTAGTAGGCCTATACTTCGTGTACCAGGTACTCCAGTAGCAAACAAGTCTCTGGCAGCCAATGACTTAGCCAAGGGTAACACTTAAACCATAATGATTGCTTTTGCAGGAGACATTACACAATCTTTATGCACACAATTGTCACAGTTTGCACATTGTTGAGTTTAGCAAAAGGCGTGACATGTTTTATTACCACCTTCAATATTGACGCCAGGTTTTTACTTGAAATGTTGGGTGAATACTGACTGAAACGGGGGGGGACTGAAACGGGGAGGGACCCCCCCCCGAACACCATTTATAACGATGTGCACTAATTAATATAATGCACTTCTTGTTTCTTCCTCCACTCTTTATCACAGGGTGAATACATCGCTGCCGCCAAAGGTTTACAGCTCGAGGTATTTTTCTTCAAAAAGCAGAAGTCCTACAGGTAAACCCTTTTCTCGCCCCTCAGGGGGCTGTCCCCTTCAATGACAGTAAGCGTGAATGGTCATTTGTGTTTTTGTCTCTCTGGCTTGTGTTTGTGCAACACAAGTCCAAACACGCTGAACGGCAGTTTATCTGTTGGATCAGTGGCCTTTCTGCTTATCTGTGGTCAGGAGTGGGAGTTCAGCCAGCCCTCTCCATTGTTTTGAGAAACCCCTCATCTGTAAAAGGGCACTAATCAGGAGGATTCATTACATGACAGTATTTTATGGTGGATTTGACATTGCCCAAATAATGTTTTTCATCACTTAGTTATTTTTTATTTAACCATAAATTAACTTGCCTAGTTAAATAAAGAACAAATTCTTATTTACAATGACGGCCTACTCCGGCCAAACCTGGACGACGCTGGGCCAATTGTGCGCCACCCAATGGGACTCCCAATCACGGTGGATGTGATACAGCCTGTATTCGAACCAGAGACTTGTGACTCCTCTTGCACTGAGATGCAGTGCCTTAGACCGCTGCGCCACTCGGGAGTCATAGCACTCATTCAATTGTATTGTTTGTTTCTGTGCCCCACAGGTTTTCCCTGAAGTCGGGGATGAAGAAAGGGGTCCAGAATGCCTTCACCTGTGTCTCGTGCCACCCTAAAGAGGATTGTATTGCCACAGGTCACGCGGATGGCAAGATTCGCCTGTGGTGAGTGATGCCGGATGGAAGAACTTAAGAGATCAAATCTAGGGGGAAACATTTAATTGGCATCACACAGTCAATGTTCTTTCCCTGTCTTCATAGGAGAAACTTTAACCAGAAGAAGGAGTACACATACTCCACCCTGCACTGGCACCACGGTGCCGTCAACACGCTGCGCTTCACCCCTGAAGGTAATATAACCACTGACCTTAATAACTGTTGAATTATACCTAGACATATCATCTCTGTTCACTCTATGCCAGGGTTCCCCAATAGGCGGCTGCAGGTGATTTTCTTCTGAGCAAAATTATTTAATTTATATATATATATATATATATACATACACACACACAGTGCATTTGGGAAGTATTCAGACCCCTTGACTTTTTCCACATTTTGTCATGTTACAGCCTTATTAAAAAATGTATTCAATTGTTTTTTCCCCCTCATCAATTTACACACAATACCCCACAATGACGAAGCAAAAACTAGTTTTAAATTTCAGACCCTTTACTCAGTACTTTGTTGAAGCACTTTTAGCAGCGATTACAGCCTCGTCTTCTTGGGTATGACGCTACAAGCTTGGTACACCTGTATTTGGGGAGTTTCTGCACAGGTAGTTTCAGGTATTTTCATAGATGTTTGATCGGGTTCAAGTCCGAGCTCTTGCATGGCCAGTTAAGGACATTCTGAGACTTGTCCCGAAGCCACTCCTGCGTTGACTTTGTGTGCTTAGGGTTGTTGTCCTGTTGGAAGGTGAACCTTCGACCCAGTCTGAGGTCCTGAGCGCTCTGGAGCAGGTTTTCATCAAGGATCTCTGTACATTGCTCCGTTCATCTTTCCCTCGATCTTGACTAGTTTCCCAGTCCCTGCCACTGAAAAACATCTGCACAGCATGATGGTGCCACCACCATGTTTCACCGTAGGGATGGTGCCAAGTTTCCTCCAGACGTGA
The DNA here is from genome assembly GCA_023634145.1 of Thymallus thymallus. NCBI lineage: Eukaryota > Metazoa > Chordata > Actinopteri > Salmoniformes > Salmonidae > Thymallus > Thymallus thymallus. The sequence goes on along the minus strand of CM042408.1, from coordinate 24,643,846 downwards.
CGCTTGGCATTCATGCCAAAGAGTTCAATCTTGGTTTCATCAGACCAGAGAATCTTGTTTCTCTTAGTCTGTGAGTCTTTAGGTGCCTTTTGGCAAACTCCAAGCGGGATGTCATGCCTTTTACTGAGCAGTGGCTTCCGTCTAGCCACTCTACCATAAAGGCCTAATTGGTGGAGTGCTGCAGAGATAGTTGTCTTTCTGGAAGGTTCTCCCATCTCCACAGAGGAACTCTGGAGCTCTGTCAGTGACCATCGGGTTTTTGGTCACCTCCCTGACCAAGGCCTTCTACCCCGACTGCTCGATTTGGCCGGGCAGCCAGCTCCAGGAAGAGTCTTGGTGGTTCCAAACTTCTTCCATTTAAGAATGATGGATGCCACTGTATTCCGACACAATCCTGTCTCTTAGTTCTACGGACAATTCCTTCCAGTTTTTGTTCTGACATGCACTGTCAACTGTGGGACCTTTTTATATAGACAGGTGTGTGCCTTTCAAAATCATGTCCAATCAATTGAATTTACCACAGGTGGACTCCAATCAAGTTGTAGAAACATCTCAAGGATGATCAATTGAAGCAGGATGCACCTGAGCTAAAATTTGAGTCATAGCAAAGGGTCTGATTACTTATGTAAATAAGGTATTTATGTTTTTTATTTTTAATAAATGTATTACATAAAAGTTCTTTGTCATTATGGGGTATTGTTTGTAGGTTGAGGGGGGGGGGGACAATTTAATACATTTTAGAATAAAGCTGTAACCTAACAAAATGTTGAAAAAGTCAAGGGGTCTGAATACTTTCCAAATGCAAATTAAATGTATTATATGCGCTCGTATCCCAATGTAATCAATCTTTGAAATTATTGTTTTTGTCATACTATATCTGTTTGGGCTTCTTACGTTCAATTTGGAGTGCACAAATTATTTGTGATGTTCCCGCCCCCCGACCATCCGCTCATGATAAAATCTTCCCCCGGCTGAATGTAATTGGGGATCACTGCTCTATGCCAACTGTTTTCATGGTGGAAGGATTCTGACCAGTGGCGTGACTCTTTGTTTCCTTTCCTTTTCTGTAGGCACTAATCTTCTTAGTGGGGGCGTAGAGTCAGTGCTGGTCCATTGGCGTTACACACAGGAGAACCAGAAGGATTTCCTGCCTCGCCTGGGCGCCGCCATCACACACATCGCCGTGTCACCTGACGGTTCCTTGTTCTGCACCTCGCACTCTGACAACAGTAAGGACTGTTACACCCTGTTACAATAATCTCCCTTGAAGTAATCCCTGATCTGACATGACTGGATTGGTCACTGCTATGTACCGAATCCATGCTTGCACCTATCCAATCACGTTAGATCAGAGATTCTTCAAGAAAGGATGCTTAAATCGGCCATACACATTCACTTCATGTACGTTATTTTGTCAACTGCCAGAAAGGTTATAGGAATATTACAAATTCAATCTGTAGACCCAATCTTTTTCTTTCTGTTTTGTCTCCCTTTTTCTCGGTCCCACTCTCAAGAGATCACAATCATTCAGAGTAGTGTCAAAGTGTCGGCCGTCATCCAGGGCCTGGTCAAAAGTGAGGGTGTGTGGACCAACCTAATGATCGACCCACGCAGTAAAGCTTTGGTGCTCAACGGGAAACCAGGTCACCTTCAGTTCTACTCTCTCCGCCACGATAAGCAACTCTACAACGTAAGCACGCCTTTTTATCTACAGGAGCTGTCAATGAAAAAAAAAAACACCATACACAGTCATTGGGCCAGGGAGCTACCTAGGAATATTCTTGAACTTTGTCACGTGACTCGTAGAAATGGAATGACTAGAATGGATATTTAAATTGTATTTCTATGGCCTGAGTCTTGAAGGTCTGGCTTCGCTAATTTATCATGAACAAAAAATTCAACTATTTATTAATGAAATAACTCTGACTGTCCAAGCTAATGAAAATTATTTGACTGTATATCTCTTCAACCTTCAGTTGGACATAGTACAGCAGGAGTACATCCACGAGGAGGGTCTGGACCAGTTTGAGGTGGTCAAGGCGGCGTTCGACGCCCACGGCGACTGGCTTGCTACAGTGGAGGAGAGGAGAAAAAAAGGCTCTGAGCTAGAGATCAATTTGAAGCTGTGGGCGTACGACAAGCTAACTCAGAGGTACTATTTAGTTATAAGCCTGGTTGCATGTTGTACATGTCTTCATATCAACATGTTGTGCCATTCTTTTTCATGCTCGTCAATAACAAGTCCCTTAGTTATTGCTGTTCACACATTTGTGATATATTTAAGAATGTGGTTTCCATCTTTCACCCACTCTCCACCCTACCTCGCCCCCCTCTAGTTTTGTGCTGAACACCACAGTCACAGCTCCCCACGAGGACCGGATTACAGCCATGTTCTTCAGTCCCTCGCCAGAGACCACCATGCTGGTGACCACTAGCCTCGACGGCCACTTCAAAGTTTGGCTTCTGGCAGACCACTCAGACACCAAGGGTAAGTAGACCTGAGGTGGTTCTTTCTACGGGATTAGATTTCTGGATTGGATCGTTGTGCCTGCTGGCCAGGAGGATTTTGCAAGTCTGCCTATATAATAGGTCCTGGAGACCTGCTAGTTATTGCTCACTGACACATGATTTGCCTAATCAAGGTATTGATGAGCTAAATCAAATTGATGCTGTAACATTCTCCCTGGCTTTTCCTTTCTCTGTATGCGTGTGACGACCAGCAGAGGGCGCCTTCTGGTCATGTGACTTTGTGGGTGGGTATCATCTCCTGAAGCCCGGCTGCTGCTGCTTCTCGGCTGACGGCTCCCTATTGGCTGTCGGCTTCCAGGAAGTGGTGACTGTGTGGAGCCCCGCTTCCTGGGAGCTACTCACCACTCTGTCCCAGCCCCCAGGGACCGTCAGGTCAGAACACACGCTTATAAACGGACACACACACTTACAAACATTCACACACTGATACAAGTAAACACAAACACACGTGACCATTGAAACGAGCAGACATTTCAACAACTTTGCCAACGAATATGTTAGCAGATATAGCACTAGAAAAGCTTAGGCCTTGTTGGACCACTAGCATTTTTATTAGTTTATGTAACTGTAGGCTATGTACAAACAAAAAACACTAAAACACCACAATTCAAGTGTTAAAATCTATTAAATAAACACCATAACAAAGATCATTCATTATTAATTTGTTAAGGGCATGTCTTAAGGAACATGTATTTCAAAAGAACAGTGGCATATAGTATTTTTAGTCTAAATATATTGCTATGCTTGTTACACCGTGAGCGCATGAAATCACGGTAATTCTGCCAAAAGGTTAGAGTTCACGGGGTAATTTTGAAGAGTTGTTTGGCAAGGAGAGATGATTTAGAAACGGCAGAACCTGCTCTTTCTGATACTATTTAGACATCAGTGTTATGTTTAGTGCAAATCCAACAACACATCCCTGAGTACCACTCTTCATATTTTCAAGCATGGTGGTGGCTGCATCATGTAATGGGTATGCTTGTCGTCAGCATGGACTGGAGTTTGTTTTAGGGGGAAAAGAAATGTAATGGATTAAGCACAAGTAAAATCCTAGAGGAAAACCTGGTTGTCTGCTTTCCATCACTGGAGTCAAATTCACATTTCAGCAGGATAATAACCTTAAAACACAAGGCAAAAATATACACTGGAGTTTCTTACCAAGAAGACAGTGAATGTTCCTGAGTGGCCTAGTTACAGTTTTGACTTAAATTGGCTTTAAAATCTAGAGCAAGACTTGAAAAATGGCTGTGTAGCAATGTTTAACAACCAACTTGACAGAGCTTGAATAATTTCTAAAAGAATGTGCAAATATTGTACAATATTGTGTGCAATCTGTAGACCCAGGTGTGCAAAGCTCCTAGACTTGCCCAGAAAGACACACCACTGTAATCGCTGCCAAAGGTGTTTGTTACATGTATTGACTTGGATGTGAATACTTATGTAAATGGCATTTCTATGTTTCATTTCTAGTACATTTGCAAAAACTTCAAAACATTTTCACTTTGTTAATATGGGATATTGTGTGTAGATGTGTAAAATAAATTCTAGGCTGTAACAACAATGTAGAATAAGTCAAGGGGTATGAATACTTTCTGAAGGAACTAAGTCTGTAATATTTGACACCTCTAGTGCACTTTATTGCAACAGATCAGGAACATTCAAAAAGCAAATTATATTATTGGCCAGTCATGTGAACTTGGGAGACAGAACCTGCTGCGCAACATTGAGGGGGAGACTGCTACAATATCTTGCGAAGTCAGCCTCCCTCTCCTTAGGTCAGTGAGTGCAGAAAAGTCGTATTTGATGTTGAGTCTTACTCAATTGCATGCCAGAGTTGCCTAGCTGCAGCCTACAAACTGGTTTTAGTGCTGGTATTTACAATGACCCCAAGCCATTGCATACATTGATAGTCGACTAAACATGACTCTCAATTATTTTATTTCCTTTACCAAAAATTAGGATGTAATGTACAGTGCTGTGAAAGTATTTGCTCCCTTTTCAGATTTTTTTATACTGAATGTTATCAGATCTTCAACCAAAACCTAATATTCGATAAAGGGAACCTGAGTTTACAAATAACAAAACAAATGCGTACTTATTTTATACTGAACAAAAATCTAAACGCAACAATTGCTAAACACACAATCAAGTATGTGCTCAGAGGGATGTAGGCAATTGCTGGTACATATGGCTGTGAAAGTCAAGCACTGGGACTCTGCACTGTTATTCCAGCTGCCCATAGTCCCTTGTGTAACTGCCTCCAATTTCTTTTCTGTTCAGTGTTTATATATGGTCTGAACTGAAAGGATTTCAGGTGACTGCATTTGTAGTTGGAGCTCTGGTGTGGAAAAGCTTCTTGTCACTAATCCTGTGAAATATGTTTGGTGGGTGGGTGGTGGTATAGTCAGTGGGACTTTAACAGTATGGTAAGAGACGGGTGACAGGGTTTGAAGGTTAACAGACTCTTTTGATCCACCAGGGACCTTTGTTTTGGACGGTTAAGCTGTTCCAAGTACCTGTTGGGGACCAGCACCAAGAACCAACTCTGCTGCTGGAACCTCCTCACCTGTACATGTAAGACAGACCCTCTGGCGTGTGCTTGTTTTCAACTGTCCCATAAAAACAACACATCCATGACTAAAAATAAAACATCTGTTCAATCCACAAACTTTACTTTTCTCTTTCTACATTTGTTTCTCTCTTTCCTCCTCTCTCTCCCTCAGTGGAGTGGAGTACCCCCATGGACGTGAGCCTGCTCCAGACCGACCCGCTGTCTGAGAACATGGCTGCCTTCTGCAGTCAATCTGGCAGCTCTGACTGTGAGTGCTACCTAGTTTCTGGTTGTATCTACCAGTGCCAACATAACTATTTTGCCTAGGTTGGTTTAGATTACTTTTGCCACACACTGCATGGGCCAAAGCATAGCTAATTGCACAAAGCAGGGTCCCCTAGGTATTCTAAAATATGTGCTGTAGCCTTGTCATACGGTAGATCCAACCAAGTCTAAAATAGGTCAAATGGGCTTCACTCATCATTGCCCTCTCCTCCCACCAGTGTTTGTGTTCAAGCCCAGCGAGCCACGGCCCCTCTACTCCCAGAAGGCTTTGTGCACGGGCAAGGTGCAGCACGCAGTCTTCGCGCCGCGCGACCAGATGCTGGAGAGCTGCGAGGAGCGCACCCAGTGGCTCAACAGATCCCAGCTCTACTTTGTCAACCAACACATGGTGAATATACAATACACACTGTCTCCAGACTCATGGTGTCCTCTTCTCGTCTCCTTTCCTTTGTCACCACTAGTGAATTAAAGGACTGGGCACACCATGTTCTGTTCCAATTCCAACCTTGAAGTGATAAATTCCCCCAAACTTCTAAATTACATTGAATGTTAACCGTTAATCTGGGGTGATGGCGCATGCTCGGGTTTTACTTCTTATTCCACTGGCAGGTAACTAACCAGAGTTATGTCTGACATCCTCTCTCCATTCTAGGATTTGTTGACGTTTAGCACCAAGACTGAGGAGGATAGACTGTTGGCATCCAGTAAACAGGTACAATCCCACGTTGTTCCACAACGGTTGCAAAATATATTGTCATTTATTTCTGTAACAATGTATGTTTTTGTGGTGTTTTTTCCCCAGCTTGTGGTAGACGACAGTGTTGCCGTGACTCCTTTCTACCTGTTGCTAGGGAAACACAGACGGCAGCAACTGGAGAAGCAGGACGCGCTGATCAATCCCATGGCAGAAAGGACTCAGCTCCCACAGGGCTCCATTGCCATCAAGGAGGTGTGTGTCTGTGTGTGTGTTCATGCAATGTTCACTGGCCGTTTAATTTGCTGACCTGTAAATAAGCCAGTGTTTCTACATTCTGCAGTGTTGTTTAGTTCATGTTTAGTTTTGCTAGAATGCTTAAATAATGCTTGTGCCAAGTATTTGTATACTTCCAAGCAGTGACCTACTGAATATACTGAGCTCACTTTAGATACTAGGTGAGACTAATTGTTCTGCAAATATTCCCAGAAGGTATCTAAGTTAGGTTTTATTGGATAATAATTGTAAAGGGAAACGTATAACACTTACTTGCTTCTCAAGAACCCAGCTTAAAACCTTTTAAACCAGGTTATTGGTCATTGCCCTTAAGGACCTGCATCAGGACCTCCGCCTAACTCACTCCTCTATCTCTCGCAGCTGCTGCACACCCCAGCCCACGTCCTGCCTTCAGCCTCGTTCCTCTGCGCCATGTTCGTCAGCTCCCTGCTCATTTCCAGCTCCTCTGCCGGGTGAGTCCAGTAACTAGTAGGTATTTTATTGTTCCAGACAAGAAAATGGTTTGTGGCATACAGTAAAGGGGAAAAAAAAGACTTGACATAGAATCACAATGAGTAGGTTAATCTACATTCCCCTCAAAACAATGGAGAGGTCAAAGTAGTATGGTGACAATGACCTTACACCCTAGCACAGTGTTTCCCAACCCTTTTCTTCGAGTACCCCCAACAGTGCACATGTTGTAACCCTGGACACCTGATTCAACTAATCATAAAGCCCTCAATGAGTTGTATGAGGTGTGTGTCAAGGGCTACAACAAAACTGTGTACTGTTGGGGGTACGTAAGGACCAGGATTGGGAAACACTGCCCTAGCAGACCCTTTCACCAGTCCTGCTCTGACACGTCAGTGCAGATGAAGGGAAAGAGACGAGGTGAGGAAGGAGCGGACTAAAAGGCCATAATTTAATCGAGCGCCCTCCCGTTCAGGAACTGGAGTTGTGCGTGACACCACAGACCACACACTGACTTCCCTTACATCCTGCACAGTCATTATTTGGAGGATTGTTTGCAGCACTCAGACTTGGCATGGTGTCTGTGTTGACATTGCTCAGGGTCAAGGGTCACTCAGCCAAATGCCTAATGGGAGAGAATGCTCTGGTCTTTGCAGCAAGGCTGAAGGCACTAATTGTCGTCTTAATCTTTTAAATGTTTTTCAAACCAAGAATATACCAACAAACATTTTCAAATGATGACCTAAATAAATTCTATGATTTGTATTTCAAATACATTTTAAATTTGATGTCACATGCTTCCTAAATAACAGGTGTAGACTAAGGGAAATGCTTACTTATGGGGCGTTTTACAACAATGCAGAGTTTAAGATCAAGATAAAAACAAAATGAAGTAGTGATGTGGAATAAATACACAGTGAATAACAATAACGATTAAAAATAACATGGCTGTATACAAGGAGCACCAGTGCTGAGACGATGTGCAGGGATACAAGGTAATTGTAGTAGCTATGTACATATAGGTAGGGTAAAAGTGACTAGGCAACAGGATAGATAAGACCGTAGCAGCAGCGTATGTGGTGTGTTTGCCGTCAGTATTCATGTTTTGTGTGTGTGTGTGTGTGTGTGTGTTGGGATGTAAGTATGAGTGTGTGTAGAGTCCAGGTTGTAGACTGCACTAGGTCATTGTTTTATGTGAGAATTTGTTCTGTCAATATAATCTTCAACCTAAAAGGTTACATACACTACCGTTCAAAAGTTTGGGGTCATTTAGAAATGTCCTTGTTTAAAAAAAAAAAAGAAGAAAAAAAGTCCATTAAAATAACATAAAATTGATCATAAATACAGTGTAGACATTGTTAATGTTGTAAATGACTATTGTAGCTGGAAACGGCTGATTTTTTAAAAATGGAATATCTACATAGGTGTACAGAGGTCCATTATCAGCAACCATCACTCCTTTGTTCCAATGACACGTTGTGTTAGCTAATTCAGGTTTATCATTTTAAAAGGCTAATTAACCATTAGAAACTCCTTTTGCAATTATGTTAGCACAGCTGAAAACTGTTGTGCTGATTAAAGAAGCAAACTGGCTCTAACCAGAATAGAAAGAGAAGTGGGAGGCCCTGGTGCACAACTGAGCAAGAGGACAAGTACGTTAGTGTCTAGTTTGAGAAACAGACACCTCAAGTCCTCAACTGGCAGCTTCATTAAATAGTACCCGCAAAACACCAGTCTCAACGTCAACAGTGAAGAGGCGACTCCGGGATACTGGCCTTCTAGGCAGAGTTGCAAAGGAAAAAGCCATATCTTCCTCTGTCCAGTGTCTGTGTTCTTTTGCACATCTTAATCTTTTATTTTTATTGGCCAGTCTGAGATATGGCTTTTTCTTTGCAACAGTTTTCAGCTGTGCTAACATAATTGCAAAAGGGTTTTCTAATGATCAATTAGCTAACACAACGTGCCTTTGAAACACAGGAGTGATGGTTGCTGATAATGGGCCTCTGTACGCCTGTTACTTATATCATACGCACATTTAGCTATTTTAAGTATTTGTCTGCCATCAACCTGTATAGTATACCATGCAAATATTCCTTATTTATCTATATCAACTTAAAATATTTTATATATTTTTTTTCACCTAATACTGTAGCAATGTATAGTGTACATATTCAGCCATTCACCCATACTATGCCATGTCTTTTTATAGCTTTTTGCACACCAGACTTGTATTTTTATACTTTTTCATACTGCCGCACTATGTATCGTGTATCTGTCTTTTGTGTATTTTCGTTCTGGCATTTTGCACTTGCACTGTTCTTTTTTTTTTCATAGCTGCTTGGTGAATAAATTTCCTCTCGGGGATCAATAAAGTACCTATCTATGTAGATATTCCATAGACAATCAGCCGTTTCCAGCTACAATAGTCATTTACAACATTAACAATGTCTTCACTGTATTTCCGATCAATTTGATGTTATTTTAATGGACAAAAAAATTGCTTTTCTTTCAAAAACAAGGACATTTTTAAGTGACCCCAAACTTTTGAACGGTAGTGTAGGTACAGTAACAAACAGTACATCTCACTTAAGAAAGCGAGCTGATATGTGCTTTGGGTTAGAAAATTCCCCCCATATGCTAGACAATACTATGGACAATTGAATTTTATGCTGACTGTTTAATATTTTGGAATACTTGCTTAGTCCTGTTTGGTCATAAACCCTGCGCTTAGGGCTCTCACCCCACTTACACTGTTTTTGTTTTTTTGTAAATTGCTGAAGAGATGAAAAAGAACATGAAGAGGAAATGGAGAGTGAGAAAGAGGAAGAGGATTCTGAAGGGGAAGCAGACTCTCATCTGGGTAAATCGCCTGCATGGGGCCCATCCAAGGAGTTGGGGTCACCAGCTCTCACCAAATCCCAGGAGAGGGAACTGAGGAGAGTGAAAACATTTGACCACAGCTGGCTCAGCAGCCTCCTGGACTGTTAAATGTGACCAAGCCCAAACACACACACACACACGTAATAAAATATATTTTAATTTTCAAATGTGCCGTATCATATTTGTTTCTGCCCCAAGAATGTTTTAGTTTTGCTGGACAAAAAAAACGATTTAAAGTAAAAAATATCACTTTGTAGTATGTCTAGCTCTGTACAGTAGTGTGTGTTTTGCATAGTGATTCACTTATCAAAGTCCATCTAGTGCAATCAATTTTATTCCTACTGTGTGTCAAGGTTGCTGCCATATACATTTTCCTGTTTGCCTATACATTCATGGATGTACCCGTCATGGGTGGCTGTAAATGTCATGGGGGGGCTGGTAGCCTAGCGGTTAAGAGCAGAAAGGTCCAATCCCTGAGCCGACTAGGTGAAAAATCTGTATGTGCCCTTGAGAAAAGCACATAAGCCAAATTGCACCTATAAGTTGCTCTGCAGAAGTGTCTGCTAAATGACTAATGTATGTAAATGTAAGGTGACTTCAGAAAGTATTCATACCCCTTGACTTAATTCACGTTTTGTGTTACAGCCTGAAATCAAAATTGATTTAAAAGAAATCCTCACCCATCTACACACACTACCCCACAATGACAGTGATTTATGGGGTATTAGAAGACATCCAGAAATATCTAATTGACATGCAGTGTATTTGGAAGGTATTCAGACCCCTTGACTTTTTCCACGTTTTGTTACAGCCTTATTCTGAAATGGATGAAAAATAAATTTCAATCTACATGCAATACCCCATAATGAAAAATTCTATCAAATGTATATAAAAAAAACAACATAGGTATTCAGATATTTTACTATGAGACTCGAAATTGAGCTCAGGTGCATCCTGTTTCCATTGATCATCCTTGAGATGTTTCTACAACTTGATTGGACATGATTTGGAAAGGCACACACCTGTCTATATAAGGTCCCACAGTTGGCAGTGCATGTTAGAGCAAAAACCAAGCCATGAGGTCGAAGGAATTGTCCGTAGAGCTCCGTCACAGGATTTTGTTGAGGCATGTCTGGGGAAGGGTACCAAAAAATGTCTGCAGCATTGAAGGTCCCCAAGAACACTGTGGCCTCCATTCTTAAATTGAATACGTTTTGAACCACCAAGACTTCCTAGAGCTGGCTGCCTGGCCAAACTGAGCAATCGGGGAGAAGGGCCTTGGTCAGGGAGGTGACCAAGAACCTGATAGTCACTCTGAACGAGCTCCATAATTCCTCTGTGGAGGTGGTAGAACCTTCCAGAACGACAACCATATCTGAAGAACTCCCAACAATCAGGCCTTTATGGTAGTGGCCAGAAAGAAGCCACTCTTCAGTAAAATGCACATGACAGCCTGCTTAGAGTTTGCAAAAGGCAACTAAAGGACTCGGACCATGAGAAACAAGGTTCTCTGGTCTGATGAAACCAAGTTTGAACTCTTTGGCCTGAATGCCAAGCGTCACGTCTGGAGAAGATGCTGCCACCACCTGGTGCCAGGTTAAGCATGGTGGTGGCAGCATCATGCTGTGGGGATGTTTTTCAGCGGCAGGGACTGGGAGACTAGTCAGGTTTGAGGGAAAGATGAACGGAGTACAGAGAGATCCTTGATGAAAACCTGCTCAGGACCTCAGACTGGGGCGAAGGTTCACCTTGCAACAGGACAAAGACCCTAAGCACACAGCAGGAGTTGCTTCGGGATAAGTCCTTGAGTGGCCCAGCCAGAGCCCAGACCTGATCGTACATCTCTGGAGAGACCTGAAAATAGCTGTGCAGCAATGCTCCCCATCCAACCTGACAGAGCTTGAGGATCTGCAGAGAACAATGGGAGAAATTCCCCAAATACAGGTGTGCTAAGCTTTTACATCATCCCCAAGAAGACTTGAGGCTGTAATCGCTGCTAAAGATGCTTCAACAAAGTACTGAGTAAAGGGTCTGAATACTTATGTGATATTTCAGTTTATATATATATATATATGCATGCATGCATGCAACATTTTCTAAACTGTTTTTGCTTTGTCATTATGTTATTGTGTGAAGACTGAGGAAAAACAACCCATTTCAGAATAAGGTTGTAACAAAATGTGGAAAAAGTCAAGGGGTCGGAATACTTTCCGAATGCACTAAGTATTTACACCATGAGTCAATACATGTTAGAATCTGCTCTGAGTGTTTCTGGGTAAGTCTCAGAGCTTTGCACACCTGGATTGTACAGTATTTGCCTTTTTTTATTATTTTTATTATTGTTTTCAACATTCTTTGAGGTCTGTCAAATTGTTGTTGATCATTGCTAGACAACCATTTTCAAGTCTTTCTATGAATGTTCAAGCCGCTTGGGCACTCAGGAACATTCACTGTCATCTTGGTAAGCAAATCCAGTGTATATTTGTTTTTGTGTTTTAGGTTATTGTCCTGCTGAAAGTTAAATCCGTCTGGTGGAAAGCAGAGTAAACCAGGTTTTTCTGTGCAATTTTGACTGTGCTTAGCTACATTTAGTTTATTTTTTATCTTGTAAAACTCCCCAGTCCTTAACGATTACAAGCATACCAATAACCTGATGCAGCCACCATTATGCTTGAAAATATGGAGAGTGGTACTCAGTAATGCGTTGTATTGGATTTGCCCCAAACAACAATTTGACACAAAGTTAATTGCTTAGCCAACTTTTTTGCAGTATTTCTTAAGTTCCTTGTTGCAAACAAGATTCATGTTTTGGAATATTTTTTATTCTGTACAGGATTCCTTTTCACTGTGTCAATTAGTTTGGAGTGTGGAGTAACTACAATGTTGTTGATCCATCCTGTTTCCTGTCACAGCCATCAAACGCCGTAACTGTTTTAGTCATGGTGAAATCCCTGGGACGCCTGTATCTTTGTAGTGACTGGGTGTATTGATACACCATCCAAAGTGTAATTAATAACTTCATGCTCAAAGTGATATTTAATGTCTTTTTTTCTTTATTTTTTTTAACCATCTACAAATATGTTCCCTTTGCAAGGCATTGAAAAACCTCTGGTCTTTGTGGTTGAATTTGTTTGTATAGGCAATTTTGTGTGTGGGGTACAGAGATGAGGTTGTCATTAAAAAATCATGTTAAACAATATTATTACACACAGTGAGTCCATGCAACTTATGTGACTTGTTAAGCACATTTTTACTCCTGAACTTATTTACGCTTGACATAACAAAGGGGTCAAATACTTATTAAATCAAGACATTTCAGATGTAAATTCCTCATTAATTAGTTAACATTTCTAAAAACATAATTCCACTTTTACATTATGGGGTATTGGTGGGTGGGGTGTTTGTACTGCTACTGGCCCATAAGGAGATGTGTAGTTAGTTGGGACTGTAAACATGATTCCATTTAACCAGAATTGAAAAGACTCTGAGGGTAGAAAGCCAGGTCAAGTGTAATTTAGGTGCTAGGGTCAGTCAGGCCACAGGTCATGTATGGCTATTGTACATGGTTATACGTACAATGAGTGTAAAACATTAACAAACATTCCCTAACTGCCTGTCAGAGGGTGTATTGCTTCCAGTAGTGAGCATGCAGGGTGACTCAGGGCTAACAGCTTTATCCCCTCATCTTTAGTACTATAATAGTTTCCGGTCCTGTAGCATAAATCTAGCTTCCTACCTACCCTAATCCCTTACTATAAATGGAATACGGGCCACATCATGGCGAAGGGAAGCAAACGTAAACACACATACACTGAGTGTACAGTCGTGGTCAAAGGTTTTGAGAATGACACAAGTATTCGTCTCCACAAAGTTTGCTGCTTCAGTGTTCTTAGATCTTTGATGTCAGTAGTTACTATGGTACACTGAAGTATAATTACAAGTATTCCATAAGTGTCAAAGGCTTTCATTGACAATGACATTCAGTTTATGCAAAGAGTCAATATTTTCAGTGTTGACCCTTCTTTTTCAAGACCTCTGCAATCTGCCCTGGCATGCTGTCAATTAACTTCTGGGCCACATCCTGACTGATGGCAGGCCATTCTTGCATAATCAATGCTTGGAGTTTGTCAGAAGTTGTGGGTTTTTGTTTGTCCACCTGCCTCTTGAGGATCGACCACAAGTTCTCAATGGGATTAAGGTCTGGGGAGTTTCCTGGCCATAGACCCAAAATGTCGATGTTTTGTTCCCCGAGCCACTTAGTTATCACTTTTGCCTTATGGCAAGGTGCTCCATCATGCTGGAAAAGGCATTGGTCGTCACCAAACTGTTCTTGGATGGTTGGGAGAAGTTTCTCTCGGAGGATGTGTTGGTACCATTCTTTATTCATGGCTGTGTTCTTAGGCAAAATTGTGAGTGAGCCACTCCCTTGGCTGAGAAGCAACCCGATACATGAATGGTCTCAGAATGCTTTACTGTTGGCATGACACAGGACTGATGGTAGCGCTCACCTTGTCTTCTCCGGACAAGGTGTTTTCCGGATGGCCCAAACAATCGGAAAGGGGATTCATCAGAGAAAATGACTACCCGTCCTCAACAGTCCAATCCCTGTACCTTTTGCAGAATATCAGTCTGTCCCTAATGTTTTTCCTGGAGAGAAGTGGCTTCTTTGCTGCCCTTCTTGACACCAGGCCATCCTCCAAAAGTCTTCGCCTCACTATGCGTGCAGATGCACTCACACCTGCCTGCTGCCATTCCTGAGCAAGCTCTGCACTGGCTGAATCAACTTTAGGAGACGGTCCTGGGGCTTGCTGGACTTTCCTGGGCGCCCTGATGCCTTCTTCACAACAATTGAACCTCTCTCCTTGAAGTTCTTGATGATCCGATAAATGGTTGATTTAGGTGCAATCTTACTAGCAGCAATATCCTTGCCTGTGAAGCCCTTTTTGTGCAAAGCAATGATGACGGCACGTGTTTCCTTGCAGGTAACCATTGTTGACAGAGGAAGAACAATGATTTCAAGCACCACCCTCCTTTTAAAGCTTCCAGTCTGTTATTCTGACTCAATCAGCATGACAGAGTGATCTCCAGCCTTGTCATCGTCAACACTCTCACCTGTGTTAACGAGACAATCACTGACATGATGGCAGCTGGTCCTTTTGTGGCAGGGCTGAAATGCAGTGGAAATGTTTTTTGGGGATTAAGTTCATTTTCATGGCAAAGAAGGACTTTGCAATTAATTGCAATTCATCTGATCACTCTTCATGACATTCTGGAGTATATGCAAATTGCCATCAACACTGAGGCAGCAAACTTTGTGGAGACCAATACTTGTCATTCTTAAAACTTTTTACCACTACTGTACAAAACATTTCCATGACAGACTGACCTGGTGAAAGCTATGATCCCTTATTGATGTCACTTCAATCAATCAGTGTAGATGAAGGGGAGGAGACAGGTTAAAGGATTTTTACGACTTGGGGCATGGATGTGTGCCATGTGGTCTTGCTCAAAAGATTTAGGTGCCTTTGAACGAGGTATAGTAGTAGGTGCCAGGCACATTGGGGCGGGACTCTATTAGAAAGGTGTTCTTTTAATGTTTGATATACTCAGTGTATAACAGGTCACAAAAATGACAAGTGTGCAGTTAGCAGGAAATATTAAGAAAATAAGAGGAGCAGCTTTTGTAACTGTTGGGGTGAGAGTGTCACTATAATGAACTGCGTTTCTAGGCGAGCATTTGGGCAACAGGCAGCACTGACACAAATCTACAAAAGCCAGCCAAGACCTACTGGCCACAGTCTATCGCTCATGTTGTGTGAAACCAGGTCATTCTTTTTCTTTCGCCCCTGAGCACACAGGTCCAGATCATACAGCTCAGCTTAGTCAGTCTTCTGGGGCAAAGGAATTGCAACTAACCCCTCTATGGAATGTGACCCTTAACAGTGGTGGCCTGGCTAGAGAACAGGTGACTTAGCAACTGAGGGGGCCTCTAAAAATGGCTGCTGTCTTCTTGTACAGTACAATGACTTGGGTTCCTGTGATTACATAAAAAAAATCACTAACAAGACAGAATGTAAAAACCTTTTATTTATTTCAGAGCTCATGCAATACAAGCTGTATAAATGTCCTCCACTACAATGGAGTGTGATGTGAAGGTGATTCTTGCATATGAAATGTATACAAAGATTATAACACAATGGTTTTAATGTATTTTACAATGATGGGAGATTATGGACGGCATGGTCCATTGGCATGCTGTACTCATTGATTTTCTTGGTCTGTGCATGAGAGCATTGCTTTTTACACACGAGGCAGAGAACAATTTCACAAGCAAATTGTTCTGAAGACTTCTCAGTTAGCAACAACTGTAAACACTAGTGTATATAAAAACATTTTAAAGTTGTAAAAAAAGGTGTCCAACATGTAAAGACGACAACAACATAATCTGACAATGTCATACACAAATTACTTTACATCCAGTACAATGTATTGATTGACGGCTATTGTTACTTGTATGAAAAATATATATGGCCTTGTATGAATGTTCAGAAGAAATGCTCTTCTGAAAAATGTGCTTACTCTACATTTGGGGGTAATCCATGCCAAACATTAACATTGAGCTCAGTTCCTGGCATTTCTCTATAGAACACCAGCTGCAGTTCCACATCAGCCTACAGGAGCCTTTAGTATAACTGCCCAGGGCTAAAGAAAGGCCTCACTGTTCTCTTCAAGTGCCGTGGCTATTCTCTCCAGCCATAATATTTCCATTACCAAATCACCTCTGTGGTGTAGGTCAGCCATGGATTTCATGGGCAGAGGTAATAAACGCGACGTCTGTGCATATTACAGCGAGTCAAAGCATGTTTTAAAAATAAAGCTTCTGGAAGCGTTCACAGTGGTGTTGGAGAGCTCCAAACCTACAGTTTAGCCTGGCACGGTTGGTGTAATGGCAGTTAGTGGCCAGCTAAGACAACCTGAAGATGCTGACTTTCTACTGTGGGAACACTGGTGGGGAGGTCTACTGGATTTAAGGGGGGAAATCTGAGGTAAACTTGGCAGGATTTTGAAAGCTGCCCACAGGAAAAAAGGCGATATGGTTTTCCATGCTCACACCTGGTGTCTGTGCTTAGGATTGTACTGTGTGTGGCAAAGATCAGCGTAATGATGGCTCTTTATCATGGGCCTTCCAGTAAATGAAAAGTGCTTCAGTTAGCCTAAAAAATGGGGAGGCGAGGCAGGAGCTCAGCCTTGTGCAAAATGCTGAAGCAATGCCTGAAAGTGCCTGAAGGTCTTTTCGTTATTATGGACATAGTAGAAATCAGTTAAAGTGCCTGTGTAACAATCACGATTAAAAATCACCTTTGAAGACAGAGAAATCAATGATGACAAACAACTACAGTATAACAATTGCAAGGGGGTTAGAGATCTGTACACAAGGTGTCTACAAAAGCATTAATGAGCTTCATTTATGTTTCACATCAAAAAATTTGCAAATTATTGCAATGCTCATAGAGAAAACAACAGGTTTTCCCTCACTTCCTTTTAAGCTGTATAAGAATGTCTACTTTGGTCATTGAGTGTGTTAATGTGAATGCATAGTTTTTCAGTTGTTCGCTATAACTAGCACATTAGCACCACCATGGCTGAGAGACAATACTGATGATACATTGAGAATAGTACATATAACCATGTGTTTGATGTATTTTCCACCATTCCATGGATTCCGCTCCAGCCATTACCACGAGCCCGTCATCCCAAATGAAGGTGCCCCCCGACGATCCCGCAGGTGTAGAAGAAATTAACATTCAATTATCTGGCAACAATTATCTGGTGGACATTCCTGTAGTCAGCATGCCAATTGCACACTCCCTCAAAACTTGAGACATTTGTGGCGTTGTGTGACAAAACTGCACATTTTAGAGTGGCCTTTTATTGTCCCAAGCACAAGGTGCACCTGTGTAATGATAATTCTGTTAAATCAGCTTCTTGATATGTCACAACTGTCAGGTGGATGGATTATTTTGGCTAAGGAGAATGCTCACTAACAGGGATGAAAACAAATTTGTGCAAAGATTTGAGAGAAATAAGCTTTGTGCGTATGGAAAATGTCTGGGATATTTTATTTCAGCTCATGAATCACGGGACCAACACTTTACATGTTGTGTTTTTATTTGTGTTCAGTATATCTATCTATCTATATCTGCACTCCTTGAATAAATAATTAGCATAACCCTTATAACCATGTATTAAAGAGACTTTATTTCTCACTGCTAAATTACTAAAGCTTAAGTAACTAAGTCTTTTGAAATGCTAACATGAATGGCTATAATAACAATGAACTACTGAGAAACAAGTAGCTTTAATGTGGAAATTAAATTCCTGTGGCTGATCCAGAGCTGTAATGAGATGCAAACACCACTAACATACTGGCCACAGAACATACTTGAGTAGTATGCAGCTGTAACCGTAGTAACTGCAAGCAATACCTGCATTTTTCATCCCTCATTTACTGTACCTCTAGCTGCAGCACCTTGAATAGCAAGGCAGCTAGATTGAAATATTGGAAGTAGTCAGAAGTTATGTTTATTTGTGACACCTCTCTATAAGGCCTCATTCAAGCTGAGCTATTTGTATGTGGGGCCGCACTACTTTTCCCCCTTCCGCAAAATGGCTAATGCTATATCTACAAGGAGGACAGCACATGCTAGGGTTAGGCGCAAAAGTAGATACATTAGCACTGTGGGGGCTACACGCAAGCATGTTTAGGTTGATAGCTAGCGGGCAGTAGGAGGAGGGGACAATAGTGTGCACTGCAGGCTGTTAGCAGGGACAGCGTCTCTTTAATGGGTTACACAGAGGTGGGAAGTGAGGATAGAGAGTCCGGGGGGGCCTGGGCCTTCTGCTCTGGTGAGCAGCAGAGGAAGAGGCGCCGCCCGAGGCTCTTGAAGGCAAACCTGAAGTACATGATGTGGCCCATGGCCACGAAGGAGACGGAGAGGATGACGAGAAGGCCGAAGGCCTCAGGGTTGGGCGCCAGAATCACCATGATGAAGTGCAACAGGTCCAGGAGGTAGTTCATGGAGTTCTGGACACCGTTAATCACCCCCCTCTCCGACTCGATCACGTTCTCTTGGATGAGCTGGGTCACGGTTAAGTCAAAGGACCATAGACCTGCAGAGGGGAAAACAGCACAGCAGTCATTTAGAATGGCATGTTTACGGCCACATAAAATTATATAGGAACAGACAATCACCACTGACTGTAATTATCAGCAGATATTGGAATCAAAGGTTGCCAATATTGCTTTGTGGAGACAGTAACACCGGATCTGGAGCCGACTTCCCTCCAAGTGGTGGCTGGCGCCTGCCTTTTCCAACAAAGTTCATACTCTACAGAAGGCTGTGACGTAGTGTTTTAGACTTTCTCAAACAATTAACTTCTGTGCCGACGTAATTGTTAACACATGACATAGCAGCACTCATCAAGCACTTGTGTGGATTTTTGCATTACTCACCAATTCTAGCAGCAATAACCCCTGCAAACAGCAGGCTGACTGACAGGTAGGACTGCAGAGGTGGCAGTTCTTCAGCAGGCAGTGCAGTCGAACCGTTGACCAACAGACCCTGACTATCGATGTTTAGCACGCTAGCCGGGTGGTCAGCCTCTGGTAGGGTGCCGCTGTCCCCGGTCAGGTGGCTGTAGATGTCCTGGAAGGGCGAAACACTGAGGTCGAAGGGGCTGCCTGGTGCAAAGACGGACGCCACACACATCATTAGGCAGGAGAGCTGCACCACACCCGAAATGAAGCCTGTGCGGATCAGGCCACACTTCTTGCGAACCCAGGTGAAGGCCACCGTGCCACAGATGCCCGACACCGCTGAGGCGCCCATCAGCAGGCTGAGCACAGAGCCGTTGAGGCCCTGGGTGTAGGCGTAGCCCGTGGTGATGCAGTCAAAGCCCAGCACCGTCATGTAGAGGAAGGAAAGCGACATGCCTGCGAAAAAGATGGACTGGTTGTAGTAGGCCACCCAGCCGTTGCGGATGGTGCGCAGGGGCTCTGTTATCTGGTAGCAGCAGCCAGTCTTCTTGGGAGAGTCGGCCTTGACGACAGCAGTCTCGTTCATGAGCTGGGAGCCCTCTACTGGGCCCTTGCCGTTTTCTAGCTCTGAAGACCACAGGAGAAAGAACAGACAAACATGAGTGACTGTTTTGGGGCCATAAGACTATACACAGATCAGATCTCATCATTTAGTGGAGGGCCAGCCCAACTAACCACCTCAACAACAGTATATTTGGTTGACAATTTTTTTTAGCAAGATCTTACAAGAACACTTATGTTCATTGACATTAAGACATGTCTGTCTGTGATGTTCATTGAGGGCCAGAACATACCTTTCAGGGAGTTAAGTTGTTTCAGTTCCTGGTCATCCTCTTTTTTGCAAGCCTTCAAGGCCAGTGCCGGGGTTTTCTGGTAGACCTTCCATAGCAGACCGTACTCAAGGCACATAGAGCACAGGTTCCAGCCCGCAATAAAACCGCAGCCAATGAAGTTGGAGCCGAAAGCCATGATTTGGCCCACCAACATGGGCGCTAGGATGTTGGTCAGCTGGTCGATGATCCGCACTGTGGCGTTCATGTCTATTAAAGAAGAGCATAATTACATTATTGTCCATTGTCCACAGGAAACGTAAATTCATATTTTACTTCTAAGCTTGGGCGGTATACTGTATACCAGGGTATTTTGAAATACTGATGGTATGATTTTCAATACTGTGTACTGAGGGTTTGGGGCATCCTAAAGGTATGGTACAGGAACAGTATCTGGATACCACCCAACCATAACCCTGTCTTAAGTTACATGTTTCCCTGAATTACAATATTTGCTGACAGAAGAAGTTCAAGGAGTCAAATATGGCTTCTAATTTTTATCTGCTTTCCTTACGACCTTATCTGAAAGGACTTGATTGACAGCTTTAAGTAGAGAATCTGCTTTACGTGACGGTGGTTTTTCCACTAATTAATGTCAGGGATTTTATAGGTTTCCTGAAGGTTATACAGTGCAATACACTTCAGGTTAATTGACTTCACTGGTGCAGACAAGCAAAATGAAGCACACAGCTGTGGTCATTCGTGAACTGTTAGTCTTTATGGCTTGTGAAACCATTCCTTTGAGATTAGCTGTGCGGAAGTGTTGCATTTTTACAAGGTGAAACGGACAGTTATAAAATAATAATTAGTGATTTAGCTTTGATTGGGTTCAAAGGTCACACCACTGTGAGGTCGTTCACATGAGCCCTATTGATTTGAGCTTCACGTGAGCCCTATTGATTTGGGCTGGTTTCCCATGGAGACTGACCTGCCAGTTTGCTGCTGTCCTGTCCAGCCACAACCACCACCCAGTCTCTCTGGATGGTAATTGACATGGCAGTACTGGCCAAATTAGCAATGTTGGCTATGGAGATGACCAGGATATAGCAGCATGTCTGAAAACCAAGAAAACTATACATTTTTGTTTGCTTTGGTAAAAAACAAAACATAAAAACATTTTAAGGTTACGTTCTAAATGTACTTTTTTTTTAAACTACAAAAAAAAATGTTGGCCTCAACATGTGTTCTTACAGTCAACAACAACAATGAGCAAAGCATATTATTTCATCTAGAAACTGCATACAACCATAATCGTGTGAAACCGAAATAAACCGGCCTGCTGTTAGGTTTGCTTTTTGTTGTGTACATTATAATTGCAGCTGTTCCAACCAGGGCAATAGAGATGGACTGGCTCAACTGGCCAGGCAGCCACATGACGGCCCTAGAATAACCCGCTGACTACACAGTCATGAACAAGACACTCAACACTTTGTTTATGATCATCCTGATAGTGTAGCAGCACCAGATTGTAACACTCGCTATTGCAACAGTCTTCTTCTATCAACCATAAAACAAGGCACAGTAATATAGTAATCAAGGGAAATCTCCAGTCCCGTTTGAGCTACAGTCATGACATTATGTGCATATATGCACCCCCTCATGAGCAACACATTTCTCATAAGGACCTATAAGCTCAGCCCATTACATTTCCCGCAAATTAGACTTTTTGTCCCCCACCGAACTTTGAACAAGCATACAGTTGAAGTCGGAAGTTTACATACACCTTAACCAAATACATTTAAACTCAGTTTTTCCACAATTCCTGACATTTAATCCTAGTAAATATTCCCTGTCTTAGGTCAGTTAGGATCACCACTATTTTAAGAATGTGAAATGTCAGAATAATAGTAGAGAGAATTATTTATTTCAGCTTTTATTTCTTTCATCACATTCCCAGTGGGTCAGAAGTTTACATACACTAAATTATCATTTGGTAGCATTGCCTTTAAATTGTTTAACTTGGGTCAAACGTTTCGGGTAGTCTTCCACAAGCTTCCCACAATAAGTTGGGTGAATTTTGGCTCATTCCTCCTGACAGAACTGGTGTAACCGAGTCAGGATTGTAGGCCTCCTTGCTCGCACATGCTTTTTCAGTTCTGCCCACAAATGTTCTATAGGATTGAACATTTGTGGGCTTTGTGATGGCCACTCCAATACCATGACTTTGTTGTCCTTAAGCCAATTTGCCACAACTTTGGAAGTATGCTTGGGGTCATTGTCCATTTGGAAGACCCATTTGTGACCAAGCTTTAACTTCCTGACGTCTTGAGATGTTGCTTCAATATATCCACATAATTTTCCTTCCTCATGATGCCATCTATTTTATGAAGTGCACCAGTCCCTCCTGCAGCAAAGCACCCCCACAACATGATGCTGCCACCCCCGTGCTTCACGGTTGGGATGGTGTTCTTCGGCTTGCAAGACTCCCTCTTTTTCCTCCAAACATAATGATGGTCATTATGGCCAAACAGTTCTATTTTTGTTTCATCAGACCAGAGGACATTTCTCCAAAAAGTACGATCTTTGTCCCCATGTGCAGTTGCAAACCGTAGTCTGGCTTTTTTATGGCGGTTTTGGAGCAGTGGCTTCTTCCTTGCTGAGCGGCCTTTCAGGTTATGTCGACATAGGACTAGTTTTACTGTGGATATAGATACTTTTTTACCGGTTTCCTCCAGCATCTTCACAAGGTCCTTTGTTGTTATTCTGGGAATGATTTGCACTTTTCGCACCAAAGTATGTTAATCTCTAGGAGACAGAACACGTCTCCTTCCTGAGCGGAATGACGGCTGCGTGGTCCCATGGTGTTTATACTTGCGTACTATTGTTTGTACAGATGAACGTGGTACCTTCATTTGGAAATTGCTCCCAAGGATGAACCAGACTTGTGGAGGTCTACAATTGTTTTTCTGAGGTCTTGGCTGATTTCTTTTGATTTTCCTATGATGTCGAGCAAAGAGGCACTGAGTTTGAAGGTAGGCCTTGAAATACATCCACAGGTACACCTCCAGTTGACTCAAATGACGTCAATTAGCCTATCAGAAGTCTTGACATAAGCTGTTTAAAGGCACAGTCAACTTAGTGTATGTAAACTTCTGACCCACTGGAATTGTGATATAGTGAATTATAAGTTAAATAATCTGTAAACAATTGTTGGAAGAATTACTTGTGTCATGCACAAAGTAGATGTCCTAACTGACTTGCCAAAACTATAGTGTGTTAACATAAAATCTGTGGAGTAGTTGAAAAATGAGTTTGACTTCATCCTAAGTGTATGTAAACTTCCAGCTTAAACTGTATCTCCTGGGGCCTCATTTATAACAGTTGAGTAAATTTCACACTACAATTCTGCGTACGTCTTTTTTAAAATTGAGATTCATACATTTGGCGCATGCCATACATACGCATGTTTCCTGTTATAAATCTGACACGTCGTAAAACTGTGCACATGAACGAGCATTAAAACTCTGCCTGGAAAAAGCCCTCCATTCACCTTCTATGGTGACAATAATGGCCTTAATCGCCCTCCATTCACCTTCTATGGTGAATAACAATAACATCCTTTATTTGATGTATAATTTGAAACTATTGGAATTAGGCCACAGAAGTTTCTATAAGAAAGATAGTTGTCAATTTTGATCACATTTCTATAGAAGTTTGGGCAGAATGTTTTGATTTTTGCAGTGCTTTTTTTCAAACTAAACATGCATGCTGCCTATATAGCAAGTGCCTTTATGCACCTTCTGCAAGATTGATTGTATATTTGAAACAATTTAAAAGTAGGCTAAATGCTACAGCCCACACTTCTATTTCTTTCTTCTATTTTTTGTTTAGCAATATATTAGTGGGTTTCTTTGTTCTTCCTTGGTATAGGCTCTGAGACTAAATAGTACAATGATGTCACGCTCCTATTGCAAACCAATACTGTAGCCCACCCATACTGTCAAATATTTTATATAAGCCACTGGTCTATTTACACTGTTGGCAGAATGTTTTTTTTTTTTTTTAAAGGACTGTCAGTTTCTATAGAAGAAAACAATTTGTACATTCATGCATCTCCTCATGAGAAACGAGTTTCTCATAAAGATCTATAAGCTCTGCCCATTCACAAAAGTTGAACATTTTGAAAGAGTGTGTAGACTATACAGTGGGGAGAACAAGTATTTGATACACTGCCGATTTTGCAGGTTTTCCTACTTACAAAGCATGTAGAGGTCTGTAATTGTTATCATAGGTACACTTCAACTGTGAGAGACTGAATCAAAAACAAAAATTCAGAAAATCACATTGTATGATTTTTAAATAATTAATTTGCATTTTATTGCATGACATAAGTATTTGATCACCTACCAACCAGTAAGAATTCCGGCTCTCACAGACCTGTTAGTTTTTCTTTAAGAAGCTCTCCTGTTCTCCACTCATTACCTGTATTAACTGCACCTGTTTGAACTCGTTACCTGTATAAAAGACACTTGTCCACACACTCAATCAAACAGACTCCAACCTCTCCACAATGGCCAAGACCAGAGAGCTGTGTAAGGACATCAGGGATAAAATTGTAGACCTGCACAAGGCTGGGATGGGCTACAGGACAATAGGCAAGCAGCTTGGTGAGAAGGCAACAACTGTTGGCGCAATTATTAGAAAATGGAAGAAGTTCAAGATGATGGTCAATCTCCCTGGGTCTGGGGCACCATGGAAGATCTCACTTCGTGGGGCATCAATGATCATGAGGAAGGTGAGGGATCAGCCCAGAACTACACGGCAGAACCTGGTCAATGACCTGAAGAGAGCTGGGACCACAGTCTCAAAGAAAACCATTAGTAACACACTACGCCGTCATGGATTAAAATCCTGCAGTGCACGCAAGGTCCCCTGCTCAAGCCAGCGCATGTCCAGGCCCGTCTGAAGTTTGCCAATGACCATCTGGATGATCCAGAGGAGGAATGGGAGAAGGTCATGTGGTCTGATGAGACAAAAATAGAGCTTTTTGGTCTAAACTCCACTCGTTGTGTTTGGAGGAAGAAGAAGGATGAGTACAACCCCAAGAACACCATCCCAAACGTGAAGCATTGAGGTGGAAACATCATTCTTTGGGGATGCTTTTCTGCAAAGGGGACAGGACGACTGCTCCGTATTGAGGGGAGGATGGATGGGGCCATGTATCGCGAGATCTTGGCCAACAACCTCCTTCCCTCAGTAAGAGCATTGAAGATGGGTCGTGGCTGGGTCTTCCAGCATGACAACGACCCGAAACACACAGCCAGGGCAACTAAGGAGTGGCTCCGTAAAAAGCATCTCAAGGTCCTGGAGTGGCCTAGCCAGTCTTCAGACCTGAACCCAATAGAAAATCTTTGGAGGGAGCTGAAAGTCCGTATTGCCCAGCGACAGCCCCGAAACCTGAAGGATCTGGATGGAGGAGTGGGCCAAAATCCCTGCTGCAGTGTGTGCAAACCTGGTCAAGAACTACAGGAAACGTATGATCTCTGTAATTGCAAACAAAGGTTTCTGTACCAAATATTAAGTTCTGCTTTTCTGATGTATCAAATACTTATGTCATGCAATAAAATGCAAATTAATTACTTAAAAATCACACAATGTGATTTTCTGGATTTTTGTTTTAGATTCAGTCACTCACAGTTGAAGAGTACCTATGATAAAAATTACAGACTTCTACATGCTTTGTAAGTAGGAAAACCTGCAAAATCGGCAGTGTATCAAATACTTGTTCTCCCCACTGTATATAGGCACTGTAATTCCATAAAGATACAGTTGATAATTAAAGGAAAACACTGCATCATTCATGGGGGACGACATATTTACTGTTGCCTTGTTCAATGTGTAGGCTAACTGTCCAGAGGCTGAAATTATATGTAAAGGTTGTTGAAATGACATACTGGATTTCACATCATAGTAGATTTAGGTCAAAACATTGTACTTGTCAAATCGGTAAATGCTTTCGCTGCAAATAACCATTAAATTATTAGTTTAAAATGACCACTTAATGATCATGACAGTATGAAAAGTCTATGCAATCTTACCAGAACCCATCCATTGTATAACTCTGCAATCTGTTCTTTGAACTGGAAAACCACCATCAAGAGGATCCCACACAGTATGACAGCAAGGTTCTGGACAACCAGCGAAGTCTGAGCCACTATCAAATTAGAGGATAAGCATTATAGGGGTGATGGTCACAAACAATTGATTTCTGTCCGAGTAAACCACTTAATTGGGAATTTCCCCCAAGACACAATGGGTTCTTTGAATGGTCGGGAATAGAGGATTATGCCAATTTCCATCTAAATTAACACATTCCCCAAAAAGTATAATAATTAATGATCAAGTCATGTTTTGACTATGTATATTGTTCATTCCTGTTCAGTGTATTCAGTTCTGTTCAGAAACACTGACTGTTGAATAGGCATACCTTTGAGTCTGGGGTTTTTGTCAACCCAGTCGCCGATAATGGCTCCGAGCAGCAGCACTGACCCCGCCACCACCAGTCCGTACACAGCCGTGAGCAGGAGGCTGTTGCCATACAGCCCCACCAGAAATACGGCTACGGCGAAGTTCCACATACGATCGCCCTACAAAGACATTCATGTTAACTTTTGTTGTCAGCCAGCTGTTAAAATGCACTGCACACTAGGCTAGAACCGACGATTGATGCTTGCAGAAGCATGATCCTCGTCTACTACTAAGCAGGTCCGGCGCCAGAACAAATAAGTTGGACGGGCATTTGATTTCAATAGGGGGCACATTTTTTGAAATGTTTTGTTTTTCAATAGTAAATACATGTAATTTAACTGTACAAATTATTACCTTTTAAATGTGGCAAGAACACTTTTTAAATGACGTCGTAATTTCTCAGAGAGTTTGTATCGACAGATGTAGCCTATTGAATATCATTGTAGATTTGCCCTATGCATAAAATGCATCCTCCAATTGCAACGTCTGCCTATGCCCACACATATTGTCTCAAGAACATTTTATATGTTTAATACCCTCAACACATCATGTTTGGCATGGCCTACCTAATTTTAAAATAGGCCATCATTACTGTCAATTAAGAATTATAATTCTTCACGTTTTACCGGTGAAATGTCCAAACTGCATGCCGATCATTTGATCTCAATAAATTTAATGGGAATATGCATTTAGATTATCTTGAATTACTGTTTTTGTGAGCAAATAAAGCAGATGGTGTTAAACTATTAGTCTTTAGTTCTTGTCCTACTGACACAGAACTACCCTACGCCTTGACCTCTTTCTCCCCTCTCTCTCCAGATGAAATCTGGCGACTAGTGAGGTCCGGCTGCCCGACAACTTCCCAGTTCGACCCCATCCCCTCCTCCAGACCATCTCTGGAGACCTTCTCCCATTCCTCACTTCCCTCATCAATTAATCCTTGACCACTGTCTGCATCCCCTGCATCATGTTGTGTTAGCTTTCTGCCGTGTTTGAGAAGTCAAAGCCCTTTGGATTAATTATTTGTACAGCTGCCACTATCTTGATTTCCTTGCGTTTTTTCTCCTCTCCGTTCTCGGCCCATCTTCTCCTCCTCCCTCTTCTCCTAGCAGAGCAGGCAGGCCATTGCCTTAGCGACTCCAGCTCCACACAGATACAGCTTGTAGCCTACATATGCTGCTCCAAAGCCAGTACTGTTCTTCCTTCAGACAAGCCTGCGTCAAAACTTTGTTCATTTGCACAATGTCTCTTGTTCACATTCGCTTGTAAATGTCCAAACAATTTGGCTGTTTGACTTACTTGTGTTTGCAATTTGTTTATTTTCGTTTGCGCTCTTTAGCATATTTCGCTAGCAGCCTCCATGGAAATGTGCTATTACTTGTGCTAATTTTGTTTGCATTCTGGTAATAGACGCCCAATGGGCTTTATTTGGCTCTCCCTTGTGTACTAAGCCGGTAATACTGTATATCGCGGTATGAGAGAAGGACGGTATGACGATATGAAAATCTAGATACCGCCCAACCTTAGTCTGCACCACGTGGTCTCACTACTGGTGTCCCCCTGGGCTCGGTTCTAGGCCCTCTCCTCGTCTCCTATACACCAAGTCACTCAGCTCCACCATATCCTCACATTGTCTCTCCTATCATTGCTATGCGGATGGCACTCAATTACATTTCTCCTTCACCCCCTTCCGACACCAACATGAGTGTTCAGTTCTGCCACTTCAGATCTCTTGGCCCTCCCTCCAGCTCCTGCTCAGCCCAGTCAAAGCTCTTCCCTGTCCTGGCACCCCAATGGTGGAACTAGCTTCCCCATAAAGCTAGGACAGTAGAGTCCCTGCCCATCTTCCAAACACATCTAGCACTGAATTTGCTGGTAGCTACTTTGAGGAAAAATGTACTTACTATGACTGAGATATTTGGTTGTCCCACCTAGCCATCTTAAGATGAATGCACTAACTAAGTCGTTCTGGATAAAAGGGTCTGCTAAATGACTAAAATATCAAATGTAGGCTTATTCTGTTTCTATCAAAGCATATATTTAATGCCTAGTGAATCGCACTGTTGAGTTTTGGCCGCATGAGGGGAAAAAATGTACTATTCAGCTTTGGATAAGAAATGACTAAGGATTTGTTTTTGGTTTAACATATAGGCCTACTATGTTACAGTATATGCTATTATATTCGATTCTGTTAAGTAAAATACTAATTAATCATGTGATCTTGCGAGACATTGATTCAGCTTTGATCTAACTTTACTAAACAAGCACCAATGTGAGAAGTGATAATCTTCTATTTGTAATAATAATAATAATAATAAATTATGAGTTGGACTACTACTTATTTTAAGCGATTTAAGTGTCCATAAACAAGTGGTCACATATTGTTTTGGGTCCCACTGTTCAAGAGGGGGTCCGTGGAGTTTTATGAACATCAAGACAGACGTGGTGAATTTGGATCTAGATCTCGTTGGTGGATCAGTTTGTCTGCATATGCATTAGAGGTGGTACGTTTCTGTAAGCTAAGCACTTGGACAGTAGGGCGAGTTCAAGTGTGTCGTACATGAGCCCACACTGTTTTGAGGACAACCGTTTTAGCAACACCTGGTAGAGTTTTTTTGTCTGTGGCTGTTCTTGTTACAGCTCGAAGTGGTCAAGTCTCCGACAGCCGAGTCTGTACACACGCCTACAGTTAGGCCTAGTTATCATTCACACCACCACCAGAGAGAGAAGACTGGGAAGGAACCACCATTTACCTACCTATATGCTGATATATCCTACATCTTTATTTAGTTTGTCATTCTATCGTTTTCATGGAATATTTGTGGTAATTATACTGAAAACAAAACATGTAAAGTGTTGGTCCCGTGTTTCATGAGCTGAAAAAATAGATCCCTGAATTTTTCCATACGCACAAAAAGCTTATTTCTCTCAAATGTTGTGCACAAAGTTGTTTACATCCCTGTTAGTGAACATTTCTCCTTTGCCAAGATAATCCATCCACCTGACAGGTGTGGTGTGGAATATCAAGCTGATTAAACAGCATGATCATTACACTGGTGCACCTTGTGCTGAGGACAATAAAAGGCCACTCTAAAATGTGCAGTTTTGTCACACAACACAATGCTACAGAGTTGAGGGAGTGTGCAATTGGCATGCTGACTGTAGGAATGTCCACCAGAGCTGTTGCCAGAGAATTGAATGTTCATTTCTCTAAGCGTCGTTTTAGAAAATTTGGTAGTACGTCCAACCGGCCTCACAACCACAGACCATGTGTAACCACGCCAGGCTAGGACCTCCACATCCGGCTTCTTCACCTGCGGGACCTGAGGAGTATTTATGTCTGTAATAAAGCCCTTTTGTGGGGAAAAACAAATTCTGATTGGCTGGGCCTGGCTCCCGAGTCATGTGAAATCCATAGAATAGGGCCTAATGAATTTATTTAAATTGACTGATTTCCTAATATGAACAGTTGCATTTATATTTTTGTTCAGTGTAAATTTTATTTATTCAGAATTTATATTAACAAATTTTCCAGAAATATTTTTGACCAGCTTGACCAGTATTCTCAAATTGATAAAGAATGAGGGACACCGACAGCACTACATCCCTGTTCAATTCGCAAGTGGCTGGAACTATCACTGGAGAAAGCATCCGAGCGAGCGAAACAGCGCCCCTCTGTGTAACTATATGTAGCCCATGTATCTGATGCTGTCGGGCCAAAAATAAGTATGACATGCCATACTCTTTTTGTCCAGACAGCATCAGATACATGAACTACCAAGCTGGTCTCAGAGCATTTCGTATCATTTTGTACATAAACCCAAGACAATTTAGTATGATATGTCACGTTTCGAATAGGATGTATTTACATTTACTTAGCATCTAGTCTATCAGAACATGCTCTTTCTGTCGGCCCGCATCTGTCAAACAAATTATGAATATTTAAATATTTTATCTGCATGGACAAGCCCGCCCATTATGCCGACCTTGTTACATACCCTATATAAATTAAGAATGGTCTACTGTCAAGGACTGTTACACAAAATAAACATTACCTAAACAAACGCATGCACCTGATTTAGAAATACCATGACAGAACAACTATTGTATACATCGACTATTACACAATATATCGAACCATCCATGGGTCCACTGATCAACACATTTTTTCAACAATTTTTGTCAAGCAGGACTAAGCGCGCGCAAGATGCGCCCCATTGGATGGGAAATAGTATATAGCTCCTTTACTTGTGTACCTATTCTTAAACATAAATAGGCTACAACATTTTGTCAAATGACCGTCCACCTATATGAGCAATAGGGTGATGGCCCACCTACACCTTATTTTACTTTGAATCGTTTCTCTTGGCTCTTTTCGTTTCACTTACCCATGTCGAGAGACCATGTCCCAGATAAATAAGGAACTTTGGTGATGTGAAGAACTCTTGTACAGATTCTGCAAGGAAAATGATTTTTACGATTCGTTGGTATTGATATCATATGGGCCACCTGTGTGGTCAATAGATCTGCAGCCATAATTTATTGATCAAATATTACATTCGAATGAGTCCATGTAAAATAACTGAAAATCTAAAATCGACCTACCACAACAACGTTTCTTAGATCCAGCGTTATCCATAGTCATATTTTGCTCGAAATAATTAGGTCAATATTTATTTCCCTTCGTAAAGCAAGGCTATCAACCCTCAATTTTAGGCAAATGCACGCCAAAGCTCCCCTTTTTCCTTTCCAAACTTAGCTATCACTGTAGCTGAAGTTGGAAATTAATATCTTAGCCGAAAAGCCTCGTTAGTTCAAATGCAAAACAAAAAAATCCTGAACAGCTCCAGCAGCCTTCTCTTGTCTTTTCTGCACTGCCAAGTGTTTATGTCACTAGTCAATATACAGTAGCCTGAAGGATACGTCACAGTCACATGACTCAATCCTCATAGCCTATACCGATGCATTCAAAACAAAAAAAACAAAGCCCTTGTGGCCACCTGTTATTTATGATGCATTGTTGCAATAGATCTGACATTATCCATGGTTTTGGTGGTTGTTAGAATGTTATTCTATGATAACTGCTAAATGCACAATAGGCTACAATGTATCTATGTGTTTACCTGTCAGGAAGAAAACGATGAACAATCAATTGCTTGTGGTATGATTGCATCCTCATGACTAACATAAGCCTACAGTGACAGTCGTCATGTTGTGTAGCATGTGTAAGTAGTCTATATGGAGTGTTAAAAACAGCCCTGCATGTGTCAGGCTCTGGCCATAGGGAACTCTTTGGCTCCTCTAGATAGCCAGGGTCAGAGCCTGACAGATCTAGTAGGCCTAGATCTATGTTTTCTTTTTTGTGCTGAATCCCCAATTAGAGACAGCTGCGAGACGTTGTCTCTGATTGGGGATTCTATTTAAGTTGCCTTATCCCACACCTGTTGTGTGGGTCATTGTTAGATATCTCTACAGTGTTACGGTCAAAGTGTGTTTTCGTTTTGTTTGGATTGTGTTTTGTTTGTATAGTTCGACAGTGTTGTGTACACTTCTATATCTATATAATTAAACATGTCAAACTACTTCAACTGCGCTGTGCCTTGGTCTCTGTATACACCCGATCGTGACAGCATGTTTCTGTTCTATGCATGTATGCATATACAGTTGGTCAGTATGTAAAAGCAGGCCTAGACAGAACCTACATTCACTGCAAGAACACTATCACCTTTTGTCCAGGCAATCTCATAGTCACAAACTGATGATTTTAGTCATGATGTCATATTCTGTGGGGTTATTCTGCAGCCATAAACTGCTTATATTGTCAAGATTTCATGGAAACCACATTGCTGATAAGCACTAGCCAATAACAGGGATAGAGGGTAATCAATCCAGACCCTGTCATCTTTGAGAAGAGTTCAGAAATATGCTGAGTGGCAGATCTGTCGTCCCACAGTCTTCTGTTTTATGATTGATTTACTACTTGGAAAGAAGTGGAGTGCTCTCAACCAACGTGAGTCAAGGCACAACCCCAAAAAATTGTGTGACAAGTTTCTTGTACTATAGTGTATATACTGTATATATGCAATGCTCGACATGGGCAGGAGCTCAGCTGAGTACCGTCACCTCAAAAGTTCTACTGCTTGAGCTCCTGTTCCTCTTATAGAATATTAGCTCAAATGTACTTTGTAGCTCCTGCACCCAAATACAAACAGTACCGGCATCCATTTCAGTCCAAGTCAAGCACTGTGTATTTGTGACAGCCAGACTAGTGTGGCTGTCTCCCAATACTCTGTACCTTTTGCAACACTGGCTATAAGTATGATGTGAACTTCATTGTATACGGTCCAAAAGTCCAAATGCTTTGTTCATAAAGTTTGCACAACATCTTTTTGGATCACCCTACATCATTTGAACTAATGGGGTTTTATATCGGTGTGCCTGCATAGAAGTTCTGCATGATTGGTGGACTGTTTCGGCATTCAACAACGCTTCACTCTTAATTTGACAAACGGTTTGGCAAGATGGCAACAAGGGAGTTAGCAAAAGCCATATTGTAATACCACCAACATACAATCTCCAAAAGTTTTGAATAATCCTATAGTTTGGTCATATTGTTGTTTTGGTGTGACAATGTATTACCACAAATATATTTGGAAAAATGGCTGCTGTTTTATTGTCCCTAACAAGATCCAGATATATTGTCTATGAAATAGATCTGAGTGGAAAATTTGCTGTGGGGTTTTTACAGAAGGAGTTGAAGTGGTCAAAGGAATCAAGGACTATGCTATTGTCTGCACTTCACATTGTGTATCCTCTTAGTATTCCTGCCAGTCAGGTTTTACTCCACATACAGTACATCAATCTACTTGTAAATACAACACCCAGTGTGTATATGGATGTAGTATAATGCTAATTTCATTTTCCTGATGCTGATCTGCTTTCTTTATAATTATGGCCCACAATTTTTTATCAATCCGCATATTTCTCTTTGCAGATGTTTCTAATCAGCGACCTACTTTCTGAAAACAGCCCAATTCTCCACAATGTTTTATTGTGTAACTTTAATAATATTCTTTGTAATGAAGAAAATCATGATCTTGGAACTCAGCCTGTCATTGCTCCAATGGGAGACATTTAGACCTAGATTATATGCGGATCTGATGAAACTACTAAGGCAGTTCAGTCCTCTTATTTTCTTCAACAGTTACAGTAAACAACGATACAAAACATTTGAGAGTCAGTTTATCAGTGATATCTTCCTCACAACCTTCCTTAAAAATATGGCCTCCCTTTCTCTCTTGCCATACTGTGTACAATAACATACTTGGTTTTATCAAAATTAGTAGCATGAGTAACATAATTGTTTTTTCAGAAAGCTTAGAGTTTTCAATATAAGGTATTTATGGTCAAACACTTGGTTACATCTTTGACCACCAGTAACAAGTACGCTGCTCAGTCCAATTGTGTGGGATATATAGGACTCCAACCTCACACTGTGTTTACAAGCAATTACTTTTGTGCTGTGCGGTCACAGTGGGCATCCCTCACATAGTTTGATCTATTCATGGTTAAGTCAGAGGGGGGAGAGATTTTACCTGGCCCTATTGAAGCGGTAAAAACATCTGACCTAGCTATATTAGTGGGCTGTTATTGTCAGCTGGCCGAGGTGTATATGATCGGTGTTCATGCTTTTGCTGTGTCATTTTGTGGTCGCATGACTTGGAGGTATGCCTCACTGAGATCTTCTCCCAGGCTAGCAGTGGAACAACATCTCTGTTTACATCTAAATGTTCCCACACAGGAACACAAAGAAATTACTTGTGGGTGTCTTCAAATCGTTCTGCTTCACTCTCTACTCAGAGCAGATTATTGTGACAAGTAAGAGTGTTGTCCCTTATATATGAAACATGTTACAATATATTAATAAGCAAAGCTTTTTTTTCTTAAATTTTCCCTCACTCTCTTCATGTCTGAAGGTTTGTAATTAGTGACCTGGATAATGCATGTCTTACTCATTGCAGGCCTTGCTGTATAATTCTTTCCTTCCCTCTATTTTGAGTTGCTGAAGTTACATTTAACATTTTACACATATTCCACCATTTATGTTGGTTGAATTATGTGATCAGACAGCACTTGGAGTTAAACAGACAAGTCATCCTAACCTATCCTAGGATATCTCCCAGGAAATAAAAGGATATCTCTGAGGAAATACAAAAACGTCAGAGTTCTTCTGGCAGCAGACAAGTGAAGCCAAACTGTTTGTCTGTCACATTACTGGCAGCTGAGAGTGGGGGTTGTGTGCAGAGGCGGATGTGCTGTTACATTTTTAGCCCAGTGGGCCTATCTAAATTGTGGAGGTTTTTTTTGTGCAAAATTATCTGGCTAATAATGGGGGCATCAAGAAAAACAATTGTCAGTGTGGGGGCATCGAGGAACAAAATGGGCCAGTATGCGGGTCTCATGGAAAAATAATGGGCTGGTGTTTTAGAATTGCAAGATCCCAGTCCACCCCTGGTTGCTTGCCTGACTTCACATGCTTTTACATGTGGATCATAATTAATATTTGTCTAAGTAATGACAGAGCAAATAATCACAATCAGCCATTTTTGAGTAAGCAGCACAGCAAAAGCATACCACCTATTGCGGTTTGCACATGAGTTGACTTTGAACTAAGGGGCCATTTACATTAGTAAAAGTTGTTTAGTGAGATCTACAACTGTGGAAATAAAGGAAACACTTGAGTAAATGAGGGATACAAAGTATATTGAAAGCAATTGCTTCCATGCAGGTGTGGTTCCTGAGTTAATTAATATCCCATCATGCTTAGGGTCATGTATACAAATGCCCAGTTGCCCATTATTTATTTTGGCTACCATGGCTAAAAGAAGAGATCTCAGTGACTTTGAAAGAAAGGTCTCAAAGAGCATAGGGGATTTAAAGGGTGTGTGTGCATTAGTGGTGCACCGATCAAATGTTTGTTCACCCACACCCGCCCACAATTGCTAATAACCCCCAAATTGCTAATAACCTATCCACAACCTATCTGCACCTGACCCTAACCAACTAATATAGAAAATGGCTGTAGTCTACAGTCAGAGATGGCAGAACAATTTTTGGGGACACGGGGTGCAGGATTTTTTAGCCCAATTTAGACGTTTCTGCTTATAATTTCCTACATTTTGGTAGGCTATTTGTTAGTCAACTTGTCTAATTAGATACATGCAGCTTCTGAATACGTTTGTACATTATATATTTTCAATACATTTGCAAAAATGTGTAATTTTTAATCAATTTAAAAACATGTTTTCACTTTGTCATTATGGGATATTGTGTGTAGAGTTAAAAACAGGTGAGAAAAAAAATCTATATAATCCATTTTGATTCAGCCTGTAACACAACAAAATGTGGAATAAGTCAAGTGGTATGAATACTTTCTGAAGGCACTGTACTATCAACTTTTATGATGCTAGGCGGTATCTAACTGAGCATTCGCATTCTCTCAAGATGCTGAAGGAAAGTGTTGTAGATTGGCATATTATATGGTTAATTGACACCACCTTGTGGTACCACCGTGTAGTGTCATTTGTGACCGGATATTCCTTGTATGCAGTGCAGTGAATTTGCTCTTGACATTTGATCTCTGTGGGACACGTTGTTGTGTCTGGACTGGACACGCTAGAGGTAAGGAAAATGGCATCCCTTCAGAGGGCAAGAACAAGATGTCTGGAGAAGTGCAGTATTATCATAAGGAGACGTACAGTTGAAAGTCAGAAGTTTACATACACCTTAGCTAAATACATTTAAATAATTTTTTCACAATTCCTGACATTTAATCCTAGTAAAAATTCACTGTTATGTCAGTTAGGATCACCACTTTATTTTAACAATGTGAAATGTCAGAATAATAGTAGAGAGAATTATTTATTTCAGCTTTCATTTCTTTCATCACATTCCCAGTGGGTCAGAAGTTTACATACACTCAATTAGTATTTGGTAGCATTGCCATTAAATTGTTTAACTTAGGTCAAACGTTTTGGGTAGCCTTCCACAAGCTTCCCACAATAAGTTGGGTGAATTTTGGCCCATTCCTCCTGACAGAACTGGTGTAACTGAGTCAGGTTTCTAGGCCTCCTTGCTCGCTACGCTTTTTCAGTTGACCCACAAATGTTCTATAGGATTGAGGTCAGGGCTTTGTGATGGCCACTCCAATACCTTGACTTTGTTGTCCTTAAGCCATTTTGCCACAACTTTGGAAGTATGCTTGGGGTCATTGTCCATTTGGAAGACCCATTTGCGACCAAGCTTTAACTTCTTGAGATGTTGCTTCAATATATCCACATAATTTTCCTTCCTCATGATGCCATCTATTTTGTGAAGTGCACCAGTCCCTCCTGCAGCAAAGCACCCCCACAGCATGATGCTGCCACCCCCGTGCTTCACGGTTGGGATGGTGTTCTTCGGCTTGCAAGCTTCCCCCTTTTTCCTCCAAACATAACGATGGTCATTATGGCCAAAGTTCTATTTTTGTTTCATCAGACCAGAGGACATTTCTCCAAAAAGTACGATCTTTGTCCCCATGTGCAGTTGCAAACCGTAGTCTGGCTTTTTTATGGCGGTTTTGGAGCAATGGCTTCTTCCTTGCTGAGCGGCCCTTCAGGTTATGTCGATATAGGACTCGTTTTACTGTAGATATAGATACTTTTGTACCCGTTTCCTCCAGCATCTTCACAAGGTCCTTTTCTGTTGTTCTGGGATTGATTTTCACTTTTCGCACCCAAGTACGTTCATCTCTAGGAGACAGAGCGCGTCTCCTTCCTGAGCGGTATGACGGCTGCGTGGTCCCATGGTGTTTATACTTGAGTACTATTGTTTGTACAGATGAACGTGGTACCTTCAGGCGTTTGGAAATTGCTCCCAAGGATGAATCAGGTCTACAATTTATTTTTTGAGGTCTTTGCTGATTTCTTTTGATTTTCCCATGATGTTAAGCAAAGAGGCACAGAGTTTGAAGGTAGGCCTTGAAATACATTCACAGGTACACCTCCAATTGACTCAAATTATGTCAATTAGCCTATCAGAAGCTTCTAAAGCCATGACATCATTTTCTGGAATTTTCCAAACTGTTTCAAATGCACTGTCAACTTAGTTTATGTAAACTTCTGTCCCACTGGAATTGTGATATTGTGAATTATAAGTTAAATAATCTGTCTGTAAGCAATTGTTGGAAGAATTACTTGTGTCATGCACAAAGTAGATGTCCTAACAGACTTGCTAAAACTATAGTTTGTTAACATCAAATCTGTGGAGTGGTTGAAAAATGAGTTTTAATGACTTCAACCTAAGTAAACTTCCGACTTCAACTGTATATTTGGAATACGGGGGAGAAATGTATGGAAAAAGAGAGGCAGAGGATGTCGAAGAGAGAGGGAGGACGAGGGTGAGCTGCTCATCGTTTGGTGTGACGCAGACAGGGTGGCGTGAGTCGAGAAACAGAAGAGTAGTTGTCTGTTCTTGTGAGTTTTGATGTGGAGACAAAGGAATGTGGAGCATTAGGGAAAGTAGTGGTATGTGTTAATTGTAGGGGTGCCCATGGTGCTGGTGTTCATGTCCGGTGCGAGAGAGGCAGGTTGAGGTTTTCAGGGTTAGAGTAGTGCAGAAGTATGCTGAGGCAGTGAAGAAAGAAGAGGAAGATAGGATCCTGAGAGAGGTCGTGTGAGTAGTACATCTGTACCAGTACGGAGGGATAGGCCAACAAGTGATATATGCTTCAGTAAGATTGGATTTTTAGCATGTATAGCAATGGGTATCAACTGTACTGCAGGGATGGAGCGTAAGTCGCAGAAAATCGAGGTGGTGGTGGCTGCAGAGAGGTATTTGGGTGTACAAGACTTCAGTGGCGGTTCTAGAACATTTCAACTGGGGGGGCCAGGCTGGGGCCAGTTGTACTGTTTGAGGGGCTAGTTACATTAGACATTATTGTTGTCATGACATTTTCTTCACTGCATTGCAGGAATTAATAGGCAAAAGACCATGTTTATAATCATTCAAAAATGTATTATTTGTATTTACATTACATTTTTACATTTGCATTAGATATTCAGTATCAGTTACATCAACTGTATTCATCGGTTTTTGTGGTTTCTTGCAAAAAGTTCAGTAAATTCATCTAGATTCATGTAGAAGGCATGCTTTGCTTGTTCTTTAATGCGTGCCTGGACGCCTGAATGCTTGCCACTCATAACTGAAGCACCGCCATATGCTTGGCCTACTAGGTTGTTTTTGTATTCAAGACCATGACTTTCTAATATGTGTATGATTTTGTCAGTAAGCCCTGCTGCATCTAGTCGATCAGCCGATTCAAAGTGGAGAACGCTCTCATGGACAGCTCCACTGAAATAGTACCTGAGTACTAGAGATATCTGATATTTTGTACATCTTTTGTTTCGTCTGCAATTATGCTAAAGACTCACTGTCTTTCACTTCTTCTATAATTTTTGTTCAAACCATGTCTGCCAAACAACTCAGAAACTCATTCTGAATCCCTTCGCTTGTATATTTTGCATTATGAATGGAAGTCAACCTTTTTTTTTCACAGTTGTGTCATGCTTAGCTATTGTTTCTTGGATTGCCATGGAGTTGCCTTTATTATCAGACTCTGCAGACTCATCGTGTCCTCTTAGTGCAATGTTTTGTGTGGCTGTAAGTAGTAGTACATCTCCAATTGTTTTAATATAGCTCCGATTTTCTTTAACCTGTCTGTTGTTTTCCTTGTTTAGGGCATTTACCAGCGTTGCGTTACTTTTTACAGCTTTCTGATAGTCTCTCCATGTAATCATTGCTTGTTTGTGCCGCTCAGACCTTGCATGAATTGCAAATCCCCCTCTTTGTAAGTTGCCTTCTTCTAGTTGTTAAAACCCAATTTTGAATCAAATACAGTCTGAGACTTTGGGAGGGCTAAAATGCCTGCAGGCATAACAAAACACAGTCAGATTTTTGGGAATGTTCAAGCCAGGGGTGGATGTGGTACCAGGCCGCCTTGAAGCTCCTCCTCCTGTCCCCCATCAGAGTTCTTGGGTACATGTTCATCACTGGCTGCACCGGTGGGTACTCCCGGGATTTGCTGATATCTGTCGAAGAAAAATATTTTTTATTAAAAACCTGATGGTCCACTGCTTCTGGATGCACATGGCTCCTCTTTTGGTGTCTCACTCTCAGCCTCTGCGTCCCCCTCAGCCTCAGTCTCTCCATCTGTCTCACTTTCCTGCTCTACTATGCCTTCACTCTCAGTCTCTCCAATGGACAATCTTCCTGCTCTCGCTCTGCAGGCTCTCTGCTCTCTCCACACCTGAACCCTCTGGCTCTGTCTTGACTTTCTGCCTTGTCTTTTCTTTGGAAGAAGGACATTATGTCCCTTTTTCTCTTCATTTTGGTGAGAATTATAGAGCAAAACCAATGGGGACCAAGTTTATTAATTAATTTACTGAAAATAACTGACTTGCTAGGTAGCTAGATTTCACGTCTAACCTTTTAACGTTACAATGCGTTTACTGAGTGTGGTTTAAGTAAGAGCACTGAGCACCATATTGCCATACATTTTCCATGCCTGACTGTTAGAATTAGGCTAGGTACAAAACTAAACCAAAAACAATGCAAACGAATACATAGGCCAGGATTCAAGCCAATTCATGAATTAATTAATTCACAAAGAAAGTAACAAACGGCCAGGTTAGCATTAGCTGATCTATCGTTACACTTATGTAATGCATTAAATAGTCAACTATGTTACAAATACAGCATATTAAAATTTTTGCTCACCTCTCTTTATTTCCTTGTTCTTCTTGCTTGAACGATATTATTTTGCAGATCAATGGTGACGGTCCAAGCACTTAAAAGACACACCCTCATCCACTTACCCTCGCCTTATGCCCTTGGGGGAATCCCCGTCTCTATCTTGGAGGGCGGTCCAAATGATTAGCCAAGCAAGGGAAATTTGCAACGTAAACCCTTCAGCCCTCGTTTTTAGTCGAGTTTGCGAGTGTACAATTATGTTCACTCTAGGGCCTGAAACTCCCCATAATTCAATTTGTGACAGCAAAAAAACATAAAAACAACATCAATGGAGAAGTCAACATACAAGTGTAAGTGAAAACGAATGCAAATAAGTTAGAAATTGTGCTACTAATGCACATGGCGCCACAAACACATCTCATAAAAGTAATTATGTTTTGTTTGGTTAGTTTTTGGAAAATGTAGAAGTAAAATATTGTCGTTCTTCAGATGTTCCAGCTATGCAGGCTAACTTTAGTTAGCTAATTCATTTGCTAGCTATCACACAGTAGGCATATATTAATAATTATGTAGTTATTGTAAATACATATGCAATCATAATTGACTGTCGCGCATATAAAGCACACACAAGTTACCGTTGGCTTAAAACACAGTCATCGCAGGACGAACGAGTGATGAAAGTGTGGTCCATTTAAAAATCATTCCTTCCTCCCTCGCCCCCCTTTATTTTTTTGTTTGTTTATTATTATTTACACTGGTTTACATAAAGACCTTGTATGATGCACATATGTCAATGGTTTTCTTAGCTTTTTTGTTGCAGGAATAAGAAATTGTTTTAATATAATTCATTAAATTATAATTCACTTCATTAAAGAAAATAACAAAAAGAGGCTTTCGATTTGCATGTATGAATGTGAAACCTAGCTATCGTGATAATCAAGTTGATAAAAAAAAAGGTTTCTCCAAGTCTTTGCCGAAATCGGTGAAACCAAAAATCACATTTTCAAGTTTAAGAGAAATTTGCATATATATTATCCAACACAAATCTACAGATGTCTTGCCAAAGCTTCCGCGTGTGACAACAAAACCAAAATAAATGTTACACAGATTCTGATTGTACATTACAAAATGAACAAGAAACATCAATGTCTTTAAAAACATTTTAAATATTGTCTAGTAGGATAGCACTTATGAATCAGTTTGTACGAAACTTCCTTGACCTTATTAAATAAAATGAATTTCTGAGAAAGAGACCAAACAACTTTCCAATTAATATTCTGTACAATACCATTCCAGTAAGAGATGACATAAGGAACTGAGACTACATCACATTGAAATAAAGATCGTATTTTCCTGTTGTTTTTATAAGTACAGGACGAAAACAAATGTTACCTACTGGTGAGCCAGCCGGATCTAATGGTGGAAAAGAAGGTACAAAATTTCCCACATCTTTAAATAGAACAATAAGGAATTGCATCAAAAACAATAGCAAATTCCTTATGAGTTATTGGGATCTTATAGCGGGCAAGAAACTCTGCATAACTGAATAATATGCCTTTCTCTTTGAAAAGTTGACTCACCAGAATGAGATCATTTTGGAACCAATTATCCCCAAAAATTGACATACCTTTATAAAGGATATCTTTATTGTTCCAAATAAAGTATTTGTGAGGTGAGAAATTATGCTTGTATATCAAGGACCATGCTAACAGGGATTGTTTGTGAAAAT
Organism: Thymallus thymallus; assembly: GCA_023634145.1. Taxonomy (NCBI): domain Eukaryota; kingdom Metazoa; phylum Chordata; class Actinopteri; order Salmoniformes; family Salmonidae; genus Thymallus; species Thymallus thymallus. Next base: position 24,601,747 of record CM042408.1, on the reverse strand, counting down.
TAGAAAGTTTCACTGGGATTTTTTCTATATTGTAATTACATAACAGAAGAAATTTAAGGCCGCCTAAATGAGAAAAAACATAATGAGATATAAAATTCCATATAGAATTTTTCATATATTGCTTAATCCAATTAATCTTAAAGGTATGATTCAAAGTTGGGAAATCAAGACAATTTAGACCACCCTGATCACAATTGTTCATCAGAACAGATTTCTTGATGTAATGAGTTCTATTTTTCCACACAAAATCAAAAAGCATCTTGTCAATGTTCTTACATGTCTGATGGTCAACATTTATTGATAAAGCTGCATATGTAAGCCTGGAAATCCCTTCAGCTTCGAGAGCAATAGGTAGGTAGGTAGGTACTTTATTGCTCCCCCGGGGGGGAAATTTCATTGTCAAGCAGCTACAACAAAACACAGGGCAGGTGCAAAATGCCACAACGAAAAGTACACAAAAGACAGATACACGGTACATGATACATAGAGCGGCAGTATGAAAAAGTATAGAAATACAAGATATCTGGAGTGCAAAAAAAAAGCTATAAAAGGACATTGCATAGTATGAGTGGTTGGCTGAATATGTACACTATACATTGGTGGATGTTGGATGGTTAACTATACTATACAGGTCGATGGCAGAGAAATACTTCAGTAGCTAATGCGTATGATATGAGCGAGGGTAATAATAGTTTACTTAATAGACAGACTGGGTAATTTAACAGGTAAGTGAAAATTTTGCATGGTTAAATTTGTTAAATTAGCTGTACAGTTAGGTATACAGTTATATTTACAGATAAGTGAATACTTGCATGTTTACACAAACTGTACAGGTAAATGACAGGAAGAGATACTTTAATAGCTAAATGTGTGTATGATATCATTTGGGGTAATAATAGTAATTCCCTTAAAATACAGTCCTTAGTGCGCAGGGTTTAATTACGGACAACTGCACTTATTGCACATTCAATATACTAAAAGCAATGAGAAAAGGTGCAACTGGCAGGATACTAATATGCATTCCTGAGTGAATGCCTACGTCCAATAATTACTTACAATATTGCATGTGATATAATATAACAACTGTACATGAGTATGTATATACAGACCTGTATGAATAAATAGGTCCTGAGTGGATGAGTGCTGACGGACCAGAGTTACTCACGGATGGATGCATAATTGTTAAACTAGGTCCTAGCACCCCAACAGTTCCAGATCTATGTTGCCGACGGCACGGCACCCCGGTGAGGCATTATATAGTCTCATAGCCGCCGGCAGGAAGGACCTCCTGTAGCGCTCTCTGGCACACCGTGGTGGGATCAGTCTGTGACTGAAAGTGCTCCTCTGCGTCATAACCATAGTGTGCAGAGGGTGGGTGACGTTGTCCATGATGGCCAGCAGTTTGGCCAGGATCCGTCTCACCGCCACCTCCTCTAGAGTGTCAAGGCTCATCCCCAGGACAGAGCTAGCCTTCCTGATCAGCTTATTTACCCGAGAAGCATCACCGGCTTTGATGTTTGCTCCCCAGCACACCACTGCAAAAAAGATGGCACTGGCCACCACAGACTGGTAGAAGGTATGCAGTAGTTTACTGCACACGTTGAAGGACCTGAGCCTCCTCAGAAAGTAGAGTCGGCTCTGGCCCTTTTTGTACAGGGCCCCGGTGTTACCAGCCCATTCCAGTCTGTTGTCCATATGGACACCCAGGAACTTGTATGACTCAACCATTTCCACATCCGTCCCCTTTATAGGGACTGCAGTCAGTTGTGCCTTGGTTCTCCTGAAGTCCACCACCATCTCCTTAGTTTTGCTGATGTTGAGCTGAAGGTGGTTCTGCTCACACCACAACACAAAGTCACTGATTGTGCTCCTGTACTCCTCCTCCTGCCCACCCCTGATGCACCCTACAATAGCAGAGTCATCCGAGAACTTCTGTAGGTGGCATGTCTCAGAGTTATATCTGAAGTCTGAGGTGTAGAGGGTGAACAGGAAGGGGGACAGGACCGTACCCTGGGGGGCCCCTGTGTTGCTAACAGCCCGTTCTGACACACAGCTCTGTAGTCGCACAAATTGTGGCCTACCGGTCAGGTAGTCCGTGACCCAGGAGACTAAGGGTGCTTCCACTTTCATCCTCCTCATCTTCTCACCCAGTAGCAGGGGCTGAATGGTATTGAAGGCACTGGAGAAGTCAAAAAACATGACCCTCACAGTGCAACCTGCGTTGTCCAGGTGAGAGTAGGCCCTCTGCAGAAGGTAGATGATTGCATCATCCACCCCGATTTTGCGCTGGTATGCAAACTGCAGGGGGTCCATTGATGAACACACCAGGGGTCTGAGGTGAGCGAGGACTAATCTTTCCAGGGTCTTCATGATGTGGGATGTTAGCGCTACAGGTCTGAAGTCATTCAGGACAGTGGGGTGTGCCTTCTTGGGCACTGGGACGAGGCAGGATGTTTTCCACAGCACAGGGACCCTGTCTAGGCTCAGGCTAAGGTTGAAAAGACGCTGGAGTATTCCACACAGTTGGTCAGCACAGACCCTCAGCACCCTTGGGCTGATGCCATCAGGGCCCGCCGCTTTCCTTTGGTGTAGTCTCTCCAGCTCTCTCTTCACTTGGTTGGTGGTGAAAGCCAGCCCAGGTGGGGAGGTGGGGGGAAGGGGGGTGTTGAGGATCAGTCCAGGGGGGGCAGGGGCAGAGGTGGGGTCACTGATTGTCTCAGCAGAGGTGCTGTGAGCAAAGTGGGGGTGGGATAGCCGTGAGGGTGTGTGGTCTGGGGAGCTGGAGGGGAGGTGGACAGGGCCAGTATCGAACCTGTTAAAAAATTGGTTCAGCTCATTGGCTCTGTCCTGGGTCCCCTCCGTCTGCCCACTGTTTGACTTTTTGAAGCCAGTGATATTTCTCATACCCTTCCACACCTCTCTCACCTGGCTCTGCCTCAGCTTGTCCTCCATCTTCTCCTTATACACTCTCTTCCCCTCAGCAATCCGCAACTTCAGCTCCCTCTGGACGCATTTCAATTTGTCCTTGTCCTTCTCTGGTGGGTACAGTGTTGTCTACACAAAAATTAATATAGTCTGTTATGCAGTCCATCGATGTCCTCCCCATGAGCCTCACAGAGCACATCCCAGTCTGTTGTTTCAAAGCAGTCCTGTAGGGCCTCATTCGCCTCTGGGGACCATCTCCTAATAGTCCTGGTGGTTGCAGGCTGCTGTTGGACCATAGGCCTGTAGAGTGGGGTGAGGTGGACAAGGTTGTGATCCGATCTACCGAGGGGAGGGAGTGCAGTGGAGTTGTATGCATCCTTCACATTAGCATATAACAAGTCCAGAGTTTTATTATTCCTGGTTGGGCACTTCACGAACTGTTTGAACGTGGGCAGCGTTGAAGAGAAAGATGCATGGTTAAAATCCCCCGAAATGGCAAGGAAAGCACTGGGATGCGCTGTCTGTAACCTCGCGATAACAGAGTGGATGACGTCACACGCTGCGTTTGCGTCAGCAGAGGGCGGGATGTAAACAATAACAGCAATGGCCGCCGTGAATTCCCTCGGCAAATAGTAGGGTCTCAGGCTAACGGCTAGCAGTTCAATGTCCGGGCTACAAAACTGTTCCTTAAGAGTAATATGGTTCGGATGACACCATCTGTTGTTAACTAATAAAGCCAGCCCACCACCCTTACTCTTACCGGAAGAGACGCGATCCCTGTCCGCTGTGATGGTCTGGAAACCGTCGATAGTGACGTTCTGTATGGGGATGTTATCGTTCAGCCAAGTCTCAGTAAAACACATTAGGCTCGTTTCCCGATAAATCCTTTGTCCACGAACAAGTCCCGCCAACTCATCCATCTTGTTATGTAGACACCTAACATTGCCCATAATAATAGACGGTATAACCGGCTTGTACTTGAACCTCCTCCGCTTTGCCTTACATTTCAATCCCGCCCTGCATCCACGGCGTCGTCTTTTCAATTCGTCCGGAATATCAAACTTTTCCCTGGGGAGCAGCAGCGCTGTGTGGGCTAAATCCAGGAGCTGGGCTCGGTTGTAAACAATAACAGTTGACGACTCCTGTCGACGTTCAGCTGCGATAAAATCCATAAAATCCATAATCCTGAACTGTTATAGTTCGACTGTAGCAAAATAAAAAATAAAACTAAGAAAAAAGACGAAAATAGACGAAAGAAACGAACTAAAACAACAATTAATGCACGAACAACGGGAGCTGCTTAACAGGCGACCACTCAGGGCGGCGCTAAATGGGGATAAAATATTCTACCCTTAAGGGACAAGTTCCTTTGTAGCCAATGATTCAATTTTTTTAGTGTTTTTTCTATTATGGGGATAAAATTTAGAGTACATCTATCTTTCTGATTTTTAGTTATTGTGATCCCAAGATAACTGACTGTGTCTTTCACAGGGATATTAGAAATTGAGTTCAAGTCAGTGTTTCACTGACATCAATTCACACTTGTTTAAGTTCAAACAGAGACCAGATGCTTCTGAGAATGCATTAATTATATTAAGTGCAAGAGGGATTTGAGAAGAGTCTTTCAAAAATAGGGTAGTGTCATCAGCTAGATGGCTAATAATTACCTCCCTATTAGCACAAGAAATACCCTTTAGAGCACTGGCCTTAATATGAGAAGTAAGAAGTTGAGTGGCTAATAAGAAAAGATAAGGGGAAAATGGACATCTTTGTCTAATACCACGCCTTAAATCAAATCTTGGAGAGGTGCCTGCGCACGGAATATAAAGCACCTTGGAGAGGTGTCTGCGCACAGAATATAAAGCCATGCTCAACCGTGTCAAAGGCTTTGTAAAAATAAAAATAAAAAAGTATAAAACTCTCATCAGATATCAATTCCGAATAATCCATTATGTCTATGACTAGTCTAATATTATTATAAATATGTCTATTTCCCTGATTGGGACTCTTCTATAATGTTGTCCAAAACAGCTTTCAGCCGTTTAGCAAAAGCAAGAGCAATAATCTTATAATCATTATTTAAGAGGCAGATTGGACGCAAATTATCAATGAGTAATAGGTATTTCTTAGGTTTAGGAATTAAAGTAATTAAACCTTGTGTTAAGGCAGGAGGTAGTGCCTCATTATCTATACTTTCTGAGAATACTTTCAGAAGAAAGGTCGCCAACTCTTTGGAGAAACCTTTGTAGAGCTCAGCCGTAATACCATCAACACCAGGGGATTTGTTGGATTTCAGATGATCAATAGCTTCTATGACTTCTTCTACGGATATGGGGGCACAAAACATAACATATTTGAGCGAATCAAATAATAAATGTATAGATTCTTCACTATATCTGGAGGTATACAAGTTCCTGTAAAACTCAGCACAATAAGTGCCAATTTTCCTAGGATCATCAGTGATAGTATAATTTATTCTTAACTGTTGAATAGTATTACTTTTAGCCTGGCTTTTCTCAAGCCTAAAAAAGTATGCAGAGTTTTGTTCTCCCTCCTCTAGCAATTTTTTCCTCGATCTAATGAAAGCACCCTCAGCCCTAACCTTGCAGATTTCATCTAGTTTATTTTGTTGATTAGATAAGTCTACTCTATCTGAAAAAGAGAGGTGATTCTAGAAATAATACTTACTTCTTCTACCCTTCTAGACTTTGCAAGCTCACTACCATAATTCCTTAAAATAGAATGCCTTTTTTCTTAGAAGAAATACATTATTCTGTCAAAGAATTGAGATACAAACCTTCATCAAACATTGAAGAAATGTCTACAAAACACTAGAAACATGGGCATACCCGACCATGTGCCTATCGGTAGGCTTATATAGCTTTGTGGGGTGAAACTTAAATTCCATTGACGAATGCCTGAGCCCCGACATAGTAAGCCATCTTTCCCTCCTTGCGCGCCGCTTCAATAATGGGCCACAGCTGTTGTCTTCTTTCTCTGTCCGGTTTGGAAAAGTCCTCTGCAAACTTCAGACCTTTCGCTTGCAGGTAGGCAGATTTCTTCGCTGCTTTCCACACTGCATCCCTGTAGACGCGATTTGAAAACTGCAAGATGATGTTTCTCGGCTTTGAGCTGTTGGGACGCTTGGGACCAAGTCTGTGAGACGAGTCTTCTCCTGCGGGAGAACGGCTTGACAAATCTGTATTACTTCTTGGCGTACATCATGTGTTTCCAACTCGGGAACCCCCTGCAGCCTTCGGTTCCACCTCCTCGAGTAACTCTCCAACTCCAAAATAATTTTTTCCTGCAGGTCTATGCGTTCTTTTTCTTTCTCTAATATTTTTTCCAGGTGTAAAACTTTTCCTTTCACGTCTTTTAGTTCTGCACACGTGAAATCAACCGTCATTTTTAACCCTTCAATTTTGAGTGCATTGCTGCCTATCCTTTTTTCCAAGGCATCACTATCGTTGATTAGCTGCGAGAGCTTCGAAAGTAGATCTACAGAGGAGACCTCGTGCTCAGGCTTACCTCTTTTAGGAGCAGGAGGTTTACTCGGTGTGATGGGGAGAGGAGGAAAGTCTTCCTCTAGTGTAACAGACAATTGGATTGACTCTGTCGGGGTAGCGTAATCATGGCAGTTAGCAATAAGAGGGTTAGCTCCAGTATTGTCACGCTTGTGTGTGGGGAGAGACCAAGGCGCAGAGCAGGGATAGTAGTTCGACATGATTTTATTTAAATACTATGTAATAATATTCACAATGAACGAACTAACACTCTACAACAAACACGAAAGATGAAACGTCACGTTCAAAAAAAACAAACACACTTACTTCACCGTGACTGCGACATACATCGATAACGACCCACACCCGAGTGAAGGACAGACTCAACATATATGGGATCCCTAATTAGAGACAATGCGGTGCAGCTGCCTCTAATTAGGGATCCAACCCAAACCCCACACAGAAACAGAAAAGAACGACACTGTCAGACTCTGACCATACCTACATAGAGAAGCCTATTTGCTTCTCTATGGCCAGAGCCTGACAAGTATTAAGTGCCTGTCTCGATATGTCCATCTTCTCGTTGGACGCTTTGCCACTGTCAGAAACACGGTTATCCTTGCGTTTCGACATAAGTGCTAAACTCGATAAAGCTGCTCGAAAGTCAACTAAAGCAATCAGAAGGAAATATTTTGGCAAACAGCTAAATTTCTTTCACAAACTCACAAAAAATGAAAATTTCACATGGTGCTCGGAGACAGGTGTTTGCTCACAGCGCCATCTTGGCCCTTTTGCCTCCTCTCTCTCCCCTTGCCCTGCAAGTGTACACTCGTCAGACGTCACGACACGTCATCAGAAGTGTCAACTTAATTTGAGGGCCTAGGGGATGGGGTGTGTCTTTTAAGTGGTTGGACCGCAACCATGTGGTACGATACTGTTGTGTTCCGCCTAAAGGAGTCCCACTAGAAAATGTGTTGGGTTACTTTAGTGTTCTGCTTTGCCACTGTCTAATAACGGATGTAAAACAAAAAGATCATGATCGCAAAAATGTATTCTGTTATAATTATTTCAGACTCCGCATTTAGGGGGGACACAAGGGGGTCCAAGCTTGTTGTCACAGGGGCACTGGCTAGTGCCGGAGCGGCTAAGGGACACCTGGAGGCCATCGCTGATCACAACACTGCCATACAGGCCCACTTCCTGACAAAGTCGGCCTCCAAGCACCTCCTACGACTCTTGAAGGTAGGACCTGATCAAGTAAAATCATTGGGTGTTTCCAGTGACAATTTTTGCATGTAAATCTTGGTGGGGCAAACAAACATATACTGGGGGCCAAAAGTTTGGAATATTACTCATTCAAGGGTTTTTCTTTATTTGCACTATTATTTACATTGTAGAATAAAAGTGAAGACATCAAAACTATGACATACCACATATGAAATCATGTAGTAACTACAAAAATGTTAAACAAATCAAAATATATTTTATTTTATTTGAGATTCTTCAAAGTAACCACCCTTTGCCTTGATGACAGCTTTGCACACTCATGGCATTCTCTCAACCAGCTTAGCTGACTTGCTTAAACAGATGTGGTTTCTACTGACAATTGAGATGCACAAACTATGGCATAAGGGGACGACAAGCGGATAAGAGGCAATCCGTAATTTCGATTAACACATTAATGAGCGAGCTAGGATGGACGTAGTCGATATAACTATTTGTTCAGCACTTTTGAAATGTACAGAGACAGAATTCAGAACATGGGCCGTTCTCACAGTATTCTCCCTGTACACCAAGTCAGAACCGTAGGATAAATAAAGGGGGCATATAAGCAGACAATGAAAGCTCTTACAACATTTGATGATTATATTTCTCTAAAACAGGCTATAGGCTACATGTGCACCACCAAGTCAGAACAGTAGGCTGAGTTATGAGGGGGAAAGGGACCAAATTATTAGGGTGAGGCACATGGGCTACTAACAGCTTATTACACAACATACACTTAGTATTACTTTCTTAGCTTTCTTATCTCCCTGGCATATTACATAATTTATGAAGCAGCATACAAGACGTTTTTGGACTCCTTGTTGTGCTGTGCTCACTTGAACAGGAAGGTGGTGCGACGGTCCTTCAAAGTCTGGCATTCTATAGATTTATGGTGCTTTCAAGACAACTGGGAACAAGGTTGAATCATGATGACGTCAGTGATCTTCAGGTCGGAGCTCTAGAAAGAGGCCCAAGTTCCCGACTTGCAATTCCGAGTTGGATGACCGTTCAAAACTTATTTTCAGAGTCAGAGCTCTTTTTTTTCCAGAGTTCCCAGTTGTCTTGAACTCACTGAAGTCAGATTTCCAAGTTCTGAGATTCCAGTTTTTTTGAGCGTGGCATTATTACTAACACTCTGGTAGCACTTGAGCATGTACTTTAAGTTCTGTCCCTTCGGCAGTGTTCAGGGTTGCGTTCAATAGGGCACACAGTATCAAACAGTTTTGCCACAGAAAATGAAAATCTGTTATTATGAAACAAATTCAGGTAGTACCTCCCTGTTTTAATCTGTTTCAAAACATTTTCTCCCTATTAAATGTGAACCAGGTGTTCCAGGTGGAGGTGAGGTAATAGGGCGATATATCTCTGTGGGCCTTGGCAGGACACACTATGAAACAACAGAGACTCATGGCATAGCACATCGGCTACAACTTCCTCCTGGAGCTCATCCTCTCCTCCTCCAACAGGATGCAATATGTCGGTAGGCTCCTTAAACTCCAATACACTTTTGTTTTAAATGCTACCCCTCTGTACTTGCCAGGACTTTCACACAAAATAAGTCTCTTACACGAAAGTCATCTCTCTTAAATGACACTTAAAACGGACAGAGTTGGCTCGTAACAAGCTAACGTCAAGCTTTTCCAGACATTTAATTCGCTCAGGGGGATGCCCTCTCTAGGGATCGATGAAACAAACACGGAGCATCGTAAAACAACGGTACTTCCATGTGGTGTTGACAGGCGATGCAGATGAATGATTGACTGTACCGTGGACATGCACCCTGAGACTTGTGCTGGAGCAAGGCCCGCCTCTGTCACCGCAAGTCCAGCCACCTCCTGCCCCCAGACGGCTTTCTTCTGCTAGACTCATCAGCCCCAGCCAGAGCACAGGAAGGCATGCAGTCAGGAATGCTTGTTTGTCTACCTTGAAAATAAGAGGAACACAATCCTAAACAATACTGAATGTTACAAACATTTCAATAACCCAAAGTTAATTTGGAAGAACTGGGGTATCAATTGAATTGGGATGGGTGTTCCCTGTTTTGTTGTGTTTCCCAACGCTTACCTCTGTCTCCCTGAATAGATGTGTTCCTGTTTTTTTTCTGTAATATGGCAACAGCCTCTAGTCTTCCCTCAGGTCCTCTGTCTGTCACACACGTGTCTACAGAACATCTGTACAGCAGCTTCTGAAATAGTAGCTGTCCAGACAAGACAACAGATGTTTTTTTTATTCCAGCCTTATTTTTCACAAAAGAATGCCTGTTCTCTTAAATAGAGAGACAAAATGAGGTTAACGATGTGGAAATGGTAACTTCCATTTCTATGTGAATTTGGTCAGGTCGTCAAAAAAGTGACATATTGCACCTTTAATGTACAGCTTGAATTCTAGGTAACACTTTACTTGAACACTCTTACACAAGTCCTACATAACGCCATCATAGTAATGACATAACAGTCATAACAGCTGATGTCAGCTTATTGGCCTAGCGGCTAACTTTACACTATGCTAACCCATTGTTATTAGGTGTCAGATCTGGTCAGGCCAGAGAGCCCTTATGAAAATAATTCAAGTCAAGGTTTACATACGATTCATGTTGGCAAAGTGAAACCAAATAGTATTGTGTTTCAGGCTGCCAGGCAGTTATAGCGTTGAGCAGGGACAATCGGAGCCACCAGGACGGGATGTGTAAAGAAAACACCACTGATTTGTCTACTAAGGGGGTTCCGGACCACTAAGAGAACCCTCCTCAGTGTTATACGAGCCCTGGGCATCCTGTGTATTGGTACGTACATCCTCAGCATGGCTCAGTCTTATCTTGAGAAACAGTACATTCACTCAAAGGTTAGCAGAAGTCATACATTGGTATCAATGGGAGATTTGAGCAACTGCTTGCCATGTTATTACTTGACAATTTCTTGCCCATTCATGTTGTAACAGTGCTAGATCTTAGTAACATGGCTTTTAGGATTGACACAAACCAATAAGCAAAATGGCCTTAGGGTCATAGCTGAGGAGCAAGCCATTCTAACTGTTAGAACTTGTTAAGCACCCTGACTAGTACTGACACGATAGGTCCCCAAACAAGGGCGCCAACAATACAATTTTCTGTTTAAAGCAATTGAGGCTTGGGTGACATGTTGATTCTCCTTCAGGTCCTTCAAGTGGCTCAAACGCTGGCCTCCGTACTGCTCGGAAACCAGGACCTACATACCGTCTTCTGGGAAAAAGAGGAGTTTGCTTATTACGACACAGTTTTAGATTTGCTGCGGTGCCAGATTGCGTAAACCATTTGAAAGGCTATTTGTGGGCTACTTCATATCTTCGAAACCAACTTTAGCCCAATACATACTGCAATTGAACCCTTCGGGATGTCAGCAGTCAGCACAGTTACTTACATAATGAGATGGGTCTAGAGATTAGATAAAGTAAAACATCCAAGATCCAAGACAGTGATCTGAAAATCCAAGACAGTGATCTCAGAACGTGCTATGAACTATTAGCACCTAATGGTCAAGGACTGCTCACGCAATGAGGGGTGTTGACAATCCGTAAAATGGATTCCCCATGGAGATTGCTTATTATTTTTTTATTTAGATCCCAATTAGATTTTGCAGAAGCAGCAGCTACTCTTCCTGGGGTCCACAAAAAACACAAAACATGAATACCCTGATAGACAAGGACAGCAACACAAATTTGAAATACAACAGTATACAAACAATTATAAAATAATACGTGTTTGTGTATGTGTCCCCTCACGGTCCCCGCCTTTCCAAGTGATGTTGTTTAATCCGTTTTATAAAGGTAATTTAGCTCACATGCATGTTGTTGATGTTAGTTCTGTGTATGCAGTTAAGGATGAGGGGTGCTGCTCTGTTTTGAGCCAGCTGTAGCTTTGTTAGGTCTTTCTTTGCTGCACTTTACCATATTACCGGACAGTAATCAAGATGGGACCAGAGCCTGAACAACTAGTACAGCTTTTGTGTAAAAAAACGCAGAACATTGTGGAAGTGATTTGTCATGTTGGCCTTTTCCTAGCAGGACATCTGCCTGGAGGCTGGTTATGCCCTGTCTCTCCAACAACACCCCATAGCCATTTACGAGGCATTCTTGAACTCTAGTATTGAGATGGAGAGGGCCAAAGCTGCTTTTCAGGTAGCCATGAAACAGATCATTAAAACAACTTACAGTAATATCAATGGGTCATTAACAGCCAATGCGATTGGATATACTTTAATTTGTATGTTTTCTGTTTTGACACAAAATTTGCATCAGGTATTGCCTTTTATTACTAACTGTTTCATGGTAACTGGTGACTGCTCTCTCCAGTTAAGTGTGCTGGCCAAATTGATCACAGTCTTGGACCAGGTGACTGTCTGCCATAGGGGTGACTGTCCTTGTAGATCTTCAGCAGCACTAATCCCAACACTGTGGTCCTGCCAGGTAACTTCAGTCCACTAGTACTGTATGTATGGGAAGAACATTATAGATGAACACTTTGCTAACACTTCCTTGCTGCGTACCTTTCTGCCATAGCTCAGCTGCTAGCCAGTCTGGCTCACACCCAGGCAGGTATTCCTGATGCTATTGTCACCATGGGAGCTGTTGGCCACCTATGTGCTCACCTGTATTCTGAGGAGGAATAAGTAAGGATGGGACTGGTGGTATGGGAGAGCATTCCTGTCTATGACAACAAACCTCGCCTAAACAAAAGCTAATCCTAAAAAACAAATTAATTTGCATTTTCTACTTCTGGTTCATTGGCCATTGCTATGGGGGAAATGAGTGGTCAAAGAATGGGGTTATAGGATATACGCAGAAAAGAAGTTCTGAGGTTAACACAGGTTTAGGAGATCTTATACATTTTGTTCTATGAAATAATATCAGTCCTTGTTATGACCTTTATGAAATATGAAGGCTTTGTGATTTATGTGCTTGTTTTGAATACATAAATGCTTCAACATTCACAAAAAGTGATGTTAGTTGATGATGATGAAGATTATCTAATAGAACAAAACATACAAGTGTTTACCACAGACCTTTTTTTCGGTGTTTATCCAAAAATATTTAAAAAACCATTAATTCCCAAATGTCTTTGGCCATAGCCTCTGTTAGTGCCTACAAGAAGATGCCATTAGTATTGCCTGCAATCTAACAGAGACAACCAAGATGATTCATTCTACCTGACTTATTTAACCTGCTAGCACTAACTTTCCTCACAGCTGCTTGTTTAAAGAAATGTACTGTGATCGAGATGTGGTTGTCCCACTGGCTATCCTAAATTGAATGCACCAATTTGTCGCTCTGGATAACAGCGTCTGCTAAATGACTAAAATTTTAATGTGCAACCATCAAATGCTATCTAACTTTACATATTTCAGGTTATGATGTGCAACTTTTCGACCCAGCATCTCAACGAGGACGCCAAGATCGCATACATTTTTACTGTTGATGTCGAAAGACAGAAAATAGTGGGGTATGTTTTTGTTTGCTATTATAATTTGTTTGCCCTAAAAAGCTAAGCTTTCACATATTTCTGGTTGGGATAACATCAATAATTTCTGTAATTTTCAACACAGTTTGGAGATAAATGTTGGCCAACCTGTTCCTCAGCACAACAATAAAAGGTATATTTTGTTATGTTGTATAAATGCCCTACATTTATGTTTAAAGATAAATGTGAATGTTTTTCATGATTTGCTTTGACTCCTCTCTATGTATGTTTTTTTAATTTTTTTTATTTCACCTTTATTTAACCAGGTAGGTCAGTTGAGAACAAGTTCTCATTTGCAACTGCGACCTGAATGTCAGGTGTGTCCAAAAAGATGAGCTGCAATAACGGCCTGTTGGTGTCTGCAGGTCACTTTGGGCGGACAAGCTCGGAATCCAGCCAACCTTGGATTTACTGAGGCTGGATGAGGACAGCCAGCGTCCCCAGCAAAGACAGTGACCCTGGAGGTCAGTCTGGGATCTAGCCTGACTGGGAACCAGCTTAAACTAGTGTTCTTGCGACTCATGGACTGAACTCAGAGAACCATTCTATTTATGTTCAAGATTAATATATAACATTATTAAATGGGAAAAAGAGACTTAATTGTCTAATATTATGGAAGTCGGTTGAATAATAAAAGAAAATGAAACACTCAATAACATAGTATAGAGTCATTCTGCCAGGATGTACAGTATATCAAAAGTTTAATCATAAATGGTGAGAACTGTGTCATGGATATGTACATCAAAATGAACATCCACAATCCTCTGCTTTAACGGTGGAAGTTTGAAAGCTGCCTCCTTCACTTCTGCTGTTATGTCCACACCCAGGGGATTCCTAGAACAAAAGGAGCAACAACTGCAAATCAGATTATGAATATACTGACAAGATACTCGTCTCTCTACCGTGACAATGGGAGTTATTGTCCACAAAGTGGCACAGTGGGCTGTCAAGCTCCCGCCTATTCCTCTCCTTGGATTGGTGGATTAAAGAATCGAAACAACGCCACCTGCTGGAGGAGACCGATTTTGGGCTGAGTTGAGCCTCTCACTTCGCCTCTTCCTCTCAACAAAAATGGAAACAGAGTAGCTAACCAATGGACACACTCACTAGTTGAATCAACGTTGTTTCCACGTCATTTCAATTCAATTGCGTTGAACCAATGTGGAATAGACGTTGAATTGATGTCCTCGCTGGCCTCCTTTTGAAATAGGTCAAAGGTAATTGAGGAGAGGCGGCGAGGAGAGGGGACAAAAATGCACTTTAATGAAATTAGACTCCTTCAATCGTGCATCATCAGGTAAATTACGTTTACAGGGTGGAATCACAAAATAAATGTATACATTTACAAAAATAAATATAGTTAGTTGTGCAAGACATTTTATAGATAAAATATGTTTTAAAATGTTTGCATGCTTTTCTCTTCGAGAAAACGATAGTGGTAGATTTCAAAACTTCCACAGGTAGGATACACTTGTGCTTTCTCGCCAAAAGGAGGCTATCGAGGGGAAGATGAGCGTCTTCCGTTTGCCTACTAACGAATTGACACTCCTGGACCACTCACCGGTTTCTGGGTCTCGGAGGAGAGGTTTTTGGAGGAGGGTGGAGGATGGACTTTGGCCGAAATGAGAAAAGGACATTGGCCTTTTATCAATTAGATTTCCTCACCTCCTGTGTCTTCTCTCCGTCCTCTGTCTCCCCCTTTTGCAAAAGGTCAAAGGTAATCGAGGAGAGTGAACGTAGAAGGAAATTAACTTGTTTGAAATTAGATGGTCCTTCTCCAGTCACGCATCATTAGGCAAATGGGGTTTACATGTGTAAAGTGATCCAAACAAAATAATTTAGTTGTGCAAGACATTTTATAGATAAAACAATAAGTAGCATATTGTTTTCAAACGTGTGCAAGTTTTTCTCCTCTGACAAAACAAAAGCTGATTCAAAGTGGATTTAAAAACTCTTCCGCGGTATCATACACAACTATCCTCAATGAAACGTGGCTATTGAGGAGGAGAGGACACTCTTCCATTTGCCTACTAATGAAATGGCACACTCCTTGACCACTTATTGGTTTCCGGGTTACGGAGGAGAGAGGACAGAGTACGGTCTTTTGCCAAACGAGAATCTCCCATAGATTGCCATTGAAACAGAAAACAAAATGAGGGACTGGTATTTCTCGCTTCCTATTCCGTCTCTGACGCTTGTACTGGTTTCCACTAGCTTCTATAGCCACAAATTCTGGTCTTAATTTAAGGTTAGGGTTAGGCATAAGGTTAGTAGTGTGGTTAAGGTTAAAATCCAATTTTAAGAAGTTAAATTGTAGAAATGGGCGGAGTTTCCGACTTTGTGGCTATATAAGCCACTGAGGTATAATAAAAACTGGAGATTACTTCCAAGATGTCCGCGTATTATTTTCAAGCTAATCTACTCATGTTCGCATAGGTCAATTCATGGACCGTATATATAGGGTTGGATCCGGTTTATACAGACCAACATCACATGCACATTCAGTGTGCACAGGGAGCAACAATGTATGGACAATTTATTTTATTTTGATTACAATACATATGGTGTGAAATTGACGTCAGACATTGGATGCATATAAAATGTTAATGGACGTGTTAGAGAGGATCAAAATCACAATGTATCATAGGTAAATTGTGACTGACTGATCTACAAATAATTATAAGCAGTTATTTATGATTCAAGGTGATTTGTAGATCAGTCTGCAGTCCCATGCAGTCGTTTTTGATGTTCTCAGACACAGCCATTATCTTCAGCTGTGAGTGATGAAACAAATCATACAAAAGTTGGCCTCAGCAACAGTTATTTGAATAATTCAATGGATATTTTGTGCACAAAAGGTGACGACTAAAGTGTCTTTTTAGGATTTTTCAAATATGACTGACTTCACTATGTGGCCGTGAATGGAAATGGTCTTTCTTGGCCGGGCTCCAGTTAAATTGTAGTACCAAAGCAAAACAGTAGGAGCAGTGGAAACCGTGCTTCTAGACCAGGACCCTATCTGCTTTATAGAAACTAGTGACGTCACTTGTACTTCTGTCATGTCTAGGGATCCAGTTTTTGTCAAAATAATGTCAAAAGTATATGTATTTTTTTATTTATTTAAGCTAATCCTAACCCTTTTTCCTAACCTTAACCTAATTATCCTAACTTGCTGCGTAAAGTCTTACCTCATAAGACCGTGTACTTACTGTACACGTGAGGAGCATAATTGTGTCACATGAAAACAATTCCTCAGTGAAATCTCAAACAATATTCAAATCTAGGTGCAATTTCATTTTTCCGATTTGAGAAATATGAAGAAAATTTTAAAGGGATTCTTAACATTTTAAATATGTACATTTTATGAATCTAGGAAACAAACCAGTGGGTGGCTATGAAGGGTGATAGCCTTTGTTTCAGGGGGATATTATATGCAGTCGGACATCAACAAGCATGGATGGAAAGTGAAAGCTAGCGCCACGTATCTGAATGAAATCTGTCACTTCTTACACTTCTAATCGAAGCTGGTCAACAAGGTACATTTAATTAATCAATCATTATGCGGTAATGTTAAGTATAGTGACAGTATTATTTTTTTCGCATGCTCTGAAACAAACACATCTCTGCGCCACTGCATCCAATGTGTATCTTCTTGTTATAAACATTTTGTCTGGATCCGAGTTTGGTTTGGTCCAGATTTTTAACAGAGGTACTTTGAAATGGAGCCACAGCCCAAACGCAGGAAAGAATCTGAGTGTGACATCGACTCCTGGGTTGCTTACCCTGTGCTGTCCAACGAGCAGTCACGAGACACTGAGCTAATTGAGGCCTTTGCAGCTCCCATCATCAACAA